>OX244269.1:6477572-7788216 GCA_945867215.1 Epinotia demarniana
TCATTGGTGCATGCGTAGTGACGGAGAGATCATAGGATCATAGCACAGATACGAGTATATGGGCTTTTTTTGATGTTGTTTTCGACTGCACATTGGAGAAGCCATTTCAGGAAAGTCAATTGATATTATCTCGAAATACAGTTTTAGAAAAGGCTGCCGCGTCAAATAAGTACTCGAATCCGATTCAATACATTCCTACATCTACAATCACTAACAGTAAATTTCAGATATATGTATATTTTTGTAGAAAGTAGCTAGGGATGGGTTTTTAGAGATATAGGTATATTGACATCGTCCGTGACCAAGGATGTTCAAAGATAAATAAATAAGTTAATTAGATGCAATTAAGTCTCGTGTAGTAAAAACAATGTATAGGAAGCGTGGATATCTAAATCAATATATACCTACAGTGTGGAAAAAATCTTGGCCCTGGAGGGAAACTGCCTTATATCCTTTAGTTAGCACATTTTACGAACCTACTAAAAATTCAAAAAAACACGATTAAGACAAGCGAATTATAAAAATCTTTGAATGGAATTTTGTTTCTTCTTAATGGCAAATGAATGTATCCTCAAAGTAAAACGTGCCAACTAAAGGATTTAAGGCAGTTTACCTTCATGACCCATTTTTTCACTTTGTACGAAGAAAGATTTGTTATAAATGCTTTTTGATTTTAAGAGTAACATTATTATGATAAGACAGTAATATTTACACACAAATCACTTGCACGTACTCCGTAAGCCTCACGTATGGTAATATGTCTGCGCGGGTCCATTAGTGCCTTGTAGAATGTATACATATATCAGTTTGGCATTACGGTCTATTGAGAACGCGAGTAGAGGGAGAAATTCTCCGCATAACAAACGAGGCACGGTTCTTGTTAGCTTTCTCGAGCATAATCAAAATGGAGCCCACCAGTGAGGTAATGACGAGAAAAATATCGTAGATGAAATTATGTCAACATTTTTCCTGTTTCTGGTATCTGAAGATGAAGGAACTGAGTTATAGTTTTTAATACTAGCTTCTGCCGACTCCGTCCGCATCGTTTTAATCGTAGCTCGAGAAATGATTTCCGGGACAAAAAAACTATCGTGTCCTTGCCCAGGACTCAAAATATCTCTGTACCAAATTTCGTCTAAATCGGTTCAGCGGTTTACGCGGGAAAACAGGCGGACACACACTTTCGCATTTATAGTAATAGTGTGGATAACGTGACAGATGGAGCTATAGCGGATAATCGGAAATGTGTGTTATTTTCAATATGTTTACGGGATGAGAAATTATACATGCATTCGTATCCTCAGAGTGGTAAATATAAAGATAGATTGAATATGGGAAACGACTGTCAGTCATGTCTGAGTTGAGGAATCCGAAATTCAGAATAATTGTTTAATTAAACTATTATTTTACACGCGTTTAATGAAAATAAAGGATAGGTTCTATCCCGAGACCACTCATACGAAGTTGCGGGCGAAAGTTAGTATGTGTATATAAAGCGCAAAAGTTTAAAGTGTTACATTGTATAATTGCATATCTACAAACTGCTGAAATTAACTTGAAGAGAAACAAGTGTAAGATATAGGTGTGTACATGTACCTAAAGCACAACTTTAGGGCGGTTATACATGACATTTCACAGCGATACAAACGCGATACACGTGATGACAGGTCATAGGGTTTGCTCCCGGTACCAGTCGGTTTAGTATGGCAAGTGACCATTAATTTCCATTCTCGGCAGCAAACCCCAAAGGCAAGTGTCGCGCGACAAACGCGCGTTCGTAGAACGTGCGTTTTTAGATATCGCTGCAAAACGTCGCCATGTAGGTATAACTGCTCTTAAGTTTCATCTTACGCATCCTTATGAATTTATTACATTTGTATCTTAGTTCTGCTCGTACATATTTTGTTTAAAGACGAGAGACAGCATTATTAATATAATTCATATTAGATACGTACAAAGTTCTTAGCATTGTAGTTTAGCGTTCACTTAAAATAAATACTTACTGCAATTCATTCCACCCATTTCACTGGACACCACCTGCCAGGAGCCTAAAATTTCTCCGTCCTTATCCACGCAGTAGGCGCTGTAATGGAAAGTAGAAATAACACTGAATTTGCTAGGAATTGTTGCTACATTTCGGTGTGAGCTAAGTGGGAATTTATAGTGATGCAGTGTACTAGTAGTAGATTTGAAACGACTGTGCCTTTTTTAGCTTAGTATATTTTTGCGCTCAGGCGATTCGCCATACGCGGAAGCGAGTTCGGATCGCAGCTTCTCGCCCTCGCTGCCGCCACCGCTCGGACTCATGGCCGAACCCTTATAGTGTTTATCAGTAGGTATATCGCAGGTTTGGTGGCTTATCATAAGTATCTTCATTATATATATTATCACTGAATCTAATAACGCTTATGGTAACAGAACTATTGACTTCTTACTTCCATCTATCTTAAATAATCTGCCCAAGAACTTATTACAGGACCTTACTGATACCATTATTAGTCATAACAAATGTAATAAGCTACTTAAAAGTTACTACCTAAGTTTAGATGAACAAGTGTAGGTAAATATTAAAATTGTAGTCAACAACAGCAAATTGTTACAAGTATTATATTATAAGTAGTAAACTTAAGTAACGCGGGAGGAGCCGCGCGATCTCGCCAACTATTGCCTAAACCTTTCAGGTTTTAAATAGTGGCTTTATTTGCAACACAATAACTATTGTTAAAGAATTTGTATGAAATAAATTGAAAAAAATATATATTAATAATAAGAATAACTTATCAGGATTGGGGGACGCAATCAGGTCATGACCGCTCTTCTCATACTTTACGTAAAAATACGGAAAAATACGGTTTCGGAAAACTTTAATTTATGATAGCCTTTTTTATGTTGATTTCATTTTAAAACCTTATTCTAAGATGCTTTATTTATCAATCCGACTAACTGTCCACTCGGAAGTAATAATGTAGATTTAAATGAAGCATGCAATGTCTTTTTTGTATGATTTATCTTGAATATTATAGAGCACATGTAAATGAACTAAAGACAAAAATATTTTTCAACACACCTGCTCGTAAAGTAGGTCTTATTACAGCGTATTTAAACTGATAATGCAGAATATTACCCATGCCGTGCCTTTTACATTACATTATCGCACTAGTGCCTTTTCATTACATATCTTTTTAAATTTTAGCAAGAAGTATTAATGTTTCGAAAACAGCTAAGTAGTTATTTGCGTAAATATAAAATTCAATTCAAAATGTGATAAATAATTAAAGAATTTCATGAAACTGCTTGTTAGCTTGTTGGTATTTATATTTTGACGGTGTATTTTTACCTATAAATACCCAATTTCAAAATTTATAAATATGTGGCTGATTAGCTACTTTGCCGGTGCCCTTATCTCAGACTTGCGCGCGCATGCAGCGCTGAGCGCGCGAAAAAATAAAATTACGGCCGCCATCTTTTAAATGGGTTTCTGTTTGTTTAGTTTATTCACAGTATTGCATTTCGTTAGTGTTGTTTTGTAAAATGACGAATTTAGATAACGAAGAATTACTTATCGAGTGTACGCAGCCAAATATCATAGTTGAAGCGCAAAATGCGAGTGATAGTCTTTTGCCCTCAAAATCAAAAGATAAATACATGCAAGCCTACGCAAATTTAATTCAATGGAAAAATAGCAAAAATGCAAGCTCTTTCTCAGAGAACGTGTTCATGGCTTACTTTAGTGAACTGGCGAAGAGGTATAAACCTAGTTCGCTTTGGTGTATATATTCTATGTTGAAGAGTACCGTGCAGAATAAAAATGCAATTGACATCAAAGCGTACACCAATCTAACTGCATTCTTGAAAAGACGTTCAGACGGCTTTTACAGTCGAAAATCCAAGGTTTTAACACCTAATGAAGTGGAGAAGTTCATTAAAGAAGCACCGGATAATCAATATCTAGCGACAAAGGTCAGTTCCACTATTTAGTTTTGTATTCATTATTATAATATTTGTAGGCGGTATTGTGAGTGTTGATATAATAGGAACTAAGTACGATTATTATAACTTAATTATGATTTTATTTATTTTCAGGTCGCATTAATATTCAGAATTACTGGTGCCTGTAGGCGTCAGGAATTAAACAACATTACGACAAAAGATATAGAGAATCACGGAGAGATGCTACTTGTCAAACATCCGAACACTAAAAATAAAATTCCTCGGTCATTTACTATTCACGGACCATTTTATGAAATAGTGAAAAAATATGAAACTTTACGTTCAACAAAAGGAAAATCTGACCGGTTCTTCCAAAATTTTCAAAACGGCAAATGCACGAGTCAGCCTATCGGAGTGAACAAATTTGGATCGATGCCTAGAGAAATTGCCAAGTTTTTAGGCTTACCACAGGCTGACGCTTACACCGGACACAGTTTTAAGCGGACTTCAGCTACATTGCTGGCTAATTCAGGAGCCGATATATTGACTTTAAAACGCCATGGGGGATGGCGATCTAATAATGTCGCCGAGTCATATATTGAGGACTCCATCCAAAATAAAGCCTACATAAGTGCCAAAATAACACAAGCAATCCATTTGGAGCCACAATCCAAGAAGTTCTGCCCTAAACCGCGTCCTTCCACCTCATATGCCAATGATGATTTGGGATTTCATACGTTTGCTAATGATGAAAAGCAATGTTCTTCTACCTCCTTTCAGAATGTTGCATTATCACCGACATTTACAGTTACCCAAGAACAAAGCAATGAAATAATTAATAATACAATTAAACATACAGTACAAATGCCTCATAAGGCGGTAGCATATCATTTCAATAATTTTACTTTTAATAACTGTTTCAATAATTAAAGTTTTTAAATAAATGTGAACTTTTATTTACTTTTCCTCGCAAGTGTGTTAAAAAACGTCGTATGAAACACGTGAGCATTGGTCATTACACTTCTCGTCTCCATTAAGCCTTCGCCTTCGGCTCAGGCTTAAAAACCGACTCGAGTGTAATGACCAACATACCACACCTGTATCATAATGTACTATTTTGATATTTTTTCTGACTTTTCAGAAACTAGAATAGAATAGAATAGAAAAGCATTTATTCAGGTAACAACACATCACAAGTAATAAAACACATTAACAAATACATCAAGAAGTAGTTCAGGATGTGGACCTGAAATGGCCTCCACTCAGCAATGCAGTTGGCACGGCTAGCGTGATCAACGGCGCTGGTTTTCTGTGGAGCCAGCGGGGTGTGCGGGACAGCGTACTGTGAGACTTGTGTCAGATTATACAAATACGATATTAATATGAAATATTATGATAATATATATATATATATATATATATATATATATATATATATATCTGTTACAACAATAAAAGTACGTATATTATACATATAATTTTATTAATTCGTTGATAACAAATTGCGGCTAATAGTTTTTAGGAATGGGAGCTAATACTAGGGTTTTGGATATCCTACCTTTAGGCAGCAATACGTTGTTGAGCCATTAAGTGATTTTTCAGTTTAGACTTGAACCCACTAATAGTAATGCTCTCCTTGATAGGTGGTGGGATATTATTCCAGCATTTCGTGGCAGCATAACGAAAGCTGCCACGAAATGCAGCAGTATCGTGCCTTGGGCAAACCAGTTGATTTATCATTTTTCTGACGTCAGAAATTTTGTCGGATTCTGTCGCTGAGTAACTATTTAATTGCTAATGATAATATATCCGTTAAATAAGCTATTATAAAATATTTCCAATATTATATTTTTTCCATACATGTTGTCAGTTCATTGACTGGGACGTCTATCATGGCGGCGTATCATGATATTAACTAGATTACCAAACATCTGGGGACCGATTTTTGACTTTCGAGCGCTCGAAAATCAAATAAAAGTAATACGTTTGTAGTGCCCAAATGGCTGGAACTTACTTTCTACCAATAGAATTGAATACGAGTGGTCAATATCACTCGTTTTTAAATTTTCTATCGCTATTTCATAATAACATTTCATATTTTTTGTCCGTTTTCGAATGACAAAGTCGATCGCTCGAAAGTCAAAAATCGGTCCCCTGGGCAATAGTGAACCACTGCTAACTTCTTTTAGGCAATTCAATACGCGTATTACTGTTCTCGAGATCGTTTAAGCATTTTATCGCGTTTGCTACACTACAGCACCGCATTTTATAAAGATGCCCCTTATCTGGGAGACTTCTCGAGACACAAAAGAAATGCAAAGACTCACATGCCATTCAGGATCCGATAAGGCCCGTAGCTGCCTTGGTAATCGCAGAACGTATTGGGGTTCCCAAGGAAGCTGGTTCCGTGTTCATTTTGCTCCCGGCTGATCGTTTGTAATGCGTGCACAAGGCTTTCGCACTGCCGGAGATACTGTCCGCCGATTGCAGTTGAACTGTCTAGATAACATAATAATTATTAATCAAAAAATGTCTACCTTTTTTCTGTATACCGTCATCAACTACTCATTATTTAGCGTATATGGCGGTTACACACTAGAACACATATACTCGTATATACTCAAATGCCATACAATTTTAAAATTCGGCAGATATAAGCTCGTTTCCTTTGTCAGGCGTTTTCAAGTCCTCAACTGATCCTTTGTATCTGGTGTTGGGGCATTCGATACGATATGGTGTATTGTGAGTTCCGGGCACACACTCGCACGCCGGTGACTCGCTCCCTCCCCATTTGTGCCAGAGGTACTCACTGAGACGATTCTAACGAGCCCAAAGTTTGGGCTCGTTAGTTAGGACCCCAAACTCGACGAGGTCACGTCGGTTAAGTACTGAATTCCCATGACTACCTTCTGTCTTAATCATCAGATAAGCTTAATTTTACCATAACATTGATTAGTCATGCAAACTATGTATACATACCCGAAATTTGACTAACAAACAGGTCTAGTTAATAATAAAGCTAGTAAATATGACGGATATATATTATATACATATGTGTCATTTTTTAACAATTGATACTATGTATGCATGTATGTTTATGTATGTTGACACGTATTTATCAATAATTGCTGTATCGATTTTGATCGGCGCCAAGTGTTTGATGCGGCGTAATTAAGGCATTTGGCAGAGTCGTATTTCTTTCGATATTTTTAATTGTGTTCTTTGATGTTATCAGGTCATCTACAACACCCTTAGCCCCGCAGAAACCCTTTAAAATTTTCTAATATTGGCATAAATTCTTTGATCGTTGCGCGAACTCTCGCCTCAATTAGCGCACCACTGCGGCCGCCACCACCGCTGGAAGTTATGGCCCAGCCCTTAGAAAATCGCGTCACACAAACGTCTAATAACAGTCAACTAAAATATCACTATCGCTACAATACAGGCATTCTATTGGACTACGGATGATTTACGGATGCGAGACGTAGAAAGTCACAAAAAAGAACTCACGACAACTGATACTAAGCCAATCTCTGGGAATACTGCAATGAGAGTCCGATCGACCAACTGGATTGGCCACACAAACGAAGGGACCTTCACGGGATCATATACCGAGGCAGGCATTGGACTAGAATCCCCAAGGCAAGCGAAAACGTGGCCGTCCTAAGCAGACCTGACGGCGGACGATCATCGAAGAAGCGAAAGCCACAAGCTGACCTGGCCCAGTATCATGGTCGGCCTCATCCGTCACTCGGTGACACCGTTCGATAGAACGAGACTGACGCTCTATCTTGTCACTTATCGCGTGATAAGACCGACCATGATTCGGGGTCTGGAGTCAAATGAAACGTAAAGCTCAAGATGGGGTTGGCGACGCATTGTGGATGCCCCTTGCCCCAACCTGGGGACTTATTAACTTAAGTAAGGCAAAAGTCACTCAAATGGACACTGCAATAGTACCTATAACGGAAACAGTACAGAAAATAATTGAATATTGAATACAGGCAGAGGCAAACAACATGCTGATTTTGCAACAAGTCACTGTTGTATAATCTTACAAGCAAAGCAACAAATTGTGTTTTGTTTTCGTCTTGTAAAAATGGCGTGAAATAACAGTGTATTATGATCAAAATCCGTGTACTAATTAATTACTCGTGATAGTTCTGAGATGCAACATTTCAGAACAGCATACAACATTGCAGAACAGAGTACAACATTGGCCACGAGACATGATACAACAGTCACAGTGACGATGATAAATTTACAGAGACCTTTATTAAACATGTCGCCACTTCTGGTTCGCTCCAGTAGCAATTTATTCAAATTTTAAGATCAGAGACAAAAGAGTACTGGCTGACATCTTAGGGACGTGTCACATTTTAAATGTTGAATCGCGGCCCGATATCGGCATTTGTAAAACCAAACGTTTTATCACAATGTCACCTAGTAGTAAACAGCCATTACGATAACAAATGTAAGTAGAAAGAGTAATTTCACTCCGACTTACTTTTGAAGGTTTCAAATCTCATACCTCCCATTATTTGAAAATTATATCGCTAAATTGTGTTTTATTCCTTTCTCGCAAAAACAAATTTCACACTGAGAGATGAGGTCAAACTAATTTTAAGGGCATATGAATAAAAATAGATTTGGTGGAGGTTTATGAATAAGGATATTTTTTAGGAAATCAATTTACTAACAAAATGTCATTCCTCACCTTACGTACTTATTATACCCTTAAATTTTACTATTCTTACAAGCTTTATTATTGACTAGCATTGTTAGTTAGTATGTTCGTTCATCAGTATGTGCGGATCAAATCTTACAACTCGAATGAGACCAACTTCCCGTAATCCAATCTATATGTAGTTGAAATCAAGTACACTTGTGTAAGTCGAATGACGATGCAGCATTATGGTATCATAAAGAGGAAGGTGGCTATATCACTCTTCAAAAGGGTACGATCGGCAATAAAAAAGTTTGTGCCAACAATTAAATATTTAACAGAAAATGGTTGCTTACAGTAGGTACGCTTAAGTACCCTAAACCGACGAGCATGTTTTAGAAATGTTATGAAAGTGAGTGAAGCCAAAGTAGTTTGTCAGGATCGTAGCAAATGGAGATCCGTGATCTCTGCATACCCCTCTGGGAAAGAGGCGTGACTATATGTATGTATGTAGGTATGGTTGCTTACAACATGGTAGCAACTGCATATTCTCTTCCGGAACAGGCGGTGCAGTAGGCTGTCCAGTTTTTGCGTACGCGCACCAACAGATGCCGTCATCACACTGTAAAGGCTCGTAACTCCCATCAGGGGTGCAGTGGAGAGTTACATCGTTCCTCCCCTGAGCTTCTAGCTCTGCCCGTCTTCTGCTGCAGGCTGTAGAAAAGAAAGAAAGAAATACATTAACAGGTATAAACAGCACGTATACATATTTTTTTTACAAGGGGCAGTTTTTCATACCAAAATGGGTGCCACTACGCATTTTTTTTTTTTTTAAGACAATCTTACACAAATCGACCTAGTCCCATAATAAGCTCAGTAAGGCTTGTGTTATGGGTACTAGACGACGATATATACTACTTAAATATATTGAAAATATCCATGACTCAGAAATAAATATTCATGCTCATCACACAAATTTTTGCCCTTACCGGGATTCGAACCCAGGACCTCTTGCTTCGTAGGCAGGGTCACTACCAACTAGGCTAAAGCGGTCGTCAAATAAACTAACAGTGTTGAAGACAAGCACTGTTAGTTTATTTGAAAAGTGACTCTTCGACATAATTTAATACCTAGTTATCATGTGCGGCTTATTAAAGTCGCAAATAAAATAATAATCAGGCTGATGATAATTTTAAATTTAATTGATTTTTTTTTAAGTTTTAGTATAAGTATAAACTTTGTTTTAGGTATTGCATTCATTGCATAACATGTTAAGTTCTTAAAGGGTTTCTCCTCTTGTAAAAACCTTATAATTTACATAAAAACTCATTGTAATAAAATATAACTTACCGCAAGTCATCTCACTGGCCTCATTTCTCCACATTTGACCGAATAGCCTGTTCCCATCTTCGTCGCTACAGAAACATCTGCGCATCAAGAAAAATGCAAATTAAATGAAACACAATTTGCCAGCGAAGTGGATTCCGCGGAATCAGAAACCCGTGATTGCGCACAGCGTGTTTGAAACGATTTGTGGGATGCTACATGCGAAATTATGTACTCGTACAATATTGTACAACACATTTCCCGTAGCCTGCAGCCACTCTGCTATTCCATCCATTTGTTAACCGAAACCACACATGCGAGATATTTGATTTTTTTGACACCTGTATACTCACAAACATATATTATCCCAGGTCAAAGTACACCTGGAACTTGTCTGTGCCTTACAGTGTGTAATTTTTTTTAGTATTTTTTTCCCCCTTTTTACATTCAAAGTTTACTATCACATAAAGGAATCTTTTACTATCAAGTTGATCTAATGTTATGTGCAAGAAAGTGTACGTTTTAAAATAATATTTATATCTCATTATATTACAAAAACGAAAATGTTTCCCGTATTTTAAGAAAAGCTAAATTCATAGCGTGTGTAATGAAAAATTATTTGCTAATAAGAGATGTGATCACTAATTAAGCAAATACGTAAGCCGTATTTCATATAATTCTTTAAAATACTTGAATATCACTCAAATGCGAACGGCGCTTGCAACATAACGCTGAGAGGCATGACAATAATATGTGATGATATAAAGGGGCTAGCCCTTTATAGCATCACACATTGGCATGTATCTCCATTCACTACTCCATTGTTTTAAGTCTAATCTTAAGACTAATTTGTACACTGTATGTTTAATTAAATGTCGGATAAATTTTCTGTCCATGTCTAAAAAAATATAGTTTATGAAAAGTTGAAGTTTCCCTTTTTTTTTCTCTTGGGTGTAATAATAACAGAAGACATCATTAAAATAAATATATTCTAGTTTTATAATTATCTGTACGACACATACATTATTCAAAATAGATTGGTCGTTCGATGTCGCCTGATAATTGAAAAATAATTATTTGATTTTTATCAAAGTTTTTCGGGTTGGGTCACTTAAAAGATTGGACAACACGGGTAATCACTCGTTTCCTTTTCTCGGACATGCGATCCTATAATCATCGTGTCAGTGATACTTGAAAAAGTGCTAATAACTTTTGCTTACGCATCTGTATCTACAGTGAGGATATAAATAAGTCATTTAGGTACATTACTATTGTCGAAGGATGGAAGAGTTAATTTTAAGGGAACGAGCTCAAAGGTCTGAATGACTTCAATGGTTTTCTCATTAATTGGGAAAGTAAAATGTTTGTAATTTAATGTCGTTTATGACCAGACCAGACCAGACCAAATGGCCAGCATTACTACAACCGATTTTACTATGAGAACTTTCTTGTCTATGGTAGTAGGTAAAATCTGTACTGTAATGTTATTACAGTACAGATTTTTGTATCGTTATGAGTTTAAATTTGGAACAGCTGTCAAAACTCAAGTGGGTCTCTATTCTAGTATCCATAGATATTAAAACAGTTATCGATACGAAATGTCAATTCAGTACGTTTTTTAATACAAACCGCACAACATTTGATCTCGAGTGACGTGAGTATAGGGAATTTATTCGTGTCTATGATTAAAAAAAAAAACATTCGTCATGACGGATGAGCGAATTGCCGCCATTGCTGTTGTCATTTTTTTGTTGTTTTTTTTTGCTGTTACTTACTACTACTTATGATATGTGTGTAGATAAAGTAGTGTATGCAACTGTACCTACATAATTAGGCCTTCAAACACTCGTGTGATCCTATTATGAAACTCGCTTACGCTAGTTTCATAAAACCACACTCGTATTTTTAGGCCTCTCATTATGGATCAGTCGCATAAACTACTTTTACGCTGAGTTGTCTTCTTAACACTTATTTACTTACACTCACATTTTTTTTTATTACGTACCTATGATTTATAGGTGTAAATAAATTTTTTTAAATAAACGAGTTTCTTCGTCCTCTTATAGATAAGTTTACATACCTTCCAGTAAACATGTCACCTTTGCACTGTACTGGGGCATATCGGCCATCATCCAGGCACGTACTGGGTGCTTTACAACCCTCTTCTTCGACAGGTATTCCTGTAAAACAAGTTATAACAATTAAGTAGCAGAGAGCCAATTAGAGGTTCCCACCCGTAGTAACAGGTTAACAAACAATTGGTGGTTAGCACTAAATATTACAGCGTGTTACCCACAAGCATACAAATTAATATCTATGCAAGAAACAATACTTATTAATTATTAAGTGATAAACATAAACCGTTACAGTAACATGCTGTCGCATGCGACTCCCTCACGTAAAAAACTCGTCTTGTGTTGTTGCTATAGAAAACGTCAATATCCCGCTCCTTCGTTAGTTCAGGCTTTTTCCAGCTCGTAATAAAAAACATTTTTTTCTATAATTACGTGATTTAAATGGAATTCAGAGGGGAGGGAAGTATCTTTTGGACCTAGATGGAGTATTGAAGGAGAGCTTAGCTAGTAATTCCGGACAATCAATGTTACCATTTAAGATACTAAGTAGGTATATAAATAATATCTGCAATCTGACGACGCTTATGTAATGGAATGAGGTGATGTTGATTCAATTGAATTATGTTTTTTTCTACAGGAATTTGAGACTCAGGAGGCTATTTAGAATGTAAAATGCTATCGTAAGTGCGCAAACATGTGAAGAGTTTACTTTTAATGAGGTAAGGTAGGGCACAGCGAAATGTCATCCCGCTCGAAATTGGAGCAGCCCAACTGGGGAAGTAACTCCGCCTTGCAGAAAACCACAGCCATAATAACACTACCACTTGCTCTGTAGTAGGGTTGTGTTTCTGGAGGTGAGCAAGGTCGCAAGACCTTCGCAAGAGCTCCCGAGAATGCGTCGTGTTGAGAGCGAGGGAATTTGTTCCTTCAGCTGTCGACACGGCGAATACTCAAACATATCAAGGATCGGCAACGCCCATGTTACTCTTTTGGAGTTGCATGCGTCTGTAGGCTGCGGTGTCCGCTTACCATCAGGCGCGCCGTACGCTTGTTGGCCACCATACGATAGCAGTATCACAGTAGGTACTTTTCACTGCTTGGAAAGTTACAGTATTCTCACCAGTGCTTGGTAGACATCTTGGGCAGCATCCAAAGATATGTTCACCATCTGGACGGAACACTTGACCTGAACTACACTGACTCTCTGCAGACGCGTCTGTCACACAGATATTTGCCCTATCACATTCTGACGTCACTTCTGTAAATATAAAACAAGTGAACACAAACAAAAGAGTGTGTAACATTGTGAAAACAACCATTTAATGTGATCACCCTAAAACTAAACAATTAAACGTCGCTATCAAAAAGATACGGAAGATATTGAAAACTGATATTTTAAGGAGATAAAGGCTAGATAGAGTTAATCATAATTTCGTATCAAGCAATACGATACAAAATCAGTTTCGATAAGTTCTTTTTTATTCTGTACTCGCTTCCGCCCGCGACATCGTCTGCGGAGACCCGGGATAAAAACTATACTAACTATATTTTAATCCACACTACAAACTATCTTTTTGCGAAACTTTATTCAAATCGGATAAGCCGTTTAAGTGTGACTAAGTAACAAACGTCCAAACATCTAAAAATGCAAACTTTCGCATTTATTATGTTTTATTATATAAGTACCAGAAGGATTGTTTCATTCTTTGCTTTTTATATCAGTAGGTAAGTTTCATGTCTTGTTGTACTTACTCGTATCAAATCTTACTAAAACTTAACTAAGCAAACACTGAAATCATTCTTAACATAATGTGTGTTTGGGTGTCTATTAGTTAAGTACTCCAAGACGCAAAGGCGGCCGGACGGATTTCGATGGTACAGTCAAGTGAAAAAATATGTATCGATAACATCCTCTCATAAATAAGTACCAAAACCTTAACCCGTTGACATAAGAGGTATGGGACATATTTATGAGTAAGTTGAATTCACCCATATTTTTACACTTGACTGTACATAAATTCACCTTAATCTTAATCAATAATTTTATTGCGGTGTCCGTATTTAAACTTATAGGTAACCTTCTTTTTGAGGCTAGAGTGACCAGACGTCTACTGGGTGAGCAAGATTCATATATCTCAGAACTAATCTTAACTTTTCATGAAGTTCGAACGCAATCCTATTTATCCACCCTCATAGTGTTGTACTCGGTTGTATCCTTAAGGACCCGGGTCCGCTTTTGCATATAGTCCTTTCCAGTCCACTAGTTTTGTGAAAGAGAATGCCATCTGACCTTCCAACGCAGAGAGATAACTAGACGTTTTTGGGATTAGACCGATTTGTTGTTTTCCTGCATCGAAAAGCTACAGACTGTTAAAAATATCAAATGATATTTCGTAGGTGGGGTAACTACGACATTCAGAGTCTTAACTGCTGCAGTAGCTAAGTACAAAGAAAAACATTCCATTCAAAATTACTTTTTACTATTGACATCATAACTCTTCCCGTAAATATTACCGCTCGCTGTATTTACTGACAAGCTTCATTTTGTTAATTGAATCGCTAGAATTAATAATATTTCACCGCGATAAATTAGCTAGGATATACTTTTAGATATTTGGCAAACCAGGCGGAGCATACTCGATGCGAGCCAAATGACAGCATACGCCACGTAATATTCATTACTAGCGTAAATTGATTGGGATTAATACCTTCAATATTCACACTATATGAACTGGAATGAAAGCGAATTTTTTTACAGAACTAGTTTACATATGTAGTCATGTTTGGAATACAGATTTTACTTTTTTTCTGTTGGTGGTTGTAAATAAATGTGGAGTAGGTATTGAAATCTTTTGCTAAAACTCAAACGTGCGTAAGAACTTTATACCGTAAAATGGGCTGGTGGGATTGGGGCAGATGGGACGCGAATATTTTCAGTTGCTACTTTAATTTCCGGTTGCTCTAAAAGTAATTTTACAATACTTCTAGGCATATTCGCTTATCTTGCGGCAACACGGAGTAGCCAAATAATACCGTTAAAAAAGGGGTCTCTAAAAGTGGGAGGTGAAAGATATGTGGCCTGGAGTGGAACCAGGCGGACGAAGAGCGATAAATATGAGCGGAGAGTGGGACGGAAAGCGAATCGAGGCAAGCTAATCCAAAATTGAACATAGGAAAGTTTTTCCCCATTCATTTTCCCAGCTCACCCTATTGCTATCCCCTCTTAGGTGGTCCTTTCTGAAGTGGGATTTCAGAATATATTTGTGTTTATCGTTAAAATGATGAAATTAAACAATGTATAATAATTAAAATACTTAAATTCATACGGCCCAAACTGGTTGATGGTAATGTACCTATACCAAGAATTACCAAGAAGCTTAAGATTGACATTTTTGATAACAACCAAACACTCATTAAGAGTCCGCAGTAAGCTCAATTCTCCATACAAACGTAGTTACGCTCTTATTTTATAACTACGAGTACGTGTTGGATTGAAACGAAACTTTGCTTGTACAATGACATGAGGTATTTATATCCAGGTCTGTATTTAGTGTATATAGCTTCAGATGCCATAATAAAAAAACGGCGACTTTAAATGTTACATACAAAACTTGTTTTTGCTGTATTTTGTTTGTTTTATAAACTGAAACCATATTATAAACTAATTACGTACATAGATATACCTGATGTCATTGTATATGCAAAGTTTCGTCATAAATGTCATAATCCAACATATAGTTTTAAAATGAGAATGAAACTCCGTTTGTAGGGAAAGGTGAAATTCGACCGAGCTTACTGCGCCCACTTAATGATGTATACAAATATTTATGTATATTATTTTTCGTGATGAAGCTGAAGGCAAAACCAATACAAAGTCAAACAATTATTTCTATATTTTAAACGAATTGATGCACAATGTTACCAAAAGTAAATAGCATTACAAAATAAAACGGATCTATATCCTATCCAATAAGAAATAATCAATTAATTCACAAAAAAGTTTTAACTTCTTTATTCGAGTAAGAGAACCCAGTTAATTTAAGAATGCACCGTATTCGTATATATCTAAACCTTGCTGAGCACGAGTGCCCTAATGATATAAAACACGCGTATGGTTATTAGCCCAAGATAAACATTATAAGAGGCGTGATACGAGCACATATAGTATATTGAAAATAATATTCATAATAGTTGAAAGTAACTGAGAGTAAGGTAAGTTTTTTAAGGCACGATTATAAACGACTTAAACAACAAGTTCAACAACAATCAACAGTTCAGTTACTTAATATCTAAAGACAATGAACATGTCAAAAGACTTTCATTTCAAGCGTTTTTCTAAAAATATCTTCGTCGTGAAAAATGACAAATTGCCGAAGTTAAAAAAAGTTTAAATTGGCTTAATTTGAAAACTAGCGCCTTTTACAAAATTACACACGCCGTCAGCTTTAAGTCCCGTGTATCGACGACATAGCGAAGTTCGTGCGAGCCTCGCGCGAACTAACGAGAAAACTTTTGTAATAAAATCTTCGTATTGAATATTAACATGTTCTTTATCGGCCATAAAAAGCGTTTGCGGTGTAACGGGCATAGTAATCGCTGAAGGAAACCGTTACGTTCGTGTAAATTAAGTTATTGATGGGTTTTGCGAGTTTCATTTGATTAGTTTCGAACTATCTTAGTTAATTTTTGATGGCCGGATCGGGGCGAAAGTTTTTATTTGTATTTTACTAGTTTATGAAACTACTTACTGTGCTTAGCGGTGTACATTCTGCCTCTCTCCTTATCAGTTAACTTCTGTTGGATAGATGATTTTAAATTTTTCTATTTAAAATAAATAATCTAAAGGATAATTTAAGATAATAAAGCATTTTATTATAAAATGCAATACTCTAAAGTCCACCGGAGCTGATAAATATTCAATATATTTCCACATGTCAAATTGAAAAGTTATGGAAAAAACTTATAACTTATATATCTCAGCTCCGTTATTGTTAAACGCGTTTAATAAAAAAAATGTTATTGGCCACTGCAAAACAATTTTTTTTTTCACACAAGGTTACCCAATTTTCCGATTGACTTAACAATACATTTGCACTTGTGATTAAACATTGTGTAAACATTAAGCAACTTTAGGTACTTTTTTTGGACGGTTAATACATGTTGTAACATGTTTCTTCTACTGTTCATTCACGAAACAAAAGTATAACTTGCAAGTAAACTGACATAACCCAAAATAGCCGCATTGAAACGAATCTGCCGCATTTGATTTTTCGCAATTGTAAAGCAACGCAAAACGGCGGACAATAACATTGGCTGAAAACTTTCCGAATTTCCTGCGAATTGAGAATATTAGACAATAGGAAGATTGCATTTTTGAATGTGCTTCGGAATTGCCTCACTACGGTTTCTGTTTGAAGTTTAATTCGGATTCGTTCTGCATTCGAACGTGGTTATGAACAAGTTTCGTTTCACGTAAAACTGGTGTTAATGGTTCTTGAGAGTGCAACACCAGATCACTATAATACAATACAATACAACTACTCTTCATTGCTCACCAGACATAGTAGATAATAGGAAAATGGAGGTAAATTAAACACAATGGTAGACAACAGTCTTATCGCTAAAAAGCGATCTCTTCCAGACAAGCTTTGGGTGGTGGAGGCGATGCAAGAAAAGATATGATTTGAGTAGGTAGATAAAAACAGAAAAACAGAATATAAACAACTTAACTATAAAAAAGACTACTTAAAAAAAAAATATTTTCAAAAATATTCATTTCATGATACGTCTGGCAAATTACTTTGACTTAAAAACAAACAGCACACATCTAAAAATAGTAGGTAATCCTTGAGTCCCATTGTTAAAATGGGGACGAGACTTAGCACGTTTAATTTCAATAGCCAAAGAATTCCACAATCGAACAGCTCGGAAAGTAAAAGAATTGCTGCCCTAATTATGACACTGTCAAAATGTTATAGTTTGTTTTTCATATTAACCGCTAGAAGAATTTCTAAATGTATTTTTTTAATAAGTATTTACTTTGATACTTACCTAGTTATGTATGCTGGTTCCCGGCCAGTTACAGTGAATACATAACCGCTGACATCGCGGTCGGGATGTTATGTCCAGCGCGCCCACGCGCAGGTGGCCGGTAGCGAGAATAAGTGCACCGCTGAGTGTGAGATAGTTTTTAAGTAGATTTAGTTAGTTGCAACTTAAACTTCAAGCTGTACACTCATTTATATTTTAATCATTAAAGTTAAATCAAAGTAACTTGAGTTTTACCATTGAAACGTCCTCACGAGCTCCCAAATATAACTGGCGCAGCCTTGAAGGATATTCGCGAATAGTGCGTATAGCCGCGACGTGTGATAAAGGACACTACTATCGGTTCTCACGCGTAACTCGAATATCTTCGAACCAAATAAATAAGTTTATAAATTGTGGACATTGATTGAACTTCAACGTGAGGTGCGTGATAAAAGGTGTCATCAGCAGCGGAAGTCATGGTAATCGGCGGTTTGTGAGTAGACCTTTTTGCATTCCTTGCTTATTCCTGATTGTTCCATAAAGTTGGTGAAAACTCGTGTTACAATAGTAGGGTTCGGATAAGCTTCACTGGAAACTCTAGCAAATAGTGTTTAAATTGTCGTGCTTTACACTTAATCGGTAGAATCACGTTATAATAAGATATTGTTATAGTGATAAGTGCTATTATAGAATAGAAATAATAAAACAGTTTTGTGTTGATTTTTTTTGTGAAAAATATTTTTTTTTGAGCCAGTAAATAAAATTAATTTTTCTTTTACATTGGTTTAGTGATAGAATTGTATTGAATTAAAATGGCTCAAATCCAATTACAGATAATTCCCAAAGAAATGATTGATATAATTCCTAGATTTGAGGGTGATGATAAACAATTAGATTTATTCATCCGTAAAGCTGAATATGTAATTCAGAGATTTAGAGGAATAGGTGAAAATGCTCGAGTGCAAGATGAATATGTATTTCATTCTGTAACAAGCAGGCTTATTGGTAGGGCTGCGACCCTCCTGAGTGAACGAGGTGATTTGGTGTCATGGAACCAATTAAAAGTTGTATTACGCCAGCATTTCGGTGATCCTCGATCAGATCAATGTATTGCTATCGAATTAGAGAATTTAAAGATTAAACAAGGTGAATCTTACACTGATTTTTGCAATCGAATTCAGCACGTGAGAAGCACTTTATTTGCCAAGGTCAATGAAATTGATGACGCAGGATTGCGATCTGCTAAGACGATAATATACAATAATACTGCGTTAAACTCGTTTATGTATAACCTCCCTGAGTACATGCTTAGGATAGTGCGCCTTAGGGGTTGCACGACCTTGGAAAGTGCGTAAGGTGTAGTAACTGAGGAAGTGAATTTCCAATACCAATATAATTCTAAAAATCATACGCGACCAATGCCACTGCAACAAAATGCACAACCACGTCAGATATTTCAACCACCTCCACAAAATCGTTCTTTTAGCGTTCCCCAACAAAACAATTTTAGATTTGGTACTCCTCAAACTCTGACAACGAGGCCATATGGATTCCAACCTACTTCAACACCCAATCAGGGTTTCAGATTTGGTATCCCGAATCAGCCACAGCCAGGTTTTAGGCCTACTTCTAACCAAGTGTTTGGGTATGGTGCACCCCAACAGTACAATGGATTTAGATTTGGCATACCCGCGCAGCAAGGCTACAGGCCTTTGACCCACCAAGGTTTCAACCAACAGACAGCTACCCCAGGCTTTCGATTTGGTGTTCCACCGGTTCGGCCAAACCAAAGGACTCTCGACAATACTGACGTCACAATGCGCACAGTTAGGCAAAACAACTTGGTCGTGCCATGCGAGAATGACAACCTGTGCTACAGCGACAGTCCGCAGTGTATGGACAATGAATATTATTACGAAGAGGAGCCTTTTGAACCGACTCACATTGAAGAAATATCTGAAGAAATCCAGAATGAAGAACAAAACATACAGGAATCTGAAAATTTTCGGGTAACGGCCTCGAACAAGCCAAACCGTTAGTGATCGAATTAAATTGCGACAAAATGTCAAAATTGCCGTGCATAGAATTACCGGAAATCAGTGCGCGTTTTATGATTGACACTGGAAGCACCCGATCGTTTATAAATACTGCATTAGCAAATCGCTATTTCTCAGAATTCAAATACACAGAGCCTTTTGAGGTGATAAGCACCCACGCAAAGAGCGTACATAACGAAGTTATATACATACCACTTTTAAAAACCTTTAAGAGTACGGAATATCACAAATTCTACGTATATGACGTCGCGCAAGGTTATGATGGACTTATTGGATCTAACTTGCTTAAACAATTAGACGCAACTGTGAACATGAAAGATCTCATGTTACACACACGGAATACAAGCATACCAATTATATACAACCCCCCTTGCGAAATCAGCTTAGAAGCAAGGACAGAAACAAGAGTCAAGATCCCAACGGATCTCCGCGACGGGACAGCTATCGTACAGTTTCAAGAGTTCAAGGACGCTGTAAGAATGCCAACTGCATTAGTCACATGTGAAAACTTCTTTGCAACTACAGTTATACAGAACGCGACCAATCAAAATGTGACTATCAAATTTAAAAAACCTGTTAAAGTTGAAAAGAGTGAATTCAATGAAAATGATGTTTTAATTAATTTTACATCTGTGGCAAATTGCGACGTGGACGATTTGCTTAAACAAAATTTATCAAAGTTACGGTTAGATCACACCAACGCGGAAGAACGAGCATGCATACAAAGACTATGCCACGAATACCGCGACATTTTCTACTGCGATGAATTGCCGCTTACCTTCACAAATAACGTAAAGCATAAAATCAGGACTAAGAACGAAGATCCAATTTATATCCGCCCATTCCGGCACCCACCTTCACAGAATGAAGAAATTCAACGTCAAGTCGACAACCTCCTTAAGAACAACGTGGTGCAGGAATCTTACTCTCCATGGAGCGCTCCGGTCCACCTGGTACCGAAGAAACCAGACGCAAGTGGTGAAAGGAAATATCGAATGGTAGTGGATTACCGACGTCTGAACGACATAACCATCGACGACAAATATCCGCTTCCGAATATTTTGAAAAATGCTCACCACAGACGCGTCCAATTTGGCGATTGGCGCAGTTCTCTCCCAAGGCCCGATCGGCAACGATAAGCCCATAGCGTATCTTAGTCGTACTCTGAACGATGCTTAAACGCGCTACAGCACGATCGAGAAAGAATTATTGGCGATAATTTGGGCTACGAAACGCTTCCGGCCCTACCTTTATGGTAACAAGTTTACCATATATACCGACCACAGACCCCTCGCATGGTTAAAATCTATCAAGGAACCTAACAGTAAGCTAACCAGATGGAAGCTGAGACTGGAAGAATTTGATTATGACATTATGTACAAAAATGGAAAACAGAACACGAACGCAGATGCGTTATCCCGCGTGGTAATTAATGTAATAGAGAATGATGACCTTGATGAACAAAGTTCGATGCGTGCAAACATCGACCCAAACGAACAACACGATAACGGACTGAATAATTCTGATACGGAAACAGCACATTCATCTTCGTCAAGTACTATAACGGCTTCGGAAAAAAGTAGCAACTCTAGTACAGAGACTGCACATTCTGCAGAACTCGTGGACACTGCTGGCATACCGATTCTTCGAGAAGCCATCGACACAAAACCTAATCAAATACTGATATTCGACTGGAACAGAAATCATATTACCGTAAAAGACCTTTCAAGAGATAAACAAAAAGTTTTAGAAGTTCACCTTCCCAGAGATAGACCTGATCTAGTGAAACAGTTCCTGAAAGAATACATAAGACCGAAGCTAAAATATTTCTTGTATTTCGAAAATAATGTTCATAGAGCTCAATTTACCCAAGCCGTAATGGCCCTTTATAGAAAAGACTCCGTATGGTTCTTTGAATGCACTGAAAGAGTAATATATATTGATGATGAAAATCACCAGTACAATATCGTAAAAAGTTATCACCAAGGTAAAAAATGCCATCGTGGCATTAGGGAAACCCTAATGCATCTGAAACGAACTTACTATTGGAATAATATGCTCACAACCGTAGCCAGTATTATTAATTCCTGCGAAACTTGCCAAACTATGAAATACCACAGGAGGCCACTGAAACCTAAATTGCAATTCACCCAAACACAGACCAAACCGTTTCAAGAAGTTTTTGCCGATCTCTTCTCTATTGAAGGTACATACTTTCTTACCATAGTAGACGCCTTCAGCAAACTGGGGCAGGCTTTTGAAATCCCAAACCGCTCTACCCCAGAGGTTATCAAAGCCCTCCTAAAGTATTTTTCGTTTTATGGAATTCCTAAAAAATGGAGCTCTGACCCTGGGTCAGAGTTCAACAACACACTACTGAAAGAGATGTTAGAATTCTATAAAGTAGACATGCACATTGGTACCCCACATAACCCCAACTCCATGGGTATTATAGAAAGGTTTCACTCTACTATTTTGGAAATATATCGTTTAGCCAAGCGTGAACATAAACTTACTGATGTAGTCTCAACTATGTCCTATGCGATCATGTCATATAATTCAACAATACACTCCACAACGGGCTTGACCCCGTTCGAAATAGTATTTGGTCACACTGATTCTAACGAAGTGTTTGACGTGGATTTTAATAAACAGTATACTCAAAAATTGGTTCAAGATCATGTTCAAAAGACGCAATATCTCTATAAATACTTAACTGATAAAATAGTGAAAGAGAAAGATAAGGTTAGGGAAAAACGGGGTGGAGAAACTGAATTTGATATTACAAAAGGCGATACAGTCTTCATAAAAGGGGTCAATGTTAGACGTAGTAAAGATGCGCCTCGATATCAAAAAGCGAAGGTTACGGGCGAAGTCGCTAGAAACACTGTCCCTATAGAAATTCGAGGCAGAAAGACTAAAACTCCAATTAAGGATGTCAAACGTCTTTCGCAGGGTTGCCGTCCTCCTGCTGATCCAGGGTACGCAGAGCCAGACCCTTCTTCAGCAAATGGAAAATAACCGAGGCATTCTCCCGATCCGACAGGGCCAAGCAGTTATTAGTTACGACAAATGGACTATAGTTAAGATTTTAGATTTAGATTTGCTTTGTGAAGATTTAGAATTCAATATTAACAGATACGCGAATTTATGCAAACATACTTCAATATTTTATACAAAAAGGGGCATTAACTCAGAACTAAGTAACGTTAAACTCCAGACAGATCACATAAAGAATATAACTATACAAAAAATTGCTCAAATTATCCCAACGCGTAGAGTTAAACGTGGAATTCTAAACCCTCTTGGCTCTTTAGTTAAGGCTATAACTGGTAATCTAGATCACCAAGATGCCCTTAGGTATGATAGATTGATAAGTGAGATAAAGTCGGGCCAGGATGCTACAAACACAAGATTCACCTTGGTTTCAAAAATGGCAGACTCATTCATAAATGCCACCAATTCGTCTCGATCTAATTTCATTCAGCTGGACAAGGAAATATGGGAATTAAGAAAAATGTTTAACCAAACTGGGGGTAATCAGACCGTCAACAAGCTCATTCTTACATTTAATTTGTTTTTGCATAATTTCATGATGCTGTATGTCCGCCTGGATGAAATAGAAACAGCCATAGCATTTAGTAAGTTAAAAACCCTACATCAAACCATTGTAGATAGTAATGAATTGTTAACTATGCTTAAAACGATTGAATCAAAGGACACTTTAGTGTACCCTGCTACCGTTGACAACTTATTAAAGCTTGAACATTGTATAGAATTAAAAGCTTATGCTAAAGGAAGTAAAATAACGTTTTTGCTAGACATTCCAGTTATTCGGAAGGAAACTTATTCCTACTATAAAATCTTACCTTTACCAACAATAAATACCCATAACCAAATAACCTTAATCATTCCTGAACACCCCTATATCCATTAAATTAATGCAATAAATTGAAAATCACGAAAATTAACAAAATCATAATAAAGATATGCGATACCTGCCTTTAAAGATTTGAAAAACGTAAACAAGAGTTAATTAAAGGGTACACGATTCTTATATTTAAAATGGATGACAAATTACCTAAACTCAATATTTCACGATCAAACAGCAATTTACATATTTTCCATACATAATACGAATTAGTGGCATCTTAAGGCGGAGCTGGTACTCGTTGGGTTTTTAGACGGTAGTCCAAGGCTCTGCCGGGAGTAGTCCGTCATACCCCTGCCCCGCTCCCCGTGGCGGGCGGGATGCGTAAAGGCATGTCCCCATCGTAAAAAAAAGGTACCGGTGGGATGACAAGGCCGAAAAAGACTTGGACAAACTCCTGGCCGGCAAGTGGAAAAAAACGGCATTGGACAGGGAAACGGTCTTCCACTTTTGCAAGTAGGTAGTTATATTTGGGAGCTCGTGAGGACGTTTCAATGGTAAAACTCAAGTTACTTTGATTTAACTTTAATGATTAAAATATAAATGAGTGTACAGCTTGAAGTTTAATTTGCAACTAACTAAATCTACTTAAAAACTATCTCACACTCAGCGGTGCACTTATTCTCGCTACCGGCCACCTGCGCGTGGGCGCGCTGGACATAACATCCCGACCGCGATGTCAGCGGTTATGTATTCACTGTAACTGGCCGGGAACCAGCATACATAACTCTTCCCTCCGCAAGTTCAAAATCCTCAGTCGGATGAGTTTGCGACTGATGATTTTGAAAACATTCAATTTTCTTATATTTAACAAAAATGATTACACATGTTCCTAAAACTAGGATTATATAAAGCCCCAATGTCCAGACACTGATACCTTTCACTTTCACTATGCTTTCATTACTACCTTCCACTATTTCACTATCACTTTTCTGTAACGCATATCGTAGGAACTGCAAGTCCGCCAGGTTGACTCCATCCAAATTCAGCGGCTTCTTCTCTGGTAGCGGCGTCGGCATAACGATCTCTGGTAAGTTTATAATTGGTAATTTTGTAACTGTTACATCGTTTCCTTTTATTAAATGTTGGCTCAAACGGATGTCTTTAATCTTTACTTCGCAACTGTCTTCCAAGGTAAGTATGTAAGCGCCTCGGATCTTATGCTGAGTAACTCCTGTTTCGCAGAACCTCTTTAGCGTGAGTGGATCCTTTGTAAAAATTAGCCATTGATTTTGTTGCAGGGCTTCTATTTTTACACCTTTGATGTTAGCAACCATAGGATGGCAAGAGTTGATATTTGAGTTGAACTTCATCAAATCTGCTACACAGCGGTCAGGGGTTAAAGTGAGTATTTTATCTTCTTGGCAGAGGAAAAGGCCTTCTTCAATCTCCGTACACGGTGTAGCAACCGGCTGAGTTTTCGACCCATTTACAAGGATATAGGGGTGTTCAGGAATGATTAAGGTTATTTGGTTATGGGTATTTATTGTTGGTAAAGGTAAGATTTTATAGTAGGAATAAGTTATATTTATATTTTAACTCTCAAACTCAAACATTTATTTGTGACATAATAATATTGATAATATTTCTATAAAAAAATATTCATTAAGCTTTATTTTGACATCATGTTAAACATTTTAACATAACGCAACTAGGTACCCCATTAGAACTCACATACTACCTTTATAAGTTACATCGCTGTAAAATGTGATTCATTTATGTTTTAGAGAGATAAACCGATTTTTTTTTAAACACAACAATGCAACGCACCCTAACACAAAGCTCTTATTTCGATTATACCAAGAATATCTCCCAAATCGCCACCGAAGCACGTTATCACAAAAATCTACACATGGACTTACCACGTTCGATCCGGCTAGAATTAATCGAGATCGAAATTCGAACCATTCATTCATAGGACATGCGTAAATCGGGATTAAAATATATCGGTCCACAAATTGGGGTTGAATTCAATAGGTGGATGGGGTAATCCATCTTTGTAATTGGTTTTGTGGCTGGCATCGCTTGCAATGGCCTGGTGGGTATTTGACACATTTAATTCGGTTATTACACATGCTTAATTATGTGACAGGGCTGGCCCTAATTGGAAATCATGTGTGAATGTGAATTGGGAAGGTGTTCGACGTGATCACACGGAAAAACATTTTAATGCGTGTATTGAACGGTATATACCTACCGGGCTACGTATAGCCAGAATACAAATAAGGTGTTATATCCGCCTTCCGTTGTCAGCGGAGTGGGGTCCGGAGTCCGTTTAACTCGTAATGGCGAACTGCATAGAAGTGCTTCTACTGAATAAGAGGGAGTGGAGTGATCTAAATGAGTTGAGAGATCACACATGTATTCGTAGAGTCGGGCGGATTCTGTACGGATTCCGCTCGTGTTGTTATACTGAATATTACCACAGCGGCGCGGAAACATCTCATTTCCCAACTCGCTCGCTTCGCAAACTCCGCTGACAGGGGAAGACAAAATACTGAGACTCTTTCTTAATGTGTAGCGCTCAACTATTTTAATCCTTTCCACTCAGTTTGTTACTTCCGTTTCCGCTCATTACTCTTTTTAGTGGAAGACGGGCATAAGGGTGAGTATGTATCAACCAGAGCCATGCGAGGTATTTCAGCGGTGTGTGCGGATAAAATCTATGTTTTTTTTAAATAGATGGACAAAATATGGGTAAATATATATTTTTAATCGACGAACTCGACCTTCCTTCCCCTCAATCATATTCCTAATCCCTACCTCGGCAATCATAACAAAATACATCCGCACTCGAATTTTGTTCTTGTTGTTTAATCTAGTAATTGTTTTGAATAATTTATTTCACTTGACAAGTAATTAAGAAGTTTGCTTAGGACTTTGCTCACGTTAATTTCGAAGGAATTAGGGCAGTTTCGAGTACGTGATCAGACGAAAGTTTTAATCTAATTAAGTATTGTTGAATATGTATGAGACGCAGTTGGTCGTCAATTTGTAAATTTAATTGAATTACGAATTTATTCATAAAAATAAGCATGCTTTCTGTATCCCAAATTGTTCGTTATTATGCTTATCGTTGTTTGCTTCAAACAATTTACCCAAATTTTAATTGCCGGGAGCATCCAGCTGTCATAATGGCGCTAGTGGGTCGGTTGGCGCGGTTATAAATGTTGCGTTCATAAAAAGTTTATTATTTGTCTTCACTGTTTGTTTTGTTTTATATTACTATTATTATAACTATTTTGTACGAGTGTAAAATATGTGTTACGCCGTGGAATCACCGGATGGCTCCATCGGAAGACCAGCGCTGGCCACCAGGCCAGCACAACGCTGAGATGGAACCGTTTCGTGGCAATTTGTCTACCATTCTGTTTTTTGATTTTTGATTTATGTACATGTATGTGCTGTTGCCATGAATAAATATTATTCTATTCTATTCTATTCTATTATATCTGAAATACTTGTGGTATTTGACCTTAAAATATACAGTCGACAAAAATAAACCATGACCCGCGATAGCTCATTTTGCCAAGTCATCTTAATTCAAGCAGATCGAAATTCGCTTGAACATACTTATATTTCATAGGCAACGAACTTGTTTTAGGGTTCCGTATCCAAAGGGTAAAACGGAACCCTATTACTAAGACTCCGATGTCCGTCCGTCTGTCACCAGGCTGTATCTCATGAACCGTGATACAAATTAAAATTTTCACAGATGATGGTACGGAACCCTTTGTGCGCGAATCTGACTCGCACTTGTTTATTTAAAACATTGACGTTAACTTATTACACCGTGTTAAAAAGATCGGACAATCTCTCCTTTGAAGTATCTATCATATCTAACTATCTCTGTCATAATTGCATTCATGAGTAGACACAAACCTAAACATAAAAATGGCCGCTGAACACATTGGGCCAAGATTTTTTGGCTTAGTGGGTCATGATTCTGTTTATTCGTCTGATGCATGTATGAGAACAATAATTTGTCGGGTAAACTTTACCCCGATCTTTAGGCTCTTTAACCGCGTGATCGTTTCCCATTCGCAATAGCTGACTGAGCTAGTCTTCGTTCTAGTCTCTAGATCCGAAACAAGTTCTTCAATTTCAGTGTTTTTCCGAATTCTCCAACTGCCATCAGGTCTCTGCGTTGGGCCTAGGATTTTGCGGAGGACCTTAATTACAGCCACTGAAATTTTGTCCTCCTCAAGAAAAAAAACAGAACATGCTCTACTTTATATTCTACTAGCTTCTGCCCGTGACTCCTTCCGCGTTCACCCCTTTAGGCATGATTTCGGGGATAAAAACTATCCTATGTCACTCTCCATCCCTTCAACTATATCCACTTCAAAAATCACGTCAAGTCGTCGCTCCGTTTTGCCTTGAAAGACGGACAAACAGAGACACACATACACTTTGCCATTTATAACATTAGTATAGATGGATTAGTGTTTATTCACACTGCCAATTTTTCTTGTCCGGCCAGAGGTAAGAATTAGTTATTTTTAACTAGTACTGATTACTTTATTACATAAACTTATTCCACAAACCAGCAAAACAGCTAACGTAATTTTAATAACGACAACGAAATATTTTTAATACGATAGAGTAGGTAATTTTATTATGAATTCTCATAACTGTGGTGTCATTCCTTCTGACGTCATATAAATGAGTTGTCAGTGACTTGCTACTCGGTATGATGGATTTTTAAATGTTAGCGACATGGTAATGGGAAAGGGTAATTTATGAAGGGAAAATGCGGTTTCAAGTGATTTGAATAGAACTTACGGCGTCAATTTTAGCTGAAAAGAAAGATGAATATGTGTTCATGTAAGAAATTCACTTATCCATTGAGCTCGATCCATATTATAACGTTTAAGTGATGAAATTGATTACATTTTGTCTATTTTTTTAACACGATGTCGTTTTTGCCATTCCAAAGTGAAAAAATATCATCATATCAGCCCAAAGACGTCCACTGCTGGATGTAGGCCTTCCCACAAGACTGCCAATGTGACCGATCCTGCGCCACCCGCACCCATCGGACTCCCGCGACCTTTACAGTCGATCACGTAACGAATTGTACGCGGGTCAAGTCGATCTAGATGTCACTTTTACATGGAAAAATTACAGTTTAATTGTCCTTATACGCGTTCGGAACGTTACGTGATTACCCCTCAGTACGCTTAGCATGAGTTTGACAATGACGGCTTACGCTAACGAGTATCGAGTTTTCTATCTGTGCATCCCGCTCGTACTGTCAAAGTGCAATAGAGATGCACCAGATAGAAAACTCGATACTCGTTAGCGTAAGCCGTCATTGTCAAACTCATGGTAAGCGTACAGGTCATCAGTCTACCTTATTTAGCTTACCCACGCCACGCCTTCCAATAGGTACGTGGTCGCCACTCGAGAACCTTTCCGCCCAAACGGCCATCGGTTGTACGTGAAATGTGCCCATGTATGTGGAAAAATATAAATGTATAAAATAAAAACAAAGAACAAATATGGATCCTATGATCAATGATGTACAGCCAAATAATCGGTGTTCACTATATCGCTGGTTGTTTTATCCCATCCATAATAGTGGGTGTGCTATTCCAAGATACCTTGCACTATGCGCACATTACACATTTGACTATGCGCTGTAACTTGGCACAGTTGATCCTTAGGAGGGGGAGGGGGGGGGGGGGGTGGCTCTCGATGGCTCCCGGTCTGGATCCACTCAAGACCACCTAAGGATCAACTGTGCAAGGTTCCCATACAACAGATAGCAATAGCACACCCACTATAAAGAGAGAGAGCGAGAGAGAGCGAGAGAGAGAACGATACGTGGATGCGGATTATTAACCCGACCAATCCTATAAAGCGATACATTTTTTTTACATAAACATGTATGTCTTGGGTAAAATAAAATATTTGTTTACATATACATCATCATCCTCCTCCTCCTATTCCCGGTAATGCCCCATAAGGAGCCCGGGGTCCGCTTTAACACCTACTCCCAATATTTGGCTTTGGCACTAGTTTCACGAAAGCGACTGCCATTCCATTCAGCCTGCAGCCGCTTTCGCCGCTCATGCTTTGATTGACAAAAACGTTGCCAAAAGCAAATGAGTGGTTAAATTATCCAAAAGGGGAAAGCAGTCTTATAAACCCTTCCGCAGGAATGACCCCCGACCTTGTGGAACTTTTATGATATTATTTTTCTTATATTTTAGGTTAATTAGGTTAATTTAGTATAACTATAATACGTTTTTCTTTTCTTGAATGAATTGATGTGTAAATAAATGTATCTCAAAAGTTTTACAGAGATATCAAAAGCAGACACAGCTCCATTTTCTTTTAACTACATAAAATTGTAAAACTCCGTAGGCAAAAAAACTTATCCAGGAAAACAATGGGATGTATTTCATAAAGCATGACGTCAGCCATTTTAAAATTTGCTCGCAGCCGAGCCGAACTTTGTCAAAGTTTTGCTTTAACTTAATTTTGTTCTCTAAGCTGGAGTATTTCATATTTCTTTTCAAAGTCGATTACACTTACCGAAAATCTTCTATAAATTGAAAGATTTCTTGATTGATGTAATAAAAATCTTGAACCAATCAAATACTTGATCATTCCTTTTCATCAGTATTTCAATTCCGGTTATTACGTTTTGACTTAAATATCTACGGCATGTGATCGTTATTTAAAAAGTTTTTAAAATGAGCTTGTGGGTGAAAACATACACCTTGATATTTAATTCCTAATATGAATGTTTTAATGATCTGTATAATTAGGTATGTCAAAAAAACATACTCTTAAACCACAAATGGTCTTGCCACGGTTCATTCCAACTAATATTGGTACCTACTCGATGTACGCGTAAGGAAGATTTGTACTTTGTCTGCAAAAATAGCTTTATTTTTTTTGTTATAAAAAATGGTGTCAATCTTCGTATAATGTAACATATTTCGAAATAAACAATGTTGTGGCACTATTATAAAAATAATGCTAATAATGACACGGTTCAACTCGCGTATGACATTCAATACGCGAGTTGAACCGTGTAATTATGAGCATTACTCGTATTATAATAATAGTGCGACATGGTCTTGAACTCTTGGGGAGTTTTTCTTCAGAATGAGTGTCTTAACAGTGAGTGTGTAGCTTGAATCACTGCCCTCGCCCGCTCCGATCGCCGCATTAGTATTATTCACATTATTCGATTATAATTAAAATATCGCAAATCGAGTGTACTGGCGAAGAGCACGAGCAAGAGTAAGTCGCCCTATTTACGCTTTCCATTTAAGTACAACATTTTGACAACACCATGAGGTATCCCAAACAGGTATAAATCTCAACAACACATCACAACCAAGCCGTGATTTAGCATATTTAATCAATACCTAAACTATTCTCATCCAAACGAGCTTTACTTAAGGGCGAGAGACTCCTTCGTAACTAAGGGCTTATAATCCGCCCTGCACCCGACTTAATATGTAGGGACAGGCCATTGTATGAGGTGTTACGTACTTACCCTTCGCACAAGATTACATACCTACCAAGATTAACGTTAATTTAGCGAATTCCATCACAAGTTTAGGCTCAGTTAATCAGTTTCATTTTTAACTAATGTTATCTTGGGGCGATTTGATACAGAAAACTTATTCAAAAAACCGGCCAAGTGCGAGTTGGACTCGCGCACGAAGAGGTACCATTATCTATAAAAACGGGAAAAAAATCACGTTTGTTATATGGGAGCTCTCACTTTACGGCTTACGGGTTCGAAACTGTTCGACTAAATAGCACGTTTATCTCAATCAGGGAGATATATCAGCAGTAAGTATGCAAAAGGCAAGGGGCGTGGACTCAATTTGGACCCAACGCGTAAATAGGACCCTATTAAGTGTCGGGTCCAAACTTGACAGTCAGGGTTTTGGGTGACGAATAAAATTCTACTTGTGCTGGGGTTAATAGTACCGAACGGTTATCAGTGGCGCGAGACTTGGCGTCGTTGAATTGGTTTCCACTCTAATACTTCTTCAATTAAGAATGTCAAAGCCGACTTCATTAAATTAATTAACAAAATATAGGGCAATATTGAAATCCGAGTACAAAAAGATAAGTGTGCAAGTATAAAACGACTTCAATCTAGGGTGTTCCGCTGAAACAAGTTTAGTCTGCACACTTTCATTATATAATGCCCTAGGGTACCCTACTATGGGGTTACTCCACGGACACGCAAAGAGTTCTTATCGTCCAATAACGTGTAGTTCGGGACATTTTGGTACGATGTTGAGTTATACATTAATAATGATCTAACTATTAGGATGCTCGTTTAAAGATTAGACTCGTTGAGCTGTTTGCTTAATGGTCTTGAAGCAATGATATTTTTCTCAAGGCAAATGATGCTTGCCATTTTAAAATAAATAGGGTATTTCCACAGAATATCGCATTGCAGTTTTGACTTAAATACTTCGCTACTCAAATGGCAATATTCCTTGCAACGAACTAAGTAAATAAATCGATGTTCTCAGCCTTCACAAGGAGCAAGGACGGTTTAATTTCTATTGAAATGAGTATTTTCCTTATCACAGACTCTCTTGACGCTTGATTTGGAATCACGTTTCCAAATAGCACCCGTTGTGATTGTGAAGGACTTCAGTCCTCAATATTTCTGCTGAAGTTAGGTTCAGGAAAATACTTATTAACTAAGATTACGTAATAAAATATTTGAACAAGGCTACTCAGATGGAAGCTATTAGGGCTATAAAATCGGTTCGACAGTTTCGTTTATCTTATAGTTGTGGTTTTTGCCTCGAATAAGTATCGATGTTTCTTTAATATATAAAAAGATGTTTTTGTTTATTTTATCGGCGTAAAGCTTCGTTATCTCGCTTAATATTTGATACATCGGATATTCACATCTACTATAATCAATTTAGATTGAAATTGGAAAGTTTTGGGTCAGAGTCAAGCACGACGCACGGGACGATTATGGGGTAAACAAGTACTTACCGTAAAATGGGTGAGTTGGGTCAAGATAGACAATCAAACCATGATAAAAATGTATTTTTCACACCTTTCATTCGGAAAAGTAAGTTTTGCTCCACGACGAGAGGGACCAAAACGCTACTTTTCTGTTCAAGCTACTTTTTTAATTTATACATTGCCATTGGAACATTTGCACGCAATGTGCCAATTGAACACAGATGTTAATAAAATAATCGATTGTAATTTCATCGTAGTCGATTCAAAACGAACATATTTCAAGTTTTAACTCTAACAACGTTGTATAAAAATTTATAAATATTTAGTAAAATTTAAAAATTAGTAATAAAAATTAAGATAATTTAGATATATTTTAACAATAGCTTTTATTAAATTTCCGCATAGTCGGTGTGAAAAATAGTATGAGTCACTCGGTAGCAAAATTATTTTCGTCTCGGGCGTAAACACTTGTATCCCTCACTACGCTCAGGATCCTACGTTAGGATCCCTCGCTACGCTCAGGGTTCTATTGTAGGTCCCTCGCTACGTTCAGGATTCAATACACCGCCCTCGCCGTAAATATATTATTTTGCTCCCTTGTGACACAAATAACTATTTCACATCAGCTATTCGGATAAGGGATTTTTCTTCCCTGCTAGGAGGGATCAAAGTGGCAATTTTCTGTTCCAGGACATATTGTTGCCAGAATAAAAAAATATATCTCAATGAATACATGAAAATAGTATACCTACACATAATCGATTACTTATTTTTTAGATTGATTACCTGCATATTTTTTTTATCTTGACTATTGTTACTACTACTAATAAAATACAAGTAATTATATGTTATTAAAAGTAACACTATGATCAGTAGGTTTATAATAATTAATTAATACAGATACTCACCTAATACATGTGTTTTATCACTGACATATTTCATTATCCTCATAGGTGATGTGAAAAGCAGTATGAGTCACACGGAAGCAAAATTATTTTCAACTTGGGCGTGAACACTTGAATCCCTCACTACCTTCATTCGCGATTAGTGAATAGGGAAGGGAATATACGGGAATATTGAAATTGTGTTTGTTTATACATCTTGATATCAGGGATTCTATGATAAATTGGGTTTTTTGCTCCCCTGTGACACAATCTACTATTTACATGGACCACGTTGATACATACAGAAATTTTCCGCCCTATGAATTTTAGTTTTACAATTTATCTGTCGTTTAATTTCCTAATTTTAATGATAAACACAAAAATTGAGAGAAACCCACCTCTTCCCTTAGTGGAGAGTTCTTCCGCATGATCGTTCCCCACAACCCTGGTTCCACTGCAGGCCACATATCTTTAACCTTTGACTTCTAGAGACTCTTCTTGTTTATGTTATGATTTGTCTCTTACGTGTGACCGCAAGATAAAAAAAGAGTATCACAGACATATCATATATATATCACAGACACCTTTTTACAGAAACAGGCAAACAAGTCAAATGGATTAATAGCGCGTACTAACATTTTTTGACTGAAATACTATAAAACTGCTACTAATGCTCGTACTTAGCAAATTACCAAAGTCGACCACCGGCCTTCGGCTAAGGCCTCAGTCATATCAAAGTAAAAAAAAAACGTTTATAATTGAAATAATACTTAATAAACCTAAATTATTTTACGTTTTAAATTTTGTGTTTTAGTATCGGTTGTAATGAGTTATTTTTTGTGTATTTTTTTAAACAGACTTTAGTACAAGTCAACTGTTATTTTGAGGAAGACAAGGACGATTTCTATAGTGCACTCAACCTGACACTAAAGAACACCCGCAAACAGGACATAGTTATCGTCATGGGCGACCTGAATGCCAAGGTTGGCATGGATAACGACGGCTGTCAAAGACACATGGGCAGACACGGGCTGGGAGTCCAGAACGAGAACGGGGAGAGATTCTTGGAGTTCTGTTAGGACAACGATCTCACCATCGTAGGTACTTTATTTATCCACGGAGAACACCACAAGTACACCTGGAACTCACCCGATGGAGTAACCAAGAACCAAATTGACCACGTTGCCATCAGCTCCAAGTGGCGCTCATCGCTGCTCGATGTTCGCAACCGTCGTGGCGCGGATATCGACAGTGATCACCACCTAGTCGTAGCCGAAATGCGGCTGAAAGTAGCCGTAGCTCGGAAGGCTAACGCGACTACCAAGATAGGCAAACGGTTTGAGGTTAACAGACTAAGGGATCCAAATATAGGCGATGCCTTCAGACTAGAGCTGCGAAATCGCTTCTCCGCCCTTGAGACGGACTCTGCTATTTCTGTCAACGCGGAGTGGAACCACATGTCACAGAGAACCTGGAATCTCATTGAAGAAAAGTGCGTACTCCATCTTCACCTCCTGGCTACCAACGATGCGGCGGTTGCGTGAAGACCTGAGGCTGCAGTATAGACAGATACGCAGGAACATCTACCGCAGTACCCGCCACGATAGGCGAGTATGGGCGGATAGATAGTGTGGCGGATTGCCCCAACGTGCTGCTGACTCCGGTAATCTCAGAGAGATGTATAAGGCGACTAAGACCTTAGCCGGAAACCGGAACCAGAGAAAGAAAAAGCCTTTAAAAGACAAAGTAGGCCCACTAATCATGACATCGGAGGGGCAGCTTCAACGCTGGCTACGCTGTGAGCATTTCGTGGAGATCTGCCGAGTCCCAAACGACCCCATTACGGCGAGACCTGCTGTCAGCCTGCCCGCACAAAGCCTCGACATTGACATGTCTCCCCCCATTGGAGAAGAAGTAGTGAAAGCCATCCGATCACTCAAGAATGGCAAAGGGCCAGGAGTCGACCTCATCACGGCGGAAATGCTGAGAGCTGACGTGCCTACCGCCGCGAACGCGCTGACACCCCTCTTGCGGAACATTTGGTCAGCCGAAGAGCTACCCGACGACTGGAACAAAGGCCTTCTCATCACCGTACCTAAGAAATGAGACCTCAGTGAATGTGGCAATTGGAGAGGCATCACTTTGCTCTCGATCCCGTCTAAGGTGCTCTGCAAGATTATCTTATACAGATTATCGAGGGCCGTTGAACCGCTTCTTCGCAAAGAGCAGGCCAGTTTCCGACCCTACCGATCGTGTACGAACCAGATCAATACCTTGCGCATCATTCTCGAGCAGGCATCAGAATGGCAAAGGGGAAATGTATTTGACCTTCGTCGACTTCGAAAAAGCCTTCGATACGCTGAGGTGGAGTTGCATCTGGAACCGATTGCGTGAAATTGGGGTCGCCGAGAAAATAACCAACATGATCAAGGCCATCTACGGATAGTATTGCCAGGTGTGGGCGGGTGTACGACAGGGTTCCTTTCTCTCACCTCTCCTATTCCTTGTTGTTCTCGATGGCACCATGAGCTCTACAATCTGCAACAAGCGCCGCGGTATAGAGTGGGGACTATCCAGCGTCTTGGAAGACCTGGATTATGCCGATGACCTATGCCTGCTGAGCCATACACGCGCCGATATGCAAGCCAAGCTGGACGACCTACAACGAGAGGCAAAGGAGACGGGATTGAAATTCAACACCGGGAAGACCCAGGAACTGAGGTGCGGGGCAACAAGCGCTTTGCCGTTGCTCATTGGCACAGAGGCTGTGGAAAGGGTCCACAAATTGACTTACCTCGGTAGTGTAGTGTCGGAAAATGGAGGGCCCGAAGAGGACATCGCTTCGAGAATCGCCAAGGCAAGAGCAACCTTCGCACAGCTCCGCCCTGTATGGCAATCGCGGAAACTGACTAGGAGAGTTAAGCTCAAAATATTCCAGTCCAACGTAAAAACCGTGTTGCTGTACGGTTGTGAGACGTGGAAGGTTACAAAGACCATCTCGCACCGCCTCCAGGTCATCATCAACCGCTGTCTTCGCCGTATTCTCGGTGTTTAATGGCCCGAGAAAATCTCAAACATAAAACTGTGGGAACGCTGCGGTGAGACTCCGATCGACCAGCAGATCAAACGCCGCAAGTGGAACTGGATCGGCCACACGCTCCGAAAAGACCCTGATCACATACCGAGGCAAGCCCTGGACTGGAATCCCCAAGGAAAGCGTAAACGTGGCCGCCCTAAACAGACCTGGCGGCGGACGATCATCGCAGAGGCGAAGACCATAGGGAAGACTTGGAGCGAATTGAAGCGCGAAGCTCAAGACCGAACGGGATGGCGGCACACTGTAGACGCCCTCTGCCCCATATAGGGGACACAGGAACATAAGTCAAGTCAACTGTTATTTTCCTGTACAAAAAATACATTTGCATCTACCTGACGTAGGCACAAAATATAACAGAATCAATCAGCAGATTATTCTGAACAAGATAGTATTTTTATTCTTTATAAATATATGATATATAAAAAACAATTTAGTACCGATGTATGAAATATTTTTCAACATCGAAACATTACATAAATTATTATTTAAAACGGTTATAAAACTTTGATCAGTAAATAAGGGGATATTACTTTATTACATACAAAACACTAATGTTCAATTCAAGAGTTTATTAAAAAGGAGTAAAAAGAAGCAACTATCTTAAGAAAGAGTAGTTAGAATCTTACATTATGTTTCTCAATATAACCCAGCCCTAGCGTAATGCGATATTAAACTCCTAGTCTCAAAAAACCTTCAGACGCACGCATATATTTAAAGCAATTTATTCAATTACCCTTGCTAATACCTATCGCAGACCAACAATACATGATGACTGATGTGAAAGGGAGACAACAAATGTTCAAAACTTGACACCATTATGCCCGACGCCCAATGTTTTCTTGTCGCCGACGCCAGTCAGTCGTCGCACCCAATTTGCTTATGTAAATACGCAGCTTCCGTTCTGACCTGAATTATTCATTGCCAACCGTGAATGTTTGACTCACCCCAGTTTTGAAAACCAACAGAAAACGGAAAGACTACGCAAATACAAAGTCGTCGAAATTACAAAACTTATCGATTCTATGCGGTCCCGCTCTCGTGTCGTCTCGGTTTTGTTTTTCTTCTTCATTGGAAAATCATTTAATCTGTTACTAAAAAAAGTATACTTTTTAAAATGGGATCTTAAAATGATTCAACTTTTTAAATATATATTAAAATAGCACTGCATGGACATCGTACACGTACAGTAAGATGCTGTGAAACCCCCCTCTGGGTATAATCCTCCATGAAGAGGGGGTGACCCATATATTCACAAGAAGGACAGAAACACATACCTTATTTCGACTAAATACTTCGAGACTGATAGACTAAAGGTTGGCAAAAAGTCCTGGCCAGAGAAATTATTACTTCGATTAGTATAAAATTTGTTCGCTAAACGATTCAATGCGTTTTAGAATAAAGTCATTTTAGAATTTTTTATTATTCATAGTATCGCCAGGATTTTTTTGACAACCCATTGGCGTAATTATTTTCAATGTGCTAAATTCGATGTCAAATGCTTTTCGTCCGTGAAACAGATGGCTGAAGGTCGTGCGTCTATTTGTATCTCCATCTCCAATCACATTTGAATCTGTTTCACACGCTGCTTCCAAACTCCCGAGCTAACATGTCAGAAAGAGATAGCGAATCATAGCAAATTGCGCTTAGGAAGATGAACCGACACTATGCAACCAGATGACATACAACTAACTGCGGCCCAAGAGTCTGGAAATTTCTAGTACGAACGGCTATCATCATTATCATATCATCTGAATAACGTCCACTTAAGGTAGACCTACGGTGGCGGGTGCGGTCGGGGAGCCCGAAGAATGCTACAATGACTAGTCCTGCGCCACCCGCATCCAGCGGACTTCCGCGACCTTTACCAGGTCATAAATCCACCTTGTGGAGGGTCTACCCACGCTGCGCCTTCCGGTACGTGGTCGCCACTCAAGAACCTATCCGCCCCACTGGCCATCGGTTCTACGTGCTATGTACTCCGCCCACTGCCACTTAAGTTTAGCGATTCGGAGGGCTATACCGGTTACCTTGGTTCTGCTGCTGGGTATAAGCAATGAAATACAGGTTGAATCCTAAGTCGTGAATAGAAATATATCTTTCTTACTGTTTAACTTTAGTTTAAACATGTGGACGTGATAACAGGCAAAACTACATACCTAAACGTTGTTTGTTAATGTGATAATTAAAAAGTTTTAAATTTAATGAGTCTCGTGGTCACCCTTATTGCTACATTAAACTGTCACTTAAAGCTACAGACCAAGTCTTGTCAGAAAGGATGACCATTAGGTTGGTGTTCTTGCTATTTAAAATGATTATCATTATAGTTTAATTTCTTCACTTAGAGCTATTGCAATGAATTTGCCTTAAAATACTTACTGCAATAGAAACTAAAATTTATTTTTACGACTTTGGTTTCACCCTGTATAAGGGCCGACTCTAGCTGACGCGGTTTGCACGGAGCGGGTGGACTGGACGCCTTTTGAAAAATCAGCATTAACTGACCTGCAGTGGGTGCATAGAAGGAGCGCCCGCTCCGTGAACCCGCATGAGCTAGCGTCGGCCCTTAAGACTTGCCAAAATTTATAAATTTCTGGTCAATCTGTAATAGAACAGACAACAAACCAATTATAAACAGACGTAATTGTGGCCAAGAAAAACCTTAATAACAATAACATTAGCAACTGAGTGACCATCCATCGGTACCTTGCCTAGTTACAAATAAATTGTAGATTGTACAACAAATAAGCCATTTCACCTAAGACGTTTATGTCCGACCATGTCAATGCAAAATTGAATAAAATAAAGCCAATTCCCGCCACCTTAAGTTTTTGTACAGTACGTGATTTTAGACTTAGGTTCTTCATTCATACTGCCAAATACATTTAATGTTTCGATACGTTTTTAAATATTAGTTGACTTCTATTTTATTTGGTTTTATTAATTTATTAATAGAAGACGAGGAAATAAAATTGATTAAAGCCAATCAAATTCAAATATCAAGTTAATTTGACGAAGTTTAATTGTGCGTGTGACTGTAAGCCTCCATTATCTTAGTTTCTGTTTTTTAATTACTTTGTGCGCTAGACCATAAAAGTGGCATTTTGTGCAGCTTACATACAACACAAAGGCGAACTTTAGAAGCATGAGAAGCCAAAATAGTTTTGATTGTTACTATCGTTAGTATAAACCCAGAAAAAAAGTACAAACAAATCTATTGCAATACGGATTTTATAAAGTAGGAATAATAAACGTACTTAGCTATGTGTACATGTTTTTATAAAGTCACGATTTATTATACTCAATTCATATTCAATAATGATGAAATAGAAAATGTACATGGGCCAATCAACAATTATTTGTTCTTGTTCTATCTTATTAGACAGAAGATAACATGATAGAGTTGCCTTGTTTTTTTACAAATAAATATGCTTATAAGAGGCAAATAAAAAGGGGTTGTAATTTTTTACAAAACTGTGCATATAGTTGACGTACTCCAACTTTGTAAAAGTGATCAATGCATAAACTAGCGACGGATAAAATTTGATTCACCCATATTCACTTGACTTCCCTTAACACAGTGTCTACATCCACCTTGAGGTAAAAAAAACGGTATGATACAATCAGAGAGATTTCCACCCCTATCAGCATACGAAACTAAAAAGTAAATGTATTCTATCCTTACGTAGTTCAGTCCGTGGGTAACACGAATCCTCTCCATTCAATGCGGCCTATTTGCTATTCAAGACTCGTTTTCTTGCGACACAGGCTGTTTTGATATTTTGTTTACCAAGTCATCATAAATTGATTCAGTTTGTACTTTTGTTTGTATTTGGATGTCGGAAATCTATTCGATTAACCTTGGTAAACTAGTGACGGGGTCGGGTCAATCGTGGGATAGAGGTTGGGATAATAACCATGTCAGATTTATTTTTCTTTACTAAATTTATGGATGCATTTTTATAGATGACTAGCTTTTTCTCTCGACTTCGTTCACGTTGACTTCCTTTTGTTAGATTTTACTGGTATGTGTAACTAAAATTAATCTTAATCCGTCCAGCCATTTTAGCGTGATTTAATAACAAACATCCAAATATCCAACCTATTTATTTATATTATTAAAGTAGAATTATTCCTATTTGCGTCATTTGACAGCTGTCATCCTGGTAAAAATTATGTCAAATTTGACGTTTATGGTACTGGGATGACAGCTCTGTCATGACGCAAATAGGAATGCACCTACTATAGTAGGACAGGATTTACTTGATATAAAGATGTTCAAAATGTTAAACATGGGTGAGGCAACATATAAAAGGAGATAAAGCTTTAACACATCCCTCAAACCTAGTTTAGGTAAAATGTCGACAAAATTCGTTAATCTTTATCTGTCACTTTGGCATCTGTGTTGCGAAGAAAACGAAAATACTCGTACATTATTTGGTTTAACAAGAATGGTGAAGCTTTGTTAAAATGGGAATCGTTAGAAAATTACCATAACTTACAGGCTGCTTCCACTTAAGGCGGGTGGGCATCTGTCTGCGTTAATTTGTGTTACAGAGAGCTTACTGATATTATTTTACTTGTCTGCTAGTGTTAGTATTTTATTTGCGTAATAGTCAGAGAGTCGCTACTTACATGAACAATTGCCTAGTTTCAGATAATGATTTTGGTGAGGTACGGTAGTGAAATGTCATCCCGCTCGAATTTGGAGCAGCCCAACTGGGGAAGTACCTCCGCCTTGCAGAAGACCCCAGCCATAAATAACACTACTACTTGCTCTGTAGTAATAGTGTTGTGTGTTCCTGGAGGTGAGCAAGGTCGCCAGAGCTCCCGAGGATGCGTTGCGTTGAGAGCGTGGGCATTTGTTTCTTCAGCTATCAACACGGCGAATCCTCAAACATATCAAGGGTCGGCAACGCCCATGCCTCAACTCCTTTGGAGTTGCGTGCAATACCCTCTATAGGCTGCGGTGTCCGCTTACCATCAGGCAAGCCGTACGCTTGTTTACCACCGTCGTTGTATAACAAAAAAAAACCGATATTGCGGAGCGGTAGAAATACAGTACTGCATGCGTACTTCCCCGCTTCCACACATCCCTCGGCAATGGGAAGCACTCATTGAAATGTAGCGCTGCGCTGACTAACACCACTGTCACTGTCGGTTGACAGCGTTCTAAAAGGTCCGTATCGCACCGCTACCGCACTCCGCACCACCAAAAAACGAAAGTGACCTAAAACGATACTAAAAGTTGTTGGCGTTGTATATTACAAATCCTTTTATTTCACAAAGCACCAACACTCCCCAATTTAAATGTATCCTTTATTTTCTATAGAAGCCCATCAAAGTAAACTGCCGGAAAATAGCATCCAATTGAATTGAGGGAAACTAAATTTGAAATGAATGTACGATGCCAACTTTACGAAAACGGACGTTTAGATTGGCGCCAAAACAGATTCACAACATCGTTCGTTTTGAATATTGGCCTCACGTAGAGAAAGCCCTTAGGGGAAATTGCTATGCCAGCATCAGGGAACTAGAGGAAAATAAAATCGTACCCATCGCCTCAGTAATATCCCCTGACGGGCCCAATGAGGATCGTTACTAAATTGTGAAGCAAAATAAAATGCGCTTTTCGAATTTCGAACTAAATGAGAAGTTCAATTGAGTTTACTGGGTTTTTGAAGTCGGAAGTCTAATAGAAGTGAGGCTTTTATTGGTTTGTATATAACTAGGAACTTGTTAGCTTGAACAGTGTCAATATATCCTACCGCACGAAGCAGATTTCATAAAGGACGGAATGTATTATTTTTGAACTACCAAAAAACTTAAAATTAAAGCAGTGTTGCCATGTGTTTCTCGATGTGCTCGTAATTAGAAATACCAACAAGTTCGCTACAACCAAGATGTAAATTATGAGTATATATCTGGGCGCTACTTTGGTAAATAATCCGGGGTGCGATTGGAGGATAAAAACCACAATACGAGAAAATTGGTACATTTGGATCTACATAAAATAATAATTGTAATTTTACATAGTACAAACTTTGCTTAGTTTGGGACTAGGTCGATTTGTGTAAGATCGTCCCCTAATATTATTTTTTTATTTATTGAAAGTTCCGATGTGAATTCACAATTTTGACATGGCACAGCCACGTCAAAATTTTGTACTTATTACTTTTTATTTTTGCTCACTAGTATATATGGGCGCGTCTGTACTAGTATCCATCCGGGCTCAGCTGCTCCTTTATTTCAATGTAACTCTTCTATCACGCTTCAATAAGAATAGTGGATGGGATGGAAATGATTTACCGCTAACTAAAATGTCAAAGTCACTATACTACTAAATGCAAACAAATTTTAGCGGCATTTTTACTACAACAGATTTAACTAATGTTTAGGAATGAGGGATTTTATCTTCATAAAGGAGTATTATTTTACTAGAAAAGTGTTTTCAACTTTTTTACGACGGTATGTTTTGTCGTTTTATAGTGCAAAATGCAACACGATTTATTGAAAATTGAAGATTACAACAAAAATAAATGGTCAATTAGACATTAAAATAAAAACAAAACAACAAATCCCGAAGCGTTGTGGAACCGCCCTGTGCAGCCTTCTTCAACTTTGATCCAGCTATCTAACGATGTTGTGTAGATGTTGATAATCAACATCTACACAACATCGTTAGATAGCCAGATATTTATCGTTCCAGATAAATCTCTTTGTTATTAAACAGTTCGTCATAATGTCAATATCAGGACAATTGAATTGGTTAATTAGCAGCAACTGGATTTAATTTGTCAATTGGAGTTAGAAAGGTAGGTACTTGATTCAAATAAAATTAATCCGCACATCATAGTTCTGTTTCAGTGCTGAAAACAATATCAAACTGTATTAAATACGACTGCTTACGTCACCCGCATCTGTGCAGCGTAACCTCAGATCCCTTATCAAACCTAACCTACAGTGCAAGAAAGAATATGAATACCCGAATGCTTGCGATGAATTTGCTTACGTAAAAAAAAACTTTTGGGGCCGAATAAAAGATATCCAAATACTAGAAAAATCAAGTGTCGTGAATTAAAAAAACGTATTGTAGAAACAAAGGAATTTTAGTTCAAATGGTGGTTGAAAACATTATGTCAAAAATAAGATGTTCTATTGTTGGACATTGACATCAAATTTATCAATGTCCATAACTGCCCCTTTTGATTTTTAATCTTTGTTTAATTAATTTAGTATTACTTTTGTTTATTTGGTGTTCTATTTGGCGCGGTGTCATAGTAACTGACGTCAATAGAAGGCAGGAGGTTCTCAGTTGGTCTTAATTTTTACCTTTTTTGTGTATAAGTGTCTAGTTATAATTGCCTGCCACATGATCATGTTATAACATTTTTATTAAGTTGAAAAGCAGCTATCGTTGTCTCGTATTAAATTTGTTGAATAATTGATATCGTGGTTTGTACTGAATTGAGTTCCTCTCTTTCCGAAAGTAATATGCACGCATATCGTATTTTCGGTATTTTATGACGTCAATTTTGGTGACTGGTGGCCAGAGCTAGAGATATAGCCCTGGCCACCAGTCACCAAAATTGACGTCATAAAATGGCTAACCACTGTGGCTCATCTGAACCACAGTGGCAATAATAATAAATAAATAAAAAAGAGAAATGTACCAAACACTACAATCAGCTATTTCCGAAATTGAATGTACCTATCTATGAAAAAAAAATACTATAACTAGCTGGCGGTCAATACCAATGCGTTGAGTTCTAGACTAATCAAACTTACAACCGGACTCTGAGAATTTCAGCACGTAAAAATAAATATGACGAGCCGAGAGCGTGTAATTACTCGTATTATGGCCAAGGGACAAGACAATACATAATACCAAAAATATTTAATAACATACCCGCAGAAGATAACTTATTCACAAAAGCTATATTAAACAAAAACGTTGTTGAAAAAAAAACCTGATACTTTTAAATAACGTATGTTTAGTTTTTAATGATCTTCAGTTTTAAACAGGTTAATACAATCAAACAGTTCGCCCCAGTTTTAGCATAATTTATAATAGTATGTACTTACAGAGGATAAAGCTAATAATGAGTGTACTTAACCCATTCACCAACGAAGTTTTTGTAGTAGTTTTAAGTTTATATCTTAACGTGCGCATCAAATATTTAAATAAAATATGGCATCCTGGCAGGATTCGACGGTGCTTCTCAAATGAAATCATTTTTTTAGGTACAGCCTTTCGACTTTTATCTGTTGTAATCATTTTTCGGGGAAAGCGGTTAATGTGAGTAGATGTGGTAGTTTTTTTTTATTATTCTGCATCCTTTCTTGAACTTATTAAGTGAGATTAACTTAACATTATTTGACAGTTTTCAAAAATTCTGGATTATGTGCGGTATAAATTGTGATAATTATCACAGGTGACCTAAATATTTCGAATAAAAAGTTCAAAAGTTGTAATAAAATTCATAGAATTATCGATTTAGAAAAATAAGGATAATTTAAAGTATACCCGTGCCGTTCATAATTAAAACCAACTAATTGTAAATGCTCCTTTAATAACCCTTGATCATTACACATTAAAAAAGGCACAATATTGCTCTAGGGCTGGAAACTTTGAGATGGCTCGAACACATTTTTGAATAAAAAATATATTTTGTACGTATATACAATCGCCATCTGGTAATAAGAAAGCTAGTTAAAACAAAGACATAGCCAGAGTTCCGATTATCTATTAAGAATCGCTAGGACGCTTAAGACTGTCCATACAAAAGTAGTTAGGTTGTCATTTTAAAACGACATGGTGAAATACATGAAACTTCGTAAATACAGGGGGAGCCGCCATATCTAGGTCGAAAACTAGTTTAACTTGATAGAAATCAAAATACTCTGAAATATATTTGCATATTTCAGCAAATAGCAAAACAGTAGCAATTTTTTTTTCTCTCGTATTTTTTTGGAGATTCCTCCACTCTGTAAGCACGCCGGCGCGAAGGCACGTTACCTATTGACACTAAACTTAAGAACCTAACGAGTCTGATGGAGTAAATGTATACAAATAACTTATATTCTATTTTATTCTATTATATCATCAATATCTAAGTTCAATATGAATTTATGAACATAAATAACAATTCGGTTACTTTAATAAAAACAATGAAATACCTACGTGTGAAGATTCTATGACTTTGAGAAATAAGGACAAATCTTTCGTATAATATTTATATCTCGCTTATAATAAATAACGGTGTATTGGTTTATCTTTGTTTGTTCAGGACCAGTAAACGGCAAGCGAATGTGTTTTCGATTTTTTATCCGGTCCAGGAAGTTCATATTTTGTTGTCTAACGATGGGCCTATTACATAAATACCGGAATGATTTACTGGAAGGTTGGACGATAAAGATCTTAAAACGATGGGAAAACTGAAGGAAATTGGTTTGCGATTACTATGACATATCTGAACCGTACCCCATCCTAAGCAAGACATTTATTATTTAATATGTCGGTCAGCCTTTTTTGATTAAGTAAATAGGTACGCATATAAATACATAGATACATACATTCACGCCTTTATTCCCAAAAGGGGTAGGCAGAGCACATGAAATTCATGTTCCAGCGCCACTTTAAGCATAAATGTGGGTTAAATAGATCGCCAAAATGTTTAAGAATGAAGATATATAAATAGGGCGCGTTAAAATTCTAACCCCAACCAGACCATATATAATTACAGATTTTATGTTTTAGAATCTCAGACCAAGAAAATATACAGACGGAGCGTTACGAACAGTCTAGTGAAGCCAACCGGTTTTCAACCAAGCCCCATAAGTTTAGCACACGCTAAACAAATTAAATCGCACAAAACTCGAAATAAATGATCTTCACAGCATTGCGACACGTGCTGAAGAGTTTTGTGTACGTGAGCGTGTGCTAAACTTGATGTAGCTTGGTTTTGTTTGTATGTGGTTTGGCTTCACTTGACTGTTCGTACGCTCCGTGTGTATTTTTTTTCTTGGTCTGAGTTTAAAATGTATTCAAGTCAAAAAATAAGCAAATAAAATAAAAAATAGGTTTAATGTTTGAGAAGTAATTAGGTAAGAATCAGGCTTAAGGAGAGCCTTATTTGGCGCAATGTACACCAGACGGGTAAACACGTAGGTAGGTAACGTTCCGAACGTGCGTCAGGACAATTCAACTTTCGTTTTTCCATACAAAAAGTGACGCGCGTAAAATGCTTTACTTGATCGACCTTTGCATTTGTTTCAAAATCATACTTGTATACTTACATATTTCATAATTAGTAAGAATCTATCAAAGTTTTGCTGAAATATCTTTCATCATCTTCATCATCATCATTATAATCATCAAATTGGATCATATTAAGGAGCGACCACACCGCTGCTCAAAATACGCTAACGCACCGTAAAAGCAGCAAAATGTATGAAGAATACGTGACGCATACGACACGTCAACGCGTATACGCAGCGTAACGCACCGGTGTGGTCGCTACTTCTGCCGTAAGACTCTACTGCTGGAACAATGTCCAGCAATGGACGTCTTACGTCCTCTTACGGCCTCACCCAAAGAGTGCCACAATGACCGGTCCACCCACCGGCTACACGCCAGCACGCATCCAGCGTTCATTTATTGTTTCATACCTAAAATCATTTTTAATCATTTATCAGCGTTCTTTGATTGGAAATTGATATTTATTGAATGTAGTTTATAGTTGCTTTTTGTATTGGAAGCATTCTCAAAATATGAAATTGTGATATATACATATTTAGGTATAAACTGTTGGTGGCAGTCTTTACTCTAACGTTAAATTCCGAATACACATCATTTGCTATTCAGGAGATGTAAATTCCGAAGTTGTGTGAGGTGGTAGGTATATTATATGTGGAGTATTAGTTCAGCACCATATGGACTATCTTATACAACGTGTCCCAAAACTCAACGATAAGCCGGCACCAGAGGATGGAGCTGCTTATGATTAGTCGAGAAAAAATAAGGAAAAAAATATATCTCAAAAAAAAAAAAATATCTTTTGAAAATAATTGCCATAGTGGTGTCAATACTATTTTTTTACACCATGATGATTGAAAGTGGACTGTAAGAAAAAATCTTTCATAATTTGTAGGGACAAAATGAATTTTGATTATTTTTTGTGTAAAAACTACATGTATTATGGTATTTTTAAGAACTGTGTTAGATAGCAGGGCTACTTAAGTTTCCAAAAACAAAAAAAAACAGTAATATTTGAGTATGTTTTTTTTTTCGATGAATTTCATTTTTTTCTGTAATTTCTAAAATAATTGAGATATATTTTTTTTCTTATTTTTTCTCGACTAATCATAAGCAGCTCCATCCTCTGGTGCCGGCTTATCGTTGAGTTTTGGGACACGTTGTATACATATTGAGCCCATCTTCTACTTGACAATGCAATACAGTTTCTATATAGCGTACAAGAAATCATTCGTCTTGATCTCTACCGGTATTTTTAACCCATGACGCAAAAAGAGGGGCGTTATAAGTTTAACGTGTCTGTCTGTGTATCTGTGTAACTCTGTATCTGTCTGTGGTAGCGTAGCTCCGTAACGGATGGACCGATTTAAATTCGGTTTTTTTTGTGTCATAGATAATTTTATCCCCAGTGTCAGCCATGTATCATAAAATAAAATAAATATATATTTAATCTGTTTATGTCATGAAAAAAAAAATTGTTTGACAGAGACTGGCTGAAATCTTATATTTTTAGGATTTTTGGTAGCCTAATCAGGTTAATTTGAGTTATAAATTGCAAATGTCTAGTGAGTACATGAAAATCTGTTCAGAGATTTTCGACTTTGTAATGAAAATGACGGGGGTTTTTCAACTCTTCTAAGTTGTAGTTATATAATACAAAAATATAAGGATTCAATTTCGGTAGCTGGCTTTTCACTCCATATTTTTGTGTAGTAACAGATTCGTCTAATATTATCGCTAGATTAAATTTAATTTTGGAATACCGAAGAAATCGGGAGCTGAGGGAATTATTATTTAATAAGTCCCTGAACTTGATCGGGAATCATAATCTTTGATGTCCTCACATTGTATTAAAATAACTACAACTTAGAAAAGTTGAAAAACCCCCGACATTTTCATTTCAAAGTCCAATATCTCAAAAACAGCTGAACAAATTTTCATACAACATGGCTGAGAACATTTGAAATAAAATTATCTATTACACAAAAAAACCGCATTCAAATCGGTCCATCCGTTAGGGAGCTACGTTACCACAGACAGATCCACAAATACACAGACAGTTAAACTTATAACTGCCCTCTTTTTGCGTCGGGGGTTTAGAATATCATTCGATTACACGATTACATATTTTACAATGATTAACCTACAGCAGTAACCTAAAGGGTAATCACGTAACGTTTCGTACGCGAGTTAGGACAATTTAACTGTCATTTGTCCATATATACAATTTGACATTTAGATCTACCTATTGAATATGTTTATAATGTGATATTCTGTCCACAATATACAAACCTACTTACAGGTATGTGCTTAAGTACTGGTATAGAAGAAGTGTGTCAAATTTGTATTTTGACTAGCAACCGTTCCATGGTTTGTTTGTTTACTTTTTACTATTGTCAGTTGGTCAAGAACCGTTCATATGTTAACAGTCTAATAAACTCCTTATACACATTATCCTGGACTATTGCGTTAATCTACTGCTAAATAATATCCCCAATAGTGGTTATGGGCCTTACACCTAATTCAGGAGAAATTTGAACGTAAAAGGAAGAAATTTATTGAAGTTATGAGTACTGTGAAAATTGACCAACTCAATCAGAGGAACTACGAGACCTGGAAAATCCAAGTTGAAGCAATTTTAATAAAAAACGATGCCTGGGGATACGTCAACGGAAGTGTCGCGAAACCAGCAGAACCAGCCGAAGCAGCAAAATGGGAAATAGGTGACTCAAAAGCTAAGTCAGATCTCATTTTAGCGATTAGTCCGAGCGAATTACGACATCTGCGAGGATGTAAGACGTCGCGAGAAGTATGGATGAAATTACATAATATCCACGCATCGACGGGACCTGCGAAGAAGGCTACATTATTAAAAGAGCTCCTGCTTCATAAATTGGAGGAAGGTGGAGACATTAGAGAACATGTCATGAGATTCTTCGATGTGAAAAGCCAGTTAGCTGACATGGACATCGAAATGCATGACGATCTGACCTCGATAATGCTTCTGTACAGTTTGCCTTCCAGCTTTGACAACTTTAGATGTGCCATAGAATCTAGAGATTCATTGCCGGATCCAGAGACGCTCAAGATTAAGGTATTAGAAGAGGAACATTCCAGAAACCAAAAAGAAAGTGTAGATAAGGCACTTCTTGTAAAAGGAAAAAGATCTTTTAAACCAAAGAGTGGTACAGAACCAGGAAATTCAAAATTCAGATATAAATGTTTTAAATGTCACCAGTTTGGTCACAAAGCCTCTGAGTGCACGAAGAAGGACAAGGGACAGTGTAATGATACTGTAAAGTATGTGTCGAATGATATTGAATTACCAGATATTGATTCCAATTTTGTAACATTTAATTGTATTTCAGATGTTAAAGCTGCTTGCAACGAGAGTGGAGGTTGGATTATCGATAGTGGGTGCACATCCCATCTGTGCAATGACGCAGACAAATTCGGCAATACACTATTACCTTCGTCCGGTAAGCTAAATTTAGCGACGAATACAAACACAGACGTACAAGGTAAGGGGACGGTGAGGTTGTCTACATGTAAAGATGGTTCTAAAACTGTAATTCAACTGCCCAATACTCTATTTGTTCCGGATTTGCGATGTAGCCTAGTTTCAGTAGCCAAAATTACTGACCAGGGGTTCAGTGTTACGTTTAAAGAGAACATAGCTAGTGTTCAAGACAGCTATGGTAACACTAAACTAGTCGCGAATCGGAAAGGTAATTTATATTACATCGAGGAACACTACGATAGAGTGTCAGCGATTTGTGAGCCAAAGGTTGACGTACGATTGTGGCATGAGCGTTTAGGACACTTAAATGCGAAAGACCTCGTCCGAGTTTTAAATAAATCTGGCATCAATGTAAAGATGACAGATGTTACCGAATTGTATGATTGTGATATTTGTGCGAAAGGAAAAATGACTATGTTACCTTTTTCTAGTTCGAATGGGCCTTGCAGTGAAAAGTTGAGAATAGTGCATTCTGACGTTGTCGGACCCATGCAAAATATCTCAATAAATGGCGCCAAATATTTCGTCACGTATATTGATGATAGTACACGTTGGTGTGAAGTATACTTTCTTAGCAAGAAGAGTGAAGTTTTCAATACATTCAAGGTATACAAGAACCACGTCGAGAATCTTTTTGGACGAAAAATAACGTATCTTCATACGGATAACGGAGGTGAATACTGTAATCGAGATTTCGACGAGTTTTTAAAAAGGAAGGAATAGCAAGAAGATTGACAGTTCCTGGTGTACCTCAACAGAACGCAGTCGCAGAGAGGAAAAATCGAACGTTAGTCGAAATGGCGAGATGTATGCTTATTTCGTCAGGACTTTCCCCAGGTTTTTGGGCAGACGCTGTAGCAACCGCGTGCCATGTAAGAAACCGTTGTCCGACAAGAAGTCTTAATGGTGAAATACCTTTTGAGAGGTGGTTTGAAAGACCTGTCAAATTAAACTACTTCCATAAGTTTGGGTCAAAAATACACGTGTTGGACAAAACAGCCGGGAAAGATAAGTTCGCGCCACGAAGTCTGGAAGGAATCTTCACTGGTTATCCTAGAGATCGAAAGGGTTATAGAGTATGGATACCAAAACAACGACAAGCTATCATCTCAAGAGATGTAAAATTCCACGAAGGCCAGAGTCAAGACGATGAAAATGTAAACTTGGAGGTTGATCCATTTGTGATTGATGACCATCGAGACTCGATAAATGTTTCGAATCAACCTGTGACTGTTGAAGTTGAATTTCATCATACTCAAGCCAACGAAAATCCAGTGGTACAAAACTTCGATCACGATAGTGAACGCACAGACCGCATTTCTGAACCTGAGGCAGCGGATGCAGGGCAAGAAGTACCCACATCAACGGGTAACCGCCAACTGACAGGTGATCTAGATGTTGCCACAGAACCATCTCAACATGATCATCACCAGGATGACGTCCATGTTGATGGGGGGAGAGAGATGAAGAGAGGTCCAGGCCGGCCATGATTAGAGCGAGGTCACGTCGGGCGTCCACGGAAAATATATAACATGGTTGATGTAGAGCCAGAAATTCCCATGGAAGAAGGAGACGAGTCTACGGAGGAGTTCGCAGACTGTCAGGACTTCGTTGGAGTAGCGGAAATAACTCTAAAACAGGCCTTATCCGGTAATGAAAGTAAAGGATGGAAAGACGCTATACTTTCGGAAGTTAAAAGTTTGATTAAGAACGACACCTTCGACGTAGTTAATAAACCTATTGGTCGAAATGTTGTAGGTTGCCGTTATGTATTGACAACCAAGCTAAATATAGATAAAACTGAGAAAAAGAAAGCTAGACTGGTAGCGAAAGGTTTCAGTCAACGTCATGGCATTGACTATCAGAACACCTTTGCGCCTGTTGCCAGGCTTGATACTGTAAGATTGCTGGTTGCACTTGCAGCGGAACTCGACCTTGAAATCCATCAGTTGGATATTAATACGGCATACCTGAATGGTTTATTAGAAGAGGAAATATATATGAAAGTGCCAGATCTTCTGGAAGAATGCCTTCAAGACCTCAAACAATCGGAGCAGCCAGGTTCAGCTATATATGAAAGAGCTAGCAAGATGTTATCTGATCTGAAGAGTGGGGGCGATGTGTGCCGACTGAAGAGATCGTTGTACGGGCTCAAACAAGCTGGTCGTCAGTGGAACATCAGGCTGGACGAGCAGTTAAAATGCATGGGGTTACAAGCCTCATTGAATGAACCTTGTCTTTATTATAAGGACATTGATTCGGAAACCAAACTCTTTGTACTAGTTTATGTCGATGACATTCTTGTTGCGTCGCAAAGAGGCACGTGCATAGAAAGTTTCAAAAAGGAACTGGCCACAAAGTTTGAATTAAAAAATTATGGCATTGCTAAGTTTATGTTGGGCATAGAGTTTGAGAAATGTGACATTGGCATAAAATTGTCACAACAGAAATATATCGACGATTTATTGACGAAATATCGCATGGACAAATGTAATCCTATATCTACGCCCATGGATGTGAAGAGTAAGGTAGTTAAACCTAACGAAAAATGCAGTGAGAGTGAGCAGTATCCGTATCGTGAAATAATCGGTTCGCTGATGTATTTATCGACCGGAACAAGACCTGATATTACGAATACTGTAGCTATTTTAAGCCAATTTTTGGATTGTCCTAATAAACAATGTTGGGATGGAGCAAAACGAGTACTACGGTACCTCAAACATACTAGAAATTATGGCCTTATATTTATGAAAACAGGTAAATCATTGCAGGGTTTTTCAGATGCCGATTGGGGTGGATGTTTGATTGACAGACGATCTTATTCTGGATATGTTTTTATGCTAGGAGGTGGATGTGTGTCATGGAAGTCGCAAAAGCAAAAGTGCGTCGCCACGTCGAGCTGCGAATCGGAATACGTAAGCTTGGCGTCATCAATGAAAGAGGCGATCTACCTAAACAGTTTACTAACTGAAATTGGGCTAGGTAAGTTTGCACCGTTATCTTTACATGTAGATAACCAGGGAGCGATTTGCCTTGCTGGTGATCCAATGCTCCATTCTCGGAGCAAGCACATCGACATAAGGTATCACTTTATAAGAGGTACATTAAAGAATAACAAAAGTATTGAGTTACATTACATACCGACTGACTCAATGCTTGCCGATATTCTGACAAAAGCTTTGCCCAAGGTGAAGCATTATACGTGCATGCGTGGCTTAGGCATAGCTTGTTAGTCGTTTATTTTGAATATGCACATTAAGGGGGTGTATTGAATATGTTTATAATGTGATATTCTGTCCACAATATACAAACCTACTTACAGGTATGTGCTTAAGTACTGGTATAGAAGAAGTGTGTCAAATTTGTATTTTGACTAGCAACCGTTCCATGGTTTGTTTGTTTACTTTTTACTATTGTCAGTTGGTCAAGAACCGTTCATATGTTAACAGTCTAATAAACTCCTTATACACATTATCCTGGACTATTGCGTTAATCTACTGCTAAATAATATCCCCAATATACCTAACCTGCGTAGAATGCGTTACGTGATCGACCTGCTGTATTAATCAAGTGCCAAAGGGGAATTGCTGGCAACCCCAGCCACGGTAAACAGAGAGCGCGTATAGAATATCAGAATTAATATTTAAAGAGTGTCTTCAAGCAAAACAATTCTAAAGTATTATTCGTTAAGTGATAATTGTTCGTACGTAGTGTTATCTCACCGAAAGGATACCAGACAATTGTGCAAAAACGACAAAAAAAATGTAGACCTAATAGTGCTTAATATAATGACAATTTCAAAATAAAGTGAAAGTGAACTATAACGTGAACGATTTTATATCACAATTACGCTTACGCCAGTACAAAATTACTATACTACGAAGTTAAAAATCACATTTTAGTAAGCAGAATTTATCGTTTACATACGAATTTAGAAATCACATAGTTCATTGGCCCACGCAAAAGGTAAACAAAGAACAGCTGACCAATCACGTCGGCACCTGTCGCTTTTGACATATAAAAATATTGTTGCCATACTAAAGACACGGTAAACAATTATCCGCATTGATTTAAGCGCCATCTATGAGAAAGTGGGTGAACAACTACATATCATCATCTATCAACTACAGCTAAAACCAACAGAATATCAATAGAATGTCAACAAAAGTCAATCAGAGAGTTACAAGCAAAGACCGCAAGATGGCAGCACCAGTGTCTTGCTTCAAATGTAAATCTTGTGTTGACATAAAAAACACTGTGCTATGCTCATTATGCAAGAATAGGTACGAGTTTGATTGCGCTGGTTACTCCGAAAAACTATATAACCTATTGAATGAGGAATCCAAAAAGAAATGGAAATGCAAATCATGCTCAACGAAAAAAGAAGACAAGTCATTAGGTGGTCCATCAAATATCACATTGAGAAAAATAAATAAAATAATAATTCCGAAGAAAGACGCCACACTGCTACCATGTCATCGCCACTTCACACCCCTAGTAACCTTCAGGAAGCCTTGAACCTGCTTGATAACCCCGTTCTGTTGCCATCTCCTCCTGCGCCACAACCACCTCAACATGTCAACGATGAACGTCTAATCCATCAAGACTCAAATTTCTTGTCACAAAATACATCTTTCAGCTCTCAGACATGGATTCTCACATACTCACTGACAACAATTCGTCGGATGAGAGTTTATCACCATCTGGGGAACTGTCAAAGAGTGTGGACGGCCCGCTACGCGGGAACAACATACGTTTATCACTACACGAACTTTATGAAAAAATCTCTGAACTAGAGATTGCACTTGTGAGCACCCAAGACGAATTGGAGTCCAAAATATTAGAAAATAATGAGCTCAAAAAAAAAATACAAAAGTTAAAATTGGAAACCAAAGTACTCCAGTCCTTGTGTCATTCCTCATCCGGTGATATGAAAAACTGTACTGTAGGTACAGTATTAGGAAAAAACAAAGGCTCTCCTTATTTCCTGAACATTTGTCGTCACACTCGTCACCATCTTCTCCCAATGCTGTTTCATATACGGATCATAAAGGATTAGATATCAGCAAAAATGTATTAAATATGCAAGTGAAGATCGCGGCCTTAGAAAACCTAGTGCAGAGCGTGGGCAATGAGGTCACATGCCTAACAAAGCACATAGAAAATCTGACACAAACTCTTCATAGCACTTCATGGTCTGAGTCAATCAAGATCACACCAAAGATTGCGTCTGTAACGGCAACGAAAGTCCAAAAAGTAAAAAAACTAGAATGTGGACCTTCAAAAACAATAAAGAGTCACGATCTAGGACCAAAAATTCAAATCTGTGGCACCCAAACACCAAAACTACAAAATATTGATGCCGGACGCAACAAGTTAGTCATTATAAGCAGTAATAAAGTGAACAAAATTACCGATATTGTAGGAAATGATGCGACACTAAAAAATTGGGAATTTTGCCACTTTATGAGACCTGGAGGAGACACCAGAATTATGTTGCGAAACATTGAAAACAAAGTGTCGAATTTAACGATGAGAGATTACTGTGTTATTATGATCGGCGAAGAGGACATGCAAGAGGATAGTAACCACCAAGAACTTATTCAATTCATTTATAAGACCCTGAGCCCGATTTTGAACACAAATATTATTTTAACCTGCCCAACATATATATGCGGTAAACTTATCTTCAACACAGTAGTCGAAAATTTCAACAGTTTGCTGCGCAACAACATACCGTTCCATAACCGGCACTACTCCTTCGACTCAAATCTTGATTTATCTCTAGATATGTTCTCGGAAAGAACAGGGAAACTTAACGACATTGGAATGGCGAATATAGTTGGTCACATAGGAAGTTTCATTTCCTCAAGAAAAATACTAAATAATTGTCTGGATAAACCTGCACAAAAGAAGATTTCTGAATTCTTTAAAATAAAAAAACAGACCAAGACCCAACAGAAAAAAATAAATGATTTCTTCAAAGTTAACGCCTTAGCGGATCCCATGAGGACTGGCCAAAAAGCCACCGAACAATCCCCGGATTTTTTTCGTACAGGTTTATCTATCTCATGCATCAAAATATAGCCGGTTTATTAAATAAAGCGGACACACTTTCGGTATACTTGGAGGAGTTTGAGACTAACAGCACGCCAATCGATATAATATGTATCACTGAACATTTTATGATGGAAGGCTTAGAGAATCTTGTTACTATACCGAACTATAAACTTGTCACTAGTTTTTCTCGAGATCAATGTAGAGGGGGTGCATGTATTTTAGCTAAGTCGCATCTTGAATGCAAAGAATTGACTAATGTAAAAAAGATATCATTGAAGTGCTCGATTGAATGTTGTGCCATTGAATTGTTACATCACAAAATCATTATTATATGTCTCTACAGAACGCCTCAATCGAATGTGACATTGTTTTTTGAAAAGATTGATACATTGCTTCGCGACGTATGCGATGATACAAATAATAAAAAGATAATAATGTGCGGCGACTTTAATCTGAACATCTTAAAGAAAAACAATAACACCTTACAATTTGAATATTTATTACTAAACTATAATTTGAAATTAGAAATTAGAGAACCGACAAGACTAGCCAGTGGCACTTGTCTCGACAATTTCGCACATAATGTCAAGGGGTCCAGGGGAGAAGTTGTTGAACTTGGCTTATCGGATCATACGGCTCAAGTATTGAAGTGTCCTGTTAAAAAGACTTGCTGTATTAAACGCTGGCGGGTAAAACAAAGAGACCTCAGTACAGAATATTTGTTGAATTTCAAAAAGTCTCTTGATAGCCTGTCTTTTTCAGAAGTATTACAATGTAACGACGCAAACTTGGCTTTTGAATCATTTTTAGAAATTTTTGTCTGTTTTTACAATTTGTGCTTTCCGTTCAAAATTATAAAACTTAAATCTAAAACAAAACCTAAGTGGATTTCACGTGGAATCAAAAAATGTAGTAAAAAGAGGAGAGCATTACTGTGGAAGTATCGATTTAGTCCTACTTTAGCCAATAAAACCATTCTAAAAGCCTATAATGCCAGAGACAAGAAAATATTAAAATTCACGCAACGCTCACAAAATGATCATTTCATAAAACAAGCATCTAACAAATCAAAGGCGACTTGGCAGATCATTAATAAAACCAAGCAACTATTTCCCAAGGAACCTATATTAAAGCTTGTTGAAGATGGCGTCTCAATATCAGATCCGATCCGAATAGCCAATACATTCAATAACTTTTTCATTGACCAAACCTCAAATAAAAACGTTGGTGAGCAATGTAATGTGCTTACTAACTGCACCCAATATATGTATATGGCGCCGATCATTCCTCATGACATCCACAACATAATAAAATCGTTGAAAAATACCAATAGTGTCGGATACGACGATATAAGCACGAAAGCCGTCAAACAGGTATCACACAATATTGCCTATCCCCTAAGTCACATTGTCAACCTCTGTATCACAACAGGTGTCTATCCCGACAAGCTGAAACCCGTTGTTGTGAAACCACTACATAAAAAAGGGGATAAAGCCAATGTCTCAAACTATCGACCTATTGCTCTGGCAACAGTTTTTTCGAAAGTTGTAGAAAAAGTAATTTACGAGGCACTTTACAACTATTTAGAGAAATATAATTTACTTGCGGCAGAAAAGAAAGGCTTTCGCAGAAACAAATCCATAAATATGGCAATATACGATCTCATCCATTCGATAATAAAAAATATAGACAATCGAAACCATATCTGTGCCATATTTATGGATATGACTAGAGCTTTCGATTATGTGGATCATTCGATTCTTTTGAAAAAGTTAAATGCATATGGTATTCGTGGCAATGTTTTGGATCTCATGAAGTCCTATTTGAGTGGTAGAGAGCAATACACTGAACTCTCTCAAATCTGTATGAGCTCAAAATGTGTAAAGGCATACCGATCTGAAAAGAGGCAAATCAAGTAAGGCGTGCCGCAGGGAAGTGTCCTCGGACCTTTACTGTTTTTACTCTACATTAATGACCTTCCCCGACATGTCAAATATCCTATGGTTTTATTCGCTGATGACAGCACTGTTGTAATCAAATATAATAATAATGTTGACGACTATGAAATTGAGATTAATAATACTGTTAAGGACATAATTAAATGGCTAAATATGAATAATTTGTTAATTAATCTTGAGAAAACTAAAATAATGCACTTTCATCAGCGTATATTGCCCCTTCCAATTTGTTGTAATTATGATGGGACAATTGTTGAATCTGTTTCTGTTACAAAATTTTTAGGAGTGCACCTAGACAACCACCTATCGTGGAATACTCACACTGAAGAAGTCTGCCGGAAATTAAATCAATATGCTTTTGCTCTTTATAAACTGGCCAAGCAAGTGAGTCCTGATGCCGTATTAACTGCATATCATGGATTTGTAGCATCGACGCTGCGCTACGGCATAATTTTTTGGGGCAATTCGTTGAATAGAGAAGCGGTCTTCAAAGCGCAGAAAAGGTGCATCAGGGCAATGCGTGGTCTCCATCAAACCGATAGCTGTGTATCGCATTTTAAAGAAATGAAACTCTTGACCATGCCATCTTTTTGCATATTTGAAGCAGTAATGTTTATTAAAAATAATCCGGCACTATTCAAAAAGATTGATGCCACTGGCAGGCCTTTACGACAAAGACGCAGAGAGGACCTGTGCACATTTGTTGCAAAAACCGCTTTAATGCGCAAAAGTGTGTATTCTGTAGCAATTAAGATATACAACAAATTGCCGTCTGAACTTAAGCTGACTCCGATACCGGTTCTGAAACGCAAACTTATGACATTACTTTTAAGCAAATGCTATTATTCTATTTCTACTTACTTAAATGATGACTTCAATTGAATTTTTACTTTATTTTATATTATGAATGTTATTATTAAGCAAATTATATTGACTCTCTTTTTTGTATTTAAAGTAATGTAATGAAAATAATAATATAATGTTTTTGTACGCCAACTGGCAAAACATAGTGGTTCCCAATAATTATTCAACATCTCTGTATTTTTTCAGTTATACCTATGTTTAACAAATAAAGCACTTTGAACTTTGAACTTTGAAAAAAGTTGCCTAAAATTTAAAGTCTATTTTGTATCATTTTGACCCGCAAAGTCTAAAACTACGTAGTAGTTTTTTCAAGTTAAAACTCGCATGAATATAATCATTACGTGTATTGTTACGCGCTAAGGGACTTGACTTGACTTGGACATTTTGAGGCAACACTAGATTCGTTTTCTATTTATATATTTTAAATAGGTATTTACTTCTAATTTTTTTCTTGTTATATTGTCCATAAAATATATTTGTTTTCTATTCTTCAAAAAAATGCACTTTATTAGCAACTCATAATTATGTATTCTTCCTGCATTAAAACAGTTACCCTTGTAACAACGTATGTTATGGAAATCAACAAAACAGTCTCATTAGTCATGCTACCGCAGCGCTGAAACTTTTCGATCCCGGCATTTGGTATGCAGAACTTATGCCAACTTATCTTACGGGCGCTGTATATCCGATGTTTAGGTCATGGAAGAGGAAATCAAGAGGACCGCCAATGTAGTAAAGCGTACCGTTTACCGGTATTCTTTTCAGAACTACCGGTATTCAATTCCGGTACCTCGCTTGTTAGATAAGTAATCTCGTCAGTTACTTAACTATAATAGTTACGGACGGAAGTCTAATCCAATGTAAACATTTTCGAATCGAGTACTATCGCGTATTGTGGGTGATGTTATTTTTTTTTAAATAAACGGTTTAAATACCTAAAGTTCTTGATAGATAGTCTCGTTCCACCAAATTAAATACCCTGCTGTAGATGGTGTCGTAATAGAACAGGGGCGCTACCGCGAAACGAAAACGATGTTCGTTAGTGTGCCTTCCCCTCTGTCAGTCGAATTAAAAGCGTAACAGATGGGGGGATACACGAAGTTCGTTTTTGCTTCGCAATAGCAGCTCAAATACAATTACAAATCAATTATTCGCAGTAATATGGTTCAAAAGGTCTTCAATTACATTATAGTGGATCTACATATTGCTCCTTTTCCTAGCGTGCGAATTTTAATAAATGCTTAGTATCTGAAATTCATGATTACTACATTTAATCTATCATGCGACTAACCTTACTATTGTCTATGTTAGGTAATATCTTCTTTGTAAGTAAATAATCAGTGAACTATTTATGGTGTTCAGTTTTAAATATTTTTAAGGTCAAGTTATTTCAGGTCAGTTTTTTATAAACATTGGTGTCCATAGCATACGCATTTCTTCTACAGTACTACAGTTTAGTCTGTTACCGGTATTCGAACATCTTCCTCAACTCGCAGCGTTTCTTAGATATTTTAAGATTGTATTTACGAAGGTGATACCGCTACAACATTATCACAAACAAAATAGAGACAACGGAATTAATTACTGTTTTTGTTTCAAATATTATTATTATACATAATGGTGTTCCGACGAACAGGATGTGTCATTAATTTTACTTGTCGTATTTTTCCTAATAAGCTAACAGGTATTTTCTCTTTCCATACATGACAATACAGTTTGTAAATAATAAATATTTCTTTTATCAGTTTTCTATGTTGGCAACTTTACGATGAATTACAAAGCTTTTCCATATTGGACAAAAAAATCACAGGCGTTCCGTTACAAAACGCGCGCTCCACCCCGTGCTTCTGAATTAAATACAAAGATCGTCTGGCCTATTGCATTCTTATATACCTATAAACCATTGCTCTAACAATAAGTATCCGGTAATTGTTCTACAGAGGTCCATTCGTTAGTTCGTATCCTTTAGGTACAATAGGGATGACGACTAAGATTTTTTTATGATGTTATTCGAACCAGTTTTTGGAGACGATCAAATGTTTGTATGGGAGTAACTACAATTAAAGAACATAAATACCCAAAAAAACGAGACAAAGATTTACCTCGCTGGCGGTAGCGAAAAACTCTCCATACTAATAGACAGCTAATTGTGACGTCACAATATTGTTAGTACAAAGTATCGTAGAATGGAAAATCAGGTAAATTGTTGTATCGGTCGCAAAATACTGCGTTTAAGTACATAGTTGTCGTACAATTTTGTTTCTGTAAAAGCGTAAGGATTCTATTGGTAACTTTAAATTTACTCTTTAACAATAAAAAAAATGCATATTTTTCTTAATTTTCAAGGTTCGTATCTTTTTACGATTTTAATTATATTTTATAATGTATTTACTTAATAATAATATAATGTATTTTATTACAATAATTTGATGGTTTACTATCCATTAAGCATCACTACGTTATCAATTTGAACATGAGTCGTCATGCCTATTGGCCATCACGGTCGCAGGACATGACACAGTTATGCAGTAAAATGAAATGAAAATATCTTGCTTCCTTTAACGCATAATTTAGTTTATATTTTAGTTTATATTATTACTTTGAATTGTTAGCTGTTGGTTCTCCGAATAATAAATAAATAAATAAATAATTGCGTTTCGTATGGTACTTAATTCATGTTGACGCATTGTGATTGTGATTGTCTTTAAAGCTCAGTTTAACACATTATTGCCATCCTTTAATTGAGTTTGAGGAATTTAATTTTGTACAGATAAGACAGTCCTGTTGATTTATCCGTCTATGGTGTAGGTACAAGTAAATGTGAGGTCGTAGTTCTAGGGTGAGTTACTAATAAATAACGTTTGAGTTAAATTGGAGACTCTAAGAGAAGTTCGAGAGGTACGTAGTTTTCTAAGATAAGTGAAATTTCATCGAATATTGTATTATACCTTACAATTTAGTGCAGGGCTTCTATTTCTTAAAGTCCCTTCAGCCAGTTTTGGACGACAATTTGTAAATACTGATATATTTTATCGTTAGAACAGAACACGTAAGTAAAAATAAAATGTTCAATTGAACAAAATATTTTAATGTATTTATATCGATAGTAATGGGATTACATTATAGGGACTGGATGGTGTCTTTGGCTAAGTGTCTTCGGGAGATGTAAAAATGTAAACAGAAAATCCTCACTATTATTACCTCTTATTTCCAAATAAAATACAGTTAACAATGACTTTTTGTGTGGACGTAAATATTTACGCGATATTTTGACGCAAGTACCTATTAGAGATAATAACAACATTAACATTGTGCATAAATAGAATATACCTAGGACCCAGTTTTAAAGAAAGGTCACATTTTGACAGTCCAAACGTAGGTGTAGAACAAGAATGAGGGAATCCTCACAAATATATTGGACTGTCCCTTCCACCCGAGGGAGTTTGAAATCCTCCTACATGTGTAACGTAAGGTTACGTACCTAGAAACGTTGAAATTCGTTTATCCAAACGCACGACGGAAAAAAGGAGGCTTTTTACTATCGCTTTACCTACGGGGGCTTTAAAGGCAAGACACTACCCAATACGGGTCATGTTTCGACGAGAATCAGATCAGCGGTCTGGTAAGTACTCGTATATTCAGTTCACTTATCTGTATTTCGCAAACTATTACCTACAGCTTTAAAAAAACACAGATGCACATTCACTGTTATATGTAGATTTAATAAATCACTGTGCCAAATGACTAATTAATTAAAGTAAATATTCTAATTACTCGAACAACAATACCTACCTATTTGCCGAAGTGATAATAACAGGGTTGCCTTAATTTGAGGTATGGAATCCAATAAATATGTTGGGCCGACACCACAATATCAATATTGATCTAAATTTCAGAACAAAACCTTGTTATCCTAAGCCTGAGCAGATTAAACAAATACTTTTCTCGAATGAAATATTTATTTAGTAACGCGTGAAGAAAACCCTATTTGTTCTATTCCCGTAAGATAATTCGAGTGAAAGCTTTTAGATTATCTTTAGTTTTATATTTTGGTTGAGTAGGTTGGTAGGTATATTACGAGTACATAGTGTACATTTCTAGTGAAAATCATGCCAAGCCTAGCCAACGCTCTGCTCCTTATTGAAAGGCAACTTTGTAGTGTTATCTATGTCATGAAATAAAATAATCTAATCGAATCTATTAAATAAAACTAAACTAAAGCCAAAATGACACTGGACCGATCTCTTTGGCACTATTTAATAGAGGCCTAATATATCCAGCAGCAGACATCTTTCGACTGATATGATGACGATCAAAGCCAAGTCTGCAAAATACAATCTTGAAGTTGAGAATGTGTCGTTCGCATCGTTATTGATATTTAAAAACTACAATACCTTAACGAAATACTACTAACACAAATTATCGTTTTAAATGTGTAAGGAGTTAAAGACCGTACTTACTGCGATGACGCAACTTACGACCCTAATTGAATTTTGGCCTTCAATACTAAAGACTTCTCCGTCTAATGCCGTTTCTGTCCAGTCTATGGCTCGGAGTTAGTCTTAGATACTTAAAGAACATGAACATGTGAAATGCAAATTGAGTATGTAAATTAAAATAAAATCCCCCGCCACTTGAAAAGGATTCCTGCACTAGAGCATCTACATACTAAATTATATTCTCCATAGATTTACAGCTCGAATTTTAAAGCTGCAACTCGTGTGATCCCCAACTTAAAGATTCTTACGACATACCGCCACAAGTCGGGAATATTCTCCAAGAATTCGCATCTTCGCGACGTCGCTAGTCACAACCTGACATGGGAATTTGTTAGAGTGACGCTTCGTGAAATTCTATTCCCATACCTCGAGCGATTTAGCGGTAACATGGTGCTGTGCGTTGGTTACGAATAATGTAACTAGGAAGTAGCTTAATAGAATTTAAATTCTCGTGAGACATTTGCAATAATGCTAATATAATTACACGGTTCAACTCACGTTCCTATTAAATGTCACTACGGGCGACATATTTCGAACTCTTCGGGAGTTGGGAGTTGCTGCTTTTTACCTCTCGCCGTCGGCAGGGCATTCATCCTCACACCCTGGAACCTAAATGGTCGCGTACCGTACGGTCTCAGAGAAATTTTCTTCCTCTGCCGCTCTGGTTGTGGAAGGTTTTCCCGAGGGAAAAAAACTTAAATGGTCGGCAACGCGCGTGTAACACCCCCGGAGTTGCAAGCGTCCATAGGCTATGGTAACTACTTACCATCAGGTGGGCCGTAAGCTTTTTAGCCACCGACGTGGTATAAAAAAAACGTGGCATGAAAAAAAAACTATTTTCTTTCATTTCAACGCGATTCATCAGCATCACAACCTCCAAGCGTTTTTTCCCGGTAGTGCCCTACACATTACAAGTCCTGGGCCTGTTTTGGCGCTCAATCCATAGAATGTGAAACCTTGTGCCCACAGGTTTACGATGCCATTCGACCTCCATACATAAGTAGATACAACGCATACAAATCTTTTGTCCGAAAAAATAACAATGTCTTGTTATGTCTTTATCCCTTAAAAAATATATAAATATGTTAATTCTACTTAATAAATAGTTCATTGAACTGTTGAACGAGAATTTATCATGCGCAAATAATTTGTTGATGCAAAATCGCTTAGTTTTCACTAAGAATATTATTTAGAATATGGTTTACAGTAATTTAAGATCTAACCTCATTCGTAAAACTAAATAAACCTTCGTTAACTAAAATGTGTTTCTGTCTCATTCCCACAAATACAGACTGGGACAGCTAAAGACAAATGAACTTTGACAGCATTTTAACTTAAATAGTCAAGATGGACGTTAATGAATAAGCGCATAAGAAAGTAATTAACTCTCAAATGAAATGAAGAAAATTCCTTGTAGAAGGTACTTAGTTTCTCCATTTTTATATTTAATTCAATTAAGCTCGACGTGAAATAATAACTTGTCATTTATGTTCTTGTAACAGGAAGAGGAGATTTCTAAGGAGAACAATTTTAATTTCGTTTTCTCTGTTGATGTTGAATCTAAATGGAATGATGACATTTTAACAAATCTTTATTGTATCTGTAAATAATGTGTACCTTTAAAAATAACACAATCGATACAAGCAGCATATGTAAACATTGAAACCGCCTTTATTGAGTAGTTAAACTGCATTAAGTATGTCATAAACAACCGTAGACAATTTTGCGTAGGTATTAAAATTGTACCTAAGTTTTTTTTTATTCTCCTCACTCACTTCTCACAACCATAGAGGAATAAAACTAACGACACATAGTATGAAAGTGTGGGAGAAAGTGATAGAGAAACGAATGAGAGATGAGAGCGAAATAAAGCAAAACCAATTCGGATTTATGCCGGGCAGGGGTATAACAGACGCCATATTCGCTATATTCGTCAACTATGCGAGAAATATAGACATGCGCAAAAAACGTACATGTATGTAGTGTTTGTTGACCTTGAGAAGGCTTACGACCGAGTTCCTCGTGAGGTTTTGTGGTGGGCTATGAAATAGAAAAGTGTGCCAGGGAAGTATGTAAGGCTGATTCGGTATATGTATGAAAGGTGTTGTTGTACACGCGTCCGGTCGGTGGCTGGCATCACCGACAGGTTCAGTGTCACGGTGGGCTTACACCATTGCTCGTACCTCTTCCTGCTTATAATGGACGCTCTGTTGTCGGGCATCCAGGAGGCGCCCTGGCGTATGTTCTTCGCTGACGATAATGTCCATGTCGGTAAAGATGGACTCGGGGTTGAGAGCAGACTAGAGCAGTGGCGGCAAAAATTCGAGAGTGTGGGCTTGAAAATCAGCAGATCAAAAACTGAAATATGTTTTTCGTTTCGGCGGACTCCGTGCTTAGAATTTAGCATATTTTTATAGTACGAGTACCTAAGGGAGAGTGCTATCAAAGAATTACACTCTCCCTTAGGTACTATAAAAATATGTTAAATTGCATGTTACTTTTAAGTATGTTGCCTTCCAGGGCGTCACGTGGAGACCTAGCTGTTAACTGTTCCAACTAATAATTACAATGTAATGTGATTTATGCAATAAACAATTTGATTTGATTTTTGATTTGAACCTAGTGCCTCTTGTGAGTTTTAGGCATTGTTATTTATTTCTTTAATCTTTATTGCAGAAAAGAACACCTTATCGTACAAAAGGCGGACTTAATGCCGTAAGCATTCTCTACCAGTCAACCTTTGGGCGAAGCAGTCAAATCAAATTTATCGTTAAAATATTTACAAGTTGTAATAGCATTTCTTACTTAAGAATTATTTTCAATGTTTTTGACAAGAGATTGTTTTTCTATATTGTAATGGAATTCGGTAAGTGGTTATATTATATTTTAATAACCATATAAGGGGGATCCGATTGAATCCGGTAGTTGAAGCTTATATTAGTTGCAATCGTTTCTTTTGGTTTTTGCTGTTAGACGACGTTATATTGAAATTATATAAATAAGTACTTAAGTGTGGTGTCGGGCTAGAATATCACCTCCCCCTTTCTTCCTGTGGGTGTCGTAAGAGCCGACTAAGGGAACAGGGTTGAAGTGTGTTGCGGGCGATGGGCTAGCAACCTGTCACTGCGATATCACATTTTGTCGATCTTTTATACTCGCATTTATGCTAAAAGTGGTACTGGAACATAAGTTTCATGTGCTCTGCCTACCCCTTTTAGGGATAAAGGCGTGATTGTATGTATGTATGTAGTACTTAAGTACGTAGAAAACATCATCCAAGACTCAGAATCAAATATTCATGCTCATCACACAAATATTTGCTATTACTGGGATGCCAACCCAGGACCTTCAGCTTCGTAGACAGCGCCACTACCCAGTACCCACTAGGCTAACCGGTCGTCAAAAGATAAACCATTACTACATACATACATTCACGCCTTTATTCCTAAAAAGGGTCGGCAGAGCACATGAAATGTGTGTTCCTGCGCCACTTTTAGCACCGTCCGTCTGTTACTACTTTTAAATATTTCATGTTTGGTGACTTTTCTTGCCAATTCTGCATTGTTATAATAACCACAAGCGCTCCGTTCTGAGTTACGGCGTACTTAAGCTATTTTACGAACGGACCTTTCAAAATTGCAACCGATTTCGCAACATTCATCCCCTTCATACTTACCAATTTTACTGACTAGCGACCTATGAGTTATGAGGGTCCCCAACTTTTATTATTACGACTTGATGCCGGGCCGCATGTGTCGGACCTCAAATAGATACAAGTTTTATGATCGGCGTGTATTGCCAACTTATTCCCTAACTCGATCATCAATAATACCCTGAAGGGTATTTTATCAAACTTCATGAACTTGATGAAGCCTACAAATAGTGTTCATAGGCATCGCATATAATATTCGTTGCGCCAACGTTGGTACGTACGTGTCTTAAGGAGGAGCCAGACTAAACATGAAAGGTTCATCTTAATTTCATTAAAGAGGCGGCTAGAATAAAATTAGATTAAAACAAAATTTCGAGGAACATCAGATTATTTTAGTTCGAGGGACATCAGATTATGATCGAACACAAAACTGGGAGGTTATCGAGTTACATACTAAATTGGCTCGTAAATTTGTGTAGAGATGACGACTCGAGGGTATATATCGGTCGTTATTAAATGGAGTGGTTGGTAGTAAAACTACGCACCATGTTAGTTATGGTAAGTATTAAGAACTATTATTATCTAGCTGACCTGAATATATTAACAGTTTATTATACCTGAAACGCTCCATTAATAATGCCAGTTATTTCAGCTAGAGTTTATTCGCCTATATTATATAAAATAATGTCTGAAACATTTTTTCTAATCGCTCTTGTTTAAATCTTACAATCCTACTAAATCAACTCAACTTGCTCTATTTCAGGGAGGGCGACCAACTGTCCCAGGGAGGTCCATCGTCCACAAGTCCCTCGTGAACAACGTGGTGACGATCGAGAGTGTGTTGACTAGGGTGGCGTACATAACGTATCCAAGAGGTACTCGTTGAAGGTTATACAGGTTTACGCGCCAACTTAGACACATTTCGACGACGAGCAATGCATAGTACCAAAACCCAATTTACCGTTTTAATGGGGAACTTCAACGCTTAATTGGGCAAGAGATATGATATATGACGAAGAGCTGATAGTGGGGTAGTTTCGAGTTGGACGTTGGCACCACCGGGGCCAACTACTGGCTGGTTTCTTGGAGGAGGAACTCTACATGATGAATTCCTTCTTCAATGAACACGAGCACAGAAAATGGAACTGGATGAGTCCCGATAGCGTAATTAGAAACGAGATTGACTTATTCATGTCGAAGAGGAATTATATTCAATGATGTCTCTGTGATCAATAAGTTTAAACCGTCTGGTAAGAGTCATATTGAATATATGTGTCAACCGAGAGCTCTATCGGCTGATGAAGTCTACGCTCCGTCCAGCATCCACCCAAATCCAAACCCCAGAAAGCTTTCAGCTGGAACACCAAAACTGTTTCGATGGCCTAGGTGACGTTGTGGATGAACTCAACGACGGGTTTGTGGAAGCTTTCCGTGCCACTGGGTCTAAGTTCTTCATGCCCCAGCGGACCAATAAAACTAAAAGGCACTCTAGCTCAGAAGCTCATGAAGGAAAGGAATGAAATGATTCTGCAATATTCAGCCGATGGGACTTTATACCGGCAGTGAATAAACAGATCTCCAAGTCCCTTACCCGAGATCTGCGCCAATTCAATACGAACCGTATTGAAGAGGCCTTCGAGCGAAATAAAGGCTCTAAAGTGTATACACGAGATCTGTTTATTAGGCAGAGCCATCCGCAAAAAAGAAAACTAAAGACGGTAGAGTCGTTTCTTCCAAACCTGAGCTTTTAAATGAGATACAGCGTTTTTCGGACAGCAGCGGGTGATCCGTTTAAGCGTGATAGAGTAACAAACATCCAAAGATCCAAGCTCCCAAACTTTCGCATTTATGATATTAGTAGCATCTACCTGCACCATTCCCCATTATCTGGGGTCGGCTCTTCTTGATCGTTTTCTCTATTCGGGGCAATTTAGGGTACCGTTACGCTTATAATGCTGCAAGATTTTTCTCCATCATCAAGCTTGTGTATCTATCTATTTATCTGTCTATGTGATGTAGAACCGATGGCCGTTAGGGCGGAAAGGTTCTCGAATGGCGACCGCGTACTCACAGGCGCTGCATGGACTGATGCCCTGGTAAAAGTCGCGGGAGTCCGCTGGATGCGAGTGGCGCAGGACCGGTCACTGTGGCACTCTTTGGGGAAAGCTTATGTCCAGCAGTGGACGTATTTCGGCAGTTTTGATGATGATGACGATGATCTGTTTATATCATACTTGTATATTTTTCGGGACTTATAGTCCTAAAACTAAACTACTTAGGTGACAACTGTTGCCAGTCTATATTCCTTTCTATCCCAATAACTTACAAACATTTCCATAAACTATTTTCCAAGATTTAGGTAACAGTGCGTCCGCGATACTTGGAAAATACTCGTACCTGGAAGTTTGGGGGTAAAAGCTCACTTTACGGATAACTTTCCCGGACAACTTTTTACCTCCACCGGAGGGTCGTGAAATTCGCAAGATCACTAACGTCATATTCTGTCACAACAGAGTAAGGGCGTAACTGTTTACGAATTACGAAGGGGTCTATATGAAATGTACATTTCACATTGCTATTAAATATTAAGATACATTGTATATGTAGTGATATCTAGAGATGCAACATGAATGGAATTAGCACCCAATTAATTAACAAACCTTGGTCTCATACAAAAAAAAAACAAAGACTTGTCATCATGACAATCCTATTCAGGATAAATGTTTGGCAGGTGAAGAAATATCCCTATTTCGCATGTCTGTGTCTTTCTGGTTGTGAACGACAGATGCATACAACGGGGATGTCTCCTTGTATCAATTATCACGCAGGAATCGCAGCTCTGGCGAAAATATTTAAATAACTACAAATTAAAACATTGGACACCTACTGATAAACAGTCAGTTTACCCACAAGGTATCGAAACTCAAAATTGTAGCTGGTATGACGTACAGTTATGATTTTCAAATACCGATTATGACACATTGTGACTCTGATCAACCTTATCCCTTATTGATCGCACTATTAACACAATACCCAATAAGGCCCAAATCTGTTTATAATTAGGGATCACATTCCGCCCCTATAGACACGCTTATACAGGCGTTGAAATACTTGCTACGTAAACAGAATAACCTGGAATGCCATGGCAAAGGTAGGCGCGTTAATGAAATCCTTTGTGGTTACCGTAACGACCTTGGACGCGTTGCTCTGTAAGTTGGTTAGGTAACAGGTATTGGTGATTACGTAAATATGTGTAAACAAGGAGTTTAACATGAGAGTAATGTATCAACGTTCGTATTGTGAGGGCATTGAACTACGGGACGGTAGAAAAATGGTTGTACCTATACTTCGTTCTCTAAGTATATCAGAAATCAGCGCTTTTTTAGGCGTCTGACACCTCAGCATGAGTGTCCGGTTCTTTTTGTTTTTTCTTTGTTGTTTAATATGTGTGTTCTGTGTGTTTGTGAATAAATGTATCTTTCTTTACATTATAATAAAGTTGTTTACATAAATGTCTTGCTTGTTTCACAACCGTACGATTTTTGCTATTAACTGCCCGGCTCTGTTCCGGAAGGAGATGTGTATTTTTTTTTTTAATCTTTACGAGATACAACATTGAATATAATATTTCCAGACTTTACAGCATTAAACAGTGTCCGGAGCCGTAATCACGTAAAGTTCCTAACGCGCGTTAGTACAATCCAACTGTCATTTTTCTATATAAATTTGACTTTTAGATATACCCAACGTGCGTACAATGCGTAACGTGATCTAGCAGCTTGCCTAGTTGCAGCGTAATCTATGTATACTACTAGAGGATGGTTTGAATGTAGAGGGAAATCTTAGCAAAATCTGATTAAAAACATATCACCATTGTAATGCACCTCACTATGGATATCTTAGACTGTATTAATTTCGCGGCTTGCCACGCGTGATGCGCGTTCTACAATAAAACTACATGCAGCTAAAGCCCGATTGGACTTGTGGGTATTACCTAATAATGGGGCGCTATTCTGACGTTCACATTTTAGCAAAGTAGTAGTAGTTAAAAGCCCGACAAGTCCCTATCTAACACAGGTATATAGTGTCGCTGTAAACCGCAATAATGTACGTACGTGATGTATAGTCAGGGGCAGTGTATATTGGCATTGTGTTGTTTGTTGAATGTAAAAATTCTATGCTTTATAACTCAGACCAAGAAAAAAAGACAGACGGAGCGTTACGAACTGTCAAGTGAAGCCTAACCACAAACAATACAAACAAATACAAGCTACTTCACTTTTAGCACACGCTCACGCACACATATACAAACAAAATTGCACAAAACTCTTCAGCACGTGTCGCAATGCTGTCAAGATCATTTATTTCGAGTTTCGTGAGATTTAATTTGTTTAGCGTGTGCTAAACTTATGGGGCTTGGTTGAAAACCGGTTGGCTTCACTAGACTGTTCGTAACGCTCCGTCTGTATATTTTCTTGGTCAGAGGCTTTATAATAAATACCTATTTATCTACATCTGGTCCAAGTACGTATTCGATATATAAGTATTTTGTAGATTGTGACACCGAAGACTCCGACTCTGATGTGTCGTTTTCAAGATCGCCGAATTCAATTATAAAACGTTCGGTCTGAGATTCGACTAAAGGACGTTTTTTCTATATTCATCTTTAATTTTTATTACAATATTTCTAAATGAAAATAAATTACTTGTTAAATCCAACTAAACTAACCAGTACAATCAATACCTACAACCGTACTATAAAATTTCAGTACCGGTCATGTCAACAACCAATTTCAGGAAATTGTTTATAGAAATATATAGGTATCTTTTTTTGCTGTAAATGTTCGATTATATTCAAAATAAGGTTTCTGACATCACTATGGATTGCTATCGATATATTTATTGTAATTTATTTTACAATCGCGAAGTATTTCGTCTTCCTTGTTGTTCGTTTACATCGGTGACATTTGATGACTTCTAACGTCTACGTCTGTTGTAAAATAGTACTCCTTACCAGTAAAATAAATTAGTACCATCAAAAATCCGCAACATGGCTAGGATCAAAAGTAACTTGTCTGGCTATACATTGAAATTCCGAAAAATATAAATAAATATTAGGGGACAATCTTACACAAATCGACCTAGTCCCAAATTAAGCAAAGCTTGTACTATGGGTACTAGACGATGATAGACATACTTATATAGATAAATAAATACTTAAATACATAGAAAACACCCATGACTCAGCATATATCCCCTTAAAAATCTATTAAGTATGTAGAAGGTATTAACCAAAGTTATATAATAGTTTCAGGATCAAATCCCAGAATACGAGTACCAAGCGGAAAAAGACAAGGGTGTTTAGTTCGCAATTTTATGCGCAACCTCACAAGCAAATTAAAAATGCAACTACCCGCAGTTCTGGTTAATTAGGTTTTCCTATGTTTAAAGCCGCGACTGCAGGCGATCCTCACGCTCTGCACTTTCCATCCCTAGTAATGAAAATATTTACTCATTTTCAGGTTATAAATTTTATTCAGTTTTGAGATTTGAAAAAGAATGGCTGTTAGGAGTAGAATTGTTCACATTCATCTTTGCAGAGGTTTTCTTTCCGAATCCATGGTGGTTTATCGACATCCATATATAATATGCTTAAATTTAAGAACCGATAACTATGAGTTTGACTTAATTTTTTTATTTTGAAATTGTAGGAGAAAATTAGAACTGTGAGTTTGTATTATTGACTGTAATCAAAACAAACATCTCATACAGATGGATTGTTGAAGCAAATTTAATTAAATTGAATTACTTATATTTTTTACTGCCAACATCAGGGGCTATGGTTGGTTCATCTTGATTTATAATAATAATACATACAATATATAATATGATATTATATGTTGGTTCGTTTCGGAACGAACGGTGTCATATCGAAGGTGTTGTGTAATCTGTGGTTGCACTTCACTTGGGATTCGGCTCACGCTGCATGGTAATCGGTACATTAATTGCGGAAAAAATGAGTTATCTCTATTTAAAAACCTATTATATAGTGTGTGTCAGTAAAGTTGCTGATCGAATTATATTGTTTGCAATATCAATGTTTTTCATTCGTATTCGCCAACAACATAACCTCAAGCAGAGCCGGCGCAGGCGCAGCCGCGGTGCAGCTCGACAATTTATCTGTGATGTCATTCCAAGACGGCGTCTGGAGCAGTATGTACATCATAGTAAGAAGCCCGCCGCATGAGGGAAGCGGCATATAAGTCAATTTACTTTGGTTTGTTGGCCGTGAGGAGTTTCTCCTCCATTTTTGTTGATCCCATGAGGGAAGAGGCACACGCCTCCAGGGCTCAAGGTTTTTTTTAGTTGTGAGTCGCCTGAAGGGCCAAAGACGAGACATATTTTTCAGGGCTCAAGATTAGCCCCTATCTTGTTCATTGAGGTGTCACATGAGGGGATCCTGACATAGAATAAAACTGCTAGAAAAGCCAGAGGAGGAAGCATACTTTCTTTCATACTTTCTAAAATGAAATGCTGCTTATAGTTTCTGCCAGTGTAACTAGAACTATGCCTATAGCTCTATTATGGTCTTTAATGAATGCTGAATGAAGGAATAATACAATATAATAGGGATTAATACATTAATCGTCATCATCATTGAATAAGAATCGAACTGATATGTACATCTGATTAGAATATAGTGGTGCATACTTGAACCAACGTTTTGTGCGTAACAAAACTTAATATTTTCATATTTCTGAGTAAAGGTACGTGTTGTCGCTACGACGCTGTCGCGCACACTACGCAATGAGTAAAATTGGTTCCAATAGGGAGTAAGCACGTACGTGCACGATTAAAAACCAATCTTAAGTTAATGGTGGTAAGGTATTATTTCGTTTACGTCAAGCGAATAATGCGATTCGAGCAGATCGAGCGTTTCAAGCGATTCATACCTTTTAGTGTATATAAAAACGGCGCACCGGGTAGACGTATTCATTCTTTCTCTAGCGAGCTGTCCGATTGTCATTGACTCTGGGTCGAGCTTAAATTCGTAACGCAAACAATCGTAGATACACTATTGTTGTGGCGGGAAGGTTCAATATTCCACCACTTATTAGATTCTGAGTTTTCTAAGGTTCAGTATTGTGCAAATATGTTGCATAGTAGTGAACTATTTCGCTTAGTTTTCTATTACATTTCGGGTTTATTTTAGATGATTTTATTATCATTTCGAACCAGATCAATGTCCTAGTTGCATGGTCAACTTAACGAAGTGCATTTCACCTAACGGTGTCAAGGAAGTACACTTCGGGATCCTGTTAGTAGTAGGTCCAGGTTTAAGAGAAGCCTGGCACCATCTTTTTACCTACACAGATGGTGTAGCCTATCTTTGATGGGCCTCTTACTGGTCTTAAGGTTGGCCACAGGCTGAAGCGAGAAGATCGCCATTTCCCATAAGTCGATCGCTAGGATTGTTATCCACTCGTTGATGTCTCGTGTGTGCTTAAGGCTTGGTCTTTTATTGAATATATATTAATATGTTATAAAACTAGGGCGTGCATTTCACAGAACCCTTTAGTCCACGGACATGTTGTGAAATGTACATTACACAGGCTCTAGGTTGCATTCTCGGACTAGCCTTCCGAACGTTGTACAGCTTAGGTCCCTAGCTAGAACATACACTACACAACACATAACGTTAATAAAGTAATGATGGGAGTTTTGCCTACAGTAGTTTAGAGTTTAGTGGTAGGTTGGCTTAGGAATAGAGTCAAACACAGTAATAGGGTAGTAGGAATACTATTCTTAGGGATGGAAAGTTAGAAGGTTTACAAATCAAATAGCGTTTATTTGAAGGTTTAATAGCAATTATGAGTAACTGTGTGAATAGGAATTAGTCATTGTGTGAGGATCAGTAGTATTGGGTTCCGTATATTATTATATATGAAATATTAAAGGTGTAACTATTATATATTGATTATCGTCATAAAGATTCCAGTTATGATTAGGATATCAGAATTGTTTCAAAAAGATGAAATGATTCTAAGCTAATGGCAAGCGGAGCAGTCCATTATGTCTAATTTTAAGGTATCAAATTATCATGAGTGGAATATACTCATTACTTAGGGTAAACTTCAGGTTCAATATTTCATATTTAATGGACGGTTTACCTCAGTATTATAAATATCTTCACTATAACAGGGTTTACAGGTATCTAATGGATACATTAGTTTATATGTAAAGGGTGAAATAATGCCTTAATACATAATTTTCCTTGAATGAAATAATATTCAATTGTTAGGTCTGATGAGTTTGTTGAGTGCTTCTTCTCATCAGAAAATAGGTACGAAGCACAGGTAAATTCAAGATGTAGGAATACCTATTAGAAATAAAATATAATAAAATAGGTATTTAATTAGCTAGATGGCCAGTCCCACATCCAGACGGAAATGGTAGCATAGTATGGATGAAAGAGAATCTTCCATACAATAATAATAATAAACAATTAGTTAGCTAGGTTGGTCTGTTATCTACTTTGATGATATGAATATAAATTGAGGCAATGTTGGTATATAAAGAAACCAAGGTTTTGATTTGAGGAAGTATTACATGTTAAGAAAATAATGATAAAGCTAGCTACCATTACGTTAACCGGCCACGGTATATAATAAATAGGATAGGATCTGGTTGGGGTTTAGTAACCAAAAACAAATTTTATTTATGACATGGTTATTTCCTTGAACTAGGATGTAGTAGGAGAACGTAGGGTGAAGTAGGTAGGGAGGAGTCAAAGTCTAACTTGCTACACATAAAAGAATTTGGGTTGCTAGGAACATAACGTAGACACTAGACGATCTCATTGGCCAAATCAAGTTAATTTTTAATATTTAATTTCTTTAGGTTAGCTACATTTAGTGTACATGACATCTGGGTAGGTTAGTTATATATTGTATAGGTGACGCTAGATAGTTTTAGTAACACCAGGAGTCAGAACTAATAGGCATCCACATCCTTTGTTTGGGTGGACCGATAAAATAAATTTAAAGAGATTATATTGATGCTAATAACATGGTTATTTTTACAATTAGCCTATAAGCAGCTTTAGTATGAACTGTGTCGCAGCTATTTAAGACCTCAAGACAAATAAAGTTATGTTCTACAGTGTTACATAAAGTAACAGGGGCGTATTTACCCTACTGCCAACCGGGCCATGGCCCGGGCCGCCAAACCGCCAGAGGCGGCAGCTGGCCGATTGCATTTTCTTTGGTTTTCGCGCCATTTATTGCCTTCTGGGGCGGCGAAACTTTTTGCCCCGGGGCGCCGAATTTCAAAATACGCCCTTGATTAGTAAACTTAATTCGAAAAAGTTGCATTTAACTCAGGAGGCACATCGTGCAACCAGAAGTGATAAAACTAATTGCGGACCAAAGATTCTGGAAATTGCAAAAAGCAACGGCGTATAAGCGCTGAACTATAAAGTGCTGCCACAAAAGATCAAGTTCTGGTGGAACGGCAAGTAAAAGGCAAACCAATTATAATAATACAAATGGACTAGATTGAAAAGATAAATACAAAGCAGAAATTGTTTTAAATTAATGGTTCACTGATTTTTTATACCCGTCAAAGTAATATTAAAATGTTAGACGTCAGGTAAACCGCTAGAGTAAAATATTCTAGAGCATTAAAAACAGATGCTCTTCGTATCAAACTACCGAGTGAATTGACTTTCTCTTTCCTCCCTCTTCCTCTTATTCCGTTTAAATTGAATATTTCTGTATGCACAGAACATTTATTTAAAACATTTTCTCGCTAAATGGAAAATGTTCAAGGCAAAATACAAGCTAAAAAGTAAATATAAAATCTGAGTGGTACAATCAAATAATAAAAGCATAAATTCATTAAGTTCTCTTTCATTGTAAGAGCACAATTCTCAAACAATGCAAAAACTCTCCTTTTACAACACCCATTACTACCTTCAAGAACATTTTGTTACCACAGGAAGCGACTCCAGCAAGATACAATTACCGTTGCTCCCGCGATTATAGTCGTTAGTGGTTTGTGTTTAGGTTGAAATTAGATTGCAAAGGTGTGCAGGTAAAGTTGTAATCCTTTAAATTTTGAATATTTCCTGGCTACCAGTGAGCATGAGCGTGAAAAATGCATGACTCGGTACTTGGAGCTGGTTGGTGCGCGGTGAGGTCGAACGCTTCCCATGCCTCATAAACTCTCATATTCTGGCTTCAAACTAAGGGAATTATATTTCCCTAAAACGTTCTCCAAATAAATTCTCTAACCTTCGCCCGTCGAGATGGATGAGGGCATCCAAGAATAATATTAAAATTATCGTGCAATTGGCAGTAGTTGTACGAAATTGTAAAGGCGTACAAAAGATGTAATTGTCGCTCACGTTAGTCGGATACCGGCGGTGGACGGAAAATGCTTTGCTTTTTCGAGATATACAGATAATAACTTTTTTCAGCCACAACAACCAAGTATAGTGGCACATTACAATAAAAAAGACCGGGGTGCACCCCGGGAGTGCCGGCAGAAGTGAAAACTTGAATATTAACGTTGTGCATTTTTGATATTTTTGAATGGTTAGGGAATAATTATGCACGAATTGCTTTACATATTAGTATAAAAGTACCATAATTTATGGTCAGTTCGGATAAGTGACAGGGGAAAGTGCGCCTCATATATCAATCAGTCATTTAAATCAATACCAGAACTTACCCTGGCGGCGCACTTTCCCCTGTGGCGCACTTACCCTAACTGACTATATGTGGTAATAGTACATTATGTAACTAGGGCGGTGAATTCGTGAATGCCCCAGATCGCAGGTGTTTGTGTAAATATGCGCTCTGGGGCTTTACGAATTACCGCCCGTGATGAGTACAAAATTAAGTGTTCACCAGGCCACAATGCGAGTTTTCCCGTACGCGCAGCGTGCAGTAAACTCGCATTACCTCCCTGTGTGACGTAAAATACAATATTCATTAATTGCGCACAAATATGACAATTTATATTACATCAAAAATCTTACGGTCGGCCTGCCTTACGCATCATGCGTAAGGTGAGATCTCACCTTAGGAATCTCACCTTACGGTCACGTGACCTATGGCGAGTTTAAGAATTTTTCCCCATCGCAAAAAGTGCACAGCGCCGCTAATGAAGTTTTCACATCAAAAACTTATCAAACAATTTTATAACCTAAGGCATTCAGAAAGGTAAAACTTAGTCGTAGGTTGTCTATTGTAGTGTAGAATAGGTTCTGACTCAGCATGACTGCTGCGGAGTCCACAGCAGAGCGGTTATTCGCTACGCGCTAATGCGGCTCACCCCGCCACTCATCCGTCACGAAACTAGACCTCTAGCTACGCTTAGTTACTACGCATCGCGGTGTCAATATATATTTGTGGGTGAGCGCTGAGGTGAGCTTAAAACAAGTTAAAGAATAGGGGGGCTGATCTTCCGTCAGAACCTTTAAAACTAAATCTAGTTGATCCAACGACCATTGCAGCGCGAATCAATATTTTCGATCATCAGTATATTGTTATTATTGTCAATAGGTACTTCATATTTAAATATTAACATGACATGTGTAAGTAAGTAAAAATTAATAAGTGTTTTGTATTAAAGTGTAAAGTATAATAAATACGTATGTATGTATGTGTAGGTATGTATGTGTTCAAATGTAGCAAATATTTGTGATGTTAGATGTGGGTAGGTGCATATTTATGCACAGTATAATCGTCTAGTACATGGAGTAAAATTTCAAACAGTGGTGACTAAAATAAAAGTAGTAGGAGCAGAGTTTAGTTAAATACTTACCCCTTATTCATAATACTTAAAATGCCTCCGCTAAATAAAATGTACTCTGTCCCTTTCTGACAAACACAAATGTCAACGTGACAGATAAAGACAAACGAATTTTAACGCCGTTTTAGTTAAAATAGGCTTTTTAGGGAGTTTTTTTTTCATGTGCGAATTGGTGGAGGTGCCAATTTGATGACAACCTTATGGTTGAGATAATAATCTTAACCACCCTCTCGCATTAATAATAATAATGCCAACATTTTTTATTAAACTGCCATTGTAATTAGAATCTTTTATCTTGGACGGTAGAGTTGCTTTTTGAATGGACTCCTTTGGTGCAATACGGCCAACTTAAATAACCCCAAGTATACATACTATAAGAGCAAGTTACTTTTATACAAACGAGTAAAAATATACATATAAAACTAGGTAGATCTAGGGTCTCAACGATACCCTGATGTTTTACTATCCATACAATTATATTATATTGTATTGTAACATGTAAGTATATACATTCCTATGGAAATCCGTACTTTTATTTGATACACAACACGTTATTCCAACCAAGGAAATTTCAAATTCAAAGTCGGTACTATAAGATATTCTGAAGCGGTACAACAGCTAAACAACTATGAAGTAATTCTATTTTAAGCTTTGCGTGGAAACGCCATCAATCACTTTAGATTACAGAGTTAACTACGGGTAGATTTACACGAAAGTAATCTGAGACAATTTAGCGTAGGTTTGTAATGGTATTCTACCTCGAGTTATTTATTCTTGAATGTAATTGAGTAAGTAACTATTGTTTAATAAAAGAGAAAAAAAGATAGAAATAAATGAATATCGTCACCAGCCTATATACGTCCCACACCTGGAGTGCGATTTTTGAATCTCACTGGTGATATCAAAGTCACAGGTGACTAAAATTATCACCGATGACTTTTATGTCACCATTTTCCTAAAGCCGTATTTTTGAAAGTCACACTGCTGTTAACCAACATGCAGAAATTTTACAATGTCAGTCAGATACAGTCTTCCCGTTACGTTCCTTTTTACGCAGATGTTGTCCTTGATACCGGTTTTCATTTTCTCATACTCTAACTTAAAACAGATTCAAACGTAAAACGTAGCGTATGTGTCAATGTCATTTAACCGAAAATGAAAGTTTTGAAAAATTCTTGGCAGATGTCACATACGTCAAATGTCAAAAACAACCGCATGTTGATTTCAATTACGAGTGGGTAGGGGCACTCGTAAATCGATATCATAGGTATGACAAATGTAAGTCACCGATGAGTTTCATAAATACGAACTTTCGGAAATCACTCGCATCGGTGAGAATTAGTCACTTGGTGAGATTCAAAAATCGATCCCGTCACAAGCCTCCTGTCATGGATTAGAGGTAACGGGCAGTCGTCCCCACGCTGACCCAGTGATTGACCTTTGATTGTTTTCGCAGATGTATGCAGGTTTCTGCACGATGTTTTTCCTTCACTGAAAAGCTAATGGTAAATATAATAACATATTCTGTACGTGAGTTCCAAAAATTCATTGGAACAAGCTGGCTTTCGAACCCACGAACGCCGTTTGACAGCCGCTTGCCTGAAGCACAAGGCTACCGTAACTTTTCTATTCAAACTTGCATATTTCTACCTCTTAACCAGTTTTGAAAATTATGAATAATACTTCCCGATTACGTATTCACAAAATTTAACACGCATTTAATTATTAGGTACCTTAAATGTGATCAAAGTAACATAGACAAACGAATATCACGGCCATTTAAACTAAAATACGTCTGAAGAATGTTTTTCAGGGCGACCGACACCAATTCCAACTAAACAAAACACCCTCACCCATATAATTGGATCGTGATTTGATCAACATTCCCGTAAACGTTTTCCAGGAAGCTATTTGAAATCAAAATAACAACATTTCACCACATGAAAATGTTGGAACATGGATTCAAAGTACCGCCAATTGCAATACCATGGTGTAAAAGAAAAGGGGTTAATTTCTTGCACGCGGTGAAAGTAATCAATCATGAATATGTAAGCCATGATTTATGGTCGCAAGCTGTTATAGTAACACCGTAACAAATCTTTTCTTTCTTTTGTTGGGGTTTCATTAAGTTTCTTGCTTGTTACATTGATCTTGAAATGTTTCACAAGCCTTAACTTGAATGTCTTCGTTATGGTACTAGCTGATCGATTGCATAAGCCATTGTACGTACGTCAGGTAGAACTAAATATCACTTTTTGTATGGAAAAATGACAGTAGACTTGTCCTAACCTAACGTACGTTCGAAAAGTTGTGTAATCACCCTTCTGATACGTATAACAATCTTGCTTTCAGACGCAAGTTTAGCATACATCCAAAAGTCGGAGTCAGAGAGGAAAAATAGCAGCGACAGGGACATTCGGGCACATGCTGAGTCAACAGTACTAGACATGACATAACTAGAGCCTATCAGTATTCACTCTCCAGGCATTATTCGAAAACAACATTGGTAGCGAGCTTATTGTGTTTCTGGAAACCGTCTGACGCTGCCTTTGATTGTAATACGAAACAGTTACGTATAACTATGTAAATTCCTTCCACGAAAATGTCCATAATAATCTGTTTCACACCTAGGTTACCCAATCGTCTAAGCATAGTGTCTGATTGTTACAGGCGCCTTATCTTTTTATTAAAATCCTCCTGCTGTGGTAGAGACCACAGGAAACAGTAGACTGTTTTCTTATACTCACACTAACATATACCCCTCCTCCCATCACCAGCCGCCCTCAGACTGACATAGAAAAGTCTCTATGGGTCCAGGGTCAAATTTAGCCCTTAAAACGTCCATAGGAAAATGTCCATAGGAAACAACTCACTCATGTTTTTTTTTGCAAAATAAAATTATTCAAGTTTTAAGCAATTCGCAAGTTTTTACTTCTGCCGGCACTCCCGGAGTGCAACCCAGTCTATTTTTTTATTTGGGCACATAAATAATATAGAATATAGGGTTATACTTTGAGTGCTAGACGACGATACGCATACTCATATAATAAAATTACTTGAGTACATAGAAATCATCCCATATCCTGAAATCCATACGCATCTCACAAAAGTCCTTACTCAGATCTCTAAAAAGACTCTAAAAACTATTAGGGCTGAATCTCACACAAACTGAACTAGCTTGCTATGCAATGCAACTCAATCGGGTTTGTGTTATAATTATATACTAGACGACGACATACTTAATAACTATATACACAGAAATACATAGAAAGCATCCACGACTTCGAAACAAAATATTCACGGTTATCAAACAAATATTTTCTCTCATTCTAACTTAGGGCCATCAGCGTCGTAGGCAGCTACAGTCAGCTACGTAGGTATTTTTTAGGCTAAACAGGTTGTCAACCAATTGGGATAGTAGATCCTCAAATAAATAGATGATTACATATTTTTGACTCGTCCCTACCCATCCCATGGTCTTCTTTAATGCGACAACAAGCTACTCAAACTGTTACCAAATATTTCACCGGGCATTAAAACATTGTTTTAAATAATTTATAGGGGCCATTATATATCCGAGTAACAGCTCGTTTTAGACAAATCTCTCTTTGTTGTCGATTCACCCGTAACTTTGTCATTAGGGTGATTGCAAGCAATTTTGTCATTAACGACGCTTCAAATTGTACTTAAGGAAAATCATTGGCAATTAAACTTGCCTTGGTTTCGTAAAGGTTATCCGGGTATTATAGCCTTTAGAATTATGGCTCGACAAACAAGAAGCGGACGGGACGGTTTGGATCATCGTTTTCGTTTGAAAACGGATGGTCGTTTTCTGAAGTAGGTATGTGATAAATAGTTCCTTCAAACTTGATGTGATTACTGAATTGTGCGTGGCGACCACGTAGTACCGGAAGACCCCACAAGGTAGGCTGATGACGTGCACACTGGAGGTATGCTTAGGCGTGGGGGCCACAGCGGTACAATTTGGTCGCTACAGTGGGTAAGGACCTCTCGCTGCCGACCATTGTATTGACAATGCTCGACAGTGAGAGGTCCTGGGAAGCTATGGCCTCCTTCTGAGAGTCCGTTATGGCACAGAAGAAGGCTGCAGAGAGAGAGCGTGAGAACGACGCACGCCGTTGCTATGCGTAGTGATCTAGATGGCAGGGTCGGGGAATCCTAGCCGTCCAATAATCCCACTGTAGCGCCCCGAATATGACAAAGGGAGCTGTCCCTAGTCGTGCCCGCGCAAACGGGCCAGTCGCGAGGGTCAAAATGGAATGCGTCAAGCGAACCTTTGGCCACAGTATAAAAGACAGTAAATAAACATCGAACAAAGGTACATCGCACGGCTGCACACATGCGCGCGTGTCCGGTACGCACGCACACATAACCTTCGGGAATGATGGAGAATGCTTCAATCGGGGCCGCCGCGCCGTTGCCGTGTTCGCTCGCTCTCACTCGCTACCATGTCGTCGTCGTCGTCCTTTCGGAAACGTGTGTACTGTTGTGTATGGTGCCTTAATAACACTGGGACAAATCCCGAGCTATCTTTTTTCCAAATACCAAGGGATCCCGAGAAGTAAGTAACTTTTCTTAGTGTATTCATTTAAATCACAATGAAACGTAAAAACAATTGTTAAGTTTGATTTTACCGAATGCCGCCGCGCGGCACGTGCCGCAAGTCAAAGGAGCCGAATAGGCTTGTAACCATAGAACACCTCCACTAGAAGCCTAATGTTTCTCAGTTTGTTCGCGACTCGAGTCACCAAGCGTTGGTGTTGTTGCGCTTATTTAATCCGCGGTCGCCCGCCTTTCCGTTCAGTTGCGTCCATGTTAACGACCTGTGCGGAGTGTGCATGACTCTCACAAAAAAAACAAAATAATAGGATTTTCGCGGCTAAATATGGGCTTTTGTAGTGTGAGGTGGTGCGGAAAGTCGTCAAAGACTTCTAATTACAAAAAAGATGGAATTTCATTCCACAGTTGAGTCAAATTCAATATTTCATTGAAAATATTTATAGCCAGCGGAGGCCATTTTATACTGGCCGGTGCGAATACTGAGGTACAGACACACTATGTCTGTCACTTTTCATCACTTTGAAAATGCAATATGCTATTCCTTTCTTACGAAAACACGTCACGACTAGTGATGTGCCGATGATGCTATGATGGTCAATCGACAAACCATGTGCTTTCGTTCGTACCGATTTGAAGAAATGTTACAAAAATACAGATTTCTCGTTTATTTTGGTTTGAGTAGTTATTCTGTAGATTAGAACTTAAATTTAGTTTTATTTATTGTTCGTTATTTAAAGTAAATAGTGTAATATATAATAAGTATTAGTAGTACTAGTAGTAATAGTTACTTTACTGTTTTAGTAACTTTTTAGAATGCTCTTGTTGAACAGTTGCGTCTAGGTTTCAGGATGGGACTGATGATAAACTTTGGGAAAGTGCGAGGGTACTCGTAGTTGGTTTGAGAGAGATATAGGTTGTGCGGGCTTTTTAGAATCCTCTCGGGGAGCAGTTGGGTCCAGTGCCACAAGATGGGCCTGATGATGAACTTCGAGAAAGTGCGAGGGAACTCGGAGTTGATTTGAGACAGACATAGGTTGTATGGGCTTTTTAGAATCCTCTCGCTGAGCAGTTAGGTCTAGTGCCACAAGATGGGCCTGATGATGAACTTCGAGAAAGTGTGAGGGAATTAGGAGTTGGTTTGAGATAGATATAGGTTGTGCGGGCTTTTTAGAATCGTCTCGGTGAGCAGTTGGGTCCACTGCCACAAGATGAGCCTGATGATGAACTTCGAGAAAGTGCGAGGGAACTCGGAGTTGGTGTGAGATAGATATACGTTGTGCGGGCTTCTTAGAATCCTCTCAGTGAGCAGTTGGGTCCAATGTCACAAGATGGGCCTGATGATGAACTTCGAGAAAGTGCGAGGGAACTCAGAGTTGGTGTGAGATAGATATACGTTGTGCGGGCTTCTTAGAATCCTCTCAGTGAGCAGTTGGGTCCAGTGCCACAAGATGAGCCTGATGATGAACTTCGAGAAAGTGCGAGGGAACTCGGAGTTGGTGTGAGATAGATATACGTTGTGCGGGCTTCTTAGAATCCTCTCAGTGAGCAGTTGGGTCCAATGTCACAAGATGGGCCTGATGATGAACTTCGAGAAAGTGCGAGGGAACTCAGAGTTGGTGTGAGATAGATATACGTTGTGCGGGCTTCTTAGAATCCTCTCAGTGAGCAGTTGGGTCCAGTGCCACAAGATGAGCCTGATGATGAACTTCGAGAAAGTGCGAGGGAACTCTGAGTTGGTGTGAGACAGATATACGTTGTGCGGGCTTCTTAGAATCCTCTCAGTGAGCAGTTGGGTCCAATGTCACAAGATTGGCCTGATGATGAACTTTGAGAAAGTGCGAGGGAACTCGGAGTTGGTGTGAGATAGATATACGTTGTGCGGGCTTCTTAGAATCCTCTCAGTGAGCAGTTGGGTCCAATGTCACAAGATGGGCCCGATGATGAACTTCGAGAAAGTGCGAGGGAACTCGGAGTTGGTGTGAGAGAGATATACGTTGTGTGGGCTACTTAGAATCCTCTCAGTGAGCAGTTGGGTCCAATGTCACAAGATGGGCCTGATGATGAACTTCGAGAAAGTGCGAGGGAACTCGGAGTTGGTGTGAGATAGATATACGTTGTGCGGGCTTCTTAGAATCCTCTCAGAGAGCAGTTGTGTCCAGTGTCACAAGATGGGCCTGATGATGAACTTCGAGAAAGTGCGAGGGAACTCGGAGTTGGTGTGAGATAGATATACGTTGTGCGGGCTTCTAAGAACCTTCTCAGTGAGCAGTTAGGCCCAGTGTCATAAGATGGGCCTGATGATGAATTTCGAGAAAGTGCGAGGGAACTCGGAGTTGGTGTGAGATAGATAATACGTTGTGTGGGTTTCTTAGAATCCTCTCAGTGAGCAGTTGGGTCCAGTGCCACAAAATGGGCCTGATGATGAACTTCGAGAAAGTGCGAGGGAACTCGGAGTTGGTGTGAGATACGTCACCATCCTAAATAGCTGAATGCCTTTTTCGTGTTTTGTTTGTTCTATTTTAAAATGAGAACAATAAATACAACTTTTAAAGGAATAATGAGACTTTACTTATTATCAAACTGCTCCGAAACTTCCCATAAAAAATACTGGTATTTGTAGTTTAATCTTTAGAACCAAAAATACTAAATGGTCAGTATTTTTTTAGCACACTTTTAAGTATAGATAGTTTAATTACCATTTTAATATGTACAGTAAGTACCACCATACTTTATCAGCAAAAAATTACGGTACCAGTTAGGATTCCTAACTTACTGTGTATGAAAATGGTAACAAAACTTAACCTTAACTTAAAGATAAAAGTATAGTAAGTAGTTACTTACTTTACTTTAAAATGTACCTAAAAAATTAGGATGCTTGTACGTGAACATGTCCCATCACTACGCATTCCGCGCGCGAGCGCAACGACCAATTGCAACGCTGTTAGCACCCGCCCTTCCCCTCACCTCTTCCTCATGCTTTGGTGACTTGCGTCGGGAACAAAATTACAAACATTAGGCTTCTAGTGGAGGTGTTCTGTGCTTGTAACTAAGCACCTACCAACCTAGTGCAGTTAGCAACTATTACAAGTACTTACATGGAAATATTTTAGGTATAGTATTAGTGGTATTAAAATATTCGATGAAGTGGGAAACTAAAAACACATACCTAACTATCTATAATATTATTACTGTGTGTATACAATATTGTCTAACAGAACAGAACAGTGTAACCGAAATACTTTGCATACTTAAAAGCAAAATTAGTATAATAGGTATGCCAAGCCACAAACGTGACACAGCCCTGGGCAGTAGGTAACGAACGCTCCTAAACGGCCTCAGATTACCTACTGTATTATTCTTCTATACTGTGCTTTGGCCCCCATTGGCAGCGACAATGCTTAGACAATCGTTGGGGGTTTAGTGGGTAGTCTGGGCATTCTGTCCGGATGTCCCACACTCCCGTTCGGTCCCCCCTGACCGGGAAGACCCATCGTAAAAAAAGGCTGATGATCTGGTCGCGGGATTCCGCTGGCTGCGGCTGGCGTAAAACTGGCAGTTGTGGTGCTCTTTGGGAAGGCCTATGTCCAGTAGTAAACGACTTTCAGCTGATATGGTAATCATTGCTAGAAGGCTTTATTCGTAATTATTAGCAATGTCTCAAGATAATGCTCATAATGGTCTCAATTGTTCGTTAATAAAAGCATATACCTCATTTTTGTATTTAATAGGTTTTGACGACCGGATAGCCAATGGGTAGTGACGCTGCCAACGAAACTAATGGTCCGGGGTTCGAATCCCAGTAAGGGCAAATATCTGTGTGATGAGCATGAATATTTGTTTCAGAGTCTTGAATGTTTTCTATGTATATATGTCGTCGCCTATTACCCATCACACAAGCCTTATAGCTAGTCAATTTGCGTATAATTGTCCCCTAATGTTTATTTATTATTTAAGGTTAAATTTTACCAATGCAGTAAATATTTCTCGCATTTGACCCTATCTAATGTTGCTTATTAATCTGAACGTTGAAGGCCTCGTGCGTTATTTTGTTATTTATCGGATGGTCGGCCGTTATTGCCACCTTCATTAATCTCTTGGATTCTTGAAGGAAATCCCACAAAAAGCATTGTTGCCCTTAATGATAAATGTAGGGTGCGATCCTTTCTCTCTTTCTTATACACATTTGGTCTTTCGTTCACGGCGTTTTTAAGGCCGGTGTAATTTATCTGTGAATTGTTTGGGACACTTTTATCCTTTTCAGGTGAGAGTTTAGAAATTTTAGTATGAAGGAGTGTTTTTGAGAATTTCTTTAACTGCTGGACAGTTGGTGATTTATGATAACAGCCAGAAGCGGCTGGCGTTATATCGATTGGTAGGATATTTTTATTACGCGAATCATATATATCTTCAGATTAGAAAGCTTGATGTAGGTAAAAGGGTAAAATATTTATCCGAGCAGGATTCAAACCTACGACCATTGGCATACGCGGCCAGCTGCTCTCAACCAACTGAGCTATTCATGTCACCATATGATTGATCAATGATTTGCTCAACCAATTCGTGTACTTCTAAGATACAAGCTTCTTCAGAGTCCGAACAACTCAGTTGCGGTAAGTAGGTACCTCATACTAAAATAAGTACTCGGGGCATTACATTGGCATCTAAAAACTAATCGTGAACAGAGCTAACTAGCATCTACTCAGCCGATAAGAGTTAGGATCTTAAATTATGATGATACCTATATTCATACAGATCGATTTTTATTATATTTTGTAATCGTTCAATACAATTCCTAAAATACAAAATCTGCTTTCCATCTTCTAACTAATATTAAGACACCGTATAAAAAACCAGTGTTATTTGAACAGTGAAAAAGTACAATTGCTTTAATAATTGCACTGTTCTCAAACCTCGAAACAATGTCCCCATTAGGTTAACCGACAGCAATTTTCTTCTGAAAGACACAAATAGGTAGTTAGGACCAGTAATTTACCTGTGCATAAAGGTGATTGCAATGCATAATTTCACGTTCTGTACAGGAACCTTCTTGGTGTAATTTGGCACGACAAACTGCCGTACAATGCCGGATTATTTCTCTGGCATAATTATATTCGTCGACAATGGCTTAATACGGTTTATGGCATTTTTATGCGGGCTCTTGTTTTACGGAAATTGTTTCTGTTTCTTTATTTTAACCACTGCTTTGACAGGTGTTTCGTTTTCAGTAAATGTCCCTAATAATATACTTAATTGAGAATTTACGAAAGGTCTTTTTTGTGAAAAAAGGATTTTTAAATTACAATGTTAAGTTTGCAATTAACTATCATGTGGCATTAAAACCTCATTAAAAAGGAAACACACATACCAATATGATAGGCTAGACTTCAACTAATATCAACAAAAAAAACATCAATTATGTACCTACTAAGTATCGACCTACCAGAACTTTAAGCAAGAAACAGTATTTTTTATATACAATACAAACACAATTTTTTGCACACCTCATAAATTAACACATTACAGAATATTAAGATACTGATGCCCATAAAATTAAAAAGAATACTCAAATAAAATATAAAATGATCTGCTCCGATCTATATTCATATTCATACTGGGCCAGCATGTGTCCATTTAAATTTATTATTTCGTTAGCAGGCGCTAGTTCTTGCTACAAAATTTATTATTAACGACTTTCGAAATAGAAATCATAAGTCAATTGTATTGCCCTACTAAATGCCTTGTTATTAATGTATTAATTTTTTTAAAGTACTGAGTCGGAATCAGAATCAGAATTAAACATATGTTCGTAACACAACACAACACACAGTAATACAAGACAAAGAAAAAATAAAAACTAAAGTGTCACGAAATGAACCCAACTCAGCATGATGTTGGCTTTGCAGCCAGCGCTGATCTGCCGTTGGGTCCATCCAGTGAGGACACGGTATGTAACAGACATAAAAAACATAAAACATACCTTTGAGAAAAAAACAAATAGTAAAAAAAGCGAAGATTGAAAAAAAAAAACAACAAAAACTAATACATAAAAACCTAAAAAAAGCAGCAAACAACGTAATCACATTACAAGTAATAATATGCTACACCGCAACATTATTTCGTAATTCTTTACTTCATCACACCTCAGCTGATCGTTGCTGATTTGATTAGGGTGACATAAATGTCATCGCAATCGGTTACAACATGTCCATACTCAAACTCAAACTATTTTCATAATAAATAGAGATAGTAATAGCGTCGGAAAAGGACACGGTAATTTTGATTTCGGAAATAATACCTTGGGAATGAAAAAAGGGCGTACGGTTCATAAGCGTACCATTCGGGAGGATAAAGGCCTCCACCCACCGGACGCGTGTGCTGCGCGTGTCGGGCGCGTTTGAAGCGGTATATTCACACCGGAAGCGGGCGGCGTGTAGCAACGCGTGTGCAGCGCGGCTGCCGCGCAGCTGCCACGCGGGTGCTGCAGGTGTGCCGCGCGGGTGCTGCGCTGCAGCTGCGCGGGAGCTGCGCGTGTTCCGCGCGTGTGCCGCGTTCGATGTGTGTCGGGCCCGTTTGAAGCGGTATATTCACACGGCTGCCGCGCCGCTGCCGCGCAGGTGCTGCGCGTGTGCCATGCGGGTGCTGCGCTGCAGCTGCGCGGGTGCTGCGCGTGTGCCGCGCAATTGCTGCGCGGGTGCTGCGCGTGTGCCGCGCGTGTGCCGCTCGTGTGCCGCGCGTGTGCCGCGTTCGATGTGTGTTTGAAGTGTAGTTTCAATGCTTTACAACTTGCGCGTGTGCCGCGCAGCACACGCGCCGCGCACGACACGCGTCCGGTGGGTGGAGGCCTTAAGTTTTACGCGGACAGAATTACTGGCAAACGCATGTAAGGCTTCCACTGCCGTCACTGTCCCAATACATGAGTCATGCCACTTTCAATCCTATGTCCAAAAAAACAGAGGTGAACAATAGGAGTCTAACGAATTAGGTATTAGGCATTAACAACATTGGGATATTTTATTATCTAAAGTTATTTATTTTCCCTCTCAACTTCAATCAAGTCGTCTGCATATAATTTTAAATTTCAAAGTTGTAGGTATGAGTTTTCGACTCCACACAGCACCATAAGGACTACAGGCCATTTCCTCTCATTGCTCTCACAGGTGAGCCACGACTTCAAGCGGCAGTGGCAACGGCAGCGGCGCCATATGTGAGAGCTAGAAATCAGAGCACGGCTTCTCGCTTCCTCGAGGCATTCGCTGCTCAAAATAGGAACAGAACGTCGAGTACTTACCACTTACTTGAAGACCAAGTTTACCCTGAAGGTCGAGCGGTTGGAGTCCCGCCACAACACGAGTTGCAATTTATTTGTGGTGGAAACTGACAAGCTGTCGACCGTCATGAAGGAGGGGATCTGGCCGAAGGATGTAGTTTTCCAGCGATTTTGAGGAGTATTTGACAGCCAGAACTTGCGCCGCGCGTCGCCGTCTTAACGTGTTAGTTTAGTGTATTCATTGAAATGTTGCTCCGTAAGGAATTTGTAAATTATTATGGTCCTTGTTGCCTGAAGCAAATAATAAACTAAATCAAGCCATAAGGGGGTCGAGGCCGAGAAAATGCTAGTTATTTAATCACTACAACCGGCGTTCTTGCCTAAGTGTGAGGCTACAATAATCACTTCCCTTATTAAAATTGAACGAGGCAAATGCTAACTTTTCCATTGAAGTAATTCCACCAACTCATTCGATGAAATTCGCTCATTTCTATTAAAAAAGTTCTTCGTTACTCTGATAATTGGTACGCAGGGAATTTTACGTCTGAAACAGATGCCTTAATTCATAAAGGAAACTTTTTACTTATAAAATTTTTAATTACTGAAGCATTTTTATAAAATTGATTGTTCCGTAAGAAACTCACACAAATATAAGAAAGCATGATGGGCTCCTGAAAAGTTTTAGATGATTACAAATTTTACCTTAAACAATTTGAAAAGGACTTTTCAATTTCGTAAAGTATATCTATTTCATTTCTAAATATTGAGTAATACTTTAAAAATCATCGGCTCATGTATGGTACCTATCTAATTATGTTTTTCCCAATTCCCGCTAATCTCATTCTTAAATTGTAAACACTCTAAATAATATTATAAACCTACGAATAAATAGCCAAAACCTTCCATTAAAGCAAAAAACTTAAATAGGCTAAAAGCGAAAAAGTCCCGTTTCTTAAACAAAAAATACCAAGACTGCAGTATCCGGAAATAATTAAAGTTCCAACGTCGAATAGCCGATTAAAGTCGGAGACCGAAAAAGGTTCAAGTCCAAGAAGATTTAGAAGGTATGAGTATTGCTCCCCTATTGCAATAAAAACGATCGATGACACTGAACTTTGTCGTACCGTATAAGCAGCGATTGATTTGATGATTCGTTGTATTGATAGCTAATGACGGATGTAGGTCTCTCAGTCTTTATACAGCACATCATCGAGAGTTCAGGCGACCATGCGATTTATCATCATTATATCAGCTGAAAGACGTCCACTGCTGGACATAGGCCTCTACCAAAGAGTGCCAAAGTGACCGGTCCTGCGCCAGCCACATCCAATAGACTCCCTTAACCTTTACTCGTACCAGATCATCAGTTCACCTTGTGGGGCCACGACCACGCTGCGTCTTCCGGGACGTGTCCCCGCTCGAGAACCTTTCCGGTATATATCGATTACCTTAGTTCTGCTGCAATTGGTTCTATATTTTTCGACATAGGCAACATATCGTTCCAATTTCTGGTATAATCTCTGGTAGAACTGGCATTATTCCGAGTAACTTAACGGGAAATTCAGACAATGGTTTGAAATAGCGATTCAATTAAACGTATTGGTACTTCGATGTCCGGTCGTAATAAATAACTGTCCCCTAGTATTTAATTCCGCCTTTATTCTTTGCTTTTTATCTTAAACAGTACTCAAGTATTTACTTTAAGGCTATATATAATACCTCCTCCAAAATTTTGTCTTGCTCGCTTAATAATGGTATCGTTAATGGCTCGTTCATAAAAATAGGCAAAAATGTGTTTTTGTGAAAACTGATCGTTCATCCATAAAATAAGAAAACTGAGTTGTGATGTGTGTTTTGGGCACACACCCAAATCCTCCGCCGCCTAGGGCTTGATGGAGGTTTCCAGACTAGCTCAGGGGCACTATGAGGGGATCTAGGGGCGCTTGTAATGCAAACACGGATTAAATATGTAACAAATAAGGGTCTTACGCCCGTTTATTAATTATAAGCAAACACTAGAATCTAGCACGCTAAATCTACGGTGTACGGTTAACGCGGTCGCGGACCTATCCTTACTGACTACGGGATATTAGTGGGAGCGTTAGTTCGGGAAGCCTAAGGCTGACGAGGACGAGCCAAAACCGCCGCCTTGAAGGCTGTAGGATCCTGGAACCCTTGGCTGATGAGGACTTGCCACAACCACCGCCGCGGGGATGATTCCAGGGTGACTAGTCCAAGGCTGATGAGGACTTGCCAAAACCACCGCCTTGAGGACTAGGTATTCGGGAACGTCTAAGGCAGACGAGGACTGGCCAAAACCGCCGCCTTGAAGACGCAGGGGGGAAGGGAGGGGGCAGTGCTATCCGAAGCGGACTCCGGAGAACACTGATCGTTGTAGGCGCGCTCGGGCCTTTTAAAGCCGCTCGTTGTGACGTCACCGCTCTGCCCGTGCGCCGCGCGGCCCGCCGCGCCTCGCCGCCGTTGTGCGACGCCGGCGCGTCGTCACAGAGTGAATGTATTTTTTTCAATGACGGATACAAAATTTTATGTTGCTGATAAAAGATGAAGAAGTAATAAAAGTTGCATGTGGGAAAATAGCTAATTTATTTTCATTAATATAAATTTGAGGAACTTTGTGCCTTTTAAGTTATGATAATAATTGATAAATAAACTGGTTACAAAACTCAAAATATTTATTCAGCTCACATATTCATAAGAGATGATCATTTTATCAACCACTAGGTATGCCTTTTCGGTCGACCTGAACTATTTAAGCGCTTATAATTTCGTCAGAATTAAAAATATCACCATTATTCGAACTAGGCAACGTTTTATCGATGTTATCAATTTATCAAACGACTATTAGTTTTGCTTATTCCTGACCACATTCTTATCTGTCGATAAAAAAATACTTGGAGTTTACGAAAAATACCCAAATTTACGTATTTATTTGGAAGTGCTATAGTACCCCATCAAAACTATTTTATAATAGTACATTTTACAACTAGTGTGAAAAGAATGTCTTTTTACCACTAGTACCGAGGTACCGAGTGGTAAAAGACATTTCACACGTGTTGTAAACGACGTTTTTTAATACAATTGCGAAAAATAATAAATTAATATATCATTGCGATAAAATATGCTTGCCTACAAACCGCTAGCGCGGTCAAACAGGTCGCGCCCCGCCAGCAACCCGCCGCGCACAGGCCGCGCACCCGCGACGGTCGCGCCGCGGTCGCAACTAAAAAGTAAAAAGCACTAGTTCGAGAAATTGAGCTTCTCGTACGCTACGCAGCCACAAAAGTACCACTTTTTGAGCAACTGTATTAAAAATAATATTTTATCCTCCGAAGTAGGTTGTCAGCAAGGCGACCCCTTATTCTGGCCGGGCCTAAGGGGTCTTTTCAGCCTCGCCATACATCCCATTATTAATAAACTAAATTCTAAATTGAATGTTTGTTATTAAGACGACAGTAGTCCTCTCGGACTGAAGTTTTAGAAGATCTTCGTCAACTAACCATAGAATTTCACGCTATGGGCCTAGAGCTAAATTATTCCAAATGCGAAGTTTTCTTTTCGGACGCTTGCCAGCAGAAAGATACTGCACTCTCGCAATTTCGCACCCTAGCACCCAACATCAAAATACTGGATAAAAGCCACTTGGATCACCTATTTTGGAAGAATTCCCTGATTTCGTTGCACAAAAAATTCAAAAAAATTTATTGTGTCGAATCGCTTGCTCCAAATAAACACGCATATATGGCGTATACCATTATGAAATTTAGTTTATAATTCTTTCCACAGTTTACCTATAATATGCTTCGTTGTAGACATTCGTTGGAAATTCTCTCACCTTTTGGCAGCCCTTGACAACATCATAAAAAAAACCATCTCATCAGTTGCTATGAATCGATATGAATCCAATCCAATGGACCCAAACTTCTTTGCCAATTCGGCATGGTGGCATTGGGATCCGTTAAAGCTTTTCTCTTCCGGCTTTCCTCTTTTCAGCACATGGCACACAAATATTAGTAGGTCAAATTTTTAAAACAATAACAATTTTGAAATTCCATTCCTCGCTGAAGCAGAGTGTCGTTGGAAAAATCTATGTCCAACTGCAGATCTACCAAACAAATCCCATTCGCAAAGGCAATGGGACGGGCCGCTGTGTGAGCTGGTACGGCGCCCGTCTCCTTGCCACTGCTAGATGGGAATCCGGCGGTTGGCTCCAGGCACTCCCTTCACACAACTTAGGCACAATTTAGAAAGCAAATTTTTTAGGGTTGCCGTTTCACATCACCTTGAAGTGACATGTGTCGTTCTACAGCAGTGTCACTCCGGTAGCACCATCGACAACTTTGGGCACCATAGCCTCTCCAGGCACGCCAGCCTAAACGATATCTATCGATAGTGCCAGAGCACCGGCCGTCTTAGAGCCTACTGGTCTTGCCCGAGACGACGGCAAGAGGCCCGACGGCATGACGCTCGTCCCCTGGAGCTTGGGGCGACCACTGGTATGGGACGCTACTCGCGTCGATACCCTTGCGCCATCCCACCTTCCTGGAACCCAAATGAAAGCTGGTGCTGCTGCTGACTCAGCCGAGTCACACAAAAGGCTAAAATGCCGGTATTGACAGTGGCTACATGTTTGAGCCTTTCGGCGTCGAGACCTTAGGGTCATCAGGCACCAGCGCTTTAAAACTTTTTAAATCGTTTTCTAAGTGCCTCGTCGACGCTTCTGGTGACCAGATTGCTGGCTCATATTACCTAGCCTATCGTATTGGCATTGCTATACAACGTGGCAATGCCGCCAGCCCCCTGGGCACCCTACCGCCTGGCGCCGATCTGGGCTAAGTTTTTTATAGTATAATCTTATTTTTGTTTTCTTTTATTGCCTAAGTTTATATTTTCTTGTTGTTGTGTTTAGTACGCGTAAATCATAATAATATGTCTTTGAGATTGTAATAACATAAACCTTCGAGAGGTTTAGCATTGAGACTTTTTACAGCCCTGTATCTTGATACAGTATCGATACAGGGAATAGGGGTGTAGACACTAAAAAATAAATAATAATGTTCATTTTCCCGAAAAAAAATTAAGATATTGTCAAATGTAGAAAAAGTAAAGCAGGGGATTAAATTATCACAAAGTTATAAGTGTCAAATATTTTAAGAGGGGAGGTATTCGGTCACTTTTCCGCAAAAGGCACTTTCATACGTATGAAACGATTGTCATTTACCATGACGCTCGCAGATCTGCGAGCGTTTTCTCTCTATAACAAGCAATATTAAAATGGTTGTAGTTTCGTGATTCTTTGAGATATCTTAATGGGATTCGCCACTACGAATATTTTTTTACCTTCTTTATTTTTAGGGTGCACCCGTATTTTGACACCGAATATAATGGTTAGTGTCGCGCGAAAGTCGCGCGTTTGTTACGTTAGAAAACGTGTGCCGTGTGTAACCGCTCTTAATTTCATCACATCAAGTACATATTTGACCTCACCTGGCGTATAAACGAATTTTGTGTCAGTTCCTAAAGTACGTAACGCGTGCCGGAATTAAGTTACCCTAGGATATTTACGCACGGAATTCAAGTGGTAAATTTCCCAAGACCCCAACAGGCCCTTACTAATCTTGCGGAATACCGTCCTTTCCCTGAGAGGTACCGAGGTCATGGCAGGTCATCTGTCATTTTCAAGTGTCCTGTGTCTCATTAATTTGAACGTTGTTTGTGTTGTACGGGCGTAGCTCTTGATTGTAGTACACCCTACTTGTCTTGGGAGGTGAATTGCCAATCGATCACGCGAAAACTAGGGATACTTGGCTTGACATTAATCAACGAATACCTAGTTGACGGTTTATTTTGTACGTGAAATTATCTTAGTTTTCACTAAGGCGGTGCGTAATCGGTATGCGGTATTTTGTACTTTGACGTGAGCTTACTCATGTACTGCGTTCGTGTGTCCCCCCCTCTCTTCCGCGCACATACAGAGTTAATCAGCCCAGCGAGCACGATATGTTTTATGGTCGCGTTGTAACGTAATGTTAGTTTTTAGGGTTCCTTACCTAAGGGTTAAAACGGGACCCTATTTCTAAGGCTCCGCTGTCCGTCCGTCCGTCTGTCACCTGGTTTTACATCTCATTAACCGTGATAATTAGACAGTTGAAATTTTCACAGATGATGTATTTCTGTTGGCGCTACCTCAACAAATAAAATTAAGGGGGCTCCCATACAATACATATCAACATTAAACGTTATTCCGTCGCCATTCAACCTGTATAAATAATGACTCTCATACCCACGTGTACAGTATTTTCAGTAACTAAGTATTTTTACAGTTCTACGTACGTTGTAACTAATAAACTTAAAATTTATAATTCCAGGAGGTCTATTTGACTCGATATATCGGTATTAATGGCGTGCAGTTTGTTTCGTATGCTCAGACACGTCCTTGCATGGCGCGAGTTGAAGTGAGTACGACATACGAATGTCATACCGTTATCATGTCAGTAAGTCGGGTCGAACCGACCTCCGGCTCATTGCGCGGTGTAGGTAATTTATTTACAACACTGTTCTTAAGGCTGTAAATAATAAATCTAGGGCAGTGGTGTAAAACAATTCACCTTCTAAGTTTTAAAACGACATGTATAAACTTATTTTCTTTCTTTCATTCAAAATGGTAGAGGAAATGGTAATGCTAAATGGCACCGCCCCCTTCAGTAAAAGTCGACTAAAAGGTTGAAGTGTATTGTGGGCGATGCGCTAGCAACCTATCACTGCGATATCACATTTTGTTAGTCTTTTATACCCATATTTATGCTAAAAGTGGTACGTGTTAACGAGGTCCGATGTCTCGGAGTAACCTTCGACACTAGTCTCACTTTTCGGACTCATGCTCGGAATGCCACACAATTGCATACCCGAGGCTATGAGGATTTGTTTGTCGAGGGACTTGGGCTGCGTAATGCTGCCCCACTCCCCATTGCAGCAACGCGCGGTCTTCACACGGCACTATTGAGAAGCATCCTTGAAACAAATACTCTGTACGACGATACGAATAGTCTGGAGTCCACATGAGAGCTAATACATTTTGCATTTTGGAACAAGTCCGACCGCGTTTCTGGTCTTAACACATTCATTGCCCAGAATCGCTACGCCCTACGCTCGTAGCCGATCCCTTGGTTTTCCTCATATGTGTCGTCCTGGGCCCTGAATCCGCGCACGACTACTGGCAGCGGCTGAACGGGAATCCGGCCACTGGTTACACGCTTTTCCCTCCCCTCCCACCGGTACCTTCTGGAATCTGACACCACCTGCCCACCTACTGGCCGTAAGTTGAACTACTATCTTTTCTATGCCGTAGGCTAAAGAGTAGGTGTCAAGGTATGTATCCCCCACAAGTGCCCCTGTGGCACTTTCGCTGACGACAAACGAGCGCAGGCCGCCTCTCTAGACCGCCTTAAACGACATTATCCGCCGTACTCTTGCCACTGTCATCACGCCATCAATTCTTGTACCAAACGGCGTCTCAAGAGACGATGGCAAGAGGCCGGACGGAATGACCCTGGTCCCGTTGAGGATGGGGCGAATGTTCGGGACGCTACACGCATTGACACGCTGACACCGTCCCATCTTCCACGAACTACTTCCAGGGCCAGTGGTGCAGCAGAGGCGGCTGAAACAAAAAGGCCACAAAATACAGGGGTCTCGGCTCTCGATACCAAATTGGTCTTCACATAAAAGGAAAATCCTCATTAAAGTTAGTTAAATAGCAAATGCATTATGCAGTATCTATACCACATCAAGTTCTGATACCGATCTTACACTAAACGCAGCTAAAACTCAAAAAGGCCACAAAATACAGGGGTCTCGGCTCTCGATACCAAATTGGTCTTCACATAAAAGAAAAATCCTCATTAAAGTTAGTTAAATAGCAAATGCATTATGCAGTATCTATACCACATCAAGTTCTGATACCGATCTTACACTAAACGCAGCTAAAACTCAAGTTAATGCAATAAAACGAAGTTGGACGAAGCTTAATTTGCATCGCTTTGTAAAACTAAGTCCTATTTGAAACTAGGTCGAAATACAGATTCTGCTAATCTGTGCTAATGCGCTCGGTGAGGATTTGTGTACTCGAAACATTTACTGTTTATCCGATTTGTATGTTATCAACCACCGCTTAGCCTAGTTGGTAGTGACCCTGCCTACAAAGCAAGAGGTCCTGGGTTCGAATCCCGGTAAGGGCATTTATTTGTGTGATGAGCACGAATATTTGTTCCTGAGTCATGGATGTTTTCGATGTATTTAAGTATTTATTTACCTATCTATACAAGTATGTTTATCGTCGTCTAGTACCCATAGTACAAGCTTTGCTTAGTTTGGGACTAGGTCGATTTGTGTAAGATTGTCCCCTAATATTATTAGTATTATAACTAACCGATTTCAAAAAAGAAAGAGGTTCTCAATTCGTCGTTAGCTTTTATTTGTATGTATACTAGGTTCCCCGAATACTCTGTAACTCGAAACGCCTGGACCGATTTGTTTTTTTTTTTTGTTAGAACTGGTATCCTTCGCAGATGGTCCCATGGGCGTCAGGTCAGGATCTGATGATGGTATCCTGGAGAAATCGAGGGTACTCCTCAAATTGTATAAGCACATTTGAAGCGATTTAGTGTTTTTCTTAGGTAATGTGGAAATGTTCATGTAATGGCTATAAAGTTAATTTTACTTTTATACTTGGGACGTAAAATTAACGCTGTGGGTGAAAGACAACACTGAGTTAGTAAGATTTTGAGGTGACTAAATTACGAGTCTTTTTAAAATATATTTAATAAATAGACAGGCTGGAAAGAGCTCGGAACGTCGACATTTGTATGTTGTAATCCATTATAATACCCTATAGAATCCGGGAAAATTGTTATATTCTAATAACTAACGAACATAGGTATAAACTCACCCGGTTTCAGATTTACTTATTTTTAACTAGCTTCCGCCTGCTTTAAAAACTATCCTGTATTTTAATCCAGGCCAACTATCTTCATTTTGTATTATAAGAAGGATAAAACTGTGCCTGTTTCTCTAAAGTTAATCGTGTTTATCCTAAAATTGGTTTGTTAAGAAATTGTAATAATCTCGACGAAGTCCAGGCCAGTCTTCTATAAGTTGACCTGTCTGTTTATTCTACGACTAAATAAGAAGGATATATATCTTTATACGAGGTCATTATTATTATCTCCGTAATCGTATATCCACAAATAATCAACAATCAGTAGATGGTGATGATCCGAATAAAACGCGCGTGAAAAGTCACATGAAGGTTTTTGATATCACTTATTTTCTAATTCATACATCATGCAATCACGCCAACCGCTACTAGTTCCATATTTTCCTACTTCAGTTATTTTCTTAATTAGCTCCCGATTAAACCTCTCTATTTTAAAGTGAATTCTCCACACGGTTAAAATAGCAGTAAAGCAGCATTTGTCCGTTCGAGGCAGGCTTAATTAGAAGTGAAACAAAGAACTTAAGCCCCATGTCACATTCACGTGACTTCGACTGGATGTAATTACTTCACGGGGCTTAAACTGTGAACTGGCCCTGGCAACCTTTACGGGCTGAGGAAATTAATAGTCTAAAACTAAGAAGTTGAGGTTCTTTTGACGTTCCCAATTCTTGAGAGAAACGTTTCTGATTATCAAATGGTATTTTTGATCTCGACGATATTTCTATGTCTGGTGAGCAATAAAGAATTATTGTATTGTATTGATATTTTAAGTTTCGTACGAATTGATCTCAAATCTTATTTAGGTATTTTAAATCTACCTATCCCTAAAAGGTAAATTTAACGTGTATATTTATATGTTACGTTATCTATATTATAACGAGGAAAAGTGTGAGGTTGTAAGTTTGTATGTCGGGGACAATTTTGCATCTAACCCCCACCCGATTTTAACAATTTATCACGATCGTCAAAAACAAAGAAAAATAAAAACAATGTCAACAAGTAATTCTGGGCATTATTATTATTTGTAGTTTTTGAATACTTTTTTACGTGTGAGAGCTGTGGTCACCAGTATGTAAGCGTGTAATTAATTTGTACTACGTTAGTTTTTAGCACACTGATGTATTATCTAATGGTGATCCTTAAATAAATAAATAATGATATAACGCAGATGGAGCCACGCTGGCAGTTAGTTGTAGCTAAAAACTAACAAAAAAAATACAAATTGGAGATCCCATAAAGGGATCTTTATGGGATCTCTTCCAGCTACTCTTTGTGCAAATGAATTGAAAAGGTATATAATTTTGTTACTAAACGTAGATTAGAGTGGTTACAATTTAAGCACAAAAGTTTTAACTGTAGGTAACCACTTGAATCAAACTGTGGCTGAATAATTAAGCATCAATTGTTTTTCTACAACTGACAATATTGATGAATAACAAAACTTGAAATAGTACACCGTGTATGGAGCAGGTGCAATATTACAGTAAATATTATAATTATTCAAAACAATCCTATTGTAGCGCCACACGCGAAGTCATAAAAGTCGATCATTTACACTTAATTTATATGTTATGCCTATGAATCATGCCCTCATTCAAACTCATTAGACACTTTATAATTAAATTGCCTTGTTAGTACGTTCGGTAGTGAGCGGGTGTGCGGTTGCGGGTCAAAACTTGCAACTGAATTTGATACCGTTTAACCCCTTATGCAGGAATTTTGCATACTTAATTGATTTATTTATATTTTATAGCCTAAAATAGTGTCAATATTGCACAGTCTGCGTATGTTAATTTGGTGAAAACACAATATTATGGTACCACTGACCTTCTCATTGAACACAAATACTCGTAAACCAGACGTGTTCGGGCTGATTGAAACCCCCTCAACGAGTAGTTGATAAATATGCAAGAAAAGCACAGTTGGCATGGCAACAAGCTTGTACAAAAAATAGTACCAACTAATTTTCCAAACATTTTTCCGTTATGTAGTGGAAATTGCACGCAGTACCTACATGTGTGCCACGGGCTTAGACCTTCGTATGCTTAGGATCCGTGGCAAACATTTAATTATTTGATTGAATCAGGCGTTAGTTTGTACTTCCCGTGATAAGATACGAGAACAATATTCCTTTGCTGCACTATTATATTATAGTGCACTATGTATTATATTAGCGATGATCAAATGCACCCATTTGCGCACTCATCATCGCTAAACGAGCATGAAAGGAATATTGCCTTCGTAATTTGAACCTATTGTGTTGCATCTCAACGTCCTCTTTTGATTAGATATTTTTGATATCCTCATACCTAGGGGATAATGGATGAACACTATTAGCAAAACACCGATTCACGGAATTAGGCGACCAGAATTGTAGAAAGAATGTTAAACAAAAACTAATTCGCAACTCGAAACGTTTGTACGAAGCGTGCTCGGTAAACACACCTGTCAGAATGGTCACGAATTGAATAGCTACGGCGTTTGAACATGCGAGTATGGAAAAAGCATTAGCCGTTCCGTTCCGCCTTTAGGGAAATTCATTTTTTGTTGGGGCGATGAATTATGCGGAGCTGTTACTGTGATGAGTTATTTTTTCTTCACTGACGCGAGGTCTTTGTTGTAGTTATAATGAAGCGAGCGTTGTTAAATATTCACAGTTTTTTAGTGTTCCTGTAGTACGATGCAGGGTTTTGTGACACTGAGTCTTAGTGCGCTACTGAAAACGCAACTTTATCTACGCACATATATCATAAGTGCTCTAAAATGCGTTCAGAACCGTAGGAAATGACCAGCATTACTACAACCGATTTTACTATGAGAACTTTCTTGTCTGTGGTAGTAGGTAATAGTAGTTTATGCGACTGATCCATAATGAGAGTTTAAATTTGGAACAGCTGTCAAAACTCAAGAGGGTCTCTATTCTAGTATCCATAGATATTAAAACATTTATCGATACGAAACGTCAATTCAGTATGTTTTTTTAATATAAACCGCACGACATTTTGATCTCGAGTGATATGAGTATAGGAACTTCATTCGTTTGTTGATAAAAAAAAACCATTCATCTTGACGTTTTGCCGCCATTGCTGTTGTCATTTTTTTGTTGGTTTTTTGCTGTTACTTACCTACTTACGATATATGTATAGATAAAGTAGTGTATGCAACTGTAGTACATAATTAGGCCTTAAAACCACACTCAGATTTTAAGACCTCTCATTATGGATCAGTCGCATAAACTACTATTTATGACTTTAATCTTTTTAAACTTAGAATCTATAGTAAACATTGATACCTTTATAAGTTTTTGGTGTTTATAAATAAATATAGTTAAGTAGCTATTTACGAAACTATGATTGAGGTTTTCCACCGGCGAGGCAAGGCGGACTGGAAAGTGACACCATACAATACTGTACAAATATTTATTATAAATGGGTCACAAGAAATGAATATGCATACTAATATTATAAATGCAAGAGTTTGTCTGTCTGCCTGTTACTTCTCCACGCTTATACCGCTGAACCAATCGATATTTAAGGTATCGAGACAGTTTCAATCTCCTAAAGGACAAAGAATAAGTTTTTATCCCGGAAATCATCCCCCAAGGAGGTAAAATGGGGGGTTAAGTTTGTATGGAGCTATATAAACGAGTTCCACGCCGACGAAGTCGCGGGCAGAAGCTAGTATAGTACATAAGTAATACAAAAACAGAAGTAAATTAATAGTAAACAATATTAGTCAACGGGTGGTCTTATTGCTAAATAGCGATCTCTTATTGACATGACAATCTTTGGGTAGAGGAGACAATGCAAAATAATGAAACAGATAATACATACATCTCGTGGTATTGTTTGTACGTGTACCGTCAAGTGCAAAAATATATGAATCGATAATATCCTCTCATAAATGGGTACCAAAACCTTAATCTGCTACCATAAGAGTTATGGGTCATACTTGTATTTATGAGTAAGTTATATGTACCCATATTTTACAATTGAGTATACGTCTCTTCGTCGCTCTACAACCTAGTATTATTTAGTGGATCGTATAACTAATTCCCCGAAAATTACGAAATTCATAAGTTAGGTACTCATTAATTTCATTTTAGTATTTTAAAACTCTCATACAAAACGAATAATACAAAAATAAAGTACCTATTAATCGTGGTTGTTTTATTAATTTTACAAATTCAGCGAAAATTTGGCGATGTATGATTACTAAATAATTTGATTTAATAAATAACAGGTAATAACATTTGTATGGAAAGCTATCGCGCTAACGCCATTATTGTACCTTAAGGGGCTCCCATGTTACGCCAATGACCTTCGATCTGAATCCCTTAGTTGTCTAATGTTTTTGTAGCTTATTATATTAAAAACAACGGCTTTAAGCAATATAGTAGCAAATAGCGCCATATTTACTTCAAAGTATTGTTTTCGAGATATTTGGCATCAAAGTTAAACAATTTTAGGCCAAAAAACTGGTTTTCTGGCCATAACTTTTGTGTTAATTAGTTTAAAATGAAAACCCTAGACACGATTTTAGTGACGTCACAGACGAACCAAAATATGTAGATTTCGTATAAGTATATGTTAGATCTTTCACGTCAATAATAGAGATACGAAACAAGTGTTTTATTGACAGTGTTTAAAAAAAATATACAAAATGAAGTATTCATTTCTTTTAAAATCCGGTAAATAAAAATGAAGATAAAAGATTGAAGAACCGATAACCGTTTGATTTTTAATTATATATGTAGTGCAAAAATAGGAGATACGATTTAAAACTTATCAAAAATCGATGAAAACCTCGGGTAGCCCCGCCCCTTAAGGGCGAATATCCACGTGTTTTAGCGGATCAGTATTTTTGAGCGTTTGTGGCAACACCTGAATCAATATCGCTGCCTTCTGCAAGGATATTGCCGGTTGAACGATGCTTGTGAATATAATGAGAAATGTATTGTACTTTCAAAACCAGATGTTTTTTTATACAAAAGATGTGCGAAGCTGATTTACATTTATTTAAATCCAAACTCTCTCTTACATGAGAGGAGGCCTGTGCCCAGCAGTGGGACGTATATAGGCTGATGATGTGTGATGTGTGTGAAATCCAAACTGTCAAGCATGCGAGTTCTAAAGGTATTTGCACATTAGACACATTAATGTGTCGCTTTCCATACAAATATGTAGTTCATAAGAAACCAATTTCATAGGGATTAATGTCGTATTTAGTTCATCGCTTTATTTGAATACTGAATTTTTTTTGGCATTTTTCTTAAAATAGGATATTTTAAAATTATTTCGTTGGACCAATTTTGGTCTGAAAAACTAAAAAGGAACCACGGATACAGTATCCTGAATTCTGATTGATGTAGGTAAGCACAGCAATAACAGAAGGCCTGCAGACATATAAAGTTAGTGTAATTAACTAAACTAACTAATTATTTAACGGTTAATTAACCGTTGGCTTGTTGGCCTGCAAATATCTAAATCTGAACATTAAATTCAAGGCTAAACAATAAAAAATATACCATTGTTACAAATAACAAAACTCTTTGAAACTAATTCGAGCACGGAAAACGGTCAGTGCGAACTGTCAAAAATACAAATATCGTACGTGTTATTTTCTAGCGTACCTACCACGTTCGCGGGATCATTATGACATTTAGATTTTGAATTCCAATTTAATACCGACGTATTTTACACTCTCGCTTTCATTCTCACCGAGCACAGAGTGACCGTGTCAGAACTTTACTGGAAAACTGGAAAGGTCCAGAAGGGCTTCGAACATCAAATTACGGCTATTACGGGACGGTTGTGGATCCGCGAGTTGTGTTAAGGCGACATAGACTATCCGTCTCTTTCTAATTAGAAAGAAAAAATAGTTATTAGTACTTAAACGTAAAGAAGGTCCAATGCCTAAGTGATGACGTTAGCTGTATTTTTTTAGCAATGGACAGTCATAGAGTGAGATTGGGTTGTTAACCTACCACTTAAATAAACATCCAAAATGACTATTTTAGTTCCTATGTTTCTTTTCAAAACGATCATCAAATTTTGGTAATAATAATATGATATGATTATAAAATTATACAATAGCCGAGAAGTCAGGATCAAGTTACAAATAAACTTAAACACAGGTTAAGTTTTTACAAAACAGTTCATAATTGGATTTCGAAATGTCGCACGCCCATATAAGGACATTTATGTGAATGAAATTGCAATGCTAGATGTTAGTGTCGGATTTACCTGATCATGCGCCCGAGCGTGACCGGCGGGGATCCACCTGAACGCCTTTCATTGTTTATTTTTATTGCCGGGGCCAAATTCACACCCGAATGAATGTGAAGTAAAGCCTCCGGAGCGTTAATTAAGTTCTTCGCTTTTACGGCCGAGTCGCAGCCTGTAGCGGGGCTCATTACGGTTCCGATGTGAGTATCGGAATTGTTTATTGCCGTATTCGTGGACGAAAAATTTGTGATTAGGTTTAAGCTGCGTGTGAAGGCTGTGGCATCTTTGCTTGAATCCTAGCAATTCGATCGACTACCTGCTCCGCGCTATTTGCTACTTATCCAGACAGTTGATGACTTGAAGCCAACATTTTCTAAGGATTCAATTCTAGATCAGCTGTCTAAAGCTAGGCAACAAGTTAGATAAAATAGGCATGTATTTAACGCGGCGACAAATTAATCTGATTTAGGGATTTATAAAAAATTAAAGGAGGTAGCAAAAATAATAAGTTGGCGACTAATTGCGGAGACTAGTATAAAGTAAAAAGTAGCAGCTAAGTTATCAATTTTCGGCTTTGTTTCAATATAAACTAGCATCGAGTTATTGTTTTGGCGACTGAATTAACTGAATTGAGCCGAAACATGACAGCGGATAAAAAGTTGAAAATGGCCTACTCTAATTGTTCAATTGATTGCATATAAAGTAAATCGAGGTCATAAAAAAAACAAGTTTTCTGCTCTTTTATAAAAAAAATAACCTCGAAGACGAAAGCGGCAGCTTCCGTCTTCTAACCTATACGTGATCCGAGTCGGTTAGTCGCCAAGTCATTATTTATAGTACCTCGCCTATGATTTCAGTAATCTTGTTTATTATTTCTGCTACCTTACAGTAGCCGCCATTATTTGTATTTTAAAATATCCTTAGTTTAAAGCTCATTTAATATAAATGATTGCCAAAATATTTAATCGCTGACAAGTTATTATTTTAGTTGCAAATAGTTTGCTGCTCTTTAATTTTTCTGTCGCCGCGAAAATAATAAGCCGATAAAATACACATAAGCGTTTCAACAAGCTAAATGATGTTAGCGGCGCGCCAAATTCGGTACCCGAATGACAAAACTGCAAATTTTAAGAATGTAATATCCAAATGGACGAAAAACCACGGAATAATGAAATTCTCTGTCAGCTTAACTATAGGATTCGGTTATACGGGTCTTATACAGTTCTTCTTGTTACGCCTATTCAGCTCGGAGCAAAGATTTTTTTTATCATTTCCTTCATTTCTAATTTCTTCTTCCCCATTCCTAAATCCGCACGGGTGAAAATGGTGACCTCAGTCATCACCTGCTACCTATCAATATGACATAGATCTGCCTCGGAAAAAAATGGAAGTCTACTCTCATAAGTGACTAATATGGACTACATTTGCTGGCAATATTCGTTCGTCTTAAAATAAAGATACGATGAACAATATGAAAACATAAACAGAAAACCTTTTCCTGTTACAAAAAACACCAATGACATAATATGAAACATGATTTGGCTTGGACCATTCCATTTACTGCGTAGGTAGTTCAAGCCATTATTATATACGCCGAGGAAATGCTCTGTGTAGGCGTAACTCATTATCAAACGACGCATTCGGAATTTCCGTCAAGAAAAATCTAATAAATTGCTGTTCACATATCGACTTAAGCACACATTTCCAGTTCCACTCGACGCAACATAATCGAATCATTATTTACAAGAGTAATTGTCATGCGCGTAAATTTTTATCCAAACTCGTTCCACGGGGTAAATGAAAGGGCAGAATGGAACAAGTCCAATTAGTTGTGTACCCGCGGACGTGGAAGCTGTAATTAGCGAATTGTGGCATCGGAGGCATCAGTGTCGCGTTTTAAGCTTAGCGGGAAATAGTAGGTTTTTTCCCGGCTTTCCAGCTGACTTTCGCAACTTATAATGTTCAGAATAATTTACTTTCGTTAATGTTTTCTTTTTGGCAACATTAACATTCCAATAAAAGGCTCGAACGAAACAGGAAACATAGAATTCGATAATAAGAAAGGAAGAAAAAACAAACAATAAAACAACAGAAAGTGTCAGAAATAGTGTTTGTCACGAAATGGTTCTATCTCAGGTTAATGCTGGCATTACTGCAAGCGCGGATCTTCCGATGGAACCGTTAAGAGTGATTTCACGTATAATAATAAACTAATTATCTGTAATATAAAAGATTGTCGTATGTGGAAAGAATGTTAATTTTGTCTTAACACTTTCGCTACCAAGAATCGCTACGCGCTACGCTCGTAGCCAATCTTGTGGTTTTTCTCGTATGAAGCGGAAAGTGACTACGGCGTAGGCGCCCGCTAGGCGGGTTCTTGGTTGCGAAAGTGTTAACACCCTGTTTTATACATGTTAGGTTGCGCTAACACAAGCAATATGCGTTTATGTAGCAGTAAACTATTGTGTTACTGCTAAACACTAAATGTGGCTAATGCCCATACTTCATATCTATTCAGGTTGTAGCCCTTGTGTAAACCTTGCATTGCGAACCTTTACAATGCTTATGGCTGTACACTTTTCTCATTGAAAACCAAGTTGTCTGGAAATCTATAAATACAATGACGACCGCTTTAGCTTAGTTGGTAGTGACCCTGCCTACAAAGCAAGAGGTCCTGAGTTCGAATCCCGGGCTCGAATAAGGGCATTTTTTGTGTGATGAACACGAATATTTGTTCCCGAGTCATGGATGTTTTCTATGTATTTAAGTATTTATCTATTTAAGTATTTATAATTGTCGTCTAGTACCAATAGTGCAAGCCTTGTTTAGTGTGGGACTAAGACGATATTTGTAAGATAGTAAAAAAAAAGATCTCACCACATCTTCATTCGTTATTCCACCACCTCTTCTGAGCTTCCACCACCTTCCCTGCAGTATCTAACCATGCATAAAAAATAAAACATAAAAGGAGTTAGGTTCACAAAACATCATATTCGTATGCATATTATTTTGCATCAGCACAATTGGTGCATTGTTTAAAGTTATTGATAGAGAACGAATTAAAAAAAAAGAGAGAGGGAGAGGGAGAGAGGGAGGGAGAGAGGGATAGGGGGGTTAAAAGAGAGTGAATGTGGTTTAAAAATGGGTGAGTTACTCGTCAAATGCCTCCTATACGCTGATGACCAGGTGCTCATTGCGTCATCAGAGAAGGAGCTGCAAGAGATGGTAACTTGTATGGATGACTCGCTGAAGCGGAAGGGTATGAAAGTCAATGTGAGTAAGACAAAAGTGATGGTATTTGAGAAAGAAGAACGTGTGACTGTGTGCAATATTCTGATTGACAGTGAGAGAGTGGAGCAAGTAAATGAATTTGTGTACTTGGGTTCTTTATTTACGAGAGACGGAAAGTGTGATGGTGACATTGAAAGAAGCGGGAAATCAGGTGAATGGAGCATTGCACGCGTTTGTGAGCAGACAAAATATAACAAAGAAGGCTCGACTCGCGGTTCACAGAGGAGTGCTCGTTCCTACACTGATGTATGGTAGTGAGACTTGGGTATTTCAGAAAAAGCATGAGAGTAGACTGAATGCAGTTGAAATGAGAGCGTTAAGAAGTATGTGTGAATGATCGTATCGGTCGTATCGTTTGAATGATCGAATAAAAAATTGTGTAATAAGAGAAAAATGTGGAATAGAAGACGATGTAGTGACTAGGATTGAGAAAGGTACGCTTCGGTGGTTTGGGCATGTTGAGAGGATGTGTGAAAGTATATTGACTAAGAGGATTTACGTCCAGGAGATGGATGGAAGGGTCGGTAGGGGGCGGCCTAGGCGAGGGTATCATGACCAAATTTCAGCAATACTGTTAAAAGGCCAGGTCAGGAGTACCCGCAACCGACGAGCCTGTATGAGGAGATGTATGGATGTGATCGAAGCGAAAGAAGTATGTAAGGACCGTAGTATTTGGCGTTCCTTAGTCTCTGCCTACCCCAATGGGATACGGGCGTGAGTATATGTATGTATGTATGTATGTATGTGTATTGATAGCAGTATTAGCAGTGTATCATCAATTCATAATTAAGTAATTATCGTTGTGATATTTTTATTTTGTTTAAATGTGTTTTGGTTTTGTTTTGTTAAACGATTACCATTTGGTACAAAGAATAATCGTCGTTAAATTATGCAGTCTGAGATAAATTATGTATGTGTTTTGATTTGATATTTTCATTAAGTAACAATCATTGTAAATATGTATTCAAATTCTGCTCGAGATGCTTCGCATGTCTTAGCAGTCTAGTGCAGTGGCTCGATATGTGATCGGTATGCGTATGAATATGGCATCCCAGCAATATATAGTCGACAGACAAACATACAGTTCGACCGTGCACTCAGAAGGGGGTAGGCAGAGCTCTCTTAAGTGTCCAATTTATGGTTAGTCATAAATACTTACTTATAAAATTATGGATGTGCATAATTGTATAAATTCCATTAATGTGTAGTTTCCCAGACTTAAAAAGGGCACAAGTCTTTGCTACCTAACGTATTAAAATATCGTAAGAAAGTAACAAGTAATATTTCTTACTGAACGCATTTAAAATTTTACAACATTATGTATTGTATAATAAAAATATTTTTAGTTCGTTATATAATAACTTTAGATGCTTTTGTGTGTATTCAATATAAATATGTAGTTTATTTTTTTAGACACAGACATAGTAGTACTTACCTAAATTGCCACTATCGTAAGTAATCCAATTTTTGTATTTTTTTTATTGCCCATTTTTGTTACGTCCTGTATTAACTCTAAGGTTCATAATAAATATCCATAAGGGATCAGGGGAGATGTATACTAGTTCACCCGAAAAGTATTATGATTACTGCTTCATCTTAGCCCAAATGTCTAAAAAGGGTTACTAATGATTTACCAAAAAGAAATTGCCAAAATTTCAGTTCCCAAAAAATGTTTCCCAAAATTTCATTTGCCAAATAAAGATTTGCCAATATTATTTTTCCCAAAAAAATGTTACGCAAACGTTTTATTTAGTTTAAGAATGTTAAGGCAATGAATCGCTTACCAACTGGTGTTTTGACCAATTTTCATTAAATCAAATGTTTTAGTTGGCAAAACATATTTTACGCAAATAAAATTAAGGCAAATGATTTATATCGACGATATAATGCGATTTTACGTTATAATGCTTATTTCATATACAAGTCATATTGCATAATAAATTTCATATCTTTCTTTTATAGGGGCCGTAGTTGTAACCTAACGTAACCTAAACGCCATAAAATTCGGTTCTGGCGCGTCGCCGGCCGCTACCGCGGCACGCTCGCTTCGCTCGCTCGGCTCGCGCGCTGTAGGGTCGCAGTTCAACCTAACACTCCTCCTCGCTTCGCTCGTCGTCGTACCTAACTGGGCTCTGCCTTAGACCTATATAATTACCCTATTCATTGAATAAATATTGTTATGGCTATAGATCGTTAGGGCTAATGCCCATTAGGACAACACCACTTAGGATAAATGACGCGGTCGCGGTCTACCTAACACGCTCCTCCTCGCTGCGCTCGTCGTCGCACCTAACTGTACTCCGCCATATACGAGTTCTTTATTAACCTATAGTTCTGGTGGCAGTTAAAGTTACTTTACACAAAAACTCCAATTTTTGTCCTTATAATATTTTGTCATAACAAGTAATTTGACTAAATGTTTATTGTGTAAAGTTTTTTTGGCTTAATAAAACATTTAGCAAATGACCAAATGCTTAAATGCTATTTTTCGTACTAATATTGTGCTTAAAGAAAATTTGACCAAATGAAAATATGCGTATTGTAACTTTGCCAAAGATAGCATTGACAAATAAAACATTTGCTAAAATTTGTTTGGGTAATGAAATTTGACCAAAATCTTTTTGAGAAAACGGCAGGATCCCGTCTAAAAAAAAGGTTACAGTCACGCTCCGAAATGACAATTTAAAGCATTAAATTCAATTCCATTTTCATAAAAATACCAAACAATACGTCCATTATATTACCGGAGATTATCCGGACCTACCACCAATTTAAACTATTAACTCACCATTTAGGCTTCAAAATCCGGTCGGATATCATTATAACTGAAATTTTATTTACAATAAGTGGCTTTTACACAATGGTGCCTTTTGATTACGGTAATCTGGTATAATCCGTAGGTTTACGGGTTAGTTTTGTTGTATAATGGATGTTAATAAGTGGACTGTAGGTTTTTCGATAATTACACTAAAATCTATAAAGCTAGCGAAACAGAGCCTTGAAGAAACTTAAAAGACACTCACCGTTGCAAGGAGCTGCTGCGATGCTCCTTCGTCAGGTGTAGGACCCTGGGACCTGGCTCGTACTGCACTTACCCGATTCCAAGGATACCTGGCACCTGAGTATACGCAGCTGGTAAGATGTCCTCCTGCTCCTCCAAGGCACTTAATGTTCTTTAATGGGTCCCAAAGAGAACTCTTAACAAAATAGCGCGAGTATTTGCGCGGAGCTCAATTTTTATCAACCGAATTTCAAAACGACAACGACACAAGTGACTCGACAGTTACTTTCGAACTGTCAAACGCTGGCATAGAATGTTGCCAGATTAAAAATACTAACTCAAAACTTAACATTCCGCCCACCAAAATGCAAAGTATTTTGAACAAAGCTTTGGTCGGACTAATCTATTTTCTTAATTAATTCTACGAAATTTTAACTTAGACCCTAAGCTGAGACAGCTTGAAGGGCAACCTATAACTAATTTTATCTACCAAGTACATTACTAAGTTAATTAACAAGTGGCAGAGGGCAAAGCTTTACCACCGGACGCTTTAATTCACCGGTTGCAGTGCGAACGGTTACTACACGACAGGTTCCGTCGACACCTGGATGAAGTTGAGTCACTCGGCCCAGACTCCATTTTAAAGGGCTGCACTGTTCGTTGACTATTAGAACCATTGTACCGACATCAATGTTTTGCTCTTTCGTGAACCACTTGTGGCGCTGTTGGAGTGTGTGAAGATATTCAAGGTGCCATTTGCGCCAAAAATCTTGGTGCATCTTCTGCAACAATTTCCAACGCTGAAGAGGACTAACTTTAACATCCGTTAAAGGCGGCTCAGGAAGGAGAGTCAATGGCTCCAATGTCAAAAAATGGCCCGGCGATAAAACGGAAAAATCATTGGGGTCTGAGCTAAGCGGTGTCAAAGGGCGTGAGTTGAGCAGTGCCTCAATCTGAGTTAGAAGCGTGTAAAACTCTTCGAAGGTCAGGCGCTGTAAACCGATTACTCGCGACAGATGAGTCTTAACCGACTTCACACCCGCTTCAACCAATCCCGAGAAATGCGGGCTACCGGGAGGGTTAAATACGAAATCTATGTGCTCCGCCTGCGAAGCTTCAGCCATTAAATCTTTCAGAAGGTTGCTGGCGCCTATGAAGTTCCGTCCTTGGTCCGAAACCAGTCGGGAACAACGACCCCTGCGCGCGATAAAACGTCGTAGCGCAGCCAGGTAGGCTTCAGACGTCAGCTCCGAGACGAGCTCTAAGTGTACTGCCTTCGTGGCAGTACACACGAAAACACAAATATAGCCCTTGTATGATTTGCTGCCTCTCGACCGACCAAGTGAAATGTTAAATGGCCCAGCATAGTCAACAGCCGCAGACGAAAATGGCTTTATCTGGTTGATTCGAAACGACGGTAAGTTTCCCATCAGAGGTGGCGGACACACTCGAGGGCGGACACGAAAACACTTGATGCAGGATGATATAACCGAGAGAATAGCCCGTTTGGGCGATAAGATCCAAAAGTCCTGGGCAATTAGATTCTGCAAAGTTTGCAAACCAGGATGCAGGAATCTGCGATGATATTCCTCGACTATCAACGAAGTGAGTTTATGTGCACGAGGTAACAACAAGGGATGCTTCTTTTCATAGTCCATGTTAAGACTTTGAGAGAGCCGACCGCCCACCCTGAGCAAACCGTCCTTATCCAGAAATGGACACAACTTACGAAACGGTTTAGGGAGTGAGTCAATTGAACCTTTTTGTACATTTCTAATTTCTGTCGAAAAGACACGCTCTTGTACGTGTCTAACGAGAAAATGAATTGTATGGTTCGTTTCACTAGACGACAATGCCTTTCCGGCGATTTTCCGGTTAGGGTCCTTCAGGTTATGAAGGTAACGGAAACAGTACGACAAAATATTAACGACACGACGAAAGGACGAACCACGATTCAAAATCTGATCAACGAAATCAGAATTGAATGCACTGAACAAGGTCAACACCTTTTCTTCGTCAAAGGCTGATCCATCGACTTGAGAGAGATGTGTCGGCCATCTTCCGGTTGCGAAAGCCAAGTAGGTCCCGCCCACCATGAGTCACACCGCAGTAGTTCGGCAGGAAGTAAACCACGAGAACCATGGTCTGCTGGATTGTCAACAGTGGAAACATGGTGCCACGAATCGGGCGCAATTTTATCTTGGATTGAAGCAGTCCGGTTAGCGACAAAAGTCTTCCAACGCGAAGGGCAGGACTTAATCCATGTCAATGCGACAGTAGAGTCCGACCATGCGAACACTTTGTTTACCTGATGGACCTCTTTTAGCGATTGTGCAACTGCTGACATGACATCTGCAAGTAAAACAGCTGATTGCAGTTCAAGACGAGGAATCGATAGTTTGCGGAGTGGTGCGACTTTAGATTTTGCACAACAGAGGCGCACGACTATATCTTGGTTATTGTTAACCACGCGACAAAAAACAACGGCACAATAACCACGCTCTGAGGCATCGCAAAAGCCATGAAATTGAATGTCCTGAAACGTCTCGATCATTCTACGAGGAATGGAGAGTGAACTCAACGACGAAAGTTGCGATTTTAATTTGAGCCACTCACCAGCGATATTCTCAGGAACTTCGTCGTCCCATTGCACTCCTGAGGACCACAAAAGTTGCATGATATACTTCGCAAGGAACACGACAGGTGACAATAGTCCAAGCGGATCGAAAATACGAGCGATATCCGACAATATCGATCGTTTAGTACAGCGACCATCGACTAGAGTGATTATGAAAGAAAACTCATCCGATTTACTAGGTAGCCACAGAAGACCTAAAATCTTCAACGAAAGATCATGACCGTCTTCAAAATTCCGAAATTGTTCCGAATACAAATCGGAATCCGACAGGTTTTGAAGAAACTCATTACTATTGGACGTCCACTTCCGCAAGTGAAGACGTGCTGACGACAAAATCTTCAACAGTTCGTCACGAATATGCACAGCCCTTTCCACTGAGTCTGCGCCTGACACTATGTCATCGACATAAGCATCTCTGTCGAGAACTGCTGCACCCAAAGGGGCAGTTGACGAGAACTCCTTGGCCAACTTGGAAATACACCAAAGTGCTTGATATGGAGCACAGGAGACACCATAACTGACAGTTAGTAAACGAAAATCTTTTACAGGTTCCTCTGGAGAAGGCCTCCACAAGATGCGTTGATAATCGCAATCTTGAAGGTCAACGAGAAATTGACGGTACATTTGCTTTATGTCCCCTGTGAAGACAACAGCGTGCCAGCGAAAACGAATCAACAGATCGAAGATGTTCTTTTGTAATTTTGGGCCTGGCAGTAATGTGTCATTCAAGGACTTTCCGAGAGCATCTTTAGCACTGGCGTCAAAAACAGACCTCAAAGGAGTTGAAATAGATTCAGGACGTAGTACTCCAAAATGGGGAATATAGTAGAAATGACCTTCACGAGACGAAGGGGGATCGACCTCTTCCATGTGACCACACTTTAGATAGTCATTTATAAAGTTGACATAAGCTGTCCGAAATTGAGGGTTTATACGAAACTTCCTCTCCAAATTTAGAAGTAGCTTAAGAGCGATTTCCCGAGAATTTGAAAACCTAGGCTTGTCCTGAAGGTCCACAAAAGTTAGTGGAACGACCATTTTTCCATCAGGCTCACGACGATAAACAGCCTCCATATGGCTTTCGCACAACAAATCATTTTTCGACATAATCACAGTTTTAGGAGTATCGACATTTTCTATCTCCCAAAACCGCTTAATATTGCTGTCCAGAGACAAGCTCGAAACGAAAAGTCAAGCCTTGGTGACTACGCAAGAATCGTTACGAAAACGACACTGAGAAGAATGTCAGCAGCACATTCACCCATGACTATCCAGCCGAAAACAGTGCAGATAGCTATAGGCTCACCGGGCTTGCCCTTGACAAGACCAGGCCGAAGTGCAGACGCGAAAAGGTTGACATTGACCAACATATCAACAGGTCCTGGTTCGTAGAAATGAGGATCAGCCAGATCCAAATTCCTCAGATGAGTCCAGGTTGAAACATCAATATGACCAGCTGGCATATCTGAACAAATTGTAGACAAAACAAACGCGTCCAACGAGAATAACTTTGACGTGTTATCAACTTTTGTTGAGAATATCTCGCAAGCAACATGGCCCAATACATCAGTAGAGGTTTGGCCGATGCCATTCACAGACTGATGACTGTTTGTAACATGCAACCCAAGCCGATCAGCTGCATCTTTTGTAATAAAATTAGAAGCACTGCCAGAATCAAAAAGAAGGCGGATTGGCATCAATTCTCCTTGCATATTCTTAATGTGAACCACAGCAGTCGAGAACAAGGCTTGCATATTACAACCAGGAACTGATAAAGTTGTCAACTGACTATCAGACTGAGACGGCTGGACCTTATCGCTTCGTTCTACATCCTTCTCAAAATGAAGCAAAGTGTGGTGACGTGATCCACACCTGCCGCAACAAGCAACCGATTTACAGGCCCTTAAACGATGTGATGAGCTAAAACACACAATACAAAGTCCTTTTTCTTTTATTTTATTAAACCTCTCAGTCGGCAACAACCTTAAGAAGCTGGGACATTTGCTCAATCCATGGCCCATAGTAGCACACATTGGGCAGTTACTAACAGGTGTCGTTGGCACAATAAGTGTTGATTTGGTTTTACTAGTAGCAGGCTTATTAGTGGTTATGTTTAACTTTATAGTGGAATTTTCTAGGGCTATAATCCTTCTTTCAATAAACCTTTTTAACTCCTCAAACCGTGGGATATCAGTTTCATCATCCAGCTGTAACTCAAAAGCTTCCCTGGTAAGGAGGTCTAGCTTCGACCACAATAAGTCATCATGAAGTTATAGTCCGGTAAATTAAATTTGGCTAAAATGTTTAAATTTTCATTAAATGCCCTGAAAATCCTATCGAGATCACTCTTGGTTTTGGCCGGTTCACAGTTTAATAGTTTCTCATAGTAAACCAACGCAATCTGTCGCTTCTTGTCATAGTGCTTAGCTAAAGTCTCATATGCGTTCAAGTAATTACCGTCCGATAACGGAAAGCTCTTAATTAAATCATAGGCGGGGCCCTGTACACTCGACAATAAATAGTGTAACTTTTCGACATTAGGGATATCCCGATTATGGATAAGCGAGTCAAACAATTCCTTGTACGACACGCAATTCTCAAGTTTGCCATCGAAAGATCTAATGGTAATTTTTGGCAGCTTGGCCGTGTTCGAACAAGTATTAGAAACGACAGGTTTGACTTCCTTATCCTTAATTTCAGTGTTCTGCCTTAGTCGACATTTCACCGATCTCAAACGCGATTCGAAATCTTTAGTCACTTGGAACTCAATCGAACGATCATTAGTGCTTAAATGCCTTATTATTTTAAGCTGCGCACTATGAAAATCTATTTCAATCTCTTTAAAATCTTCGATGCAATAGCCGACTAAATCAGAACTCTCGATGTGTTCCAAACGCATCATTGCATAGTCTCTTTGTACGCGAAACGTATCAACAATCGCCGATTGTTGATCTTCATCACCGTTATCACTCATTTTAAGCACTGAATTAAGCTGAAATATAAAATATCATACAATATCTGCTACCGTAAACAACACTAAACTAGGTTATGTACTAAAATGTCAACATGAAGGGCTTGACGTTTAAAAAACCATAGATAACACAAATTTGGTTTCCGATGCGTTTCGTTTCACGAAATTACTCTGCCAGCGACAGTGTTTGAAATAATTTGTTTTCTCAACAATCAATTTATTTTGGGATTAAATCCTACAAGTTTTTAATAAACATTATAGAATTATTTATACACGATAAATATAATTTAAATCGATATTAAATTCGAATGCAATGTATGAGGTAGTCCGATAAAAGCTTTAATTCCAAACGAAAGATGTCTACCCTACAATTTGGTGAACGAAAATTATATATGCAAAAACGACAAATTTAACACCAAAATGCAAGGAATTTAGACCGAAATAATGAAATTAAGCTACAACTAACAAACTATCCATAGTTACTTTCTCTAGATCCGGCTCGAAGGACCAAAAATGTTAATAAGTGGACTGTAGGTTTTTCGATAATTATACTAAAATCTATAAAGCTAGCGAAACAGAGCCTTGAAGAAACTTAAAAGACACTCACCGTTGCAAGGAGCTGCTGCGATGCTCCTTCGTCAGGTGTAGGACCCTGGGACCTGGCTCGTACTGCACTTACCCGATTCCAAGGATACCTGGCACCTGAGTATACGCAGCTGGTAAGATGTCCTCCTGCTCCTCCAAGGCACTTAATGTTCTTTAATGGGTCTCAAAGAGAACTCCCAACAAAATAGCGCGAGTATTTGCGCGGAGCTCAATTTTTATCAACCGAATTTCAAAACGACAACGACACAAGTGACTCGACAGTTACTTTCGAACTGTCAAACGCTGGCATAGAATGTTGCCAGATTAAAATACTAACTCAAAACTTAACAATGGATTTTATTTTTGATTAATGGTATGGGATGGTTACAGGAAAATTACAATAATAGTTATGTCTGCTATATTGTTATGAAGGTACCAACCGCCAGTCAATTGCATAACTAAATATATCACATTTACAGAACCATGTTTCTTTACACAATCATTTATTGAAACAAATAGTAAATGCTTGCACATTGCTTATATTCACTGATGCGAAGTGACTTCAAATATATTGTTTTAATTTGCTTGGAGATTTTATAAAGAGGAGAATGCTGAGGCATTTGCCTTGCCTTGAACTTTTTTAAATAGATTTTCAAATGTACTCGAAATTCTCAAATAAATTCTATTACCTAATCCCCTTACACAATACATGGCTTGCACGCGACACCATAATTTATTAGTGTCTACACATGAAACATCTTGACGTCGCCGCGATCGTGTTCAGCGCGTTTATCAAAGCTACCCTAAGCAATTTCAGATAATCTAGCTCGCCCTGACTAAACTTATTTACAATCAATTTCCTTGCCTATTAAAGTGGCGTTGAAAACAAGTGGATTATGCAACGGGGCGTGTCTACGTAGCCGTTGCATAATGTAGATGTTAGATAGTAGATAATAGAGATAGGTGTAACGGTAACCATATAGCATCATTTATTTGTTTCCAAACTGTGCCACTGACAAGGCAAAGGCATATTCTAAATTCATTTTTGACAAACGATTTCGTTGCGCTGCGCTCGTAGCCAACATGCGAAAAACCATATGTAGAGAAGAGAGCCCAACTGGTGGGTTTCTGGTACTGAGAGTGTTGATACATAAGACATTGTAGAATACGGGTGAAAATAACTCTTAGATTAATTACGTGCAAGATGATTTGATGATTGTATGCGTAGCTACTAGTATAAAGGGTGATCAAGTTAATGAAAAAATTGTTTGAATAATAGAATGAATAGATCAAGTATCTACTTTAGTGTCAATCATTGAGTTTCATGAGTCCCTTGGGGCATCGTCTATACGCGTTTGCTCCTCACCACCAGCATATTCTGATATTTCAGGCAAGTGGACAGTATAGTCAAACACCAACACTGCTTGGCATAGTTTTTCTAAGAAAGCGAACATATTCGCGTAAAATGAAAGTTATATTTAGGTAACCCGATGTTTCAGAAGTTATGGTACAGCCTTGAAAGACAAACATACGTAATTAAGTCCCGTTTAGAACGTTTGTACAAAACGATCTAAAGGGTATTTATTTTCTTACAACCGCTACAAGGATAGCTCTTGAAAGCGCCAAAAGCTTTTTTCTGTGAAAACGGCATCGCACTTAAACTCGGGCACTAAGTCAGTTTATCCTTAGTAAAAGGTACCTCATAAATCGTACTTTATTTAACTTCTCTATGGATTACGACTCAACTATAAAGCCACGATCAATGGCGTACCTACCGACTTTGCGAACATTTTCTGCAAACTTGTGTACATTTCAAATAATCAATATTTGTGTTAGCGTGTTATTGGTCCTTGAAAATATGGAACAGTACAAGGTTTTTTCTACAGTAATATTTCAAACGAAACCTTCATCGCAACATTCATTGGCAAGTATTTCTTTCTAAAAAAAATGAAGTGCAATTATTCAATATAGGTCATTTAATTGCAAATCGATTCTAATATTATGTTACTTCCTTGCGTACGTACGTAATAACACACTAAGCAATATCTAATGCCAAAACAATTTTTTTTTATTATTTCTAAACAATGAGATACATACATTCACGCCTTTATTCCCAAAAGTGATAGGCAGAGCTCATGAAACGTATGTCCCAGCGCCACTTTCAGCATAAATGTGGGTAGTAAAGATTGACAAAATGTGATATTGCAGTGATAGGTTGCTAGCCCATCACCCACAACACACTTCAACGCTGCTCCCTTAGTCGACTTTTACGACACCCACGGGAAGAACGGGGGTGGTGAAATTCTAACCCGACACCACACGGGTAGTGTCTGCAGGTACGAGTCTCTATAAAAACTATCTATCACAATTTTTAAATTTTTTACACTATAATTTTATCTATGTATGTTTCACTCAAGTGTTTGGAGTAAGTATCATATCAAAGATTTTTTAAATTTAAGATCATGTGGCTCGAGTCGAATGTCTTCGGGCAAAGTGTTTAGTAGGTACGGAAGTCGTTTAGCTAATATTCTATCTCCAAAATCTAGACACGCGGCAGCGTGTCAAGCCAAGTTCAAGCAAAGGAACTGGCTAGCCAGCGCCGAGTGTAATATTACACGAACCACTTAGTGCCACTTTTGACCCTTTTATAACTCAAAACCTCTTTAACGTAACCTGATGATGATGATGATGATGATGATGATGATGATGATGATGTTGAATAACTTTATAAAATGACTGATGTAATGAAAACTGGCGAAGTCAAATCTAACCTACTTTAAGATCTCACATTTTTAAATGACAGCAATTGTTATAGGTATCCAATAACACAAAGAATATTTCGATTTTGCATATAACTTGACACTCATTTAGATCTCCATTCTTTTTGCGGCGAAGACCATAGCCAAGCATAATTTTTGTGTTGAACGTGGCTCTCCTTTTTTACATTTATGTTTTTGGTGGGATAGTTCTTTACCCGAGGTACTTCATACTTACCCGCAGACACCGATCTAGTGCCATGCTTATGTTCTATAAGTAATTGGACTATGCACTTGACTGCCATGGTTGTTTACTGCTAGTAGTTTATGCTTGTAGGCGGTTTACCTAGTTTTCTTATGTGTTTCTTTGCACTCAAAATTTTACAAACATTTTCAAATGCAAACCAGTTTGGGTAAAACAATAAAGACTTAGAACGACAAGTTCATAGACTGCAAATTGTTCCTGATCACGCGAACTCGTCGCGATTTGCTATAAGTATGGACTAGTTTTCCGAGGTAAATAGCCTTAGTCTTAAGCCAGTAAGTATAATGAGGGTGGCGGAGAAACCGCCTGGAATTAGGTTATTTGGTAGGATACAGCTTATAGTTAAGTTTATTTTCTTCAGGAGTTATGTACTTTTTGAGACGATAGAAATGTATAATATGTTTTAGGGCTGACAAACTCTTCGACGAGTATCCCAAACGTCGTTTATGTAAGTATTTTGTTTCTGCCACATTATTGAATTTTCATGATCAGTATTTAGACTTGGACTAAGTGCATGCAACTGGCAAACGTAGGATTAAGCTGGGGCTTTGAATGTTACTCTTTAGATGTTTTCTTAGTTAAGTACTAAGTTAAGTTGTTAGGTTTTATTAATATTTATTTAAGTACGTAGTTTTTAATTAGTTATTGTATTTTTATTTCATATTAAATTTTGATCTCGTAAAAATAGGCTAAATTTTTTAAAAAAACCAATAAAAGGAAAGGTAAAAATTTGCCCCAGGTCGCTGCCAGGCGGTAGTCTGCCCAGAAGGCTGGCAGCATTGCCGCGTTGAATGGTAATGCTGATCCTCTGGGCGAGGTAAAAGCCAGCCTTTTAGTCACGTGAAGCCTCGACCAAGCGCTTGCACAATCCATTGTAGAATAGCAAAAAAAAAATTACTCATAAAATAAAAACAATAGACTTTAAATAAAACTTAGATATATTATGTTACCGTCAGATTATGAACACGTCAGTATAATCTTACTCGCGATATTATAAACTGTCAAATACTTTCACAATTTAATACACAATAATTTGACAATTTGAAATCAATCAATGTCAAATCAGCACGTTGTGGGCTAAGATCGTATTGGCATGCTACAGAATGTATACAAAAAGACTAGACTAGGTAGATTAGGTAAGTTGAACACCTCACTGTCTAACGGTGGTATACATAATACATGCGCTGCTTGCGCGCATACTCGTATTGAACGCTATCAACGGGATAGTAAATGCTACGAGCGCTGGCCCAACTTAGAAAGATAGGAGGAAAAAAAAAAAACTACGAGCGCTCTGAGCCCCAAAACGGTTTCTGGCCCCGTATCATGGTCGTCCTTATCACGCGATAAGTGACAAGATAGAGCGTCCGTCACTGGCTGACGACACCGTTCCATAGATCTTATATATTTATCCACTCACTTGCACAGTAGGCCAAGAAATTAGTTTAACACTCTCCAATTGTTTATTCCTACATTGAGGTTCAAGAATGGAAGACCACTTTATTGACTGACTGTATATCCGCCATTAACGGCCTTGTATTCAAATGATGGGTATTAACTTCAAAGTCCCTAACAAAATTCCAGGAAACCGATAGGTTAGCGCTCTGCTTGGGAAAGTATGTCTCTATAAAGCGGTAAAATCCATGGTATCAGAACAGTATTGTTACGAACTGGTTGACACTGAATCCTATAAGCCACATAACACCAAATTAGAACCTAAATCTGTGCATCTCAATTTAGTTTTTATTATCCCACCACAAACGTATCCATATAAAACTAATTGGATTTCACCCTTGGAATACTAAAAACTGCTGTCTAGACTGGATTATTTTGAGTACGTCTCATAAAGTACATATCTTGAATTTTACGACAAGGTAAATTATCATACTCATAATTTTCACTTAATTCTCGTAATAAACCTGCATATCTGGGCTACGCTTGCACGCTACGCGAGCCACGCCCTTTGGAACAAGAGTTTCCTTCTTAAATGTTGCTTTTAATTTCAGGGAACTAATTTACTCCAGGCTTCTAATTCTTTAACTAAAAGTTAGCTTGTGGTTTCCGAGGATCAAAATGAAATTCACATCGGTGCTCTAAATTTCTGTGCACCGCCGCTATCGAGAGACCGCAGTCCCAGAAATAGCTTGCACACTGATAAAATACTCGAGGCCCACTGCAGATTATGTTCGCCCTGCTGAGAAGGTTACCGCTGGGCATAATAAGCCAAGGCCGATCTAGAAATATCCAAAAAGATTGCGTTCCCAGTTCGGTCGTAGTAAGGGGAACTTGCTGAACTGGGGTGCCCTAAGTAGCGCAGACGCCCAGTGTCCATGTGGGATGGTTCCCCAAACGATGGAACACATGTTGTCTTGCCCGGCGAGCCAGTACACCTGCTCCAAGCAAGACCTTCGAGCCACAACGCCACCTTCTGTTCTTGCACAGTCTGAAACCATCGACATGAGAAGAAAAAAAAGTCCATCCCAAAACCAACTCTATCGTCGAAGGTAGACGATTCCAATTCCAATGACAGGTTTATAAAAACTATCACCTTGACATATTTCCAAAACGTATGGTTGACATTAATCTTCGGCCACATTTACGGCCACAAACCATACGTTTTGGGAATATTTCAAGGTAATAGAGTGTAATTAACCTAATGCAAAAATAAACATAAAGATATATGGGATTTAATTTGATTTCATATTGGGAATGAAAAATAGAAACAAAAGATTAAAATTGACTATGTTTTCTTTAATGTCACATCCTCCATTAATTGAGATCCGACTGTAGGATTCATGTAGAACCTTGCAATGTTTCTTGTAACACAAGCTTTTGCCCACGACTCTGTCCGCGTATACCTACTTGTTAATCAGCGGGATAAATACAATGCATCTTAAAATCTAATAGAAAATAAGCTATTAGTTTCGCACATGCGTAGTATCAACTATCGTAATCATTATAGAAACTTCCAATCTCCTTGTCACGCATTTAAGTGGTGATATCCAATCCGGGATAAAAGCCATGCTTTGTCCTTTTTAGGGTCTTAAACTATCTCAATACCATATCTTAATGGGCTCAGCGGTTTAAGCGTGAACAGGTATCGCACAGAAAAACAGAGTTAATGTTGTATTTCATGTTATTTATCATGCACTCCACGACCGTTCACGAATTCAAGCAAACGAAAATGCCAAGAACATCTCTGCAAAGCAAGGCATCACATTTTATTTATAGAATGTGAAAGCTTTTAGAAAAAATCTACTTTGCTATCAAGTGCCGTGAAATGAGCAAGAACACGCTCATTTGAATACGTGGCTTAGTGTTACATCGCTGGAATTATATATTCTTTGAAAATAAGACATACATCGAGGTGTAAAATTACCTACCTATATGTGAGACTGATCTTACTTTATAATTATTAAGCAGGTTTGCTACGAGTTAGATAATTCAGATGAAGATTATTATACTAAGCTGGATTTACATTTGTCTGACGTGGCGCGACAGAGTGTTCCCATATAAAAAATCCATGTAAAAAGAGGCCAAGTCTCGAAACTCTTCCACCGTAAAAAGTTGTGAGACATTTAGGATTACAAAGTTATTTATGCAGTTGGTGTATCTAGAAAACTGGACTGAAATTGCATTATTTTTAGTTTTCCTTTGATTTACACTAAACACTAATTGTATTCTAAATTTCAAGCTTCCATGTCTGCTAGAAGTGCGATAGACCTTTGATGATCGGTGAGGCAGTCAGTGAGTGACAAAATTTAAAAAACTTTGACTAGTTATAATTCTTACACTACTGGTTCAAATTGAATGAAATTTGAAATGGATCGTGTTTATACAATCCTGATAATTTATAATTCAGGCTTTTAGTTTTATCTACAACGAAGTTATAGGGGGGTCGAAAATGGCCTGAACTGCTTCGAGATAAGGATGGTACGGCCTGCTTTGCTCGACTTGACGGGGGCACTACCGTGCCCCCAGATATCGGTCTCATAAATTTGGTAAGGTTACATTCATATTAATCCAATTTACTTTGACGTAACGGATCCTTTTATATCAGACACAACAGTGCCTCAGAGAGCACGCCACGCCAGATAAGTTTGAACCCAGCTCTAGTTTTCGATAATGCCAAGGCAGTGTTGACTCAATTATGTACCTCTTTTAGGGACGTTTCCCAATAATAATAATACAAACCAGTGTGGCCTATTAGGTTTTGTTTTTATTTTCTCTCTGTATGTGTGTGTAAGTTTTACTATCTCGTTCTACCTTCCTTCCTCTCAATCGCTCGAAAGTTAGCTGGAAGAGATCCCTGATAGGGATCAGTTCACCTTTGTACTTTGATCTATAGTGTGACATGTATTTTATTTGACCAGTCATTGTTTACAATAAAGTGATTACATACATACTGCCGTGCAGATCCTAAAGTGCAGTAACGGGCAATTTTTCGATTTTTACTTTTTTAGTGATCTGAGATCAGTATTTCAAGACGCACATGTGTATCTAATCGGTATATGATTTGGATTACTGGAACATGTAAAATCAAATCTCCTAAAGTACAGTAATGGACTAGCGTAAAACACAAAATACTACTTAAACCGCAGTAAAAAGGTCTACGGCTACGAGTATTGGACCAATACTAATTAAAACGCAGTAGAAACGTTATTAAGAAGGTGTTTTAGCCTGTATGAACTGCACAACTTGTTGGTAGAAATGCTAACTAAAATACAGTATCACATTTATTATCTAAATTCTTCGTACTGTATTTCGCATATCATTCATTTTTAGACATAATTACTAACTAAAACGCAGTGAACAGGAAGTTACCTTACTAAAGTTGGTATACCCCTATTTAAATATTACTCAAATTGCCATCTAAAACACTGTAACCGAATTATTGACTCCACATTAAGTGGTGATATTATAAGCTAATAAACCCACAAAATACCATCTAAAGTACAGTAGCAAGGTGAGTTACTGCGCTTTAGATGGTATTTTCAATGAATTTGATTTTCGTCACTGTACTCGTCGTGGCTGCTACTGCGTTTTAACTTGTAATTTGGGAGTCAGTTGCGGCTCGTAAGATGTGCGTCAATGGTACGTACGGTGGTGGGTGAAACAAAACCGATAGCCGTCACAGAAGGTGTTCACCAAGGCTCAGTACTGAGCCCTATTCTGTTTTGCTTGTTCTTGGACTTACTCACCGAGGCGGCAGAAAAATCAGTAGCATGGTCATTTATATACGCTGAAGATGTTGTTATTTGTACTGAGAGCCGTATTTCATTACAGGAAGCGCTTTTGTCATGGAAGCACCACTTACAGGCCGGTGGCCTAGTCTTGAGTGTTGCAAAGACGCAATTATGTTCCCGCCAGATCCCGGCATTGATTGTTAACATTAGCAATAAGGTTTTATGAATAAAATTTATTTATTTATTTATTTATTTTTATTTATTTATTTATTGATAGTCCGATTCCCATCGATGGACATTACTCACCATGTGCGATCATTACAAATATCTGGGTAGTATGATGCACAATTCAGGAAACATAGAATGAAACATTCAGCACCAAATAGCTGCTGCATGGCTAAAATGGCGAGAAGTGACTGGTGTTTACATAAGAAAAAATAATTCCGTTTAAACTAAAAGGTCTGGTATACAAAAGCATCATAAGGCCGGTTCTCATGTATGGCAGCGAGACGTGGGCGTTAACTCAAAAGCATGTCCATACCATCCAAGTTGCCGAAATGAAGATATAGGTAACAGTGGGTGTGCGGCGTTACCAGGCTAATCCGAAATGAGTACGTGAAAGGAAGTCTGGGCGTCCGTGACATCGCCGACAAGATTCAAAAAAGCCGGCTGCGATGGTATGGTCATGTGAGGATGAGGAGGAGGAGGAGGCCACCAAATTATGTTGTGCAGCGTTAACTCATCTGCAGAACAACACTGTCGGTTAAACCGCTGAATTTTTAAATTACTGATTTTAGTTTCTGCACCATCTAACGTATATTACTTGAACCTTTTTCCTTCAGGGTTCATGATCACTTGTGTTTTCTGTTATCGTTGTCAGGTGTCTCCAGGACATATGATTGAGGAGAGGTTCGTTTCGAAGGTCAGAGAAGGAGTTGACATTGGTCAAGTAAACAACTATTGTGATTCGAGACTGTTGTTTTTATCCCAGCTTATAACTAGAACTAAGGCTAAGAACTAAGGGATAGTATTCTTCGTTTTAAAAACTCAGTGGCGTTGGAGTGAATCTCAAGCAACGAAGATTCTGGCCGCCAGCACCAAGTGCTATTGTGTGAAGGAAAAGGAGGTTCCTAATTCACAAGCGTCGTCTTACATCGAGTGTGATTGTATTCAAAGGCCAGCCGTCGAGGACGTGCTGGGTAAGCATTGGTGGTATAAGTCTCTAGTCAGTTCATAGTCGCATCAAGAAATATCGTAGATCTTACCTTTATTTTTGTCGTAGCTTTCTGGTGCGGGTACTCAACCCAGCGCTTGCCCTATCGGGGTACGAGGACCCACTCCGTCAGGTCGTTACCCTGTTTAAGAAGCTTGTGCCCACGATTCCTGCGTGCTATCACTGCGGGTTTTTATACTCCGGGAATGCGGAGTTCATTCAAAGGAGCCTACCTGAAGTGGATCAACGGTTCGTCGCAGCGGCTCAACTAGCTAAGGAGCTCAGGAAGTCTCAGGGAAGTCAAGTGTCAGGGAAGTCTCCGGAAACCTAATAATCGTCTACCTTCTGTTAGTTCTAATTAGTTACCTATGTAACCGCGATTTAGATTTAGTGACGCTATTGTGTACACCCACGCTTGCTGATCCTTGCACGAACTGAGCGCAGGGCGCTATCTTTGGTTCGGGATATCAACCATCCGGTTCCGCCTCTCAAAATTCTTAAAGGCATCAGCACGCCCACGCGATTCATTCCTTTCGTTTCTCCTCCTTTCGGCTATCGTCTCCACAATCACCCATACACCCATCTCATCTCACATCATCCGCTATCCGGTGTCCTATTGCCCACCCTCGTGGTGGAAGGTTTTTTTACCATCAGATGCGTTTCTCTGACGTATCGTGCCCTGTGCCAGGGATCTGTACGGTTCGCGAAGCCGTTTGTGCTACTTGTACCTAATTGTATTAACCCATTTGGGATCGACTTGGTTGCCGCGAGCACGTCGTCGGGATATTATAACTTTGTTTAAAATGTATAAATGTTTCGGTTAGAACTATTAAAATTACGATCGTGATCTTGCTAGTGATCTTTCATTTTATTTTTCACTACAGTTGGTAACTTGGCACTACAACTTTCCGTCTCTGGTCGAAGATCCTATCTCCTCCAGAGGCAGACCCAGAACAAGATGGATCGATGTAGTGCTAAGAAACATGTGCATATGAATGCAAGTTATCTGATGTCGAGGACAAAGCGAAGTGGAGAAGTAAGACGAGGAAAGCTGACCCCACCACCATGTGGGATACATAGCTAGGCAGAAAGAGAGAGAGAGAAAGTCCTACTAACATTCAGCATAGCCCTCCGAACAATAATTAAATCGTATAGCGATTAGTAAGATTATAACTAACCTATGGATAGCTGAACTCTATTGTTTTTTAATGATTTAGAGTACCAAAAAGAGACTTATATGAGCTACATTGGTTTTGAATGAATGAATGAATGAAAACATTTATTTCAAGTAACACCGGACTCATACAGAAAATTTTACTAACATATTACTTAAAATTAGATTATACAATATATGCACTGCTGGAAACATGCATTTCGCAACAGTGCCTCATGTACTGACAATCTAGCCTGTCCGCTATCAACCGCAGGATGGGGTTGGGGCTGGCCCACGCCCGGCGCACCAGGGATGTGCAGCGCTTGCGCATAGTTGCATAGAAACAGTCTACACGCGCTTCTGCGAACATCCCTGATGCGCTTTACTGCACTGTTGCACATATAAAACTACAGTAGTTTTTTTCTCAAAATGTGGGTTCGTCTAATTAGGGATCACATTATCTGTGATTGTCATGTGTCAATTTAGGACAATTCTGAGGTCACACGAACAGATACAATAACTAATAAATCACCTGTGTTTGTAACAACATGTAGGCAATAAAAATATTTGATTTGATTTAAAGTTTTTGATTAGACCATTACATGTAATCAACCCGCACGATTGTATTGGCCGGACTCTAGGGGACAGGAGTGTTTCTTTTAAACTGAAAATAGATAATTCCACTAAAAGCGTACAATTAAAAAATGTTTAAGCGGATTTCTAATGCATGTTGCGTATTTTTACGGGATTTTCCTTTCGTTACTGATAGGTAACGCGTTATATGCAAGTCCGACTTGCGATTTACCGGTTATGTCATGTACATATGTATGACGACAGTAGGTAGTTTAATCAATAAACATGAGTTAATATTTTAAAGTTACTATTTTTTTTTATCTTATCTGCCTGAACTGACACAGTTAAGTTTAACAGGCCTTGGCCAATTTATATTTGTGTTTACATCGACGGTGGAAATTTCAAATGTCGTAAAGGACATTTTGTCGTAAGTACACTAAATATACCATTGGAATCAGTATATTTTTTTCTATCCGTCTGTAGTATCGGTCTCTCGATACGACTCCTAATAAAAAAGTTATGAGATGGTTAAGTTTGTCGTAACTGCTTCGTATTTAAAATACTGTGTTGTATAGGTCAAATATACTTTCTTGTCGTCTCATGGTCTTAAGCGCAAGGTCGTATGTCTCAATAATTTTGAAATTCCTATGTTGTAAGGCACTAAAAAGAAATGACATTCCCATTGATCTCAATCTTAAAATAAAAAAATCGTAGAAAGTTCCTTTTAGCTATAAAGGTCATACAGATTTCAAATAAACGTCATTCCTGTGAGCAATGCAAAGCAAAATACAAATCATTAATATATATTAAAATCTGTATGACGCATATATAATATAATTATAATGTTATTTAGATGTGTGTACTTTTTACTTGTTACCAATAATGTACATGTAACAAAGAAATACACCTGTTTCTGACTTGATGCAGAACACTAGGTGTTTAGTTAAGCATTTGATTATCTTGATTGTGATTTTGAATAGCTTATAATAGCACTGCAGCTGCTGCTTGAAACCCACTCTCGAGACAACTGTTCGAGGCGCTCTAAGATTCAATAATGTCAATAAATACATCCTGTGGAATTTCAGGAAAATCTCGAACGCCTCGTGAATACTACTTTTGTAGTGCTGTTATATAAATGTAAGATGTAGCTAATAGCACAAATTTGTTTCATTACGTTTCGTTATGATTAATTGTTTCCACACATTTATTTGGAAAAATAAAAACATTAATCAGACTTATAACATTTTTATACTTTCCCGCATCCGAAAAGCTTAGAAATCAATAAATTTAGTAGTAAAATCTTTATTTTCATACAGTTAACTACGTACTTACTTCACTTACCTCGAAACTTTAATGACTTTATAACAAGAAATTCGTAGTAGGCGTTAGTATTAACGCAGTTACGACATAAAATTATAATTTAGTTGGAAGGCGTAAGAGATTTTGTCACATAAATATTGTTTTTTCAGACGCGTAACACACATTTTCTTCATATTTTGTTGTCGTAAGGGACACTATTTTCTAAAATACTGCATTTATTGCTATGCGACTAATAGGTTAGTGTAGATGACGTTATTTGAAAAGCATACATCTAAGATTCATCTTTATAGGATGAGTAGTTTCAAGTTATATATTTTTTTAAATGGAGTTTTGTTTTTTGGCTCCCCTCAAAAGTAGGCATTTGTCCCTTACGACATTTGAAATTTCCACCGTCGACATGTAAACATTTTCGTTATTTTCTTTTAAGAAAACAGTTAAGAAGTAAGTTTTATAAAACACTATTACCTCGCTTATGTTATTAATTAACAGAGTTAATCCCAAATCCCAACTGAAATTTGAATTTATTTTATAAGATAAATTGTTATTCCCTGAGCTTTCCAAAGTATTCTCTCATCAGCGCATCAGATCAGGTTAGCTGGAAGAGATCCCTTATAGGGATAAGTTCGCCTTTGTACTTTGATCTATTGTGTGACATGTATATTCCTTAACCTGTTATTGTGTACAATAAAGTGCTTACATACATACATACATCAGGAACATATTATCTAGAAGTCACATTCTACTAACTTGGAAAAGCTCTAGTCATAGTAATTGTATGTTGTGTAAGTTTTTATTGTTACAAATAGCCTTTTTAATGCCAATATCATGTGCAAAGTACGGCAGCAAAACGGTCTCATTAGCTACAGTATAAAATTTGTTAAAGTCACCGAACTGGGCAGTTACATAACTACAAGTTAAAAAAGTTGAAATCTCCCGACATTTTCATTTCAAATTCCAATATCTCAATAACGTCTGAACAGATTTTCGTGAAAAATGGCTAAGAATACTCGTGACAAAATTATCTATGATACAGAAAAAACCGCATTCAAATCGGTCAGATAGACCGATTTGAATGCTTAGGGAGCTACGCTACCACAGACAGATACACAGATACATAGATACACAGACAGACACGTTAAACTTATAACACCCCTCTTTTTGCGTCGGCGGTTAAAAATGATTAAAGAGTATATAAGACTGAATAGTAGTATTATACTGAAGTATTATTTTGTTTTATTACCTGTGAAAGGTACCTATTTGTGTTTTCTTTACTATCTTCAATTATAAATAACAAATTAGTATATTCAAATCTTGCTAGTCGATTTTCTCCCTTTAAAAGTGGTCTGATTGACTTGATATTTACTGGGCATATGTGGATTTGATGACAGTTAAATATTGAATCATCGTAATGACGAAAAGGCTTCAGTTGTGTTTTTTTTTTACAAAAACCTGTTTTAAATGCAGTAAAGGAAGCTCGTAGCACTAAAACTCAAGCAAAATACCGTTTAAAACGCAGCAGTAAAGCTCCGCGAACTGTGGTTTAAGCTGTAAATCATCACTTGTCCGTGTAAGTGAATGCAAAATATGGACAGTAACCCTACTTTTCACTGCGTTTTAAGTGGCTTTTCTTTTGTTTTTGCATGTCTCAAAGAGTGCAGTACAAGCTTGAAATTTTGAATAAGCCTCATAATTAATTTCAGTGTACACTGAAATCATTGCTTTTAACGTCATCGTATTCTGTGTATTGAGGGTTTTCCATGACAATAAATTTTAAGTATATAACGCTCGTAGCAACGTAAATAAACTACTTTTAAAGTGTTTTTTGCGTTTATCTCGAAACTGACTTTTTCGAGTTACTGCAGTTTAGGGTCTGCACGGCAGCATACATACTTAATACTCAAATTGTACGCAACAATAGTGGCCTACTTGTTCAGAATGTGGGTGGAAATTGTGTCCAATGATTTCTTATTACGTTCAAAATGGCAGAAATAATATTTTTATAAATATAACAGATAAACTTCGCAAACTCATTTCCTAGCTGACTTCTGCTGTTAACTTTAAAGAGACTTAGGTAACATGGAACAAAATGGATAGTAAGTATTCGTATTGCATAGCTTTCCTTTGTTTTGCCAGTTGATAATTAATTCTGGTATTAAAGAGAGGAGATTTGTTTTTCTTCCATTTCAGGAACATATTTTTAATTGGTATGGAGAGGTTTCTCCTGTAGCAGTATCAATGAGTAAAGTTTGTGTAAATTTTTTCATTTTTCAAATGTTACGAAATATTTGGCTACTCTGGCTGGTATTATTTATATGACGCTGACTGTACAAACTTTTATCCACCAACTACTCATTAAGACGATTCTAACGAGCCCAAACTCGATGGTGGGGGCGTCGTATAATTACGGAGTTCCTATGTTACCCTCCAGCTCCATCATCGGCTCAGCTTTATGTCATAATAATATTGCATTGTCATCCGATTTATACATGCATGAAAAATTTCAGCTCAATCGGAAACCGGGAAGTGGATCAAATTTAACTTGTAAGATTTCATTACAGACCACGGGACAGGTGAAAGTAAATAAAAGCTTGTATAATGGGTAAGTAATACGAGGTATAACAACTTATCATATAAGGGTAATAATATATACGCTCACTCTATATAACTTTGTTTAGTATAACGTTCATTGCACATAACGAACGAAAGATATAATGTCAAAACATATAATCTCGTAAAGTATACTTTAGAAATAATATCAATTGATATATCGATTAAAGCGTATAATATTCATAACACCTAAGGTTTATAACATATATTGTTCAATTTATCTAACATCAAAATGCTCGTATAGTATAATTGGCTTCAGTCATTTTAATAGCAATGCCGTATGAAGAAAATATGTGAATTTCTTAGAGCGATAGCCTCAACTTGAGTTTGAAAAAAAAACAATACCGTTTGTAAGATTGAAATTAAATTTATTTTGAGATCAAACACGTCTATTATTTTAACCTAACCTTACCCAATCGCCAGCGTGTCGACGCCACCCCGCTTCGCGGGGTGTCTAATTCCGCTCTAAGGGACACAAGGCAACCCTAACCTAACCTACAAGTAATACCATTTATAAGAGTTTTAGTTGTTTTTTACTTTGCCCCCCGAGCCCCCTTTGATATGGGCTCCCCCCCCCCCTTTTCCTGGCTGCCCTAGCTTAATTTTCCGTATTATAATCCTTATACGAATATATATATACGTTAGATGTGTATACGTTATGTTTGTTATACGAAAAGATATTATATGGTATGATCGTTATACGTTATGTATGTTATACTAAATGAAATTAGTCAATTTGAGTCTTATAGAAAAAAATGTTATATAATATGATTATTATGGCAACTGACCGTTATTCCTTATAAAAGTATTGGTATTGTTGTTATAGCTAACGTTCATTATATCTTGTGAACGTTATTAATATGAAATTATATATTTTGTTGTTATATCTCGTGGGACGCACCCTTGTATAATACTTATGGTTGGGGGGATGAGATTATGTAATATGACCGAGTTTTTATAAAACTGTAATTGGAAATAGAATTTTCCACCTCAGACGGTAGAGTTGCTGTAAGTCCATGATATATTACAAGAACAATATTTCTTTACTACTCCGCTAAAAAAAAAAAAACAGAATAGCATACAAATATTGTTCTCGTTAAAATTCGTCTCCAAAGGGCCTCTACGTGTAGGATCTATGTTGCCACGCACGCCTTCAAAGACCGGGTACGCTACGTGAATTTCAATCGGAGACGCTGTAGATGTCTGTCTGACACCTCGGCATAATGCTGAGACAGCGACCGATTCACTGCCGCGAAGAGACACACAATATGTGTCAATTGTATTGTTTATCTACTTCCTTTGTCTCTGTGTGTCTTTTGTGTAGTGAATGAATATGTTCTTTTTCTTTCTTTCTTTATTACATACATAATTGTAATAATTTATTGAACAAATACCCCTCCGGCCACGTGGTCCTACCGCTTCGTCCTACTGATAGGACCGCATGAACTTTTTTTCCTGCTTTTTCGATTAATCGGACAACACGGAATTGTAATTACACTTGGTCCTACTGTTTGGAATGATCAGACGACATGCACTTTATTTCTCCTCGTGGTCCGATAAATTGGACTACAAGGAATAGTAATTCCGCGTAGTGCTGCTGATCGGAAGACATGTACTTTTTATTACCTGTTGGTTCGATTAACCGGACTACGAGGAATTGTTGGGTACTCTACTGAAGGATTCAAAGTATGTACTTTAATATGTGCCAAAAATAAACTTTAAAAAAGAAGAAGAATACCTAGTATACTTGAGACCATAATTAGACTCCACAAAAATAACTTCAAAATTGCCACTAGGTAAAATGAAAAAAAAACCGACACTGGCTAACTTACACTCTTCCAAATGCCACGTGTAGCCAGTTTTTAGCGACGTCCATCATTTGGAAGAGTGTAAGTTTGCCAGTGCCGGTTTTATTTTCATTGTAATCGTAATTTTGAGGTTATTATTTTGGAATCTAATTATGGTTTCAAGTATTAGGTACTGACCCTCTATTGATATGAGGATTCCCTGTGTTGACAGCTATATAAAGTTCCACTTCTGGGTGTTATATGTTAAGGGTGAAGAAAATGTGATATTGCAGAAGTAGGTTGCAAGTTTTGCTCCGAATCGCAACTGAACACCTAAATTAATTAAACTGTTAATTAAATGTGAAAACTAGATTATTATTAAGGCAGGCACACGATCCTGCGCCACCCGCATCTAGCGGACTCTTGCGACCTTTACCAGGTCATCAGGGGGCCTAGACAAGGTTACAATCGCTAACGCTTCGTAGCGAACGAAACGCAACTGTCACTGTCACACTAATATGGAAGAGTGATAGAGAGACACAAAGCGATTCTATGGCGAAGCGCAAGCGAATGTCACTTTGTCTAGGCCCCCAGTTCACCTTCTACCCACGCTGCACCTTCCAGTACGCGGTCACCACGTGGGAACCTTTCCGCCCCAACGGCCATCAGTTCTACGCGCAAAGTGCCCCACCCATTGCCGCCACTTAAGTTTGGCGATTCGGAGCGAAACCTGCAAACTACTTCTGCAATATAGGTGAATAAAATGTCACCTTTAACACATTACATATTTCCTAGAATTATTATTATAATTCCTATTATTATTTTCCTTTCCATTTTTCCTTCCTAATTGCTGATGTTAAATTATGTGCTTACGTATTAATACATAGTACATATCCGTTCCACTTACACATACTTATGCCATATATGTCCTAAATATCAATTGGATTGAACTACAGAAATTAGGTTAAAGAACTAAGTAGGTTAAAGATGGAAGTTTTGACTCGCACATACTAACAAATTTAAACAGGCAATTTGAATAAAAGCTTTAGCTTAGCTTAGTTATAAAAAAAACGTATAGTTTCGTAATCAATTAACGACAATTACTCGTAGTTTTTCCGTATTCATATTTCATAAATGAGATCTACCCACTTAACCTTTTTAAATCATCCACTCCGTAGTATTGAATTAGACCCTACTATAAATATAGTTGCCCCGATTTCCCAAAACTCCTCTCCTCTATACTTTAACGTAATTTATTCCACAACCCTATTTCCCACTAAGTAAAAACGTTCCACAGAACCATTAAAGTCTTTGATAACCTCTAATACGCCATTCCCTATTATTTGTTTGTCGTTGAAGGTTATTTTAATAAATGGGCGAACGGTGACTCGCCGCTAGGGGCTAAATGTTTCACTTCATTGTGAACTAGCTTTTCATTCATAGCTATTGACCCATTTGAGTTACTTTGCAATAATGCAGTATTTTTTTATGGGGAAACATTGTAAGCTAAGTAGCAGTACTTAGTATGAAACGCTATATTCAAAGTTAGTTCAATAACGGCAATATTGGCCAGTCCTTTCGTTTAGCAACCACTGATATGTCACCTTCTTATTAAGAAGAGAATAATTTCATTTAAATATTAAGGTGAAACCAACTTTTATTCAGTACTTCGCCAAGCCAAGTGAATACATCCACATTTCGTTTCCACTTTTCTACATATACTACTTTCTGTGAGCAAATGCGTTGATTAATACAAAAAACCAAGTCGCTATAATATATGTGGCCCAAAATTATTTGAGGAGTTCCGGCGAATCTACAAGGAGTCATTCGTTGCTACTCCAACGGAATCATATCAGAATCTCTGAAGTAATTTACATCATCGGGGAGTTCCATAAGTTATCTGTGGTCTCCATCGTCAGCCACTTCACCAAACTTTCGATTTCCGGGGGTAAATAGACGAATAAAAAAAAAAAAACGTTATTCACTGTGTACTGAATAACGGTTATTTTTGTTTATTCGTCTATTTACCATGCCTGTGTAGGCATGCTTATAAAATTCGAGGATTGCCCTCTATTCCCCTGGTATCCCATTATCAGATCCTAACTAGGTGACAATGAGCCTACCTCAGGGCGTGAGGATTTTAAAACCCTATTGAATATAAAAAGGATTTTGAAAGCCGTCCACAATTGAAAGAGTTGCGCATAGTGATTTCCATCTCCGAGCGCCACTGAGCTATGAAATTATAAGGAATAGGCTGTTTTTTTACATTTTGTTAATATTTATACATAAAAAAGGTAATATTTATTTGTGACAAGGACCATCAGAGCAAATTATAGATACATACAACATATATTTCTTTTCTTTTGATATCTTATAATGAGTTAATAAAATGTAAGAAAAGACAGTCCTCGTGGAAAGAACCACGTAATTAAAACAACGTGTTAAAAAATCCCTTTATTCTCAAAACAACCTGTACTCATGAAGTACAATAAATTTCACCTAGCGTCACATTTTTAACAATGAAAAATTACAAGGTAATATTTTTACATCCTTGACTCTACAAGAGGGTTCAACGTAATTAAATAACTTAGTCAAAACTTATTTCCGATAAAATGGCTGTGATTTTAATTGTAAAATAAAGGAAGAATATGAGAATTAAATACAAAATTTTACAGCAGTCATATTATAATATCTAGCAATACTTGAACACTCGAAAAATTTCAAATATTCAGATATTTATTACAGTCTGCGCTTATTCTTACAAAATATAGTCGGTTAATAACCAATGCAAGGATATATTACACACCATATGCAATCGGGCTGGTATCAAAAGTATCTGGTGGGCACTGAACTATTATCAATATATAGTAACATCAAAGATTCTTCATTGATATGAATTAGTTATTCAACGTAATAAGTTATTCTGAACATGACTCGAATTAAAAACAACTCACGAAAAACTAAATTTAATGTTTCTCATCCGCAAAGTAGGTTTATTTGGACATTAAAATACAATTAAACTTATCAAACTATACTAATGTTGGATAGCTTTTAATTCGAGTTTAATAAACAATTTATCGCTATGGAATGGAAACATCAATTACGAGTGATAGATCATTGAACCCATTTACTTAACTATAAATTTTACACAGAATATATTTACAATTGTAAATACATATGGAATTCCTTGCTTATTATTAACACATGTATCTCAATAGAACTTAAAAGCTTCAAATATTTACAATTCTAATAAATCAAAGATGGCTGATGCTTTAATGCTTCCTTCATTCTGACTATATAGATGTAAACAAAAACCAAAATAATTTTAGCGAAGAAAAATGCAATGTTTTTTATCCGCGGCGTTAATCCGTAATAGTACATTACGTAACTAGGGTGGTGAATTCGTGAATGCCCCAGATCGCAGGTGTTTGTGGCCCAAACCGAAGGTGAGGGCCATAAATATGCGCTCTGGGGCTTTACGAATTACCGCCCGTGTTAAGTACAAAATTTTACGTCTTCACCTGGCCACAATGCGAGTTTTCCCGTACGCGCAGCGTGCCGTAAAACTCGCATTATGGGCAGGTGTGACGTAAAATAAATTTAAACAAGTGGAAAAAACACGAGTTCCAAGTAATTAGTTTCCTCTTACGTTCACACAAAATAATCCAGATATGGTTTCAATATCTCGACTTTTCCCATTTAAATTGGTAAAATACATGCACGAATTCACAAATATTATTCGATTTTGAGATAGTTGCACAAAATAAATCCGTGAGTAATTTTTGTGAAATAATATCTACGGTTTTATGTATAATTTATATGTATGTAGTCATATGAATCGGATATCTGTTCAATATGCGCGAAACATTTCGCAATATCGCTGTCTTTGCTCTAGCTCATAGTTAATCATGGTCTTTGCCATCGTCATTAAAATCATCATCATAATTAGCCTGCATACATAGCATATTGAAAATGCTACTAAAATAAAGAAAATGCAAGTTTGCGATATCACACCATTTTGTCTAATACGCATTTTTTCGAGTAGAATAGTCAACCTAAAAGCAACGTGACGTAACATTACTTGTATTAGTAATTCTCAATATTCGTATATTGTCGATATGCTCCACCGGGATCATTGCTTCAAGAAACGACTCTGGCATTTATTACATTAAAAATATGTACAGTCTTCACAATTTTGCTTACTTTCTATATGAACTAGGAATCTGTATCTATAATTTCGTTCTTGTGTCGTTTCGTTGATCGTTTTTATCTTTTAGGAATCGAAGTTTATCCGCCGTACGGTACCTGTGGCAAATAGACAATGTGTTGATGAAATGACATTAAAAAAGTAAAAAAGAGGGTTTCTTTCTAATTTTCTAAATAACCTTCAGATTTTTTATAAAGAATTATTATCTAGAATTTGGTACGATAAAATACTAGGATTATTTTACAACTTTTATACAAGATTGATTCAAATAAAGATAACAAATGAAATATGGGTACAGTATGCGCTATATAAGTTTGCGTAGCTAGGTAGGTATGGTTGGTTGTGTAGGTAATGCATGTATTTTAAATAAGTGTTCCGATGGACCAAATTTGGCATTCCTGAGCGTAGCAATCTTAAAAGCGTGTTCTGCACAAAATTTCAATTAGTTACAGTTTGAAAATTGTTGAGCAATCATAAAAATTGTTACAGTAAAACTATAAAACGTTTAACTCCATTGCAACTGTATATAAACTGTATCCAAGAATTTTCAACTCGTAAAGCAACATAAATACGAACTAACTTTAACTAAATTTCTAGTTTCAGAACGACTGTACCTTTTTAGAGTGACTTTGTAGGGCAATTAAAGTTGGTTTGTTGACTTTGAAAGTGAAGATGACGTATAATAATATTTACTTCATCTTCATTTAACACAGATACATCATTCTAACCGTACTTCTGTATTATTCACATTCGCTTTCAGTTTTAATTGTCTCTTTAAGTTTGGGTTTCCAATTTAAACTGAAAGCCTTTTACTCTTGAACAATTATTTATATTAATACCTTCCTCACTATGATCATAAACTTAACAAAATCATTATTGCGCACTTACTTGGATCGTTTTTTTCTTCTCACTGTGTCCACTGGCGTGGCTTCCACACACAGCACGATTAATTTGGAGCTGCAGGAATATCTGCAAGGGAAAAAAATTGTAAAGTAGCTTTACTTCCCTAAACATACAAATAAATCGTGTTTTGCACAATTACTCGGGTTACCTTTGTTTTACCAAAAAAACTTTGACAAATTATTACTTCCCAAAACATTTTTCATAAAATTTCATTTGCGAAACAATCGTTTGCCAAATTAACACTCGACAAATAATTCTTACGCAAACCTTATGTTTGGCATATTCATGTTTAGGCAATATCTCCTTTACCAACTGGTACTTTGACCAAATTTCATTCAGTCAAATATGTTAGTTGGCATAATATGTTTTAACCAAAACAAAATAAGGCAAATTATTTGTATCGTCAATATTTAATTGACCATTCTATTCCGTCGGTTAATCAGTAGAGGAATTCTTCAATGACAAATCATTTGCATCTTTATTTCAATGGTGTATAACATACACAATAAAATAACAACTTTTTTTGTTATGTGGGTAGGGAAAAATAATTTGCGTAGAGGTCGCAATTCTAACCTAACTGCCAGCGTGTCGACGTCACCCCGCGTCGCGGGGTGCCTATTTCCGCTCTAAGGGACACAAGCTAACCCTAACCTAACCTACCAAATAATAGAATTGTTACGATTGTTTGTTTTTTACTGCTAGGAGGCTTCGCCTCCCGAGTCCCCCTTTTTTGGCTGCCCTAACTTAATTTAACCTGTGTCTTGTGTACAATAAAGTATTTACATACATAAATACATTAACACCTTTGCCTAACGACCTACTTAACCGGTATTATTTTATTTAAGGGACCGTGCCGTTTTATTAATAGTAGTTTGGTAAAATGGCATATCCCAAACAATTGTGATTTTTGTCTATTTATAGTTTGCCATAACATTAACTTGACGAAATGTTTATCGTCTAATGTTTTTTTGCCTTATGAAAGCATTTACTAAAAGACCACATGCCATAATGTAATTTTTCGTAATAATATTTTGCTGATTGAAAATTTGACGTAATGAAAATATTCGTATTAAAATTGTGCCAAAGTTTGCATTGGCAAACAAAATAGTTGCTAAAATTTATTTGGGAAATGATATTTGACCAAAATAAATTTGGTAAAACAACAGGATCCCCAATTACTCACTACAAATCATATACTACACCTGACAGCCAAATCCAGTCTAAGACATTTTTTCCGAATCTCTCTAGTTTCGCTTCTCATACTAAACTTACAACTAGACAGACTAGACCATTAATTTTGTAACATTGTAATCTAAATAACAATGTGTAAGTTCTAATTATTGTTTTGATATGGAATGTCTCTCTTGTTCAATTCTTTTAGTTTTTTTTTTCTATTAGGTATTATAAATCTCATTTCTGCAATAAATTTGAAAGTCTATATTTAGAACTTCCTGTAGACACACCACTGCAGCTGGCACATATATTACAAATAAAACATCATAGAGTATTCACAATTTGAATTTAATAAGTTTATAAATGTGGTTATAATGACTTTCTTTTTGACGTCTGATGCTTATTTTAAACATCATTAATTTTTACTTTTCCGTGATACACTGACACTAAAAGTTGGGAATGTGGAGAAAAGGTACAGGCTTTCAAGAACATTTTAAAAGCATAAACGCAACCGTGTAGGCAATACACATAACTTTTCCAGACAACCGTTAAAACGCTCGTATCGAACGAATGGCGGAAAGGAAGCGACCCTGCGACACACAAAAGATACGTAGGTACATGTTTTATCGTACCGTTCTACAAATTACAATTCTCTTCATACAGAACACGAGAAGGGCATGTCAGGAAAATATAATAGGAGTGTTTGAAGATATTAAATTCAATTAGCTCATGTTTGCATCGGGCATGTTGAGAGAAATACAGTGAGTAACGATGTTATTGTGGAGTTGTAAGAAAACTATGTAAAAAAGAAAAGTAGTTTTAAATAAAAGCTTTTAGTGATAATAATGTAGAAAATACTCAAGAAGCACATTATACTCGTACCAAAAACCATCACCCATCGAGAGAAAGCGATGTCATGTTCGCATACAACTCATCTAAGGGCTCGTCATTGTATATTTCAAGCGATCAACTTGATACGACGTAATTTGAAGACAATCAAATTTGCGTTTCTTGAAACAGAGGATGAACGAACTACAAAATAATTCCAATTATGTCGTAATATTTGCAAATCTAGTAGAAATGTAGATTAGGATTTAATATTAGCTGAAAGGTAATTTATTCATAATCTTCATTCTTCAGTTATTTCTGTTGCGATCCGCCGGCAACTGACAAAGAATCGTTAATAATGAAATTCCAGACTGTTTCTTGAGACTGTATTATGGAAATGAATCGACATGCCACGTCCTCTCCTCAGAGGTTTATAGAGAGAGATTGATAACCGGGTATTGATTTATCCATTGTCATTACTGAAACCGAAATAATCTTTGATACCAAAGTAATGATTATATTTAACAAATTCAAGGTAAAACAATTACAAGATAATAATAAGCCATAAATTACAATAAAGTAAATGAGACACCGCTCTGCAACTTCGACTCCATTACATATTACCAGATTCTAAAAGTAAATTGAAAGTTAAAGAGTAGAATATACAATTGAAAGATACTCCACTCGGAAGAGTATAGTTTTTAAATGAATGCCAAGAAGAGGACTGAAGGTAAAAGAATTACTTACGTCTCTTGGTCCAGCAGCTTGTTAGACCGCAGCGATGAGGCCAGTCCGAATTTATCGGGACTCCCGCTGTGCCAGGCATCGCAGTACGCATCCATTGCGGGCTCGCCGTTGGGGCTCGCGCCGTGCCACACAGCTTTGGTTGGCCTAGGAGCATTGGATTATGTTTTTTTTTTCCTTTTAGACATGCAAAAACATAGTCGTCTTTACGTATTAGCAATAATAATACATACCTACTCGTATATACAAAAAGAACTTGATTTGGGGTATACACAGGATGTTTGGGATTCCAATCTGTGACAGTGTTTTATTCAAGAACTCATCTTGAATCAAGGTTACTATTTCAATTTAGATAGGTTGGTCTTCCTATTTTTTTTTGTTTCAGCTGTTTTCTTGTGTGTCTTAGGTTAATACGTAATCGATGGGAGTACGCCTTTACCCAGCACCGGGACAGTAAGATAAACACAGCGATTGAAATACTTAGTGAGCATTGCAAAAGTCTCACCAGCCTGAGTCCATAAGCACGTTCTTCCCGCTAAAGCTGTAGATCTTAGGAGCGTGGGCGAACAGAGCACCGGAGCCGTCGAACATTTCTCCCCACGAGTTGAACAACACGTCGCCCCGCGTGTTCACCACAGGGATTCCACGGTCGACCCAGCTCACGATCGAATCCATTGTTTGAACCCTAGGGAAATGTTGCATTTATAAATCTCCGTAGAGTACACGTTCAGTCAAACAGAGACAGAGATGCTAATTCATCTTTTCTTTTCCCAATTATTTACCTCGAAGTTACCTATATTATATTTATTTATATCCAAACATAGAATTCTTGGAACAAAAAGTGTCCACTTTTTTTCAGTTCTGTTTAGATTGTGCTAGGCATTGGGACGTTAACCTTATGTGTTTTAGGATAATAAATACTTGGTTATGAAATGTCGACAAGTTCAAAAAGCTGTATCTCCTCGACTACGGAAAACTAACTGCAAAAACTATTTTTTTTTTCATACAAAGGGTAAGCCTATGTCACTTGCAGTATAATTTCGAATCAATTGAATACCTTATTCATTAAAATCGGTTCAGTATCTTTAACGCTACGGTGGAACACACGTAAATACAAAGAAAGACTGCTAAATCATATTACTCTCTTTCGGCCAAAAAATTTTCGGACAGGTTTACTCTACTTTTATTTTTCAAAGTTCTTGCGAATAGTTTCATTATTATTTATAGAATCATTGTTATTTATTCCTGATGATGTTACAGTTGCATGATTTAGAATTCCGGTACAAAGATACTTTTATCAGCCTTATTGTGCCATACACTATGGAATTATATTTTTTGAATTGTATTTGTTGCATAACATTTTGTTTAATTTCGAGGTATCTGAACCCACCCTTAAACTTTAATTACCTAAATTAATGCAAGTCAATGTCGAATGTTTGATGTTGTTTGTTTCATTTTTTGTCTAAAATATTTGTTAACTATACCTATGATTAAAAAATGAAACCTGTCCAAACTTTGATGAAAGCATTGCAAACAGCGGATGCAAAGTGGAAAAGCCATTAGTACTACAGGCTCTACAGGAAAGCCACAATGTTGCATTAAAATCAGAATATTCAATATTTCCGTTTACAGAATTTTGCATATTTCAGCCCGGCTAGTGATATTGATACAAAATAAAATTATTGAAGCGTGTAATTGTTTTAACTAAGATTTTAAATACTCGATTAAGTATTGTGTGCAGTCCTAACAAACGTGGTCAAAACGAAATCTATCAAATGTTTACGTAACAAAAATAAAGTTAAAATTGGTTAAACACAAAATGGAAGTTGGTTTTTAAATAAATATACGGTGAAGCTTCTATGTATGCCATTTGGTTGGGCAAGTATGTCTACATCGTGCTCAGAATAGACAGCATAGTAAATACAATAAATACGTAGCAGAGGCAGTACACGTGTAGTCATGTGGCACGTCATGGTGCATGAAAGCACTTAGTTTTGCTTCCTGCTACAGCTGAGAGTATAATTATAGGAGAGTCAGGAGTAAAACTTTTGCTTGCAGCTAAAAAGAGACGGAGTTTATTTTACTCAAGCGAACAAAGATGGTACTGGAGTCAGTAAGATACCGATGATGTAAGCATAAGCACCTTAAATTGTAAAATATAGTGATGCAATGATTAGTAACTAGGAAAAAGTCGTCTGATGACCTGGAAAAAGACGCGAAAGTCCGATAGACGTGAGTGGCGCAGAACCGGTCATTGTGGCATTCTTTGGGGGAGCCCTATGTGCAGGTGTTGACGTCATTGGGCTGATAAGATCAAGATGGTAATGATTGCTTTTTACCTGGAAGATATGAATGCAGTGAAAGTCCCACCCAGGCCTGTCCTTTGGCCCTGTCGGAGGCATTCGTAGTTGGTACCGCGCACGCCGTGCATATCTCCAGTATGGGGCTCGTTGAGAGCTGCCAGCCGCAGCTGAACAATTACAAAGCATTAGCATTTTTCCTGTGAGTCGAACTTAAACGCAGAAATCACGTTTACCTACGCCTTTGCAAACAAAGTGAATTCAAGACACTGTATAAGTTTATTCTATATAAATGTTTACTCAGCAGAAACGTCCGCTAATTTATAATATTTAATTCATTGAGCAACATCCAAAAATGGAAGAAGAATTTCGGTATTGTGCCCTTAACCGGCTCATTAGACATCTCTCTCTACTATCTCATAGTTGAGATGAGAAGTTATTGAGGCCAGCAGTAAGACTGACGATGATCATGATGGCGATCATATCCAAAGACGGAAAAACAAGCTACTTAAGGGGAGCACAAACGATAGGAAATACGTATGTGTCCATAACTCGCCTATTAGTGACCTCTTCAATCTCATCTATGAAAGCAGACTTGTGATGTTCCTCAGTTCTGGTCTTTCTCTTGCTGGATTACCGTGATCTACCTAGCAGTGGGGTGTACACGTAGATTGATGAAAATGATGATGATGATCGTAATAAGAATATGCAACTTACTACTGGTCCTTCTCCTGCCGGATTCTTATGATGTACTAAGCTAGATGTTTCTAGAACATTCTGTAGCGGCACTCTGGTTGGTCCATTTGTCATCGGAGCCTGTATCGGAAGCAGTGAACCCATCTAATGGAAAAATTGCTTTATTAGTGATAAAACAAGTCAAATGATAGTCAATACCAATTCTACGTTATTAGCTCGTACAAGAATAGACAACTTAAGTGTCATCAACCAAATTGATTATAGGTAGTGGTTTGACGGCGATTTATTTAAAACTAAAAATAGGAATGTAATAGCTTGGGACGCATTTTACTATAAGGTACACTAAAAAAACCCTGACCAGAAAACAATAACAGTTTTTTTTAATTTTTCTCATAAAGATGTGCATCGAAATGTATTTATTCTGGTTGGGACGCAGTTAGTAGAGAATACAGATATAAAGCGTTCGGTAATTTATTTGAAACGTTTTTACTTAAACAAATAGTTTTCATAACGTATCACGTCCCAACTAATTTCTCAAATAATTATTCTAGTTTTTAAAAGTTAATTTTTAGGAAAGGCGGAATTTCGGGCAAATGATAAGTCAATTTAATAGAGTAAATAAGATATAAGTCTAATATAATCAAACCCAGAAAAAAAATAGAGTTTGTTACATAAGTTTCTTAAAATTTAACGCCGTTGGCCTGCGAATGTTAAATAACGTTTTGTATGGAAGCCGAACCACCCAAATATTTTAAACAATCATCGTCACAAAAACTGGGCCGATGTAACATGTCGCAGCGTGGTTTTAACCACTCTCGCCAATTATATGACCGCAAACGTTAATTAACTATTTATTAAAACCACTTTTACCACTTCACCGTATTAGCAGTGTAGTAATGGGTTTTAAACATTTAATACTTACTATGCATGCACGGAAAATCCCCGTTCAAAACCGATTATTGTTTTAAAATCGTAATTGTGGAGTGAGAACTAATATTTTAAATTTTTTAATATTTTAAATGCTAAATAAAACGTTTATGGGCTAGCGGCGCTCGTGGATTGGCTATTGCCGTGGCAACTTAAGGCGTGGGACGGCCAACCGTTCAGTAAGTAATAATCACTTTAAAACGTTACTTAATGCAACGCCCAGTCGGCCAGTTATCAAGTTTATTAACTGATACCAAAAGTAAACTGGTATAATATACAAGGTGTTTTTTTAACCGTCTTAGAGCCGAAGGCCACTTAAAGTATCCAAAACGTACTAAACATTCGTGAAAAAAAAATAGTTAAGGTTTTAGAGATAAAGTTAGTAAAAGAGTAAAAAAAGCCTGTATGGCGCGCGGTGCAAAGTTCATTCACCCGTTTAGAGTTCATACATGTGATGGCGGCTTAGCGGTCACTCGGCTGGATGATTAAAAATAATTTTAATACAAAAAAACAATATGAATAAGAGTACATAAAAAAGACCTTTTTTAGGGTTCCGTACCCAAAGGGTAAAAACGGGAACCTATTACTTTACTTACTAAGACTTCGATGTCCGTCTGTCTTTCGTCATCAGGCTGTAACTCAAGAACTGTGATAGTTATTAGACAGTTGAAATTTTCACAGATTACGTATTTCTGTTGCTGCTGCTATAACAACAAATAATAAAAACAAAATAAAAAAATATTTAAGGAAGCTCCCATACAACGAACTTTTTTATTTACTGTTTTTATAGATAATGGTACGGAACCCTTCGTGCGCGAGTCCGACTCCCACTTGGCCGGTTTTTTAAGTTCTTTGTAACGTACGAGTATACATTAACTGGGTACGAGTATACATTAATTTCGGCTCTAAGACGGCTACAAAAACAACGTGCATATAAATTGTGTCGAAATAAAATGCATCCATGCCCATTGCCCACTATGCGCCTGTCAGTAAGGTAACAAGTCAAACTCGCTTACCGCTACGTATTGCCATCCGTTGTTCACTCGGACGAGCAGAGCTTGCTCCTGAATCACATAAGCCAATGTGCCTAGTTGGCTCTCTCTGCCTAACTGTGGACAAAAAAGGATTACGTATTTTTGAGCGTAGTTACATTTCAGAGTTTAGTTTAATACCGCAGTGGCTAAACTATGCAAAAATAACGGGGTTTTTAGATTTAACGTTTTTTCCTGTTGCGTTGTGTATTTTTTATCTATTCCATATAAGAATCGTATTTTATTTACATCCTTTTACATGCACTATTTACATTTTAGTTGCATTTGACAACTGTAATCAAACTTTGATGAATAATGACCTTAAGAGTCCGCAGTAAGCTCGGCCGAATTTCACCTTCCCATACAAACGTAGTTACGCTCTCATTTTAAAACTACGTGTTGGATTGTGACGAAACATTGCATATACAATGACATTAGGTATATCTATGTCTGTGAATAGTTTATATGGTACCAGTTTATAAAACAAACGAAATACAGCCAAAACCAGTTTTGTATGAAAAACTTAAATTCGCTGTATTTTTTTTACTGTGGTATCTGAAGCTACATAAACTAATTACAGACATAGATATACCTCATGTCATTGTACATGCAAAGTTTCGTTACAATCCAAGACGTAGTTTTAAAATGAGAGCGTAACTACGTTTGTATGGAGAAGCGAGCTTACTGCGGACCCTTAAAACGTGAAGAAAGTAGCTACTTCTAGAAAGAGGACTACAAAGTAATCTTTCGAATGGCAACTAGGACAAAAACATGTCTAATATTTTTTTTCTTAAATGAGATTTCTATCTCATCATTTAGAGCTCGTTGTGAACTATTTATTAAGTTTAGTGACATTAAGCTCTCGTAAAAAAAAGAGACGTGACATTTTCTTTCCGTGTACACTTCATTTTTAGAAGATTACAATGGAAGTATTCACGTGTCCTTAGAGTCATTACTCATAGGGTACATCAGATTGTCTCTCAATTTAGACCAGTGAATAGGAAATAGTCATGGCCAAAGGCTCGTTTGAAAAGTTAGGTACGCAATCATCCTGCTGCACCAAGACTTCATGTAAACAGTGAAGTAAAATTACCCAATTTCACATGAACATAACACAACATTTTTTTAATCATTCGTTTAGTTTTTCGCAACACAGTTGGAAATTTTTGAAGTGAAACTGAAAACTTCTTTAGCGGCGCTGTGCACTTTTTGGGGATGGGGAAAAATTGTTAAACTCGCGACATGTGTAGGAGCGTAGGAGCGTAGGTCACGTGACCGTATATAGGTGAGATATTCGGGACGCGGCTTGGGGGCGGGGGGGAGCGGCGCTGTGCACTTCAAGACAGTTGTTGCTCGAAACTGAACCTTAATTGTAGTGCGCTAGCTCAAAAGATCCTTTGAACTATTTCGTGTGCAAACATTAAATATCATTAATTTTGTCGTTAAAATACATTCAGAATGGATTGCATTGCATGTAAGACTCCTATAACTAGTGATATTGAGCTTTTAAGGTGTGTCTGAGTTTTCACTTCTGCCTGCACTCCCGGAGTGCTACTTTTTTTGTTCAATGAAAACAATGAAGCATTCGATTTTTATTTATAATTTTAATTAAAGTTGATACTCGAACAAACACCAATTTGATTCTATAAGCAGACCTCCAGGAGTTGGTTGATTGATTTCCGCAATTTGCGGGCAAATCATGGAAGGTCATATTTGCTAACCTATATTCTGGAAGATTACATCGCCGGAAATTAATATACTTGAGTGGTTTTAGGGCGACGAAGGAACACACAATGTAACATAATTATAATACGGGTAAATATGACCTATTCTAGGCTATTTTGGACTCGTCTGAGTAAAATAATCAGTACCTAACACAGTTGTTCAGATAGGTACCTACAGTTGAAATTTTTTAAGCTGACCGTTGACCGGCGTAATCACTTGAGAGTTTATCTTGTTAATAATACCACTGTTCTCCATTGTTTAAGTCGACCGCTAAACCTCTGTTGTATGGAAGGTTCAAAAAAGATATCGATATTTTTTATATAATAAATATAAGGGTAAAACAAAATACATTCCATTAAGCTATATTAGCGTCACAGTGGGGAAACTGACACATTGATCCGGTAGGTAATCTGGAGGTCTCGGGTTCGGTTCCCTACCTGTTCTTCTAGTTAACGGAGTGCAATATTCGGATGATATCATCACAATGCATCCTCAAATCATTAAACGGCCGGCATTGCGCTTATGATTATTCCGGAGCCGAAAGTGATTAAAGGCTAAGGTTTCATCTTACCGGCAGGAAAACTGTATTCTTGGTTGCCGACGGTGGCAAGCAGACAGTATTAGACGAAAATACTCGAAAGTTGTAGTTACTATAAATAAATAATAGGCCCAAACATTCGTACTAACATGGCATCTATACTACTTATTCATAATACTGCACTGATATAACTGAAACGTGTCAACTAAAATAGATTTGATGGACGTTCACACATTTATAATTTAATTAGAGCTGAAGAATAACAGGGAAAACCAAATGCTTTTTTTGCCCAATGACTGTTTCTCGCAAAGGTAGTAATAATTTATAGGTACAGTTTCAGCGTCATGTATTAAAGGGCTCGCAAATAATAAGCTTGATCAAAGTCAAAATACAAATATCAATCATCAGAGCGGTCTCTATGAGAATTAGAGGAACGAGAAGGAGAATACAACGATTTGGATGCGAAGACGGCTGTGGATTAGCCATCATAGAACATTAGTATAAATTGCTCTCACAAAGTACCTACAGTCGAAAAGACAGCTAACATAGAATGGAATCCTTTTGTTATCATTGAGGAATTATTATAATATATGTGGTGATGTACAAACAACATAAAACATTGTGTTATTTGTATTAAATGGCACTTTGGACGACAATCATGTTTTACGCATGTAGTGAGATTTAGGGTGAGTTGCACCACACAGTCTGTAATCGTAAGCGATGTTCGTTAAAATCTGAACTGCTGGTGCCATATTTAGCGTTGATCGGTTTGTTATCTTAAGTTGATGCAACCCGCATTTTATACGCGAGTTTAATCGTAGTTATACTTACTCAAACATTAGTACAACAGTAGAACTTTAAACCCGACTTACGAAACTTTCAATTCAATGACTGTTTCTTAGATCTTTCTTATGAAAAGCTTAAAAATGAAATACTTACTCTTAAAAGAGATTCCGTTGTTTTAAATATAATAGTTCCTACGATAGTTCGTCCGTCTTCATCGTCTTCAAACTCCGCGTTATCTCCCAGTGGATCCAAGCCATCCCGGAGGCCTGCGAGGTAGAAAATAATGTTGAAACTCGTAAATATTCTCCGATATTACTTCAATATTCTATAGTTTCTCTATTTTATACTTTTATAATATTTGAGAAAGGAAGCTCTTAGCAAAATTAGAAACTGTTTGCTTGGGGATTTTATCGACTTGATTTTCGAGGTTTTAGATGTTTGGTCCAACTTGCTCTGATATTGGTATTAGGTACAAAGGTTTTATTTAATTTGAGTTATGGACGCTCAAAGCTCTCGTTAAGATCATATCCTTAAGATTTGATTTTACTATAAAATATCAGTCTTTAAAATATTAATCGGACCTTTGCGCTTAAAAGTGTATCTTTAACTTTTTTCTCAGAATTTATATTTTTTCGGTTTATCCTACTTGGAATATTTTTTTATGAGAATCGAGAGTGTGGTGTTTGAAAGGGCAAATTTTCCAAATTATGCGAAAACCAGTAGAAGGTATGTACACGTTCGAGTTATGAATTTGAAAATGAAATTGTTTCCTGCAGGTTACGAATATCAAGAGTATTTAGTAGATTTTTGAGTAGACTTACCATACGATTCTGGCTGGTATTGATTGACCATATGGTTCAAAGTTCTTATGATATGAAGAGAATCACGCTGTTTCCCTGTGCAAGACATCGTATTATATGATTAATATTTATTGGTCATTGAATAGTTTGGAAAATATAAGTACTTCTACTTTCTTCTACTTATAAATTATTACCGTGAAAGGCAGAAGTGTAGGGAGTTTATGTGAATTGAATTATTTACCTTCATAAGTACATACAATAAAAAAGAATATACTGGTTCAGTTATTAATGAGATTTTTAATAAACTTAGTGTATTTTGTCTTTAACACGTCAGTCGTCAACGGCGCGCGAGCTATGTCGCGGCGAGATAGATTTTCCGTCTTTTTCTAATTAGAACTCTGAAAAAGAGACAGATAGTTTATCTCGCTGCAAGACTTCTCGCGCGACAGAACGCAGCACCATGCAGACAGAATCACGTCAAATATGAATATCGGCTTTAGACTCGGTAAAGTTTTAAACCCATGGTAATCGTAAGTTACGTCCGTACTAAAACTTTTTTAACATTGGAACTTTTACAGTTAAATAAGATGACAGCCATCACTGCCATATTTATGTTATGTAACCTGTTTTTTCAATAAATAAATAAATAAATAAATTAATAAATATTTAACGGTTACCGGTCAATAAAGTGGGGTCTATGCAACCGGCCCTTAAACGAATTTTATCGCGTACTTATATTAAATGAAGTTTCGAGCCCTTTGCAGCGCTCGCTCGTGATCAGGTGGGTAGACTGATATACAATTTTTTTCTATTATAATTACATGATGCGAACTGCAAAATTGCTCCATACGATTTGGACATTTCAGTACAAATTCTGTTCTGTTGAAATGGGGCCCTAATGCAACAACTAGGTCACGAGTTAATCATCATCTATTATTCAAACGATATTGTTAGTTTCTCAACCAACGCTTACCTGTGCCGGGTTCTCGACGATTAATCCCAGGGCTATCGGTCAACATGTCGGGCAGTTCGTTCGCGTTAGCAGGGGGGCCCGGGGGGCCTGGCGGGCCTGGGGGACCCGGCACCGGCATGTATTTGGTGTTGGGTACGGGCACGGCGGCCGGGCCTGGGGGGCCTCGTGGGCCTTCCTTCCCCGTAGCCCCAGGGGCCCCGTCGAACCCTCGATCGCCTTTTTCACCTTTTATCTTTGAAACAAATGGCCCGGTGTAGTTGATGTCTGATTTTTGCTGGTTTAGATGGATTTATGTAAGTTAAAATATAGGTTTAGTTACTGAAGGTGGAATGGAATTGGATTACGGGTAGATTAATGTTTAGAAATATGTTATTTTATGATATGTTAATTGAGATTAATTAGGGAGAATAGTATGGAGTTGCACGGTTTCATCCAAGTAGTGACAAATCTTTGTGATACTTTAATAGGAGACGTACAATTTGTCTTGATACTTTACCAGGTAGTTCGTTATTTTATATTCCTTCCCTTATTGACTTACTGTACAAAGCGAAAGTTCCAACTTGGAATTTTTGCTATCATACCAATGTTGGTACGTTGGTACACAGTATGCATTTTTTCCATTCACATGGGCAATGTTTCTGTGGTTAAAACAACAGTATTTTTAACATATGATACTGTCGTAGAATGTTCCAGTAGGTATAGGTACATGTATATTCAAACATATACATTTTTTAACATGAACATACACGTACTAATCCCTTAATCCACTAAAATATCCTTAAAAACCAATCAGACTCCATTGAAATACATTGAGCGAATGGGATACACCTAGGGATGTATTCCACTCGCACACTTACACATGATACACCGTTACTGTTTTGTTTTTCGACGCTAGTACTTAAGTGATTACCTTGTCAAGGTTGAGCGGGTTAAGGCCGGGGTCACCTTTTTCACCTTTCTGCCCCTGTAGTCCTGGCTGGCCTGTAGCGCCAGGTGGTCCCTGGAAGAATTATAATTGCTAACAAAGCTAAATTACGTGACGCAAAGTGACGTGTGGGTAAGCAAAATTAAATTGGTCATGCGTGTTCAACGCTAAAGATATGTTTAGGTACATCTTATTACTTGTATAGTAAAGACTTTATTTTAAGAGGGTAACAGATAAATTTTGAACAGTAAAGCTCTGGTTTCCTAGGATAGCGATGCCGTCATATGCCGATATGTGAGATAGACTATTCGTCTCTTTCTAATTAGAACACTTAGACTTAGATCTCGCTGGCAAATTATGACGGCACCGCTATCCCAGGAAACCAGAGCTTAACACTCATTATTCCGAAATTTAAAAATACAAGTTCGCTATTTTAAGCTAAATAAAAATTTGAACACATATGATATAATTGTATACCTATGTAAATAGGTTTGGTTAGGTTATTATAACATTCCAAAAACATTTAATTTCTTCAGAGGAACAAGGTTTTCGGAATTATGATATTCGGAAAAAATATACCTTGGACTCTTCGGAACTACATAAATGTAGTGTATCCATTTAAGAGCTCTATACCGAGATTTATTTTTACGTCTTTCCCTGGACATATACAGGGTAAAACGGCTTTGAAAACCTAATTTATAACTGGAACGCGGTTAATGCGGATTATTAATCAAACCGAATTAATAATCCGCTTAAACCGCGTCTTTTTTTGTGTCAACATCTTATATACAACATAATGGAATGGTTTTTTAGCACTTCGGTAGTTTATGTGCTGATAATAAGATACAAAAAGTCTAAAGACAACATGTGTTTTAAACTCTGTGCGACTCTTAAGGGTAGCCAGGACGCTACTCTCTATACAAACGTAATTTAGATCCAATTTTAAAATGACATACTAGAACAATTTGAATCTGTATAAATACAAATGTGATCGACCATATCTACGTCAAAACTAGTTTCTTTTGCTATAAGAGAAACAAAATTAAGCGATTATGTATTTATTTGTACACGGTGATTTTTAATCCGTGACCAGGAATATTAATAAAGAGCCAAAGAGGGCTCATGCAATTACATCACTGTTCAGTTCATTAAATTTAATGATAATGTTAACACTAACATACACTGAATTTATGGTTGCCATATTTCAGCGCTTTGGCGGGAAATTTGATAGGTTCTTACATCTACTTGTTATACATGTGACTATGTTGTGCGTGTGTCTAATAAGTAGACACAAGGGTTTCGAGGTTGGTCTATGAAACTAATGGAGGTATTAGTTTCATGGATTTGCACCAACTTAAAGGTGACAGTGACATTTTCTCAAACATGCAATGAAATATCGTCGTTACGTGCGTCATAACAGGCTTCGAAGTATCACATTTCGGGCGGAACAATTCGAGAGAACTGTAAAGGATTTTCATACAAAATTGAAGGCCTAGGCCGGAAATATATATTTTTAATTTTAATCTAAATATGGCGTCTGTGTTTATGAAAAGACTAAACAGCTGAATTATACTTTTTTAATTTTTTTCTAGTGGCTGAATGGTTATCGGAACAAAAAAATCCGTGTTAATGCCTATTATACACGAACTGATTTTTTACGAATAGAAATCTGTATGATTCAATGTGTTGATGAATAAAAATTGTCTATTTGTAAGTCACCAGAGACCATAGACAATATTTAAAATCCTCTGCATTTATTTTATCCCTTCAGCTGTGGCGAAAAAACATGGCCGCTTACCCACGTCTGTGGCCACCCTTGAGGGGCCTGCCTCCAATTGCGCCCCTCCGAGGGCCGCTCCACCGACCTGCAGGAAAAAATATGAAGCCCACAGAGGGATGAACACAGCTGAAGGGTTATTTATATCCTTTGCATTTATTTTCATTATTATAGAAATTAAGATTCTCATTATCAGTTTGTGTATAATGACCCTAATAGGGTCTATACGAACACTACACACGCGTAATACGGACGACGACGACTTATGTAAAAAAAAAACAGTATGGAGGGATTGGAGGGAAAATTAAAAGTCTTTTGTCGTGTAGCTGTATTTTAAATTTGTGGTTGATTATATATGAATAAAATTTCAAAATGAGTTATGATAACAGCGACGAAGAAACTAATTGTACTCCGCCGGAATTGAGGGCAGAGGCCGAATTAGCGATGAATAACTTGTTGCCGCCAAAATCGAAGGACAAGTACATAAATACAGGTTGGTTTTTTGAGTGGTGATATTTCTTATTTCATTGCTTATGTTTGAGAAAAGCACTATACATGTCTAGCCGTCAATATCCGGCCTCTCTACGGTCGGCCGTCTATACCTACTCACCAGGCAAGCCCTTCTTTCCCGGCGGCTGCAGTAATGTACTATTATATAAAATGTCATTCCTAATTCAGGAATTCAGTTTTAAACAGGAAAAAAAGCGTTTGTTTCAGGTAAATACTTGGTTCCTGATCACCAATTAAAAATTACCGTGTATAGAGACTTCGTGTGAAAAAAGTTCTTCTCGCTCAAGTCATTTTCTATGTTCTTCCAGTATACCGTCAAAAAGACAACCAATCTACGTTTGTATGGAGAGGTGAAGGAGTCAACTTGAGTCGAGCGTCCAGGCAACTCTTCAAAAACAATAGAGTTCCATAACTACCAAATTAATTTGTTTGGAAATGTTACAATCAAGATAGAAAGTAGGCTACATATATCCGTACTGGCATTCTGAAAATAAACGTGAAATAATTTTGTACCGGAATCAAACATGAACGTTAAGTCTGAATTAATGTAGACTTTGTGACACCAACTGAAATTAATTACGCAGGTTCGCGATAATGGATATTATTTAACCTACCTTCTGTCATTGTCAAAATCAACCGATGGACAAAGGCAAAAGAAAAACAAAATTAGTTGATTTTCAGACATGTGCATCTTCCCAAAATTTGTTGTTTGTTAGAATAGAACCCAAGCTGTTTGTTGGAGATCTGTTTTCTCGCACACGCGTTCGCTGCCTCGCACCGCTCTGGTGGAGACTCGCCTTAAATTTAGTTTTTATACTCGTCGACCTTAATGTTTGAATTAAGACTTCGTACACCAAACTTAAATCACATACTTTTTACTATGGAGCTCCCAACTCAACATTTCATAACTGTTGAGACAACTGAAATGAAATTGACCAATCTCGTGCGCCTTTACTAAACTATAATGTATTTGACCAATAGGACGCCGTCATGAGACAGTCAAAAGGTAATTAGACATCAATGCACAAAAAAGAAAAAGCCGTTAGTAGCACTTCGTTTTCAATAGATATCAAGTTGGTTTAATCAGTTCAGTTGACTCGTAGAAAAAGTATTGTATACAATAGTTAAATAATCAGCTTTTTAAGTCTCGTACCTTAATTAGGCCTACTCGTACCTAAACGTGGTACTCGACTGAAAAAGCATACATTATATAACGATTGCATAAAATACTATTGTGTAGGTACTCGATTTTACTAAACATTTTAACCCATAATAATTTGGAGAATACAATACTAACGAACCAAATGAGCGGGTGATTTTAATATTTATGCTACGTGCTGCAATAATGAAATATCAAATATTGTGTTATACCTCGAATAATCAAATAATATTGTTTTTGCTAACGTAAAATGTACATTCATATTTTGAAACCATATTTCAGTGTCTAACTAATCGATGGCCAATTTAGTTTAGTTGGTAGAGTCTTCCCAGCGAGTCAAGTCGCAAGGATTTTTATTTCAAAATCTTCATTAACCCCGACGCAAAAAGAGGGGTGTTATAAGTTAAACGTGTCTCTCTGTGTATCTGTGTCTGTGTATCTGTGTATCTGTCTGTGGTAGCGTAGCTCCCTAACGGACAGACCGATTTGAATGCGTTTTTTTGTGTCATAGATAGTTTTATCCCAAGCCAAAAAAAATCTGTTCAGCCGTTTGTGAGATATTGGACTTCAAAATGAAAATGTCGGGGGTTTTCCAACTTTTCTAACTTATAGTTATGAAATAAGCTGTCAATGCCTATAACGCGGCTATGCATTTCGTGCTACTAACATGGCCTTTTTTTCAAATTTGCCTGTTTATTTTTTTGACATGGCGACTTTTAGTGGGCCTGCCTGCACAGTTAGCAGTCCGGGGTCGAAGGATAAATATTTGTTGGTGTTATCATCATCCTCCTAGCGTTGTTCCTAGTTGTGCCCTTAAAGAGCCTAGGGTCCGCTTTGCTACCTAACCCCAAGATTTAAAAAAAACCGGCCAAGAGCGTGTCGGGCCACGCTCAGTGCAGGGTTCTGTAGTTTCCGTCCGTCACAGTAAGTGTCCCCACTTAAGCGTTAAACAAGCAATACTTAGCGAATAATACAAACAATACTTATAGAAACATTTTATTATTGGACAACGAACGACCAAAGACAACTAAGACAATTCGAGCACGACAAATTTTCGATCTAATGTATGGGCGCACCTGCTCCGACCCCATTAAATCAGGAGAAATCTTAACACCGCCATGTACGATATGAGCGTTCCGAGTACAGCGACATCTATCGGCAAGTTAAGTAAACTATTGCGCGCGAGCTTAAAGTATGGAAAATGATTTTTATGGGATAATTCATTATTGCGGACATTGATCCATCTACCTAACGTACGTATAATGAGTTACGTGATTGACCCGCAGGTAAACACATAACGTTTTAAACGAGAGTTAGAACAATGCAACGTCATTTAGTAAAAAGTGTCATTTAGATCTATCTGACGCGCGTACAATGTGTCACGTGATTCACCTGACCTGGATCTTATTTAGTATGTATCTCGAGAACAAGCTACATATACTTAACTACTATCCATTCCTTAATTCGATTATCCACGTTAATCACCAGACCCCGATCACCCAGGAACCTAACGGCAATTATTTTATATTCAAGTAGGAAAAAATATAATGTTCGGTTAAGGCGCTTCGCCGGACGCTACCGCGTCACGCTCGTTTCGCTCGCTCGGCTCGCGCGCTGTAGGGTCGCAGTTCACCTGACAACCTAACCGTTTTTTTCTTTTGGGGTATCAGGCTAGGGGATTCTAGTCAACAACAGCAACATACGATGTTATTAAATATAGTACAAAAATGCTGCGCAGTCAACGGTTAAACGTCGGAGCTTTTTTTGAAAATAACCCGTGTTACGTTCCCGTTGTCATTCTTACCGTCCAGCCGGGTAGTCCGATATCACCGGAGGTCCCATCAGTCCCGGGCGAGCCTGGAGGCCCAGGGGCGCCCGGTGGGCCTCTAGGGCCGGGAGGGCCCGGGTGCCCTCTCTTGCCTCGAGGCCCTGTCTCGCCTTTCTCGCCCTGTGGGAAAATAAGGCATTTATACTGCTCATATTAGCTTACGTGGATAAATACAGTTGCGCTAGGAGTGCGTATACTTGAAATAGTTTAAAGTGACTGACACTTTACAAAATTGTCATTGGATTTTGAATCTGCCAGCTTAGTAAAGTTTTTTTTCAGCGGATTACCATGGTGCAACTTTGTCAAGTCTTTTTTTGTATAACTTGTTTACTTCACTTCGGTGTGTACTTATGTTTAAAAATGTAAATGTATTATACATATGCACATACATTGCCAAAATACAAAATATAACCTACCGGAGGCGGGGTCTAATGTTATGATACCGATAGTTAAAGGTGGTCAAATAATTATTACTCATAGAAGTGGTGCCGTGTCAACTGCCAAGTAAGTCTATAGTTAGACTTATTATTGTGCCGTGGCTGCTAAATACCTATCAGTTGTCTGGAAGAGATATCTCATTAGCGATAAGATCGCCTATGGTCTACCGTTCTATCTAATGTAAGTCCTTTGTGTTTTTTTATTTCTTTTTGTGAACAATGAAGAGTATTGGTATTGTATTTATAATAAACACAGCTAAAATAATAGTCTGCCACTGTCTCCTTCATCTAAGATGAGTGTTCATTCTACTAATTTAAGAATTTAAAACGTAGAACCGGTATCCAAGACAAAACTTCGAACTTATATACTATGTTATCTCCCCGCGTCTTATAAACCAACGTTATCGTACAAGTTTTCAAAAGATTATTTTAAGAAATTCCTCGTTGGCTCTTCTAACACAGAAATTGATTTTATCAAAGTTTCCAACCGAACGCTCTCGAACAATTTTTCTAAGAGCTCTTATTTGCGAAGCACAAACACGCCTTACTTTTGTCCAGACTGAAGCCTCGTCTTTAGAAAGCGCGACTGGGCCCGGCGGCCCAGCTTCGCCCCTGTCACCTTTGGGCCCAGTAAGCCCAGGAACACCCTGGGTCCCAGGTAGACCCGATGGCCCGATGTCGCCCCGTTCTCCTGGCTTCCCGTCATTGCCAGGGAATCCTTGAGGGCCTTCCATGCCTCTTGTTCCTTTCTCGCCCTGTTAAAACATCCACACAGTTCGAATCGGTCAATAAATGGAGTCATCGGGTTGTCATTCGAATATTCAAGTGTGCCCAATAATAGGTCGTTCGTAAGTGGCGTGTCTTATCAGTAAAGAAACAATACTGAATCTAAAACTTATCACTTATTCTTTCGAATGGAGAGTACTTTTGTAATGCTATAGTATAAGTTCAATTGTTTTCAATTGCCGACCCAGCGGGTGTAAGATGGTTGCTATTTTAGCACTTATCGTTGTGGATATATACGTAACTCTGACACACATACTCTTCAGAGTGACGGATGTGTTATCCACAGTGATAAGGGTTAACCATCTTACGACCGCTGAACGTGTAACGTCAGCCAAGCACGTTTGAGCTCTGCTCTTAGGACATCGGAAGACTTGTAACAAAGAGTGTGTGTTATGTCCATCCTAAAAGATAAGCCCTATAAGTGTGTGTTTAAGTGTGTGTGTACTAAAATACTTTCTAAAGCTGACCGAAAGACTGTAACAAAAGAATGAGCATCTAAATTTAGTCGATATCGCTTAAATTTACGGCCATTAAAACTTCCAGTGTCACACAATTCAACAGTTTACTGGCAATAGGGTTTTAATGTTTCCGGTATTAATTTATTCATTCGTCTGTCGGTATTGTAAACTATAATTATCAAAGGAAACATATTATAATCTGTAAAATAGCGTTGCTTCATTGTAAGTATGAATTACTGTAACCATAATGGTTACAGCAAGGAACAAAAGTGTAATACGTATTTGTTAACATTTAAACTTACGTGGTAAAGTAAATTCGACGTAAATTGAAAACGTATCGGTAATACCGGATTGTAATGAGTTTCATTTGAGTGTAAAGTGTTAGTTACTTTAATTATTAAATTAGTTGAAAATATTAAACAGTTTTGTTTGATAGGTAGTATTTACTCGTACATAGATAATTACATTATAATTATTAATGTACCGTCATAAGAAAAAAATACATATTTCGGGTACATACGGATAACAGCCAAAATCATAACAAGCCTGGTTATCAGAATGGGTTTTTGGTCTGAAAATGGGCAATGCATTAGCAATATCGATATTGCATATGCCCAGGGCCCTCAAACCCCACTTATCATCAAAAGGCTTGGGAGCTCGTTTGCTTTGAGCCATAAAAAAGCCAGGGATTTAGTAAAATGGTAATATTTATCTACAAGGAAGTAATTACCTTCTCGCCTCCCTCCCCTTTCGCTGCCCTCACCACGGCAGAAGCGTCTCTCGGGCCTGCGTAACAATTTATATTCCAGTTAAGGAAACTCAAACTCGTATCGTGTGCTTCTTTCTTTGAAAAATCGACCCTCGTATTTGAATACAAGGCACTTTATTGTTCGCAAAAGAGATGTGAGTTAGGGAAAGTAAAAGGTGGATTTATATGCCGGTTATGGAAAAGTCATAGAATACAACGGGAGTTATTGGTTAGATATACTGGAGCTACATAAGTACGGTACTGTACCTTTTTGAATGCATATTATTACTGAATGCAGATATGACTTAGGTATACGTATATACAGAATTGAAGTAATTGAGTGCTTCTAAAATAAGAATGTCATCAGGTGGTCATCAGATTTCAATAGTTCGTGAACAGTATTTTGAATCGGCCTTAAATCGGAACCGCGGCCTGTTCGGCCGCGGTTCCGATTTGGTTTCCTGCACGCTTAGCACAAGACCGCACGCGAGCTGTTTCGAGATAAACTATCCGTCTATTCCTAATTAGTACAGACCCCATATCATGGTAGTCCCCAATCCGCACTGGGCCAGCGTGGGGACTACTGCCCGTTCCCTCTCATACGTGAGAGGAGGCCTGTGCCCAGCAGTGGTACGTATATAGGCTGACTAGCTAGCTAGCCATATCATGGTCGGTCTTATCACACGATAAGTGACAAGATATAACGTCTGTCACTGGTTGACACCGTTTGATAGAACGAGACGTCGCTCCTATCTTGCCACTTATCACGTGATAAGGCCGACCATGATACGGGGTCAGGAAGAGATGTAGCTATCATGCCGCTAGAAAGCTGGCGCGCCATCTTGTCAGCATGTAATACGCCGGCAGTCTTTACTAATATTATTAGGACAAGTACCTCTGCAAGTTTGTACGAAGACGGTAAACTACGGAAATACTTGTCTGATAAAAAAATCTGAGACTAATCCAGAACGACTTTCAGAAAAACATGTTTAATATTATCATCCCGCGGTTTTATCTGGGGTCACAGGCAGGGCGAGAGCAGCTAGAACAGTATAAACGTAAAGCATGTAATCCATTGCAAAATCGCGTAAATCCACCATACGCCAGAATAAATCCACTAGCTACGATGCTTTCCGTGACATCGCGCTCAACTCTGCAAAAGCTTTGACACTAAATAGACACCAGCAAATCCAAGGAGGTATTCTTCCTGTCAATGAAGGTATGATAGAAGCAAACTGCTTAAAAACGTTGTTTTGGTGATGAATGATGAATATGATGATGGATGAATAGTTATGTACGATTCTCACCGAACGGGCCGGGCTGGAGCGCATTCTATCACATGCAAAGGAATTTGAACCGTCTATACAGCAGATGCAATTCATATTTGATTACAATTCCCACCCACCGCGACGGTAGCTGCCGCCTCGCAGTGGGTGCACGATGCATTCAAATATGCAATGTAATTAGGTACTGTTTATTCGGTTCAAATTCCTTTGAATGTAATAAAATGCGCTCCGGTCCGGCCCGTTCGGTGAGAATCGTACATTACTGATATTTTGTATGCTAAAAACCCCTTGTTAAGCTAAAAATTCACAACCTTTTTTCTTAATTATATATTTGACGGTACTTGGGAACATATTAATTCTGTGTTTAAGTCGTGCGTTACTAATTCTTATCTTGTATAAAAAAATATTAGACTCGCGGCTTACTCTTAACCTCCTGACTACAACTGACTGTAAATACTGTAAATAGTTAAAAAAAACTTATCAGAAGGTACAATATTAGAACTTCTAACATTTTGTTATAAGTATATCTTTACAAAGATAATAACAGAGGTGAGTAAAGTAGCCAAGAAATTATTAAACCTATGTCTTTTATTTTTTCTAGTACCTATAATTTCCAAAGCTATTTCATTATTCAAGTATATGTATTGTTCGTCTGATAACACACGTTGCTTCTATTATTTCAATAACGCATAAGTATTTGATTGGAGCGACAGCGAAAGCGTTAATTATAATTAATCTAATTTATACAATTACATTTTATCAACAATTATCAAATATTTCTTAAATCGGATAGGGGATTCCGCAGAATACTCCCCAATATAAAAACTTATACAAAGCATGTAATCTCACAGACTTTGTTTCTAAATAATATTAGTATACCTACAACAACATACAGTGTGTAAATTTCATACGGGCGTATATTTTAACCAGCCATAGTATTCGACCGTACACATGATTTTGTTAAATAACTTAATTAATAATGAGTTAATATTTTTTTTAAGTACAACCGAGCAGCAATGTACTACGTTTAAACTGATTTGACTTAACAAACGTTTTGACTTTTATCGATGTCACTAGACAAATGACATGACGCGTAGTGAATACATTGCGTGCTCAATTATTTAATATGAGAAAAAAAAGCAGTTAGTTAACGAAATGTATGTAAATCTGTTGTCAAGGACCGACACTAATCGTATTCGCCCGTATGAAGTTTACACACTGTATATCTTTGTGTAAACGGTTTTGTGTGGGTAAATAATTACCAATATAGGAGTAAAATTTCCTTACTCCTTACATTTACCACCTTGGGGTCAAAAAAGTAACTGGCTCGTTTCCAAAAATAATAAGCTTAGATGTTACAATGAGCACGCAATTCTTATTAAAAATAAATCTAAACGCAAAACAAACATCTGAGATTTTTATCGGCTTTCTTACGACAATGTGCTATGTTGCTATGCCGGTGGGGAGTTTATACCATCATCTGACAAATTATTCTAGACTTTTGCTATATTTATTTAATCGTATGGCTTACGTCGTATGAGGGAGGCCTATGTCCAGTAGTGGACGTCTTTCGGCTGATATGATGATGGTGGCATAGGTACATTATTTCGCTTATAATGTTTGTCAGTCTTGGCTGTTGCTATAATAGTAGTTTTTGCGACTGATCCATAATGAGAGGCCTTAAAATACGTTAGCGAAACGAGCGTTAGCGAGTAATAACATTACATTACAGATTTTACCTACTACCACAGACAAGACAGTTCTCATAGTAAAATCGGTTGTAGTAATGCTGGTCATTTCCTACGGTTTCTGAACGCATTTTAGAGCACTAATGATATGTGCGTAGATAAAGTACATTACTATATATGTATATTTTACTAGAGGTAAGATAGATATTTGTAACTCTCGTGTTCGATCTGACTCCCATGATTCAGTGTGTTCCTGTTGTGAAAGCCTCTGCATCTAAGAAAATTGTTGTTTTAATTTATGGCAAGTAAATTACAACTTAGTCTTATTTACGTCTCACTGCTTGAGATACTCTACCCTATACTCATTCATAACAATAAAAGAAGTGATCAATAAGTGTTAAGGGGATGTCTTGATTTAAGTCGAACACGCTCCCTAAACAGACACACGCTGCCTTCCGCGCACGAGAAAAAGATATGTAACACTCTTCGGGAATGGCTTTTTTCGACAAATTTCGATAAATACCTAACTTAGGGAAGTTTTGTTTTTTCATCAAGTAAGATTTTAAATAAAATAAATACTATAGTATTAACTTCATTGTGTCGTAAAATAATATATCGTTTTAGTAGGCTGAGTAAAAAGGAAAATACAGACCCGACTTTGGATTTTTTTTCTATTCTGTATCGATCAAATCAGATAAACAATCATATAGTCAAGAATCATACATCTGAAAATCAGACCTTATTGTTTCTGAAGCTAGTCAGAATGGCGTTCAAAGCATGCGATAATTTCCAATGCACCGCCTTTACAAAACCTTGGGACATTTCCCTGTTGTTTTCTCTGTCGCGTATGTCCGTATGTCAAACTACCTTTATGGTATATTCGACTGACATTAATTGTAGAACATATGTTGTATTTCCAGCTAGCCGTTGTAGTGTCGTAATCAAATGACGAAAACATACTGCAATGGCTCAGAAATTCACACAAGTGGTGCCCCCCCCCCCCCCCCTCTATGACTTTCGAAACGTTTAATTGCAAAATATAAATAAGTTTGTGGCCAAAATTTCATTTTTGTACAAGCTTTTATTGCCGACTGTACTTTGATGTATAAGTACCATCAACTAGGTACTCATTGAGACGATTCTAACGAACCCAAACTCAACGGAGTGACGTCGGTTACGTACTGAATTCCCATGGCCACCTTCTGTCTCTGTCATCAGATCAGCTCGATGGTACCATAATATTGAACTGTCATCCAAACTGTATATATACCCAAAATTTCAGTCATGTCATGGCAATCGGTCACCGGGAAGTGGGTCAAATTTAACTTGCAAGATTCGTCCCATACAGTATACATACTAACAGGGCAAGTTAAATAGAAGGTTGTAAAAAACGGACATAGTGCTTTATTACTTTTCACAAAAAAAATATGATAAAGACCGGTATAAAGATTTTTGTGTTATTGCTAAAACACTGCCTTCCTTAACGAAAAGGACGTGAATGTGCCATGTGGTTCCTATGAAGATAAAACCTTTTTTGACTTACGATATTGGATAGTCATTATTAATATGGGTTGACTAGTAGAAGGTACGGAACCCTTAATTGTGCGTAGTCTGAAAAGCGCTTGATAGGTTTTTATTATTTAATAAATACCTACTGCCAACAGGATATAGATAATATTATGGCGTTATTGAAGGACCACTGGGATGTTGAAAGTAAATACCCTGTTTTCTATGGAATCCAATATCTGTCACGCGGCTATAATAAAAACGAATTCGGTATCATCCATCTTATGGCCACTCCATCACGTTTGATCCATAGGTTAAATAAGCAGGTTGACAAGCGCAATTAATTGATAAGATAACGAAGTTCGTTGCGACTGGGAAACTAAATTAGTAGTTTTACAAGGGTTTTGTGATTATTTGTTGATTTGGCGTGATTCATCATATGAGCCGAAAGACGTGTATTGCTGGACAAAGGCATCCTTCAAAGAGTGCCACAATGACCGTTCCTGCGCCACCCGTATCCATCGGACATCCGCGGCCTATACCAGGTCAGCAGTCCACCTTGTGGGGGGCTTACCCACGTTGCGCCTGCCGGTCGCCACTCGAGAACCTTTTCCCCTCAACGGCCATCGGTTCTACGTGCAATGTGTCCCGCCTACTGTACTGTGCCTCTTAAGTTTAGCGATTCGGAGGACTACATCGGTTGGTGTGATTTATAGCCAAAGACTAGCCGTCGATGTGTAGCCGTTTATTGCAAAGAAGTTAAGAATTAGTTACAACTGATTAGTCTTGAAAAGTTTTATTTTATCTTAATGTGCAACATAACTTTTGAAACAAGTTATTTTTTGTTAAGTCGTTTAAGTAACACCATTGTGCAGATTATTATAACAGTCCCTCTTTCGACAAATACGCTACTAGCAGATAAATCAAAATCAAATCAAATCAAAATATTTATTCGTGACAAACACAACATCGATTATAAAATAAATAATAAAAAATAAAAAAACACATTTTGCCACGAAATGGACCCAGCTTAGCATGTTGCTAGCTTGGCAGCCAGCGCTGGTCTTCCGCAGGGTCCATTTGGTGAAATCAATGATAAACACTAGTCATAATTTATACAACACACGTGAACTGACAATGAATATAACACATTTTTAATTTAATTAGAAAACATTTTATTTTACCTATAATATCGGCATCCGCTGATAATGAATTATCAGCGATGAAAGGCCCTGGGGGCCCCGGCAGACCCGGTGTTCCTTGGGCACCTGTTAATAATAAATATTTTAAACTCTTATAAATAGTACACTTACTGCGTAGGTTGGGAAAATAGGGATTGCCGGCCAAGTACATATTCACAACGTGGGCGGCGACACGAGGCTGGCAGCCGCTATCTACGCCGACTTATATAATTTCTCAAACATACAAGGTTAGGACACAAAGAAGAACTTCAAGTATTTGTTTTATACTGAATATGATATTGAAAAAAAGATGGTCACTTTGCCGACCTCCAACTTTTCATGTAAATCCAAAAAGGATCTCGTCATCGTCTCGTGCCACCCGAAACGTCATAAATCGCAAGCTTCGCAGCCTAATTACAAGAAACATAACATCAGTATTTCATTGCATTTTTGTCAACTATATAAACATGAAAATAAAAGAAATGCCAATTTCAAGTATAAAGTAACAACACAAGTGAAACAACTCAAATAAATGTACCTTCCCGAAAGAAACGAGTTGTGACAAATTGAATAAAAATACGACCTGTGAACTATGTCAAACACTAAAAGAACTTGTAACACTACGGAATAACAAAACTCATTTTCAGAAAATAACATTCTTTGCAGAGAAATAAAATGTCTCTGTCGAACATAAAGAGAAAGTTACATTCGACGATAAAAGGCGAGCAACCTGTACGTTTGACACCGTTCAAAGGGTCGGACGTAAAAAATAAAGATTTTCCAAATCGTTGCAATATAGCCCTAAAATCTTGCAAACGAGTTCCACGCGCATAAATAAGGGTCATAGTGTAACATAAAATTTGACGGTTGAGTTAGTTTGTTACCTTTCTCGCCCTTTTCTGCTGGACGGCCGTGAGGGCCCGGTAGGCCGGGCGTGCCGTCGCGTCCAGCCTGCCCGCGCTCGCCTTTCGCTCCGTGAGGGCCTCTCAGCCCCACATAACCCTAGTAACACAGTTATAAGCCCACGGGTTGAAGGTAACATAACGTCCTGTTACGAGGGTCAAGCCGGCGCTTATTGCGTTAGCCCCGAATTTATTCTACGCGTACCTACTAAATTAGTGAGGGTCGAAAGAGATTTTATTTTGATTTCGGAAGTACGCCTCCTGTGACAAAGTGTTTTATGAAGGATGGCTTAATCTTATTTGCCGAAGTTTACACAAAATGTAAAGATAATGCACGGTTTGCTTTGAAAGCCCTTATACCTCGAAAATTAACGAGTAAGAATGTATTGTTGCACTTTATATACACCGTGGCCGTGAATAACCCGAAAGATTTAAGCTAACGATACTAGAGCCTAATTAGAGTATATATAGTTATGTAACATATAGTCTAAAAACTCATAATTAAGGTGACATTATTTTTTTACAACAAATCAAAAGTTTAAAAATCTCCAGTCTAACACACCCTAAGGGCGTGAGCATGACGTAGCCACCTTCTTCTTTTTTCACGTAGATGTACTAACTAGACATCGTGCTAGACATAACTTGTCACTTCTTGTCATTCATGGAATACAAGTCACGGCATTAAAGGCTTGTTCACAAAGAAGCGGGCAATTAATAAGATTTAATTTGTACTGAAATAGTAATTTAATTAAGACACATAATTAGACCCATGTTGATATAACATTATTTACTCGTACTGTTGTGAAAAATACGTGGTTTAAATCTTTCAGGTTATTCACGGCCACGGTGTATATTCGGACTTTGTTGAAGACAACGCAACCGGGCAACGCACTAATCACCGTAAGACATAATGGTCGTAGACGTAAATTTCAGGTATGATCCATTGTCATGTCCCCGGCATGACAGTGAACCATACCCACGCCATGGGGTTATACCCTTTTTCATGACTGTCTCTTGAAATCATATCGACACGAAACTTTAAAATAAATCGTAAGTTTCATGACGTTCTCCTTCTATCAATGACTCAAGGCACATGAAATCACGACGCTTTATATATGTAGGTACATATTATGTGCACTTCAGCATACATACATGCTTTGTCCGCCGATATTTTGATCACGCTGTAAGTAACTTAAATAATCTTATTCAAAGAAATATTCCGACCCATAAAATTAAAAACAAATATCATGTGTGTTAAGCAAACCCACACACCTACTCATAATTATGAAGACGTTGACAAATTACTGGTTCGTCATAATTGTTAATCTACATACACTTACCCGTTCTCCTTTGTCTCCCTTGGACCCGTGTAATCCCCTCTCCCCCTTGTTCCCCGGATGTCCCCTATCACCTTGGGGGCCTGGCGGACCCATAGGACCTCTCTCGACCTGTGGTCCTGGATTACTGGACACGAATAATCCTGCTGATTCCTGAGAAATGAAGACGAGAATTATTACAAAAACAATTGTTATGACGGTACTTCCTTAATTGCGGAGGTATACTTTCCCGTAATCGTGTATATTTTTACCTTATTTGTTCTTATATGATATAAGATATAGGTAGTAGATTATAAACTAAACTACCTGTAACAAGTGTAATGGGTGTAAAGCATGGTGTAAACCGTTCCTGTTTTCATCATAAATAAATAAAACGCTTTACTGATTGATAAGCCTTTTTGAAAGTACTTCTTTAAGGTCAAGTTTGTATTATTTATTAATTAAGGACCACCAACGGATAATACATGTGTACATTTGGCTTTAAATTTAAATTTTCTGTGAATACCAAATATTTGAATTCAAAGATGTATGTGTAATCCCCCACCTTCAATGGGCTATCATGAGGACTACTGCCCATGCCCTCTCATGGAAGAGAGAGAGAAAGTCTGTCCCGAGTAATGGGAAGCAACAATGATTTTACCATGATGGCTGCAGGCCCGGGAGGTCCTGGGGGACCCTGAGCGCCAGCGGTTCCGTCGACTCCTGGCTCCCCTTTTGGTCCAAGCTGACCTTCCACTCCAGAAGGGCCCATTTCTCCCCTCTCTCCTCTGTCACCTTTTGGCCCTCCTGGCCCTGGAGGACCTTGGTCGCCCATTTGGCCCTGTTGACACAAAATACGAACTATTGAAATCGTATTTTTTTCTTGTTCTCATTTCTGGTTATGTCAGTTAGGTCAATCAACAATGTCTTGTTTTTATTCTATCCCGTTAGTAAGTGATAAAAATAAGAGAGCTTTCTAAACATGGATATATAACAGATTTCCCATAACATAGGCATTAAAAATGTAAAAAAAACATATAAATTTGGTAGATTCATAAAATCACAGTTTTAAATAGTGAGCTAGGAGACGTACCTAACAACGGCAAATAGCGACCGAAGAAAGTAGATTCACCTAGTTATAAACAAACAATTTGATAACTTTGTGTTAAATCCACGGATTTTTTGCAGAGTCCTTAGTGGTGGTTAATGTTAATGCATTGGTCAAGCCAAAGAGACAGCAAGTTTGAAAGATCATACCGTTTTACCCGGCGCGCCGGTGGTCCCATCTGGACCCGTCGGGCCTTGGGGGCCTGGGGCACCTTTAAGGCCTGGCACCGTGGACAGGATCCGAGACAAGTCGTTCACGGTGCACTTGCATTGGCTGGAGAGCGGGATCTGGTTAAAAATAATATGTTTTAAAGCATGTTTCTTAATATTTATGCAGTAGGTAAGTAAAACCACGGTATACTAACTAGGGTTCTGATCCAGAACCCTGCGGAACGCCGCTGACTTTGTGTAGTACAAGATGCTTATGGAGCAGCAACTACTGTTCTCTACATACTGTGAAGTAGTCTTGAATCTAGTGCGATACTGTATTAGTTACGGAATTCATGATAATCACCCCATCCATGGATTTAAAATAAAATATAACAACCATACACCACTGCTATACCTATCACTACTGCGTAGAGCCTATACATACCCAGTTAAGGCTACGAAGGGAATGGAAGTACAATATTACCGCCTTGGTGTTTAATATTACGCAAACATCGCTAGATCTCATAGAATTTCCATTTAAATCAGGTACTAATGCATACACTGCATAATTTCTGGAAATCTCACTAGATTTACTATTTATGATTGAAGTCTAACAAATGAGATCAGTTGACGATGCCTAGATAGACATAATATAAGATTAAAATATACGCAAAGAGATGCATTCTCAGAGCTACTACTAATAGGGTATTTATTTCTACTCGTATAAATTCGTCATCAACAACGACCAACGTTGTTGACGATCAACGTTATGACACCTTTAGGTAATAGGATTTTTTCTGCCGAAGACAAGGTAGTTTTTGTATGATCTTTGTTTAGAATCCGCACATAATTTATGTCCATCCCAAAATTCCATCCTATGGTGAATACAAAATCGGAGGAGTATTGACGGAGAGTAAAAAATTACAGTAACGAACTTACATTTTACAGAAATTACCCCCTTAATATGAATGTACAAAGATAAAACAAATGCTTTAGTTATTAACTAAAAGGGCTACTCAAGGTTGTCATAGATTTTTGACAAGTTTTTAATCGTATCTCCTACTTTTGCACAACAGACAAAATTATAAATTAAACGGCTATCGGTTCTTCAATCTTTTATCTCCATTCTTATGTACCGGATTTTGAAAGAACTGAATACTTAATTTTGTACGTTTTTTTAAACATTTTCTAAAAAAACACTTATTTCGTATCTCTATTGACGGGAAAGAGCTAACATATATACGAAATCTACATATTTGGGTTCGTCTATGACGTCTTTAAAACGTGTCTAAGGTTTTCATTTTAAACTAATTCACACAAAAGTTATGTTATGGCTAGAAAACCCGTTTGGCCTAAAATTGTTCAACTTTGATGCCACATATCTCGAAAACAATGAATTTTGAAGCAAATATGGGATACAATATTGCTTAAAGCCGTTGTGGTTAATATAATAAGTTAATAAGCTGCAAAAAACATTAGAAAACTAAGGGATTCAGATCGAAGGTCATTGGCGTATGGAAGCCCCTTAATAGTAAACAAGTAATCTATAATTCGATACTTACAATAGTTCCTTTCTCGCCGTTTTCCGCAAGGTCTGTAAAATAAACATAACGGTTTTATTACTCTTGGTATAGTCACTGTGACTTTGAATAACATTAAGACAAGTATGCGTTTTATTTTATGTCATGTCTTATCAAAGAAATATTAAACGAAAAAAAAGAGATACTCGGATGGATTGATATTAAGTACCTGGGATATTACGCATTGAATTAAACTGTTATCATATGTCAGTAAAATTATTAAACCAAGAATATAGTACATTTCTAGTGCGGAAAGTACCTACGAGTATGTCATTACTTCACGAGTACTGAGATATCAGTATCAGTATCAGAGTACGAGTATAATGTGAGTGATGAGTTTATACAAAACTCGGGACGAGTGAAGAATGACATTTCCGCACGTGTATCGAACGACGTTTTTTAATACAGTTGTGAAAAAATAATCGCGAAAACCATCTTTCCGTACGCTAAACAGCAACTTTTTGAGCAACTGTATTGATAAAATGTTAAACACCAACTAAGTTTCTATTCAAACTGTACCTATTCGACTTACAGAAATTCATGTATTCTGCAAAAGATTATTTTGGTATAAACCATAGCATTCAAAAAATATTTAGGTATCTGTTTCGACTTTGGTGAATTTCCATTAGACGTCAATAATTGTTTTACAATGGATGTGCTTAAAAAAAGCGTTTTCCAAGCACCCAAATCCTACGGAAAGTGCCACTTTTTCGCACTAGTGCTTTTTACTTTTTTTAAAAGTTTGTTGTCAGCCCGACGCAAAGAGGTTTTATTACTTGGGAATAGTTTTACAAATATTTCAATTACACTTTTTCTTTCAATAAAAGGTACATAAATACTAATAGTTAATAAAATGTTTTATTCACATTTTGAAATTTTGAATTTTGGCATTTAATTAATTCGTTTTAAATATTCACTTAATGTGTTTGGCTGAACGCATATCTTTCTTATGCGTTTTGCTATACGATAGTATGACCATTTGCACATGCGCATATTATTATGAAGACCGCGCATGTATTTAAAACTAAAAAGATCGGCATTGTTTTGATTGTTGTTTACTTTGGAGTGGTGTTTTTGTTAATATGTTAAAAATGTCGAGTGAAAGTGACTTATCAATATTAATAATGATTTAATCGAATTTAAACTTTCGTGAGACATGTTAAAATAAAACTACGACACCGCGCGTTACGAGCGACACCGCCGCGAGAACACTCATCCTGAAGAAGAACTCCCGAAGAGTTCGAAACATGTCGCCCGGAGTGACATTGAATACGTGAGTTGAACCGTGTGGTTAGAAGTTTTAATAATGATTTATTGCGTTTCAATAGTGTCAGCATGTTTCTTAGAACTACGACGGTACAGCGTCTTTTTGTTGTGGAGTTACTTACTCACAATTAATTGTGTTCCAAAACCGCAATACAATGGTTTTAACTTTTAAGTGAATAAGCTTGACAGAAAAAGATGTGAAGAAGTTGTTAAATGCAGTTCCAGATAATTAGTAGGTAGGTACCTGACAATCTAAATAGGTTCTTCAATTTTAACCTATCTTTTTTAAACTGACATTTCAACATTATATACACAATGTTTTTCATCACATTTGCGAGGAAACAAATAAATTTAAGATGATGTACACATAACTACATACTTACTACTTAAAACTGTAAATAATTCTGTTAAACGTGTTATAGTAGTGTTTTTAAGTTTAAATTTATTTATAAATACGTTTTCAGACATCTTATTTATTTGATATTTAAACCTCTTTGCTTTCTAACTGCCGCATGAGTGACAGATACAATTTAAGAAAAAAGCCATCTCGCCAGTGGGCGTAACAAAGGCTATTTATTGTAGCTCTGTATGTCTGTGCATTATGAAGCCCTTTTCGAACAAAAACCTTTTTGAAAAATCTATTTCCTCACACAAGGCATAGTAAAACGTTATATGAAAAACGCGCGTAATGATGATTTCCGACTCCTGTCGAAATATACATTCAATCGCTTCAATCGTTCATGTATAAAAATGACACTAGTCGGAAATCACCTACTTTCCACACTTGTTGCATTAATAACTATTATCGTTACTTATGAATCGTCGTATATTTAGTGCAATTAAAATATACAAGTTATTTTGTCACTTCTAGCATGTGTCAAATTGTTTTTTATTACTATTCTACTTTTCAACCAAAAAACGTCACACGTGTTGACGTGTTGTTAAAAAAAACCAGTTTGTAGTTTTCAATCTCAATTGGTTGATTATCGACAATATGACAAGTCAGTTTGTTCTGTTCGATTTCAGAACACAACAAAACAAAATCCTACCGAAGTTGAATCGATTCCCTTTACTAGAGTCTGGCAAACGAAAGCGTGACCTGGACTTTTTTTAAAGTGGCAACATTATAATCTGTCAAAGGCACGTCAAATTCTTTGGTTAGAGTTTTCAGTATTTTGTTTACACAATTATTATGCATTAATAACGGCCGTAATATGGGTAAAACAATAAAAAGTAATGTGCGAAAGCTGCTACATACTATGATCAGTAAGTTCAAGCAAAAACAAGAGGAGAAAGAAGTTGTTTTCCAAGAGAAACAACAATGTTTAGATGCGATGTCGGATTTTTTCGGTTAGTATGACTTTGTAATCTTAATCCTTGTCGGCTAATTATTTGTTATAATAATAGTGACGATAATGATGATACGTTCCTTATGTTTACAGATAATCATGAAAATATTCAAGGAATCCGTAAATAACTTGAATTTGCCGCGTTTTCTCAGGTCACGCTTTTGTTTGCCAGACTCTAGTTTTGCTTGAATCTGAAACAGAATAACGTGTCTGATTGACTGTCGTTGAAATCGTTACTTTTCACTCATATTTTGATGATGATGAGAAGACACTAAGGGATTAGTGTCTTCTTATTTTTATTTTAAATGATCTCGATTTAAAAAACTAATGTTCAATCTAGGGTTTGCACCCGGGAAATACCGGAACCGAAAATCCCGGGATTTCCCGGTTTTTTGGACCGAGCTAAGAACCGGGATTTCGAAAACCTTGTCCCGGTTCTTTAGGGACTTTCGGGAAATATACTTTTTCGTTTCATATACAAAGAAAAAAGTAAGTTTACATAATAATTGTTATACTTAATTAATTGTAAATATGTGCGGTCTCCTGCGATACAGGCAAAGCCTAGTGCAGGGACTGGTACTTACAATAACGTGTACACTACTTTTGCTCAATAAAATGTCTTATGTCTTATGTCTTACTTATACTATGTACAAGTTATTAATGCAAGTACAAGTTATTAATGCAAGCGAGAGTATTAACAAAATATCAGCTAAAAGCAAAAAGGCAATTTTTTAGCAGTGGCTCGGCGTTTACGCTTAGGTTTTAGGTTGGCAATGTTGGCATATGTCGGTTGCCCCCCGGCCCCCGCCCTGTTCGCCTACCCCGCACTACAACTTGCCGGCTGCCTCGCCTCGCGTCGACCGCATCGCCAGTCGTCATCCATTGCTAATAAAAGACGTACGATTACGATAACTGTGATACCGAATACCAATGGTAAAATATTTAAGAAATGTGCTCACTGCTTTGTGTTCATAATTTGATTAGAACATTGTTCTCATTTAAGAAATATCTATGTATAAATGCTGATAATAACATAAATCTCAATATGTGACATTATTTACTCATACATATAACTTACGCTGTGATGATTTAGAAGACTTTATAATTAGATATAGATGATTGTTATAGTGTTTCATTATATAAAAGTACCTAGTACCTACACTGTAATGAAAATAATGTTAATTTTATACCAAAAAGAATGTTAGTATTAATTATCACTTGAGAACTAAACCTGTACAATACACACAATTACACATGTTGATTGTTGATTTAATATGATATGAGAAAGAACGGACAATTTATAATATTAGTTACATGTTACACATCAAAGTTTGATTTTGCAAGTTTACCAGGTTCAAGGAAATTTACTTATATAAAAACAGGTTTCACTTGGTGGTCGCTGTTGTTATTTTATTAGTTATGATTATGAATAACATTAAATTGTAGACATTTGGAAATTTTGGAGGGTATAATAAAAACTGTTAAGTTCAAAAACTTTTATTAAAAACGTGAATCGAAGTTATCTATCTGTTTTACTTATGACTAGCTTTTGTTCCTATCCTATATACTATAGATAAGACTAACTAATCCACAAAATTAATCACGAATAATGATATTTTAATCGCGTTTTTAATTTTATGAATAAATATTAAGTTATGTCCCGAAAATCCCGAAAGAACCGGGAATCCCGGTTCTCATTTTGGTGAGTCCCGAATTTCCCGGTTCTTTCAGATGGAACCGGTTCTGCATTCCCTAGTTCAATCATTCTAGCATACCTACATCAAATATGAGTTTTTAACTGTCGACTGCATACTTAAAAAAAAATATAACACATTAGCGACGTATCGGAGTCACACTACACTGTAGTCGCTACATGGCTTACATTTGACCTAGATCTTTCAACTTAAGGCGCCGTAGGTTCGTGGTCTTCTGTCCCTCTCATTGAGCATAAGCGTGAGCGAGATGGAAGTGCGTGCTCGGAAGCGCGGATATTATGTTTTTTAATTTTATTTTTTTTGCCGTTTAAATAAATAAAAAAGTATTCACTGATTTCTCTCAAACATTATATTGCCGATTTATAGATACCATTTTAATATGTTTAGCTTTTGTGCATAATTTGTTAAATATATTTTAAGTGTATTTTAGACCCTTTTAGACCTATGTTCGTAATTTTTTTCTATCGAGCGAAAATTGTTTAATCATGTTTCGATTCACTGATCTCCCTTCAGAAAAGCCTGAAGATTACTATGCGTATTTTTTTGAAACCATATTATTATAAACAGACGCATTATATTGTTTCAAAAACTCTGTTCGCTTCACTTCGCTGAACCTACGGCGCCTTAAATTAAGCATTTTGGCGAACGCTTGCGATGGATGCCTTGCTAAATGCCTCCACAGATTTGCTGTCATAAACCAAAATACGGATGTAAGTAGAAATGGTAACTCTCTGAGCATATTTCATTAAGCCTGTATGCGATAAAGGAATTCGTGTTGAATTCCTTTGCACGCGTGCTTGAATATTTAGTGGGGGACCTGAGTGGGCAAAGAAGGTCGCCCAGGGAGGCCGTCCGGACATACAACTATAGGAATAGACCAGATAGATAAAGATTAGGGCGCAGGAGCCCCGAATTTCTCAATTTTAGTAGCTCCGCAAGTACCTAAAGGTGGTGGACTAGACAGCATTTTTACTGTGTTTAGTGAAAACATGCGTCAATAGCTAATTTTTTTCTTTGTCTAATATAGCAAAAGTTTTTTTTTAAAAAGATTGTACTCAAATCATAATTATTATGTGTCGCAACAGAACTAGTAGTTACATCAAATACACCACGCTAAAATTAGATGAATAACTAGTTCTTAAAAATAAGAACGTTTTAGTCCCACTAGTCGTGCGTGGAACTTTTCAAGGACTTTGTCAGCGGCACTGGTTAGTAGTTAATGCCTACGGAACAATGTTTCGTGTTGTAAATAATTTTGAAAATGGTATGTTTAGGTATTGCCCTGCTTGTATAAATGAGTAAACCTGATCGTTCTATTTAAATAAATACAATAATTATTAAAATAATTTTATAATGCGACTCCATTCATTTAGTATTTGACGTGAGCTGCCAAGGCACATCATAAAATGATAAAAAAACTAAAAAGTTAGTAATTTGTTTGTACATATTATTGTATTTTTTCTCTTTGTATCTGCTTTGTTTGTGTAAAGTGTGCAATAAAGAGTATTTGTATTGTATTGTACTGTATTGTTTGATTCTTAGTTGGTAAAAAAAATACAAACGAATTGAGAACTTCCTCCTCTTTTTTGAAGTCTGTTAAAAATAGCGCTTATAGCCTGAAACATGTTCTCTTTTTAATGCAACATATCTTAATGCAGGTTATAAGTACTTAAATATTATGAGCAACTACTGAAATGTAGCTAGAGTTGTCATTCTGAGGCACTATGTCGATTCATTTTTGTTTGGCATTGTGTGCCTATTTACTTTAATTTATGTCAATGATTGTAGTGTCAAAATAGTAGGCACTTTACTTTCTACCGTAAGGACTGTACACGACCATTGACTGGTCGTATACAATCCTTACGGTCAACATTACGTTACAATCGTATACAATCCATACGGTTACAATCCTTAACATATACCGTTCTTTTTTTAATTTTCTATCACTATTTAAAAACAGTCATCGTTTTGTTATTTTTTTAAAACAGTCGATGTCAAAATTCGCCCCCAAGTCGGATTAAATAATTAGTAAGAGTAAGTTAGAGAAAAAAAAACTTACGTGGAGACGAATGCGATACGACAGGTAATCGATTCTCATCGGGATTTACCTGTAAAGAAAATACATATTTTATTATTGATACATATCTCAAGACGTTAAATGAAATGAAATGAAATGAAATGAAATCTGATTTATTTGCTTTAAGTGCGGGTATATAAAGCTCACATGAGATGTCAAGATGTGAAGTTGTCCAACACACTTAGCTTATTCCAGCATGCAAAAATTATGGTGTCACAAACTTATTACATTCAATTTAAACCTACAATACATTAGATATCAATTAATTAATGTCAAATTATTATTTCATTAAATTTTATTAATTACTTTCAAAAAATTCATTCATTGTATAAAAACATTTTTCTTTCAATCATATAAATAATTATTTTCTAAATTTGGTTAATGTCGGCAATTGTCTTATTACTAGTGGTATGTGATTAAATGTCTTTTTACACACGAGAAAAACTCAGTTCGTTCCAGTGAACGAACTGAGTTTCTCGCTTCTCGCTTTCACATCAGTATGTGTGAATGGCAAGGGGCACGCAATGCGAATAAATTAAAAGGTGTATGAGAAGTCCCCAAACCGCACTGGGCGAGCATGGGAATTACTACCCGTTCCCTCTCATCTACGAGAGGAGGGCTGTGCCCAGCAGTGGGACATGTTAAGACTGATTTATTATAATTAAATCTATTGTAGCTAGTCAATGAACTCATTACAGGTGAATTGTCTGATACCTACATACCTGTACACATCCTTAAACAATACACCGCTCGTATAATGCGACGCTATTGTTCAAATATCTGAACTAGACAATGTCATGTACTATTATATACTGTACCCATGAACAATTGTATGATTTAAGCTAGCTGTAAACTGCTTCTCAGAAGGTGTTTCGTGTGGATGTCGCCCATAGTAATATTTAATATATGAATTGAGTGTAACAAAAATAAATTACAAAAGATGGTCCAGATTATACGGACTTTCAAAAATATGTAGAATTTGTATATTTTCGTCCAAATTTCAATTAAACGTACTAATAGGTTTTTAAATAGTATGACAACTTTGTATCTAAATCGTTAGTATTACAGAACCAAAACAGCAATATCCTTTATTGTACTATGGGTACTAGACAAAGATATACATACTTATATAGATAAATGAACAAATACATAGAAAACATCCATGACTCTGGACCAAATATTCGCGCTCGTCGCACAAATAAATGCCCTTACCGGGATTCGAGCCCAGGACCTCTAGCTTCGTAGGCAGGGTCACTACCAACTAGGCTAAAGCGGTCGTCAAATTGCAACTGTAATTTGGCATGGGTATATAAACCAATCACGCCGACAAAACAGAAGAATAAAATCTTGAAAAAATTTTTTTTTGGTGTACCTCCCCTACCTACACCTAAAGTGGGGATGTAATTTTTTTTCTTGTTAAACCCATATATGGTATCGTTGAATATCGTGCTAATAAATATTTTAGTAGCTGTTCTTATAAATTCCCTTTTTATAACGAAGCTAACACTGGTACTCACAAAACGAACATACAATATTTAAGTCAAACACCATACATAATCCAGAGTTACATAGCAATACTCCAGTAAAGTGGCTGTAAAGCGATTCAGTGCAACCAATTCCGCAGTCGACTTCCAGCGTTTGACACCGGCTGAATCGATATTTGGCATTATTCGTGTTGTGTGCGGATCATTGGAGCGTTAATTTGTGGGCAGACGTGTATTGAATGCGCTTAACTATGTAAATCAATGACGGCTTACAGTATCTTAAGGGGAGAAGCTACGGTCAATGATCGTTTTGAAACGATAATACAAATAATTACAAATACAATTACTAAATTTATTTATTTACCAAAAAGCCGTAGCACAATAAAGAAAGAAAACATAAACTTAACTTCTGTTAACTTAGCTATAGCTGTTAAAATGAGTGTGTGAATAAATCGGAAAATAATAAATGTTATTCTTTCAGATTTAATAAATAACACGGACGTTGAATTTCTTGTAGAATATGAAATACTTTTTTTATTTCGAAATGAGAAGGGTCCAAAATAGACAAAGTCTACACTTTCACAAAGATTCATATAACTTGGGTACAAGCCAAAATAAATTTGTAAATACTACGTAATAAATCACAGGGTTGAAGTGTGTTGTGGGCGATGGGCTAGCAACCTATCACTGCGATATCACATTTTGTCGACCTTATATACCCACATTTATGCTAACAGTGGCACTGGACACAAGTTTAATGTGCTCTGCCTACCCCTTTTAGGGATAAAGGCGTGTATGTGTATGTATGTATGTACGTAATAAATCGTGTATCTTGAATCTGGTTTGCGTCATAAAAGTTGCCTCAGTGTTTACCTGAATAATGTTATGCATAAACTAGTTTTTTATAGGAATCAACGTTATGAAGAGCCGAAGGTTAATGTTAAACACTAAGTATACGAGTAATGATTCCATTTTTAACACATTCTTATTTTAACTTAAACTCGATATCTATAGTCGTAAAAATACGATAAGTATCTGCTATTGACTTTGTATAAATATAAACCACAAGACGTGCCCGCGGCTCAACCCGCGTGAATGAATTACATGAATGTATTTGTCACAATTGTATTATGTACATGAGCCCTGATTAACAACGTAACGATATGGAAATAAAAAAGAGTTATTTCCATATATATTTAATAACATGTCAACATGAAACTCAGTAATTAAAACCACTTGTAGGTACTCTGCCGCCACTGTTCCATAACGGGCCACCTCGTACTAAAAATTAACTCTATTCACTTATACATGTATAAAAAAATTAACAGAAATAAATCATCCACCTTAGGCCGTGCCAGTCTGCTGGAGGCGTTTAGTTAGCATTTGTCATGAATACAATTTGTTTGAAATAAATACAGGGTCCTGAGCAGACACTCGCTCCTTGCGAACGGCATGACGTGAAAGAAAAACAAAAAATAAGAAATCTAAAGAATATGCAGAGGATAACTCGTCACATTCTACGTGCACATGGCTTAAATAGCCTAAAACTAAATTGAAAAATTTTTAGACATAATTTAAGCGGCAGATTAAAAACGACATGTTTAGAATAGCATTAGCTAAGCTAAGTTGAATAGTCCGCCTAAAAAAAGAAACGTCAGATTCAAATTACCTAGCGCTGTCATTTGATAATGACAGCTGCTCGTAGAATAGCAAAGTGTTTTAGCGACACCTTAATAAAATTATGAAGTTTAGAGGCCACTGTAGAATCGGGTCCAATTACTGGCCACCGTTCAATAACTGGCCACCTCATGCATCAAATCAAACCAAAAAATATAAAGATTGTCCCTGTGTGCTTTATTGACCGTCATAGCAAACGCGATTGGCGGTGAAATGTTCCCGTTTTAACCCGTTGAAACCACATCGGCAATAAGTATGCTCTCAGAGGCAAAAATCAATTTGTTATGCCGGTCGTAGGAGAAACCGCTTTAATGGTTACTGGCTTGAGTAGGTATAAATATGTATTTTCCGCATAGTACTCATTTCTTTGCTGCGAATAACCTTGGTATTTAATTTTCTTGTACAGTTTGGCTAGTGACCTATGTGTTTTAATTCTGAAAAATAGATGAAAGTTTTATCAAAATGCTTTTGAGCATATAGCGCGGTTTTTATTCATATTTTGGTATTAGAATTAGTTATATCTATAATAAGAATAAGAAAATTTTATTCACTTAAAAAACCCTTGTTTCACAAAAATCTTCTTCTGCCAAACTGCATGACAGTTTGTTGGCATAGGAATAGGTATAAATATAAATACACCTAATACACATCTTAATATTATTTTCACATTATGGACATAATACGGTAAACAAAAGGAATAAGGTTGTGGCAAAGTCGAAGAACTGAGACTTATTAATAAAAATAAATCAATCAATACTAGGGTACAATCTTACACAAATCTAAAAAGCCCCATAGTAGTAAATAGCTATCGAGCTATAAAATGCGCGATATCTGGATTTTGGGGTCTGTATTGTATGTTTTTCAGTATTAATATTCATTAAACATATCGATGTTTAATGAATGTTAATACAAAACATCCAAGACACCTAAACAAGTATTCTTGCTTATCACATAATTGACACACATAGTTGGTAGTGTTCCTGCCTACGAAGCAAGACCTAGGACGGGTTCGAATCCCGGGAAGCCCATTTATTTGTGGAATGAGCACAAATATTTGTTCCTGAGTCATGTATGTTTTCTATGTAAGTATTTATTGATCTATATTATTATGTTTATCGTCGTCTAGTACCTATTGTACAAGCTTTGATTAGTTTGGGACTAAGTGGTTTGGTCAAAGTTAAAGAAACGAGAGTTTGTGATTGATACTGTTTATTTATTTAACAACTGACTTTGCCGTTGACTGGACGAGCCTTTTTTATACAAAACCTTGTTAACAATAGCTAAGTAACAAAGCGCTTTTTCGCAAATCCGAGCAAAAGTTATACTTAGTTAAAACATTGTAGTATTATTTATCTAAAGTTGGTCTTAAGTACCCCTAACGCTTTTAAAGGTGTGTGTGTGTGTGTGTGTGTGTGTGTGTGTGTGTGTGTGTGTGTGTGTGTGTGTGTGTGTGTGTGTGTGTGTGTGTGTGTGTGTGTGTGTGTGTGTGTGTGTGTGTGTGTGTGTGTGTGTGTGTGTGTGTGTGTGTCTGTGTCTGTGTCTGTGTCTGTGTCTGTGTGTGCGTGTGCGTGTGCGTGTGCGTGTGCGTGTGCGTGTGCGTGTGCGTGTGCGTGTGCGTGTGCGTGTGCGTGTGCGTGTGCGTGTGCGTGTGCGTGTGCGTGTGCGTGTGCGTGTGCGCGTGTGCGCGTGTGCGCGTGTGCGCGTGTGCGCGTGTGCGCGTGTGCGCGTGTGCGCGTGTGCGCGTGTGCGCGTGTGCGCGTGTGCGCGTGTGCGCGTGTGCGCGTGTGCGCGTGTGCGCGTGTGCGCGTGTGCGCGTGTGCGCGTGTGCGCGTGTGCGCGTGTGCGCGTGTGCGCGTGTGCGCGTGCGCGCGTGCGCGCGTGCGCGCGTGTGCGCGTGCGCGCGTGCGCGTGTGCGCGCGTGCGCGTGTGCGCGCGTGCGCGTGTGCGCGCGTGCGCGTGTGCGCGTGTGCGCGTGTGCGCGTGTGCGCGTGTGCGCGTGTGCGCGTGTGCGCGTGTGCGCGTGTGCGCGTGTGCGCGTGTGCGCGTGTGCGCGTGTGCGCGTGTGCGCGTGTGCGCGTGTGCGCGTGTGCGCGTGTGCGCGTGTGCGCGTGTGCGCGTGTGCGTGTGTGCGTGTGTGTGTGTGTGTGTGTGTGTGTGTGTGTGTGTGTGTGTGCACGTGCGTGCGTGCGTGCGTGCGTGCTTGCGTGCGTGCGTGCGTGCGTGCGTGCGTGCGTGCGTGCGTGCGTGCGTGCGTGCTAAGCTCTACACAAAATCGTTTCTTCCTATTCGCAATTCTTCACAACAGCTTTTTCCCCACATACATTAATATGAATCAGCAAAAATAATGTAAAACATTTTACTACAATTTTTTCGTACCGATGTATAAAAGTTTTCTTCTTAGTCGAGATCAATCAATCTTAGTGATGACAATCACTACTAAGAATAAAACTTTTTTGTGATGCTTAGCATGATTAATTTGTTAATTGCGATGAATATAACGAAAAAAGTCGAAGTTAAACGTGAATACAAATTATGTCAGAACATACTATAAAAGTTAAGTGCAAGAGAACTCTGCTTGTTTTTGAACAGTGGTCACATTTGTATTTTATTTGTCCTCCTTTTGGTATTTTTTTTTACCTCCGAGAGGCTCTTCATGAGGTTTTTTAAATAAATCATACATTTCAGTCCATTTTTACATTTGGCGTGATGGAATCAGTAAGTATGGTTTTTGTATTTTACTAAGAACTTACTAGTTATGTCGCCCAGACTTCCTTACTTGTTGGTATACTGTTATTATCTTATTATATTTGCGCAATACTGTGTGGAAGTGTGCCGGAACGCAAGCAGTACTGCATTTGTACCGCACCGCTAATCCTGCGCCAAACAGGAAGCATTTGGTTGAGTGTAAACGCGCGTTAAAGAATCTGTACCTACTAACGTTACCAGATATCGCGCATTTTGTAGCGTTTTCGGTGAAGCATGCTTGCGTTAACGGAGTTGGTATTGACAATATCAATCACAATGGTTGATAAAGGTTAACGATATAAAGGCTAACCAAGCATTTTACGATTGAAACAATACTTAACTGCTAAAATGCTGCAAAGTTTTCTACGTCTGGGTAACTCGCTGTTGACACCAAACAGCTGTCAGCTTACCAATACCGTACCGGCTTCACACCAGAAAGGGCCCAATAGATAATATATTTTTAATAAGAAGAATTTATTTTTACTATTCCCCATTTTCGGTACGAGTTCTCTACAATAAATTTATTTAAGATATGAATCCGCAATAACATCGAAGGGTGAGCTAAGGAACTCAATCATTCCGCAGCAGGTAAGCGACTCTGCGTTCATATTTAATGCAAGACTCATTTGAATAGTTTCTTGATATTCTTATCTCGACTTTTTGAGGTACACCCAGAAGCACTCTGTTCAAGCCTTGATAGTCGCGATACATATAAATAATTCATACTCGCCGTGTCGATATTGAAACAATCCGCTCTCGTATGCCTTTTCGGGTGTTTTCTGATTAAAGAGAAGGGAGTGAATCGGCTCGGATATGCGGGGTTCGTGGAACGACTTATTCTCAGTTGAGTTTCAAGTAGCAGAATTTCAAATTGATTTCCAAGTATTATTTGGTATGCTACGGACTATTCTAATTTTTGATTGTTCACGTCGTTATCGATACAGTCAAGTGTAAAAGCAGCTACGCAAATGATTGCTTAAATTGATTTGTAAACATCAAAGTTTTGGAATGTATAAGTCTTGTGCATAATGATTTTTTTGGTATTATTTATTCTGCTCTGTAACTTTTACTCTAGAGAGTATCAAATAGGCCTCCTTCCTCCTTATTTTCTCCTCCCGGTGTAACGTTACATGTTACATGTTTTATTATTACGATTAAAACACATCTTAAATTGATAAACCTATTCTAAATAAACACATATATTATAAACTCAACTATAGAACTACTTAATATAAGTATTTACATCCTACACTAACACACATCCTTAAAACATAATAAATAACAACACAATAAAATAATTAAAATAAATAACAAATAAACACATCATGTTTAACACTTGTGCGCGCGATGTTACCGCCGGGCGATAAGGAATGTTCGAGACGGCTCGTGGCTGCATCGCGGTGGCATTACGAGCTACGTTTTGAAAGGGACGATACATGTGCCGGCTGCGTTCACAGACGTTTTCTTTGTGTCCTCGTGCGCGCTGGCAAAATTTATATATTTAAAATAATAAAATTAATGTAACACTAAGTCCTTCATTAGTTACAAGTGTCATCTCGCACCCCGATAGGGGTGCGACTTTTTAGTTTAAAAAGTCGGCCGCGTTTTAGCGCGCCGTCCCTGCGACCTTTTTGTGGGGAAGACCACCACGCAGCTGCCCCGGCGCTCCCGAGCCACTTCACCAGCTCCACTGTCCGCTGCTCCAGTACCCTGGGCCCTAGCAGCCGCCATCGCCGAGGGGAGTACCGAACTACTGCGTAAAACCAGACGGGCTATAGCACCCACGACCTAGTTTTTTTAAATAAATATTATATTTCTTTTATTTGCTGCCGTTCAGAATTATTTTCCACCAATCACCACATCCTGGGGACTGAACGCGACACTGGCGCCCTCTAACGTGGTTTCAAAAAGGTCTGGTTTTGCGTGGTAGTGTAGTTGTGTGTTTTGTGTTTTTTTGTGAAACGTTTTTAAGTTTTGTTTTTTTGGTTGCCGTAACTAAAGTGTATACCTCAATTTAATAAGTTAAATATTTTTGTATTTTTTTTCAAAACCGTTTGTCAAAACATATGTTTTAATTATTTGCTGCAAATCCATTTAGTTTAGAGCACTCTGTATGCGCAAACTGCATTACTAGCGATTTCTTTGTTCAACATCTAGAGATAGTCGAGCACAAAAGTGTTAACATTTAAACATATTTTTTCTGTTTGTAATTTTCAAAGGTATACACATTAGTTGCAATTATTAACGCTTGTTTTCTTTTTATTTCTGTGATTGTTTTATTTTAATTAGCTGTGTCATCTTTCATCATTTCATCAACCAGAACGTTGCTTCATTGATTTTGTAACGGAACGGAGTATTTCTTTAAACCTTGTTCAACACCTTCTCCATTGTGGTGCATTAATTTTGATTTACGCGAATTATTATTATTATTAATTTTGCAAAATGACTGATCAGGTGACTTATCCGGTGAAATTTTTATCGCTTCAGAAGGCCGAATTAGATTATGAGGTCCAAATTAGAGGTGGTTCTCCTGGTACAGTACAAGAGTTAAGAAAACAGATTTCTAAATTAGGTCCATTGTTTCCGTCAGAGGACATTTTGGAAAGTCCGTTCGAAATTGCCGAAGACCTGAAGGGCGTTTCCGACGTGCTCAATAAGACCAGGTCACTCCTAGATGGTCCATTAGATAGGAATGCATTGCTCCGCATTCAAAACTACTTGCATCACCTCTATCACCGACTTAATCGGCTGATTATTGATGCCAAAACGCAGAATGTACATGAGACCTGTGTAACAGAGTTCCAGACTTTGTTTGATCGGTACAATTCGGTTAGGGAGTCTGCTGCCGTAGACAAATTAATTGGTCCGACTGCAAGTACCAGTTCTGACATGCATTCAGCTGTACCACCATTAAATATAAACGTGTCTTGCGACCGTGGTGCAGTTGGTGAGCTCGGCAAGTTTAAATATGATGGCAAGTCGTGCGTACGCTCATTTATTCAGCGTATTACTGAATTTACCAAGGCTAGGAATATCGCGTCGTCCAAGTTGCTTTCATTCGCAACTGAGATTTTTACCGGCGACGCCTTACACTGGTACCGTGGACTTCAAGATCAGGACCAGCTGACCGATTGGGATGATCTAGTCACGCGCCTTAAAAAAGATTTCGATCAGGCTGACTACGATTACCGTCTGCTTTCGGAGATACGTGCTAGGACTCAAGGTGAATCAGAGAACGTCACAATTTATTTGTCAGTTATGTCTGGACTATTCTCGCGCTTGTCAGATCCTCTATCAAATAAAGACAAACTGGAGATTCTTCTCCACAACATCAGGCCATGTTACGCAAGTACCTTAGCCTCAGCTACAGAAATTACAGATATTGACACCTTGAGATCCTTATGTCGTAATTACGAGAGCATACAAGCACGTCTTGCTGGTTTTCGTGAACCTCCCAAGCGAACATCTGATACCATGGCACCCGAATTTGCTTACAGTGGTCATTCATCACACAAAACATTCAACACAAGTCAAAATTACCAACAGAACACTTACACAAACAATTATAATAGAAACAAAACTTACCCTAATAACAATTACAATGGTAATAAATCTAATAATAGTAATAAATATGTACATGCAATGCAAACTACCACTTCCAAAGCACTGTTTTGTCCCCGGTGTCGTAACAATACCCACAATCTACGCCAATGCACGGCGAACAAGGACAAAATATGTTGTTTCGTTTGTGGACATGAGGGTTTTAAGACTCCGCAATGCCCGACATGTAACAAAATCCAGCCAAGTTCGTCAAAAAACTGATTGACCTGCAGAGTTGTGACACGAATAAGAATGATAAGTTTGATAGCGAAGATTGGGCTACATGGCTAAAGAAGATCAACTTTTACTTTAAGTCTTATAAAATCGCCACAATTCTGCAGAATCAACCGGTTAATGACCCTCGGCCTTACGCATCTATTAAGGTTTACAACCAAACCATATTAGGATTACTAGATTCAGGGTCAGCCGTTACAATTTTAGGCAATAATACTCATCGAACTCTAGAACAACAGGGCTTAGAACTTCTACAGGGACACATTATTACCGTCACAGCCGCTGGAGGTCAGTCAATGAGTAGTATTGGGTACATGAACCTGCCAATTACTTTTCAGGACACATTTCATGTCATTAAAGCGTTTGTTGTGCCAGAAATTAACATAGACCTCGTCTTAGGTATCGACTTCTGGCACTCATTTGAAATATTTCCAAAGCATCTTACAGGCATTACTTTTTCTAGTGGCGTGGTTTCAAATGCTACTATTAATGCAGATCAGCCTTCTCTGTTACATGCTTATGACCATTTGAACAATTCAGAAAAGTTGATAGCTGACAATATAATCGCTCAATTTAGTGATATCTCTGCCGAATTCAGGGGTTTAGGGGAGACCAAGTTGATCACTCACCGAATTGATACGGGTGATGCCCCACCTATTCGACAACGCTATTATCGGATGTCTCCAGAAAAACAGCGCATTCTTGTCGAACAGGTGGACGAGATGCTAAGTCTCGACGTAATCGAGCCCTGCGAGAGCGCCTGGTCGTCCCCGGTTTTAATAGTAAACAAGAAAAATGGCCAGCCTCGTTTCTGTCTCGATAGTCGGAAATTAAATTCAGTGACAAAACGCGATGCTTACAATTTGCCGTACGTATCCGAAATCTTGGACAACCTTCGTGACGCTCGCTACCTCTCTAGCATAGACTTGTCCAAGGCGTTTTGGCAAATTCCCATAGCTCCCGAAGATCGAGACAAGACGGGATTCTACGTACCCTCGCGTGGTACATTTCGTTTTAAACGTACCGCTTTTGGTTTAACCAACGCGCCTGCTACACAGCAGAGATTGGTTGACCTGCTTTTCAGGGAATTCGACCTTAAAGTCTTCGCGTACCTCGATGACATAATTATAGTATCGAATGATTTTAATTCCCATGTCTCCCTTCTTCTTAGCGTGATGGAGAAGTTAAAGCAGGCCAACCTCACCGTAAACCTGGACAAATGTCAGTTTTTTCGAAGCCAGCTTAGGTATCTGGGCTATGTTGTTGACAGTTGTGGACTACGTACCGATCCGGAGAAGGTGCAAGCTATCCTCAACTACCCGACACCAACTAACCGGAAGGACATTAAGCGCTTTCTCGGAACCGCAACGTGGTATCGTCGTTTCGTCCCCAACTTCAGCACTATAGCAGGCCCCCTTAATAAGCTGACTTCGAATAAGAAAGGGGGACCACCGTTTGTCTGGTCTTCGGAAGCTGACGCTGCATTCCAGCAGCTGAAGGAATGTTTGGTTTCCGCTCCTGTTCTTTCCTGCCCTGACTACGACCAGCCATTCGAAGTGCATACCGATGCCAGTAACTATGGTGTTGGTGCCATGCTGACGCAGACCTTAGAAGGTAAGGAGCACCCAATTGCCTATATGAGCAGGTCGTTGTCAGCAGCAGAGAAGAACTACGGAATAACTGAGCGGGAAACACTTGCGGTTGTTATAGCTTTGGAGCATTGGCGGTGTTATTTAGAGAACGGAAAGCCCTTCACGGTATATACAGACCACAGTGCTCTGAAATGGTTCCTTTCTCTGAATAACCCGACCGGCAGGCTTGCTCGCTGGGGTGTTAGATTGTCCGCGTTTCATTTTGAAATAAAACATCGTCGCGGCGTTGACAATGTCATTCCAGATGCCCTTTCACGAGCCGTTCCTATTAGTGCCATCAGTACATCTGATTTTTATACTAAAACTACTGATGCATGGTACAAAAATATATATAATTCTTGCCTTACCAAACCCCAAAATTTCCCGAATTTTTTAATAAAAAACAATACCCTATATAGGTTGACAAAGGACAAACACGACTTGACTGACTTAACTTCAGAGTTTTCCTGGAAGGAGGTTGTTCCGCGTGAACTGCGTGAGCAGATCATTGAAGAAAATCACGCAGAGCCAACAGCCGGACATCTTGGCGTCTTTAAAACGTACCGTCGTCTCGCGTTGCGCTACTACTGGCAAGGCATGCACCAAGACGTCGTAAATTTTGTTGGTTCGTGTCACAAGTGCCTTCAGTACAAGGCTCAAAATCACCAAGTCTTGGGTGAAATGGGACGCCCAAAACAATGTAGTCGCCCATTTCAAACCATTTCAATCGACCTTATGGGCCCTCTGCCTGTCACACGGAAGCAAAATAGCTACATCCTAGTTGTTACGTGCTGCTTTTCAAAATTTTGCCTAATTACTCCCTTGCGTGCTGCTACTGCCGTTGCTGTGTGTAAATTCATGGAAGAGTCGGTTTTCCTTGTCCACGGGCCGCCTCAAACTATTTATCTCGATAACGGTAGCCAGTTTGTCAGTAAAGTTACAGACACTCTTTTCAAATCATATAAAGTCCCCAACGTATTTTTTACCCCTAAATATTCAGCGCATATTAACAGCGTTGAAAGATTTAATCGTACAATTATCACATCCCTGTCAACGTTCGTTGAGGATGACCATAGGACTTGGGACCTTTTTATCCCGAAAGTTCAGTTCGCCATCAACAATTCGGTAAATGAGGCGACTGGGTTCACTCCTTCATTCTTGGTATACGGCAGAGAGATCGCTACATGTGGTTCCCATTATATTCATAATGACTTGGGTGACAAACAGGAGTTCTTGCCTCGTGACATTTATGCCGAGAATCGTGGTTGTCTTGCCGAGGTATTTGACAAGGTGCAGGCAAAACTCTGGCATGCTCATGTGAAAAACACGTCTCATTACAACCTTCGAAGAAAACCGATGGAATTTAAGGTCGGCGACGTTGTCATGAAACGTGCATATGTACTGAGTAACAAGGACAAATATTTTAGTAAGAAGTTGGCACCTAAGTTTTTAAAATGTCGAGTTGTACAAAAAAAAGTCTCCTTTAGTATATGTACTTGAAGATATGTCCGGAAAAAATATTGGCACCTGGCACATTAAAGATCTAAAACTAATTGGCTTAAATAAATAATTACACATTTATAATATAATAAGACAAATAACAGCATATACTTAGCGTGGTTCAAATATAATCCATCGTTTACTTATTTTATTTTTGTATGGGTAACTATTAAATGAATATATAGTAACCTCTAATAATGACTGGTCGCGTTAGTAACCTTTAGTATGGTAACTATAGCATTTTTTGATTGCGTGAAGTATGGAATTTTGTAACTGATTGAAGAATGAAGGATTAAATACGAAAATTTTACTTAAAAGTACGGATTTTATTTTTTTAGTATAATAAAATCCTTTTGTAACGCGCGGGGTAATGTAACGTTACATGTTACATGTTTTATTATTACGATTAAAACACATCTTAAATTGATAAACCTATTCTAAATAAACACATATATTATAAACTCAACTATAGAACTACTTAATATAAGTATTTACATCCTACACTAACACACATCCTTAAAACATAATAAATAACAACACAATAAAATAATTAAAATAAATAACAAATAAACACATCATGTTTAACACTTGTGCGCGCGATGTTACCGCCGGGCGATAAGGAATGTTCGAGACGGCTCGTGGCTGCATCGCGGTGGCATTACGAGCTACGTTTTGAAAGGGACGATACATGTGCCGGCTGCGTTCACAGACGTTTTCTTTGTGTCCTCGTGCGCGCTGGCAAAATTTATATATTTAAAATAATAAAATTAATGTAACACTAAGTCCTTCATTAGTTACAAGTGTCATCTCGCACCCCGATAGGGGTGCGACTTTTTAGTTTAAAAAGTCGGCCGCGTTTTAGCGCGCCGTCCCTGCGACCTTTTTGTGGGGAAGACCACCACGCAGCTGCCCCGGCGCTCCCGAGCCACTTCACCAGCTCCACTGTCCGCTGCTCCAGTACCCTGGGCCCTAGCAGCCGCCATCGCCGAGGGGAGTACCGAACTACTGCGTAAAACCAGACGGGCTATAGCACCCACGACCTAGTTTTTTTAAATAAATATTATATTTCTTTTATTTGCTGCCGTTCAGAATTATTTTCCACCAATCACCACATCCTGGGGACTGAACGCGACACCGGTTGCACCCTAAAGGAGCCTGGGGTCTGCTTTGGCACCTAATCCCAAGGAGCATGTGGTTCCTTTCGCGGGGTATTTCGACGAGGGGCTTCGCCTGATGCAGGATACACACCTCTTGTCATACCGATCACCGTGGCTTACCTTAAAGATGTCGGCATTCGAACGCTGGACTAGCCCGGACCTCAACCTGATCGAGCATGCATGGGACTACCTCAAGTGGAAAGTTTGGAAGCGGGACCCAGCACCATCCAACGTCGAGGACATGAAAGCGGCGTTGTTGGAGCGGGAAGCCATACCACAGGATTACTTCAGGAAGTTGGTTAGGTCGACGAAAAATCGTTTATTATGTGTAAGGAGGGCTATGGAAACGTGTTTTATTTTTGCTTTCCCTGACATTTTTATAGGCATCACATTATAAGCTTTAATTTGCTCACCATTTTCTTCACGACATTGGAAAGGTTATAAAGCTAAGAGTCCCAACGTGCAAGGTGATTTCTTTCCATTGCTCGCGAGTGTAGTATCAGTATTAGGCAGTAAAAAATGTTCGTTTCTGGCGCTTCGCCGGCCGCTGCCGCGCCACGATCGCTTCGCTCCCTCAGCTCGCGCGCTGTAGGGTCGCGGTTCTACCTAACGACCTGCCTTAGAGTCTACCAAAAAATATTATACTAACTGTACAATAGAAGAAATTAACATTAAATGATATGTTCATTATAGGAAATATGCATTCGCCTTAAAGTATGTTATATTAAATGTTATTATTACATCAAATGATCATTATGTAAAATAATAAATATATTAAGTGTTGTTATGACTACATAATCATATCAAATGAGCGTAATTGCGACTAAAATTTTATAAAAGTATAGGCAACGTTACGGACCCGAATAAAATAGGTACTTTACTACGGTTTTTGTAACCATAAACGAATGATAAGATAAAAATACGGCATCAAAATATCTCACTCTTTAACATTGTTTTCTAGTCTCTAAAACTGAAGACTTTTTTCACAAACCCAATTACTCAAGCGTTCACCTAACCCCGCAAACACACGATTCATCTCCAGCTAAAGTGATCGATCTTATTTTTTCTTTCCCTTTTATTGGACGGCCATCATTAAGCACTCCCCTTTAATATCCAGAACCCCCCTGTCCCGCACATTTGCTTCTATCAACGACTTCACGCTGTATTACATTATACTGCGTAGTTGTTTATTTCTCGTGAAAATACTCGTGCTGGAAGGATAACCGAGTTTTCCGCCTAAAGTGAGCCAAGTGAGGGGAGTAGTGTTCCTGTGGAAGCTTGTGGGGTGTCGTGGAGGGTTTATTATTTTCTTTTATTAATCATGTGCTGGCTGGAAAAAACGTATTTCACTAAGTAAGTTTCGTAAAGCATATTTTATTCAGTCCAAATTGTCCACAATAAGTGTTACACATTTTTTTAATGGAGGAACATAGCTTCTTCTTTTTCAGTTTATGTGTAAGGTGCAAACATTAATTATTGTGAAACGAAACGTAATTGTGTGAGAAAGAGACAGTATGAGAGCGTGACCTGAGAAAGAAAGGGATAGAGGAATGAAAGGGATAGGAGATAGGTTCCAGCGAGAGTAACAAAGACAATAAATTCATTATGGCCGATCCGTTGTTTCCTTTACTTACATGGCGCTGCGGCAAAACAGAAAAAATATTTATAATCGGGTCTAATCATTTCAAAAAGTGGTAGAATCAAGTATTTTTCGAGTATACGTTTAATATTCGAGAAAAGCAAACTGAAATACGTTATATTTCAGTAAAATCATCGAAATAGGTACATACGTACAATGGAAAGCACGCGTCTGGAGGATCTCGGAGTTTTTACAGTGACTCAACTCAAAAACGAGTTAAAATCTAGGTACATGCCTATAACAGGTAATAAAGAAGAACTAATTCAAAGATTGCACCAGGACAACCAGTCCAAGGAGGAAAATGGAATTTTGGAGGAATACAAAGCTGAAAGGACGAAGAGGTTATCCCAAGAGTTTGAAATTAAAAACTTACAAATGCAACTTGAACAGTTAAAACAAGATGAGGTAACTAAACCCACAGCAGGTACGTCAACTTCCGACAATACTTTATTGCAAATATTAAATACACAGTCCATGATTTTACAGCAAATCACTAGCCCATCACAACCTAAACTACAGGTATTTTCATCATCAGACACCAGCCAAGCTATCCCTTTGTTTGGTGGTAATAGAACAGAAAATGCTAGTGAATGGGTGAAACAAGTGGAGAGAATAGCAAACTTGGCTAACTGGTCCGACAATCTCACTCTGGTAAATGCTGCAATGAGGCTTAGGGGACCTGCTAATGACTGGAATAAGGCGATGGGTAGAAATATGGACAACTGGCAGGAATGGAAGGATAAATTGTGTCAAAGATTTTCATATCGGATGTCATTTGCAGAATTCATAACAGTACAGGGAAAGAGAACACTGCGAAGCACAGAGACCATCACGGAATACATTTATAATAAAAATGCATTTTTTGTTAAATCACCTTGTGTCATTCCAGAAGCAGACAAAGTTTCATTAATCCTGGAGGGCATATGGGACAGTCGTTGGTCGATTCCATTAGCGTCCCATTGTTGTACAAATGTGGAAGAATTACTGTCACATGCGGCTGCATTGGACAATATTAGGAAAGTACTGCCAAGAGAGAAGTTCTATAGAGGAGAAACTGTAAGTAACAATAACACCACCAATGAACAACAAAAATACAATAAGTTTATTCCAAAATTTAACCCTCAAGTAGACCGCAAAGAAGATCAATTCTGTTTTAGGTGTAGAACTAAAGGCCATGTGTCATACAATTGCAAAATGCCAGTCAATGCCCCAGTAAGGAAAGAAGTTTCAAATTATAAATCACAGCCGTCCACTAGTACGACTCAAAATACATTTAAACAAATAAGCTGTATTCAAGATAAAGCTCCCAATGTAACTCTGATTCCAATAACTCTCAATGGATGTTTTAATTTAAATGCCTTACCAGATTCAGGCTCAGTCATCACAATTGTCGATAAGGATGCACTGCCACAAACTACAGAAGTGTACCCATGGACAAAAGGAGACTTCAAGGTTGCCGGAAATATACTAACACCCATCGGATGGATATCTGCTCGTATTGAGGTTGGTAAAATAGATTATGTCATGCCCCAAATTGCTATATGTGAAGGTTTGCCTGTACCCATGATCATCGGAAAAGACTGGCAGTTGGCTGTGTATGCACGCATTATCCACGAACCAGATGGCAAAGTATGCATAATAACGCCAACTCACACTGATTTTTTTCCAGCTTTTGCAAGGGAAGAAGCTTCCATCGCATGTTGTGTGCCAATTAACAAAACATCACATCAAATTTTGCCAAATGACAAACAAAAAGTCATAGAGTTAGTAACAGAATATAATGATATTTTCAAAAAAGATGAAAATGACATAGGAAAGTTTCCAGATTTTGAATATGAAATACAATTGACAAATGACAAACCTGTTAGCTGTAAGCCTTACAGATTACCAGAACCAGAACGCCGTTTCCTGAAAGAAACAGTAGAAAAATGGCTTCAACAAAAGGTATGCAGATTGTCAAATTCACCATATGCTGCACCAATGTTTGTGGTGGCACAACCATTTCATGAAACCACACCATACAGGCCGGTGGTCGATTATTCAAAAACCATTAACCCAGTTACTATTTTAGACGCACAACCTATAGAAAGAATGGATGATATAATCACAACTATTTCACAGTTTGTGTATAAATTCAAATTGGACATATATCATGCTTACCACAATATATGTATCAGGGAACAAGACATATTTAAAACAGCAGTTGTGACCCAAGACTATCATATAGAATTCTTAAGAGTAATGTTTGGTCTTGTCGGAGGGCCTTCAATCATGTCAAAGGTGATAAAATCAACTTACGGATGCTTGTACCAGGAGGGAGTGAGAGCTTACTTTGATGACATCACTGGAGGTTCAAATACCATAGAAGAATTCATTACAATAGTAAGAAAAGTATTTCAAGTAACCAGAGAGAAGAACTTGAAGCTCAACAAAGACAAATGTATTTTCATCGATACTGAAATACCAATATTTGGCAAAATTGTAGGCCACATGCAAGAAAAAAATGATCCAAAACGAACAGCTGCAATTGAACAGTACAAGACATTATCATCTATCAAAGAAATACAGTCATTTCTAGGATTTACTGGAACATTTCGAAGATTTATACAAAACTATGCTTCCATAGCCCGACCATTACAGTGTCTATTAAAAAAAGATAAAACTCAGATTGTTCATGAAAAACAGATCAGTAAAAATAAAAAAGTTACACTCACAAAGGGACAACAAAACGCATTTTTGACATTAAAAAAATTAATAATGACAGCTCCAATATTGTCAAACTTTCAACAAGATGCTGAAACAATCGTGGAAACAGACAGCAGTTACGAAGGAATTGGCGCATGCTTGATTCAAATTCAAAATGGAGACAAGAAAGTCATCGAATATGCAAGTAGAAGTCTAACGGATGCAGAAAAAAGGTACCACATTAACGAATTGGAAGTAACTGCCGTACACTGGGCAGTCGTGACTAAATTTCGAATATACCTATTGGGCATAAAGTTCACATTAATAACTGACAGCTACTCAACCGCATACATTATAAACAAAGCCAAACTCAATAGAAAGTTTGCGAGATATGTTGTAGATTTGGCTCCATTCGAATTTATACCTGTCCACAGACCTGGCAAGCAAAATGTAATTGCAGACCATGTGTCTCGATACCCCTTGAGTGATGATGTCTAACAGTTGTGAGCAGCAATACTGAAAAACTAAAGATAGCACAGCAAAAAGATGAATTTATTCAACAAATTAAAGCAAAATTGGGCAAAGACATAACAACACAGCATTTAAAACAGATTAATGACTCGTTTAAATTATCTGAGGGCATTTTACTACATGTGAACAATAACGAATTGAACGAAGAAAAAATAGTAGTTCCACAGGCACTTAGATCATCAATTTTTAAAATGGCACATGATGACAACGGTCACCTAGATGTTAGCATTACTATCAACAAAATTAAGAGCAAATATTGGTGGAAATCCCTACTACAAGATGTCAAAGCATATACTGCGGCATGTTTGACATGTGCAAAGACAAACAGACGCACTAAGTTGGCATATGGAGAAATGGGAAGACGTCCGATACCCAATACACCCATGCAAATTATATCATCAGACCACATAGTAGCTTTGCCTCCAACAACTGCGGGGAACACTTACATATTTGTGCATATAGATCATGCAACAAGATATGTTTTCGCAAAACCAACATGTACATTGACAGCACAAAGTGTGATGAATACCATTGAAGATGACATCATATATGTTTATGGACCACCACTGACATATATATCCGACAGTGCACCCTGTTTTACAAGCCAGTTAACACAAAAGTTTTTTTCAAAATATGGAATTCAACATATACCAACAACGCCTTATACAGCACAAAGTAACGGATTAGTCGAACGAGCAAATGCTGTAATAGTATCGACTTTGACTAAGTTCGCATTACATAATAAAGCAGATTGGGATAAACTTCTACCTAAAGCAATATTGGCAAATAATATCTCGAAGCAGAAGACCACAGGATACTCACCATTCTATTTAATGCATGGCTACCAGCCGAGGATTCCGCCAAACGAAATCCATATAGGAACTATAATAGAAGACACTGACAGATGCCATCAATTGGACCTTTTGAACCAAGCCAGAAAATCAGCATTAGAAAACATTGAAAATATACATCTATATAACAAAAAGAAATATGACTTGAGAAGACTTAACCATAACTTTGAAGTAGGCAGTTATGTGGTATATGAGTGGTACAAACCAACTGACACCAAGCTCACGCCAAGATTCAAAGGACCATTTAAAATATTAAAAAAGATTGGCTCTGTATGCTATGAAATTCAAGATATGAACAAACCAACAGTCAAGAAAATAGTCCACACTCAATTTTTAAAGCCACTAAAAATGCACATAATCTTGATTCACTTTCAGATATTTCAGCTAACGATGACAACCCTTTAGATGACAACCCAGGAGATGACAACCCTACAGATGACAACCTTGGACATGAAAACTACCATGACAAGGAACAACAGAACGTCACTTCAAAGCACACCAGTGATGACCACACCAGTAACGTCGGCAACACACGTCCATTTGTAACGTCTAGAGGCCGGCATACAACCGTACCTCAAAAATACTAGGTACAAAATTTGTGTATATATATATTTTTTAGTATAAGTATAGTCATGTTTATTTGCTAAACTTTAAATGTAATATGGAAACATAATTTCACAGAAACTTTATCTGCTGAACACTAAAAGCCAGATCACAATGTATAAAATATTAATAAACATAAAAAAATTAACATTAGATAGACTTATTAAGAAAGACCAATTAGTAAAAAGAAAATAGTAAATAAAATCAGAATATTTTTCATATGTAAAAAGTCATAAAAAGTATACATTTTCCATGTAATGCCATAATTAGAATATAAGTAAAGATTTTCTTTCTTTGAAACACATATACTATTGTTCAGTCTAGTATTAGTAATGATATACCTACAGTATACACCTTAGAAATCATATACCAGTAAATAGATGTAAACAACAATAATCCCTCATAAAGGAAGATGTGAAAATAACCACATATGTAACAAAATATATACATTCAAATAAATAGATATATAGGTAAAAATTGTATTAGCTTATAATAATTGTAATTATAACAAATGCTTCCTTATAGTGCCATAAACAGTTATAAATTAAAATAAATGCTTTGAAACCAAGCTTATGATAAAATATTTTAACACTATAAAGTAGCAGTTGTTTTATAGGTATAGTGAAGGAAAACAATAGATGTATTTTTTTTTTATTAACAGTCTATAGTTACATAACATGTATAGTTTTCTCACCATTGTTTTGAAATAAAATAGTTTAAATTTTCAGTATCATGCACAAGCTTGCTTTTAACAATAGAAGATGTTTAATGTTAGATTTTTTTCCAAAGTTTGTTTAGGCTCTTAGGTAAATAACGTGATGAACATGTAAGGTGTGAAATATACATATACAAAGCATCTCTTTGTATATATATATTTCAGAGGGCATGTAAGGTGCAAACATTAATTATTGTGAAACGAAACGTAATTGTGTGAGAAAGAGACAGTATGAGAGCGTGACCTGAGAAAGAAAGGGATAGAGGAATGAAAGGGATAGGAGATAGGTTCCAGCGAGAGTAACAAAGACAATAAATTCATTATGGCCGATCCGTTGTTTCCTTTACTTACATATGTAACGGTACATTACTGCAGGGGTCGAAAAATAGGTATCGCTAGGTAAGTAGATATAGACGTTATTACTATTAGGGTTAGGAGGCTGGTCCCTTTTCACGCCGAGGTATATCTAGTGCTTGTTCTCAAAAATCATCGGCAATGTTGACTTTATTGGTAAAAAATCAGGACGTAAAATGCATAGTTCATGGTTAGTCAAAATTAAAAAAGTAATAACCCTCATCATTTTCAGAAAGTACATTTTTGTTTTCTTACACAATTTTTGAGAAATCACTATATTTGTCTCAGCTGGAAGGGCATTTGCAGGCTTCGTATGAAATTAAACGGACTCCCAAAGTCGTCCGTTTACAATTAATACTCAGCCAGCAATTGCTTACTTCCCTTCCATCGACAATAATGTACTATTTGTATTTGTTTAGTCATACAATGAAATAAACTAAAACACATGGATATTGTGAGCAGGTATATAGTGTATAGATATAGAGTGATAGTATAGTATAATATAATTATACTATAGTGTCGATACAGTAATTTTGACATTCAAAAAATCAGAACGTCAGTCTGGCGAGTTCTACAGCTATAGCTACTAGTGTATTAGCGAATGCAACCCTGTCAGTGTTCTCTTCATTACCTTTTTAAGCTTAAACCACTGTACTGAATGAGTTGAAATATTATATGTATGTATGGAGATACTTTCATTCCCGGGAACGGCGGGGACGGACATACAGTATACTTTCGTTCCGAAATTCATCCCCTAACGGGGTGAAATGGAGGCGGAAGTTTGAACGGCGGTACGATAAAAACGAATTCAAGGCGGACAAAGTCGCAGGCAAAAGCTAGGTAAGAAATATGCTGATAATGTTACAATCATAAATAAACATCACATCACAAATAAACATGCATTGCAAATACCATGCTGATTAGCTTCCGGGCGCTTGCTGTGACGTGTCCGGTTGATTTATTATGCGGCAAGTGTAATGAGCCAGCCAATCTCTCATTAACGGGCAGATTTTCGAATTTGTGGATAATAATAGAAGATCAAACGAGCTTCGCAAGCGAAGTTCGATCGATATTATATGAGTAAGCTTCATTCGAAGATATAACACACATGTAGTCCTTTAATCTACCAGGCAACATTTCGCAAGTTTAAAGTACGCAGTAAAAACCATAGCTCAAACAGTTTTATCCCCACCTTTACCCCTACCCTACTTGGGGACCTCGGCTTGCCACCATTTCTCATTCTTTTTAGAGACAAAACTTTCCTAGGGGTATAGGGGCGGGCGGGAAGTTATATCTTCGAATGAAGCTTACTCATATAATATCGATCGAACTTCGCTTGCGAAGCTCGTTTGATCTTCTATTATATTTCGAAGCTTCATTCTTCAGATATAACACACATGTAGATGTTTAGAGTTGAAAGTTTTGCTGCCCTTTGTAATTGTAAAACATCATTATCATGAAATGCAATAATTATGTTTTGACAACAATCTTAGATACTCCCAATTATTAATCAAAGAGTACAATTGTAACTTCACATAATTCTACCTATACAAAAGGCAGATTGATCTGGCACAATGACCTTCGTCGATTAATTGACGATGGTAGAAACGAGCCAAAGTTTTCGATGTTCTCGACCAGCCTGCTGCCTTCCGGATAGCATCTAAAGAAATGCCTGACCGGTGTGCAGCTGACGTGGCGGCGTGGCGCGTGCTGTGAGCGCTGAACGCCGCCATGTCTTTACCACTTTCGCCAAGCACTCGCGTAATGCACCCCGGCTAATGGATTGAGCAGATGCATTTTTATGGGGACTTTTGAAAGTCAACAAAATATGTTGTGAGCTTTTTCAGTCCTAAAACATCATTATAACAGTCACCGGGCAAATATTTCTATTAGGTATCTTCAAAATATGGAAGGCACAAAATCGGTTGTAGACGACCTACACCTGAAGTCTTAACTATATCATCAAAAATTACTTTAATACAATTTGGGCATGACTTAATATTATTCCACTTAATAAGTGACAGTGTTTGTACCCTGTGGGCAGGACATATTGCTAACAAAATCGCCAGATTCTTTGTTAGTTTTTCCAATGAAATTTCTCTATTAGGGTACCATGTTGTTATATGATTTAATACCACTTGAGGATCCCAGGTATGGCTATATTTAGGAGTTACGGGCTTTAATTTGTAAACACCTTTCGGTAATCCTTTACTTTGGTCATCTGAGCTGATACTACTCCCCCGTAGGAGCGAGGGTGCTGACCTATGATTATTTAATGAGCCATACGACGATCCTTTATTAAATTCGTGCGTTAGAAATAAAATAACAGCAAAAATGAAGCCCTTATAGAAATTTAATATCTATATTATCTATGCTAAATTTCCAGCACAACTTGTATTTAACACACGTTGTACTGTTGTAAAGTGTTGTTTGAAATTGACGCTAACATGAGATTAGATACTTTTACTAATCTCAACAAAAGCGGAAACCACGGTTGGGATGGCCATTAGGGAAATACTACTATTCCTGTGGCGTTGTCATTTATAATCTTATGTAAACACTTTAGTACGAGTGCGAGTGGTGGAAACGCTTAAAACTATTTATTATAAATACCAGCAAATAGTGAATGCGACGACGGTAAGAGCGTCCGAGTCTGGCTTCCACGAAATATATATTTCACATTTGGCAGAGGTACGAGAAGCAAAGAGGTCAATTTCGGGCACACCAAAGTGTTTACTTATTCTTTCAAAGGCTGCAATACTTAAATTTCATTAAATATCAGGATTTAGTCTTCTGGATTCTCTGTCTGCTTCTACATTATTCTTAGTGTTAATGAACGATTCGAATAACCATATGTCTCGTTCTTCACACCACTGCCAAATAGATCTAGGTAAGCTATTTAAGTGGGGAAACTGGATGTCTCCCATTCGATTAATATAGCTTATCGCGGTAGTGTTGTCGATGCGGAACAACAGAGCACAGTTTGATTTATTTCGCGCAAAATATTTTAATCCTAAGAGCGAGCAAGCTCTAAGTAATTAATATGGAATGCTAATTCTTGCTCTTCCCATGCTCCGTTTGCACACACTCCGTCACAAACTGTACCTCATCCTGATCGGGACGGATCTATAGATATTTCTGCATCGAATTTCGTGATTCCAAAATGACAAGACGTTACAAATAATATTATTAGTCCACCAAAATAAGTCAGGTAAAATTTCGCGAGGAAGTTTTACTTTTGATCATAGACATCGTATTCCTGAATAGCTCGGAATTTATATCTTTCTAACAACTTCGTGTACAACCAGCTGTATCTAGCTGTCGGGCATGCAGTGGTAAGAACTCTTAAAAAGTGCGCATACCCTGCATAAGAAGGGATATAGACATGATAATTGAATTGTAAACAAAACCTAAGAATTTACAGCCTTGTTGGTAATTTTGGGATTGTATCGAGCTTTTGGTATAGTTTACCACAAATCGTAGGCACTCGAGAAACCGGAGAGTCTCCCTCCCATTATGTTTACATTCGTTAAGGTCCCTTCCAATACCCAAAATGCCACCCCGGTATATAATAGAAGTTAGGCCTTGTTTTTAGGTAAGTTACGACTTCTCCATCCATAGACTAATAGGGAACAAAACTCGTAAGTAACATTGTTATGCTCGAATCTTGTCAATGGTAGCCATAAACCCGTTTTTAGGGATTAATTTAGAAGCAGTTCTAGTCTTCCATTTTAAAATGGGACTTAGTTACAAATTTATTGAACCCTTTCAGATTCAGTATGAATCTATAGCCACCATTCGATTTAGGAGTCAGAAAATCTTTGATAGAAACTGATCATTAGTCTGTTGGCATCCAGTGATGCTTTCACTGAATGCCTAGGTTAATTAAGTTCTGTACAGCTAAGCTCGTTTCATCATGCTCTTGGCATGTGAAAGTATTTACAGGTTTGACAGATTGCGTAACATGTCCTAAAAAGGAATTGGAAAGCCATTCTGTATACAGTCTAATAAATAAAGTACGATTATTCGTTACATTAAGCCAACACTTATAAAAAGCTTTAAGGCGACCGGCATGTACCTGCGTTACTGCCGCGGCGTCGCAAGTGGCTTGTTGTAGGCTGCTCGCGGCCGTATGATGGTCGACGCTGTCGGCCTACTTTTCAGTAGATTTGGAAGCTTTAATTTTCTCTGAGAGTTTGCTTCCAAAGAGAGTATCATCTCTCTCAACGTATTGTATGACTTAAGGAATACTTCGTCTAGTCCAGGAATGACTAGTTTTATCTAAAATCCGACTTCAATTAGATAGGATTTTTATCGTTAGTACCGATACCGACTCCCAATTGCTGTTGAGATGATTCGATTTTCTTGTCACGGCCTCTTTGGATGTCTGTAACTGCCGCCGAAATTACGGCGTTTAAGGACGGCGCCCATAATAATTTGCAATTTACAGGTACTCTTATAAGAGTTTATCTTTACTCTTTTTATCAATACCTTTGTGTAATATAGGTAGCCACCTTTGCGCTAAATTGGGATGAATTTTCTCCCCATATTTTGGGACATCATCAGTGGCGTCCCCTAGAGCGGTTAGTAACTCGGCATCTATTACAGGGGTCGTTTTGTCATCACAGGCCTCCACGGGAGGTGCATTTTCTTCATTTGAACGTGGGAGTGAAGTTTCCACTGCCTCATACACTTGTTCGTGGTTTATAAATTAAAATATAATATTTTGATTTTTCTAATTGAGGGTAGATATGAAATGCATTGTAAAACCACTCGTCTATAGTTCTTTGTTGCAATTTCCGTATATTAGCAGAATAATACTCTATTTTTTCCTGTGCACTGCGTTTAGGCATGATTAAATATTTTGAATTATTTTTTAATAGAATTAGTTCGTGCGTTCGTTGCCTCGCAAGAATAAAGAATGAGAAATGGTGGCAAGCCGAGGTCCCCAAGTAGGGTAGGGGTAAAGGTGGGGATAAAACTGTTTGAGCTATGGTTTTTACTGCGTACTTTAAACTTGCGAAATGTTGCCTGGTAGATTAAAGGACTACATGTGTGTTATATCTGAAGAATGAAGCTTCGAAATATAATTAGGTATCTACTAGCCATTACAGAAATATGTAGGTATGCCAGTGAAGTAACGTGTTATTCGTGCTGGCTGGTTAATGATGCGAAAAAACTCTTATATTTAGTCATATTTTTGGTATCGCAGAAATAGAGGGTATTACGAAACAGAGATTCAACATCGGTTTTTATACGTCCCACTGCTGGGCACAGGGCTCCTCTCATGGATAAGAAGGAATGGGCAGAAATTCCTATGACGGCTCAGTGCAGGTTGGGACTTTACATACACATTAGAACGTTTTCGCAGATGCTTGCAGGTTTTCTCACGATGTTTCTCTTCACCGAAATGCAACTGGTAAATATAATGATAGTCGGTACAACACAACACAATACTTAGAGTAATACTTATAAATAAATGTACTTCGTAAAAATGGAATAGGCGTTGAAAGGAACGTAAGTAAAACCAATATTTAACGTGAATGAAACAAACAGAAAACCAAACAATATAATTAATGAAAAATGTTCGTTTTAGTATCACTCATTGTCATTACTTAACATATTTGACTGAAAACTAATGACTGTTCTTCGTACTGAACATTTATATGTAGGTCTTATAATCCATCACTTGTCATATATACGTCCATCGTACATGTAACAATATTAACTGATGCCAGCTAACGGTGGTGGCGGCTCACAGTAGTCTAAGTGATAGAAGGAAGCATTCTCTCTTAGTCGTGCACTCTTGACAGAGTGGTCGTGGTCATGTCACGGTCGATTTTTGCATCACCGCTGCCTTTGCAATGCGTCGCCATTTGGCTCTGTTTTTGGCGGAGCGAGAGCAACCATTGATTGTATCTTCTTTGACCGCTTTGATGAGATCCGTCCATCGTGTTGGAGAGCACCCACGTGATCATTTGCCCTCGACTTTCCCTTCCAAACGTTCCATTGAATCCTCGTTTCGCACATTTGGATGGCCACATATCTCTGGGATAAAGCGACCATAATTGGCCATCTTTGTGGCCTGAAATGCATGCGAGTAGCTTTCGATAGCCCACCTGCCCGCTCACGATATTATCATAATGTTTGTGACGAGATTTTCATGTGATAAAAATAACAAGCTCTCGTAGGATTAAGTGTTACAAAATCTCCTCTACTCAATCAACCCGCTTCTTCACAAGTAGTGGACAGAATTATAGCGCTTTGGCGTGGATTGAACATTCTATCGACTACTGAGAATACGCCAAACTCCTCGGTTCTGTGTAAATCAACCGCTTATTTGCGCAGATAATGTCTGTCTATCGTCTTCCTCCGTGTCCGATGACAGCAACTTCGTCAATTATTTATATATTTGGATTATTATTTACGCTTTGACGCCTTTGACTATTACGCTAGTTACGGGCAGCCGACAAAAACTGCTGAAAAGAATACTGTCTATGATAAGTCAGCAAATTGACGATCTCCAGCAATAAGATGCCATTTGAGTAGCCAGGGTCAGTTGAGGGCCAGTCTGCCTGACTAATTTTGCAAATTCTTTTTTTTTACAACAAAACCGTTTACATTTGATGTTAAATATTGCCGCCCTAGTTACGTAATGTACTATTTCAAATGTACTTTATACGCTATCGCTTGTATGTTGCGCTGTAAAACCGCGTACAGTTCTGAGTGATCCACAAAGGGGAAACTTAATGATGCTAGTCACGAACGGTGTTTCACTAAAATCAGTAGTCACACAGATTTTAATAAATTATTAGTACCCTTTAGTTAATGATCTTCTAATAGATGTTCTCGAATTATGAGGCTATCGGACATATTTATGTAACGATCAATATATTGTACTGATGCTTTATAAACTAGTTTGGATAATCTGTTTATCACACTTATCGTTGCGGATAAGACATCCGTCACTCTCGCACTCGCATACTTGTCAGAACGTGACGGATGTCTTATCCACAACGATAAGTGATAAAATGGCAACCGTGCTACGCCTTCTGCAGGGTATCCTACCGTTTAACTCATGCGATGCATGCAAAGGGACAGGGGCAGCCATACAGACCCCGCATCTTGGTCGGCCTTATCACACGATAAATGACAAGATAGAGCGTCCGTCACTGGCTGTCACCGTTCGATAGAACAGCTTCATTGGTAAAGGTATCCCGGATAATTGGGATGGTTCGTGTTCAAATCTTGAAATTCCCTCTCCACTCTGCACAATCTTTTCAATAAAAGAAAAAACTTACAAAATTTTTTTTGGACAAATCTGATCAGATACAGGGTTATACTTGTTATAAGTTCCAACGGGTTTTTTTTAATTTACGGGCATAAGATTATAAAATCTTAAATTCCAATTGCAAACATACTTCACCCTCTTTCAGGCAAACAATAAAAAAATCTTGAATACCAATTGCAAACGTAATTACAGTGCACAATCTATACTGTCGTCTACACAAACAAGCTGCCAGCCAGGAAGGAAAAGGTCTGCCTCCAATGGCCTCCTCGACGATAATGTGTCTTGTGGTTAGGGATACCCTAACCGAAATCCGATATAAATGGGATTGTGCTCGTGTTAAAGTGTTCTTAAGTTGTGACTGTTAGGTCAGTGACGAGATTGTGTTTCAGCTGTAACATTTGAAGATTAAAAAACCGGCCAAGTGCGAGTCGGACTCGCGCACGATGAGTTCCGTACCATTATCCAAAAAAAACGGCAAAAAAATCACGTTTGTTGTATGGCTCGCCTTAGTCTTTTTTTTTTTTTTTTGTTGCGATAGCGGCTACAGAAATACGAGTACATCATCTGTGAAAATTTCAACTGTCTAGCTATCACAGACGGACCGATGGACAGCGGAGCCTTAGTAATAGGGTCCCGTTTTTACCCTAGGGTACAGAACCCTAAATAAACTGGTTTGGGACTAGAGGTAGGTAGTGCGATCACATTTTGTTTTTTTTCCATGTGATAGCGACAATGAGGTAGCAAGATATTTTATCATAGTGTAAATAAAAAAAAAAATATTATTTCATAATAATTATGTTCAACATCATCATCCCAGCGTACACACGCAGTTGTACTCTAAGTCCTTATTGGCACATGACACATAGGTACAATATACTAGGTATTTTTTTTGGAATGCTGTCGTTGACATAGGTCTATTTTTTGTTGGTTTATGACATCAATCCATTCTATTACCAATAACGATCTAAGGTCTCCTCATATACTAATCTGTGCAACTGTGCTATCAAGGACAATAAAAAAAAAGTTAGACATTCCTATCGAGCGTTGCAAACGTGAATTGTATTAAGTACTCGTAGGCCTTACTCTGTTTTCTCGTGTGCGGCAGAGCGAGAGTGACAGAGAAAGGGACGGATACGTTTTTAGCAGTCTATGTTTTTATTAAGGTGTGTTCCACCGTAACGTAAACGTTAATCTTAAAAGATACTGAACCGATATTGATGAATGAGGTATCAATCTAGTCAAATTGTGCTCCAGGTGACATACGCTACCTTTATGACAAAAAGTATTTTTCAAAGAGATTTCCGTTGTCATGTTACAGGTTTTTGAGTTTTATTATTGCTTCTCGTGCAAATTGTCACAGCCGTTAATTTAACTTCCGTGCATGCCACTGCATTGCAAAAAAAATGATGTGATAGTGTTTTTTCTTTTAATAATTATCTAGTAACTTTCGAAATAAAAAGTTCTACGTAGAAATTTACGGTTTAATTTTACACTTTACGAGTAAAATAAAAAAAAGCTACGGTAGCCTAGAAAAGCTACGGTAGCCTAGTGATTCAGGCATGCGGCTGTCAAGCGGCGGTCGTGGGTTCGAATCCCAGCTCGTACCAATGAGTTTTTCGGAACTTATGTACGGAATATTTACCGTTAGCTTTTCGGTGAACGAAAACATCGTGAGGAAACCGGTGTAATCCCAATAAGGTCTAGTTTTCCCTCTGGGTTGGAAGGTCAGATGGCAGTCGCTTTCGTAAAACTAGTGCCTATGCCAAATTTTGGGATTTGGTGTCAAATCGGACCCTGGGCTTCTTTAGGGGCACAACCGGGAATAACGCTAGGAGAATGATGACGAGTAAAATAAAATTGTATACACATTATGGTAGTGACTACCACTGTTATATAACAAAACGGGTTTATACCGGCACATAATTAATATTCATTATAATAGGCAACACAAGTCAACCATTTCCCAATAGAGATTTGAAAAATAATAAATGTAAATGCACTTGGCCATATAGGGACCGAGGTATATACCCACAAACTTTTTTATTTAATTATTTAAGAGCTACAAACTAAAATGTGTCACTGCCATTTTTGTTGAGTGAAAAATAATAATGTAAGTTTCACTTAAAACAACTACCATATATTTTCTCCTGGGGCATTGCACAGATTATAAAAAGATAAGGTTAAGCTGAATAAGCGTTTCCTTTCGTGTTTTAACCCTAAAAAGTAAAATTTGTATGCTGACCGCAATCTGGGCGAAACTCGTTCGTGTAATAGCGTATTTTAATTAACAGGAATCACGAAATTCATAATTTGAATTCAAAACCGAGGCTCAATTCGGTTGCTCTGTAATAAGTAAATTATCATTTTGTTGTTTTAGCGATTAACTAAAACAAACTAAGAGTAACTGAGCATTTCCAAAATTGTTTGTACAGATTTTGATTAAGTGTTAATGAATAATGCTAATTGTTACTGAATGTTATGAGTAGGTAAGTAGGAAATTTCGAATAAGAAATTTTTAGATTCTGTTGAATAAGAAGCTATAGGTATATCCGTAATTATCAAAAACAGTAACATTTCATATGCAAAGAACATGAAACAACAACAAGAAGGGTGTTCTGTGTTCATATTATTATAATAGTGTGCTTAAAAATATATGTTTAATTAATGGGTACCGTAAAATAATGCCCCAATTGACGTACTTTAATTGGTACAAATAAAAACTGTTTTGGAGTAAATACGATAAGTTTGGAAAGCACAACAAGGTGCAACTGGTTTGGATTCCAGGGCACGAGGCTTCATTGGCAACGAAAGAGCGGATGAGCTTGCAAGAGGGAGGTCTACAAACCACTTTGTAGGTCCAGAACCATTTGAGGGACTCTCGCAGGGAACCATAATTACGGCCTTTAAAGCCTACGCCAAAACCAAACACCAACACGAGTGGAGGAATGAGGCGGGCTTAAGGCACTTTAAGCTCTTCATAGAAGGAGTGGACTCGGGCTGGACTAACAAACTCTGGAAATTCAGTAGGAAGCAGCTCAATCATATCTGGGGTGTTCACAGGTCACTTCGGGGTCAAGGATCTCTTGGCCAAGATGGGATTATCTGACAGTTTAGACCGTAGAATGTGTGGCGAGGAGGATGAGACTATGGAACATTTATTGTTTGAATGTCATGCCCTCGCCAAACAAAGAATGAGTTACTTTGGTAACGGATATCCGCAACCAAAGGAATTCAAGGTACTCCCGCTGAGCTGCATCATCCGCTTTGTGGAAATGATGGAGCAAGGTTGGGAGTAGACATAAGGAGAGGGATAATGCACAAAAGAAACCACTGGGTCGAAGTGCATCCGAAAGGGCCCTCATCTAGATAAGATAAGATAAGGTCGTTAAAGAAAGTTGAAGGTGTGAGAATAGTTATTTGTGTCACAAGGGAGCAAAATAGTATATTTACGGCGAGGACGGTGTATTGAATCCTGAGCGTAGTGAGGGATACAAGTGTTTACGCCCGAGACGAAAATAATTTTGCTACCGAGTGACACATACTATTTTGCACACCGACTATGAGGAAATTTAAAAAAAGCTATTGTTAAAATGTATCTAAATTATCTTAATTTTTATTACTAATTTTTAAATATTACGAAATATTTATAAATTATACAACGTTGTTATAGTTAAAACTTGAAATATGTTCGTTTTGAATCGACTACGATGAAATTACAATCGATTATTTTATTAACATCTGTGTTCAATTGGCACATTGCGTACAAATGCTCCAATGCCAATGTATAAATTAAAAAAACCGGTCAAGTGCGAGTCTGACTCGCGCACCGAGGGTTCCGTGCAAACTAACAATTAACTCAAGGTAAAGTAAAAGTCCCAATATATTTGTTAAATTACCAACTTATTTTAACCCAACACAATAGAATTCAATTTCAAACAACGAGTAACTTTTACACCAAGACAATTGAATCGCGATCTTTTTTTGACCTGCTATTGAAAATAAATATACGCGTTCCAATCCCAACCCCATTAATTCTAGAAAAATCTAAACAGCGCGAATGGGGTTTGCGCCATCTATCGGCCCCATTTAGTACTAACGTGCAAAGGCAATCGTCTTAGTATGTATGTTGGTCTTTTAGCGATTATTGTTTATCACGTGAACTGATCTCGATAATTATTGTTTTATTTGATAGAGAGTACTTCTATTAATAGTTTTATAGGAATTTCAAAACAAAAAAAAACTTATAAAGTTGATTAAATTGCAAATCTAACTAGGAAATGATTTTTGAAAATTCACAAAAACTATGCTAGATACAGAAGAAAAAAAACTTTTCCCGTAATAAACATGTTTATCTTAATCGCAAGTAATTATTTCAAATTTTTCGCTTGAATAACTTCGGAGATAAGGGGGGGGGAATGGTATTTTTTTTTACATTTTCCTTCATAGATCAAAATTTTCCGAATGTAGAAAAAAAAAGAAAAACTGTTTCAAAAAGTGCAACTCAAGCCCTTTCGAATGATACCCCACTTGACCCTATAGTTGAATTTTTTTTTTGCCCCCTCCTCATATTCGTAAGTTTTTATAGAAAAATTAAATGTATATTTAAATTTTTCATTTTCCATGCATGCGGATAACTCTCATTTATAACCATTCCAAGTTTCAAGTTGATAGCTTGAGTAGTTCGTGAGATATTTCACTTTGTGACAGACAAACAGACGGACGGAGTCGCACCATAAGGGTTCCTTTGTTACCAATTTTGGTACGGAACCTTAAAAACCGTAAAGTAGCGTTTTGGTCCCTCTCGTCATGGAGCAAAACTTACTTTTCCGAATGAAAGGTGTGAAAAAGTAATTTTCTACGTCAACGTTATCAAAAGATACGGCCGTTTATGTTTGGCGTATATTTATAAATATATTTTTATATATTAATATATTTTTTAATAATATATATATATAATAATAATAATATATTTTTTATTGAACCACAATATCAGAAAAACCTGTTACAAATATATTAAATAAATGAAATGTTCATTAATAGGCGGTCTTGTCGCTTTTAAGCGATCTCTTCCAGACAACCTTGTGCAGCAGGAGATTTATTTATTTGATTGATTTATTAACAAGAGTTGTAAACAGGTAGTTCAGGAATAAGTCAATAAAAGCTTACAAACACATACATCCACATTATTTATCAATTAGACACTCAATTAAATATTAATATACATACAAACTATAATACAAATAATATATTAAAAGACAACAATCCTCATAAAGGATTAATAACCTATAGCATATCTCCTGTAAATCATGAAAATTGCCAGGAATCACTCTTATAATATATTTACAGCAATTTCATTACTTAACTGTACATTTGTAATAACTTTACAAAAAAAACGTATTTTTCATTGCAGCAACCACTCGTTAACTACCTACCGAATATTAATTTCGCAAGTTGTACCTATAGTCAGAAAAACTTAGGTAATTCTCTAAAAAGATAAAAGTATGCTGTAACTTCAAATAAATTCTAACTTGCTGACGTGCCACTGACTTGGCTAAAATTAACTTGAGCTCAGCAGGTATTATCAGTTTTAAGGGTGATTTATTACATCCGAGAACAAAGACTTTTTCATTGAGTTCTAACGTGCTAAATTTTATTTGATTTCTGTGAAAAACGAATATTAATTTCGTCAATGAGTTAGAATGTAGTAAAAAACAGGCTGACAGTCGATCCGACAAGAGGTGTAAAATCATACGCTTAGTTCATTAAGTACTGCACTAGGCTTATCTCGCTCCAGAGGTAGGGCAGTGGCCATTTTATCACGTATCCATAATTATATAATAAAAAAAAAGTTCTTCAAGTTGAATTTAATCTGGTCGCATAACCTGTGCAACGTCAATTATTGACCAAAACAAACGTAAGCCGTACTGAAAATGGTTATTAATAATCCCAAGATAATCCTACAAATAATTAACTATATGCAGACATACAGAGAAGCACTGGCCGGAAATAAAACTGACAGAAAATCATTCTAAATTCGCAGCGTCACTTGGCCGCTATCATTTTCCATTTCCATTTTTCCCACAGCTATTATACCGATAACTAAATTTTTAGACGGCGGCTCGAGGCTAAAATTTCGTCCGAATTTTAAAGCGCCAGTGTTCAGAATACATAATCCTGGTGGGTTGCCATGGTTTGCCAATATGCCAACGTTTATTATTTGGCAGCAAACTTATCGCTTTAGACCGCCAAGCTCGTTGCTTTTGCTTGTTTACGCTGTCAGTCAGGAGAACATCCTGGATGTTAGCCATGATGTGAACAATAGAGACGGTAGTGAGAACAATAACAAAACAAGAGTCATCAGTTTAATACCTGTTTCAAAAGTATAGTGAGGTGTGGAACAAATGATGGGAACGTAAGAAAAGAGAATGAAGTTATTTTCTTCTTCATTTGAAACGTTCATTTTACACTTACGTGCATTTTTGTGATTTAAAACCCTTTTTAACTACCATAGAGGAGGAACTTTCCACTTGGCGCATTCAATTGTGTAGTGGGAAATCAGAAACATGACGCTGTTTGCTTGCACTCGTCACTATTCTGAACTTTTTTTTATTAACAAGTAATAAGTACCAAAAATGCATAAAATTTGTTAGCTCACACAAAAAGGAATACTAAAAAACACAACAATGCATTCAGGGTCATTTATAAGTGTGCACGACGCACCGCCTTCAATAGCACGTAGCGTCTGCGCGTGACCAACCTGAACCAACCAATCCTGGCGGCCCACTCGATCCCAGCGGCACGACAGCTCACGGATACGACTCCCGAGTTGTAAGCTCGGAGCCCTTTCGACACCCGCGATCTCTTTATAAACCTATTACCCGGGATGACATAAAAAAAACAAACTGTAATCAGGCACGGGACACTCCGCGATTTACGTTCATCGCTACAAGTACATGCCGGTGCCCCAACGTTGGGGAATAAAATATATATTTGAACTCTAATGACGACTGTCTTTACACACTTCCTAATACTGCCCTGAAAATTTCTAACTAACACTCCCTATTAACTTTCCTATGACCTTATTCACATTAGTTGTTTCCTTCTCAAGAGGACTCAGCTGAAACAAATTGCCATGGTTTTTGGCCTGTTTATATCCCAAAATTACTCCACAAAATAGTCAGTTCGGAGCCCGTTGTAATCGGGATTTCCGGGTTCGTGGTTGAGCAAAATGTTACATAATTGATTGGCTGTGACGTAATTTCACCCCACTTTAATTATAATTTTCTATCAGCTCTGATTATTTTTACCTAAATTATTCTTATTGAATTTACTCGTAATTCTTGTTAACGTATGAACCCGTGACTTGGGGGACGTCTTAAGACAATGTTGTGTCCGATAATATGAATTTAATAATAATTGAAAAGGAAACGTTGGTGTCTTTTATTTTAGAGCTCGTTTTTACTCCGTTTTATTAACTTTATGGTCGTTGGGGCGGAAAGGTTCTCGAGTGGCGACCACTTACCGGAAGGCGCAGCGTGGGTAGGCCCCCCACAAGGTGGACTGATGACCTGGTAAAGGTTTCGGGAGTCCGCTGGATGCGGGTGGCGAGGGACCGGTCACTTTGGCACTCTTTGGGGGAGGCCTATGTCCAGCAGTGGACGTCTTTCGGCTAATATGATGACGATGATGATTAACTTTATGAATATAAAACAATTACCTACCTTGTGAGTATTAAGTCTCTTTAACAAAAAGGACTTTTTACGGCCTAAGTATCTGGTGATATAATTACTCTACCTTTACTATAAGAGGTTACAAAATGGTTGCAAGGATAGATAAGCATGATAAGCAAATTGACGTAATATAAATTCTCTATTACAATTTAGTATGGAATATTAGTAGCCAATCAGCGCGCGGCGGGTCGCGCTTGGCATTCAGCTACGTTATGGTCAGTAACAAGTAACCCCGTAGTACCAGTAGTAATTCGTATGCATTCGGCATACGAATTTTTACTGTAATTTCTTATAAGGATATAAATTATCTTATCTTACCTGAAGCACACCAAAAAAGGAATAATAATGTTTCATTAAAATAAATATAGATCATTATTATTATTAATCAATAACTCTAAATCTGAATACTATTTAAATTTTAAAGATTAAATCAGAAATGATTAAATATTATAAAAAAAAGAATCAAATAGGATAATAATAAATGTGTATTCATAAACTGCGTGGTAGCTACCTAATATGTAGCTATAAACAGATATACTAGATTAAACGAGATTTCGTAAAAAAATGCATGATAAATAAATAATAGTACAAAAAGTAAAAAAAAAAAAAAAAAAAATTAACAAAAATGTTAAAACTATAATCGCATATATTAACTAGAATTAAGCAGATTGTATATGTAGTAGAGAATAAAGGCTTTAATATTATTATCTTAAGTATTAGCAAAAAATAACATATTTTTGTCTATATTATATCATAGCTACCAAACAACGCTGTCTGTTTATTAAACCTCAAACATAAAAAAGAGAATCACCATATGGGTTTATTTTAGTGTACGGAACCTCCAGGATTATTTCTCAAAAGAAAGTCGACTTTTACATGAAAGCAGTAGACCAGCAGCATGATATTGATTTTCTTAAACCAACGCATATTTCTCCACTTTGAACACAAAGCTGAAATTATTTCGGAAAGTCTCCCAAGCTGCCTTTCTCCCAGCAACAGTATGCTGCAGCTATAAATTCCAGCGGTGCGACAAAAAGGAAATGAAGTGTGAGCAAAAAAAGACGCGTGATACTATAAACTAACCTGAATTTGTTTCGTTCCTTAGTCACTCGTCTTGCCACAGCTTGTACAAGGAAACTGTGTTAGATTTTTTATTGCTTTTTATAGTTTGCATTTTTTTTTTTTACGAGATCTACATTTCAAAGGGTTCACTACTTTCAAAGCAAGACTCGTCCGTACGTTTAGATCGTGGCGAAAAAAGAAGTGTGTAATTTGACACAGTTGTATGGGAGCTGAAATGGAGCATTTTCTATTTGTCAAAGAACGAATGTGTTTTGTTTCACGTAACAATTAATCATTGTATTTATTTTTGAACGGACCCTACGAAAGTTGACAGTAGTCAAGTGGTTTTATTAAATGTAAAATGATCGTATTTAATATTATATTGGAACGTGTATGCCGAAATAAACATACTACACAGGGTGAATTCGTGGAACGACAACCGAAAATATGAATTCCTTAATGCGGTAGGATTAAAAGTAGTAAATTACTTTCGCAGTTTAAAACTAGTTCAGGCAAATTAGAACAACGTTTGACTGTAGATTTATAACTAATTAAGGAGCGATTTCGTTTCACATGTAATTATTTATAAGTCTACTTTAGTCAGTTAAACTGATACTTACATTATGAGCATATAAGGTACTTTTCAGCAAAAAATTATGTATTTTCATGCTACTGGCTCGTGTACTTACAGCTAATTGACTTCAAAAAAATGTTTCCTAAAAGTTGCACGTTGCTAAAAATGAAAACTTTGACTTATGATGTTTAATTCCATGACGGCTGGTCCTTTTTATTACATAAATACCAATATGTATTTATGTCGTTTTAATCGGATTTTGCATTTTTACCGTTTCTTGATATAGAGAGCTTTAAGTGCCTGTGTAGAAAAATGACACCCAATGCTTTATGAACTACGATTTCCACTATTCCACCACAAGGCGGATTAAATGCTACTACACGCTACGGTACGTAGCCTTACATTAAAATCAAATAATACTTACAGCACGATGCGTAACATAAGACGTTCTCCCCTGCAATCTCGCGCTGATCTTCGCTGGAGAGTCTTCATCCTCCCTCCTCGGATCAAACCAGCCAAACGCAGCACCCACCACCAGCACAGCGCCTAACACCATTAATGCCAGGAAACCAGCAATCGCTGCTTTCGTTGCTTGAGATATCACCATAGCCATTTTGGATTACACTTTTGTTTAAGGTATCACCTCAACGTCATTATTTAATTCTAGTTTACTTTTTGGACACTTAAGTTCGCACTCTTTTGTTTACTTTTGGCATTTTTCGACACATATTTTGCACGTTTTTCAACATTTATTTCTTGCACTTCATCGTTAATGGACTAGTAACCTACAAAAATTATAATAATGTAATATTATTAATAATCGTTTGATAAGGGGCAAATATAGGATCTCCAGGCGTTTCCCGCGAGTAGGTCTTATTACAGAGCGTCTAGAAACGTCAACTTTTTTCGTTCTTACGAGTATATCAGATAAAGAGGAGATCCCTCTCTGTGAACAGAGTTAGCGTTTTCGCTTTTCCAATATTCCCGTTCCAAGAAATACAGCCGTGGGCAATATTTCCATAAACACATCCCCTGTGTTGCCGCTACTAAGAGTAGAAATAAGAATACACCATTTGCTTAGTTAAAATTCCAAATTACTGCGAGGTAAAAACTTGTTACATTCGCGTACACTTATTGCTAACTTTTTATCCAGATCCGTGACCAAATTGTTATCAATTTCCAAAAAATGCGGCGACGGGCAATCAGTCTCAAACTTGCAAGCAAGCTTTTCTTGACCGTTTCTGAAAATTCCTATGTAAATTTAAAGAAGACTTGAAAGCCTGTCCATTTCTGTTTAATTGTTTTATGCAAATTTCTTCACAGCACAGTTTGTACAAGGAAGTCGGAAGTGGGACAAAGCTGACGTCAATCTATTGAATGCAAGAAGACGATAACCCAGATACCCATTATGAAGGGTAAATAGGCGTTAAACTTGACAAAGAAGACGTATCTACGTCCACGTAATTGTACGATACATAATAACCCTTGATAAGAGAATCCATTGTCTCCGATTGTGTTTCATAAGCTTCGCAGACAGGGGGTTTTGTGAGAATTTCGGTTAAATGAGAAATGATTAATTGAAAACCCTCATCTGCTTTGATTTGTTTAACTGGTAGTATAGGTAAGCTTGTTGACTTTCATTAATAATCTTTAATGTCGACCACTCAACAGAAACAGTACGAACTTAACTTAAATAATTTATTATCAAAATGTCGCTTTGATTGATTATTAATTGAGCGCTCCCGTACATTGGAATCATCGATCTCGGTTGTTGTCTATGCCAGCAGTCAGTAGGTCTGTGGGCGGGAACATAAAGAATTTTCGCAGTCATTCGTCCGAAACCATTATGAGACCGATTTTTTGGAATTCCGAATGCGACTTTTCGCTAAACGAATATTTGGCCGCAGATGATGAATAAAATTTACATATAACGGAACATAGAGTATTCGTCGTTTTTAACTAAGTGAACAGCAAACATAGCAAAGCATGGACCCAAACATGGCCTCCAGTAAATGCTGTGCGGGTGTGGGTGGCGTGTGGGACTTAGCTGTAAAGTAACATTCGCTAGAATGCTCCTTACAGCACCAGCCTTTTGGTAGAAAGCAGGCCCGGGTCTCATTTAGCATGTACCTATGTGTTAGGCTTATATGTACATGAATAATGTACAAAGGTAAACTTATCCTTAAAGGGATCTCTTCCAGTTACCCTTTGAGGAAATGAGTAAAGGACAAAAACAACAGGAATACCTAATGCTAGCTGAGGCTGAAGAATTTATCATAAAATATCCCCTCATTTATCCGTACTTCCCTTTCGTTTTATGTAACGAGTAGTTAAACAAACTCTGCCATGAAAGTCTACTAAATTCAAAACATGAAACAAACTTCTTGGTAAATCTCTGTAGGTCTGAGACGCGAAAAGCAAAGGGATTTTTTGATGGGAATATTCTGTCTACCTTTGTAATTAATCTTCACGTAAAAAAGTTTGCGAAACCCCAACTCAAAATGGAAGCGTAAACTGCTATCAAACTTTTCAGGTATTTAAAGACAGAGGGCTCGTAGCGGATTTTGTTGGGTTAACATCAAATATGTGTTAGCATAGTATATTATTTGGCATTCACGAATATGATAATGTTTCAACGAGATTAGCGATGTTATGGTATCTTTAGTAGTTTTTTGGCACCACCTTGGTTTTTGTTTGTTTATTTCCTCCCCGTTACCGTTTGTCTGGAAGACATAGCTCTTTAGCGATAAGACTGCCTGTTTCCTTCTGCATGGTCGCTGTGTTTAGTACTATTTTTTGTACTATTATTGAGATGTGCAATAAAGAGTTATTACATTGTACTTATGAAAATGTCACAGTAACTCTCAAATGAGGCGCATCGCGGTCCCGCGTGGTGAACTGAAACGAACGAATAGAACGCTAATCTACGTATTGCTCTCTCTTATGCTTGCAGGATGACTCAAAACCGCAAAGCAAGCCCGTTTTGATGTGCTCCTAAAACGGTTTTATTCAATCATCTCAAGGTATCGGGCCACAATTCGACTTGTCATAATGACGGAAGGCGATAGATGTCCCAAGGATTTTTTTTAAATTCTTTATTATCTTGATTTTGAAAGGCAGAGACATCGAGTGACTATGACGATGAGCAGGTCATCCTTTAAACCCCAAATCGGGTCGCAGTCGTTGTGGTATTACGATTATACATGTGTTGAAATTTGAAAAGATTGAATTATTATGTCAAAACCTCAAAAAACAGGAAAACGCTTCGATTATCCAGTCCAGTTCCATTTCACCTTCATGGCAATTGTCATTTGAAAATAACAATTTGCTGTGTAGATCTTGGTCAATAAGCTGCGATACAACCGATATTATGGATTAGGAACTTCGTACAGGTCAATTCACAAGAGCTTAATGACAGTGCCATGAAATTAATGACAGTTTTATATATTTTCTGCGTCCGCTCTCGTGAATCGACCTGTTCTCTTTTACTTTTTACAGGCTTTGTTCGTTTGTTTGATAGTTTGTCAGTATGGGACAGATCTTTGAAGTGAATTTTGAACTAGTTATCCTCAATCGATTGAGCTGAAAAATTGGGTGTAACTACTTAAGTAGGTATAGTATGGATGACAATTCAATATTATGGTACAACCATCGAGCTGATCTGATGATAAATAGAGACAGAAGGTGACCATGAGAATTCAGTACTAAACCGACGTAACCCCGTTGAGTCTTGGCTCGTTAGTTGATGACGGTATACAGAAAAGTACAATTGGCAATAAAGGTTGTACCAAAAGTTATTCTTTTGACAGAAACGTATTTCTTTACTAAAAATAATATTAACGTGTTTTACGAAAATATCTCATCTTAAAAATGTTATCATTTCTCCTATATTTAGCGCGTCCTCGAATGAGCACTTTCCTTTATATATTCATGGTAGGAGGGGCTCTTTCAAACGTTATCTTGGGCTTTATAAGGTTAATTAGGACAGGGGAATTATTTCAGGCAAAACGACACTGATACGCGGAAATACCTAATGTGAAAATATACGTGGACACGGTTCAGTAATCACGGCTTTTCCTTACGAAAACAGTTTAAAAGCAAAAGGTAGAAAATTCAACAAAGGTATATTTTTTGTATAAAAAAAGGGACCGCGGCCACGCGCAGGGTAGGGTTCCGTAGTTGCCCGTCTGTCACAGAATGCGGACTTAAAGGGCTTTTGGGGTTTTTATTATAACTTAACCTCGTGAATAATCGTAAATATCATTATTTTTATAACACACAATGTATAGGGTCGTTTCGCCGGTTACGCGACCACCTTCGGTTAGCGATCACCTAAAGGACAAGGTTATTTTCTATTGAAGATAAAGTGCCGTGAAAAAGCAACTCTACCGTCCACGGTAAAAGGTTCAAATTCCAATGACAATGTATATGCACCCGAAATTAAGTGCATTTCTTAACAGTTAACTAGTTATCTCTACTACTCGTTAACTAGTATAGCTTCTTAACTGTGATAGTTTTCCTTTTAGATTCATTATTATGTTCTACTGCCACGAATTGTTTCACGTCCCAAGTAGTATTAGCCATTTAACCAACAGGGGGGGGGGGGACACATGACTCGAACAAAAATTAGGGCTTTAAATTCCATTATCTCACAAACGCATAACTAAATTGAAAAATAGTTTAAGAAAACCCATAATATTTTTGAACAAGCGATCCAACGATCCCCGCACACTATAAGTTTAAGGACAAAAAAAAATACATCACCAACTTACATGTAGGGGAGGTACCCTAAAATTTTTCAGGATTTTATTCTACTGTTTTGTCGGCGTGATTGGTTTATATACCCACGCCGAATTGCAGTTTTCTAGTTGTAAGGGTTACTGAGCTAAGCCGAAGACGGACAGACATACAGACAGGCGGACGGACATGGCAAAACTATACGGGTTCCTTGTTGACTACGGAACCCTAAAAAAGTACACTTACGGTCGAGTTCTCCAATATCTACAGAGACAACCTTTCAAAAATTCATCAATACAGAGACATTATTTTACGGACATAAGACACATGTGTAGATATTTTTGAAAGGTTGTCTGTATAGATATTGGAGAACATGGCTGTACATAAAAAGGACGCTATTTGGCCCAACATAATTGTGATATCATTAGTCCGTCCTTGCAAACTTCATACTAACGTAGCGTTTTAAACGTTGAAATTAATAGCTGATTTGATTATTATCAGTAGGTACCTATCACCATCTTCATCATATCAGCCGGAATGCTGCACGCTGCGCCTACCAGTACGTGGTTGTTAAATTTTTACTATCAGTCAAATATTTTACCGATTCAGCAAACGTAAAAAAAATTACTGCTCTAGGTTCCAATTGCCTGAAAAATATTTATATACCACGCGCAAACATTTGTTTGTTTTTCACATACTATTTAATGTTAAGTCTTCTTTCATGGAGGCATTTCGCTGCCGTGTTTTCGCTCCTATTTTATTATTATTGTATTTTTTATTGTTTGCTTGAGATGGTAGTAAAGACAGGTTTTTTTCTGTAAAGTAAAAATAATTCGTGAACAAGGGTACAAAAAACAAATTAAATGCCAAATCTGGTTGCCGTCTGGTTCTAAAAAGATGTTGGGTATTCACAAACGTTTTGAATTATTTGGACACAAATTAAGGATTTATTTAAGTGCGTATGTAACTGATATAGATAACAAATACCTATTTGTAATAAATGGGTGATAAGTTAGTGTCAAAATATAGAAGTCCAAGATAGGAAGATATAAGTTTCTATTCCAGAATTATTCTTCCTCTTAAATATGCATCAATACTGTTCTTAAAATAAATACGGAATAGCAAACCTTTTCGGTAATTTTAGTTAAAGTAAATACCTATTTAATAAAAGTAAAGTTAAGGAAACATTAATCGTTAATTCACTGAATAAATGAATTATATAGATATTATAGTAGGTTTTATCAATAATTATACAAGTAGCTAAGAATATCGACTTGCACTGGTAGCTAACTAGCAAAATTAACTACCAGATGCAAATCGAAATAAGGGCGTTATAGCAGTTTATAAGAATAACTACAATATATTTTGTGATGGTTCCCAAGACTCATAACATTACTGCGGCAAAAACACCCTCCAATAACGCCAAAAATATGAAAAAACCACCATAATCTATTTTATGCGACTTGTTCCGTGCGTTAACACAATAAAGTACAATATAAAGGACAGTTTTTGCCCGGGATTAAGAATAAAGCGGAGCCTTTGAGAATATTTCTTCATAGGCACAGGTTATTATAGCTTTCTGTAATACTTAAGCTGGGTGTTATTGTTCTGCTGTCTTGTCTTTTTATTTGCAGTTTAATTCAACCAAGGCTCGTTCTTTTTATTTGTTTAATGGCTATGTTCTTGTTTTCAACAAGTAGTACAAGAATTTTGTTGCAACAACAAGAGTAATACAAGAATTTTGTTGAGGATTTTATCAAAGTAGAGTTTGTCTTCATATCTGTGCCCGCGCGGCTTTGCCCACGTATTTCAAAGAACGGAGGCAAAGCCGAGGGTTAAAATATATTATTTATCGATTCTTTGACGACTGCTTTAGCCTAGTTGTTAGTGACCCTGCCTACAAAGCAAGACGTCCTGGGTTCGAAACCCGGTAAGGGCATTTACTTGTGTGTACGAACATTTGTTACTGAGTCATGGATGCGTTCTATATATTTAAGTATTTATTAATCTATGTATAAGTATGTTTATCGTCGTCTAGTTCCCATAATAAATACAAGCTTGCTTAGATTTTAGATAATATAAAATACTATAATATTGTCTTGATTGTGTCGTAAAATAATGTATAGTTTCGTTTCGTTTGTTGTAGGCCGAGTAAATGAAGAAAAATGCAGACACACTTTTGGAATTTTTCTCTATACACGAAATTTTAATCAATCATGTATCGATCAAATCAGATAAACAATCATATAGTCAAGAAGCATATATTTGAAAATCAGATCTCATTGTTTCTTAATCTAGTCAGAACGGCGTTTCAAAGCACGCGATAATTTCCAATGCACCGCCTTAATATGTACATACACTCATATGTTACAGTCAGCGATATGTTAAACTTTCGAAAATTGTGACTGGTAAAACAAATTAACTAATTATTTTTCGTTACTTTATAATATATCAATGACAGATTGTCAAATTTTGAACTAAAATCAATTTGGCAAGCTACGGAACACACTCTACGCGCAGATTGATTGAGCGAATTAAGGTAAGTTCGGGTATGTTCGCCACTGGGGTAAGTGCGCCTCATTCATCATTCAGTCATTTAAATCAATATCAATGCGATACACAACAATGTTTAGTTTGTTGCATGAATGTAAGATGTCGTTATTTGTGAAATATTATGTAGATCTCGATAGGTTTGATGAAAGGTGCATATACCCCAGGGCCGCACTTACTCCCATTTATTTTGTCATTTGGCAGCGTCGACGGAGCCCCGCTGCGTGGGACTCGTATTTCCGCTGTTGCCCACGTTAATCCCCTAGCCTGATCCCGCAGGAAAAAAAACAGTTGGTTTTTTAGGTGAACTGCGACCCTCCAGGGCGCGAGCCGAGCCAGGGAATCAAGCATGACGCAGTAGCGTCCGGCGAAGCGCCATAACCGAACATTATAACTTGTACCTAGTTGAATATAAAATAATTGCCGCTAAATCCCCTTGTTGATCGGGGTCAGTGGCCTTACCACGATCTGTTAACGCGATTCATTTTAGTACCTAAACTGAATCGAAAGCTGTCAGTTACATAGAAAAATTTCACAAAATGACAGATCAAACCTAAATTGAATTGCAATGGGACGTTGTGGTAACCCCCCAGGTGGGTTTACCATTGAATTGCCGACAAACATTTAATCGAATATTATTTCAAAGACAACGGTTCAAGTATTTAATTTCATCGACAAGTCATTGCGTCGAGGACTCGATATTAGGTAATTTGAATCGAGGTCTTTTAATTGGTGGTTGACTTCTTTCAATAAAATTCATGTCATGGCTTTTCATTTCGGGTTTTTTTAATTCAATTTTTTTTACATGTAATAATATTTTATTCCGCATAAAATTATTTCGGATACGTATCTAAATCCCTAACGTTTTTTAACCTATTTTTGCCGTGCAGCGAGTCGACGCCACCCCGCTACGCGGGGTGTCTATTTCTGGTCTGAGGGGCACAAGTGAACCCTAACCTAACCGACCTAAAACATAGTTCGCTTATGACAAGCCATTTTTGTCCCTGATATTTTTTTTTTGTAATTAACGATTTACACCAATGATTCTTATTTTTATTATACATATATATATGTCACACAATTAACTACATAATTTGAATAATTTATAAATGTGCAGTAGGATATGTAAAATAAAGTAATAAGTCGAAGAAATGAATTTCAATGTTTTGTAGTTGTGCCAAATAAGATAATTTGAAACAAATCAGTGATCAAGTAATATTCATTGAATAGTATTTCTACGTAGTAAGATATATTTAACTAAACAGTACTTGAAATAAAATAACGCCAAACAATATTACTAGTACTAAAGTTTCGATGAATCGTTGTCGATGAAATAATATTCGATGAAAAGGTTGTCGACAAAACAAGGGTACACCGGTCAGGTGATTAACGTGGAAAACGTGATGGTTCCAGACGGTCTGCCCTTCGGGCAACTGAAGGTACGTCACTGACCTAAACTTTCGTGTATGCTTCCCGCAGCATGCCAATTTCATCTCGGTTGACAATTTCTCGATTTGTCATTTATGGATTATTCCGCCCGCGACTTCGTCTGCGTGAACCCGGGATAAAAACCTGAATATATTTTAATTTAGGCTATAAACATATTCCTGCAAAATTGCATCTATTAAACCGTTTAAGCATGATTGAGTAACAAACATCTAAACATCCAAACGTTTGCGTTTTTAATATTAGTCGGATAAACTCCGAAAAAGAATATGTTAAATTGTGGACGGTTTTGACAATTAACAACTTTCTGCAGTTTAAAATATCGCTTCTAAGATTGTATACTGGTGTCGACAATCTAACGTGGACATAACCATACGCATCCAGCTTGTTTCCCAGAGGAGTAAGCAGACATCACCGATATTTACCTCATTCCCATAGTACATAAAACGTGCATAAAGTTTATTGAAGTGTACGTATTCCTTCAGCTCAAATGTACGAAAGAATCGCTTGAGCCACTATTATTGACGTTGCGTTTTCTCCGATCGATACTTTATTTATTTAGTCTTCGCCAATATTTATTTATTTGTATAGCAATGCCAGACCAGTTACAATTTTAGAGTGAATTGCATTTGGTCGTAAAAATTCTGTCCTAACTACAATTTGTTTTTACAGTGTATTATTTTTTGTGCGCAACTATATAACCGCTTGATCTACCGTATCAACTTTCATCCCCAATTTCAAACCTATGTTTAATCCAATACTTAATTCGTTACGTGTTCGACTAGCTGGACCACACGTTCCTTTATAGATTTTTTTCTATAAAAGTGTTTCAACGAAATTATGTGATAATGAAGTAGTAAAATATAACTTTACAGTTCCCTGTTTAAACATGTAAATTGGCATGTAGATAATATGTATTTTAATTACTGTTCTTAAAGCATGTTAAAATTGAATGGAAAGTAAAATCAGCCCGATATCGACCGAGAAGTGATTACATCATCGCCAAGTTAATAGAGCGTGTCCTTTCAATAGTACTCGTACAAGCTCTCTCGAACTCTTCGAGATTGAAAGATCTTTCTCTCGATTTTATCCATCCTTGACGCTGATTAATTTAAAATAATTTCATATCAATTTCAAAATTGATTATCAGGAGTCAAAGGCTGGAAAGAAGAAGTACGAGTATAAATGTAGATGTTCCGAGTCAGCCAACAACAAGATGCTTATTTTGTAATAACCATTTGAGTATGTGTTGCTCTGATAGTATACTCGTATTAATAAATTCTGGTAAATGGTTTCTTGTAAACGATTGAAGGTTGTAACATAATCACTTTTGCGTAGTATGTATGAGTTACCGCCAGACTAAGTGCATGCTTTTTTCAGACATTCGATCTTAGTTCAGTTTAACGATTTCACATTGATAGGATTATGAACTAAAAAAAAAGAATGTTTGCTTGAATGAAAACTTGTGTTTACTATAACTTGTTCAATATAAAAAATGAGATGTCCAATAAAGAGTAATTGTATTGTATAAGTATTGCTTTAAATTACTGAACGGGTTTGATATATTTTGATACATTACTTACAATGCCCAGTTCGAGTCCGTATGTGAATGTCGAATACAAATTACACATTCCCTCAGTGACTGCATATATCTTCTCTGATTACACTGTCTAATTAGTTAGGACGCGGTCAAGATACCAGCGGGCAGCAGGGCGAGAAGTGATAGACGTTTTGAGCGATCCAATCTATGAAGCCCAGTTGTCGCTCCGCTACGTGCTGGCGGACAGGCTGCAGCCTTACTCTCGTAACTATTTGACAATGGTAACTGATTTCATTTGGATTCAATTTTCTATTCTAAATAATATGTCCGCCTTCTCCGGTATTCAGAAATAGAAAACAACTCACTATCAACTCATTAAATTATTTATTAACATTATTAAAAACTTTAAATCCACTATCTAACTCAACTCACTTTCTTCTTTAGTTTTTTCATATACAATAAAAAGTAAAACATTATTCTAAGCTGCTAGGTATTATAGGCAACTATGACATTAAACATTTTTTTACAAATATAACTGTATATTTTGTTCTGCTCTGAACACTAATCACCAAGCCCATTTGCGGCATGGTTTCAAAATATAAGACCTGTACAAATTACAATGTCTAAAGTCAACGTCTCAGTCTGTTCCCATTTCTTACCGTAGGGGCGAATAGTTCAATTCAGTTGCATATTCACTAAAATGCATTTTTGCATCTGTTAGTAGGTTTTGTCTTTTGAATTATAATCGAAACAAAATAAATGCCAATAAATTCTAAATTCCGCTCTTTGCTTACGTACCTACTTTATTTTAAATGCTTAAAATAATAATATGCGACATTATTAGAAACAACAAAACTAAACATAGTTCCCAAAAGAACATACATTTCCGAAAAGTAGATTCCTATATAACTTTTGAGGTCTCAAAAAAATATGACATTAAAATCGTTTCTGACGTAGTTCAGCGTGTACAGTCGCAGCAAATAGAAATCAGTCCCTGAATCTCCGCACGACTCTGTCACCAAGTTTTTGTACGAATATTGGCTACAAAATTTTACCCGTTGACACATTTTAAGTGAGGTTCGATGCCTTCGATGTGAATTCACAGGGATGAAGGCTGCAGTGCAAACTAATTGGCATTAGTAGAGTGCACATATTCCCTTGTTATGTTCGAGTTTAGTCGTTTGTTTATTCCGATTTCACGGCTCTACGATCTAACTGATTTGTTTACACGAAACTTTGCTTGGTGTTTGCGTAGGTAGCTTGGTAGGTATTATCTGCGTGTAATATTGGTATTATCTGCGTGAATTATTGGTATTATCTGCTTAGTTGACCGTTCATGTTGTAAATGCAATTATAAAACGCTAATGTAATGATGAATTTATTTGGTATCTAGAATAAGTATTGCATTTGTCTTAAGAGGGAAGAACACCTTTGGAATACTACGTACTCGTCATTACAAAAGAGAAAACGTATTTCACGTCTAGTTAAATATTTTCCAATCTCAATAACTTTTTACTACGTTATTGACACAATGATAAATATGGTTTTAGTAGGCTTGCCTTTTTCAAAATTTGCTATAAATTTAAACTTATACCTCAAAAACTTGTTTTTTTTTTAAACCTATAAACCTAGATTATTTATTATGCTGAAGCTGTCGACATCAAAATCGAAGTGATTGATTGAGATTTATTAAGTGAAAACCGTTTTCTCCCGAAATTACAACTTCATATAAAAAGTAGCTATTGTCAGTAGCGAGCTGCTAGCGCTATATTTTTCGGGTGCGTCCCACGAGATATAACAACAAAATATATAATTTCATATTAATAACGTTCACAAGATATAATAAACGTTAGCTATAACAACAATACCAATACTTTTATAAGGAATAACGGTCAGTTGCCATAATAATCATATTATATAACATTTTTTTCTATAAGACTCAAATTGACTAATTTCATTTAGTATAACATACATAACGTATAACGATCATACCATATAATATCTTTTCGTATAACAAACATAACGTATACAGATCATACGCATATATATTTTCGTATAAGGATTATAATACGGAAAATTAAGCTAGGGCAGCCAGGAAAAGGGGGGGGGGGGGGGGGGGGCGGAGATATCGCTCTAAGAAATTCACATATTTTCTTCATACGGTATTGCTATTAAAATGACTGAAGCCAATTATACTATACGAGCATTATACATTTTGATGTTAGATAAATTGAACAATATATGTTATAAACCTTAGGTGTTATGAATTTTATACGCTTTAATCGATATATCAATTGATATTATTTCTAAAGTACGTTATACTTTACGAAATTATATGTTTTGACATTATATCTTTCGTTCGTTATGTGCAATGAACGTTATACTAAACAAAGTTATATAGAGTGAGCGTATATATTATGACCCTTATATGATAAGTTGTTATACCTCGTATTACTTACCCATATTTTTCGCTCTTAAAGAAGAGTAAAATTCTAAATTAAGCGTAAAATTTTACACATTAATGAGTCTAATCATGGCTGTGACAGTGTGTTAAAAATGAGAATGACCCAGTTAGTTATAAGTAGGTACGTATGTTAGTTTCATTATTTTCTAAAAGTTATATTCAATAAGAGATATACTGTTCATTCAAAATATTGCAACATTGCAGTTGCCACTGACGAATAGGTACAACATTTTTTTTTACATGGAACCCTTTCTTGCCTAAATTCAAAGCGACAACCGACCCAACACTAACTATTAAATAAAAGAAGGTAAACCTTACAAAAGGAACATTCCTGAACAAGAGGAAAACGGTACGTCAGCGTTGCCGACCTCCAATAGGGACCCTAAAACTGTCATCAACACAAACAGAGGACTCGTAAAAGTCGACACCATTCGTACAATCGATTGGTGGCAAGAATCGTTACGGTCAACAGTGTGGCAATAATTTACTTTCTTATCTGTAACCCGATCCTTCCAGCGTCTTGGATGCTATCCGTACTTGGGATTACGAGTGCTTTTCTTGGAAATAGGATGATTCGGGAAGAATTGGACGATGCAAATTTTCGGACGGATTGTTGGGAGCTGAAGCGAGCTGTGAATTTAGATTTTGGATCGATTTTACCCGCTTGCAACGAGTTTAAAGTTTTTTTTACAAAGATGTATATTTTTTTAGAACCTTTTTGAATGTTTTACCAATGTTTCATTTTATACTACTAGGGAGGAATCAATCATTGAGCCTACCTGATTATAAGCAGACACTTCCTCCAGAAGAATGACAGGTGCGTTGCCTTCTCTTTATTGATTTGAGGATTCGTTATGTTGATAGCTAGAGCATATGGGTCTCTTGTTCTTACAAAGCGCCGTACCTTATTCACCACCAATTACGCAATGCCACACCTACAGAGCCAAAAGTGGTGCTATTATAGCAGCTTCATTCTATGAGGTGGAGATACATCCACAGCTCTGGATATGCCCTAACGCTCTAAAATTTTATTTCCGTTCTTATTCGGTTATTTCGACACATTACATATAGAACAAATAAGGTACACTGCCTAACTCCGAAGAGTCATTTGTCCGAAAGCATATTACTTCCGAATTTTATAATTCCGAAAACCATGTCCCGCTGTTTTTTTTTATTTTTCAGAATATAATACTAACCTAACTTATGTATGTTTTTCATTTAATAATCAGCGGTAAGTGGCGTTCGGAATTTGGATATTTCGGAATAATGATGCTTTCGGACGAATGACACTTGGGAATTTTTGTGTTCCAGACAGATGGCCGTTGTAGCAGAAGTGTTACGGGAACTCTTTACGGGAGGCCTATGTCCAGCAGTGGACGTCTTTCGGCTGATATGACGATGATGATGATGTTTATCAACGGGGATTAGACCACTTAATTTAATTCTTAAGCATCATGCTAAATCCTTGCAAAATTGTACCGTTCAAGGACGGAATACAGAATCAGAAATAAAATCACAAAAGGAATGCTTACTCCAAATCTTTCAAAGGGCGGGATTATTTATTTTTGTGGCGCGTCAAACACTTCATTACATTACGGACTTTCATTCTATTTCAAAGACAAAGTTTCTCTGTGGCTAACGTTTCCTCGGAAAGTTTACTGAGTTCGCGATAGGATATCCTGCACTTAGCCGCGAGTGATAAAGACTCGAAATAGCGGAGCTCCATGTCTTTATAATTGTTAGTCAACTAGGGCTATTTTAACGCCAATGTCCATGCCATTAGAGCTCAAAGTACCTACACCAACAAAAGTCTAACATACGAATAGAGACCCGACCTTCACCCGTCTGTTTAATCGATAAAAAGTATTTTATATCGATTTTAGTCCATTAAAAATATTTTACATGAGTTGGTGGCGGTAGTTACCGCAAAAGGTGTCTGTTTTAAATAATTTTAATGCCGCATTTGGATCGAATTAGTGTTTTATATATGTCTTATCTTGATTATATACATTGTAATCAACTAAGCGTTCCAGTCTTTCTTATTTCGGAGGTATTCGCGTCACGTAGGTACCTAAGTAGGACAGGGATGGTTCTGCATGGAATTAACGGTCTCTGACGCTAATAGTATTGTTATGCAAATTCGTTACGTATTGTGTATTTTATTTACATTTATCATCTTATACTTAGTGTTATCCCGAATTTTGCCATCCCTATTCCATTTACATTTTACGACTGAAATAAAAAAGCCTATTATACTTTTACCACGAAAGGCCAGGTTAAACTATAGTACAAGGTTTCAGGCTTAACAGCCCAACTCATTGGCTTTTTGTAATGAAATTTAAGGACTTTCAAAATAGTTATTTATGACCTATTTCAGGTCCAGTGGGCCGTTATTACATGAGTCTAAAATTATCTTGGGACTTACGAAGATAAACTCATTTTAGTTTAGTTATTTGACAACGAAAAGTTTTAAAAAGAAAGTTAAATATGTATTTTATAATGATATAACAATCATACAGTAACTATTTGTAAGGTTATTCAAGCAAAGCGCTACACCAATCATTTGCCTCATCAAGTAACCGTCTGGATGAGCCGTCACAGTAAAATGCCAAAAGCACTTAAAGTTAAATAATTAAGCACTCAAAATGTTCTTACTTTGAAGGGTCGTTCGCGGGGAAATCTGGCGAGGCTCTGCCCTAAAACAGTTACGAGGTGTGTTTTTATAAACCGCGGATATTATGACAGGCATTCGGGTTTATTTGGGCAGTAATCTACTTTACGTGACAGATATTACTGGATGAGGGGCACAAAAACGGGGCCCGGTATGTATATTTGGTATTCAGAAGGGTGGAGTTAGGTCCACTTGAAAAAATGTTTTAGCATAATAATGTGGCCTCATATATGATTCAACGTGTTGTTGCCTATAAGAAAGGTAAATAATGTCAGCCCGTTTGTGTATTTTTGTGAAATGAAAGGTTTTTACGTTCGACGCCAACTGCGATTTGTTGAATTATCTATTGTAATAACATTGTTGTTGCGTTAGAAGGAAGTCAAGTAATGACGTATTTGATATGTTTTGATTGTACTTTTTTGTTTGTGTTTTCATTTTACCCCTATCGAAGGGCGTAATTTTAGGACAAAAAAATCACACTTAACAGCCCAAGTCTTAAATTTTCTGTGACGTAATAATTTTGGCCTATTTTGGGGTTTGTAAATCCTAAATTGATTCGTTATTTTATGACCTAGTTTTAACCGTGATACCGTTCCAAAGGCTTTACGAGGTTGAAAAAAGGTCCTTGTATTCGATAATGATATTGCAGTATCGATCGCAATGACCTTTTCTTTTACTTGGCATCTTCATTCTTAATCCAGAACATTATAAGTGAAAAAAAGGATGTCAATTATTATTATTAAGGTGTCAAGTATTAAGTTTACATTACTTTTTATATGGCATATATGGAGATAGACATGTACATTTACGGATATTCGAATATGTTATAGAAAGTAATATGGCAAATCAGTGTATTTGTACTTGTTGTTGTAAATACAGTACGGTTGCCAGGTTGTTGCACTTTTAGCACCGCCAAGGGTTCCTATCAATTTATCATCCACCCACTTTCCCTGCAAAACCACACAACTATACTTCTCAACAAAACATAAACATTAAATATACCTGCAAAAGTCATTTTACTGTACAACATTCTTGCTACTCGAGATGCGAAGCGCCAAGTGAATTACGTGCAACTTCGCGATAAGAGGGAACACAAAAACAAAAAGAAAGGAGTTGAGGGTAGCGGCTTGTTGCGTTCCCCCAAATTCACAAATACTTCCCAGATTCAATCATCACTTTTGTCGTATGTTCACAGGGGATTAGATGGGGACAATTTACTTAAAGTTGAACGACCGAGCGAAGCGAACTAAGTTCTCAGTTTTGGCTTTTGGGTTCTGCTCTACGGGTCGCATTTCTGAACCGATTCTGGTGAAATTTTGTGAGCAGGTTCGATTATTCTACTTTTATTTTTGGTCGAACCAATGTTTAGAAACTCTCTTGTCCTGTTCTTCTAAGCTCTTGATGGTGGGGGTTCTGCCTTTTCTCCGAAATTGTTATGGCCGAATTTCAGTTGCAACCAACTTTTCGCCGATGATTCACCTTGACAACTAACTAATGGCAATTTTTTGTATGACAACGTTTCATTTGGTAGAATTATTGTTAAGTCGATTATTGTAACGAATCAAAAATTTTGGCATTAGTACATATCATTTGGCAAATCTTTCAGTTGGACAAACAACTACTAACCGAATAACGTTTCGTCAGTGCAACAGTTCCCTTTTCTTACATAAGCCAAATTTTTACTACAAAGAACAAGATAGCATAACATAGTCAGACTTTTATTCAACGTGTTCTTATATAAGTTACAAGGAGGGAAGCGGGGATAAGGAGACGAAGAAGAACGACGGAGAAGAACAAACAATCGTAACAGTGATATTATTTGTAGGTTAGGTTAGGGTTAGCTTGTGTCCCTTAGAGCGGAAACAGGCACCCCGCGTAGCGGGGTGACGTCGACACGCTGGCGGTTAGGTAAGGTTTAGGTGAGGTTAACATAATTGGCAGGTGTTTGTTTAAAAAACACATGTACACCTACATACATACATTCCACCAAGCAACAGTCCAAAAGTAATGATGTAAACACGTATCTCCAATGATGCGATAATTCAGGTACCATCATTGTCAAAAATACAAGTGAGCGGTTGCGCTTACTCACTTTATAAATACGTTACATAGTTACTAAATAAAACATCTGGTAAGTGTTATACCACGAAATGTATACAAGTCAAACTGACCCATTCTGCTACTCGAAAGGTGGCATTTTGAAAAGTGACTATATTTATGAAAAAAAAAGTCCAAGCATACGTATTGGTAACCGTGAGGTTGGGAAATAAAACTAAACCTTTTGATAAGTTGACACATGGTCATTCGGCGAAATGAAATTATGCGAAAAATTGGTTGCGATGTGATATTCGTGCATAAAATTTTCGGAGATGATTTAGAGAATTCTTGACGGTGTTTAGAAATTAAAAAAGATACATTTGTTTGCAGTCATGCTCGCGTGTTCTGCAGCCCACAGAGTGTTATTTGTATTGTAAACCAGAGGATTTTTGCACTACTTGGACGAGTTACTATCTATTTAGCAACTCTGCGTTGTAAGTTTTGACATGTGCAAAGGACCCAACCAGTTTCAAGTATCAAGAGTTTACAAAATACTGCTATATCACAGACATCTTCTTCTTCTTCTACCTAGCGTTATCCCGGCCTTTGCCAGGGTCCGCTTTCCTACTCGCTTTCCTCCACTTTGCACGATCCTGGGAAATATCACAGACATCTTATTAACAAGAAACTTGGTCATCGAGAACGAAAAGAATTTAGAATCATGGATATGAGTGAATGACATCAAAGTTGTCCATTTTAAAAGCAACTCAACTATCCGAAGTAGAACATTCGAATTTAAACGTCGGTTTACCGAAGTCGGTCACATTCGCAATGAATGTTTTTCTTGGAACAAATAAAGTAAAGTGGTTATAAGAATTATCGGAATTCGGATCCATTTCCATACATTAAATATTGTTAACTACTACCTACCTTCTTAGAATAGAACATTAGAAGCATCATTGAAATGTTCAACAATGACTACTGTTTTGTTTCGTATTATTTATTTTACTGATCCATGGATGGTAAATATACATTTTTACTGTACGGTTTAGTTCATTAACTTGTTTATATAAATCAAAGGAAGCCACAGAGCTATTTATTTATTGTTTTAACTTTATTGTAGTAACTAAATCAATTCATACCGTAAAAAAATTAAAAATTAAGTTATGAAAATACAAAAAAAAACTAAGTTTCTTTATTCAAGAATCCTACAAACTTTATTTATTATAATATATTTAAATGAACTATTAATTGTCGTTTTTGTAGGATTATTTTGAATAGTATTGACCAAATGAAAATTAAACAAAATAAAGATTAATTCTTTTCAGTAGCAAAATTCAGAGCTCATCATGAAACATGTAAAACACTACGGGCGCTTTTCGCAACTCATGGCGATTAACACTTTAACACATTCACTGCGAAGAATCGCTGTGCGCTACGCTCGTAGTCAATCCCGTGTCTTTTCTATTATGTAGCGTAAAGCGATAACGGCGCAGGCGCCCGCCAAGCGTGCTCCTGGAAGTAAAAGTGTTAAGTTATAGGAGCCCACTAGGTACCATGACTTTTTGTTATCTACATGGAATTCCACACACGCGGCTGAGGCAAAGGGCCACTCGTTAAATTGGTATATTATGATAGATCTTTTTTAAACAAACATATATTGTTACAAAATGTAATACTCTGAAATGCATCGGAGCCGAGATATTTGCAATACATATTTCGGCAGGTCATATTGAAAAGTTATAAACCAAACTAAAACATCTTGGCTCCGATATTGTTTAACGCGTTTATTTATATATATATATATATATATATATATGCGTATTAAGAGGTCCTCTAAAAGATTTTTACACAAACATCAGTTGGCCGCTGCAAAAATAAAATGACAATTTTTCTCATACAAGGTTACCCAATGCCCTATTATGTTGTTTTTTTTTCGAAGACTATAGTGCCCTACTGCTGGGCAAAGGCCTTCCACTCGTCCCGGATCTGAGCAATCTCTGGCCAATCGTTACAAAATGCGTCCAGGTCGTCCCGCCATCTCTGTCTCGGCCTGCCACGTCGCCGCCGCCCATCGTGTGGCACCCACTCCATGGCTATTTTTGCCCACCTCTCTGGATTCTGGATGCATGCGGCAGACGTGGTCAGCCCATTCCCATTTCAGCTTTTATTACATAAAAAATATGCAAACTAATTATATAGTCATCATATGACGTATCATGTCCAATTTAGGTTGCGTGCTTCAAAAACCGTCGAGGGATTAGGACCGCGCGATGTGTGTTAGTTATTCTTTGTCTAACCTTGTCGGTATATTCTTTTGTATTTTCTGTTAGCCTGCTTTGGTGCCCTAGTAGCATAATATATGCTTTATGGCCTCCTCTCAATTGTGTATCGTTTTGTATATTATCTAGTGCCTTACAAGACTCTAAGCATGAAAATCAAAAAACAAATGCATTGTTTTGCCAATACCATGGAATTATGTGTAATTTTTATACCTGATAATGCTTTCCTCAGTATCAGTATTATATTCCTCGGATCAAAGACGCTCCGTTTCTATGAAAGAGAAATAGTAGCAAATAACGTCACGACTTTCTCAAAATCACAAGAAGCAACATTTACATGATTAAATAATTTTCTTTGTTAAAAGTGATAGGTAAATATGATTATAAATAATTAATAAACCAAAAAGGTTCCAAATTTCGATCCTAGTAGAAAATTGAAAAATTATTCGCGACGAGCGGGATTTGAACCCACAACCGCAGCGCTGGAGTCCGTTCGTTGTTACTGTGAAAAAGGTTCAGTAACAAACCCAAATTAAAATGCTTGATAATACGGTATAATTTAAGTAAATCGTGCATTAATCACGGCCATTAAATCACTCAAGGGCAACAATGGGCTTTTTTCCATTCCGTAGCCCACGCGGGTAAACGTAATAAAACCACATTAACAAATAACAATCGTGAAATAATGAAATCGGTCAAGTGTCAATTACACTTGCACACGAAAGGTTCCACGTGAAACATTAGTCTGTAGTGGAACTCCACTTAACTTTTTAACTTAACACATTCACTGCTAATAAATTTGTAGCGCTGCGTAGAGGAAATTGCCTATGAACAAAGCGTCTAGGCACCTGGCAGTGAAAGTGTTAATTATATTGTTGTTTATAGTGATGCACAATGTTTAATAATTAAATAGTATATTTAAGGCCTTTTGCAAAAAAACTTAAAAAAATATAAACAATAAACCGGATGAAGCATGGTTGATAATTAATGTCCTTCGTTAATTATTATTTAATTGTACGCACTCTGTAAAAATGTCTGCCTGATATTACTGTCAAAAATTATAGCCGCGTTACGAACTGACAGACAGACCGCGAAGCCTTAATAATTAGGTCAAGTAGATACTCTTTGGGTACGGAATCCTAAACACAGATTTATACGCTCAAGAACAACACGAATCTTAAACGGTGTTGTTTTTGTATCGAATTTCAAGCGTTATTGAACTCATATCATATTTATTTTTATTATTGAAATATTTTCGTATATTGGAGTCTTATTGTATTTATTTGGGATCTTTTCTCGTCCAGATTACATTTCATTTGAACAGGAAAACAAAATAGGAAAAAAAAACGATATCAAACAGTTCTACTCAATCAATTGAAATTATACTTGAGTTACTGTATATATTTCACGTAAAATAATACGAACCGTAGCCTGAAAGGGAAACACAGGAGGGAAATATATGAATACAGGAAATCTTCAGTCAATAAATACATTAACATTAAATTGTGTAAAACAAAATCAATGCAAGAAATCATCAATTAATGTTACAGGTCGCGTCATGTAAAAAGAACGCTGGCGGTTATACGCTTTATATGGCATCCAGCGCTCTTTTTACATGACGCGACCTATAAAATATGTGCGAATACCCTAGCGTCGTCCCACCTGAATACGAGGGCTGGCGGCGCGGCCACCGTTGGCTGAGGCAGCAAAGCGCCGCAAATATGCAACTCTTGGCGAGAACTACGTATTTGCGGCATTTGCCGTGGAGATCCTGGGTCCTTGGGGACGGGATGCAATTAAAAAAGCTAAGCTATATTGCTCATCCAATCCTCTGGTGACGTAGGGCTGGCTCGTTCCTAGCACAACAAATTGGCATTGCCATTCAGGGATGCAACTCAGCCAGTCTTATGGGCACTCCGCCTAGTGGCAGCGATTTGGGGGAAATATGTATTTATAGTTTAGGTTCACATAGTTTAAGTTACTTGTGAGTTTTTTTATCTTTCTGTTTGTTCTTTTTTTCCATGGTTATTCTTGTAATTAAATCAGGAAATAAAAACATTTATATACAGTTATTATTAATAATGTTATACCATTAGACTGACATGTAGATTTTGTTGTAATACCAAATGTTAGTACCAAGTTCTTCGGTCCATAACAAAATAATTACGTATCTTTTTATACAATTAATCATATTTTAAAAACTTGCGTGGTTTAGATATAACATTGGTCAGGTTGATACTTGAAGTTTCTAACTAAACTAAAATCTTAGTCCTAAATTAAAATCGTAGCTCGTTTCATAAACATAAGAGTTCCCTTGATCCCATAATAGGGATGTTCCTCCTCGAAAAAGAATTAAAAATGTATTCACATAAAAAAAGTACACAACACACTAAAATAATCACAATGTATCCAAAGTTTAAAGAATTTATTGTGACTGGAGACTCGTGCCCTCATGCGTCTCAAGTTTTTTCTCTCTCTATCAATCAATATTAAAACGCTACTATCTTCTCAAATTTTTGAGACATTGGAATGGGATTTTCGTAATTAGGCATATTTTTTTGCCTTATTTCTTTCGGAGTAATAATCAAGTTAGAGCCCCAATTGCGTAAACAGTTAAAAATATATCCAGTGTATGTAAGTAATAGTCTTGCATTGGAACTAAACCATCAAAGTCACACGACATCAAAATCACCCATCAAAGGTTGCATAATAAAGTTTCAGGTTAACTAAAGGCTATGGCTGTTATGACCTTATGACACATCTAGCAATTCGTAAAACAACTTGTTATAGTTAGAATAGGACTGCAATAACTATACATTTCATTCTAAGAAAAGTATTAAAGAGAGGGTACAGCGGAATGCCGTCTCACATGTAGTTTGTAAATAGTTTTGCAGATTTAGGTTCTTCTTTTCTGTTTCCATGTTTGTGTTTGTTTCTCTATTTACAATGTTTTTGTTTATATTGTGTGTATCTTGCACCACAGTCGTTATGGTAATTCGTTCGAGCCTTCGGGGCCCAACTAAGGAAGTTGGAGGACAAAAAAATTACATCTCGCTCAAATATGGTGCAGACCAACTGCGGAAGTACCTCCACCTGACAAGACTGCAATCATCATAATGCGACTAATTGCTCTGTAGGTGGTGTTGGGTTCCTGGTGGTGAGTCAGGTCACAGCTTCCGAGGTTGTGCCGTGTCGAGAGTGAGGGATCCGCGTTCATTTCTTACTATCAACACAACGAATCCTCAAATCAATAAGGTCGGCAACGCGCTTGTGGTTTTTCTGGAATCGCAAGCGTCAATAGGCTACGTTTACATAGGCTTGTTTGCCTGTATCGTAGTATTAAAAAAAATTAGTACTTACAAATAGTATTCAGATACCTATTCTTGATACATTCTACATTCTATCAGCCCGTTTCATTCAATGGCCGCGTCCAAGAAAAGCTTCATCACTATTCTATCGCAGTGCAAATATTTTAAATATCCGTTGACCCGAACGCTAGCGCCCAATGCAGGTGCGTTATTGCAGTTTTCGGATTTATGCCAAATGCGCCAGTTCATTTTAAAAGGAAACCTTTCTTTTCCAATGTTAGTTTTATATTGTTTGGCTTGTTAACCTTCACAAATTAGTTACCATATTAACAATACTTAATCTGGTGGTTTATTTTAATTACTGAATCGACGATGAAAATCTATATAATTATGGAACCTGCTCACAAAATTTCACGAGGATCGGTTGAAAAAATGCAACCTGAAGAGGGGAACAGCTGGACTGCCGGACATACGAAAGAATTTTGGCCCAAACTGAATCAATTTTATGTTTTGTAGAAAGTTAATTGTCATATTTGTATCATGTCCATCTGTTTATATTAAGCACGTCTACAATAGAAATATTAATATAACTATTTCACATATTTGTAATGTTTAATGAACAATCAAATGGTGATACACAAACTTAATTGGGCTTAATTGAAAATTTATATAATATTTGATAAGGTAATTTTTGTTCCTCTAAAATTGAAATTTCTAACTCGGTTGCTTGCCCAACACTACAGCCTAATGCTCTCAACGAGCTCAAATGAAATTAACTTGTGAAAGGGATTGGCAGGTAACGATAAAAACAATGTTTTTTTTTTGTTTTGCAATTTTGATTAATATTTGTGTGTTACCGGAAATAATTCAGAATATTGCACGATAAATAATTAAAAATAATTTTTCATTTCACTTAGTATCTATTTTTTAGGATCTAGGTAACAAACGTACTTTTAGGTATCAAAAAGAACGTTAGTGGGCGAGTACTTCTAATTATATTTAAACAAATAGGTAAAACTTTACCCATATTCTAAAATAAGATCAAATTAATAATACAATATTATTTGCATGCATTTCGCTGTTTTACTGACAAATAAATGATCTGATTGATTGAATGTTCACAAAAACATTAACAATGCAATAATTTTTAAAGTAAATTACATAGTTAAAGTACCTTGAACAGTGTTTTTAGATGAATTCTTAATTATTTGGTTTAACCAAACCAATTAGTATTAACGAAAATAAATGCATTTATAAACCAGTCACTGTTATAAAATTATACTGATAATTTAATAATAAACTAACGTTAGCATTAATTATACCTGCGGAGGTAACTTAACCCATAATGACCTAATGATCACGAACGTTAAAAGCCAATCAGTCCAATGTTATATTTCGTACACAGATGATTCCTTTAATTTGAAATGTGTAGTTCATCAGTAGACAATTACTGCTCACTGGAATAAAATATTTATATTTCATTCACGTTATACGTAGTCAATGTTTTATGAAATTCCATTTGCCCTTGTCATTTTTGATAATTTGATAAGTGCTCGGATACGAAGGCAGTTAATTATCAATTAGGGAAATGTTATCTTATAATAACATTCCAAATGGTTATTCTTTACACCAAACGCCCCCTTTTATCATTCATTTTCCTTAAATTAAAACAATATCAACGTCAGCTTTGACTGGCAGCAGCCTAATTTACGTCCCAAATTCGTAACATTAAAGCAAACATATATTTTATCGCAGTCTTACCAAGGAAACGACGTAAAAATGCCCCCAACTTTTAACCTTTATATTTAACTTCGGGTTAAATTCGTGTGCTGCTATCTTAACAGGCCATTTGTTCCAAATGGTTAACGTTCGCCGAATAAAACAAAATAGACCTTAAGCAAGAACGTTTGCGGGAACATTTTACGACCACCTTAAAACGCTACCTGTGCTTATAAAAACAATGACGGCATAATAAACAAAAGTATGCCTTGAGTCACGCTTCACAACACACACCAGAGTACACAGAGCACGTATTTTATTTGATTTTATTGAATTTTGGGGCTCGAGATCTCAGTTGGCTCGAGCCGCGCGAGACAGTCTCGTAGCTCGTAGCAGTGCGTCCGACTCGCTACGTCGCTACGGCGGCACTGGCTACGCGGGGTGCTACAATCCGCGCTACAATTTAGACTACTCCGTAGCACAGATTTCAACAATCGATTACTATTATTTTATCATATTTTTGTAATTACCTTTTAAGAAAATAACTTTCACGAATAATTAAGTGAAGAGCGAATGATATTCGTTTCATGTCAGACACAGGCTTTTACGGGATATTACCTACCTTTTTTTTGAAACTGGCTTTGAATAATTATTTTTTACTAAAATGAGACCTAATGAGATCGATTTCCCAAAGAGTGGAGTCGTTTTTAAGAACTTATTTACAAACGAATCAATTAATATTTAAAATGTTGCTCGTTTTAAGTATCGAATAAGATTTAAGAAGTTCATGTTTACATTTATATTTTTGATAAGATGGGCCTACAAACAAAAGCATCTTTCATAAAAGTCATAAATCTTGCGACTTAAGCTATGATACGACACAAGTTTTTCTAGTAAAGTTGATGACGAAATATTTATTCAATGTGCTAGCTCAATTGTTAAAATAAGCTTTGTTATAAAATAACTTTCGGTTATTTTCTTACCAAATATAATTACAACACACCCTACATTAAGCTGTCACGTAAAATTTGTCATAAGATAAGATCACATACCACTATGGGTAATTGGGTATCGTTGCTAGAACAGGGTCTGTGTTACCAAACTCAACAACGTAACTAAAAGAAAACCACGCCACACCAGTCACTGAATCTGAGTGTACGATCAAATTAGATGATAATTATGGGTTGCTATGAGACGTGTTGATGTGACAAGTGAGTTAACCGTGCCAGAATGCGATTTATTCATTCTTATAATATTTTTAATGTGAAAGTTTGAATGTTTACATGTTTGGATGTTTGTTACTCAATGAAGCTTAAAAGGCTTAACCGATTACGATGACATGTCGCATGAAGATAGTCGCGATTCATAGTTTGGATTAAAATATAGGATTATAAATTTTTAAATAAAAGTTAAAATTGAAAAATTTAATGCTCCGAGCCGGATTCGAACCGGCGAATGCGACAGGCATTCATGACCCGTCGCTACTAACCAACTGAGCTATCGGAACAATCTGGTTCGGGCACCAAATTCTTCAATCAGTTCCTTCATACAACGCCTTAGCTCGGAGCATTAAATTTTTCAATTTTTCTTTTCATTTAAAAATTTATAATTTTCTTTAGCAGCGTTACTGCTTAAAAAACAAATATTAAAATATAGGATTGTTTGTATCCCGGGTACATGCAGAAGAAGACGCGAGCGGAACATGAGAATTCATTTTTTCATCTTTACGCTGTAACTCTGTACACTAGAGTACTAGAGTGCATATCAGGTCGATCACTAATCGCATTGTACTTTAGGGGGTGATTTCGGGGATAAAAACTATCCTATGTCCTTCCCCTGAACTCAAACTATCTCTGTACCAAATTTCATCCAAATCGGTTCAGCGGTTTAAGCGTGAAAAGGTGACAGACAGACAGATAGACACACTCGCGTTTATAATAATAGTATGGATGGATTATATTATTGATTTCATTAGTAATCCATATTTTTCCCTCTCCCTTGCTCTTACAGGTTCTCCCTCCAAATTGTCACCTGAATGACCTAACCTAACCTAACCCAACATTGTTCAAGAAACTCAAGACCTGAAAAGGCTTGTCAGTCCATCAGACGATATTAGGTACTCAAATCAATATTGTATGCCTACGATAAGCCGGTTTAGAATTGTCAAACAAACTTTGTGCTACAACAAATAACAAACTCGGACTCATCCCACGGCTCCAAAGTTCCACAGTAATTTATAATTTGTTGTTATCGTTCTCTATGGTTACGTAATGTCGGCCTTTTATTTTATATGGACGGGGCGAGGCCTAGCCCCAGGAATTATGGTAGGCTTTACGCAAAATCGTTTCGCTCCATTCGCATTCGACTACTTTAGCTTTTTTTATAATTCCGTTTGTATCAGTTTTTAAAGTTGATGCACGTACTCGTGTGTGACCAAATATAATTAGAGTACAATAAAAGGCAATAATATATGTGAAAATAAAACATCGCTAGCGGTTTCTGGAAATTTGCTCTTTTATCAAAAACAATACAGTATATTTCAGTAGAATACTACCCAAAATTAAACCTAAAAACACAATACAAATACTGCGTCCAAGAGCCAAAACCTCAATGTATTACTAAATCGCTTTCCATACCGCTAAACGTTAATGCACTACCAGGTGATATTTAAGTTTTAGGTAGTAATCGAAATCGATTGTGTTAGTTAAAATCCTAACTCATAAATATGCTTTTTACAATTAAAATGTGTATTTTATGAAATAGGATAAAATTAACTAGTTGTAATTTAATGTTAAAGTAAACATTGTTTGCTCGAAATGGGGTACTGTTGGTTCTGTCAATTTATTTAACACAGTTTACTTTGTACACAGTATATCGGTAATAATTAAATAATGTACTTTACTTTACCTAAAAGCGGCTAATTGACACAGCATTAAGTATTTATTATTTTTGTGTGATGAGCAAGAATATTTTTTCCTGAGTCATGGATGTTTTCTATGTATTTAAGTATTTATTTATCTACTAGACACTGATATGCAATTGTTAAAGAATTTTTAAAGATTTTCCAATCAGATTACGGGAATTGTTTGCAGAATGCTTAATACTTATTCCGTCAGTTACCTGATGCTTTAATCTGATTTTAATCTTTGGCAAAAATGGCTCTGCAAGATATAGAGCGACGCATGGATTTGGAGCTCGAAAATGGGGATCTTAGTTAATATGGGTGTGATTTTAAAAAAAAGTAACTATCGCAAGGCTGTTAAACCAATTTGAAACTCAGCACTGGAAATCGAGAAATGGAGACAGGTTAATGAAGAGTATCTCTTTAAAAAATCCAGTGTTCCCCGTACAAAACCTTCAATCTTTTTTAACCCCCATTGGGATAGAATTTTTTTTTGTATATTAATAAGTTAACTTTCTACAAAGTTTCAAGTTTCTAGTTCAAAAAATAATGTTTCCCCCATACAAACATTGCACTCCCATTTAACCCCTTTAGGGGTGGAATTTTATTAAACGCAGAAATTGCTTTTTTCGTATTCTAATGAGTAATGTTTCTACAAAGTTTCAAGTTCATAGTTCAAAAATTAATGTTTCCCCCATACAAAAATTGCACCCCTATTTAACCCCCTTATGGGTGGAATTGTCTAAAACGTGAAATGACCTTTTTTGTATCTTAATAAGTAATCTTCCTACAAAGTTTCAAAGTCTCTAGCTCAAAATAAAAAAGATTCCAACATACAACCGATTTTTGTACACCTGCCACGTTCCCGTATTATGATCAAAACTAGTTGCGATGTCGCGACCTTGAGTCGCCTCTTGAGGAGGACTTGTGGGTAACCTGCACCGTAAATGACGTCACTACTTATATATGTGTGGTTTATATTCCGCCTAGTGCGCCGGATGACGTGTACATGCGGTGGTTTCAGGCTGTAGAGTCAACACTGTTAAATATAGATGGTCCTGTAGTTATAGTCGGAGACTTAAACTTAAATCCTTGCTATACCTCTCAAAATGTTATATATTACTATGGCTATTTTCTATCGCTATGTGGCTTGACAGAGACGAATGATGTGACTAATGCGCATGGTGGAAAACTAGATGTGGTGTTGGTGTCAGAGTTCATACGTGGCGTCAGTGTCGATGAGATAGAGGGCGGTGGCCTCGTTCCGCGGAGAGATAATTACCACCCGCCATTAGAGATCTCTATTCCACTGCAGTCAGCCGTGCGTCAATCCACTGAAAAAATTGACCCTAGTAACATTAATGCGATTCTGGACTGGAACTTCGGTAAAGGTAACTACGAATTACTCTACTCTCTTATCGCGCAAGAAAACTGGCATGATGTTCTGGAGTCCCAGAATGTTGACGTAGCAGTAGACGCGTTTTATAAAGTAATTTATAGCATTTTTGACCAATCCATTCCGAAAAAGCATCGGCCTAAAAAGCCAGTGCGTCGCTATCCCGTATGGTTTACTGCCGATTTGATAGAGGACATTAAATTTAAAGCCGATCTTCACCGGGAATGGAAGGTCACGAAAAACAGTAGCATATATAGCAGCTTTTCGAAATTGAGAGCAGATGTAAAAAAAAGAATTGCCGCTGCATATGATATCTACATAAGTCAAATACAGACTAGAGTTAGGAGTAATCCTCGCGCTTTTTGGCAACATGTAGACAGTCTGAAATCAAAGGGCGGATTCTTGTCGAAGGTGGCCTTCGAGGGCAATCAGTATGAAGGACCAGATACAGCAAATGCATTTGCTAGGTTTTTCTCTAGCGTTTTCTTATCTGATGCCCCCCTTTTAGATTGCGATAGCAACCAGGAATCATTAGCTAATGATAGCTATATCAGTGCAATATCAACGCAAGAGGTCGAAACGGCTATCAAGTCCTTAAAATCCCATAGTGCGATAGGGCCTGATAATCTGCCTGCATATATTGTGAAAGGCTGTAGTGAGTACCTTTTGCCGCCTATTCTTTACTTATTTAATTTGTCGCTCTCTACTGGCACATATCCCAAGCAATGGAAGATTTCGCGGGTAAGGCCGATACCGAAGTCTAGGGATAGAGACAATGTTGATAGTTATAGGCCAATAGCAGTACTTTCTACTCTTGCTAAGCTGTTCGAATCAATTCTTCACCGGACACTATCCGCGCACTTAAAACCTTTTTTGTGTGACTCTCAGCATGGGTTTAGAAAACATCGCTCGGTTGATACTAACCTGCTGATTCTGACTGACACCATCTCTGAATATCTCGACAAAGGTGTCCAGGTCGATGTCGTCTATTTCGACTTTCAAAAGGCGTTCGATCGTGTAGATAATGATGTTCTTCTCCTTAAGCTTGGCAACATTGGTCTTGGTCCAAATTTGCTCAAATTCTTTGCTAGTTATCTACGCGATCGACAACAATACGTTCAGCATGGTCACTTTGTGTCACCTCCCTATCAGACCCGATCTGGTGTTAGTCAGGGCTCGATACTCGGGCCTTTGCTATTTGGGGTCATGGTTAACGACCTTGAATCTGTGGTTGTGAACGCAAAGTGTCTTCTCTACGCCGATGATTTGAAACTAGTTTACGGAATAAAGAATGTCACTGATTGCGAGCAGCTTCAAGGGGACATTGCAGCAGTGTTCCGGTGGAGCACTGAAAACAGGTTAACTTTCAACGTGTCTAAGTGCTGTGTGTGCACTTTTAGTCGCGCATGTGTCCCTTTATATGCACAATATTTGCTTGGTCTGGAGCAAATTAACAGGGTTTACTCTATTAAGGACTTGGGAGTAGTTTTCGATCCGCGGTTAACCTTCCACGGGCATATTAGGGCTCTGGTGGCCGATACTTACCGTAGGTTAGGTTTTGTTATGCGTAACGCGAGAGATTTTAATGACTTTGGGGCTATAAAGCTGCTATATAACGCTCTGGTGAGAAGTAAATTGGAGACATCGGCTATCATTTGGAACCCTTGCGAGGTATCTTACTGTTTGCTCTTGGAAAAAGTCCAAAAAACATTTTTGAGGTTTCTATACAAGAAAGTTTACGGATTTTATCCCTACTTATACCCCACAAAGTTTCTCCTTGGATGTCTGGGCTTCCATTCCCTAGAAGTAAGGCGCAACTTCAGTCTGCTGACTACTGTCTGCCGTGTGCTGCGGGGAGAGTCAGATTGCCTAGGACTGGTACAAAATGTAGTAAGGTTGCACGTTCCAGATGTTCCTCGAATAACCCTTAGACCCCGTACGCGCGTGTTGTTGGCTGTGCCAGCAGCTCGTACCGTGTCACACAGGAACTCTCCACTTCTCCGCGCCCTGACGCTGCTTAATGCGCTTCTGGCGTCAACACCAGAATGTGATATTTTTGCATGGCGATGGATGGCTGTGTGTTCTGCGTGCCTGAAGTATTGTGAGCTGATGGATAATAGAATGACTAGTGTCCCTACCTGATTGTTACCTTGTTTTAATTTAGTTTCACAGTGTATTAGGTTAAGTCTGTAATGCTGTGTAATATATTTACAATAAATAAATAAATAAATAAATAAATAAATAAAGTATGTTTATTGTCGTCTAGTACCCATAGTACAAGCTTTGCTTAGTTTGGGACTAGGTCGATTTGTGTAAGATTGTCCCCTAATATTTATTTTATTTTATTATGATGTCATAACTTTATATTTGTACTAGTTAACAATTTAATTCCTTCTAACCCCCGACGAAAAAAGAGGGGTGTTAAGTTAGTGTCTGTCTGTGTATATTTATACCTGACATACCTGTGTGTGTGTGACAGATACCTGTCTATGGTATAGTAGCGGCCAAACGGATGGCTTGATTTAAATGCGGTATTTTTTGTGTTATAAACAATTTCACCCCGAGTGTTCTTAGCCATGTTTCATCAAAATCTGTTCAGCCGTTTTTGAGATATTGGACTTTGAAAGGAAAATGTCGGGAGTTTTTCAACTTTTCTAAGTTGTAGTTATTCCATAGAACGGTTTTTATCGAAAAATAAGTAATGCCATTTTGGTCGTGAAAAACTGCGTTCAGGTGTAGTTAAGTTTGAGGTTTTCGTGCTGACACGTCAGCTTGGCCACAACATTCAATGGTGGCGGCCGTGGCAACGGTAGCGGCAGCGGCAGCGGTATACTACACGTGGGAGAGAGGTCCGAGCGTGGCCTCTCTCTCCCACATATGGAAACCAATGCCGACTCCGTCACCACACGAAAACGTGGCCGAGCCGTTTAGTCAAAGACGTGTCAAATGGGAATGCGAGACGTAAATAAACATCGACCACTTATGTGGTATACTGTAAATTATGTTTCGTTGTTTACCAGACAACAACACTATGCCAAAGTAATTTCATTGCTTCACATTTCCAATAAATACTTTTAAAATTGGAGCATAAATTGCTCGTCGCACAGTACAACATAGCGAACCGTTTATTTTCTATATGGCCCATGTCAAAGAAGTTTTAAAATGGTTTTCGTGTAAATAAAATGGATTATGTGAATACAGATTTCAGCTGTCGCAAATAGAAAGTATTTTCATATATGAACTACGATAGTATACATTTGTAATATTGTGAACACACTAAACTTATCGTTTGCTGAAAAGGAAGGGGGAATGCCTGACTGAATGACATTGCGGCGGTTTTTCTTCTACGGTAAATGTCCTAAAATCTCTTCATGCTCAGATTTATATTATTATTTAATATTTTCCGTGAAACGCAAGATAAAAATGTCAGACGACGTATAAAACGTAATAGTACACTGATTAACGAGGGTCGTAAGTGGAATATTGCGAACAAGAGTCTATCGATAGATGAATTGAGTTTGCAATATTCTTACGCCCAACACGGGCGTATAACACATACACAATGTTTTTCATCGCATTTGCGAGGAAACAAATACATTTTAGAAGAAATTAATACAAATCGTTACAAAAACCGCAACTGTCAGTTGTCCATTGTGTTGCCACGATTTCAAAACACTTAAAAACATTTTACATAGACACATACTAAATACTAAATCTGTAAATAATTCTGTTTAACATGTTTTAGTGGTATATATATTTACAAATACGTTTTCACACATCGTGATAGAGAGAGCCGCATGAGTGACAGATACAATTTAAGAAACAGCCATTACGCCCATGGGCGTAACACAGGCTATTGTAGCTCTGTATGTCTGCGCATTATGCAGCCCTTTTCGAGCAAGTGTGATGAAAAAATATATTGCCTCCGCAGAAAAAGGGCATAATTAACCTTTTAGGAAAGACAAAATTAATAGTATTTTATGCAACTGTTGTATAAGTAGGGTCTTAAAACGCGAGTGTCGTGAGTTGCGATGCGAGCCTAGGCGAGCATCGCAATTAAAGACGGCACGAGCATTTTAAGACCAAGTTATACACCGTTGCATACATTACTTTTTCTACGACTAATTTTAAATAAATAGCATTTGACTTTTCAGCAGTACCTAAGTTTTCCGTTAGTTCTATTACTACTCACGCAATTTCTTCAGCGGTGCAGTTATTTTCTTCTTCGTACATTTTAAAAGGAACTTACAAATTTTTCTTCACTTCACAAACACGAATCAAATCTTAAGACGTTATTAATAAGGACTAGTAATCATATTTCGTGTTTTAATTTTGAACTGGAACTTTGGTGGGAAGTTTGAAATAAGTATGACACATTGACACCTCTTGTTTATGGTCTGTTTTGTTTTTAATTTCCTTGCACTTGCCATCCGAACCAAACTGAATCCGGATCCGAACCGAATCGGATCGGTTTATAACTTTATATTTATAAATAATACCAATAATTGGTAAAATATGCATATTAACACATAATACATGATAATTTATTTTTATTTTAGTAAATAATTTATGTTTTTATGTACTATCAAATATATGTATATATTTGATAGTACATAAAAACTCTTTAATTCGAAAAATTTGCTTATGAAGTTGGTACCACTGCAATATAGTGGCTGATTAAGTAAAGTTCGACGGTTTGACATCGTGGTAAACAGTGCTTTTATGGTAAATATATGAACCATAAAAGTAGTAGTACACTTAAGAGTGCGTTTATGGGCCATAGAGCATAGACTTTTTCGACGACTTTTTATCGGTGTAATTGTATTTGAGCTAAAACCTATATAAATGACAGATAACGGTACAGGAGTAGAAAAATATATTTAAATGTAAATGCAACATTAGTGTACTAGGCGTGCTTTGCTAATCAATTTAGTGGGTCACTACTCGCTGCTGATAAAATAAATAAATCCTTGAAAAATCACTGCAATTCACAAAATTCACAACGACACTCGGACCGTGGACCGATACCATATAAACGCAACCCGATTGCATCAAACTTTGGACCAGTTTAACCGATTTAAAAGTTGGCTGTTAAAAGTTATAACGAAATGGATTCTCCGGATTTGTTTGCAGCGTCCTGACTAGTTAATGGACTACGTCGAAATGGTGTAGTTTTCTTCTATAAGAAGTTTATTACTTGCCTGTAATAAATTAAACGATAAAGTAATATCCGACGAACACAGCAACTCTGCTGCTAGACAGCAACTCTATTTTTAATCGATAAAGAGACTCCAGTATTTTGTTTTTATTTAAGCTAGGCGATTGCGTACCGTTTCGGACGTGCGTCATGTAGGTCTAAACGTTATGTTTTGTTTGGGAAAATGACAGTTGATGAGTTCTAACGCTGGTTCATAAACTTACGTAATTAAATATTACAATCGGCCATCATAAGCAATTACGCGTTAGACGGAGAAAGACATACTTCCAACGCATAAACGTGTCCCTGTCCTGCGCCTAAAATGGCCTATTGTGTACAGAAACATTAATAAGGGCACCTGTTAAGTAGGTACCCTTAATAAAAATAGTATCCAAAATATAATATAATCGTAAGAATTTTTCTTTATGAAGATAGCTTTTCTTTATAATAAAGGTAGACGATTCCTTATCTACTTTTTGTGACACGCTAGCCGGTGTCCCGCAGGGCGGCGTGTTATCTCCCTTGCTGTTGCTATTACTCATAATCTTTCCTCGCGTTATCACCTTTATGCCGATGACCTCCAAATATATTCGCAGGGTGTCACTGGTGATCTTTCGACTGTCGTCGGTACTGTAATCTAAACTTTTTTCAAAAATTGATCTTGATAACCTTGACTCGATTTATTTCAATGGTGTTTTGATCCCATTTACAAAGCAAGTCAAAAACCTGGGCGTTATCATAGACCGAACTTTATCATGGATGTTTGTTTCAATTAGTTCCCTCAGAAGGCTTCGGAATTTTTGTTCCATTCCTTTTAAAATTGCGCTTGCTCAGACACTACTCCTCTCTATATTAGATTACGCTGATATTTCGTACCTCGATCTCACTTATAACCAACTTAATAAGCTTGAGCGCATTCAAAACGTCTGCATACGGTTCATATTTGGGTTACGCAAGTATGACCATGTCTCTTATTCTCGATATCAGCTTAAGTGTCTACCTATTCGCTATCGTCGTAACGCTCATCTCGTGAGCCTTTTATATAATGTTCTGTTTCATCCCGCTACAACCCGCTAACTCAAAGAACGATTCAGTTTCGTCAAGTCGGCCAGGTCATCCCTAAATTTTCTTCTCACTGTTCCGTCCTCCTCTTCAAAATTCTATAATTGCTCGTTTACATTCAAAGCCACTCGACTCTGGAATTCTCTACCCATGGATTTGAGGCGTGCTAAATCTTTCGCTTCTTTCAAAGCTCACCTTAAGGAGCCATATCTGTCTCTGCCATGATTCCTCATAGATACTATTTTTCTTTTTTTTTCCGTCTTTATGGTTGACACTGTCTATATGTATAAGCATTTATGTAGGAATTTATGTATGTTTATTTGTATGCTTTATGTGTGTCTGTTTAGTATTGATGTAGTTGTGTATGTTGGAATTTCGTTTACTTCCAATTTTGCCACCTACCTATTATGTATTTTTTGTTGCTATTTCTCCGCTACCTAAAGGTTGTCTGGAAGGGATCACTCTTTAGCGATAAGACCGCCTGTTGTCAACATCTATTATCTAATAAGTTGTTACGTCTATTTGATTCATGTTTTGAGGTGTGCAATAAAGAGTATTTGTATTGTATTGTATTGTATAGCTTCTCAACCTAGGATAGTTTTTATACCAGAAATCGTCCCTAATTGTGGTGATAAGGTGAGTAGAAGTTTCTACGTCAGTGGGAAAATTGATGCTTCTTTTGGGGGTTATTACTCGTACCTTCTATTAGCTTATGTCACAGAATTAGTAATAGTTCTACGTATGCTTATTTACAGAAAACTATTAATCCTTTACAGCGATTAACCAAAAAGCGGACGATGTCGCGGGTAAAACCTAGTTTAATCAAATAGTCTTCACCATTTTATCACATAGGATCGAGGCTTACCACTCAATTTACGGATCAAATCGAGGCACGAATACAATTGTGGTCCAATAAAACATTCATAGACGCGGGTGTCAGTGGCGACCATAAATAATGCTTTATCGTGGACACCCTGCTTGGGACTCTATTTTCGGCGCTGCTGTTTTGGGCTAAGTTGAGAATCGCATTGGCTTTTGTGCTCTTAAAGCACAATTTTTTTGGACGATAGCGGGAACATTTCAAAAACTCGAAAAAAAAAATATTGAATGACGTGCCGATGTTTCATTTGTCCGAACACTTTTTTTTCTTTACAAATCCATGTATTTGGAGTAAGAGCGAGAGATTTATGATTTGTGTATCCAAGGATACCTATATGAGAATTAAAAAAAATCAAATGAAATGAAATTTTCAAAATGCATCCCACATTCCGACAACCGTTTTTACTGGTCCTCATAACTTTAGGGTTCGTAACATGTCGTAGTGATAATTAATACATGAGTTATAACTTTGTTAAACACTTTCAAAGCCAAGAACCCGCCTAGCGGGCACCTACGGCGTAGCCGCTTTCGGCTACTTGATGAAAAAACAACGGCATCGGCTACGAGCGTAGTGCGTAGAGATTCATAGTGTAAAGCAAATTTTATCACAGCATTTTTATTTTAGTCTAGAGAGAGCATAGGCAACAACCAATGCGATTCAAATCTAATCCAAACGTCAGAAGCACGATCCGGAATGGAGCCACGATTCGTATCGAGTGTCAATATCAGGGTGGGTGACGGCCGCACAGAGGAATATAAATTTACATACCAACGTAATTTACTAAAACTCTCAATCTGGACAACATGAAGTGAAAATACGTTTAATTTATTTTCTGTCCTTTTTTTCTTTAAAGTGTAGTTTTGAACAAGATTTTAAATTCTAATGTTGAGCATAAGTTAATTTATTGACTCATTCGATGCATAATCATAATTTATAATTTATATTTATATGTAAAGTATTTTTATAATTATTTATATTATACATACGCAATGAGGTCGGTTGAATGAACATCTTGTCTAAAACTGGATAATCGTTGATTCTCTGCTCTTATTTAAGAGCTAAGCTCTTGTAGCTCAAAGTAGGCCCTCCATGTACTCTGATCTTTGGCGTCTCGGTACGACCTAACATTAACCCTCTTTATGGGTTATTCTTTGTAGTTTATTTTAGGTCTTCCTCTTCCGCGCTTCCTCTGCATACCTTAAAATTATTGACAATGAAACCAAATTATTTAAAGTATACTATTAAAATTAGATTCTCGACCGGAAAATCTACCCTTCACAGAAATCTCATTAAATGGGCTTCCGTCAAAAAAGTTAAATCAGTCGGATTTTTAGAAAGCCTTGTCACCGCCAATTTATATCTTAAGAAACCTTATATTAAATTAATAAAATATACAATATGGAGCATAACAAAGGCCTTTGTCCAGCAGTGGACGTCTCTCAGCTGAAATATGATAGATAGCATTGTACATTAGTACCTATCACAAATATAAGTTACATCGACAATCTTCGTCCACGCCGCCGAGTTCTGACAAGTACCGAATGAAATCGAACATGACCAATTCCATAAAGACCTTGTTGCACTAAACGTACAGTACAATATGCAATGAAAGGTGCTGTCGTGCTGTCCCGCTCATGGCGCCAGACAAGATGGCGGGCGCTGGAACAGCAAGCGTCGATGCGCAAAATTTTGGCAAATGGGTGTTGTAAATTTTACCCGCGGTAACGCGTTGTCTTATGATTGGTTAAAATGTTTTAATTAAATGCTTTCTGCGCAGGTACGAGTACATCGTTGTTACTTATATTTGTGGTACTACTGTAGCTGGCGGCTTTCTCGCGCAACGCATCAGCATTGCAATTCAGCGATGAAATGCCGCCAGCTTCCTCGGTACAATGCCTCGAGGGCCTTTTTTAGATTTAACTTAGCTTTAATTTAATTTAGTTAATGTTATAGTTATCATCTTGTGTATACCTACTTTAGAAAATAAATATTAATATTATATTATATTTTCTGTACGGATATGAATCATAGACCTTGACACATAAAGTTTGAAACGCTTCTTATATGAAGCGTTTCAAGTTGGAGGCGAATGGAGACTTGCTGGAGAGAGAGTAACCAATGAAGAAGAACTGAATAGGGTAAGGCAAACCAGTCAGTTAGTGAGACACTTAACAAATAGAAGAGGGTTAATGATAGGGCACCCCATAGGACATGAACTTCATACTTAACATAATTGAAGGAATAGTAGGTTACGTCCGACAAAATATTTTTTTAAATATTGGTAAGTATGACAGTTTATAAGATTATATCTAAACGACTGTCACAGGTCAGTAAAATATAGTCGATGGAACGATAAAATCTTGATTTTAACCTACACATAAAAACCAAGTCTGTTTTAAAGTCTCCGTGTGATATTTTACACAAGAGTATTAGTTAAAGTTTCCTAGAAAATTAAAAAAGTTTCAAAGTGCACGACGTACAAAACGTGCGGGCTGAGACGTTTCTTTTTGGATGGCGAAAGTTTTATTTGTTTTTTTTCGTACATGTCGCTTGTAATTTGAGATTAGAATTCTCAATAGAGAATATAATATTTTACGAAAAGTATACACACGGATGGAGTGGGTCATGCCAAAGACAAAACGTCTTTACTATTCGTGCCCGAGGGGCTTTTCCACAGCTAAGGGTTTTCATTTAACTAACTTAAGTTGTGACTTATATTTTAATATTTAATTCCAATTAAAATGAATTGTGATCGATAACACAAGGGCTCGGCTCGCTGTAACAGTTTGTTATTTGCCGTAGTTTATTTAATTTTCCCTTTTAGTATAGTTTTGTGGCAATAAATAGTTTTCTGATTTTGATTTTGAATCGAGCATACTTGGGAAAGTGATATCGTTAGAAGCAGAAAAAAGAATTAGAAGAAAAAAGCGATTGTTTTGTATATTATCATCATCTACAATGTGTAAGTATGTATAACGTAATTAATGTATCTTCGTCATCATTTCAGCCGAAAGACGTGCACTGCTGGACATAGGCCTCCCCTAAATAGTGCCACAATGACCGGTATAATGTATAAAACGCAGTACCTAATGTTCAAATGGCGGGCTTTGGAAACCATTGATAAAAATATTCACAGAAACAACCGGCCAAGTGCGTGTCGGGCCACGCGCAGTGTAGGGTTCCGTAGTTGCCTGTTTGTCTCAGTTACATCAACGTGTGCGGTGCGGTTGCGTCGGCCGAATTTGTACGAAAACTGGCCTTCCAAGTACACATTAAGTTGGTCGATTATTACTCGGTAACTACTTATGCCTACTTGTCCGAGATAGTTTTCCTTTTAAATTCATTATATGTACTACTACCACGAATTTTTTAACATCGCCAGTCAATGATGTAATATAAAAATTAGGTATATATGTTACAAGCGCTCCAAAAGTGGCACACTAAAACTCATGCAATTGCCAGACCTCGCCTCAGTATCGCGCCGTCAATGGCTACGTGCAAACGTGTCGCAGTTGTCAGAATTGCAGCGCAAAAAATAAAAGATGCCGTCGTGTGTGATGCGAGTTTGCACTAACTATACTAAAAAAGCCAGGGAATAACGTATCATTCGTAAGTAATCTACTTTTATCTTCATATCAATACATTTTACGTATTCAATAATTACGTGCATTAAAGAAATTTCCAGATCATGTTGAGTGCAACAAAAATATACCCGAAGCGTGAGTGCGATAGAGACGCAATATCTTTGCCGATCAAAGAATAACACAAAAACATAGGGGTCTTGATAAGATCGTAGGCATAAGATTCGTGATTGATTATTGATCAAGTTTAATGGTTTTGAAATTATAATAATAATATATGTATCTCTATTATAATTTTGACATTGTATGCGAATCTATATTGTAATTTTTATCTCGAAATAAATAAACCTAAATCTATCCTTATTTAGTTTCATCCTATGCTAACTTTATATAATAAATCCCTTCTTGATAAAACTTAAAATGCCTCTGTTACAATAAATATGATTGCCCGTTTATTAAGTATACAACATTAAATGAGAGAGAGAGAGAGAGAGAGAAATTGACAGATATATAGATATTGACAGATAGACAGATATATAGAAATTAACAGACCACGAAAGTATAAAAAAATTAAAATACTAGTACAAACTGTCAATTTAAACTTCCGCGCCTAAATAGTTCTACAGTTCCCTTTTGAGGTCGTATCGAGTTGCAACTAAAACCATATAGGTACTCAGGTTTACAGTCACTTGACTTCCGTTTATGCCAACAAAAACCGTATATTTCGACACTCTCTTGAAAGAAACTATGTTTGTGTATAATGTACAATAGTACGTAACGAGAATATGGTAAGAGGCAGTGTCTAGTCTGATTTATTAATACTCTTTGTCCATGTAAGCGAGACGGCATGACAGAGACAAGTATAGTTTCTCTGCATCGTACGTCACAACACATTTACTTGTCTCTTTTTCGCTTCCGGAAATAAGCATACCGTCCTGGTCTCATTTGATACCCATTAGTGTGTAGCTACAATATTCGCAGCTCTTTCATGTGTGCGTAAGCCTGGCCATTTTTAAACACGGTTTTTCGTATAGACAACGTATCTACCTCATTATTATATTACATCATTGTCGCCAGTAGTAACAATTTAGCCGGCAGGGGTGGGGGGAGACACATGACTCGAACAAAAATTAGAATAGAATAGAATATAATTTATTTATGTATAAGTAAAGGAGTATTCCTTACATTTACAGTATAATTATAGAAAATAATGAAAACAATGGAAGAACTTATCAGCTAATAAACTAATTACTAATATGAAAAATGTGAACGTTCAGCATAATGCCAGGTGCTATTAGAGCACATGACGCTGGTCTTCCGTGAACAACAGTAGGGAGCGCAGTTGCGCGTAGCTGCTGGCAGAATCACTCTGGCGCTAACAAATACTACAATAGGTACGAAGCGGAAATGAAGCAAGTGAAATTTCATAAGAAAATGAATAGAATAGTGTGGTAAATTTAATAATATATACCTATATATTCATTCTTCATCATTCAGGGATTGATATTATGTTAAATTAATGTAAAAACACGAAGTGAAAATTCTACCCAGACTCTTATTACCCGAAGTAAATTTTTGCTTAGTAAGAATATATTATAACTTTTTAGCGAAGTTAGAAATTAGGGCTTTAAAGCCCACTATCTCGAAAACGAATCACTGATTTGAAAAATGTTTCTAGTAGTAATGGTTACTGAGCTAAGCTGAAGACTACGGAACCCTAAAAAGATGAACAAAACAAACGAATGCACACAACAGATAGATATAAATAAAATAAATTATAAGTATCGCACCCATTGAGTCTTATTAATTGATACAAATGAAATTTGCCTTTTTCCCGTTAATACGTTCTTATTATATACTTACGCGTTCATCACTATAAGCGGTATGATGTGTTCCAGTACCACTTTTGGCAAAGCTGTGGGTAAGATAAAAGATCGAAAAAATGTGATATCACAGTGACAGGTTACTAGCCCATCGCCCACAACACACTTCAACACTGTTCCCCTCGTCGACTCTTACTACACCCACAGGAAGAAAGAGGTTGGTGCTATTCTAACCCGACACCATACTGGGAAATACTGAAAATACCACAAAATAATGTCAGAATATGCATACTAAAGTTAACAGAACGATTCATTCCCATTAATTAATTAATATAACGACACTACCTTAATTAGTATATTAACAATAAAAGCAACCCATTTAAAACATTGAACATAAACTTCAAATGGGTCACAAATTAATCAAATTCCTAACAAACTTAATTTAAAATCCTGTTTAACATACTAACTCAATTTATAACGGCATATTTGACTTTGGTAATGAAATGATTGCAACTTTTAGGTTAGGTTAGGTTATTAAGCTAGCACAAGACTTATTTAATTAATTACCTTTGTGGTCTGTAACCACTCGGTTCTGGGTACATTGCTTTAAGTTTTCGATTCGAGGGTCCTTTCGTTCAAAGAGAAGGGGACGGGTATAACAGGGTCAGAAAACCGCATATTTTAGGCCAGCGTGTAGAAAAGAAAGGTGGAAGATATTTCACTTTTATACCAGATGATAATTAAGCTTTTAATTTAAAAATAAAGAAAAGACTTGAATGTGGGTGAGTAATAGTTGTAAATATATAAAACAGAAAAATTCAAACAGGCGAAGTAAAAAAAAAAAATTCTATTACAACTTACCCCCAAATTGCTAATTGCTTGTGGAAATTGTTGTGGCCAACCGAATGACGGGCTTTGAAAAATAAAAAGAAGCAATTAGGATAAAGTAAACATTACAAACACCATAAAATATGGGAAAAACAGAAATGTGTTAAATGTATACTTAGGTATTCAAACCAGGATTTAATATTTATGTATTAAAATATGCAATGAATTGAAATAGAATGAGCATTTAAATTATTTTATTACTACAACACCGTAACACGTATTATTTTGGCGAGAATTTAAATGTTTAGTAGGTAGGTATGTAAGTTATAATGTCGATTAAAAAAAAAACATTTTAAAAACTTGACTTAAAAATGCACCTTATTCCATTGTAAACTAAGTTTTAACTGACATCAAATCGGTACCCAAATCGCTAAGGGTTAAGTGTACCTATATTTTTTTATGAGTTCCCTCGGATTCTCCAAGGTCCCGTCATCAGATCCTTACCTGATTACTTGACCACGTGGAAAGGATATCCTTTCAAACAAAAACGTAATTTCCCAAATCGAACCAAATTTATTCGAGAAAAATCTGATGAATGCAATATTCCCTCCTTTTTTAATTCGGTTAAAAATGTGCCGCGAGTTGTCACCGTCTTGACATAAGAAATATAAATTTGTGTGTCTTGACATGTTTTATTTAGGTAGGTATTTATGAGTTTATTTTTAAAACGTTACGTTAAGTAATTTCAAAGGAAAAGAAGAGTCAATATCATTTTCAAATTTTCTCATTTTGTTTGTAATATGTTTTTTTTAATGTGCCTTTTTGCCTATAACACGAATTACAAGTAATACATCTGCGTTTATGTAATTCCCGGCTGACCTTTGTAATGGGATCCAACGTTCAGATATCCAGTATTACATTCCCGTAATAATGATCTGGACCTTTGTATAAGAAAAGCTCTCGTTTCCATTCGTAATTCAGAAAAATGATGACAATCAGATTGCGAAGGTACTAGATAATAATAGCGATTAATGCAAAGGAATTGAAGTATAATGATAAATTAAATTAGCGTATGAAAGTAATTGAGAAAAATAACTCAACAGCCGTTATGGAAATACGATTATTTTTCTGAAGAGGGTTTTTTTAAAAACAAATAGTAAAGTCAGTGTCTGACAAAAACAAACGTTCGATGGGCTGTGTTTACTAAAAATAGTGGCTATAGTCATGTATGTATATCGTCATCAATTTTGTGAGTATCCATAGATAATCAGGAAGCCTAACCGACTTTCCTCGAGGCCCTATTGGACTAAAAGTATTAGTTGGATATCAAATTAATATTTATAGCACGTGGTTACGCGCCATATCATATCGCTTTTATTAAGAATCTCATCCCACCGCTCAAGCCTACCCCCTGATGACCTCGCCGCTTCTTGACCGGGTGCTGTTTATTCTGCAGCTGATAGCCTGTAACTCAGCCCCTACATTCGTCTCATCGTTTTCAGCCCGTAATCAGCCTCTCTTCGAGTAGTCACTATCCTCATCATCATCATATAAGCCGAAAGGCTTCCACTGGTGGACATAGGCCTCTCTCAAAGAGTGCCAAAGTGACCGGTTCTGCGCCACCCACATCCAGCGCACTCTCGCAACTTTTACCAGGTTATCAGTCCACCTTGTGGGGACCCACGCAACGCCTTCCGGTACGTGGTCGCCAGTTGAGAACATTTCCGCCCCAACGGCCATCAGTTCTACGTGCTATGTCACTATCCTAAGCTAGTCTTATCCAGGAGTGACCCGTGATCTTCCTAATATCGTCGAGCCATCGAGCTGATTCCACCTGTCATTACTCGCCATACAAAGTGACCTGCCCAACCCCATTCGTCTAAATTCCAAAGGATCTTAATAAAACCTGGCCAAATTATTATTTCAGTTATTTGTTTACTTCTTACAATGTCGTTTTATCATCCATTGTAATATCCCTATAAAACCATGTCACTATTCAAAATGAAAACACACTTGTGCAACACCCACTTCAAATGAATTAACAAAAATCTAAAAGACAACTTTGCTCATATAAACTTTCCTTCGGCTTCCGAATAGAAAACTGCATTTTTCAGAGGGCTTGCGAACTCGGCTTAAAAACCGACGACTCAGTGACAACGGGGAGATCTTTGTGAGCCTTGTGCGTATGGGCATACGTGCTATTTTGATGCTGAGGAGGTTTAAGTAGGTGTGTTCTGTGGAGTCTAGCACGGATGTGGGGAATAGCTCGGTATGGCGTCCGATGCAGTACGGGGTAATGTGCGGTTGCGTCCGTACCTTGCTAAAATTAGAGCCAGTAATTTCAAAATAAGTAGAATTTTGAACAGTTTAAAAGCTGGAATAGTTTTAGTTTGTAGATTTAGCACGGGCGTGTTGAAACTGATATTTACCGTGTTGGAGTTATTCTGGAGAATGAATGGCTTACCAAATGCCATGTTGGATTAAGTTTTTCTATTTTCTCAAGGCAACTTATTTCTCCTATGCTCTGGCGTCCAAGGAAATTGCAACACGTACAAAATGTCACACGTCGTACTTATAATTGTTCGCGATTAGTCCGGGTCGAAGTACCTACTCTAGTGGTCTAGTAAATAGGTACTTAGGTACTGTCATACAATATAATTTTTATACCAGCTTTCCATGTTTGCACGATTATCAACTACGACATTGTACTTTTTTGGACAAAGATGAATGTCTTCTGGTTTTAATTTATCCTATAATTTAGCGAGATTCATACCTACTACTTACTGTGTACCTACTGTTCAAAATTGTCGTATTAGAGCGTCAAAAGACTCACTGTGGACAGTGTCCCTCTTTTATGGAAGCTTGGAGCAACGATTTGCGTGTGACAACAAGGTGTATGAAAATGTTAATTTAAAGAAATTTAACCATTTTGTATCCACTCACTTGATTGTGGCAACCACGTTTGCCAATTTCGCGGACCCCCAAACTGAGGAAACTATATGTGGTTGCCAAGTGTGGCCCGCTTTGATAAAGAAAAATTAGATGCAATTTAAGCTACATTGTTTAAAATCCGAAATCACGTGAGCATGTATAAAACTTAAAATATAAATCCAATAGACACCCATACATAAAGTTCCTTCGTTTTTTACCTAATTAGGGTTCCGTAGTCAACAAGGAACCCTGTCTGTCCGTCTTCGGCTTAGCTCAGTAACCCTTACAACTAGAAAACTGCAATTCGGCGTGGGTATATAAACCAATCACGCCGACAAAACAGTAGAATAAAATCCTAAAAAAAATGTTTTCAGGGTACCTCCCCTACATGTAAATTGGTGATGTATTTTTTTTTTCGTTAAACCTATAGTGTAGGATATCGTTGGATAGCTTGTTCAAATATATTATGGGTTTTTTAAAACTCTTTTTCAACTCAGTTATGCGTTTGCGAGATAATGCGATTTAAAGCCCTAATTTTTGTTCGATTCATGTGTCCCCCTTCTGAAGGCTAGAAGACTGGGGACGTGAAAAAATTCATGGCAGTAGTACCTATAATGAATTTAAAAGGAAAACTATCACGGAGAAGAAAGCATAAGTAGTTACCGAGTAATAGTCGACCAACTTAATGTGTACTTGGAAAGGCCAATTTTCGTACAAATTCGGTCGACGCAACCGCATCGCATGTCGATGTAATTAAGACAGACAGGCAACTACGGAACCCTACACTGCGCGTGGCCCGATGCGCACTTGGTCGCTTTTTCATTGGTATTTTTAGGTATCACGAAATCAAATAGAATGAAAAAACACAACGCATATACTAAAGAAAAGCAAAATAAAGTTTCCTCCCGATTTCAATTTTGAGCACAATTATAGGTTTTTATTGAATTTAATGGAAATCAGGCTTTTGCAGTAAATTATGCAAATCGCCGAAATGAAGTCCTAATCTTCTGCGGAATAATTAAAATTTAATTAATTCGACGTTCAATAAGGAAAAAGCGGGCTTAAGATATAAATTCATTTTGCAAATTAAACCTTCTGATATGGTCGGCGCCGCCTTGTCGCAGACTATGAGCTAGCATTCAATTATAATATTATACATTACAAAGCAACAGTTCAAACTTACTGCACTAGGTTTTTTTACTTTGTTTGTCGATAAGAAAAAAGGTTTTAGCTTCACATAGTCGGGTATAACAAGTAAAAATAAAAGAAACTAACGTTGAAAGCCGTTCAGTAATTACTAATGAAGACACAAACATGTGCTTTAGTAATTTTACACGCTTTACTTGTTATACGTATTTAGGTATGTGTCATCATCATCATATCAGCCGAAAGACGTCCACTGCTGGACATAGGCCTCCCCCAAAGAGTGCCAAAGTGACCGGTCCCGCGCCACCCGCAACCAGCGGTTTAAGGTATGTGTGATTCAAACTAATTCAATCTTGCGAGTCGATTTTTACCCAATTCAATTTGAAACTATAAAAGTATGTAATAATCCATACTAATATTATAAATGAGAAAGTGTGTGTGTTTGTTTGTTTGTCCGTCTGTCACGGCAAAACGGAGCGACAAATTGACGTGATTTTTTAAGCGGAGATAGTTGAAGGGATGAAGAGTGACATAGGATAGTTTTTATCCCCAAAATCATCCCCTAAGGGAGTGAAATAGGGGGGGTAAAAGTTTGTATGGAGCTGCGATATAAACGAGTTCCCCGCGGACGGAGTCGCGGGCAGAAGCTAGTAAATAATAATAACAAAGCCTTTTTATTTCCCATGTAACTTATACAGTATAACTTACACCTATTTTTTTTAATTTTTTACTTAATTTATAGGGACCCCTGTTGTAGGGTATAGGCCTCCTCCAAATTCTTCCACCCGGTTCTGTCCTGGGCTACTGATAGCCAGCTTTTGCCGGTTACTTTAGCAATATCGTCTCTTTGTCTTCTTTGTCGTGGATGTCCGACTTTCCTTTTCCCAGCCGGACCGGCCTATTTGGTAGCGGCGAGGGTCCAGCGCTGGTCAGTGCATCTTGCTACGTGTCCGGCCCGTCGCCATTTAAGTTTTAAGGAATGGTGTAATGCGTCTGTCAGTTTTGTCTTTTTTCTAATTATTTGACTTTTTTTTATTTATTTTTTAGGATGCTTCGTTCCATGGCTCGTTGACAACTGATTACTTTATTTTTAACGTTTTTTGTATAGGCCCAAGTCTGGGACACGTAGGTCAAGCAGGGTAGAATACAGGTATCCATCACAGTTTTTTTCATACTTAGATTGTAGTCGGGTGCACGACATTTTATATAATTTCACTTAATTTATTTTGGTTCGATATACCTACCATTGCTTATTATAATGTAACGGATGGTATACTATTGTTTCAGATAATTTTCAAATGATCTAATGTAAAAAGTGATACAATGATTTAAGGCTATAATTACAATTAGTATAAAAGACATTTACTATAAATATCACTTGGTATAAAACTTGTTTATCATAATGACTTACTTAACATAATTCGTCAATGCTATAAATTGCAGAAGATATAAATGGATTTTACAATAAATAACTTTAGACATAAACAAATCATTAAAAATAATGTTATAATGAATACTAAAATAAATAAGCGAGACCTTTTGCACATTAAACATAATCCACCTCAAGGCAGTTCTCAGGTAGGTACGATGACGAGCGAAGCCAGGAAGAGTGTTAGGTTTAACTGCGTAAATATAGTGCGCGAGCCGAGCGAGCGAAGCGAGCGTGCCACGGTAGCAGCCGGCGAAGCGCCAGAACCGAACATTTTTTTATATATAATACTTACATTACATATTATGTAAGTACTTACAAAAGTCTACGGCGGAAGCCCGTCCCAGAAACGAAAGCGGGGCTCCGTCAACTTCTTGGCAGACATTGGTATATGAAAGTGCAATTATTTAAAATAATATGTATGTTAAACATATTTATGTCACAAATGCGTTATACGAAAATAGAATTATGCCACTAGCAAATTTTGTCATTTTACCTAATATATCAATTGATAATTAGAGTAAAGGAAAATATAGCAAAAAAACCGTTATATCAAACGTTACATTATACTCAATAACTTTATGCCAATTTAATGTATATCAAATGTATGTTAGTTTTTCTGACATTATATGAAACGTAACGCACCCATTGAAGTCACCTTTCAGTATGTGTGCCCAATATTTATTCCAACTACAGGTAATTCGCCTATTGACCTCCTCTTCGTTGATACCTGTTTACTCGTAGTAGTAAAAGTATGTACGACAAATCAAATATTTTGTATGAAACTCGTGAATAGTTATACTTGTGAAACTCGAATGCACACAAATTGACAACGATGAAGCGAAATGTGCTATCTTCCATTTTAAGGCATCTATTTTTCTATAGGTAAATTGTTAACGTATATAATGAAACAACATTCAATATCTACACCATATCAATTATTTATAAAATATGTTTCAGACTTCATAATATTTATGGCTTAAGCCACAAAAAGTCAAAGAGAAAAGAATGTAAAAACCAAACTATGACAATTCCCTTAATTGAAAGAATTAAATTTATACTTTTCTCATTATAAACGTTTGCATCAACCTTTTAATATTAATAGGATTTTAGAGTACAGTCGACTACAAAAAGTTGTATCCTCGAGGCACTGCGCGTGGCCCGACTGGCTCTTGGCCGATTTTCAGACTATCATTATGCAAATGTCTACAAATATCTGATATAAAATAATATTTTTTTAGGTAATACACTCATAATAATAACTGCAAAAAAACAATAATTAATAACTATGTCTATAAAACTGTGTCGGTCATATTTTTAAAACGCGTGTGTTTATATTATCACTTTTCACGTTAAGTGTTCCTCCATATTTTCACGAAAAATGTTTACGATCTGTTCATTGTAAGAAAAATAAAACATCCATTAATCAATTTGTCAGTATTCATGTCGTGTGACACGATATTTTTACGGCAGCATATTTTTCAGCCGTGACGTCGTTTTGCACATTCATAAAACACGGTTCAATGCAATATAAAACTACTAGTAATTTTCCCAGAGTGGATGTAGTATTTTGCAATAACTTTTTCGTTGATATTTTTTTTGATAAGTGACAATCATAGTTTACTAGATTCTGCCCGCGACTCCGTTCGCGAGGAATTCGTTTTATCGTAGCTCCATACAAACTTTCATCCTCCATTTTACCCCCTTAGGGACTGATTTTCGGGATAAATACTATTCTATGGCCTTCGCTGGGACTCAAACTATCTATTGACCAAATGTCACCCGTACAAACTTTGCACCCCTATTTAACCCGCGTAGGGGTGGGTTTTTCGAAAACCCTAAAATTGCTTTTCTTGTATTGCAATCAGGAGTCAATACACAAAGTTTCAGGTCTCATTTAAAATTTTCCTTTATCCCCATACAAACTTTCAACCCCCTTTTTATCCCATTGAGGGTGGAATTTTAAAAAATGCCTTCCAAGGGTATTTTCATTACATAAACTACCGATTGTGAAAAAAACAGGTTTTTAGCTTCAACGGTTTGGGCTGGGCGTTGATTTACGTTTATATAAATAGATTTTTAATTGCGTATAAAAAAACGAAGCAAATTAATTATGAGCTAAATAATATAATTCCGATTCTTGTGTTTTAATTAGATTCAAGATTAATAACTTTTAATCTGGTTTCCGGAGGTGAATTAAATGGTAAATAGAAAACTTTATAGAAGTATTACGACCAAGAATTTAGTTATAAAAAAATGCAAGTCACAGAGATTAATTCAAGTTTATTGTAAGTGAGTATGTCAATGCTGTTTTTTTTTCTTTTTAGATGTAGATATATTCTCAAATAGAGTACGCCTAGTGCAGTAATAATGCTTTATATTAAGTAACCGAGTATAAGAGTCAGTAGGTACCATTTTAGAGTCATGCTCAAGGCAAGTTATAACTGAAGCGCAGAATTTTTTGAATTGGTAATCTAGAACAACGAAGCAATTACCTCGAAAGTTTCATATCAATCTTGTCGTGAAAAAAGCTTGCGTGGAGCTTTTAGGTAATTGACACGAAAATCTCTTATAGAGAAGCATGCTCGTGCTTTTCCGCAAGATTTTTTTAAGAACGAACGCAGATACTCGATTAACTGTGTAATATATTTCTGATATTATTGATATTTTACTTATTTCCGCATCTTTGATATCTGTGATTTTGAATACTATATACTCGTCACAAAACTATTTTGCACAAGATATTTTGATTTTATTTTATTTTTTTGGATAACCAACAGACAGATGTACATAAGAAAAAAACAGTATAATTTATTTACTCAGTACCTGCATCTAAGTCCTAAACAGTTATCACTAGGACTTACATTGTTGCTAATTAATGTACTTCAAAAATCCAGACTAATATTATAAATGGGAAAGTGTACGTGTGTGTTTGTTTGTTTGTCCGTATTTCACGGCAAAACGGAGCGACGAATTGACGTGATTTTTTAAGTGGAGATAGTTGATGGGATGGAGCACTCTCCATCCCATCAACATCGGGGATAAAAACTATCCTATGTAGTGACATAGGATAGTTTTTATCCCCGAAATCATCCCCTAAGGGGTGAAATGGGGGTGTAAAAGTTTGTATGGAGCTGCGATATAAACGAGTTCCACGCGGACGGAGTCGCGGGCAGAAGCTAGTACTAAGCTAGTATATAAGAATAGTATAACACTGACATTTTCGTCTAATTACCCAATGGCAGTGAAAATCATCATCATCATCATCATCATATCAGCCGAAAGACGTCCACTGCTGGACATATGCCTCCCCCAAAGAGTGCCAAAGTGACCGATCCCGCGCCACCCGCATCCAGCGGACTCCCGCAACCTTTACCAGGTCATCAGTCCACCTTGTCGGGGGCCTACCCACGCTGCGCCTTCCGGTACGTGGTCGCCACTGTAGAACCTTTCCGCCCCAACGGCCATCGGTTCTACGTGCTATGTGCCCCGCCCACTGCCACTTAAGTTTAGCGATCCGGAGGGCTATATCCGTTACCTTGGTTCTGCTGCGGATAGCCTCATTTCTGATGCGGTCACGCAGCGAAACTCCCAACATGGCCCTCTCCATTGCCCTTTGGGTGACTTTGAGCCTTCTTATGAGGCCCATAGTAAGCGACCACGTTTCAGTGCCATATGTCATCACTAGCAACACACACTGGTCAAAGACTTTCGTCTTGAGACACTGCGGAATATTGGACGAAAAGATTTGCCGTAGCTTCCCGAACGCTGCCCAGCCGAGTCGGATTCGACGATTGACCTCTTTCTCGAAGTTGGACCTACCTAACTGGATCGTCTGTCCTAGGTATACATAATCGTCTACAACTTCGAGCGTAAAGTGTCCGATTGTAATGGGAGTTGGTACAACATGGGCATTTGACATGATCTTCGGATTCTTGGCAGTGAAAATACGTCGGATGATTATCTTACGAACTACCTGTTTAGAAAAAATATCATCATTATATCTGCTGGTTGCAGTATGCCTCCAGAAAATAGTCTTTTAAGAATTTCAATTGTGTGAAAGAATTACGTGAGCAGGTAATATTAGTTTGTCGTACATTTTACACGCTGATTACAGAAGGCCGGCAGATAACATAAAATTTAACTTTCAGTGGCACTTCTAGCTACTGTGAGTTCAAAAATGATTTATCACTCAAGGATCTTGAAAAAAATGCTTACATAATCCTTTCATCAGACTTGTGGTCACCATTACAAATCCATTGACGAACCGCTCGAGACGTACAGTGGCCTGCATACTGCTCCACAGATTGAAAGGGGAATATACCTTTGGAATACTACGGACTCGTCCATACAAAAAGAGGAAACGTTTTTCCACTTCTAAACATTTTCCAATCTCAATGATTTTTTAGTACGTTAGTGACACAATAAAAGACAAGGTTTATAATTTTTCCTTTTTAAAAAAAAAAAAAAATTATGTTATAGGAGGCAAACGAGCAGACGGATCACCTGATGGTAAGCGATTACCGCCGCCCATGGACACCTGCAACACCAGAGGTGTTGTGAGTGCGTTGTCGGCCTTTAAGGATGGAGCTCTGGGAACCTTACTCAGCATCAGGAACACAACACTACAATACCTACGGAATAGGCAGCAGTGCTATTATGGCTGTGGTCTTCTGTAAGGCGGAGGTACTCCCCCAGTCGGGCTGCTCCAGATTAAAGCGTGATGACATTACGCTGTGCCTTAACTTTCTCTAAACAATATGTATGTAGGCACCATTTTTTTTAAACGAAACCTATAAACCTACATATTATTATGCTAAAGTGAATTGTTAAGATTTAGTTAGTCGAAAACGTTTTCTTCCGAAATGGGAATTTAATGTAAAAAGTACCTATTGTTAGTCGCGAGCTGCTAGCTATACTTTCCTCTTAAGGGGCTACCCGAGGTTTCCATCTTCAGTTAATGAATCGCAATAGGACAATCTGCTTTTGTAATAATTATTTTTTACGGTCTTTGTATATTACGATAAGTAATAAAGTAAGGTAAGTAGTTTTCATATTGGTATTATTATCCCACAGTTGTCTCATAGCTAGGTCCTCATCTCTAGTTTTACATCAAGCAATTTTGATATTTATTTTATGAAAATGTTTATCTAGAATTTTTTTTCCAATTGAATAAATCCAACAAAAAAAATCGAAGAAATATTTGGATTTAATGTCCACCGAAATTCACGTAACATTAAGCGAAGGTTTTCTTTAGATATCACTCATGCGGCCGTGCACGGCGGGTCTTAAAAGACTTGTCAGCGAACTGATACAAAGACTTTGATTGATGCGCTATTTGAGAGGGAACAAAGTGAAAGTGTCACTTATGTTAAATGTAACGGTTTACTTCCCTAGGTGAAATTATGTTTACTGGCGGACGTCTTTGCTTTGAGCATTTCTTTACCTAAAGATGTTTGTTTTTGTTTTATAACATTCTGATTTAGTTATTTTCTATACAAAAAAATTAAAAAAAAAAATTTGGGGACAATCTTACACAAATCGATCTAGTCGCAAACTAAGCAAAGCTTGTACTATGGGTACTAGACGACGATATACATACTTAAATAGATAAATAAATACTTAAAATATATAGAAAACATCCATGACTCATGAACAAATATTCATGCTCATCACACAAATAAACGCTCTTACCGAGATTCGAACCCGCGATCTCCGGCTTCGTAGGCAGGGTCAATACTAACTAGGCTACAGAGTTCGTCAAATCTGTAGCATAATTGCATCGTTTTTCTTTAGTATATTGGTGTTGTGGTCAACGATGTAGTATTTATGTAACTTTTATGTGAGTGCACGTAACTTTTAGAAATTTGGTCACAATGTATACATATTTCTCATATTATTGTCTATTGTATGTTGTGTGTACTGTTAGCGACCTCTCTTTCTTCAACCGTGCTTTTATATCCCATTATTAGTTTTGTTTATGTTTTTCGTGGTTGCCCTGAAAATTTGCGTGATCATCATGGCAATATACTTCACCACCACTTCAAAACCACAAGGAGAATATTTAACCTCCGTCTGTTTTAAAATCTTTATACCTTTCATACTGATATTGCTGCCCGTGGTCGTATTTTTATAAAACTGTCATTGCAATTGAAATCTTCTACATTGACAGTAGAATAGGCATGATGACAGTAATTGAAAATCATTAAAATATGGTATTTTCTTAGTGAAATTTTAATCATAGAGTTCGAAAAATGCCCATATTTTTTTATTAAGTAAGTGATTATTATATATTTTAATAAAATTAAACTGAAAAATAGGGACGCCCGCCATGATACCATGTTAAACACCAATCAAAGCGCATGATGTCACACTTGTATAAACAAATACCCATAACGGCCATTACCACAGATTACAGAGAAAGGCGGATATGCCCTAACAAATTGAACGTTTTCTATACATCCGATCTCTTCTCACTTACGTACTGGACGAATAGTAAGACAGGGATAGAACCATGATTATCTGACAGGTCTTCTTACGTCATTGTCCGTGCAAGACTTGTAAACTTTTGAATTCATGTTCATTCAATGAGTAATCGAGCATCTACATAGGTAGCAAACGTCAAAGGTCTGCGTTCTGTTTATACAAACGTGACGTCACTCGGGACGCCATGACACTGACAAGCGTTTTAGCGCCAATTTGAAATTTAAAAACTAAAATGCATTTTTTCCCTACTGAACTGTTTTTTTGTATTTTCTCTAGAATTTTTTTATCCGTTGTACATAATAAATGATTCTTTACATTATAGAACAGTTTTTCAAAATGTGTCATCATGCCTATTGATTTTTGAATGGACTACTTTCCAAAGCCAACTCACAAACACTTGACTTTGACTTTGGAGTACTTTTTTTCCTTATAAAATATTGTTCCTAAGCATAATGCTTGTTTTTCAAAAGGGCAAAACTACTCGTTTACTGTTTAATTGTGGTGAATAATCCCTACTTAAAGTATTGTTTTTGTCAAACAAACCGAAGAAAAGGTGCAGATTTTTGGGTGCCCCACGTACACTTTGCTAACTTTGAGACGAAGATTACGTATATCTGTCTCCTTTTAGGCCTGAACATGGCTGTTGTGTGAATCGATCATATTATCGTTTACATAATTTGAACCTTATTTTTTAACGTTTAGAGTAAAAAAATCATAAAATCAAAATTTATTTGCTGTCCTCCAAAACCAACGTGGTGGAAAATTCCACCTACGTAACGGCGTTTTTACCAATTAGACAACAATAAACTACCAAAACAGTTGTGTTTTTATATTACTGGCCACATTTAGAGCCTAATTATTAACCGTTGTTTAGGTTAGTTGTCAGTTTCGCTTCAATAATGTGATAAGTTGGGCGTGCGTCACGCTGTGCCAAAAAATTGTTTCCACCACGAACTGGATATACTGAAGGTAAGAAGCCACTTTGAGATGAAACGTTTATGAATTCAGATAGATTGGTAAGTGCGGTACCATGTAAATAAGTTAGAAGTAGTAAATTGCAAGGAATCGAAGCACTATTTCACTTTATTTAAGTATTGGCTTACTTACGTCACGTCCAGTACGATACGTTATTTATTAGAGGTACAAAACACGTGACGTATGGAAGGAACTATTTTCATTACATACGTCACGTTTTTGTTCTTTTACGTTTCATGTAGTTTCTATACGTGACGAATGATTCTTTTACGTCACTGTGTCCTACTGTGGCTGTGATTAATTTGTCAAGAATTCATATTAATTATTAAGAATAATTATACTATTTGGATTAATATGTAAGAATACGATGAGCCAATTCAGATAAATATAACTTCTGATAGTTGTTTTCCATATTTCTCAAGTTAAGATGATCGTTAGCTATGATGAAAACCAAAAGTTACGTAAGGAAAAGATTTTGTTAAATTACTTCATTTTTATAAGAATATTATTGTGTTAAATGTCATTTTATAAAGACTGGTTTGCGAACAACACTCTGAATTTCTCTAAAACAAACCTAAAGTTCGTATCATAATGGAATGTGACAGCGTTCAGTCACTAGATTCAAATTATAATATTATCCATACTAACCCTTAACATGGCAAGACATGAAGGAATGTAGCCAGCTATCACTCGAAATGTTTTTTGTGATAGTTATTGGATAAAAAGAACTATAGTTAAGAAAAAAAATGAAAATTATTCTGAAAGTTAGTTTTTCAGGACGTCCGTTAAAACGGACATTGCCACGAATCGTAATAAATGATTGCCTTTGATGTTGTCCTAAAAAACGGACAATACTGTACATGCAGGTCACGACAGTAAAATAAAAAATTGTCGCCAACCAAAAATAAGCTTGAATACACTGAATAAAATCATCCTGAGCATCATCGTGCCAAAGTGACCGGTCCTGCGCCACCCGCAACCTTTACCAGATCATCAGTCCATCTTGTCGAGGGTCTACCCACACTGCATCTTCCGGTACGTGGTTGCCACCAAAGTATCTTTCCACCCCAATGGCCATCGGTTCTACGTGCAATGTGCCCTGCCCACTGCCACTTAAGTTTAGCGATCCGGAGGGCTATATCGGTTACCTTGGTCCTGCTGCGAACAGCCTCATTTCTGATGCGATCACGCAGAGAAACTAACAGCATAGCCCTCTCCATTGCCCTTTGGGTGACTTTGAGCCTTCTTATGAGGCCCATAGTAAGCGACCACGTTTCAGTGCCATTAGTCATCACTAGCAACACACACTGGTCAAATACTCTCATTTTGAGTCTCTCAAAAGTGAGATTGGTCGGTAGTTCGTAGTTCAGCAGGGTGGTTTTACCTTTTTGAGGAGTAGCACCACCACACCTCTGTTCCGTGCTTTTGGCATTTTCCCTTCCAGTAAGACGGAATTGAACAAATGCTGAAGAGCCGTAGTGACCGGGTTTCCACCCGCCATCAGCAGTTCGGCTGTTATTCCGTCTTCACCTGGTGCCTTGTTGTTCTGGAGCTGTTGAAGAACCTTTACAAGCTCGTACAGGCTGATTTCCGGGATGTCGTTGGAATAGAGTTGGGTTAGTCGAGCTAGAGGGTCCTCCACGAGACTAACCTCGGGTCCGCGAGTTGATGTGTACAGCTGTCCGTAAAAGCGCTCTACCTCAACCAAAAGCTCAGGTTTAGAAGAAACGATTCTACCATCTTCAGTTTCCAACTTGGCGAGCTGGCTCAGTCCAGTAGTCAAATCTCTCCAAAACACTTTAGCGTCCTCGTTACACGGGATAGCCTCTTCAATAGCTTGTATTGAATTGGCGCAGATCGCGGGTAAAGCAATTGCAGATCTCTTTATTGAGCTACTGGTGTAAAGTGACATCGGATGAAGACATAGGCAACGTTTCGCTCCCTTCCTTTATGAGCTTCTAACAACTCGGAGGCTTATGGGGGAGGGGAGTGAGGTGTTGCTGTGTGAACATAACATGTGAACACAACTGGAGGGCTCTCTAGCTCAACAGCTAGATAACCTTTTAGTTGTGTTAGATCATTGGGCGTTGAAGAACTTAGACCCAAAGGCACGGCGAGCTTCCACAAACCCGTAATTGAATTCGTCTAAATCGCCGTCTAGGAAACGAAAACAGTTTTGGAGTTCCACATGAAAGCTCTCGGGATTTTGAATTTTGATTGGTGCTGTATGGAACAACTTCATCAATCGAGAGCGTTCTTGCTTGACACATATATTAAATGTGCCTCTTACCAGACAGTGATCGCTCCCGGTTTTAACTGTATTGATGATCACAGAGACAACATTTAATGTATCCCTCCTCGTCGACAGGATGAAGTCAGTCTCGTTTTTAGTTGGTCCACTTTCTGTGCTCGCGTTTCGTTTAATGGCAAGGTCCGTTTTCTGTCACAATGTGAAACAAACTATGTATCCATAAAAGTCGGCACTGTACGTTTATTATGACATGCTCAATGGTACGTAGCCACCTATACAATCGATAATGTCCAAAAACAGGACCAGCTTTAAATCATCCTTTTTGACTTAGAATTAATTGAATATTTAATGAAATTTATATCAAAAACGAAAGTTTAACTCACCTGAAGGTTAATTCAACAAAAAGAAAACCATTTTTTTTATTAGTTATTGTTTTATGGGGCCAGAAACAAACGCCAACGCAAATTTCGAAAATCATTGATTTCAAGTTACGCTCGCGCACAAATTGAACGTTGCACACTATTGGCGTATTTAAGAAATATATAGTAATATTCTCGCCATTTCGTTTGGCGTATTTACTTTTCTAGCCAGAATGCGCATTCAAACTTTGCGCGGCATTTACTAACTGTACTAAAAAAGTGACAGGAAAGCGTTAAGGGCTAAGCAATTTATATTGAACAAGTATTATTTTCAAAGAATATCAGAAGAAGGAGAATTCATTAATAAAGCGTTTCCTCTAATATATATATATTTTTTATTGGATGGAATTCCATTACGTCACGGAACTTATTTTGGAAATTGCCGTCGAATTTAAACTATCGTGAGACATGTTGAAACAATACTTATAATTACACGGTTCAACTCAAGTATTCAATGTCACTACGGGCGACATGTTTCGAACTCTTCGGGATTGTTTCTTCAGGATGAGAGTTTTTGCGGCGGTGTCGCTTGAATCACTGCCCGCGCCCGTTCCGAACGCCGAGCGGCGCACGTGCCAACAGGGCGGCGGGAGGGGGGCAGTCTAGCACTGGAGTAGTAGTGGTGGAGTAGCAGCTGGTTGAAGAGGAACTCCCGAAGAGTTCGAAACATGTCACCAGTAGTGACATTGAAAACGAGAGTTGAACCGTGTAATCATTAGTATTATTCGATGTGGTATTCCTATATTGTAACAATCATTTTTCGATCGCAGTATAAACGCTACAAAATATGCATAAAATCTTGGCAGAGATACTTTATTATAAAGCTAACAGAAACATTAAATAATAAATAGGGACAGCGCAAGAATACGCAGGTGTTTATTTCCAACACCACGAAATTTATTAACCAAATGGTGCTACAAATTCAGACTTTAGTTTTGTTCTAAAGAGTATTTTCAATTTTACGCTTGTGTATAATTAAGTACACCGTTTATGATGTTATGCAATGATAACTTAAAGTTTTTTCTTAATGTTTCGTATGTATATACCAAAACATATTTGAACAAGACGCGTGTTGAACACATTCACTGTCATAAATGTTTTACACCCGCTATTCAGAGAAATTACATTTTTGCCCTTAAACGAGGGATCAAAGTTGTACTTTTCTTCCCTCATCCTGCTATTCAGAGGGATTTCACTTTTCCTTATAGAAGGCGTGAAAAACAGTATAGATGCACATACTTTTAGCAACATTATTTCAACCTTGGGAACACACGAGAGACACATTGTATCCCTCGTTACGCTCAAGATTCCACCTTATATTTTATTGTAGAATCTTTCGCTTTACTTAGGACGCCCACGCTGTAAATATATAATTTTCGCACCTTTCGTTCAGAAAAGTAAGTTTTGCTCCACGACGAAAGGGATCAAAACGCTACTTTTCTGTTCAAGCTACTTTTTTAATTTATACATTGGCATTGTAGCATTTACGCAATCTGCCAATTGAACCTCGATCGATGAATCGATTGTAATTTCATTGTAATCAATTCAAAACGAACATATTTTAAGTTTTAACTTTAAGAACGTTGTATAAAAATTTATACTTTTTTCGTAATACTTAAAACATTAAACAGTAAAAAGTAAGAAAATTTGCTAAAACTTCATAATTAATTTTAACAATATCTTTTTTAAATTTCTTCATAGTCGATGTGAAAAATAGTACGTGTCACTCGGTAGCAAAATTATTTTCGTCTCGGGCGTAAACACTTGTATCCCTCACTACGCTCAGGATCCTACGTTAGAATCCCTCGCTATGCTCAGGATTCAATTGTAAGATCCCACGCTACGTTCAGAATTCCATACACCGCCCTCGCCGTAAATATACTATTTTGCTCCCTTGTGACACAAATAACTACTGCTGCTTTGAGACACAATCTACTATCAAAACATGTGTAAACGGGTAAATGTAAAAGGCAAGTGCGTACGAGCAAAGCCATCGTTCATGTGACACTTAAAGTGGTAAAGCGCTAATTTGCGGCTGACTCTCGATAACGAAATGAGTTTTAATGAAATGTACAGTTCGATACACATTGAATTACAGTGAATTCTTCTACAGTTTCTAAATTATAATACAAAATGATAAATAACTGATAACTAAATGAGCGCAGTCTCACCAACAAACTTTCTTTCAGTTTGGCAAGTGAATTTGAAATTTAATATGTGTTATGTACCTTCTTAAAAAAAATCGAAAGGGGGGAGGCATTGTACCGAGGATGCTGGCGGCATTTCCTATAGTTTAGTTATGGTTTAGTCCTTCTGTAATCATCCAACTACCTGCTTCGCTCTTACGCACTTCTAAGAGAGAGACACATGATTTATATCCTGCCATAAACATTGGCACACATTGTTTACAAAAGGGTTAGTTATCAGCTCCAAAATTTGAACAATGGAAATACAGAACACGCATCAAGTTTCCTTAATAGAATGTAAACACACAAACATAATAAGATGGTGCGCCTCTTTGTTAACATATTTATGCGATGCAATACCAGCTTGCGAAATTTATTGCGTAATAACAATTTAATGACGGAAATGATGCCGTACAAGGCATAATATATTAAAATTAACGTCCGCGAAGATGAAGGGATGCCCCAAATAAATTACTAAGCAATACCAGGGCTATGGTTTTGTAAATAATCATGTTACAATCAAGTTTTACCGTGACGCGGCAAAGATGCTAATAACCCGGGGCTTAATGATGCAGTTAATTTTGGGATTTATGGAACTCATTGAAGAAGATCGTGGGTGGCCGCGGGATCCGGGTGGCGCAGGGCCTGTCATCGTGGCACTCTTTGGGAGAGGTAGCTATGTCCAGCTGTGGACGTCTTTCGGTTGATTCGATGATGAGGATATGGGTCTTACAAACTAGTCGGCGGGTAGACGCGGCATCTGTATAAGCTGTCAGTTGCGTAACGCTTTGAAAATACGTCAGGTCTTAATGTAATTTATTGTAAGGTAAATAATTGACCGTTGAGCTGATGTCCTGCGTACGTTTGAAGAGTTACGTAATCACCTCTCAGATTCTTTGCTTTTCTCTACATTTGAATGACTGTTTTAAGTGTTTTATGCAGAAGCGAATCAGGGCCGTATGGGTGCAGTACAGCATCGATGCCGCACTGCGGCTGCACAGTATTGAATACAACTGTTCAAATGTAATTACCGATACTATACCGACTGGGAATCGAAACCTGGGCAATGTCATACCAATCGTCGATACAAGGGTCCTTAAGCCGCTAAAAAACTACGCCTATTTTTAACCCCCCACGCAAAGAGAGGGGTGGGTGTTATAAGTTTAACGTGTCTGTGTATCTGTCTGTGGTAACGTAGCGCCCAAACGGATGAACCGATTTGAATGCGGTTTTTTTGTGTCATAGATAATTTTATCCCGAGTGTTCTTAGCCATCATTCATCAAATCGGTTTAGCCGTTTTTGAGATATAAATAAATAAATATAAGGGGACAATCTTACACAAATCAACCTAGTCCAATAGTAAGCTCAGTAAGGCTTGTGTTATGGGTACTAGACGACGATATATATAATAGATATACTTACTTAAATATATAGAAAATATCCATGACTCAGAAACAAATATTCATGCTCATCACACAAATTTTTGCCCTTACCGGGATTCGAACCCAGGACCTCTTGCTTCGTAGGCAGGGTCACTACCAACTAGGCTAAAGCGGTCGTCAGATATTGAACTTTCAAATTAAAATGTCGGGAGTTTTTCAACTTTTCTAAGTTGTAATTATAAACAACATTGACCAAGTTTGATTCCCGGCCTTTTATTTTCAGTTTTTATTTATCATCTGGCTCGTGTGTCACGAGCCGGATAATAACTAAAATGTGAAATTCGTGAATTCGTAAATAAAATTTCATATTTCCGATTAAGATAATACTTCTTACGTAAAACATCAACGTCCATTATTTAGACTTTTGAGCTTCCTTAAGTTTAATTATGAGTCTATTTATATTTTTTTATTGCTTTTCGAACAGCCAGGTCGATCACGTAACGCATTGAACGCGCGTGAGGTATATCTAGATGTCACTTTTTGTATAAAAACGGTCGTTCGGAACGTTTCGTCATTACCACTCAGATATTACTTTCAGGCACTCCACCGGGTAGTGCAAGTAATTATGAAGAAGCGTTGCAGCGTTAATTTTTTAATATTATTGGGTCAAACTGGTACAAAATTCCTAGGACGCTGGGCGTGCACCCGCTTAGCGACTGCATCTAACAATGCCAAACTTCTGGCAGCTTACTAGGAATTTTGACGTGTATATTATGGAGAAGCTGTGTTCAGTAGGAATATTGTCAGTTGCAGAAAAACGTGAACCCTCCTGGTACTTTGTATCCAGGTCACGTTTAAATAAATGAAATAATAGTACATTGTGATACAAGTGAGGTATGTTGATAATTACATCAGAGGCGAAATTGTTCACGCGAACCGCAGGTGAGCGTGATAAGGAAGCCGGGGATGTAATTATCAAAGCTCACGCGTTATGCAGAACGCGTTATACGACGTTTTTCAACACATTTTGCGAGGAAAAAATCATTTTCATAACGTGAAAATGTTATAGGCCTGCCAAATTATTTTACTTTACATTAAGCAAATCATTAAGATGACAACAGGTTTTTACTCACAATTGCACATCGCCAAGAATTTCCAGTGGCGTCCATTCTATTTATCACTTTTCTAATCACCACGAGTCAACATTTTTGATAATAACCAAACACGCATTAAACAAATTTTACAAATATTGGTGAAATAAATAACCTATAATGGCGCCCAACAGTTTTTTTTTCGTGAAGTTTGCGCAGTGTGGGCACAGAAATCTCTAAACAGCCAATACAAAATAAAATTATATTTTCGTTTTAAAATGTTATCTGTATTTATTTCATGTAAAATGTTATGAAAAGTAAATATTTTTACTAAATTAAACGTTTCCATATCATATACAAAAAGAAATAGTCAATTAATTAACAAAAAGGATTTAATTTGTTTAGTCGAGGAAGAATCCATTTGCCGAAAATAAAAAAAAAAAGCTGTACATTCTGTACAACCCGGTTCATTTAAGAATGCACCGTGTTCATGCATATATCTTGCTGCCAGGTGTCAACGTGACTTAATCGGGATATAACCATAACACACAAGTGTTGTAATGTTATAAAACACGCGTTTTTAATATCCAGGATTATGAGCCTAAAAGCGACACAATAAGAGGTACGTTACGAGAAATTGTGTTGAAGATGAAATTTATTCTGCAAGTAGGCCGTAATGGCACTATTACAAGTCAAAATTCTACCACCGTTTCTGAAAAAGAAGACCACTGTAAAGAAGAAACGCCGAAACAAACTCAACAGTCAGTCATCTTTTGCCAAAAAAAGCTTATTACAATGATAGTTCTTAACCTACTTAAAATAAGTCAAACTGAATATGAATACAAAAAAAATCATCATGATGCTTTGTTCTACCAGAACACACGTCTGAATAAGCTGTATGAATAATGAAGCTATTTTGAGCCATGCATTTCTGTCAGTTAGATAGTCCTCAACTCTGTAATAAGCCTTAGACATCAATGTATTTTGCAAGTAATGTTTAAGTGCATTTTTGCTGCAGTTGACTGTACTTACAAAATTGTTAGATACATATTACTGTTTACCTTGTTTCTTGTCCCTTTCTCATAAGTAGTATTTATTTGTGTATATCTCCTGTCGTATTTATTTGTGTATATCTGCCGTGCCTTCACTTCATGGATCCTGCTAGCGTCACGCTGAGGTGAATCCATTTTGTGACAACGTATAAGTACACCATCTTCTACTTTATTATACGTGTGCATCTTTGTTTTTTTTTCATGAATATATGTTTGAGTCTGACTAGTAGATTAAGAAAGTCAATATCAAGCTTCACTAAATTGCCAAGTAATACAATCGTAATCAGCCCTCATAAGCCCCACGTTTCGCATACAATTTAAAATATGAAGTAAAAATTTCTTAAACGCAACAGTGCGTTTCCGAAATCCAAAATATACATGGTTTTGTTCGATGTCGAAAAATCGAGGTAACCAATCGAAATGTACTGGCAAAATAAAGGTGGTTCCAGATAACCTTACATCTCGCCACGAGTCTAAATGCCCAAAAGCTATATACTATATAAAGTTATATACTATAATGAATCCTTGTACCCAGATGGTTAGCCATGTAATTATTAAGTAATTTACTCACCAAATAATTTAATCCCCATTTACCATCTGTTCCTGCAATAATTCCTTGCAATCGCCCACTATATCTCCAAGGAAACAGGGACACGTGATTATAGCCCATTATGTTTTGGATATCTCTGTTACACATCGACGATTGTCGCACTAACTCTTTGGAGAAACCGAACGAAAGAATAGAGTACATCTTGGGTCTGAAAGTTGATTTTGTCGAATGTCCGAAATCAATCTGATAAATATTATACTAGTTTTTGCCCGTAACTTCGTCCCGTATACTCTTTAATCGCCTTAATGAATAAGTACTGTATCTACGCCGTGGAATCACCGGATGGTTCCATCGGAAGACCAGCGCTGGCCGCCAGGCCAGCACAACGCTGAGATGGAACAGTTTCGTGGCAATGTTTGGAATAGTTTGGGTTCATATAATTTCTAATCAGAATCATCAGCACTATTAATTCTGATAAAAGTGTATCCAATGTGTTTTATTCGGTTATATGAAGTTTCTCAAATATTAACCATAAATATGTATAACTGGGGAAATCTCAGCAGAAATCAATGAGTCTATTTTTAAACACCTAATCACCAATCTTATTCACCAAACTTCTTGTATTATCTTAATCCCAATGTTCAAAATACGTTGAGCAAGTCAATAAAACAAAGCACGGATGCTATTTCAATTTTGTAAAATAATGGCAATCTGTTTTACAAATTCCTAGAGCACCCTCTAAGAGGATCGTACTCTGTCGCATTAATGCTGCGAATGCAAGAATTTCCACGATAATGGAGTAATAAATTCGCACACCGGCCCTCGACCGTTTTCTATCAGTAGGTCGGGACCGGTACAGATATAAAAAGTATCTATTAGTGGAATCGAGTCAACGTATTTGGAATGTCATACTATTTCACTTTATCTATGTTACTTCTGAAAGTATTTCACAGGCTGTAATATAAGTTTTTATACCTACTTTATTTTATATTAATACGTCAGTATTGGATCATCATATCAACCGGTCATTGCGGCGGTTAAGGTTACCTATCATAAGCTCGAAAATCGTTATTCTGAATATTAAAATCCCGAAAACGTTTCCCTTTTTATTAGTTGGCCGAATTTTTGTTTGCCCTAAAGCACATTTCCCATATTATTATTTTCCCAATTCGCAGGTCGTTGCAATTTTGTTTCGCTTGAGATTCGAATAGACACTTAATAAAATTCCGAAGGATCCTTTGCCAACAAGTTTTTAGTACCGAAAAGTATTAAGTCCGAAATGTTAATATCCCGCTATATCAAAAAATCAAAATTGTAGCATGTTACCTAACCTAACCGCCAGCGTGTCGACGTCACCCCGCTTCGCGGGGTGCCTACTTTCGCTCTAAGGGACTCAAGTGAACCCTAACCTAACCTACAAATAATACCATTGACGATCATTTGTTGTTTTTTTTAGTGTGGGGGCTAGCCCCGAGCCCTTTATGGGCTTTTTAAGAACTTGTGCAGCACTCGAGTTGCTTAAATGTTTTGACCTAATCTTATCCCCTTTTCTATCAATTGTTTATTTTGTAAGGTCACAGTTTTAAATCTAACCTAACCCAACTTATTAGCGAAAGTTTATTTTCGCATCGCAATATTAAAGGGCGCATCTGTAGGGTTTTTAGCATATCTAAATGTTTTTTAATCGTTGCAGTAAAATGAAATTAGGGAAAATGATATTTCGATTTTAGGTAGCATCGGAAATATAAAAAGGTGGTTAACAATTCGGTTGTAAAATAATAAATTTGGCAATCGTTCTTCTGGTTATTGAATTTTGGGAAAACGATAATGTGGGAAAACAAACCAGCGACATTTCATAAGTATGGTGAACGAAGTATATGGATTATGAGAATTCGGTTTACCGTTTTCGGACAAGTGAAAATCGGGCAAGTGTTTTTCGAAACTTCGATAGGTTACCGGCGGTTAAACCTTATTATAATCCGTACACGTTTCCACTTAATATTTTATTTATAATCCAATCAATTACGACGCCTATGTGCTAGAGCGCTACGGGAGTTTTGCTTCATTATGGAGTTGGTGCTACGGACTACGGCGTAGTGCTTCGACCTACCGTAGCGTTGAATGAGATCCTAATGTAAAATTCTTGCCCGTAAAGGGCTTCGTAACGCGCAGGCATACATAACTACAATAGCCTTTATTAACTACGCCCATGGGCGTAATGGTATTTTTTTCTTGAATAAGCTTGTCTCTTGAGATTTTTTCACAATGCCATTCGAGTTTTTGAAGAGACACAAATGTTTGTATCGGAGCAACTGCAATTAAAAAACATAAATACCCAAAAATATGCTTCAAAGACGGACCTCGCTGGTGGCAGCCGAAACAATTCATTCTTATTGAAATTAAAGTATGACGTCACAGTTTGTTTTGTACTAATCGTTGTACGGAAAATCAAGTAAATTGCTGTTTCGGTCGTGAAATACTGCGTTTATTTTGTTTCTATAAAAGCGTAGGAATTCTATTAGTACCTTTAAATTTACTCCCGAACAAAAATCTAAAGAAGGTCTTTGAGGCATGGTACCGAGAATGCTGGTGGCATTTCCTCACAGAATTGCGATTCAACTAACTGAACATTTGACATTTTGTATATTTTAACGAGATTTGATACTAATTTTATTTCAAATTTATTTGTTCTCTCGCAAATACGAGTATAATGTGATGAAAACGTTATGTGCGACACGGGAGATATTTTATTTTTCTAACTTCAGCGTTGGGTTGTGATCGATCATCGTTCATAAAAAAAAACACTTTCTAACCTCGTGGCACAATGTACCATTCATACGCACAGAATAATACCAATTATAGCCGCAACTTCCATCTTAATTTTAAAACCCGCCAGCGAAGCAAAATTTTGTCTGAACGAGAATGCCCAAGTTTCCACCATGTCGTTAAGCGGGAAATACTTAGGTTGAAATAGCTATAATTACTTGAGAAGTAGCCTGCAGCTGCGCTCAAAACTTCTCATGCTTCTTATGCAGCCTGCGGTCTGAAAGCAAAAGTTACTCATCTCAAAATAAGCATTTTATTTGACGAGCAAGTTTTCTCCGGAGTATCAGATTCTTATTGGAATTAAATAATTTATAGTCGTGAATATTGCCGGGAACTTTGTTCAAAGTTGGCGTGAGATATGGCACGCTTCGTTTGTTATTTTTATTTGTTTTTGAAGGAAGTAATACGCGTGTGTTTGTAGAGTTAAAGTTGATTTTTACAACTTTGTTAAGTAAGATAAGAGTTCGTTTATAATTGTACTAATTCTTTGTCATATTCAATTCAATTCAATCTTTTATTCATAAAATAACAATTTTATATGTCAAAAACTTAACCTACGATTGTTACATTAATATTATGTCCAGTTATAAGAATTGTAATTATCATGTCGTACTTAAAGTTATGTCGCCTCTCGGCTCTGAAAGAATTCGTCAATAGAGTAAAACGCGTCCTCGCATAGCTTTGCTTTCAGTCGATCTACAAATGAGACGTAGCTGGTAGAGGAGCTGATAAGATAGCCGGAGGGATTATATCATAAACTTAAGGACCAATCGCACTTAGGCATTTTTTGGCTTCGGTTAGTCGTGTTCGGGGCAGGCTCAGCAGGTGCTGCCTCCTGGTTGTGGAGCCATGCGCGTCAGCGTTTGTGCGGAAAAGGTGCATGTGACTCCTTACATACTTGGCCATCTCCAGGATGTACAGATTAGGTAACGTTAAAATCTTGTATCTCCTGAAGAGGTCTTTAGCAGGATGATCCCATCTCGCACCTGCGATGACGCGCACCGCTCTCTTCTGCAGCCTGAATACCCTCTCGCGTTAAGATGGAATGAAAGTAACCATAATATGCTTTCTTGACATTAGTTGGATCCAGGCTCGGCCGCAGCCTGCCGAGATCAAAGCAGGCTGAAGACAGTCGCTGGCATAGTGCGTCAATGTGGGGAGACCATTTTAAACCAGCGTCAATAGTTATTTCTGAATATGTGACTTGGTTGACCTGAGGTACAAGTCGGCCATTACAGGTAATGTTTAACGTATGCTCGCTTAAGCCCCGCAAGTAAAAGTGAATAGTATTAGCAAGGACTATCTATATATGGACCGACCATCTTCGTACTACGCGCCGTAATCGTTAGTTAGTATCATGCTACGTCGCTAGATGTCGCTGAGAGTGTCATTTAATTCAAAAGTCGTAATTTTTCATTTTCTACGTGCGCACAAGCGTGAAGTAACAACCTTCGAGCGTTCAGCGACAGTCTAAGTGATACAGTACATAGTCAATAGATGGCGTTACGTGCGATGTTTCATTCATGTTTCATTACTACGTTCCATTCCATCTAACTTCGCTATTTTTTAATTGTTTTATTTGTACATAATTACTAACAAATGAAATATATTTCAAAGTTCGTTTGCCATTACCTTTTAGTTTCAAAAGTTTGATCAAAAGGATATTTATAGAAATGAGTGCAAGGCGATAGTGATAGTAGGGTACATATATCGCAGCTGTATGTTTTTCGATTGTGATGTATATTTACTATGGTGGGTAAGTGTGAAGACCCGTACTTGAATGAATTTACTAGTTTTATTCGTTGATGTAGATCGCTTATGGTTTCGAGTGCGCTCAAGTTTCGAGACAATGATTCTCCATCGTAACGTAGAAAAACATATTGGTTTTATGGTGTCTTGATAAATGTAAAAATGTGTGTCATTGTAGTGTGTGTAGAATTGTGTAATACATTTGTAGGTGGGTTTGTGACCAGGAGTACATGCGATATGAGATAGTGTAATTATTACACATTGAGTCAGTACATGCTGTACATATTTTTTCGTATAAGAAGACGCGTTTCGGATACCAGGAAGACATAAGTTATACGAGATCAAAACTATTATGTATAAAGTTAGGGGAGACCGTGGCTTATAATACAGATTTAAAGTGATTCTGCTACCAGGAGTACATAGGTTGTATACAGTTTCTATAATAACAAGTAACGAAAATAGTCGATATTTGTAAGTGGCTGCGTTACCAGGAGAACATGCGATACGAGATGGTATATAAGGTACTTTACGAATGTGCGTTTCGGGTAATTTGCGTTTCTGGCAGTATGCGTCGAAATGCATTTAGAGCCGGTACGTAATTTAGCTTACGAAGGGCTGTATCTCGGGTACCAGAAAAACATAAATAATAGAAGGGCAATCCTGTAACATCCAAAAATTATGGCTTATAATATAAATTTAAAAAGACTCTGCTACCAGGAGTGCATAAATTACACACAGTCATGACAATCACCACAGATAGCACACATAGTGAGTACTTCCAAGATGTGACACGCGTTCGCTTTGTAGAGTAGCTTACATTGTTGTTTATGGGCACAAAAATACATAGAATAAATGTTATGTAGTACAATGTATACAGTCATGTTTGTAAGAATAGGTTTTGTACTTGCGCCTCACTTTTTATCTGTATTACACGGGATGTTGCACTTTTCCGTACAAATACACGTCCAAAACTGGTCCAGCAATAAAGGTAATCTTTAGATTTAGCGAGGTCGCGTGCGAGAAAGCGTAGCCTAGCAGCTTTTGGGGTAAGTTGTTCTGTCACATATATCTGGCTATTTTCCTGTTTGGTGTGTCCTAGGTGTTTGGCACAGAGTTTATCGCCAGGCTTATTCACGTTGTGCTGTTTGCACTTCTGCAGGAGGTCCGACTTGGTGATGGATTTGACTAGCTCTACGATGATGGGAGCGTTTTGCCTGTCCTCTTGCTTGGCTCGCACTCTATATATATCGGATATAGCGGAAGGTGAGATCACGTGACCAATCGAATTGGAGAGTGTCATGACCATGTCCACCAAATCACCGCGGGTCTCTTTTTCAATTTTAGGTACATTTTTTATTTCGATGGTATTCTTCCTATTTTCTCTTTGCAGATCTTCTACTTTCTTCTCCAGCAGGTTGATATATTCCCTATCTTCTCTTTTCTCAATCTCCAACTTTTCTACTTTCTTCTTTAGTTCGTCTGTTTGATCCGTCAGAAATGCAATAGATTTTTCGATGTTTTTGTTTGTCTCTTTAATTTCTAGGGTTATAGTTTTTAGCTCTTTTTGTTGGGACAGCATGAGTTCTTGAATCATCTGCCTCATCTCCTCTTTAAAGTTTTGGAGTTTTGTCCCTGGGCTGTCGCGGCCTCTTTTTTGGTTACGTTGAGTGACAAAATTGAGTGGAGTTTGGGACGTGTCGTTGTAACGTTCTATTTACTCCGAGAGCGTATTGTCGGCGCCACTTACACCCTCCATGTCCGTGCGCGCATGTGTGTTTTCACCCATCATAATCTTGTACGAAGTACCAGGGAGTTATGAGTTATAGGAGCTTTATTATCGCGCAGGTAAGTTGCACGAGTGAGACGCGCCGGTTGGACAATACCTCCCGCCGCGCACTGAAGTACCAGGGTAGCAGCACTTCGCAAGAGACGTCACTTTACAATAACTTCGCTTACAATCACACGGTTTCAAGTTATGCGCTCCTATTATTTGAACACTATGTTTAAAATTCATTAAATTTGGAAAAATAAATGATATAGACTGCTTAGGCACGTTTACACCCGAAGGCGGTCCGCGGGAAAGAGGAACTACTTAACTACTTATTATAAATTGCAATATCCAAGACTTTCATCTATTATATTATTACATTATTGATTATTACATAGGTACATATTACGAAAAACAAAATTCGGACTACAAAACTTATCTAACAGAACCAAATTACGTTACTGTTTTTTTTGTGGAATATATCGGTCTTGTCAATATGTATACCTATACCAAGTTACACATCGTTCTTGCCTATACGTAATTTTATGCACAATTCATCACGGATGTAGAGTTAATACGTTTTATAAGTTCCATGCCACCAACCAACCACCAACACCAACGCAATCTGGTTATTTTGTGTAGCAAAATGTAGCGAACCTGCGAGCAACCTTCAGCAATCAATGGTTCCAGAGGTAGTGCCATCTATTAGATTTGATCATTACTACGTTACTGACGACTAAAAAATATAATCTTTAAAAATTGTGTATTGAAGTGATTTTACGGTTTTGAAATATAGCAGAATGACGTTTGCTCTTAAAAAAATAAAAAAAACACGGAAAAATCTTGGTGATAATAACATTTTTGTCACTTCCAGGCTACGACGCAGCTCCATCTAGTTTTAATACGGAATTTTGAGCTTTTTCAGAGTTACTTTTTTGTATGAGATTGTAAGTCCATATATAGATAGTCCTTGGTATTAGTTTTTTCCACATTGGAGCATCATGCCATTCGCTGTGAACCAGAATTGTATTTGGTCCATAACTTTTTGAATTTTCTGTTTCAACAGTAGGTAAGTCTCATCTGCCACAATGACACATCCGTCGTCAGCAAATAAAAAGAACTCCGCGTCATCTCAGGCTGCCTTCATAAATAGAGGTACTTTAATTAAAGTTTATTTTAGGTGAAATTAGGAGCTCCTAATTAACCCAGCGCTAAGATTAATTAATAAATGTTTACGGTGTAGGAAATTACCATAAAGTTAGTACGTTTTGATATAATGAATGACATCTATACTAATAGTATAAATGCGAAAATAACTCGATTTGTCTGTGTTTACGTTTTCACGCTTTTTTAAACCACTGAACCGATTAAAAAGAAATTTGATACGAGTATGAATAGCTATGAAGTATAGTTTAAAACTCTGGGACATAATTATTATTAGTGGTTTTATATTTCGATCATTCCTTAATGTGTTGAAGAAGGGGAGCGTAATTGTCTGTGGGAGAGGGATAGTGTACGCTGGTCTTTTGCAAGTCTAATAGCATGTTAGCTATGATTTGAACAGGCGTAATATCAATCTCTTATTTACATGTATACCTACTCGGACGAAGTCGCGACCATCTAGTTCATAATCATTCTTTGTGGTACTGAAAAATCATAGGGTAGCAGTGAAACACGCAGAACTTTTAACACCTTGACGATGTATAAGAAACGTTTTTTCTATCTGAGTCCCGGGGAAAAGGACGAAATGGTTCAAAACGAATTTTGCCTTCTTCGATTTTAGAACAACATAAAATTCAAAACCATAATCCGGACCGTATGTTTTAAACTAACTTGTATGCGGTCTCAGGTAGGTAATAAAGAAATGAAGGTACGTGTCTCTTCTGTGGACATTGCCCAAGTTAAAGCTGTAAAGCTCAAATTTTCGTTGGACTTAATCCGCATAAACGACAACAAAACATATGATTTCATGCAGTCAAAACATTTTTTATATGATACGGTAGCCTTTTGCTACTTACTGTTTAAGACTTTTGTTTTACTCAATCTAGGTATACAGCGTGTATATTTAATAGGACCTCAATTTGTAACCAGAGGTTGGTGTTAAGGCTAAGAACCGATGCATTTTTTTTAAACACCATCGTCATTTTTTCCATATAAAATAATTCAGCACGCAATGGATCACTACTTTGTCTTACTGACATGACGTCACAATAGATTGTCACATGTCACCCGATTCTCCCATATGTCATCATGTTACAGTATACGCAATACATTGCCGCTCGATAAAATTTCAAAAAATAATTACGCTTTGGTAGTTAAGACTAACTTATATTTTTCTTGCAGTATCGGTTCATAGCCCTAACACGTACCTCTGGTTACAATTTGAGGTAATATTAAATATATACACTGTATAACCCAGGTATAGGCATGCGCATTTTTAAATATGCACGCGTGTCACACGCCCAACGCCTGCAATAAATGAGCTGTAAAGCATTTCTTTCTCCCCGTATTATCCAACTCACAATACACTGTGCACCGCATTAAAACAACAATCGAAATGGAAACCAGTCGTCCCGCAACTGTTTATTTTTACGCCATTACAGAAGATTTATTGCTGCGCGGCCCATTATCTTTGCCAAAACTACGGACTTTGGTTGCGCAGCAAAACGACGAATAAAAGACTTCGGCCATTTGTAAATTTAGATGCCGAGGGTCACTTCAAAACTACAATAACTGGCGATTGCTCCATCTGTCCCTTTCGCTCTGCTCGCGAAAGATTATAATGAAAGGAACAGTAATAAGAATCGTATTTTTTATAAACATTGAGAAGAACATATCGTGCCAGTAATATGGCGGGGCTGCTAGGTATTCGTGATCCAGACTATGAGCTTATTAGGTTAATTTTGGAAATGTGAGGAATGTGTTATATAACAACGTTGAGAGTGGAATGTCGGTAACGATTTACGTTCGTACGTTGATCGGGGATATTATATGCAAATTATCGCGTTGATTAACACTTTGTGAAGGCGTTTCTGGCTTTAGCTGTAAATATATATATATACGTAGCCCTCCTTCTTGTATCCAACTCCGGCGACCTTTACCATTTTCTCTGACGAGCACGTGAATGGCTCGCAAAATTGAACTTAGTTTTAAATGTAACTGGCCCTGCTCATTGAAAGTGTAAGTATAGGAGGATTTGGGTAGTTCTGTAAATGACGCTTTTGATCCAGGTTTTTGAGACGAGTTACTTCAAAGAAGCTAACTTTTTTGACTTTGCCATTCCCGCCTCATAGAGGCAAACTCTTTCCTGCGCTCAGCAGGAATATTGCAGGCTATCAGATGGCGCTCAAGCACGTCTTTGTATCGCAGTAACTGCCCCCCTCAATAAAGCTTTCCACAGCGGTATGGTCGACGTCAAATACCTATGTATAGGTATGATTACACAAGGCTCTTTTTCCTTTGCAATACGATCAAAAATTAATACATACCTTTGCCGTCGACTGATCATTGGTCGCCAGAGCTCGTGAAGATGTTTTATGTTGAGAGTTGCCGTCTGCGGGTGCGTTCGTCTCTAGCTATTAAACAGACGAATCTTGAAATCAAGAAAGGTCTGATACTTCCTCATTTTTTCCTCATACTTCACTTCAACCGTTTGGTCTCCCGCAACTTTAAGAAAATTACTTCAAAGCTGTAAACAATATTTTATTTTAACTCCAAGGAAATAAGACCTGACCTACAGTTTAGACAAAGGATTTAATTTTCTCGGCTGTTTTCTGCGTACGATGTCTAATTACTCTGTCACTAACAGCTGCTTTGCCATACAATTTGTAGGTGTTTCGCAAGGCTGCATTCGGCTTAGCGACTTTTATAATATACGTAAACAATGATTACTTTAGTCTGTTAACACTGAGATACGAATCTTCAATGCATTGTTCACAAAACGAGCATTTATCAGAAAATATTTGAGACGACAATGCTGCCTAGTCGACCTTGCTGGCTGCAAGCATGAGTATTTTTTTTGTTGTAAATATACCTACCATAGTTTTTTTCCACTGGATGCGGGTGGCGCAGGACCGTTCACTTTGGCACTCTTTGGGGGAGGCCTGTGTCCAGCAGTGGACGTCTTCCGGCTGATATGATGATGATGATGATGATTACCTGAGATTGCAATATGTCATGTTTATATATAAAAAAAATGTTTAAGCTTGTCATGTAGTAAAGTTTGACCGCAGGAGATGACAATGGTGATTTCAGAACATTACGTCACAGTCTCCCTTTATGTCCCTGCACTTGGCTTAGATATACATTTACCTATGAAAAAAAAAATGACACAAGGAGAAGGCACTGATTGCTTCAGAACATTTTAGCAAAGCATGATATTTCCAGCATTATCAAAACTCTCCTTCAAAATTACGTCCAATTCTCCTGAAGGCTGCACTTGGCTTAGCGGCTAACGCCGAGTATTCACGTGCGATCTGTATGTCTGACACGTAACAGCCAGCGACTGGGGACAGGGGGTCAATTTCCTTCTGAAACGAAGACGCGATTACTGGGAAGTGCTTGCATCAAGTGTTTGCTTCAAAGTTTGGTTAATTTTGTCTGACGGAAATGAAAGCATAATTTAAAATGTTGGAGCGTTCTGGTTGACTAACGAGATGTTCTTAGGTTCATATTTGATATACTTACAGTCGGGAAAGTGGTTCGATGTGCACCTCTGCATTGAAGTTTAGAAGGGGGACTCGATACTTAATGAGTGTACCCGTCAGATCACTGACAATATTGAGTCATAAATGCTTATTAAAATGTACTCATTCGTTTTTACGTACATGTGCAATTGTGATTTAAAATCTATCGCTAAATTTCTAGCAGGGTACGGAAAGATACAGGAATTAATTACGTACCATGTTTTACTTAAGGGGCTCCCATAATGGGCGTATGGGATCGTACCTTCGATCTGAATCTCTTAGTTTTCTTAGGTTTTTTGTAGCTTACTATATTAACAACAACGGCTTTAAGCAATATAGTACCCCATATTTACTTCTTTCATATTTTCGTTCATTGTTTTCGAGATATTTGGCATCAAAGTTGAACAATTTGACGCCAAAAAACCGGTTTCTGGCCATAACTTTTGTGTTAATTGATTTAAAATGAAAACCCTGGACCAGTATTTAGGGACGTCACAGACGAACCCAAATATGTAGATTTCGTATGTGTTAGATCTTTCACGTCAATAGAAATACAAAATAAGTGTTATTTTAGACAATGTTTAAAAAGATCATACAAAATTAAGTATTCATTTGTTTCAAAATCCGGTAGACCAAAATGGAAATAAAACATTGAAGAATCGATAACCGTTTGATTTATACTTCTATCTGTAGTGCAAAAGTAGGAGATACGATTCAAAACTTGTCAAAAATCGATGGAAACCTCGGGTAGCCCCTTAAACTGTGATTGGCAGTTTCAGACTCGTATAGTCACGAAGTAAACGTGTTGTGTTAATGGTGTATTTTGATCGAAATTAATATTATATTTACAACTATAAGCACGTAAAAAATCAAAATATATTTCATGTCCATAATTTTCCTAAATTATAATTACCTCGTAATGCGTTCTAACGAGTTTACCAGTTTATTGCCAGGGACCAACAAAAACAAACGGACTTGATAATCTAATTAAAAACAAATTACAACGGCATCATGTCTGTAGCGAATTAAAAATAACTTTGCCTAATCCCGGAAATTATAAATTACACGGGGTCCGAGGAATAAAGACGGGACAAGTTGCGTTGGTAGGTTTGCAATCTTTATTGCATTCGCTATCGCTATCACTTACTGACCCACTCGACTACCCTTTACTAACTTTGACCACAGACCAAACTTGGTTTACTGGTTTATGCTTGCTTATGCAATGCATTAAAAAAAATCCTAGTTGCTTAATAAATAGTGTTTGTAAGACTATATTTTTTCCTACCCGTGACTAATGAGTATCATCTTGAATAACGATATCAAGTCAGATTTTCTCTACTTATTGTGCTGTGTTATGCAAATTTATAAAGAGTCACAAGATGTTGACATAAATAAACACAATATTGTGATGAACACTCATATTGGGTGAGTAGTAAATTTTAGGTTTGTTTTTTGTAGGTACAGCAATGGGTACAGTACAAAAATCGAAAATTTAATAATCTAAAACAGATGGCAACCAAAATACAATCAATATAAGGCCAACGTAAGCGGTAAATACCTGTTGGTTATGCCCCATCTGCAATTCATCCATTGCCATACGGTTGCCAAACGTAATTTAATGTGTACTTCAGTTTGTCAACGTAGTTTAACTTATGATTAAGTATTGTTTTTAAGCACAATATCATGCTGCTTTGATTGGTTGACCTTTACTGTTTAGTTTAGATATAGATAATAATTTCTACTATGGTGTTTAGACTAAAAAGTTTTCTGTTTGTTGGCGCTAGTAGTACTGTTCGCGTATGGGCTGCGTTCACTTTTACCATTAAGGCCCATACGCACGTAGTGGTTTGTTGGGGTGCAACTTTTTGCAGGCCAACAAACCATTACTACTACAACTATTTATTTTTTAATTGAATTTTTTATAAGTTTTATGCTTTCATTTTAGTTGAGACTGTATTTTTCCTTTTATTAATTTTTGTGTTGTTTTTGTTTGTTACTTTCCGTGTCCTCACCAATGAACCCTGCGGAAGACCAGCGCTGGCTGCAAAGCTAGTACATGCTGAGCTGGGTCCATTTCGTGGCAAAAATGTGTTTTTTTTAATTTTTTAGTATGATTTCTTTTAATTGATGTTGTGTTTGTCACGAATAAATGTTTTTGATTTGATTTGATTTAAATCTAACATTTATGCACAGGGGTATGCAAGTGCATGTGTGATAGTTTGAGTGTATGTATTGTGTGTAACGCGAGTGTGTGTGTGTGCGTGTGAATAACCAAATATCTTGAATTCTACATAATAACAAAAAATGGAATTGTTTCAGGAACCTCAAGGCAATATCATATTCGTAATAAGGCCCCTAGTGCAAAGCATATTCAGAACAAACCCACAGATCTTTGCAATTTGCGGACAAAAAACGAAACGACGCGAGAGCACAAAGTGGTGGGTATTTAATTATTCTCCTCGTTATTTTTATGCCGTCCCGGGATAATTTAAATAAGCCCCATTAGCTGTCGTTCTCTTTGTTATGGGAATTTGATTTTGGGATTAAATTGGATGCTTTGTGATTATACTCTAGCATTACCCGTAACCAAACCACGTGGCACATGCAAATTATGGAGCTCTCGTTTGCCACATATAACTCTCTTGAGCGAAACAGCCCATGTTAAACGACCAGTAGGGCCACCACTGCTTCGTTTTAAAGACAGCGCATAACGATACATTTTGTCCTTTAATATCGACCCAGCCAAATAGGAGCTTGAATCTGAGGACTGAAAGCGCTGGAGGAAGACCCTGGGCCTTCATCTACCAAACTGCATCATGCGCGACTATAATGGTATAGAACCTTTCGTGCGCGAGTCCGACTCGCACTTGGCCGGTTATTTAAATTTTTCGATGTATTCGATTTTTTGCTAGTGTGGGTTGAATAAATTTCAAGTACCTTCTGTTAAAAGGTATTTCATTTTACAGGCCTAATACCAAGTAAGTAGTATAAAGTAATGTTAATAAAGGAATAATATTTTTTCATATTTCCTTTTTATTTTGCCCTATTCTAGGTCAGTTCTTATCCTCATACCGTTTTAAATTACAAAGCCTGCACGCTAACTTAATGCAAAACTGCCATAGACAGTATATTTCCTTTTCAGTGACAGTGCTTGTGCTCATGACATGTCGGTTCTTTGAGACTTAGTCTAACATAGTCTTATGCATTCAGTGTTATGTACAAGACACAGTTGTCTACTCGTATTGTTTTTATTAATATTCAAATGAAAAAAGTGTTAAGCAAAAACATTGCTCAATCTCACACTTCGGTTTCAAAAATTTAAATTATTCCTGTTTTTTTTTTGAAGCAATTCGCATGTTTTCATTTCTGCGGGCACTCCCGGAGTGCAACCCGGTTTTTTTATTGCTACGATGGAGGCAATCGGGTATACGGCCTGCTTGATTGTGAGTCATATGTTGATTTCCGAAATTTTATTGTGATTTTTATTTCAAATCCCTTCAACAAACCCATTAATTTAATCCTTTGCGTGCAGTTTGTCATTGCAACTACATATATTTTAGTCAGTGCGCAACATTTTATGTAGCCAAACATATTTAAATGTAGAGGACGCATCATCTATCTCAATTTGTGTAGAACAGCACTGCAGTCCTGTCAGTAAATTTTCCGTAAAAAAATATTGAATTTACATACCAACAAAGCAACAGAGGGAAATTTAGAAAAGCCGGTATTTTTAAAATTTGGAACGTCACATGCTGAAGTCACGTACACAAAACTGGTCCAACCAGCTGCGGTGGAAAACATAAAATCACTTTGCAATGAAGTTAGCGGCGCGCGAATAGCACCAGTGAACCGAGAAATTAGTTCCAAGTTTTCTTAGACGAACAACCGGCGTATGAAAATGTAAACCGAGTTAGCTTTTTGAATTTGAAATTTGTAAATCGAACTTTGAAATGGTGTTCTATTTTACTGGCTTGAACGGTTTTGATTTTATAGAAGTTGAATCAGTCTTTCGTAGGTGATGTGGTCAGCGGCGGTGGACGCATTGCTTCTTAACACATTCATTGCCCAGAATCGCTACGCGCTACGCTCGTAGCCGATCCCGTGGTTTTCCTCGTATGTAGCGGAAAGCGACTACGGCGGTCTGACGCATATGTGTCGTCATGGGCCCTTAATGGGAGCTTCTGACACTCATTGCATTATTGACTACTGACCAAACTACCAAACAACGTCGCTTATAATTATAATCAAAATGGACATTGCCGAAATCATCTTCACCAACGTGGAAGCCATGTTTTTAAGGAAAAAGAAGAAGTTAAATCAACATCTTAATTCTTCAAAAAAGTAAGTATTATAGAAGATATTTATTATTTAATTTAACAATCAAGTATATTGCTAGAGATACTCTATATAGTAAAGTATCGACCCGACCCGCAACATACATCCACTTGTAGTAAAAACGATTTGTACGAGGTTTGCACGACAAACGATTTTTTAAAGTGAATTGCGTTGAAACGAATCATAAAATCGTTGAAGGCCAAAATATACTTATGCAGTCATTTATATTTAAAAAAACGCATCGTAAAAAAAACGAGAACGAAAAAGAATATCTACCTAGAAGACTATCTTTTGGGAAAAAACTAAGAACTTTTGAGCGCTGACAACAATAACAAATTAGTAAAAAATCAAAGAATTTCTAACGGTATAAATGAAAGGTTGACTATGTTTGACTTTTCAATTTCTATGTCCTATTTATGTATTGCTAATAATTAATTCCAGTGACAAATACTGAGACATTTAACATCATTGCATTGCAGACAAAGCACAATAAAGGTAACCTATCCCTTCAGCTGTGTTCATCCCTCTGTGGGCTTCATATTTTTTCCTGCAGGTCGGTGGAGCGGCCCTCGGAGGGGCGCAAAGGCTTTGCTTACTTTCTTAGAAATAAAACCGGCATTCGTGTATCGATCTCGCTTTAATCCATTGAAACGTATAGCCAATTCAGTGAGACAGCTAGCAAGCGAAAACTTCAATGGCCAATTGAGGAAAAAATCAATTTAGTCGTTAGTCTAAAATAGTCAGTGGCACGTTTGACATGGTCGGTGTTCGCGAGTGAAAATTAGTGGGTTTAGTGCTGAATTGTAGTGCCAGAAGGACAGTTTTTGTAGACATGTAAGTAATCTTTAGAATTACATAGAAACAAGTGTTATTTCAACGGGTTAACTGTAATAAAACCGTGACTAACATGACATACCTACTCATGGTCAAAATTTGGCAACACGTTTTTTAGCGCTTTTCTAATAATTTAATATTACTATTAGCTATTAAAATTACCGTTAGTTATCATACATTTGTTTAAAATGAACTTAAATGGATTATCAATGGCCCGAAAGTAAATAAATCGATTGAAGTTGGTAACGATCACAACAAACCCCTCAGAGGGGGACCTAACCGACCGGGAATTTCCCTCCGAGGGATGCCCACATGATACCTCGTGACGTCACTACGATCCGCACTCTATACTAATCATGACCTTGATTTATACCGTTTTCAAATCATGTTTTGAAGTGATTTTTGTTTAACTGATGGTTATATTATAGTTTTAACTAAAAGTATACTTAATGAGAATTTTAAGAAACCTAATTTGTTTGGTTCAAAACATATAGTTGCTGTGATAATTGCACTCGTTTGGAAGAGGTTATTTTGTACGAAAGTAGACATACTTTTTTCATTTTACTCTCAGATAAAACCTGCTGCACTTACAATAAAAAAAGCTACGGTTACACCTAGTTGATGACCCATATTTATCGTTCAGGCATGAATTTGATTACATACAGTATAAAACACTTCAGATATAAGCATGTAAATCGAAGCCTACACGAGCAACTTCTGAGTGCAGGCATTATTTTGGTAGAATATTCCAAATGGTGTAGTGTAAAAAAAATACTCACGAGCCTGCCATTTTATGTTTTTCGAATAAGTATAACACAAATTGAAGGGTGAAGACACAGGGTTGAAGTGTGTTGGGGGCGATGGGCTAGCAACCTATCACTGCAATATCACATTTAGTCGATCTTTTATACCCACATTTATGCTAAAAGTGGCGCTGGAACATACGTTTCATGTGCTCTGCCTACCCCTTTTGGGAATAAAGGCGTGAATGTATGTATGTATGTATGTATGTATGTATAACACAAATTTCTTCAAATTAAGCTCATTTAACACCCCAAAAAAGTAATTGATTATATTTAAAATAACCAAAATACGTCGGAAACTTCGGTAAGGTGGTGACGAGGTCAGGTAGATAGCCTTAATACGACTTTAATGTAACGATGATATATCGTTGCAGTTAGATAATTTAATAAATATTGAGTTTCATTCAAAATCCTGGCTGTGATTATGTAAAAAACGAAAGAAAATTTAATTTTACCAAATCACTTCACTCCACAAACCTTGTTAGTGGAGCGCCCCTCAGAGGGTGCCACAGACGTGGGTAAGCGGCCATGTTTTTTCGCCACAGCTGAAGGGCTATCGAAGTTTCGAAAAACACTTACCCGATTTTCACTTGTCCAAAAACGGTTAGCCGAATTCTTATAGTCCATATACTTTGTTTACCATACTTTTTAAATGCCGCTGGTTTGTTTTCCCACATTATCGTTTTCCCGAAATTCAATAACCAGAAGAACGATTGCCAACTTCATTATTTGGCAACCGATTTGTTAAACACCTTTTCATAATTCTGATGCTACGTAAAATCTAAATCTCATTTTGCCTTATGTCATTTACCGCCATGATTAAAAAAACATTCTGATATGCTAAAAACCCTACAGAAAAAAGCGATGATTAAATTTGATTATTAAAATTGCGATGCGAAAATAAACTTTAAGTGGGTTAGGTTAAATTAAAACTGTGACCCTACAACATAAACATAAAATGAATAGAAAAGGGGCTTAACTAGGTCAAAACATTTAAGCAACTAGAGTGCTGCTTGAGTTCATAAAGAGCCCGAAAAGGGAGGCTCGGGGGCGAAACCCCACGCAGTAAAAACACAACAAATGATCGTAACAATGATGCCTATTATTTGTAGGTTAGGTTAGGGTTAGCTTGTGTCCCTTAGAGCGGAAATAGGCACCCCGCGAAGCGGGGTGACGTCGACACGCCGGCGGTTAGGTTATGATACATGCTACAATTTCGATCTTTTGATACTTTTCGGCACCAAAAACTAGTTGACCGTAATTTTAGAAAGTGTCTATTCGAATCATAAGCGAAATAAAATTATAACGAACTGAGAATTGGGAAATTAATAATATAGGAAATCTAATTTCGGGCAAACAAAAATTCGGCCAACTAATAAAAAGGGAAACGTTTTCGGGATATTAATATTCGGAATTACGATTCTCGAGATTATGATAGGTAACCCACAATAAATATGAATTTTAGTCTTATACAATTTGTAGCTTTCAAAGCCCTATATAAAAATATAAGGAATGCATCTACGACCGATTTCGCTACAAATCCGAAAATGCTCTTTACGCTACAGCGTATTACACAAAGCATTACTTGGCCTCGAACTGGTATATGAAAAATACTTTCAAGTCGTGACGGTTTTCAGATTAATTTATAATGTATCACAACAAAAAAATAATCCATAAATCCTTACAGATGACCCTTTTCAGACAATTCAAAAGCGAACCGGAAAATATTCATTTCTCGCACCGACGCGGCACAATATTTTAAGAAGAAAAATTATGTAACGTCTGACGTGACGCGAATACTTGGACTATTTCTCAAGGTGTCATCTCCTTTCGGGAGGAAACGGGAGAGACGGTTGTTTTCCTGCTTCAGAATTAGAAGACAAGTGACAAGTGGCAAGCGGTCGGGAAGTAAGCTTTAATTTCGCATTTGAGTTCGTAAGGTTGTTTGGAAGAGATCGCTCTTCAGCGATAACCACGCCAGTTGTTTACCACAGTTACCTAGTATGCACGTTAAGTTTCGTGTACCTGTCGCTCGCTTTTCTTGGTTAGCAATAAAAATGTGCTAGGCTAGCTCACAGCATTTTCCTTTTTTTATATGTGCGTATTACTTGTTTCTGAATAGGTTAAATTGTAGATGAAGAATTTTCCTTTTTTTAAAAAATTAAAAATGTATGCGATAAAAGTGTTTCTTCTCTTTTCTAGTGCTAACCAAACCATTTCCTTGCATATTTTGTGCTGTACTACAATATTCATCAGGTGATCCGTCTGCTCGTTTGCCTCCCATAACATAAAAAAAAATAGCGTGAAAACAATAAATAAACACACATCTTTGCTGCTCACATACTAATCAATTTTGAACTCGATCAGATCAATAATATAGAAGTTCAAAATTATGACCACGTTTTCCGATTTTAACCTCGGCTTTATAATAACTCTCCAGTCCGCCAATATCTCATAACTTGACAGACACAACACCTTAACAGCGATGTTATCTTCAGTGTTGTCACTTTCACAGTATGAATTATCGGGAAAAATATTACAAAAACATTCTCTTTATTCTTATAGACCTATTTATGTTAATTTGTTACAGTTTCACGAATTCGTTGTTTCAGAGGGACAGCGTGAAAAGGGTTGGTATTTTAGTATAGGAATTATGACAGCTGTTAAACTTTTTTATGACAATGAAGATAGCCATTATTAACGAAGTTTCAAAGTTTGTGTGCAGGGAAGAAAATATATTGCCTTGGCCCTATTCCGTTACAAAAGAAGATAATATTTTTATGCCACAACGGAATGCTTTACGCTCAACAGTCATCGAGCTAGTCAACTCTAAACACTATAAAAAAACATGCGATTTTTCACTGCGATTGAAAAACAATAAGCTTACAGTATGCTGCCAGTCGTACGTGACCGAGGCAGCAAATCGACTGTGAACGGACATAGTTTAAAGACCGCGAATACTGCTTTGCTTTCAGTTTCAGACATTTTGATGTTATTTTAACTGACAGCTTGGTGAACCTAAAAATATATTTCAGACAGCCACGATTTTTGATATAACGGGACACTCATATTATCTCCTGATGTCTCTATCATTGTGATTTTGTGATAAAAGTGGGCGTACTCTGTCCTCTTTTATGAAATGTCGCAAATAGGATATTGATGCTGCTGGTCGATTGTTTAATATTACATGTACGTAAGTTGAATAGATCCAAATTATATTTTCTTGGATACAATTATTACAGTTGAGTTGACCAGTTAGGACCTTCAAAAAGTATCAAGAATATCAGAGAGGCAATGACGTTTCTAATGCGCGTTAGGACAGTTCAACTGTTTTTTTTTTCATATAAAATTGACATTTAAAAAAAAAAAAGGCGTTACGTGATCGACCTGCTGATTACTTGATTTTCATCGTCACTGTACCAAGACTCATCATGAATAGATTAAAGTATAAATTTTTTCACTGGCACCGCCAGTGATGACATATGGCACTAAAACGTGGTCGCTTACTATGGGCCTGATAAGAAAGCTCAAAGTCACCCAAAGGGCAATAGAGAGGGCCATGTTGGGAGTTTCTCTGCGTGATCGCATCAGAAATGAGGCTATCCGCAGCAGAACCAAGGTAACCGATATAGTCCTCCGAATCGCTAAATTTAATTGGCAGTGGGCAGGGCACATAGCACGTAGAATCGATGGCCGTTGGAGCGGAAAGGTTCTCGAGTGGCGACCGCGTACCGGAAGGCGTAGGTAGGCCCCCCACAAGGTGGACTGATGACCTGGTAAAGGTTGCGGGAGTCCACTGAATGCGGGTCGCGCAGGACCGGTCACTTTGGCACTCTTTGGCGGAGTTCTATGTCCAGCAGTGGACGTCTTTCGGCTGATATGATTATACATTTTTTATGCGTGTCGGTAATGTTAACCCATTCAGCACCCGCGGCACAAAGAAGTCAGAGTACGGAGTCTTTTCGCTTCAAATTAACATTATGCTGCTACGTGCTACGGCGTAGCCCGTAGTGGGCGTAGCGTGACGGCGAATGGGTTTACCCCGTCACGACACACGTGCGTTTTGCACGCGCATTGCTTTTCACTAGGATTTTAAGCTGCTCGCCTTGCTACGTGCCGCAGCATGACGGTATAGCGTATATGTCACACACAAGGAAAGGATTTAGTAGAATTCTGGAGCAATTTTTAATTCGGGTTTATAAGTACATCATCAAATCAGACCAAAGACGTCCACTACTGGACATAGGCCGCCCCCAAAGAAGAATACATACCTATTTTACGAGCTTTTATTTATTATCACCTGTCCCGATATCTGTCTGTATCTGTACACTGATAGAAAATATGTCTTCAACCAAAGAAACATATTTAAGGCAAGAGATTTCCAGTTTCCCATATCAGGAAAACATAAATTACTTGATATAAAACTCAATATGTTTCGAACTTTATTACTCAAACTAACTATTTCATATCTTTACATAATTAGTAAAACGATCTTTTTTTTAAAACTTTAACATTTATTCCAAGAGCGTGACCGTTTTGTTCAGTGATAATTATTATTCAGAAGCAAATCAGCAATTTCTTAACAACAAGGTGAATCATTCTTGGTTGTAATTGAGAAAAACGCTCATATTAAGAGTTATGGCAATTCTGGATAATTGAAGTAAAAGTTAATGTTTCTTGGGGTGAAACAAGTAGGTACTTACACCAAATACATTAATTTCTCATTTTAAAAGTTATGAAGGTCGTAGGTCAAGAGTTAGATACTTAATGTTAAACTGAAAGTCTTTAAGAGTAAACAATAAGTATCTTAAACCAAATACACACACTACTTGGTTTAAATTCACTTAATTCTTTAAAATAATATGATTTCTTTAAATTAATAGTTGGATTTCTTACCTTGAGAAAACTATTTTTTTTAATTAAAATTCTGAAACTTTTATAACAAGTAATAAAATCTCTTGATGGTAAATTTACGCTTTTTTCTGTAGAGATTGAATATATTTTTCATTGTTAATTTTATATTACTTGAAATGAGGCACAAAAGTTTCTCGAATTGAATTATGAAATGTCTTGCTTCTATATTCTTGATGCCTTTTGGTTAAAGATTTAACGTTACATCATTAGTACTTTTTGTATCTTGTAGTAAGATGTCATATTTTTGTCTAATGTTAATTGTTACTTGATGCAAAAGGTATAGGGTTATAATCAAAAAAATTGTACAGTTAAGGGCCTTAATCTAATCTACGCTTTAACTTTTCTCATGTGAGTAACGACAATTACCCATACATTTTACATGGGTAATTGTCGTTACTCACATGATAAAAGTTAAAGCGTAGTTTAGATTAAGGCCCTTAACTACGTACAATTTTTTTGATTATATTTTAAAATATCTTTCTGTCATTCCGGAAACGTGTAATTATAGAAACATTAGGTTGACTAAACGTGTGGTAACTCACTATACAGCACGACCAAGGAGAATTTTGTTGAGTAGGCATTTCTTTGACGGTACAAATTCATAAATAAGTATTTTTATGTACTTACTTAATATTACAAGAAACGTACTCCTATAGTTTCGAAATTGGTCGTGGTCGTGCTAGGTAGACTCTTTCTGGCACGACAACTCGAGATTTAAGATAATGATGTGACTTATATGGTCACAAATTATAAACTCAAAATGAACTATATGTTTTTATTGTATTGCCGCTATATTGCTTAGTATAATTCCTTTATCGTTCCGAGTGCCTGCATGATAAAGTAAACGCTTGTTAAACAATTGGCTTCTGGCGCTCAGAATATAAGAGAAAAATAAACTTGGATAAAGAGAGACAAAAAAAAAATATTTTGAGTAATTTGCATGATTTGTGACCATTAATTATACTTCACATTAGTATCTAAAATCCCTCGTGGTTGTGCCAGAAAGCATCTACCGCGTGACCACCACCACATTGAAATTATAAGAGTACACTTCATATGATTTAACAAAAGTACATAAAAGTAATTTTATTAAATTAATTTGTATCGAAAAGAGAGCAAAATTCTCCTTGGTCAAGCTGTATACAATAATACCACACGACCAAACCTACTGTTTTCAGGTTCATCAGATGGCGCAAACTGCGAGTGAGATTACTATTTTTGGATATAATATTATGATATAATAATATTTTCGGAATAGTGGCGAATGTTAGTTATTATCACAATACAAATTCAGTCACAATCAACAAAAGCAAACCTCAGTTGCATGTAGGGCCATCTGGCTAATCTAAAAACAGTAGCTTTTATTTTATCAACACATTGTTGCTGTAACTAAACATTAATAGACATAAGTTATCCAAAATAACAGAAGAAATATAGAGAGTAGGAATAATACAACTTATAACTTAGTGAGAAAGCAATATATTATGCTATAAAACAATAGCCGAAACTTTTAAAATAATCTTACGACATACACCTATCCATATTATTATGGTCACGAGTTTGTACTCGATGTCTATGTCTATATGTCTTGTTGATGATTGTTCATCCACAAGACATATAGATATACTTAGTTAAAACTTACACAAATGAAAGGGGGTGAATCTAGACCCAAAATAACTATAAAAGATAAGCCGAAAATCTTTTATTTTTAATTTGTAATGTGTACTTTTTAGGTTTGCTATTTTTATAATAAACTTGACTATAGTTTTACCCCGTTTCAATATCAACAATAAAATTATCCAATACAAAATCCTTAGTATTTTATGCCGATACCACGCAAATCTTACGTCATTATATGATTAATAAAATTACTTTACTTATACTTTATGATTTGGCATGTTTCTAGACTACAGACTGGGTTTTTCAAATCACAATGTTTGCAAGTGTTTATACCAAAATCAGTAAACTTTTTTCATTAAAGACAAACTTTCAATTGAAATATCGTTGTGTAATAATTCGAAGTATTTTACATTAAATACAATCTACAACTATAATTTTCCAAGACATTAACATGTTTAGGGACCGCGAATCGACCGCCCATTAGATTAGAAGCCCGCGAAATGTCAACACTATCGTCATATTTGTAGACCAGTCCAAATCCAGAAATACGCCAACTCTTAGACTTACATAAATTGTCACACATTTGATACATATACAACTGGTTAAAACGTATCTTATAGCGGGAAGCACTTCAAAGGGTCTCATTTCAATTTGCCCCGGTTAGGTGAACTTTAGGCGATACTTAGTGATATCGCTCTTGTCAATGGGACGCCCGCCAACAGTAATGACGGCGATAAGAAGCGATGTCATCATATCACCGGATAGTACAGTCATTATATCCAAAAAACCGACCCTACCCGTGAATAATTAGTTCTTGGTTTTTTTTTTGGTAGGTCCCTCGGGGGGGTCATTGGGAGTGTAAATTAAAAAAGTAGACTGAATCAGGCTCCTGCGTATATTCGAAAAACGTTTTTCTTGAATAACACGGCCATTTTTGATTTTACAGTAAAACTGTGAGGAAAAAAATTGTAGGAAATTTGATTCTCTACAAGTTTGGACCATAAAATATTTCTTCTAGGATCGATATTTTGGAAATGAAACCTGAAAAACGCGACAAATTCAAAATATTATCATTATCTCCTATGTGCCACGTTTTACGGCATGAATGAAGGAAAACAAAGTTGTAGAGAATCAAATTCTGAACAATTTTGGTTCCCACCTTTTTCCCCCCAAAATGGATATTTTGGAAATTAAACCTGAAAAATTGTGAGGACCAAACTTGTAGAGAATCAAATTTCCTACAATTTTTGTCCTCACGGTTTTACTGTAAAATCAAAAATGGCCGAGTTATTCAAGAAAAACCGTTTTTCGAATATACGCAGGAGCCTGATTCAGTCTACTTTTTTAATTTACACTCTCAATGACCCCCCCAAGGGACCTACGAAAAAAAAATCCAAGAACTAATTATTCACGGGTCAAAATCTATAATGACTGTACTAGGAGGCTCTTGTATAAGTTTTACCGAAACAAAACTTTACGACTGCGTTCGCGTTTAGCTGTCAAATCCCATACAAATTAAGGGTAAAACGCAAACGCGATCGTAAAGTTTTGTTTCGGTAAAACGTACACTAGAGCCTCGGGTATCATCTCTCAAGGCACTGGGTGAAAGTAACGAAAACGCGTATATGCGTTGCCGGCAGTAAATGCCTTAAAGAGGAATGAGAACCGACGTTAACTATTTGTAAAATGAAACATACCACTTTCCGTTAACAGAACGGAGCGGCATGGGCAAGCAATCTCGGCAATCTGATAGGGATATCAACTGGTTAACGTCATCACTGCTTTCTACATGATATGCTTTAACATGGTCACTGTAACCACAAATCCGTAATTTGTTACATGACAGTATTATTGACTTTAAATCAATGTTTTTCACAAGTATATTGCGAGTAATTATGAATACTGGCTCATCGTTTACATATTCATAAAGCAAGACACCTAAGGTGTCGTAAATTATGCCATTGATTTCGTATGACGACACAGAAAAATAATCATTCTCCAATCCATCGGGAATATTTGAGTGACTTTGTTTGCCAATCTTAATATTGTCTTCCAAGCCTTTGTCAGATAAAAACCTTGCACAGCATTTCAATTCACACCGTAATGCAATGGAATATGTTAAATTTTTGCGACACGTAATTGACTGTGCCACACGTTTTAAATCTTTATGCTTTGCTTCAAATTTAAACGCAGAAAAAAATATAGGAGGACCAGACTTTTTTATTATTGAAGGGTAATGTAATAAGAAATGGTATTTCGGTTTCAGATTAGTTTGAAATAATTCCAAATACATAAGATGGTGTTCTTTGATAAGTTGTGTTAAATATTCGACATGTTCTATAGAAATTACTTGACTTGTTAAAATTTCAGTCAACTCTAGTAAAGTCAGGTAATATTTCCATATTTCATCGTCCACAATGACCAAGTCACCCACGATGTAACGAAAATTTCGTACAAAGCATAACATTTCAGAAGCCGAAATAATAATTGAACCATTAGCTAAATGTTGTTTGTTAATAGGTGGAGGGTGATTGTTTTCCATTCTGCTGTAATTAAAATATTTAATTCTAGAGTTCAATAGTTCTAGCGTAAAATAACCTTTGCCCAATAATGACTTAACTACAGCTGCCATGCTATATCTGTGAACTCCCTCACAAAGGTCGTGCATTACATCGACACTAGTGTTATCATACATGTGAAATTGTTGTAAACTGTTCCACACACAATTTTCTTTCAGTCCCATTTGGCTTTCTAAGTGATCATTGTAATTCTGTTTATTGCGGATTTTATTTTGATTTTCAGTTACTTCGGTGTGACATTCTGTTTTGTTCATCGTACAAATTCTGCAAAACATATTTGCTGAGAAACTCTCCACACAACCTAAAATTGAATTCAAACCTAGGTTGTCACCACACAAAACTATCAGAGTGAATTTAATATTTATTACCTTGTTTTCGTGACTAATGTTGATGCCAGTTGTTTCAAGAAATTTTAGCTCAGAAAGCAGAGGTTCAAAAATTTTTTGATTTCCAAATTTAGTGCGCTGATTTGAATAGAACAGTAATGTTAAAAATACATTTTCCAATTTACTGGCATATTGAGGAGGCATACTTCCTAAAGATGTATATACAGCACCTATTTTATGTTTTCCCGCGTGGCTACCTAACGGGTTGCCGCTTTCAAAATCATCGTAATACACATAAAGAGGAATACGTGTATCTGAACAATTTTCCTTTATTGTTTTCCACAGAGTTCCATTAACTACATTACGTAATATTCCGTTATCCATGCTTAGGTTTCTCTGATAATCCAACACAGTATTTAGAACGTTGGGAAATTCCAAAAATATTTTTAACGTTTTCCTTAATGGCAAAAGATACACAAATTCCTCTTTAAGTTGCATTAAGACAGTATTGTTCTTTTTTTGTTGTGCTTTGGAAACACCAATTTTTATTTTAACAGGTTGCACAAATTTTCCTACTCTATTAAAGTAATTTATAATTTTATGTTCGGTATCGAAAGAACCAAAACAGTTTTCAACCGCGTCAACTATACTATTTATTGTTTTGAAACAGTTTTCATCAAGTAAATTGTTACTTTTTAAAACGTTAATTGTTCTCTTCAAGGGAAAAATAATATCCGCAAGCAATGATTTGAAGCTTTCTACTAAATGTTTTACTGTACTACGAGGAATATTAAGCATAGTGTATAAATTTATTACAAACCCAACTACGTTTGAGTTCAGACTCTTCTTAACTTGATTTAGCTCATCTTCTAAGGTAAAACTACTACCACTAGAAATTGGTTCTGTCTCAGTGAGACTAACCGTTTTATTTAAATCTGATTCACAACATATGTTTGAACTTATATCGTCTATACGTCGTGTTTCTTTAGTTGCATCTATTTCATTACTATCAAGTTTACGCTCTTTAAACAATTTGTGAAAAACAGTTAAATGGTCTTTCAAGGAATATTTCGTATCATAAATTCGGGTACAATTAGTTACAGGACATACAAAATGGTTGGTAATTGTATGTACTATATCTAAATGTAATACGTACATTTTAAAGTTCTGGATACTTTTATTACACTCAGGGCACAACATTGTAGGTACCGTTTATTGGCGAGATTAGAGGTTTTATATCTCCTTAGTTACAAGTTCAAACTCTCAACAATATGTGGTGGTATTTTGTCGAATTTAGTTTTAATATTATATACTTTTATTTGTATTATTAGATATAGATATTCTGCTGCCTGTGGGTACTTGACGTGAAGGACATGATATATTTTAAATAACGTGTCAAATGACGAAGCTGCGGACTGGAAGACGTACTTTACATCGTCGATGATGGCACAACATTGTAGGTACCGTTTATTGGCGAGATTACAGGTTTTATATCTCCTTAGTTACAAATTCAAAATCTCAACAATATGTGGTGGTATTTTGTCGAATTTAGTTTTAATATCATATACTTTTATTTGTATTATTAGATATAGATATTCTGCTGCCTGTGGGTACTTGACGTGAAGGACATGGTATATTTTAAATAATGTGTCAAATGCCGAAGCTGCGGACTGGAACACGTACTTTACATCGTCGATGATGATGTATAGTGCCACAAAATTGTGCAAGCTCCCAAGTACAAGCACGTAAGGCTGGACAGGTTGTTTTCGGCTAGCACAAATCTCCTTTTGGTTTAGAAACCTTGCCAGTTTTTATGAAAATTTAACGACTTTGCATCGAACATATGCTCAAAGTCTAAATTAATCTGAAAAGCAATTCCAGTTAAATAAATCATATAAAGCAAAAACAATATATAAATATGTAGTAATCATAAATTTTTGTACATTACATTACTTTATTGCTTTAGCAATATAGTAAAATGTACCTACAGATATTAATGTGGACTGTACTAAATACCATTAGTTGCACAAATGTGACGAAAATTATTTACTCACCAATATATGTCCTTTAGGATTTTTAAGTATTTTCCATGTCTCGAGGACTTCATTAACTGTTGCTACACAGCTGGTGCTGTTAATCCTGACTCTGTGCTGTACAGTTTTGCGCCATTTGTCTACTACTTCATCCCATGGCTCATTGTTTGTATTTAGCCACAGGACATCGTCATCTAACGTCAAGTCTGAAATAAAACATGTAAACGTTGAAAACTTTAGTATAAAGACAGGCTTCTTCGTTGCCTGTACTTATTATATTTAATTATTATTAGAAATATGCATGTGTACCAAATTTCAAGATAATCAGATAGGTAACTGTCACAAATAAACAAATAAAGCCAACATGAAATATTCATAGCTCTTTCTATGTTATTTAACAATTATTCAAAACAGCTAAATGCATAACAGACTAATATGCATAAACCAAACTTGAGATTTCTCCATGTTTTAGCAAAGTACACTTGACATCATTAGACTTTTAAAATTTATGTATAGTGATAACAATCTTTTTTTTAATAACTTGCAAGATCTGATTACAGACGGACAAGACGCTGGGACAGGTGAACGTAAAAAAAGGCTTGTAGCTAACCTAATACGGAACCACCTTCCTCTTCCTTGTCATCCCTGTCCCTGGACGATTGTGGTCTACGGTGCCTTTCTCCAGACACATATAAAAGATTCCGCACTTTATCGACTAATTTTCCCCTAGCTGGAATATATTTTGCAGTTGTCGATTTTGATGTGGGAACGGCTTTCATGTAATAGCTGCTTATGCTCTCACTTGGGAATAATGTGACTATTTTTGCTGCTATCAGGTTGTAATCTTCTGGTACTAATTTGCTGAAATTAATAAAATAGTGTTATTCATTTATGTGATGAACTAACTTTACAGGGTGTCCCGCGGCTACACGACTCGAAGGGGAAGTCCCTTATATATTGCAGATAGGATATATTGCATCTCAAAGACATTACTTTAATTTTATAAGTTAGGAATACTGCATTGAAAGATTTTAAAAATTGCTTCATTTATCTGAGAATACAATCAAGCAAATGTGTAGAAAATATCCTATACCTATGTTAAGAAATAATTCTTACAACAGAATCTTAAAATATAGGAACACTATTAAATTTTACGTTCATGTTTCAAGAAAAATAATTACTATTTTACGGTAGTAAAGAACCTACGCCATGGAACCCTAAAATGCAAGTTAGTTTTTTTTATAACATTCTTTAATTTCAGTGTTCCTTTACTTTAAGTACTATGTTATTTAAAAGTTTTTATATCATATAATTTACCCTTTTGATTGGCATTATAAAAATACAGGTTTGATATAAATGATATGATATAAAAACTGGATGCGGGTGGCGCGGGACCGGTCACTTTGGTACTCTTTGGGGGAGGCCTATGTCCAGCAGTGGACGTCTTTCGGCTGATATGATGATGATGATGAGGTTTTTATACTCGTACTCTATGCTAATGCATGCAAGTACCTACAACTACACTACAATTATGGTACAGTCAACTGCATAAAATATGTATCGATAACATAAATAAGTACCAAAACCTTAATCCGCTGACATAAGAGTTATGGGACATATTTATGAATAAGTTGTATGCAACCATATTTTTACACTTGACTGTACATGTACCATATCAGATATGATATTAAAAACTACTCTAATTACAACTACCTGTACTACTTTTAAACTATAATTATACATGATATTTGTAGATATCCCTACATATTATTAAACGAGCAATATTTGTTTATTTAGTTGTTTGTATACCCATTCTCAACAATGGCTTTAACGATTTTGACGAAATTTTTCAAAGCTTGATCACCCAGGTACTTTTAAGTTAGGTTTGTATTCTTTTTTACAGTAATGGGCAAAAATTTATCACATGCCACAAATTCATAACAGTTAAAAAAGAATCAACCTGGGATTTGTAAAAACATACAGAATTTTGTTATTAATAAGGATTCAGATTCAGGCATCCTGTCAGAGATTAAGGTAAAATAAAAAACCTATTGTTTGCTCTAAACTAAGAGTATAGACTACTTGGCCATTAATAATACCCATATTATTTTCTACAAAGCACTAAATACAAACTAATCAAAATTAATATTTACTTGTTGACAATATATGTATATAGATGTTTGATGACAATGTCCACCAGTATATTGCGCTTCTTTACATTAAGCATTTTGTATGTCTTGTAGTAATTGAGCACACTGTTTCCATGGGCAGATGTTTGCAACAGAGTGCTTATATCAAAATCAGGTAGCGGGAGTCTATTTAGGTCTTCAAAAAGTTAGTGATGTCACTGAGACATAGAAGACTTGAATTTGTGTCTTCAAAGTCATTTTTGGAAGAAGTGGCATCCTTATTCAGGTCTAAAGTCGTGTCTGTTGTTTCTGTTGTCATTGTTTCAGCGGCAGAATCCAGCAATTCGTGAATGTGGGTTTTTAATATCATTCTTTGTCCTATATGAGGACAGAGTTCTTTCAGATATGCATCTGTTAAGTCTTTAAACTTTTCAATTGAAATATCATTATCTAAAAATATAAAATTATATTATAGGCACAATCTACAATTTTTGGACCATACTATCTGTATGTCCCGGGGTCCCATAAACGATCAAGAGCACTTGTCAAGTCGAATCACCCTAAGTGAGCGCTGAAGCGCTCATAGCCCAGCGGCGCCTGCAAGTCGGAAACGATTATGCAGGTTAAGCAACGATGGCAGCGGTCAGTCTTTGGTTGGGTGACCGTCTGATGTTTGAGTGGTTAATATAAATGAGCGCTTCCGTGCTTTGGAAGGCACGCTAAGCAGTTGATCCCGGCTGTTGTCTATGACAGTAGTCGTTGAGCCGAGTTGGAGGCCTTCGGGCGGCTTAAGAACTTCTAACAGTCGAGTTGCCCACTCACTTGACAAAGGGGGGACAACTGTCACTCGCGTCCGCAGGAGCTACCTACCACAACCCTGCACGTGTCCCCTGGGTGGTACTAAAGAGTGTCAAACTTAGGCCAAAATAAAGTATGCCATACGATTAAATAAACCCTAAGTGAGAGTATTTTCTATAAAAAAACTTGCGTATAATATATAGCCACCGATGCGTCGTCTTCATACAAGTACATAAAATAGAAACCAGTAGTGTTGCCGCCCGCTGCTGTTGACTGCCGTTGGGCTACGTACTGGTACCTTAAGATGGATATTTCATGGTGGCATGGCAAATAAACTTTCATGGTGGCGCGCATTAGAATATAGAGTTGTATAAGGACGCTTCGCCATGCTGCTAAGTGCCTACTTACAGGCCGGCCACGACATTGCGCGAATTGCGGCGCGGCAAGTGTTTTATCTGTTCATTGCGCGGTCGAGTCGCGCAACGCACTGTGGTTAGTTGGAGTCACACGCAATGAATTAGAAAAACCGCTGCCACTGCCGCCGCCCAAGGTCGTGGCCGGGCCGTTAGGCGATAAGCATTTTAACGTACACGGCGGGAATAAGTTGTCAAATCGAGATGTAAAATGGAAGGAAATTTTACTTTATGCAATATGTCGTGTACTATTAGGTACATAAGAGTTCAAATTTCTTCCATTTTTCATCTTCAACTTATTCCCGCCATGTACGGTTTTATCCACATAACATTATTATATTTTAAAACGTTGAACAACTGACAATTTGTTAGATTGTATTGCACTCCATGTATTTACGTGTGTAGCGCACTTAATGACTATGGCTAGAGCTGTAATGCATATATGCATGTTTTTGTCTATGTCTCTTCTTCCTATGTCAGCCATAAGGTTTGCACGTAACCTAATACTTAATAATTCGTATATTTAATCAAAGTGACCAATTGCAAGTGTTTATCATTTATTCTGAGCAATAAATGTACCGCTTCAAGACTGTATCCAGTGTTCTCATTTTCATCAACGGCCAGCCCCTCGCTCTCCATACCGGTGTCGCGCGGTGCAAACGCCACTGCGATCCACACACACCCTTTATAACAGGTTAAAAGCCCAGTGATACTAATCGGAAAACATCTGTCGTTTGTAATATCGGCGTGACCGAATTTTATGCGCAGAGCAACCAGCCAACATGACGCCGACTGTTAACCCTAATATTGAGCTGAGGTCAGGCACCGATTCCTCGACAATGAACACGAATGGTTCGTCGATGATGTTGGGCAGATCAGGCGCAGTGGAGAAGCTGGAGGGTGCTGTAAACTATCACAGTTGGAAATTTACATTGAAAATGATGCTGAAATTGGATGGTCTTTGGGATCTGATTGAGAGAAGCGAAGAAACGCAAATCACAGGCTCGGATGTCGCGCGCGACCAACGTGCGCTGGCTCGTCTGTGTTTAAGTATAAAGCCGGGACTATACCAGTATGTTCGAGAAGCTGCTACTGCACGAGAAGCTTGGAAAAAGCTGTCCGATGTTTTCGAGGACCGCGGTTTGTATAGGCGGGTCCTTATGCTGAGGCAACTCCATCGTATCGAATTTAACGACTTCAATTCTATGTCTGCATATATTGAAAAAGTGATGTCACTCGTACACCAATTGTCAGACATTGGAAAGTCTGTTGAAGATGAAGAAATAGCAGAAATATTACTGAGCGGTCTACCACAAGAATATGACCCACTAGTATCAAATCTGGAAACATTATGCCTATCATCTAAACTTTCTAGTGAGCTAGTGCGGACCAGATTGCTTCAAGAAGCACAGCGGAAGGATGACTCCATGACTACGCCTTCAAACACAGCCTTCGTCAGCAAGAAGCAGGTGCTTTGCAGGTATTGTGGCAAGCCTGGACACTACAAAGCAAAATGTTTCAAGCTGAGACGCGACAAGACGAAGAAGAAGGAAAATAAGGAGCCTCCCGTGACAGCATACTTGGCCCATACTGCTACAGAGGTTTATTTGGACAGCGGATCATCAAATCATCTTGTAAACAACAAGAGTTTGCTGACAAACATTATGGACACTAGTGTGCAAGTGATTTCTGCAGCTAATAATCAGCATATGACCAGTACATGTATAGGGGAAATGCAGATTATCATGAACAAACAGGTTAGAACTTTAAAGAATGTTATGTTTGTCCCTAATTTATCAGTTAATCTCTTATCAGTATCAAAATTATGTCAAAATGGATTTATTATTGAATTTAATAAGGATGGTTGTTTTTTATATGATGATAGGAATAGTAGAATTTCAGGCAACTATTTAACAAAAGCTTATTGTTCCAACGGCATTTATAAATTAGATGGTTATGTATGTGAAAGTAACTCTCTCAATAAGATGCACTCTTTGCTCCTGCAAGAAAGGCAGGAGGCACCGAGCGCAGCAGTCGCTGCCTCTGCCATGTCCAATTTGGATTTATGGCATCAACGGCTGGGCCACCTAAGCATTGCAGGTATGACTAGATTAAGAAAGCATGAGTGTGGTGTCGTGTTTCAGGGTGAAGTTCACGACAAGTGTGAAGCTTGTCTTAAGGGGAAGGCATCAGCTGTGCCTGTCCCTGGTGCTAGCTCGAGCAAGACAACACAGCCGCTACAGCTCATACATAGTGATGTATGTGGACCACTGCCGGAGGCCAGCTGGGGTGGAGGGAGATACTTGTTAACATTCACTGATGATTATACAAGAAAAAGTTTTGGATATCTAATGAAGAACAAATCTCAGGTAATGAGTTTATTTATTCAATTTAAAGCCTTAGTGGAAAAGCAACTAAGTCTGCCTATTAAATGCTTGCGTACAGATAATGGTTTAGAATATTGTAGTATAAACTTTACTAAATATTTACAACAAGAAGGCATCATTCATCAGACCACAGTTCCTTATTCACCTTTTCAAAATGGAATTTCTGAACGTTTAAACAAAACAATTTTTGAAAAAGTGCGTTGCATGCTACAGCATTCGTCCTTGGAAAAGCGCTTCTGGGGTGAAGCCGCCATGACGGCTATATACTTGAAAAATAGGTCACCCACAGCTGCTTTGTCCGGACAAATTCCTGAAGAGGTTTGGTCAGGGTCAAAGGTTGACCTCAGCCATCTCAGGATTTTTGGCTGTGTCGCTTACTCGCTTGTTCCCAAATGTAAACGGGATAAGCTAGACGCTAAGGGGAAGGAATATATATTTGTGGGCTATAGTGAAACTTCAAAGGGATATCGCCTAGCTGATCCCTTGTGCCCTACAAAGGTCATTATTTCGCGTAATGTTGCATTTATTGAAAATAAGTTCAATCATTCCTATGTGAAACCACAAGCTGACATAGAAGAGCTAAATGTTTTTAATTTTGACTGTGATATACAACAGATCTGTGATAATGATAAAGATTTAAATTTTAATAATGATAAAAATATTAATGAATCAAATTTTAATGATAATGAGTTGTATACACATAATAATGAATCAAGTCACAGTAATAATGAATTGTGCTATAATGATAATGAAATTAATAGTGGAAATGTTTTAATTTCAGATGGAGAGTACCACACGGGAAGCGAGGATGAAACCGACTCGGACTCCGCTGGTTTGTCAACGGGCGAGGCGAGGCGCGAGCCTTTAACTTCGCCGCGCGAGACTACAGCTCGGGATGGTGCCGCGACTGGTCCAGCAGAGACTGTCGCTACGCACACTGGTCGGCCGATCCGCTCAACACGTAACGTACAACCACAGAGATTTTCAGACTATGATATGACTGACATCAGTTTTTTAGTCTATGATAATCCTCTCATATCTGAACCACTCACTTACGAACAGGCAATAAATTCTTCAAATAGTAAAGAGTGGCAGGATGCCATGAAGTGTGAGTACGACGCCCTTGTTGCTAACAAAGTATGGAAGTTGGTAGACAGACCCTTAGATAAAAATATTGTTAAATGTAAATGGGTTTACAAAGTAAAGTATGATGCATCTGGTAATTTTGATCGCTACAAAGCTCGTTTGGTTGCCAGAGGTTTTACACAGTGTCGTGGTATAGACTACCAAGAAACCTTTTCACCTGTCGTACGTCACTCTACTATGCGAATTCTGTTCTCAATTGCAAATCAATATGATTTAAGTATAGATCATTTAGATGTCGCTACAGCGTTTTTAAATGGCGATCTAAATGAGACTATTTATATGGAGCAACCAATAGGTTTTTGTGATAAGTATCCTAATAAAGTGTGTTTGCTAAACAAAAGTATTTATGGCCTCAAACAGGCGAGCAGGATGTGGAATTGTAAGATACACAGTCTATTATGTAAACACAATTTTATACAATCGAAGTGTGAACCTTGTGTGTACATAAAGTGCACTGGTAACGATATAGTAATAATTGCGTTGTATGTAGACGATTTTTATGTATTTTACAGCCCAAACAGCTCTATTAAAAATAATTTAATTACAATTCTTGAAAAAGAATTTAATGTAAAGAATTTAGGAACATTAAAGAGCTGTCTTGGTATTAATGTAACTAGGGATAGAGTTAAAGGCATTTTAAAACTCGACCAAAGTGAATACATTCGTAAATTGCTCGTTCGTTTCAATATGCAAAATTGTAAGGCCGTATCTACACCAATGGAAGTCAACTGTAAACTTCTAAAAGCTGAAAATGTTGACAGTTTACAGGATGACATTTACAACTATCGTCAGCTGCTTGGATGTCTGATGTATCTGTCCGTGTGTACCCGGCCAGATATATCGTTTGCATGCAGTCAGCTTAGCCAGTTCAATAACTGCTTTGATAGGACTCATTGGTTAGCAGCTAAGCGTATTCTGCGTTATCTGGCAGGAACAATTCAGTACTCTTTATGTTTTCATAAAAGTAAGAATTGGATTTTAAATGCCTTTACTGACGCGGACTGGGCCAATGATGTAACCGATAGAAAAAGTTATACTGGTTATCTCATAAGATTAGGTAATGATACGGTAAATTGGGAATCGCGAAAGCAAAGATGTGTCGCCTTATCTTCTACGGAAGCAGAGTACCTAGCTATTAGCGACGTTTGTAAAGATGTTACATTTATTCAAAATTTACTTTCAGAGATTTTGCCTACACAGAATAAGGAAATTGAATATATTGTGTTTAATGATAACCAGTCTGCACAAAGATTACTACATGTTAATGAATACTGTCATAAGCGCACAAAGCATATAGACTTAAGGTTTCATTTTGTTAAGGATCTTATCAAGAGGAATATGATCAGTGTTAAGTACATGCCTACTGACAAGATGCTTGCAGACATTTTAACTAAGCCGTTAGGTAGAGTCAAGCACGAGCGTTTTGTCACTGCTATGAATTTAGTTTAAGCATTTATTGTATGCATGCATTGTTTATTTTCGAATGTAGAGTCACATAAAGATAGAGTCATAATGAACAATGTAGAGTCACATAGAGCAATGTAGAGTTTGTTTTTTTTTTTGTGATTCTTATTTTATCTTATGTATTTGATCATGATTACATGGAGCACAATAAGCGGAAGTGTTAGATTGTATTGCACTCCATGTATTTACGTGTGTAGCGCACTTAATGACTATGGCTAGAGCTGTAATGCATATATGCATGTTTTTGTCTATGTCTCTTCTTCCTATGTCAGCCATAAGGTTTGCACGTAACCTAATACTTAATAATTCGTATATTTAATCAAAGTGACCAATTGCAAGTGTTTATCATTTATTCTGAGCAATAAATGTACCGCTTCAAGACTGTATCCAGTGTTCTCATTTTCATCAACGGCCAGCCCCTCGCTCTCCATACCGGTGTCGCGCGGTGCAAACGCCACTGCGATCCACACACACCCTTTATAACACAATTACTACTTACCAAGGAAATTCTTTACCACCTCAGGTGGTATTAACCACGAATGAAGTAGCAAGCTCGTTTCTTCCATTATTTCTCGTTTTCTTTTGAATTAGGTATTCAATTCACTTAATTTTCTTTGCACGCGCTGCACTACACGCATTCGCCCAGTCATAAACAATTCGACTTATTCGACACAGCTAGACTAATAATAAAAGATATTACGGGCATTAAGGCAGTCAATACCACGATGGAAACATAATGGAATGTACGCGAACAGAAAAGAAACAATTTGCGACCGTTGTGAATGTAAACTACTACGATCGAAGCACAGATTACAGAGGGTCGAAGGTATCAAATGAGTGTTCCCAGTTAACAAATTATTTTTCCCGATAAATTAATAAAAATCTCGTATTAGGCAGACAGTTTTTAATCGACTGAGCTTTGTAACTGGGGTAATCTGTTTATTAGTCTATAATATAAAGTACGTAGGTAGTACACTACACCTTTTAGTTAAGAAAATTTGTAAATTCCCGTTCATAGGATTTTAACACCAAGCCAGCCAGTACCTGTTGATTATATGGTCAAATATATCGATTAATCCCATACATTCTGTACAATAAAAGAGAGCTTTAATATAAATAGCAATGGGGAATGGATGATTTTTTAAAAAGAGCTCACTAAATTTCTGTTAAATTTTTAGGGTTCCGTAGCCTGGATGGCAAAAGTTTCGCCATGTTCGTGTATGAGTCTGTCTGTCTGTATGACAGTCATATCTCAGAAACTAACAGACACAAGGCTTAATTTTGTACACGGATATCTATCCCGCGCATAATATCCAGAAATAAGTTTTTTTTTAGGGTAAGTGTAAGTACACGTAAGGCCTGCCACACACTAGCGCGGCCTGGCCGCGGCGGACAATAGTAAACTTGTCCGCCGCTGTCAAATTTACTATTGTCTGCCACCGCAGGCCGCGCCAGTGTGTGGCAGGGCTAAAGGAAGGCCGATTTTTCGTACCTACGGTTCGTATCAAATGAGAGACCGCCACAGGCCTAGTATCCTATGGACAAGGCATTTTGTTCTACACATACAATGGTTATACAAATATCACTGATTTAGACGTAGCATTCATAAGAATAATGCTATCTCATTATAACTAAGTACTATTTGCGTCCCAGGAAAGAGATGACAGTATAATAGTCCCAACCAAAAGTATGTCGTTTTCGTATGTAAATAAATACCTACTGAGGCCACAAATCGCCATTTTATGACCCACGAATGACAGTTGAGTCGGTAAATAATACGAGGGCGGGATGATAAGATCTAGTCTAATAAAAAAATACTTAGGTTGACGTGTTAAAAATTATTATATTTTTCAACATGGTCTCCATATAGCTCTAAGCACTCGAGCTGTAATGTCTTCCATAAAATGACTTCTTTCAAGGCCTGTAAAATAATCTTCTACGGTGGCAATGACTTCATAGTTTTTGGCAAACTTCTGACCACCCAAAAAAGTTTTTTGCTTGGGGAAAAGTTGGAAGTCGGATGGTGCTAGATCAGGCGAATAAGGTGGATGGGGCAGCAAATCATAGTTCAATTCGTTGATTTTTGCCATACATATTTTGATTTTTAACACATGTGATGCGAAAACACAAAATGATTTCGTTTTTTTTTAATTTCATATACAAAGCAATGGACCAAGGAAAAATACTATTATGCCTGGCAAAGATAGAAGCACTTCCATAATAAAAAAAAATGATCTAAGAATCTGTATTTTTTTCTGTTAATAAGAAATCTTATTCCTAAACGAAGAAAAAAAAGATCTACTTGAAAATTTTACAGATTTTTGCTCTCTGGAACCTACATATCAATGACATTAGACAATAAACAAAATGGTCATGAGAGCACATTTTGTTGAAATCAATACACTATAACCGACTATAAAAAGGGAGGCTAACTGTTATACACTGTTTGTTGCAATTAAACCTTTTTACTAACACAATGCAAATTTGGCATAAGGTAAATGTCCTATCATAATATATCTAGAAATTCAAGTATAAAATAGTCAAAAATTAATTATTTTTACGCACTGACTCCATGTTGAAATTATGCAACTCGTGATAAATTCACAATTAGTTCTTATGGAAATTATATTTCACACCCGCTCAAAGCTACTTGACCGGTTTCGATATTTTTTAACAGGATGCTTCATACCCTACTTTTTGGAGGTGGTGGTGTACAACATAATAATGGACGCGATTCTATGCGTACATCGCCTAAATAGCCTCAGACAAAACCGTCTACATTTTTGTTATGGTTTAGACGGCGGATTTAACAAGTGTTATTCCAGAATGTCATGCTGACTAAATTTAGCCGGCTATGTTTTTGCCCAAAATAGCATTGCGCAGCCAAACCTTAATAGACTGCCTAAAATAAGAAACGTAAGATTCAAATTAGCGTTGTCATTTGATTCATAGAATAGCAAAGTGATTTAGCGACGCCTTAGAAAAATTTGGTTGTTTAGCGGCCGCTGTAGAATCGGGTCCAATAATATATTCCATAAGTGATTATATAATGGTATTTTACGCCATTAAATAATAACTTTCAGAGAACGGGAAATCACAATTACCCATTTTCAAGAAAATATTTTTGGCAGTGGCAACACCACGAAAAGTACAAGAATTACTAATGTTTTTAATGTTCCGTTCAAGATCTAAACAGTTTTAAATTAAGTTTTGTTTTTTTTTATAAAAATCTTCAATTTTCAATGTACTATGTAGAATATCAAGCCAAGAATGTATAAAATCTTGACGTAAAACCGTGTCGTTTTTTTGATTCAAACTTGTTGATTCTCGAATGGAGCTTGTAAACATCGAATCAAGAAATTTGTAAAATGAAGCCTAGAATGCACTAAGTCTTGATGTAAACCCGTGTTATTTTTTGATTTAAGAGCTTCTTGAATATCGGATGGAGTTTAAAAATATGAAACCAAGAATGATAAAATTCAAGCCAAGAATGTAAATAAATCTTGACGTGAACACGGGTTATTTTTTGATTTCAACTTCTTATATCTCTACTGTAGATTGTGAATATCAAACTAAGAAATAATGGTTTTACTCTCAAATCATTAACAGTCTTATAGGAAAATTTTAGTTGATCTTCTTTTAATTCGGGAACATTTTTGGTTTTATGAAGGTTACTTGAGACAAGTACGCTATTTAAGAACTAACATGTTCATACTAAAACTGTATAATATTTTGTTGCGAATAAATATTTTTTTCACTCGAATCTGTCCTATTTGCTCTAATGATATATAAAGATGGAACTGATTAATTTTGGGTCTTTCTTGAAAAAGGATGATCCCTTTAGCTAAAGACCTATTCATTAAATTAAGCATTATATTACTCTATGAGAAAATCAGTGTTCGAGAGGGTTTTCTGTCTTAAAATAAAATATTTTTTCTATCTGTGTATACAATTCTTGCAAGTTCAATTTGACCCAATTCCCGGTGACCGATTGAGCTGAAGTATAGTTTGGATGACAATTCAATATTATGGTACCATCGAGCGGAGACAGAAGGTGGCCATGGGAATTCAGTACTTAACCGACGTAACCCCGTTGAGTTTAGGCTCGTTAAAATCGTCAAAATAAGTAGTTTATGATGTAATACAGAAAAGTACAGTCGGCGATAAAAGCTTGTACCAAAAATGATTTTTTGCCAGAAACTTGTTTCATTTAATTAAGCTAAGACTTAGTTTTTAATTTTCCCTTATTGTTTGTTTAACATGTTCGAATTGAACATTATTAGCTTCCTAGTATCGATAGAAATAAACGCACGAATCATTACGCGCGTAGGTACGATACCGTGGCTTTCCCCTTATGTAGCGGAAAGCATCTACGGCGATGCGGGTTCCTGGCAGTGAGTGTAAAATATTTTAAAACAATTCACATTTTCATTATTACCTCAACAAAAAGAGCTTAATGGAAGGGGATTATAAGCTTTCATCACGTTATTTCGCAAAAACGTCAGCATAATCTACGGATACTCTGAAATGTCCATTTAGATTGTGGTTTGATAAAATATTTAACCCAGGATTGTACGCATTGGGCCATTTCCACCAATGTTTCTTGAAAACCATAACCGTGAAACTGACTATTCTAGGAGCTAAAATTATTTAAACACACAATTGTGGTTACATTTGACCGGTTCTCTAAATCATCTCCAAAAATTTTATGTACGAATATCACATCGCAACCTATTTTTGGCATAATGGCCGAATTGACCGAATGATCATGTGTCAATTAATCAAAAGGTTCAGTTTTATTTCCCAACCTCACGGTTACCAACTGTATGCTTGAACTTTTTTTCTAAAAGTCACTTTTTAAAATGCCACCTTTCGCGTAGCAGAACGGGTCAGTTTGACTTATATACATTTCGTGGTATAACACTTACCAGATGTTTTATTTAGGTAACTATGTAACGTATTTATAAAGTGAGTAAGCGCAACCGCTCACTTGTTTTTTTTGACAATTATGGTACCTGAATTATCGCGTCATTGGAGATAGGTGTTTACATCATTACTTTTGGACTGGTGCTTGCGGTGGAATGTAGGTATTTAAGTGTACATGTGTTTTCTTTAAAGAAACACCTGCCAATTATTTTAACCTCACCTAAACCTTACCTAACCGCCAGCGTGTCGACGTCACCCCGCTACGCGGGGTGCCTATTTCCGCTCTAAGGGACACAAGCTAACCCTAACCTAACCTACAAATAATATCACTGTTACGATTGTTTGTTGTTTTTTAATACGGGGCTTCGCCCCCGAACCCTTTTTGCGGCTAACTTCGTCTCCCCATCCCCACTTCCCTCCTTGTTACTCATATAAGAACACGTTGAATAAAAGTCTGACAATGTTATGCTGTATTGTTCTTTGTAGTAAAAACTTGGCTTATGTAAGAAAAGGGAACTGTTGCACTAACGAAACGTTATTCGGTTAGTAGTTGTTTGTCCAACTGAAAGATTTGCCAAATGATATGTATGCCAAAATTTTTAATTCATTTTAATAATCGACTTTACAATAATTCTACCAAATGAAACATTGTCATATAAAAAATTGCCATTAGTTAGTTGTCAAGGTGAATCATCGGCGAAAAGTTGGTTGGCAAGTGAAATTCGGACATAACAAATTCGGAGAAAAGGCAGAACTCCCATTTGACCTCACCTTTTAGCCTAATTTTGAAACCCTCAATGCGCACTAAGAGTTGTTTTAAGTTTAACATGACTGTGTATCTGTGTGTATGTCTGTGACATAGTAGCTCCGAAACGGATGAACCGATTTGTGTGCGGTTTGATAACAGAAAGTCTTTTTAGTCGAGATGGTTTTGAGTCATGTTGGTTGTGTGAGTTGTTTAAATTTTTAACTTATTAAACGATCGTGTATTTATTATTTATTTATTGAACTCAATAATATACCCCAAACTAATTGGTATGGATTTTAATTCGCCAATCAGTATCCACAGTTTGCTTGCGACTGATTCTGAACACAACACAGATCATAAAAGAAATAAAATAAAAAGTAAATTTTTCTTTGCCCCAAAGTGGACCTAGCTCTGAGGCTTTAGTATAAGTTTTACCGAAAAAAAAACTTTACGATCGCGTTTGCGTTTTACCCTCAATTTGTATGGGATTTAAACGGGGAGCTAAACGCAAACGCGGTCGTAACGTATTGTTTCAGTAAAACTTATACTAGAGCCTCAGCATGTTGCTAGCTTTGCAGCCAGCGCTGGTCTTCCGCGCTTCATTCCTATCGATATTGATAAAATGATAATAATGCCAATTAGAGGGCCTGACAGAATTCTGATACGTTCATCGAGGGTTCCTATATTGTTCGTTTTATTACTTTATAATTTGACTACTCTTAATATTATTTTTTACTCGAGGTCGGTGGAGAAGGAAAACCTTCCGTACTCATCTGTCACCCGTCAACTCCTCACTCACTTCTTACACAGTATATCCACTTTGCTGCACTAAAATTTCTATCGCCTAAAAGATGGCGACCATGCTACTTAATTGCTTGCGATTTTTGTTAAGGCGTATATCACGTACCACGTTTTCGCCAACATCAGCCGCACTACCAATTCATTTGAATGAAAGGGTAAAAGATTTCGGAATCGTATTACAGAGGCTCGTTTCCGAGTATTTTGAGTTTCGAATCGCTTACCACCAACGTTCTTTTGTTGGTCGACTGATCTCGTTTTGCGATTGAATTTGTTAAAGACCTGTACCTCTTTGTATTATTTTATTCTTTTATTTTAGATTATTTGGGTAGCCGTGAGCGTTGAAACAGTTAAAAAATGTAAAGAAAGGTTAAGGTCGGAATTAGAAAAAAGTAAAGTGAAGGATTAAACTTCATTATAATTATATAATTAAGGTCACCTTGATAGTTTTTGTCATTTAGATTTTTTAGTCAAACATTATTCGTTTCATAATTCAGGTGAACTGTTATTCGATGGCTGTAGGCGTATGTTGGTAATAAAGTACCCATTACTGTGTACTTATCCCATGTTTAAGTTTTATTTTTTACTTAAGAAGCAATGTGTAATAGAATGTGTAATTAAGTCCTTTAGAAAGTAGTATGAATGTGCGTGTGAACTGATTATACAATTGACGATGGCCTGTTGAAACCCTGCGTGCATGATCATACCATACAAGTACTACTCGTAATTCATAGTTTCGGACTCTTACCACATTCACTAGATTCTGTGGTTTTCCCGCTGTACCAAACTTTATAAATAGTTGTTACTTTATTTTATGCTGTTTGTAAGTACAACAACCCGTTAACTTCTGAAGCCAACAATGCGTCAAACAGCCAAATTAGACAAAGAACAGCCGCGTGAACTTAAACTTAAACAATAAAATCTTAACAGTATTTAAAAGGACATTTTGCGCCCACTCCCAGCGAAATTGCTAACATCATTCGAGTCTCTTCAACTGCGAGCTAGAAAAAAGTTGACGGACGACCCGAAAACAAAGGCTGTTCTTTCGTCTGCAGACCCACTTCTTACACGACTACGACAATGGCTTTGTTTCTGGCCCGTGTAATTATTAAAAGGAAAAACAACAGGCCGTGCGAATTAACCAAAAGAATGGTAACTATTGTTTACAATATTGTTGCCGTTCCATTGTTTTGTGCTTCACTTCATAGGGATTGCGATGAAAATTGCTTTGTTGGTTTTTTGTGATAACTTTTTAGACCCGGAAAAGTCTTTTCAATCTTATACGTGGTAAGGATTTTGCTTATTCGAGCAATGAGTTCATTGATTTACGAAATAGACGGTTTAATGTTAAAGATAAAGGTAAAGATAGTTTATTGTTTCAACTGTGTACAGTGGTGTTACATGTCATATAAATTAGTCATATGTCATTAAAGGATAGTCTAGAACTCTCGTTGCGCTACCAACTTGCTTGACCAAAAAGAAAAAGAAAGAAAAGAAAGATACATTTATTCACTAACACACAGGACACACATATTAAACAATAGAATGAAAAAAAACAGATAAGACATGAAACCAGTGTGTCTCTGCGGCAGTGAACCGGACAACAACAATGACCAAACAACAATGAGCATTTTGGTACCTACCCGGACCAACAAACATGAGTGTGGTGTCATTGGATAGTTCAAAACAAAAAGTTACGATGAGGGTCAGACAAGGATCGCTGTGCATTCGGATAAATTCAAATCCTAAACTTCTACAAGTTGGTTCATCATTGAACCAGCGAGACGCCTCGTGCTAAGCATGCACACATCAACATCATCAGCCTATATACGTCCCACTGCTGGGCACAGGCCTCCTCTCTCATGTATGAGAGGGAACGGGCAGTAGTCCCCACGCTGGCCCAGTGCGGATTGGGGACTTCACATACACCTTTGAATTTCTTCGCAGATGTATGCAGGTTTCCTCACGATGTTTTTCCTTCACCGAAAAGCTAACGGTAAATATGAAATCATATTCCGTACATAAGTTCCGAAAAACTCATTGGTACGAGCCGGGATTTGAACCCACGACCGCCGTTTGACAGCCGCATGCCTGAACCACTGGGCTACCGTAGCTTTTTTACCGTAGCTAAGCATGCAAACCAATATAATTATGGACTTAAAATACAGACGCAATTGGTATATCAAACTATTTTAAGAATTACACTACACTTGAAATAAAACCGGATTGCTGTGGTTTTTGGCGACATGATCACGTACCGCATTGTACGCGTGTCAGATAAATCTAAATGTCACTTTTAATATGAAAAAATAACAGTTAAATTATCTTAACGCGCGTTCGAAACGTTACGTGATTACCCCTCGGGTCAGAATTATAAATGTTGTTCGCAGATTATACAGTGCTGACTTAACGTTTCACTTTGAACCAGAAAAACTGTATTTGTACTGCACTGATCCAGCGGAAAAATTAAATTTTAAAATTCCAGAAAGCGACATTGTATGAAAAAATGGTTTTCATGAATCAACTCGCAGTCTTGATCTTCCGAATGACTGGCTTAATGGTGATTTTTCGTTTCTCCTCTCATTTGCGTGCTTGATTTATGCACGATATCATTCATTTTATATTAGTATGAAGAAGTTTTTCCGGGAAATAAATCCGTAACTTAGCGAGATGGGAAACGTCAGCAACGGGAAAACAATGAGGAATTATTGAAAACGTGGAGGCAGCATGGAAATAATCCAAGGTATTTATGTCCTCATGTCCTCTGTAGTCTAGTTGGTAGTGACCCTGCCTACGAAGCCGGAGATCACGGGTTCAAATGCCGGGAAGGGCATTTATTTGCTCCTGAGTCATGGATGTTTTCTATCTATTTAAGTTTTTATTTATCTATATGAGTGCACGATGCACCGCCCCCTATAGCGTGTTGCCCGCGCGTTGCTGACGTCGCTCGACGTGCAGCGTTGAACCACGCTAGGACGGTTTTGCGCCAAATTGCAATACGCTTAGAGCAGAGGCGTATGCCACCCTACAGTCACCTAACAAATACTGCACACAGGTACTACCCGAAATGGAATCCTGGCGTCCCACCCGATACCTGGGACAGCCCACGACTGCTCCACTGCAACTCTATATTATAGACCTATAATACCTTTAGGCGTAGTACGGTTGCCATTTTATCACTTATCGTTGTGGATAAGACATCCATCACTCTCGCACTCGTATACTTGTCAGAACGTGTTAGTTAGCCTTCCCTATTAGTTGTAATATCGGAGCCCACCCGATCTCTGCTGTTACATTTTACCGATGACCTGTTACCTATCCACTTAACGAACGACCTGTTATTTATTTACTGGAGTTGAAATTATAAAAACAAACTATGAAGAACTAAAGGATAAATATATTCAGACTTTCACACGACTTTTCTTAACAATATATTAATGAAAAACACCCTAGCACTGTCCTTAATACTTTTCCTAACTTTCCTAACACTTTCCCTATGTACTTTCATATAATTTCCTATGTATTCTATTAATAAACTTAACTACACAAAGATTTTTCTAACGGTGCATCGAACTTGAAAAGGTAACGCAATTCCTTCTAATTGAGAAAGTTTTAAGTTCCCTTTTTTATTGTCTATGCCGGGTGGCCATTGTTCAACGTGAAGTAAATTTTAGCATTCTCCATCTCTACAATTATAAAAGTTTTAATTGCTCGCACTTTCGTAATTACGAAAAATACAGTCTCATGGGCAAAGGAAATATTAACGAACTTGAAAACCGGTCAAGTGCGATCAGGGCGCGCGCAATGAAGGAACAGGCTATTCGGTTTGATATAATAAGTAGATTGCCCTAAGTTAAAAAAAAACTAATTCACTAAACTAATGCCTCTCTCACAGAACGACCCCTACATAAAAACACAGTATAGCAAATTCTATTCTAAGAAATTACAGGCAGGTTCCAATTACAAAAAAAAAATTGCGTACCTACAATGTGTAAATATGTAAAATAAAAAAAGCATAGAAATCAGAATCCGTAAACAAAATTAATTATTTATTCTGCAAATAGGCATGTTCTGTCATTGGGCCAAATAGAAATTGTCGTAATAATAAATTAACATATATCAACAAAGGTTTGCCGTGTTGGTATTAATGTATAGGTATTTACACATACGCTTAAAGGATGTGATAAAAACCAACCATTTCGATTGGGAAAAGACTGAGTTATGAGATTTGATTATAACAATTGCTTTATGACTAGACACCTTATTTTGAACAATTATTTTGGGAATCGATATTTCCGAGATACCTGCCTAAAATACCAATAGCCTGATAGTCCACGAATCTATCAACATGGTTAATTGGTTATAAATATTTTGCTAAAAGAATGGAAAACCTAATTATTATTTAGCGTTATTTTGTGAAAACATAGCAGAGAATAACACGTTTTTCTATAACAGGCATGGAACGCTAAAAATCTTATGGCGATCACTTTTCAGAATGGGTGGGAACTTCGACAGTCGGTCCAGAAAAAAGTGCTAAATCAGTGCAAAGTAATATTGAGTTATTATTGAAATAAGGCTGGGACTTTTTTTATCGACGACCCAAAGAAGTTACGCTATGGGCTGCGATGAATATCCACGCAGATTTATGGGACTAAAATGTAAGTTGCTCACCATTTGTAGGCTTATTAAGAGAGTACATTACCTGAGCCCTTTTTTAGAATTACGATTTCTAGATCAGTATTTGTGTCGCACTGACGTTGCTGGGACCGCGCGCTACAAAGACAGCTGCAATGGTGACTAATCCTAAGCAAAAAACTCAAATATATTGGACGACCGCTTTAGCCTAGTTGGTAGTGACCCTGCCTACGAAGCAAGAGGTCCTGGGTTCGAATCTCGGTAAGGGCATTTATTTGTGTGATGAGCTCGAATATTTGTTCCTGAGTCATGGATGTTTTCTATGTATTTAAGTATTTATTTATCTATATAAGTATGTTTATCGTCGTCTAGTAGCCATAGTACAAGCTTTGCTTAGTTTGGGACTAGGTCGATTTGTGTAACATTGTCCCCTGATATATCGAGGTTTTGTTCTCGACTGTACCCTTCTTCGAAACTTGACCAATCGTAACAACATTTTGGAAACTGAATAAGAAATAAATATTCAATGTGCGACTGTTTTGATTTTTGAGATTATATTATTATTATTATTTAATAATTTATTCATATAAACAATTACAAAACATAGTACAATAAATGCCCAAATAAATGTATATATAATAGGCCCTCGCGGCCTATTGAGATAGGTCGTTTAAAGCATTGGTTAAAGCAACCTAAATGCTTATAAAAATAGCAACTAAGGAATATAGACGGGCAGACAGATATTGATTTGGTATATTGATCTTATTTGAAAGAAAAAAAAACGTTTATCTGCAGTCAAAACCCTGGGAAGAAAAAGTCGAAAATGTTTGTATAGAAAAATTACTACTCTTCTTTTCTCTAAAACGTCCCAATATTCAACTTTATTTCAATAAATTGACACTCTGTCAATCACCTTTTTTGCTAATTATTGTAGAGTTTAGCACCTCTACACTGTTTAGCAGCTGTCTGGAAGACTGAATAGAAGAAAGTTGAAGACGTAAAGCCGGCGCCTTCGAAGCTTAGGCCTCAGGGCAACGCAAGTTTAAACGTCCATTATCGACTTCATGATATACACCTCCGTATTGAGTCAATGTCGACCATTGGGACGTTTAGTCGTTTACCTTTATTATATTTTACTATAGAGCTGGGTATAACATAATTGCTACAATAAAAGACAAAGTATTTGTTTTTATTATGTTCTTATTATTTACATACCTAACTCATTCTTTAATAGTACATACAAGTTATCCCATATAACATAATAGACAAGTAAAATACATTATTTTATTATTTTTATTTTATTTATTGTGTGCTAAGCTTTACCCAAATCTTTCCACCCTATTTTCGCACATCAGTAAAAATTTTACTCCATCCTCAAACAAACTTTCAACCCCCTGTTTACCCCCTTGAGAGTGGAATTTTCATAAATCCCTTATTTGTGGGTAACCTATCTATTGTCAAAAAATCAGCTTTCTAGGTTCAACGATTTGGGCTGGGCGTTGATTTAAGTGAGTGAGTCAGTCAGTCAGTCAGGACCTTTACGTTTATGTATTATATAGATTTCATCCCTTACCTACTTTGCACTTTCTAAAGTAAAAACGTGTGAAAGCATCAATGATCGCTGCTGATTTCACTGCAAAATATCTGTAGCATTCCAGTCTCAAGAGTAATGCACTTCAATATTTGCTGGAATGGACTCCGAAGCGCATTGTCTACGTGATCCTAATTCTGAGAGGACGCACGCCGCTCATGGCGTGAATTTCAATATCTTACATGAACCAGATTTAATTCCTTCATACGTCTTAGGTCACTAGCATCTGGGAGTGCGGAATCTGTATGCGGCGTTTTGTACTTTATACAGCGTATGATAACGTAGTGATGCTAAATGGATAGTAAACCATCAAATTATTGAAGTAAAGCTGTACCGGCAATACAGCTCGCACAGGTTCGAGTCCTGTCTTGGGCTTTCCATTATATTTGTCCTCTGAATCCTTACGCTTTCATAGAAAAACAAATTGCACGTCAACTATGAACCTAAACGCAGTATTTCGCGACTGAAACACCAATTTCCTTGATTTTCCGTACAGCGATTAGTACAAATAGGAGACTGTGACATCATACTTAATATGAATCGTTTCGGCTGCCGCCGGCGATTCCGTGTTTGGTATGGTGTTCTTTCATTGTAGTTGCTCTCATTCAAGTATTTGTTTCTCTACAAACACTGGTTTAAATGGCATACTAAAAAAATCTTAGGACACAAGCCTATAGCGTAAGATTCCAAACTAGCGTTAGGCCTTATCAACTGCAGTTTGCCACCAAACGCGGAAGTAGCCGAAAAGGTCAGAATAGGTGTGGTGGAATTGACCTGGATTCAACTCCATAATGTTTACCATTTCTGGCGGATTAGGTAATCGATACGAGAAATAAGTTTGGGATTCCAATTTGCACACTGCACAGGCTTGAACGCGCGCCAAATTAAACTAAATGAAAATGCGCCTAAAACAATACGAAATAAAAATGTCTGACTAACCTCCCTGGGTCTGATTTGACATTACAAAATGCGAGTTTCCCGGCATGTCAAAGGGATATCCTCACTTTCATTCGGCCCTGGTGAACTGTCGAAACTCACACATACGTTGATGAACACGACTTTAGAATGTGCGTCTGTGTGTCGCTGCATTGCAAGTGCAATTTATTAATTATTAACAGGTTTCGACATATTTCATTATTATCATCATCATCACATCAGACCGAAAGACGTCCAGTGCTTGCTGGACATAGGTCTTCCCCAAAGAGTACCAAAGTGACCAGAACACGCCACGCGAGTCCAGCAGACTTCCGCGACCTTTACCAGGTCATTAGTCCGCCTTGTCGGGGCCTACATATTTACAATTATTAAATTTCGCATGCTGAGCCGCTACTGATGTAACAGCATTGCAGCTAAGCATAGGTTGATTACTACTTCTAAATTCCCACAGAAGGCCCATAAAGAAAATACCAAGTAAAAACTACACCGCAGCAAAGCAAGTTCATAAATCCAGGCAAACCGAGGCACTATCACTGTGACAGATTTAAACGCCCCGTAGATAACGAGGCGGCATTGTAGGTAGCAAAGGTTGGCACTTTTGTCCTTACAAATTATGGTGCACTTACATCGCAACGCTATGTAAATCAAGGAAGAGGAATGTCCTGGGAAAACGTGGTTTATGCACAGTTTAACACGTTTTAAAGTGAGTACGTGGTGGTAAATTAGAATGTGTCCGTGGCTTCATGCGAAGGTAGAGACATCATGAATCCTAGACAACTGTTTTCTTCGGACTGACTGAAAAAATCACCTTATTTGTGTCTACACAAGTAGAGAAGACAATCCAGGTGTTTTGTATCTCTTGTTAACTTACTGTCTACTTTTAAAAATGTTTTTACATTTTATACCACGACCTGCGAGATGTGTCGGGGTGACATCACACAGCGACCGACCTGTGATAGCCGAACTGCTTTTTCAGTCACGTTATGAGGGAAAATGATAATAGCGTAGGTACAATATACAATTATGAAATACAAACACTACTTATTATTTAGGCGACGAAACAGCGTGGCTCCGTTGCCGACAAGTCCGGTGTAGAATTCGATAGGTTGCCCCCAGAACTGCCTAGATACAACAACACCATTTGGCCAGAAATCATCACACGCGATGGTCTCCTACAGCGGCCGTGGCATTTTAATGTAGTGGCGCAGTGAAGAATATACAGGTACTAACTTGACTAACTGTTGACACAGCCAGCTGACAGTTTATTACGGTATCGAGCCCGAACCGATGACTGCGAGTACGAACTTGACCGTACGCAAAACAGGAATTATCAAGTATTTAAAAAGATCAGAACTCTTGGATGAATTTGTAAAAGAAATCATTTTAAATTTCATCCTGACGAGACAAAAACGGGCGATCGTCGCGATTTATATACAATTGAAATATATTCGAGCAATCACAATTTCTATTTCCTAGATTGACACGTTTTGTGACACAGCTGAACTAGAAACAGCGAAGCCATTATTTTCAAAAGTTAGATAGTGTGAGGGTGACACTTATTCGCCATCCCATTCCATCTCAAACTTTTCACCTACAAAATTTAATATCTTAGCTCTATAAGAAAAAAATAATAATAATTCAGATGTATAATTTGGTTTTACTTATGCATATATAGAACCTTTATTTGGTAATCTAATCAGGGTAGAAAAAGCGCTTGTATAGTTTACCTAATGTTATCATCCATCAGTTACATAAAACGTCTTGCTTTTTTCACAGACATGCGATATCTGATGAAGCCGTGAGCTGTTTCCCCATAAAAAAGACGACTTCCTCCGTCCTCCGTCCTTCCTCTCCCAGGCTAATTTTTTTTTGTTCGCAAGTCCATACTAAGTGCTGACCCAGTCATCGGCGGGAGAGGAGCGATCCGCTCTTACCAGTCTTATCTGCCAGTCTCTGTTTTCAGAAGGAGTTCTGTAAAGGTGTTTATACAAAACTTTACAATACCATATGCACACTGTTTATTTGCGTTGGCCCTGCTGCGGTACTTGTGAGGTGACGAAGAGCGTGTTTGTGTACCGATAGAGCTATATTTAGTGCTCGTTTCGCTGACGCTGTCACCCCTCTCACACCACTCAACTACCTCTGAAATCGACACAGTTAAACAGTATGCCAATAGTAGTTAAGCATTTCTCAAAAAAATGCAATTAATTATTTTACGCGATTTCTTGACACTTCTATGTTCTTCTATTAATTTTTACGATCTCTTTCCATCCCATCAAGAAAAAGTGACCCTAAATTACATATTTTTTTGAACTCTCGTATTGTGTAACCGCCCACACAAAAACGTATATTACGGGAAACGGTAACACAATAAGACAAAATATGTCAAACAAAATTCACAATACATGTTTTCTACAGGGCAGGGGTTGAAAAAAAATATGTTCCAGAACAGTACGTGGTTTCCCCTCCCAACAATCTTCCTCTGTCCCATCTGTGCGCAGCTCGGCTTACGAATTGCGTAAAAAGAAAGCCCACGAATAAAGGAGAACAATAATAATTTTAATCAAAAACAATGAGATTGCGCTCGACGCAAATTGCGCTTCTTCTGCCATTAACATGATGATGGAGCGTTGTGACGCCTGCCGGGAGGTGTTTGGGACCCTGTCACACTGAAGCGTAATACTAAGTAGGTATTAAAAACACGAGAACTTTTTAGATACGCCTCTTCCTGATGTCGGTTCTGGGGGTTCAGTCCGGTCAGTCTTACACACACATGAGTAACAAGGATGTATGTATTAGACAATAATATAAATATTAGGGGGGACAGTCTTACACAAATCGACCTAGTCCCAAACTAAGCAAAGTTTGTACTATGGGTACTACACGACGATAAACATACTTATATAGATAAATAAATACTTAAACACACAGAAAACATCCATGACTCACGAACATTTATTTGTGCTCATCAAACAAATTAATATCCTTACCGGGATTCGAACCCGGGACCTCTTGCTTCGTAGGCAGGGTCACTACCAACTAGGCTAAAGCGGTGTCGTTAATACCACAAGTGGGAACGAGATACATTGTCAAATCTTCTGTATCTCAGCGCGTATTAGTAGGCTTTTTTGTTAGACTCTAATTTGTTTGTCACCACCCTGTCAAAGTGTTGTACTGAAACTGATGTTGCTAAATTGTAACTGACATTAGACGTCTAAAATATATTTAATTAGTCTTCTGATACTTTACCATCGCGCATCGTCCCTTTCGGGCCGTCCTAGGACGACATCAGGCCCCTATTTTACCAACTTGACAATTGTCACCTGACAACGACAATTCTCCGTAAATCGCTGATTCCACAATTACTTGTGGACCTAGCAAACCACCTCAACTTCTAGAACAAGCAATGTATGGCGAGTTGTCAGTGTCAGGTGACAATTGTCAAGTTGATGTAATAGGGACCAGGTCTATTATATACTCTATCTACGGCAGATACCGTTTCTTTACTGCCCGCCTACATTGAAATGAGTGCTTTCTAACTAACACGCGACGTGCGAAAACGGAGCGGCGTAAATGCACATTATGTTCTTTTTCTCAAACATGCAAAGAAATATTGACGTTATGTTCTTTCATAATGGGCCTTGAAGTGTCACGTTTCAGGCGCAGCGAGACGAAAGATCCGTAATGGCATTTCGTACGAAATTGGAGGCCTAGGCCTACAAGATGATATTTTTTAGTTTCCATTCCACAATTTGTGGCACAGCATCACGGCCATTGAAATTATAGAAAGATATGTATAGAAATGCTTACATTACTTTGCCAATTCCCGCTGCGGCTACACTAGATACACTGTTCCTGTTTTTCAATTACCTTACAAAAATAGTCAAAAATAGCGATTAACTAAACATGTACGTAAATTTGTACCAAATGATGTCATTTCGTGCGATCCCGGAGTCCCGGAGCATATTTATTAAAATTATTATAAAAAAGAAGCCGATTCCATATTTTTCCAACAATAGGCATGATGACAGTAATTGAAAATCACTAAAATATGGTATTTTCTTAGTGAAAATTTAAATGAATTCGAAAAATGCTCATATTTTTTTATTAAGTAAGAGATTATTATTTTATTGATTAAATTATACTGAAAAATACGGACGCCCGCCATGATATGTTAATAAACACCAATCAGAGCGCATGACGTCATGTTTGTATAATCAAATACCCATAACGGCCATTACCACAGATTACAGAGAAAATTACGTACAGAACGAATAGTAAGACAGGGATAGAACCATGTTATCTGTCAGATCTTCATACGTCATTGTCCCGCTTTCTCGCTCGCACGGCCATCACGGTCATTCAGCCATGAAAATTAAAGTTTCATTTCTTGGAGTTTTTTTTACTATTACATTGCATGTTTGAGAAAAGCACTATACATACTTACTTCGGCGTGAAAAGGTGCGTGAGAAGCCTCATTACTATCCATTATAGGCCGGGAGGCCTATGTAGTAATGTACTATTACTTCCACACATTATATTACTATTGGTCAAATGTTATACTGACATTATACTGACTAGTGAGAAAATGTGTGCAACATCAATAAGCTTACGTCAAACTACAAAATCCCGCTTACCGATCCTGCCCCGCCAAGTTAGAGAGCGCCTTATGGTTGACATTATTTAATGTAACTGACTTTTTGTAAAGATATCATTGGATTTAGAATCTCCTACCTTGGATGGTAAAGTCGATTTAAATAGACTAAGTACTTTGACGCAATTCGCATTACATAAAACATATCTCAAGTATACACAGCAGTATTCTAATCATTCTTGAGTCTGACCGCGACATATTATTTCAATATATTTCATAAACTTTGTGTTACTTCCTTTATTATACGTGAAATAAAATCGCTAAGTCAATCCTTCTCAACTGTCAGAAACCGTAAGCACTCGTAGACTTAACCCATTTGAAACAAATCAATGCCACATGTACTATGCCGTACCGTATACAATTGTTTTCCACTTTGTAGTGAACTCATTTGTTATTGAATGGATTGACCGAGTTACCGTAACCCTGTTACGCTACATTCTAAGCAACTACGTAACAATACGTAAAAACAGTCTTTATAATAATTCCCATTTTATTCCATCTGGCGTAAAACGTTCTTTACAAGCGATGAGTACAAAGCCATTTACGTTTTTACATGGATATTATGTTCATAGTAACAATCTTGAGTTAACAACCAATTTATTCCAAAGTATAAGTAACGACTCTCAGTTCCGTCTTCTATCGCATTACCGAGACATGGCTTTGGATTATTTCATCTTAAAAGCGTCTTTAGCAATATACTTTATAACAACTTTCTCCGTTATCCTTAAGTAAACTTCCTGACTTACTTTTTATTATTATTATAAAACATCAAAGTTAGTGCCAATGTTTATTCCTTTTAATTGCAAAACCTTTTCAACGTATAATTAAGACATGTTCCAAACAGGTATTAAATTAGGATAACAATTTCCTAATAGGGACAAACACGGTTGAAATTTTTGTTTGTGTTATGAGGAACTTAAATTTTCCAAAGATATTTAATAATTGTACTTAGCTGGCCTTAATATTGGTCACCTATAAAAATTACATGCAAGTAGTACTTCTCGAATAAATATATTATTATGATTGCCTAACAATCTAAAAGTGACAATATTCACTGCTCCTATGATTTGCGTTCAATTCGGTAATACACAAACTGAAGTTAACAAAGAAAACTGTTAAGTTAAGACTACTAAGCTAAGCTACTTAGGCTAAGTTACTTATTGATGATTTCGGATCTTACTATAGGTACTTTGAGGATTGGCATATTATTTGAGTAGATGAAAATCTAAACAATCTGGGTTGCTCGTGCGAAATCATAGCGGGTTATATTTATATCGTTTTATTTCTGTAGACGTCATTGATTAAGTTGTCTTGTTTTTTTTTCACACTGTTACCTAATAAAAGCATACTCCAACTATAGTGCTACTTCTGAAATTCCTTGTTAGTGATAAAATAGTTAACCTTAAGGACTATTCAAACAATTTAAATAACGAAAATGCAATAATCATAACTCAAAAACTACTTTGAAAAACCACAGAAACCAGGAAAGTTCGTTAACGATAATAAAAGCCTATCATCCTTACAAAGAAGTGTTCTTTGCAAAGAAATGCAGCGCAAAAATAGAACGTCATTGTCAGTGACGGAAGACCTTTCAAGTGTAGGCTTGGCGCATGAAAAGTGTCTGAAGTGGAGCGGAGACGTAACTGTGAAAAATGCATGTCGTATGCTCTGCGTAATAAGACTACGCCAGCACTTTTGTAAGTGTGATGAGCTCATTCGAATTGTTATTTCGAGTGCCCTTCGATGTGGTGTTGGATTTGGTGTGAAGTTGGACACAGTTTTATGCTGGCTATTTTGCTTTGTGGTTTTGGCAGTATTTCAGCCAATGCTTTTCGAAGAGAACGCGGGTATTGGACATGTTTCGGGATCTGCGATAAAGAGAAACTAGTGGTTGAATAGTTTTATGAGCATTTATTAGGGGTTCGTTACGCTAAATGGTGTAGCATTTTTCCCAGTATGGGTAATTGTATATGTTTTACAGAGTGGCTTTAGAACATATTATATACCTTTGATTATTAAACCACATGTATGTTACGCCATACATAATTATAAAAGGACTTAAAAGAAAACAATGCTTTGGTATTATTATGCACTGTTAACTTATTTCTTGGATTTATGTTTTGGAAGGATATATAATATTTATTGCGGTTAAACGCATTATCAAAAGTTGTCTTTTTTTTTAAGCAACGTTCTATTTCCTAGCTTACCGCTGAGGATCGTGAGTCCTTTTGAATCTATCAAACAGATGACATGACATGAAGCCATCGGTTGCCTTCTGTTGCTTAACGTATCGCAACATTCACTGGAATCTCCAGCTCCTGCGATATTTGGTTTTTGGTGAGGTAGGGTACAGCGTAATGTCATCCGGCTCGCTCTAATTTGAAGCAGCCCAACTGGCGCCTCGCAGAAGACCACGGCATTCCCCATGTTACTCCTTTGGAGTTGCATGCGTCTATAGGCTGCGGTGTCCGCTTACCATCAGGCGAGCCGTACGCTTGTTTGCCACCGTCGTTGTATATAAAAAAACACCGTTTGGGACCCCGGCCTCACGGTCTCTTTCCTTCCACTTTCCCGGTCACTCACGATGCTCAAAATTATTGCAATCTTTGCGAGCAATGTGGCGAAAATATCGCATTATATGTAGCAAATAGATCGTAGACAGGCGCTGAGTGTACTCGACTTATTTTTAGTTATGTTATTATAGATCTCAGAGCGCTGGAAACTCAGCATCATACTGGGCTCGCTGAGAGCACGAATCGGCATTGCCGTCATACGCGCCACCGGTATGTGTATATTGTGTATCCGCGTTACACGACACCGCTTTAAACCCGTAGCAAGGGGCGGATACTCCGCGATTTACGTTTATCGCTACAAGTACATGCCGGTGCCCACAACATTGAGGAACCGGCATGAGTACTTGTAGCGATGAACGTCGACGACGTCAGAGGGCCATAAATCTTAATGTTTTGGCTGAGAAAAAAGCGCCTTTTGTAAAGATCAAAGGAGTGTCCCTTCTGTAAGTACTTGTACTATTATCTATTCTGTGCCTGTAGCCAGATGGCTCGGCTTTTGGCGACGGTGCTGCTCTCCCCCCGCATTTGGACCAATACCCTTTATTTGCCCCTACTTCTAAGTTTTTTTATTTATTTATTTATTTATTTATTAGGCACACAAAACAGATAACATTCATAACATAGATTGTACAAGATAAATCGGGGGATCTGGTTAGGAATGCTATCCAAAACATGTATGCACAGCATGATTACAAGTAACAACGAGCGAAAACTATCCTAAAACTACACTAAAATAATACATAACAATATGCTTAAGCATGCGAACTAGATCATAAGTATGTATTATTATTTTATGTTTACAAATATGTATGAGCAGAAAAAAAAAAAAACAAAAGATAACCAAATAAAAGTACCAAATAAAAGTAATATTATTAACATAGAACATAGAACACTAATTTTACCAATCTTAATTGAAGTTAAGTTAAGAGGTTAGGACGTTTAGAGGCACGATGACAGAGAATTCCGACTAACTGTCTCCTAAATGTCATAAGTCGTGAGTTAAAAATATCAATCTCACTGTGTTTCGATACCAGGTCATTATACTGACGACACATTCTGACAATGGGGTTGTAAAAAGAAGTATTGTTCCTATATACCTGGAGAGCAAACGTTTTAGGAGCACGGGATCTAAATCGGGGTATATTGAACGTAACAAGCGACAGGATTTCCGGTGAGTCAATATTGGAATGGAAAAGTTTGTGCAGAAATAATAAATCCAGTAGTAGACGACGAGAAGCAAGGGAGCAAATGCCATAAGAACACAGTCGCTGGTCATAGCTCTGGTGTTTCAGGTCGTGTTTGTATCGATACGACATAATTTTAAGGCACCTCTTCTGAACTCGTTCAATATTGTTAGAATGAACGGTGTAAAACGGAGACCAAACAGTGGAACCATACTCAAGAACACTACGCACGAGACTGTTAAAGAGACAAAGTAAGTTGTAAGGTCTCTTAAAGTCTTTGGTAATTCGAAGAATAAATCCAAGCAATTGGTTAGCTTTTTTTGTAATAACCTCGTAATGAAATTTAAAATTCAGTTGTTCATCAAACCAAATACCTAGATCCTTAGCAACCGTTTTGCGAGCAAGCTTCTGACCAGCCAAGGCATAGTCGTATAAGAATTTTTGTTTTTTATTAGAAAAAGAAATTACAAAGCATTTACTTACATTCAAAAACATGCGGTTACTGACACACCAGACTGAGATATAGTTTAGATCCCTTTGCAGCATTGAGCAGTCAGAAGGACTGTTAACGCTAGTATAAACTTTCAAGTCATCCGCGTATAAGAGAGAATGGCAAGACAGACGGCTCACCAAATCGTTTATAAAAACAATAAAGAGTAATGGTCCTAAGTGCGATCCTTGAGGCACACCCGATGTTATAGTCACAGGAGCGGACAAAAATCCGTTAATAGCTACCAGTTGACTTCTTTTATTTAAATATGAGCAAACCCATCTGAACAAACTACCGTGTATCCCGTACAACGCAAGTTTATGACAAAGTATACTATGGTCAACCTTATCAAATGCCTTTGAAAAATCCGTGTATATGGAATCGACCTGCCCTCTAACTGCAAAATTGGTACAAAGGAAATTTTTATATTCTAATAAATTTGTGACAGTGGACTTGTTTTTAACAAAGCCATGTTGACTATTTGACAAAAATATTCTGAAGTGATTGTACAAGTAATCATAGACGAGGGATTCAAAGAGCTTGGCCATACATGACAGAATACTTATGGGCCTATAATTTTCACAACATGACTTGTCACCCGATTTGTGAATAGGGACAATGTGAGCCATTTTCCACACCACCACCACCATTTATGTAATATTGTATAACAATTAAATTAATAAATTTATAATAATTTTATCATAGAGATGTTAGTACAACATTTCGAAGGCGTCAATGTTCTGCCTAGGGGCGGTGATTGTCCACTTTCTACACATTCGAGTCTGATGGGAAAGACAAAAGTGTGCGAACGATGTTTAAAGCAACGTTAGTTAACATTTAATTTCAACAGGAGATGTTTCTCCCTGTCAATTGAAAAGCAGCACTGCAACACTTTAATGCCAGCTAGCCTGAATATATCTTCCAAATAAAAGACGTGAATTCATTTCACGAAATATTACCCAATTTCAATAACGTTAGGAATCCCAATTCTAGCGCTATTTTTCTCTTTCCATTAACGTTCCTAGGATTCCAATCTGTATTGAATTTATTCCGCTGGGCGTTCAAACTGTTTCGTTTACATCCGGACACCAATTGTAAAACGACGATTTTAATAAAACGAGATAAATTAGATTAGATCACTTTATTTTATTTTGAAAATTTACATGTCATTTAAAAATATTAAAATAGCATGAAATATCAAAACGATCGTCAGAGTCTATATAAATAATATAAATGAATGTCAAATCAAAATTCATTACAAAAAGAAAACCAACATAATAATCAGGAACAATTGAAATAATATTAAACTGGTACAAACGTCAAAGATGTAAAATGTGTTTAAATGTGAAATTGTGGACAAAAGCTAGGGCATCCTAGATATAATTTATCAAAAGTCAAAAAAATATTTGCATACAATATACATACTAAAATAACAATGTGCCATTTGATACACAATGTTTGTTTTCGATTTGGAAAGTATAAGTTCCATTAGTCGGCGTGCATATATATATGTCGTTCGAGGTCTCGTTTTTAATTGTGGCGGGTAGGAGCTCGTACGAGTACATCGATGGGCCATTTATTACGCGCTAACATTGTTTTCAGTAAACATAAAAACAACATTTTAATCTTATTCTAATCATTTTTATCTTAGCACTCCACCGTAGTCCGTGGCAGCTTAAACTGCATTATGGAGTGAAAAAAGTGGAGTTCCTCAGAAAAAAGTACAGTATATCTATGAATTATGAAGAAACAAGGTTTAGTGTATAGATAGTATTATAATTGCGTCCTGAGCTAGGAAACCCTGTGTTACAGGACCCTGTTTCGTACACAAGGTGCAAGTTATAATGAGTATCAGTATCTTATATAATATCTATAAATAGATATGACACTTATTAAAATTCCGAAGGCTCATTTTGTCAACTACATAGTTTTTGGTGCCGAAACGTATTAAGTCTGAAATATTAAATTATTATACCTACCGCTATATCAAAACATCGAAATTATAGCATGTAAACTATTAACCGCCAGGGTATCGACGTCACCCCGCTTCGAGGGGTGCCTATTTCCGCTCTAAGGGACACAAGCTAACCCTAACCTAACCTACAAATAAAACTAATAATCGTATCATTTGTTGTTTTTTTACCGCGCCCCCCTTAGAGGGCTTTTTAAGGACTCGTGCAGCACTCTATTAGTTGCCAATGTTTTGACCTAATCTAAGCCCCTTATCTATCATTTGTTTATTTTGTAAGGTCACAGTTTTAATTGTAACCTAACCCACTTATTAGCAATAGTTTATTTTCGCATCGCAATTTTAAAGTGCAGTTCTGTAGGGTTTTTAGCATTTCTGAATGATTTTTTGATCGTGGCGGTAAAATGATATTAGGGAAAATGAGATTTAGATTTTTCGTAGCATCGGAATTATGAAAAGGAGGTTAACAAATCGGTTGTCGAATAATAAAGTTGGCAATCGTTCTTCTGGTTACTGAGTTTCGGGAAAACGGTAATGTGGGAAAACAAACCAGCGAAATTTCAAAAGTACGGTAAACAAAGTATATGGATTATAAGAATTCGGTTAACCGTTTTCGGACAAGTGAAAATCGGGCAAGTTATTTTTAAAACTTCAATAGGTTACCGCAAAAATATTTAATTCAGTTGTCGAAGTAATTAGGCGCCTTTAGGAAAATATCCAAAAAAAAAGCAATATAAAACTTGATCTAGCGAAATCCGTCCATCTATGCACAAGTTTATAGTTCTCGGGTGGAAGATGGTGGTATAGGTGGCCAAAGGGTACAGGGACATTAGGTAGGGATTATTATAATTTAGTATTATACGAGATATTTAAGTTTGAAGTTTTGTTTATAACTTTTCAATATGACATATGAAAATATATTTTGCAAATATCTCGGCTCCGATGCATTTTAGTGCATCAGAGCCGAGATATACTCGTAATAAAATATGTTTGTTTTAAGTAGATCTATCATAATCTACCACTTTTAATGACAACATTTTTAATCTGAGGTAAATATTAAGTTTTTTACCGTTTCAAAATTGGAACAGCTGTGGACGCGCCAAGGAGCTTATATATATTATGTCGAGTTTGAAATTTTATTTCAATATGTTCCGTGCGAAAATCTGTCAATCCTATTGATGGAAATGTTGTTACTTAGAATGAAGTCCTCGAAAAAAAATTGACCGGCATAGTTAAATATCTTCGAAGATAATATGGGTGGACGAGTGCAAAATTCTAAATATGATATTCACCCTTATACCGACAGCTGACAGGTTACGGATACAGCACCCAACCTACGCCTCCAAATCCGCAAGAGGCACTATGAGCATAGTGGTAGATATTATATTACGGCTGAGAAATTTGAACGTATACTCCATTGTGGACTGGAATTACTTACTTAGTTGAAATTCCGGTACCGCATGGGCATAGAAGACTACATGCCCATGCGTTATGTACAAGGTTCATTTACTAACTATCAAAGCCTTTATTACAAGCCTTCATTACTTAACAAAGTTGTCCGCACAAATACTCAAAGGAATGAACTATACAGCAAGTATAATGACCTGTGTCGCTCGTTTCTATTCATTTTTCCGCGTTGACGCACCGCAATGTTTTAAGAAGAGAATTTATGGAAAGGGCTACGTGCCCCGAATTTGATGTGAACTCTCCTCTCTGGCTGAGGGAAAAATTAATAAGAATAATGTTTACATCGTTGTAAAAAATTAAAACTACTTTTTTATGTAAACAAGAGGGATTTAGCGATTACTCTTTTTAAGTCGAGCATGTTTTATAGAGTCATAAAAATGGGACGAATTCTAGTAGATCTCTATCAATTTGAGATGGAAATGGTCGTATTTCAAAGGCTTTATTTAGTCTTTCTGTCGTCGTTTAAGCTTTGCCGTCTAAGTTTAATACTAAATTAAATCCTCCATATAAAACGCGAGTAATTCTTTTTGTAGAGGATTTTGGGCCTAAATTGCTAAGCCTTATTTTTCAAGGGGAGCGGAATTTGAGAATCCTTTCGTCGCGCGAAGTTCAAATGGGCTCTTAATGCGATCGGATTCAGGGAAGAATTCTGCTAATGTTAAACGGAATCTGCACAATCTGATTGCTTCAATAAGTTCCGGACAGTTTCCTTTTATGCTGTAATACTTTGAGATTCTCAACGCTCTCTGCTTTGTTCGAGGGTACGCGGAACTTTTGAGATTTTCGAAACTTGCTCGTATACAGATGATAAAGTGAGAAATGTTTTTCCCTCGCAAAGTCTTTATGACATGGATAGAAGATTTATTTTCACCTGACTTGTGGTAAGGGTTTTTCACGTCAGCTATTCAGAAAAGAGTCATTGTTGCCTTTAAATTAGGAGTTTCCATTTTCCTCATAGAAGGTGATAAGTAGGCGGGTGTGAACAGCAGTATGTGTTACTCGGTAGCAATTTTTTTTTCACCTTGGCCATAAACAGTCGAATTCCTCGTACGCTCAAGATTCTACTTTAGAACCTCTCGCTTCACTTAAGATTCTGAGTAGAATGTTTCGCTTCTCAAAATTCAATAAACTGCTCCCTCCATAAACTCATTTTCTTCCTTGAGATACAATCTACTATTTTCACTGTACTCGTCCCATAATATAATATCAATAATATTGTCATAAATAAAAGGTTTATCTAAACGAAGGTATAGCCTAGTGGCTTGATTAAATACTTACGTATAAAATTATATTGTCTCTTTCTCACGAACAGAAATCTCATTAATTGATGATAATTGATTTTTACAGCATTTTAGCTAACATAGGTTTTAGTGAAGAGTAATAAATAAGGACCTTAAGTTTTGATTTCGTATTTTTTTCGAGCGTTTGTCTCGAATAGTGATATGCATGCTATTCTTCGATAGAATGCAAAATATGCGTCAGATGGTTCCCCATTCCCTGGTTTAGCCTTAACTTAGTATTTTTAGTTAAACTGTAAGGAATTTATGGCTTAAACGACATTGTTATCTCAAAAAACACTGAGTCAGGCGACACTATACATAATTATATACTTTACTTATTGGAGAAATTTTGGACAGTGATTCACTTGACCTTATTGACAGAGGACATCACTAGGATATCAATCATTCTGAGTGACATAGATACCAAAATGGGGGATATCTCCCCTTTTCGGTTTACCATTGAATTGCCGACAAACATTTCATCGAATATTATTTCAAAGACAACGTTTCAAGTATTTTCATTTCATCGACAGGTCATCCCGTCGAAAACTCGATACTAGGTAATTTGAACCGAGGTCTTTTAATTGGTAGTTGACTTATTTCAATCAAATTCATGTCATGGCTTTTCATTTCGAGTTTTTTTTATAATTTTTTTTTTACTTGTAATAATATTTATTCCGCATAAAATTATTTCAATTGGTAATATTCGTAATCGAAACTAAACGCAATCACGTCAGTCGGCTCACTCTGCGAAATTATAGATATGTGGGTAGTTTAAGTCTTATATTATCTCTACAGACTTATGTCTTGTTGATTTTTGTTTTTTTTTTATTTTAATTTATAAATAGATCCTGCTCCTGCATTAGGGTGTGTTTTTTTTGCAGTAAACGATTTACACCAATTTTTCTTAGTTTTATTATACATACATATTATACATTTCATCATTTGTCATGATGATCAGAGCTCGCGTGCCGTCTTGTTATAGCCGTGCAGTGAGTCGACGCCACCCCGCTGCGCGGGGTGTCTATTTCTGGTCTGAGGGACACAAGTGAACCCTAACCTTACCGACCTAAAGCAGATTTCGCTTATGACAAGCCATTTTTGTCCACCCAGATATTTTTTTGTTATAAACGATTTACACCAATGATTCTTAGTTTTATTATACATACATACATATTATACATATTTGCATGTCACATAATTAACTAGGTACTTACATAATTTGAATAATGTATAAATGTGCAGTAGGACATATAAAATAGTATTAAAGTAATACGTCGAAGAAATTTATTGCAATGTTATGTAGTTGTGCCAATGAAGATAATTTGAAACAAATCAGCGATTAAGTAATATTCGTTGAATAGTATTTCTACTTAGTTAGATTAATTTAAATGAATAGTAGTTGAAATAAAACAACGCTAAACAATATTACTAGTACTAAAGTTTCGATGAATCGTTGTCGATGAAATAATATTCGATGAAAAGATTGTCGACAAAACAAGAGTACACCCCCCTTTTCCCTTGCAAAAGTGCCAGTGCGACCTACTTGCAGAATAAAAAATCTCTCTCTTTAAAATGTAAGATTTAAAATAAAAACGAATGGAACTCCGACCCTAATTTTGAGACACAGAAATTACTTTAATATAATGTCGTAGGGGGCCAAGAAGTCACATTTTGTCATCTTATATCAGTCCCAGTAGGTAAATCCCATTCTGCTTTCTCAGAAGTAGAAGTCATTACATTACTTTTCAGTATTTTATTAACACGCAAAATAATAATTAATTGAACTTCAAGAGTTAACCATATCGGTCAGCTTATCATTATCTGATGAACTTGGCAATATGGTGAACCTCGGGGCTACAAAGTTTACGGTCAAGTCGTTAAAAATACACCTATCAATTAGATCTTTGAATAATATCTAAGCTAAATTAACAATACTAAGTACTGAAAAGTTTTTGGAACAATAAATTCTTTCACTATTAAAAAGAAGATTTCTTCAGCTGACCAGAAAAAAAATGTTCTAGAGCTATATAATGAAATTCTCAAAGTTACACCTGATCCCATCAATTACCTCACTACTGAACATTGAAAGTACCATTTGAGACACAAACTTGTAAAATACTTTACCAGACGGCAAGACTGATGTATCGTCAAATACCAAAGTTCCGCATTGCGTTGCATTCCACTTAAGCCTACACAACTTAATCAAACATACTTGTGAGCACAGGAAGAATGCCGCACACCCTAAGGTCCGTCGAGTAAGGATAACAGATGACTGGTAATAAATTCGGGTCCGTTCTTGCGGGGCATTTGGCCAGCCTGACGAGTACAATTGTCTGCTTCCTGGCCGTTGTAATAAAGCATTGTACCTAGGACTTTATTAACACTTTAATTTGTGAGTGCAGTTAGACATCTAGGTTCTAGAAAAGTGAGCATTGTTGTTTAAAAAGGGGCGTGATGATCATTTATTTGTATAGTCGTTCGGTTTGAGTTGTGTCCAATCTACAGGAACAAAGCCTTTGTTGACCGAAACGGCAAAACACCAAAATTACCATATCGTAAAAATTCGTTACAGCCACCTAGAAAGTTCAATTGAATATCGACTCTATGTCCCTAAGTAATAGGGTACCAGTGCACTAATAGGAAAATGGCGGCCCAGGTGCCTTTGTACTTGTTCTCTTTTGTACTGATTCTCAGAGCTCAGGTAAACGCCAGGGATGTATTGAAATATTATAATTCTATTTAAAGCTATTTAAACTTTTGGCAAATGCCCTAGAGTTGAAAATACAGTAAAATGATAATGCATGCAGTTTTTATCTACGAAGTGTGCTTATCTTTTATAACGGACCATAATGAGGTAGCAAACCCGCACAATGAGGCAATGGATTGGACACAACTCAAACCGAACGACTATACCCTGTACTTCTTTACTTAAATATAAGTTTTATGATTTTGTAGCTTTCATCCGCCGTCATTCATAGCCTATTTCATCAGTAGGTATGTAGAATGAACCTTTAGAATGGAAATAGACTGTATTTAATAACGCCTTCGATCTTTACAATACGCGGATTCACATGCGCAGCTCTTTATATTATAAAGAGGCCATGCTATTCATTTGTGAATTTGTAAGTTTGGTAATCCCCGACACGACTTCTCTAATTTCTATTATTTCACCAGATATTCTGTAATACGGGCATATACTGTTTTTCCACCCCAAACCCTTTTTAGGGTTCCGTAGCCAAATGGCAAAAATCGGAACCCTTATAGATTCGTCATGTCTGTCTGTCTGTCTGTCCGTCAGTATGTCACAGGCATTTTACTCGAAAACCATAAGGTGTATTTGAATAAAAAAATAAGGATAGGGTGTATTTTGTTAACCGCTACATAGTTTTGCAATGAAATAACTAAAAAAGATTTTTTTTAGGGGTGCACTCCATACATAAAACCGAAAGTCAAAAATTATTTTTTCATTGCAAGCCCACGTGTGGTTCATCAATCGACAGGCCTTTCAAAATAAATATAAGGTTTCTAAGCAATTTTTTAGATTAAGTGAATAGAGTCAGAGATAATCGCCCCGAAAGTCACTAAAATTGTGTCCCCCCCCCTCTAATTTTTGAACCGTGTACTTTAAAATTATGAAAAAAATCATGTTCATAGGGCTTATAGAATTCTTTCAGCGATATTTGTTTTGAACAAGATCAGTTCAAAGGTTTTCGAGATATTTATAAAAAACTGCCTTCCTTAAAGAAAAGGACGTAAGTGCCATAAGTTTTTAGTAACGATATGACCTTTTTCATGTCAGACCCACCATACCCCTAGCAATACCCCTGGGGGTAGGGTGGGGCTGAACCATACCACCGTAGTGCTGTGCACTATATTATGCTTTATAATATTTATCCCAAATGTCCTGTTACCGTTATCGTATCACGCAGTGTAGTTGAAAAAGTTAGACTACCGTTATCTGTAGTAACCAGTGATTTAGTATATAGAACTAGATGCACAATGTCAAGCAAATATGCAAAGAAATTTGCCACAGAGCCCCAGAATGACAGCTCTAGTACATTTCAGTAGTTGCTAAAATAGCTTTAACTTATAACCTGCATCAAGATATATGTTTCATAAAAAAAGAACTCAGTGTTTTAGACCTTAAGCACCATATTAGCAAACCAACATCAAAAGATTAAATACTTTTTAGTTTATTGAGACATACAATGTGAATTGACTGCTCACGTCAAAACTTTAGTTAGCGTTTAGCGAATGAATGGAGTCGCGTTATAAATTTTATTTATTTCAACAGAAATTACTTGCTTTATTTAACAAGTGGGGAATAAACAGTTTCAAATATTTGTACAAATATTATATACAAAACAATTAATGAGATTTCCGTAAGTACCTACACATAGTACAGCTGACAGAGTCCATAAAAATAAGTCATTTTAGTTTCCTTGAAATAGATTCAGTTTTTTAAATAATTGTATTTTCGACCTGCCTTTACTTTTAATACTTTCTTTTTTGCGATGTAATGTAAGCGTACAGTCAAGTAGAGATCAGCTGTCGATTTTATTAAAACGATCCTATGGGTTTTGAACGTCACTCTCATGATCATCCGACATCTATAAAACGAGTATTACGAGATATATAAGGTCAAAAATGAATGATGATGAAAATTGGCAACAATTTTCGCATATCCAAATGATGTGTTGGGATTGTATTATAGAATTTTATTTTAGTTCATTAATGCTATTAATTACCTTTTGCCAGAAGGCAGAAGATAAAGCTAAGTGTATTGGAAGTAATTGAAATTAAAATATGTAATATAAAGAAATGGGCTTAGGTACGTTCATGAGAGGTGTGGCAGTTTTAGTAAACCTGTTCTTCCATTTTTTGTCGTATAACCTATAATATATCCGAATCATTAAAATGAGCCGAACAAACGACCGCGAGTCGTTTGGTTTAAAAAAAAACACCTCGACTGTCGCGTGCTATGACTGCAGCCCATTTTGCACGTCGCCGAGGATTTTTTGGAAATCTTAAAATGAAAACCATAATTATGTAGGTAACGACATCATAAAAAAAGTATCTATAGGTACCGACTCCTTAGATTTATGTTCCGTGACTTTGTCATTTGAACTAACAAAAATAATTATTTAAAACATGTTCAAAACTATTAAATTACAATGAGTTTACACAAATTTAGTTATGTTATGAAAATAAATTATTTTAAGTAATAAATCCCATCTTTTTTCAAGTTTTTCTGTTGGTATTTACGCAGTTTGTTATTGACTGAACATTTCGACATAACTGACAACCAACAAGTCTCACAGTTGAAACCAGACTAAACCACAAAATAGATAATAGTACATGTACAGAAAGGACACTCCTTTGATCTTTACGAAAGGCGCTTTTTTCTCAGCCAAAACATTAAGATTTATGGCTCTCTGACGTCCCCAACGTTGGGGCACCGGCATGTACTTGTAGCGATGAACGTAAAACGCGGAGTGTCCCGCGCCTGACTAAACGCAAAAGAACCGGCCGATGCGATTGGCGGGTGTTAGGTGTACTACGACCCTACAGCGCGCGAGCCGAACGAGCGAAGCAAGCGTGCCGCGGCAGCGGCCGGCGAAGCGCCAGAACCGACTACGGATATTTTTTTCGAATAAAGTTAGGTCTGGAGCTTCGCCGGCCGCAGCCGCGGCACGCTTGCTTCGCTCGCTCGGCTCGCGCGCTGTAGGGTCGTAGTACACCTAAAAAATGGCCATAAAGGCTTTCGTTTTATTCAGTTTAATGAAATTACAATTTTTGTACCTATTTCTTTTTCTATTTTTCCATCAAATCCCAGCACTACTAACGGTGGTATGGTTCAGTCCACCCTACCCCCAGGGGTATGGCTAGGGGGTATGGTGGATCTGACTTGACCTTTTTAATAGGGACGGAACCCTGGTTGTGCGTTGTCCGACACGCACTTGGCCGCTTTTTTATAATATACGGCCATAGCCAAAGAAAGAATTAAGTACCTATATTTTTTTATTTTCAGCGCAGACAAGACCGAAAAAACTGCTTTTAATGCTAACACGAGAAACAATAAACATTTCATAGTTTTTAATCCTTAATCCTGATAGCGTAGCAACCTCCAACAAAAGAAAAAAATCGCGAACAATTACGAAAGAATAAATCTGAGAGCAGCATCTTACAATTCCAATGGAAGGAAAACACTGTGTTTGGAGCCAGGGCGCGTCCCACTAAATGCTTCTAGTAGTTTATTGAGCAACGTGGACTGAATTCAAGCTGGTTGGAAAATTTGCTGGCCAATTAACGAGAGCCGGTTCTGAGTCAAACGTTAATGCAATTAGGTAAAAGCGTTGGTAGTTAGCCTTGTTTGCGCTGATGCACGCTTTTTATCCTTTGGAGACATGTGTTATTGCTCAGCGCGACACCGAAGTATTCAATCAGTATCGGTGGCCAGATTTATAGTATGTTTGTTGCCTTTTTGTGATAACTTTCACATTTACGGAAGAGAATGCTTATATTTGTTGTTGATGATTGCTTGATTAATTATTTATTGGATTCGGTTTATGCCTTCTCCTACAATTTGGTCAAATAGCGATTGTTTTTTGTGTACCCACAGCTTATATTGTATAGGAAAGTGAGAACTTTATTACTAGAACAATTTAGGAAACTATGACGAAGATACGATGCAAGAAACTAAGACAGGTTTTTTGTATGTAATAAGGATATATATTTATACATATAAGAAATTACAGGATTAGGGTAGACCGGGGTCAATAGTACCACGGGTCAATAGTACCGTCGCCTATAATTCTTTAACCACATCGAAATATGCATGTGTTTGGATACACCAGTGTGCCTTGAGCGTGTCTCTACCTGCTCACTAGGCGGCCACTGCCGTGCAAAAAGAATATGCTATACGACGATTTTCATTTTTGACGGACCAAAGTAAGTATTTGCGATTTACGTTTTGTACTAGTGTTTATAATTAGACAGTCGTAGTGTGAAACTTGTACTGAATTGTGACTCTCTAGTTATTAAAGTTTGTAATATGTCACAGTGTGGGGGTCAGTTAGATATAGAAATCGAAATTTGTGAAGGTTAGTGAGTGCGAGTAAAAAAGGAGAAATGTACCACAACACTCGGGGTTAATTGTAACGTTACAATTGACCCCGTGCTACAATTGACCCAAAGTTTTTACACGACTACTAAAATAAGACAATTGAAACTAATTATTTTTGTAACAAGTTACATCTCCGGTAGGTATTTTATGTTATACCTATGATTCATACGACACTTCGGAATGTATATACATTATAATACCCGCAATGCCATCCGTTTTAGTGGTATTATTTAAAATTTATTTGTGGTGAAGGATGGGGTTGATTGTAGCAGGGCTCAATTGTAACTGTATGGGATTAGTAATTGTTAAATAAGTCGTTATTTTGTTGTATTGAGATGTTCTTATTGATTGAAAGATGTGTGCTATGAGCACCCCTAAGTATTTTTTTATAATAAGACGACATAATATGTTTCAAAAACTTGAAAAATATTGTTACTTTTAGTTCAACTGAAATGCTACCTTTGTCTAGTGTAAATACGAGTCTCTATAATTAAGTCTGATGTACGTAACAGACTGATTCGTCTCAAGAAATTAACAATAATTACTGATTGATTAAAACATTATTTTGGGTTTTATTGACCTCTGATTATCTGGTACAATTGACCCGTACTAGGGGTCAATTGTAACACAAGGACTTCATGAACAAAAACTCAATTTGCACCATTCTGTTGCCATTAAATGAAAATATTTTTCTAGATTCTGATAGCCAATGAGACTAGAATGTTATATCCTTAGCGATTTTTACGTGGTAGCATTAGATTCTGAGTTATAGGTCATTATTTCTAAAGTTGTACCATTGCCCCCGGTCTCCCCTAAGAAATACATGGAACAAACAAAACAAAACTTATAACAAACAAAATTGCCCGCCCTCGACACATCCCAATGTGGCTCCGGGCATCGTTCTGAAGACACTCGCCGCGTTTCCCAGTTGGATGGCCAGGCTCAGCCTTTGGGCGAAGTATGAGCCTGAGATCGTCTGAGATCCCGATTAATATTTGGGACACTTTTTGAACAAACTCCTTGGTGTCGTCCTTGATTATTAAACAACTGTTCTGATTACAAATAAGATACGTGCTTCTTATGTTTCTCTTCCAAATGTGACACTCACACTAGAAATCGGGTCCTAAGCCTTTTTTATTTCGGCTCAAAATTTGTCAAAAGTAACAAACACACTTCACCAATAAACCATGACCGTGGATACGTAGCTCAAAATTGACAATATTACGCTATTTCACGGTTCGTACGTCTGAATCTAATCTGATCTGAATCTGTCGACTGTCGGTGTCAGCAGATTCCAGGATTTGACATTGTGTCGCGTGGTTTTGCGGTAGTTCGAACTATATCTATGTTGACAATGGTGCAAATATCAAAGGCTCAGTTTAAAACTAAACTACAAAATGTAACGTTCTTACTTTTTTTTCCTTTCTACGGTTTCTAGACGCGAGTTCTTCGTTTATAAATTTTAGTTACAAATTAGATTTTTTTAATTGCTGCCTCTTGATGAGATGATGATTAGAACCTTTACCATTAACCTTTCTATTCACAAATTGCCCCAAAACACTTCTCGTTAGGACACAACAGTTGCAATCCCGTATTCCGACATTAGTCCCATCGTCCCGGTGCGAAGCGGACACTAATCAAATTGCTTTGTGACAGCGGCTCACATCACCCGATACGTCGTAATGTTGTGGTCTATGTCACAAGCTTAGATGATTCCATTACTTGATGGGGCGTGATCGGCATACGATTATTTGTACTTTGACGTGAGCATACTGATGCCGCTCAAATTTCCTCATTTGTCGGTACATACAAATAAGGTGAAGTCGGTAACAATTCGAACTAAATTTTCGTAACGCCTGTTCAAAAAGTTACGCAAATACTTATTTTTTTGCCTTAAAGTTTACACATCTCGGTCCAGAGCTTAATAATGCACAACGGAGAAGTGCTACCTAAGTAAGACGTATTTAAAAGAGACCCAAGATCTCCCTAATTTATTGCAAATTCGTAGATCTGGTAGAGAATCCCCTATGGCATCAAGTCAGCCTTTTCAACGTTAAAATTTCCTGCAATGCAATATGCGACTACGTTGTGTGACGCATGGATCCAATACTGAAATGGGTGTAAATCAGGAACAAAATGTAGACTCAGGGTTTCTTGAATTCTATACAATAGTTAACGGTTCACTACATACACATTATGTACTACTTAATCCTAAGTTGCCGCGGCGCTTTACTAAAATAATAAAACTTGACTTGAATGTGTACAGAAAAGTTTGGATACTATCTGATAAGATGGTCTTTTGTTATGCCAATACGTATTTTTTAATCCAAATGTTTTATTCCTTGCGTTTTTTCTTGGCCACACGCGTTGTGAGACAGGATTGTTCTGCAATGAAATTGTTATTTGCAAAATGGAGGTCCTTATCGTTTATGCCTTGTGCCGTAAACGTCGTAATGCGGACAGACAGACAGACGACATATCAGCAGAGACAGACTATCGTCACAAGCCGACAAATTGTGTAGGCGATTGTAGGATTTGATCAATTATGCGTCCAGTCGAGTAGAAAAGCTATACGATTATAGATGTATCCCCGTTACAATACAAAGGATTAAAAGTTTCGAGGGCACTCCTCATGACTTTGACTTAGTTGGTAGTGATGATTATAGTATGAAGCTAGTGGTCCCGTGTTCGAATACCGGTGTGGTCATTCATTTCTGTGATGAGCATGAAAATTTGTTCCTAAATCTTGAATGTTTACTATTTAATTATCTTTATAAGTATGCACATATACTCGTATCATCTTCAAGTACTCAAGGTACAGATATATATTCAGTTAGTAAACTCAACTCGCACCTATGTGAACTTCATAGAATAATTATTTCAACGCTAGGTTACCAGAAATAATCAAACACATGCTACATCACAAATTGAACATACAATTTCGCTCCCGCTAGTTGCTACACTAACTTGTATCTCATTATGATTACAAAAGTTTGCAGGCACGCTAACGAAATCTATCCAATCACTTACATATATATATTATGTTGTTATTACCCAAGAGGTCAACTCTGGTTCCTAGATTCGCATCGCTTGTAATTGTGAATGTTCCGCGCGTTCTTTCTGAATTCAAAGCTCGAAGCGCGAAAAAAAAAACCCGAGACACATTTAGATCACATTACGATCCGAAGTGACAAAACAAATTAACCATCTTGGAATCTGTCTCATTAAACGTAGTTTTTCAGATTATCAATTTGTATATGCCTTCACGCGCTTCAAGCTTAACGTATCAAAACGAGTGAATTCAAAAGATTTTTCAAAAAACACAACAGCTTTTTTTAAATTTTATAGCCTATGTCACTCTCACGATTTCGAGTAAGAGGAATACAACGACACCTCACATGTCGAAATCCGTCAAACGGTTTAGGCTGCAGGGCGTGCCAAAGAATATGCCACATACATACTACATATATACATACGCTCGAAAAACATAAACCTCCTCTCCTTCGGGCAGTCGGGTAATGAGTGTGTGTTAAAAATCCGCAAGGATACGATTTGAATTTTAAGTATAGGTTCTAGGTTGTTCTGTTGATTTAGTGTATGCTGAGCATGAATGCATCATGTTGTTGGACAGTCGAAATATCTTGTTTGTGAATGAGTTTCTTATTAGCCCTGTTTTCTAACAACTTGTCAGAGATATGACTGATCGAGTGTTTGCGATATAAACGGGGCGGACCGCGACATAAAACGTCGGCTCCCAAATTGTGTTATTAATATTTAACATCTGCGACTCGTGTAGGGGAAATGCGAGTGGGATGTCGTGCGTTTTGTAATTGTTTGCACGTTTTTAGGGTTCCGTAGCCAAATGGCAAAAATCGGAACCCTTATAGATTCGTCATGTCTGTCTGTCTGTCTGTCCGTCAGTATGTCACAGGCATTTTACTCGAAAACCATAAGGTGTATTTGAATAAAAAAATGAGGATAGGGTGTATTTTGTTAACCGCTACATAGTTTTGCAATGAAATAACTAAAAAAGATTTTTTTAGGGGTGCACTCCATACATAAAACCGAAAGTCAAAAATTATTTTTTCATTGCAAGCCCACGTGTGGTTCATCAATCGACAGGCCTTTCAAAATAAATATAAGGTTTCTAAGCAATTTTTTAGATTAAGTGAATAGAGTCAGAGATAATCGCCCCGAAAGTCACTAAAATTGTGTCCCCCCCCCTCAAATTTTTGAACCGTGTACTTTAAAATTATGAAAAAAATCATGTTCATAGGGCTTATAGAATTCTTTCAGCGATATTTGTTTTGAACAAGATCAGTTCAAAGGTTTTCGAGATATTTATAAAAAACTGCCTTCCTTAAAGAAAAGGACGTAAGTGCCATAAGTTTTTAGTAACGATATGACCTTTTTCATGTCAGACCCACCATACCCCTAGCAATACCCCTGGGGGTAGGGTGGGGCTGAACCATACCACCGTAGTGCTGTGCACTATATTATGCTTTATAATATTTATCCCAAATGTCCTGTTACCGTTATCGTATCACGCAGTGTAGTTGAAAAAGTTAGACTACCGTTATCTGTAGTAACCAGTGATTTAGTATATAGAACTAGATGCACAATGTCAAGCAAATATGCAAAGAAATTTGCTACAGAGCCCCAGAATGACAGCTCTAGTACATTTCAGTAGTTGCTAAAATAGCTTTAACTTATAACCTGCATCAAGATATATGTTTCATAAAAAAAGAACTCAGTGTTTTAGACCTTAAGCACCATATTAGCAAACCAACATCAAAAGATTAAATACTTATTGAGACATACAATGTGAATTGACTGCTCACGTCAAAACTTTAGTTAGCGTTTAGCGAATGAATGGAGTCGCGTTATAAATTTTATTTATTTCAACAGAAATTACTTGCTTTATTTAACAAGTGGGGAATAAACAGTTTCAAATATTTGTACAAATATTATATACAAAACAATTAATGAGATTTCCGTAAGTACCTACACATAGTACAGCTGACAGAGTCCATAAAAATAAGTCATTTTAGTTTCCTTGAAATAGATTCAGTTTTTTAAATAATTGTATTTTCGACCTGCCTTTACTTTTAATACTTTCTTTTTTGCGATGTAATGTAAGCGTACAGTCAAGTAGAGATCAGCTGTCGATTTTATTAAAACGATCCTATGGGTTTTGAACGTCACTCTCATGATCATCCGACATCTATAAAACGAGTATTACGAGATATATAAGGTCAAAAATGAATGATGATGAAAATTGGCAACAATTTGCGCATATCCAAATGATGTGTTGGGATTGTATTATAGAATTTTATTTTAGTTCATTAATGCTATTAATTACCTTTTGCCAGAAGGCAGAAGATAAAGCTAAGTGTATTGGAAGTAATTGAAATTAAAATATGTAATATAAAGAAATGGGCTTAGGTACGTTCATGAGAGGTGTGGCAGTTTTAGTAAACCTGTTCTTCCATTTTTTGTCGTATAACCTATAATATATCCGAATCATTAAAATGAGCCGAACAAACGACCGCGAGTCGTTTGGTTTAAAAAAAAACACCTCGACTGTCGCGTGCTATGACTGCAGCCCATTTTGCACGTCGCCGAGGATTTTTTGGAAATCTTAAAATGAAAACCATAATTATGTAGGTAACGACATCATAAAAAAAGTATCTATAGGTACCGACTCCTTAGATTTATGTTCCGTGACTTTGTCATTTGAACTAACAAAAATAATTATTTAAAACATGTTCAAAACTATTAAATTACAATGAGTTTACACAAATTTAGTTATGTTATGAAAATAAATTATTTTAAGTAATAAATCCCATCTTTTTTCAAGTTTTTCTGTTGGTATTTACGCAGTTTGTTATTGACTGAACATTTCGACATAACTGACAACCAACAAGTCTCACAGTTGAAACCAGACTAAACCACAAAATAGATAATAGTACATGTACAGAAAGGACACTCCTTTGATCTTTACGAAAGGCGCTTTTTTCTCAGCCAAAACATTAAGATTTATGGCTCTCTGACGTCCCCAACGTTGGGGCACCGGCATGTACTTGTAGCGATGAACGTAAAACGCGGAGTGTCCCGCGCCTGACTAAACGCAAAAGAACCGGCCGATGCGATTGGCGGGTGTTAGGTGTACTACGACCCTACAGCGCGCGAGCCGAACGAGCGAAGCAAGCGTGCCGCGGCAGCGGCCGGCGAAGCGCCAGAACCGACTACGGATATTTTTTTCGAATAAAGTTAGGTCTGGAGCTTCGCCGGCCGCAGCCGCGGCACGCTTGCTTCGCTCGCTCGGCTCGCGCGCTGTAGGGTCGTAGTACACCTAAAAAATGGCCATAAAGGATTTCGTTTTTTTCAGTTTAATGAAATTACAATTTTTGTACCTATTTCTTTTTCTATTTTTCCATCAAATCCCAGCACTACTAACGGTGGTATGGTTCAGTCCACCCTACCCCCAGGGGTATGGCTAGGGGGTATGGTGGATCTGACTTGACCTTTTTAATAGGGACGGAACCCTGGTTGTGCGTTGTCCGACACGCACTTGGCCGCTTTTTTTTATGTAAGCTCCTTATGTGTACAACCATGACAGACTTATTATCACGACCTCTCTGCCTTAGTATTCTCAGTAATGACGAAAACGAAAGGAGGAGGGACACCGATACGTACGCGCTCTGCACAGCTCTCTCGATTTTTCTCGCACTATCCATCTCTTTCTTATTAGAACACTTAGAACAAGAGGTACAGTGCGAGAAAAATCGAGAGTATGTCGCAGCAGTCTCATGATAGACGTGCTGATTACCTATAAATCGCTACGACATGTCAGGAGTTTATGCACCAGTGAGAAAGAGCAAGAGAAATTTAATTAACTTTATTTCTTGGTAATAAGGCGAAAATGTAAACATAAATATCATTGACGATTGAACTGTAAAAACGAATACAGGTAATGCAATAAAATCTTGTAAGAAAATTACAAAATTAGTCGGGCCATTCTTGTTTTTTTGACTTCCGTACCCAAAGGGTAAAAACGAGACCCTCTGTCCGTCGGTCTGTCTGTCATCGGGCTGTATCTCAAGAACCGTGATAGCTAGACAGTTGAAATTTTCACAGATGATGTATTTCTGTTGCCGCTATAACAACAAATACTAAGAACATAATAAAATAAATATTTAAGGGGGCTCCCATAAAACAAACGTGTTTTTTTCGCCGTTTTTCAAACTGTGATAAAACATGAAAAATTAAGTTAACCATACATACATACATTCACGCCTTTATCCCTAAAAGGGGTAGGCAGAGCACATGAAACTTATGTTCAAGCGCCACTTTTAGCATAAATGTGGGTATAAAAGATCGACAAAATGTGACATTGTTAGTTAACCAATTCGTAGAAAATGTCCTGTTACTTCTTTTAATAGCTTTGTCATCTGTTTTCTCTCAGACTTCTTTTTCTATGTCGTGTTCGTTCCGCGATACTTTGCGCCACGGACGAACCTAGCGGTCCAAGTTTTAATTTCAAAATGTGGGGACGTACTTCATGATCATAGCACGTAGAACCAATGGCCGTTGGGGCGGAACGGTTTTCAAGTGGTGACCACGTACCGGAAGGCGCGGCGTAGGTAGGCCCCACCACAAAGAGGACTAATGACCTGATAAAGATCGCGGGAGTCCGCTGATTTTGATTTTGGAGGAGGCCTATGTCCAGCAGTGGACTTCTTTCGGCTGATCATCATCATCATCCTCCTAGCGTTATTCCCGGTAATGCCCCTAAAGGAGCCCGGGGTCCGCTTTGACATCTAATCCCAGGATTTGGCATAGGCACTAGTTTTACGAAAGCGACTGCCATCTGACCTTCCAACCCAGAGGGAAAACTAGACCTTATTGGGATTAGACCGGTTTCCTCACGATGTTTTCCTTCGGCTTATATGATGAGGATAATGACTTCAAGGCCATCAAAAAGTAAAATGCCATCTTCAATGTATTTTTTATGAAAGTTAAAATTAATATAAACTAGTCCAGCGTTAACTAAACTTTGGCATGGCTGCGGTGGCTGCATTAGGCAGGGTGCTCATTACGCTCTACGCGCGGTTCGTGTCCTAACTGAGAAACGAAGTGTGGCTTTGTACAAATTCCGTATGTGTACCCTCATCCGTGTACGTTTTGTTTCGGCATTAATTTTAAAAATGAATGTAAAAGGGACTGCTATTTAGTTTCAGTGTCTCACAATACCCTTTACTCATAAAAGGTACTAGCTTCTGCCAGCGACTCCGTCCGCGTGGAACTCGTTTATATCGCAGCTGATACAAACTTTTACCCCCCTATTTCATCCCCTTAGGGGATGATTTCGGGGATTAAAACTATCCTTTATCACTCTCCATCCCTTCAACTATCTCCGCTTTAAAAAATCACGTCAATTCGTCGCTCCGTTTTGCCGTTAAAGACGGACAAACATACACACACACTTTCCCATTTACAATATTAGTATGGATATGGATGTAGGTACTGCGTCGTGGTAATAATCAGCCCGAAATTCCCTGTTTAAAAGGAGCTTTAAATATGTTGTTTAGGATTTTACCTGAGGGGTAGTTGTATAACTTTTTGAACGAGCGTTCGAGAAACTCAGTTGTATTTTTTTCTTACATAATATGACTTTTAATTCTACCTTAAGTACATACGTGGGGTTGCGCAATCGACCAGGTGGAATGCCATGGCTAACGCCACAATATTGGAAATGTCAAATACAGCGAAATATTTTTTTTTAGAATTTCAAAGCCTTAACACTTTCTAATTCCCAAACTCCGACACTTACCTCATAATCAAGTTACATAAGGATGACCATTTTGTATTTTTTTTTAATATTTTATTGAGGTAAACGTCCCTGTGATCGACACTGACCCAATATTTAATACGTAGCGATACAGCTTATGACCCGAATAAAGGTGGTAAACATAAATAAAATAAACGTTTACCTTATTCTTCAACTTTAACCCGAGTCAAAATAACAATTTCTAAAATGGTATTTAATGGCCCAGTAAATACAGCGGCCGACCGGTCGGTTTATCTAATTATGCTAATCAAAGCAGAGTTTGTTCGTAGTTTACCGTGTACCCGAACTGCAGAACAACGATGAAATAATAAGCGAAAATTTCCACTGCTAAAATGGAAACGGTGAAAATTTAAGATAACAATCAATGAATATTAATGTGGAAGAATTTATTTAGAGCGTTTACTCCAATCATCACGTCGATTATTTTCGATTTTGTCGCCCGGCAAGCCCTAAGGGCTTCCTTGGCACTCGGATTGGTACTGACGTCTTGGCTGCCTAACAATACTTCACTAACTTCGGTAACGACAATAGGGTGTGTACACACTAAATAATATAATCAATAATTATGTATTTTCTTGATAAAGGATTAAGAATGCAGCCAAATGGAGGAAAAAGCTACGCAAGAGGTTAAATTATCACAATGTTATAACTGTCTGAAGTTTTAAGAGGGGGTATGTTCCGTCCCTTAAACGCTTGTCATTTACTATAACGCTTGAAGATCGTGACGTCATGATCTGCTACCGTTCTCTTTCTAACAAACAACATCAAAAGAGTTGTAAATTCGTAATTTTTTGAGATATTCGAATGGCATTTTCATCATTAGGCATATTTTTTGCCTTCTTTCTATTGAAGTAATAATAAATTTTGACATTTTGAGTATACACCCCCATTTTTTGTGGAAATTTAAGAACTCGTTATAGTCGTAGAACGGGTGCTTAACAAGCCAGCGTTTGAGGCGAAATTTAAAAATGGCCAAGATAGTAGTAAAGAAAATATTTAGTGATAGATAAACTTACGACATCAAGACAAGAGTATAATATCCAAGTAAGCCTCAAAGATCACTCGACCGAGGAAGCGATTAATTCGCATGTTTTTCATATTACCTTAATAATAATCCTCTTTGACTAGAATATCCCGGAGCAGAGTTTCGTGTGACGCTGGCTTTATATTTTAGTGTTTTAATAGATAGTTTGCAAGTTTATTCCAGTTATTGTTTACGAGCAAACGAGGCTCGACTTTTAGTCTTACTTAGTTGCTGGAATTGCTTTTTGCACACAATACGATACCAGAATAACTAGAATTTTGCCCAGTGGAATTTATTTTCTGTAAGAGTATTTACTTGTAATAAAATGAGGAAAACAATTACATAACCTGCTTGATACCCAACAATACAGTTACATGATCAATTTTGAACCTTCCTGAAAATGAACAAGGTCTAGGTACTAATATTTATGATTGTACATAATGTGTAGGCCAGCCAGCACACAGTCGAAATCGGCCACTGAATTCGGTATCTGGACCACTCACGACCAAAAAGGGTCTTCACATAGCTTGAACAATTATCTATTCTGTGACAAAGTGTACCGTTTTATTTGCTCTTCAGTGATTCCGATTATGATTCAGCGACTGAATTTCGTTCAGTGTGAGGCCAGTTTTTATATATGCCGTTTTAAAATAAGAACCATTCTACGTTTGTGTGTAGAGTCCACTGGATTCGACCGTGTTAAGGGGCTCCCATAATTGGCGTATGGGATCGTACCTTCGATCTGGATCTCTAAGTTTTCTTAGGTTTTTGGTAGCTTATTATGTTAACAACAACGGCTTTAAGCAATATAGTATCCGATATTTACTTCAAAGTTCATTGTTTTCGAGATATTTGGCATCCAAGTTGAACAATTTTAGACCAAAAAACCGGTTTCTGGCCATAACTTTGTGTTAATTGGTCTAAAATGAAAACCAGTTTTTAGGGACGTCACAGAAGAACCCAATTTGTAGATCCTTCACGTCAATAGAGATAAAAAATAAGTGTTATTTTAGACAATGTTTAAAAAGATCATATAAAACTAAGTATTCAATCTTTTCAAAATCCGGTAGACCAAAATGGAGATAAAAGATTGAAGAACCGATAAACGTTTGATTTATACTTCTACCTGTAGTGCAAAAGTAAAAGATACGATTCAAAACTTGTCAAAAATTGATGGAAACCTCGGGTGGCCCCTTAAAAAAATTGGAATGTTCATTTTAGTGCAAGAGTAGCGGATCTGCTAAAGTATTATTTGCTGGGTGACTTAGAAACCTTAGTGCTACAAATCCTCCATCCGAGTCGATACTCAAACAGTATAAGACAAAACACGTCTAAACTGCGCCAAGTTCTTTTAATTGGCGAAATCCCTGGCGTGCAACATATAAATTACAGTGCAATTGCAAACTGCACTTAACAACATCCCGCTAAAACAATAGCCGTATCCTGAGAAATACCTGAAGCAAATATCAAAGAGGTCCTTCTTTAACAAGAACGCAATTTCGTACTTCAGTCATTAGAACTGATTATGTTTCCAGTGATTGTTGATATGATAGTTCGTTTAGCCAGAGGATTAAATTAAAAAGAGTGCTAGTGTCAACGATTGCGTGAGGTACCTCAATTAAGTCGTAGTTGAGCATCATACTGTGACATCTATAGACGTTGTGCACGTGAACGAGTTGAGAAATACAGTTTTACTTTGAAGTGTTATTTTATTGCCCCGTATGGTGACGGGTTAGAATTTCACGACTGCCTGTCTTCCCGTGGGTGTCGTAAAAGTCGACTAAGATATAATCAGAAACTGGTTGAAGTGTGTTTTAGGCGATGAGCTAGCAACCTATCGATCTTCTATAGGTATCCACATTTATGCTAAAAGTGGGACATGAGTTTCATGTGCTCTTTTTTGAGAATAAAGGCGTGAATCAATTTATGTTATTTTATTTGAGAGGTCTTAGTTACATGTAATGTCATACTTATTTGATGTGTCGTGTCAGGCCGCGGTATCGATATTGTTAGATGCACACTCATCTGATGCAGAGATAAATATGAATGAAGAACGGCTAAAGACCTGCTAAGTAATTTAATTTACATAAAAATAATATTGTATTGAGTAAAGAAGTACTTATTACAGTAGATTTGCTAAATCAAACGATGCTTATCTGGAGATGCACGCGTAGGTAACAATACCTAATTAACTAATTAATAAAGATAAAATATGTCAAATTAAATATTAATCAATTTCCTGCTTATCGGCAATCAAAAACCACCTTGAGTACAAAACGTGTTTATGGCATGGCACCCAAATTGTAAAATAAGTTACCCAATTTAATAAGACAATCAGAAATGCCTCTTTTTAGGAAACATTTGTTGGAGTTTTTGGTACAAAATGCTTTTTACTCAAACCGTTTAGACAACTTTAATAAAGTTTAGTTGTTATACTATGAGGTCTATGAGTATAGGTAATGTAGTGTAAGGTTTTATTATTTTTGCATGCTGCACAGTCATAAGAATCTAGGCTTTGTTATACGAATGCAGTTCAGGTAATATTTTTATTTTCAGGCAGGAGGTGCTGACCAACGTTGTTTTTTATTACATCTTACTAATGTACCACATTCATGAAATAAATAAATGAAATGAAATAAAACAATATTTTATAATAAAACTTCTAATCACACGGTGACGGCAAGCTGGCGGTAACCTTGGAAAACTATCATTCCTAAATTGAAGTGGACAGCGTGTAGTGACAATCCCGTGGACACAGTGAGTTCAGTGTGCGTATCGTCTCTCGGAGGAGATGACCTCCTGCCGCAATCTCACATAACTGCTCCAGCGCTGGACGCTCCCCCTCCCCCTGCCCTGTCGGCGCGTGCGACACGCGCCGCTCGACGTGAGGAGCGGGCGCGGGCAGTGTTACGAGCGACACCGCCGCGAGAACACTCATCCTGAAGAAGAACTCCCGAAGAGTTCGAAACATGTCGCCCGGAGTGACATTGAATACGTGAGTTGAACCGTGTGATTAGAAGTTTTATTTTAACATGTCTCACGAAAGTTTAAATTCGAATATTTTATAAATAAATAAAATAAAAAAGCCTTTTATTTCTTGCCAGTACTTGTACAATGTCAATGATGATATTTAATGTCAGATGTGCTTGTTCATGCCATTATACATTAATAAACTATTCATTATAAATATTATTTATGTCGCAAATACCCCTTCTCGGGTGAAGGCCTCCTCCAGAGTAAGCCAGTTAGTTCTGTCTTGTGCTTTATCCGTCCAATTTGTGCCTGTTTTTTTTCTTATTTCGTCTGACCATCGCATACAGGGTCTTCCTCTCTTACGTTTGCCTGATGAAGATGGTGATTTTACCAAATAATAATTTAGACTCGACAACTTCGATGATTTGGGACTGCTGGCTCAGAACAAACGACACCAAGATTACAAGCTATGGCGAGAGTTGCCGAACTAGAAGGAGGAGAGTCTCAGAATTAACCAAGAGAATACTGACTATCTCGTCACGAAAAAGGTACAAGGACACGAACGCCGGAACAGAGGCTTTCAAAGCTGGAACTACAATCTATAATGGCGTAGATCGCTTCAAGAACCTCGGTTGCACAATAACTGATACCAAACTAAGAGAGCAGGGGACTGAAGTTCGAGTACGAAATGCCCTCAGTTTCGAACCTAACCTTTAAAATGAAAACTATTCTCTTTCTAACTATTTTATTTTTCTACATTGTCTCCAAAAAACATCTATACACTTATTCCATCTGGCCTGTAATTGCATTATTCCGTGTAAAAAAAAGATTATTCCAGCTCCATGTAATAAACGTTCAACCACTTCAAGCTCAGAAAATATGGTATAACAATCCATTTGTAAGCAATTTTTGTAATGCTATTATATAACTTTTATGAAAATATTTTCATGACACGTCAAATTAAGGGCCGGCAGGGGGCAATCGAAGGTCGGGAATGTAAGAGAATTATATAGTAAACGATGTTCCACAACCTTGTAAAATATTACACAGCTAGCCAATGAATTTTACTTCCTCTTGAATCATTCGAATTAAAGATAATGCTTATAGGTAAGTGTAAAAAAAAAAACAGAAAATCACTAAAAGGGTATGTCCGCGAAAAATTGTACATTTCGATTTTTTTTTTGACCCAATTCTGTTTTGATTTAGCGGTACCCTTATTCGATAATATGAAAGCTGTTGGATATTGTATGGAATAGAATATAATGTTCTTTTTTATGTAATTCTATGAAATTTGAGCCCTGTTAAGTTTTTATATATTTTTATTTATTTTATCATTGACACTTACTTTCCCTCCCATATTAAAATCATTTGTCCAACTACTACTCTTGCAGCAAAAACTGTCATCACTTACGAAATGGAATCGCTTTCCCGTCTTTTTCAGTAAACATAAAGTTCTATGATACTTAACCCACACGTTTCTGAAGAGCGTTCATCAAATGCTGCTTTCATTCTTTTAAAATAAATAAATTAAAACCATGTCCAAAATTTGATATGATGTGTAAAGTCATGAAAATAACGCTTATTACTCCACTAAGACTCCGGAATATCCTCCCACACTATGATATTTTTCTCGAATGGCAACATCATTTAACATGATGCCAACATAGAAAAAAAAAAGCAGCCATATTTGTTGTGTGAAATGATGTTTTGTGTCGACGACAGTTTTGTGGCTCGGAAAATTACTGTTTTAGTGTGTTAACTGCACGGTAAGTAGAAATATTCTATTGTCCTAATATATGTGATTATGTAGAATTACAATTCAGTAATAGAATTAAAGGGATTCGCAGTCCATTGGTTGTCGCAATTGAGTGCTATCTTTTTTTTAGGTTATGTCCCACCATTTTTCGATCATGAATGTAACAATGTTACGAAATGTGTTACGTTACAGTCATGACGGATTGTTAAGATGAGTGTGCACGTTCGCCCTATAATAAATAGTAGGTGTGAATTCCCATATAAATAGATCACGGGAGTTAATGTTTGGCCGCATGATGGAAACTATTCCTTAGGTCATTTTGAACTAATTTTGCAATAAATTACATAAAAATCAAAATTTTTTTTTTTTTTTTTTCTATTATTAGTCAAAAATACTAAGCCACACAAAATTTTTGTGTTAGAAATATGCTCAGCATATACTTATCTATTACTTTGCTTCTCATGTCTATTTTGATCAATCTTATAGGTAGTTCATGAGAAAAATGCTTTATAATATGGCATTTCTTGTTAGTTATGGGGCTTAGAAAAATTAAACTGCATCTTATACAGAAAGCAAGCCGTGCAATGTTTGGTATTATTATCTGTATTTTATGGCTCTGGCGTCAGGGGCACGAATGGCACGATTTTTCGATGACGTGAGGCCTTTTTTGGCGTTGAAAAGGTTAAACATGTAAAGTATCACAATGGCTGCCCTCATTTTAGTAATTGGTAAGGCAAAAGCTTCGTTTTGACACCTCTAATCAAAAGAAAAAATAATTCTATGAAATTTTAAATTTTAGATGGCGTTGACAAATGCTGAAAGGCAAAAACAATATAGGGAGCGGATGAGAGTTCAAAATCCAGATCGCGCAACTAAATAAAAAAAATTCTGAAAGAAATAAAAAACGAAAAAAAATACAAGATTGTTCGAAAGAAGAGAAGGCATTGAAAAGAAAACAGTGGAAAGAAAGTCAGAATCGCCACAGGATGAAAGCAAAAAATAGTAAAAATACTGAAAATCATGTGAACATGGATCCTGATGAGGATGTTAGTCCTAAAATTGACGCCAAAAGGTCCTTGCACATGGAAAAAAAAAGGTCACTCAGAAAGTTAACATATGTAAGAGAAAAATACGAACAAAAAATTCAAAGTATGAAAACTGAAATGCGTAACTTAAAAAAAAATGTAAGCGTTACATGCAGAAGAATAAAAAACTACTTGCTCTTGTACATGATTTTAAATTGAAAGCTGAGCAACTACAAATTAACCAAAATGAAAACGAAATGACACCATTATCTAAATGCAACAGTTTCATAGAACAAAACCTGCCCAATATTCCTGAACAAGAAAAAGAAAAAGTAAAGAGACATCTTTTAACCCATAATGTTTTAGTGACTGCTATACAAGACACATATGGAGAAACCAAGAAAAACGAGGATCGAAATGTTCTTAAAAAAATTTTGCAAAATAAAGCTATAAGAAAATATAAAAAACAAAGTGAAATAACAAAATCTGTGTTTGGACTAAAAGGATGTGCTCGTCAAAGGAAAACAGTAACTAAAAAGAACAGTATTATTATAAATGAAATAGTACAGTTTTATAACAGAGACGATGTAAGCCGAGCAACAGCTGGAAAAAAAGAATTTAAGACTGAAGGAAAGATAAAAAAGCAAAGGCGATACTTACTAAACACATTAAAGGAACTATACAAAAAGTACAGAGCAGAAGGTGGTAGAGCAAAAAGAACTTCGTTCATAAAGTACAAGCCATTATACGTAATGCAACCGAAACTTTCAGATCGAGAAACATGTGGATGTATAAAGCATGAAAATTTCTCAATTATAATTAAGAAGTTAAATTCTTTAGGAATGATCGAAACTACAGATTTAGATAAAATTTTATCAGAAGTGGTATGTAACTTAGATTCTAGAGAATGTGCCTATGGGGAATGTTCCGCTTGTAACAATACATGTATAACATTGAACTGGGACCATTTGGATATGAATGAAATTGTTCTATGGAATGAATTTGCTATGGACAGATTTGAATATATCAATAAAAAAGATGGCAAAAAAGTGAGTACCAAAAAGATGGTGAAAAAAGAAATTCGTGGTAAATTGAAATCGCTCACAGAGTCGTTAAGCGAAAAACTTTAGTTGATGAAAAAACATTCATTCAATATGCACAATATTTAAAGTGTATTCAAAATTTGATGCCTACTGAAGTAGCAATTCATATCGACTTCAGTGAAAATTATGTCTGCAAACTAGCAACTGAAGTGCAGTCCATGCACTTCGGTGCATCAAAATCACAGATAACTATCCATACTGGAGTTCTCTACGTTAAAGAGAAAGCGTCACAATCATTTGCATCGTTATCGCCGTCCAATGAACATGGTCCTGAGGCAATTTGGGCACATTTGAAACCCATATTAAACCAAGTAAGACGAGAGTATCCGCTCGTTAATGCTGTGCATTACTTTTCTGATGGGCCAGCAACCCAGTACAAACAAAAAAAAACTTTTATTTGTTTACAAAGTACATGGAAGATTTGGGATTTCGATATTCCACCTGGAATTTCAGCGAATCGTCTCACGGAAAGGGAGCCGCCGATGGAGTCGGAGGGGGTCTGAAACGCAGACTTGATAACTATGTCAAATACGGTATCGATATACCAGACGCTTCCACGGCCTACACACATCTTAAAAACTCTGACACAACTGTGATGACTTTCTTCATCCCGGAGGTTGAAATTGCAGAATACGCGGTTAAGGAAAATTTGATACCTGTTCCACAGACAATGAACTTGCATCAAATAACGAAAACCGAAACAGCTAACGTCAGACGATACAGATGTTTAAGCTGCTTTTGTGGCGATTCGCATGGAGGTTATTGTGACTGCTTTGATGCGAAGATTCATCAGCTTGCAAAAACCGTTAACCTAAATGAAAAAACAATGCTCAGAAACCTCATTTAAAAAGAAAAATAAATGGAGATGGTGATGATACGACTAAAGTCAGCAACGGCAAAAAGAGGGCTAAAGTGACAATTCTGTCAGATGTTCAATACAGACCAGAGAACAAAGCATATGAAAATTTACAAAATTGTGAACCATTCAAACTTACGGGACCACAAAAAAAATATTCAGACTTTGACCTCTTCAGTGCAAATAAAGAAAACATAAATCACGACAATCCGAAACCATCTACTTCCGGAACGTCGAAAAAACAAAGTAATCAAATTATTGCGGAAAAAATGCGACCAAATCGGTTGTCAATAAATTCTGATGACAGTAGTACTGACGAAAACGACCAATATTCATTGCACGATTCTTCAGATGATGATGATTATTACGAAGAGCCATTATCTAGTACTGAAAAAGGTAAGTGCCTTTTTAAAAACTATAGTAACATGCATTATTGATATTTTAATGTAAGATTTTAATGTAACTATTGTTTGTTTACAGGAATGGAAGAAAATAATGCGGAGACTACAGAGATAAAAACCTATAATAAAACCAAAGAAGAGACGTATAAGAATGATAATGAGACTTCAGAAGGTAAAAATTAAATGTTGTGACATTAATTATATTTATAATATTTTGACATTACTATGCGTTAGATTTGATATTAATACATTGTTTGTTTACAGGAATAGAAGCTAATATAAAAAAAAACTAAAGCAATCGAGATATGTAATGAAACCAAAGGAAATACACATAGAAATAATATTGAGACACCTGCTGCTACTGGTAAAAAATATTTTTACATTACTAATAATATGTACTGAATAAATTTACAATTGGATATTTATGTATTGGTTGTTTCAGGAGTGGAAGAAACGAATGAGGAAACTATACAGGCAGGAATAAATAACAAAAACAAAGAAAAGACTTATATGAATAACAATTATAGCACAGAAGGTACATATATACCAAAATAAATAAAACCTACATACGAGTAGATAAAGTAATTTACAGCTGGATATATTTAAACGCTGTTTGTTTACAGGAATGCAAGTAAATAATAAGGAAACCAGAGAGATAGAAATATATAGTGAAACCAAAGAAGAGACAATTTTGAATGATTATGCGAATACAGAAGGTAAAAAGAATGATTTTACATTACTAGGACATCTACTTGCTAATTTTAGAGTTGAATATACTTAGTGCATTGTTTGTTTTACAGGAATAGAATATCAAATTAAAGAAATTACAAAGATAGAAATATATAATGAAAAAGCCAAAGGAGATGCACATACGCATGATAATGAGACTGAAGCAGGTATTTTGGACATTCCTACGAATGCCTACTTATTAATTTTACAACAGTTTTCTTATGTGTTGTTTGTTTACAGGATTGAAAAAGGATAATAAGGAAAATACAGAGACAGATTTAGAAAAACAAAACGAAGCCAAAGAGCAATACAAAATTAATGAGTCAGTCATTGTGAGATATTATATTAAAAATCGGTGGAAATATTTTGTAGGTTTCATCAAAGACATCGCAAGTAAAGATATGACACATTTTACACAATAATGTTTATAAAAACCGTTAAAAAACCTGAACTAACATTTATAAAAACTAAAAAAGTAGATCGAGATGTGGTACCGGCAATTTGTGTTATTAAAAAAGTGGAGTTAGCCCATGAGGGAAAAAAATATGTCTTAAAAAATGAAGACGATAGCATTTATTTTTAAGCGTTTGTTTTATTTTATGTCAGGATATACAAAAATGTTACGTGTATGTCCTAAGGTAATAAAAGTGATTGTTTGACAAAGTTGATTGTTTTATTCAAAAACCACAAGAGTTTAATAAATATATAATGTACACTTTAATATATAAATATAAATACATTTCTTAGCAGTTCTATAAATAAAAACTATGTCATGAACTAAGCTTTTTAATTGTCATGTACGTAACATTCAGTCATGTACGTAACATGTGTTATAATGTCATGAATGTAACTGTGCATTTTTTCGCGGACATACCCAAAAACGTGTAAAACGCACTCCCTTATTGTAACAACTGAGTCGTAAGTATCAAGAATTATTAAATGAATTGTATCAAATAATAAAGTTGAAACTATAGTTAAATCCTTGCAATCTTCATTTCTTAACAAATATGTACTTATTTCGTGTAAAAGTATCACAAAGATGCCCAATTTTTACGCTCTAATTCTTCATACGAATTAGTATGGAGCGGCCGGCTCACTACAAGTGCGACCGCTCGCGGCGGCCGCGTTCAGTCGGCCGCGAGCCTCCGGAGCGAGACCACGTCGCTTGGCGCCGCATTGACAGATTGCGATCGAACCGTGTACGACACAAAATGAGTACACAGTGGTTCAAACGAAAATTATTCTTATGTTCATTGATTAACATATTTAAATCACGTAGAACTTAACAACATGCTTCATCGGTTTGATCATAAAAAAAGATTGGGTAGTAATTAGCACCTATAGAGTATAATTAGATGTAATTGACATCTAATTATACTCTATAGGTCGCATCTCTCAACAGATTCTCGTGAAATTTTGTGAGCGAGTCCGATATTTAACTAAAGTGCAAAAATTATTTCGTATGTCCGGCTGTCACCTCTATAGGTCGCATCTCTCAACAGATTCTCGTGAAATTTTGTTAGTGAGTTCGATATTTAACTATAGGGCCAAAATGGTTTACTGCCTTTTCGACGAAATATGTTTCTTTAAATTTCACTTCGCAACCAAAATTTCGCAGTATTTTCATTTGGTAAATCAATCGTTGGCATATCTTTACTTCGCACTATGCTTATTTGGCAACATTTTTATAATGCAATACTACAACAAACTTTTATGTGGCAAATAATTATAAAGTAAATGATTTGCTTAGGCAAAAAACCAACCGTCAAATGTCATTTGGGAAAATATAAACTTTGCTTTGGAATTATGATAATTACTATTATTAGTAACGTATAGTTAGCATAATATTTTTTGTTGGATTCTGAGGCAGATCAGTGTAGGTACAACGACGAGCGAAGCGAGGAGGAGAGTTAGGAAGAACCGCGAACCTACAGGGTATGAGCCGAGCGAGCGTAGCGAGCGTGCAGCGGCAGCGGCCGGCGATGTTCCGGAAACGAACAATTTTTTCCTCATACTTACATTATAATCATATAATCTGACAGCTGTCACATGGAGGTGGAGTGGGAAACACGTTGACAAGCAACTCACTTTGGAATGAGACGCGAGCTGTAGTGCGGTTGTGCTTCCAACTTTCCGCCGACTTTATCAGTAATCTGTTTTCATCCGAGTGGTTTATGATTATTTCGCGCTATTTGTAATTCTAATCAATCTGATTAAACCTAAAGAGTGTAGATCGACTTCTATTTCGTGAAATATCATGGTTAACGAGAGTGGGGAAAATAATGAATCTCCTCACTGTGACGATCCCCCCCCCCCCCCTCTCTAAAATCTATTTATATACCTATAACCTAGTCTGAACTTAACCTAAAGCCTAGCTGTCGAAATAGCCTACCTAAAGGAGTACCTAAAGGTAAGGAATTAAACAAGTAAAAAGGGGAAACAAATCATTATTTATTGCTCTTCAAACATAGTATGTAGTATTTCATTTGAAAGCTAAAGAAACTTTGATTAATTAACCCAATGAAGTCAAGCTAGATTTCATAGGGTATTCGCTTTGATTCCTATACAATACTAACCCTTTAACAAGCGAATAAAACAATAGAGTTAGCCCCGGCCGAATATATTTTAGTATTTTGATTATTTTAAGAACCTAATCTAGATTGAACTATCCTACTGCTAGAGGAACTTTTATTATTTATCCCAACAAATTCAAGCTAGAATTCATTAAGGAATCCACTTTGTCTCCTAGGTATGCTAGTCCAAAAGCAAAGCGGATTAAACGAAAATGGCTAGCTCCGTACCTACTGATGACGAACGCACTTTAATTAAATTGTAAATTAATCTTGGAGATATTAACCTCGAATCCTAGTCTAGAGTATCCTAACTGAACCTAATAAAGTAAACCGTGACTTGCTCTGAAGAAGTGGCCAATACGTGATCGTGAATCTAGTGGAAGACCCGACGCTGTGTGAAGGTAGAACCCAGGTGCTTTTCGAGAAGGTGAGAGGACCGCATACTAAGGAAGGAAAATTACACGTTAATAAAATCATACCATAAATTTGTTTTAATACCTGCAACTTATTTACTTGCTTCTTCAAAACAATCAGCCCGTAACTTATTGTCAAATTTACTTGATTAAATAACCAATCTGTTATGTAAATATTTCACAACGTTAGATTTTGTCACTTCATCGAAGAAGTTCGTCCAATGATGCATATCTTAAAATATTAAGATTTTGATGATGATGATGATTTTGATTGATGATGTTGAAATACGGAAATAAATAAGAGTTGGCTAATGATTTGACCCAATTACTGCGTTTTATTTATACTACGAATAATTTTCTAATATTCACGTTTGAATGATGAATAATGAAGTTAATTTAAATCGCCTAAAATTTACAGAGAGATTTTTACTATAGAGATATTTCAAAGGCTGTAGTGTGACTGGTCTAGCGAACAATCCCAGCCCTGCAGGACCCAAAGGCACCTTTATAGTCGAGAAATTGATACATATACGACAATGCACAATTGAGCCTGACAACTGGCAATTAATCACCATTCCAATCACACCATATTTATTGAAAATTCCATAACGAAAATACCTCAGTACGTACTATATAAACTTAGCTACTAAACTGCCATTTGACTTTCATAAAATATAGGATTCAGATATTAGGAAAAAGCATGCATTCCTTGTAAAATCGATAACAAATCTTCTCTAACAGAAGAATCAATCTAAAACAAGACAACCAGACAAACGGTAAGAAACCTCAATTAGCTAGATCGAGATCCCTTGACCCCTAGCTCTTGTCAATGCATTCCATGTAGGGTTCAGTCAAAAGTAGTTCACGTCTCTCCTGATTGGGAACCTCTTAGCGAGCGAACCACTTATGTCAGGGTCATAAACTGTGCACTTGCAGCTATGGTTGGCTTACTCAGAGATACTCAAACACGAAATGCTTACGCACAAAATTGTATCGACTTTACTCAGAGTTCACACTACTAATTAATACCCCTTGACACTGACTACCCCTGATATCTTATATATTTCCGACGGAAACATGTTGGCTTGCAACATGTCTGCAAATAGATTGCTTCCTAAAAAGAAGCCGCTAAATCTTAATAAATTACCTAACAAAGAGTGTACCATAAGGTAGTACAATAATAATAATTTCATAATAATATACCTCAACACGTAGATTACTATAATGCATCATTGACACTCGACGTATATACTTAATCACTATGTTTACCATCCAGATTACATTAATTTACTGAAGCACCTCGCGAAACTTAAATAAAATAACCACACTAGAATACCTAAATTCTATATGAAAGGATAGTAGTACAGCTCCAGTCGTGCGTAATACACTAAAATAGCTTATATATAACCGATTCCTTAATAGTAGAAAACTGCATACTAATGCCGTTGGAATGTCGGTAGATACAAAGTTACAACACCGCTTCACATCTGAAATACCCATATGGCAATACGTAATTTATGCAAACAAACATTGATGAATGTTTGTGGCAAGGTATGATAATGTTGGAAATAGACACAGGCAAATACACACTCTCGTAAAATAAAATAAAGTTAAATCAAAATCCTACCAGGTATTGGGCTCGCTGGGACCACCCAATTTACCAAAACAGCCAATGATGCTGCTCGTAGGTAGGTTAGGTTAGCTCTGCCTGTAGCTCTGCCTCTGGCCCGTCGCTGCCTCGAGGCTACGATGTCGTGGTAGTAGTAGTCCTCTTGTACCCGGAGAGAAGTGGAGTGTAGCGCCGCGCGTCCCGTGAGAAGTCTGATGTGTAGCTCGGCGTCCCGTCGAAAGAGAGCGCTCCCCCCCCCGCTCATTGCCTTAAATACCCTCGACGAGTCCAGAACCACTGTAACATGAACTCCCAACCGATAAAAGCCCTTATTATCATTGCTATAGTTTAACTAATCCCGCGCGGCCTTCCTACCGACGCCGCCGCCGACACCACCCTTTCCTCTCTTACGTGGGTACCTTTTGGCGCCACAATGTCTGGCTTCCGACCGACAAGTCCAATCCTGTGGAACCTAATTCCTTGCCTATGCTGTATGATGATTTCCAATACTAAAATTAACCTCAAATAACACAAAAATATTTGAAATGCAAACCCTAAACTTCAATGAATACTAACACACAACGGCTAAAAAAACACTATGTTACTACACTAGAATATATTTAAATTAATCATACAATTGGTTTTCCGAGTTCTACATAGCATTTACGTTAAGTTTTCCCTAATTCCTTCTAAAATTGTGTTTATTTTCCAAACAATAGCTAACTATTAACGTTCCTTTGCATTAAGCAAGGTAACTTTTTAATCATGGAAAACCTAGATCAAATTTATGACCTATCAACCTAAGTCGAATCAGCAAGTTATTTCGGTTCAGGGAGCATCGCAGTTCTAAACTTTCTGGAAGTTGTTCGGTTCTGTAAGGTCCATGGTTCTAACTTAACCTAACTTACTTTTCTGCTTTTACCTTTGCACCCCTATTTAATCCCCTTAGGGATTGAATTTCCAAAAATCCCGTCTTATCCCATGCCCACATTATACGAGCAAGTTCTGGTGTAAATTTCATGTCACAGTAGTTTCGGCTGTGCGTTGATAAATCAGTCAGGAAGTCATCATCATCATCATATCAGCCGAAAGACGTCCACTGCTGGACATAGGCCTCCCCCAAAGAGTGCCAAAGTGTCCGATCACGCGCCACCCGCATCCAGCGGACTCCCGCAACCCTTACCAGGTCATCAGTCCACCTTGTCGGGGGCCTACCCACGCTGCGCCTTCCGGTACGTGGTCGCTACTCGAGAACCTTTCCGCCCCAACAGCCATCGGTTCTACTTGCTATGTGCCTCGCCCACTGCCACTTAAGTTTAGCGATCCGGAGGGCTATATCGGTTACCTTGGTTCTGCTGCGGTCACGCAGAGAAACTCCCAACATGGCCCTCTCCATTGCCCTTTGGGTGACTTTGAGCCTTCTTATGAGGCCCATAGTATGCGACCACGTTTCAGTGCCATATGTCATCACTGGCAACACACACTGCTCAAAGTCTTTCGTCTTGCGACACTGCGGAATATTGGACGAAAAGATTTGCCGTATCTTCCCGAACGCTGCCCAGCCAAGTCGGATTCGACGATTGACCTCTTTCTCGAAGTTGGACCTACCTAACTGGATCGTCTGTCTTAGGTATACATAGTCGTCTACAACTTCGAGAGTAAAGTGTCCGATTGTAATGGGAGTTGGTACTACATGGGCATTTGACATGATCTTCGTCTTATCCATGTTCATTCTTAGACCAACTCGCTCGGATGCTTTACTGAGGTCATCAAGCATCGTACTTAGGTCCTCCATGGTCTCAGCCAAGACTACTATATCGTCAGCAAACCGAAGGTGAGTGATGTACTCGCCGTTGATGCTGATGCCTAGCCTTCTCCAGTCCAGAGTCATCAACAAATCAGACATCCAACCGAGTGAACGGGGTGCGTCCCACGAGATATAACAAAAGTATATATAATTTCATATTAATAACGTTCACAAGATATAATGAACGTTAGCTATAACAACAATACCAATACTTTTATAAGGAATAACGGTCAATAACCATAATAATCATATTATATAACGTTTTTTTCTATAACACTCAAATTGAATAATTTCATTTCGTATAACGATCATAACATATAATATATTTTCGTATAACATACATAACGTATAACGATCATAACGCATAGTATATTTTCGTATGAGGATTACAATACAGAAAATTAGGTTAGGGCTGTAAGTAAAAGGGGGGCTCGGGGGGCGAAGCCCCCCGCAGTAAAAAACAACAAGCACTCTTACCAATGGTATTACTTGTAGGTTAGGTTAGGGTTGCCTTGTGTCCCTTAGAGCGGAAATAGACACCCCGCGAAGCGGGGTGGCGTCGACACGCTTGTGTTTAGGTAAGGTTAGGTTAAAATAATTGGCGTGTTTGATATAAAAATAAATTTAATTTCAGTCTTAAAAACGTTTAATATTTTTTTATACAAATTCATGTATGTTCCTTCATACGGCATTGCTATTAAAATAACTGAAGACGATTATAATATACGAGCAATATACTTTTTGATGTTAGATAAATTGAGTAATATATGTTATAAACCTTAGGTGTTATGAATATTATTCATAACACCTAAGGTTTATAACATATATTCGCTTTCATCGATATATCAATTAATATTATGTCTAAAGTACGTTATACTTTACGAAATTATATATTTTGTCATTATACCTTTCGTTCGTTATGTGCAATGAACGTTATACTAAACAAACTTATACACAGTGAGCGTATATATTATGACCGTTATATGATTAGTTGTTATACCTCGTATTACTTACCCGAGTGAACGTGCCACCTTGTAATGCTCTTTCACTCTCATTTACTTCTAGCCTATTTGCGGTAACCTCCGAAGCGGAAGAGGTGCCGGCTATGGCGATATCCATAGCATCACTTGCCTGTCGCTGACCAGCATGAGGGTTTGCGCCCTCACACCCCCCTTGCTCTAAGTCTTCCGATCGGGGTTCGGAGAGACATCCCTCAGCAGGATAGGTCAACCCCTGCTGAGGCAAAGTGGCACTATGAGTCTTGAACGGCTCCATAGTGCCTCACCCCCGCTTCCTCCAGGTGGTTTGTATTAATGCGGGGTTTTAGCAAGCCTTACGAGGGTGGACTCCTTTCTGCATTACAAATTACCTATCATTGGAAGAATCTGTTGCAAATATACTATACACACGTAAAGGTTGGTACAATTCCGGATTATCCGGATTTTTCCGGAAACTTTAATAAATTTATATCTCCGAAAGTCCACAAGATTTGCAATTGACTTTTTTTGTGTTAGTAGTCCATATATGTGGCTACAGTTTGCGACTAGAAAAATTGCAAATAGTGAAAACTGAAGTCACAAAAAAATTCATAAAATTTTGACAATTTCGCGATTAACGTGAAATTCTGCAGCCCACGCTTGTTCACGATCGGTTCTTAATTTAGCCTGAGGTTAAAGCTTTTAAATTGTAATACAATGTCTAAAATAATAAACGTAGTTTAAGAAATATTTTTTTTTATTGCTGATACCCCAATTCCGAAAAAAAAACTTTAAATTGCATTTTTGCAAAAACTATAATAGCTAGCCCTTTGCGAGTTTTTGCCTGGCATTTGTAACGTGTTTCTTCATACGATAAGCTAATAAAAATAAGCTGTCACAAAATCAGGTCAAAAAATATACTATGTGACGTTCATACTGTAGTACGTCAGCTGTTTATCCGGCGAAGTGCAATCATAGCTCAAAATCATTAATATACAAAATTATAATGAACTACTAGAAAAGCGCGCCTCTATCGTCCCTATACCAATACTTCAATCACATTGAGCTAAAAGATTCGGGTTATACAGGCACTTATCCGTATATAACAAAGACAATACTAGTTAGCTGTAATATCAAAGTTTGTTCAACTAGAGAAGTTGAACATAAAGTTAAAGCTTAGCTTAGACATAACCCCACACACGCGCGCACACACCCAACCACCCACACACACACCCACCCACACACATACACACACTCACACATACATACACACACACACACACACACACCACGCGCGCACGCACGCACGCGCACGCACGCACGCACGTACGCACTCACGCACTCTTAAGCTATAATGACATTGTTCCGTAACCAGTATGTCGTAGAAACCATGTTTTGTTTAAATCTATGTCACTGCACAAATAAACTACTTTGATTTTTATTTTATTTTAATATATAAAGATTAGCAAAGGTGATAAGGCGATAATGGCTTGTATACCTAGTACCCAAGTTGTAATAATCTGAATCACCCCAACAAGGTGTCACAGAAGAAGCAATAAATAGCTGACTGTGTTTGTTGGTAGTCGTTAGTAGTCCTGGTCAGCTGTCAGGATGACAATGTTTAACAATTATTTTAGTGTGGTATTTTTATTTATATGGGTTGTGGGTAAGTCAAAGATATAATTCTATTACTTTGATTAAAGTGTAAAAATAGTATCCCAAAAAACATACCATCATGTCAAAAAGAGGAAATCTTTGATAAAACAATAATAAACAGAGTATATAGTTTCTTTGAAAAAAATAACGTACTAAATAAAAATCAATTCAGCTTCAGAAAACGCCACTCTATTACACTTACAGTCTACAATTACGTCCAAGAAATCCTTGGTACTATGGATCAGAAGTAGTATGGCGTAGGCTAACTTTTCGATATGACAAAGGCTAGCGATCGAGTTTCCTATAAAGTCCTGTTAGCAAAGTTAAAACAGCATGGGTTTCGCGGAAACTCCTATCTATGGTTTAAGTCGTACCTTGAAAACCGTAATCAGTACGTACAAATTAACCAGATTTACAAAGATTCTAGGGAAATTCAATATAGTATCATAGTCATAGTATTTTCGTGCTCAATACCCCAAGGAATCGTGGCCGGATGTATATTTTTTTATGCATATTATGTGAAAGACTTGCCTATGAATTTGAAGAAAACTAAAATTATACAGTTCAAACCGGCAATCACTCTAAATAACGCTAAAAATAGAAGATACGTATATAGAGGAAGTAATGGAATTTAACTTATTAGGAATAAATATAGACTCAAATCTAAATTGGAAATCTCATATTGAAAAAAATTACGCAAATCTGTCCCAATTTATATACGCTCTTAGTTTGCTTAAAATAATCACAAACTTTAAAACAGCTTTGTCAACATATTACGCGTATGCGAATTCCTGGCTTTAATACCGTATAATACTGTGGGGTGACAGCACAGATACAAAATATGTATACGTATCCTTACCAACACGTGAATACCTAATAGCTGCCGTTCTCACTTTGTAAGGCATACAATTCTAACGATGGTATGTATGTATATTATAGAAGAGGCGATGCTTGTCAGAAATAATGAAAACTTATTCCCCTTACAAAAAATCACCTCTAATAGACGGAACAAAATTCAGTACCATTAACCAATTTCAAAATTAGCTATGTACAGAAACGGCCCCTATTGTAGATGCGATAAAACAGCAACAAGCTACCCCAACAACTTTTACTCATGTAAAAGTTGTTGGGGTAGCTTGTTGCTGTTAACAAACGACAAAGTATTTGAAATTTATTTACATAAACTACTTTAAGAGAAATGATACCACGGAAGAATATTTAAATTATGATGATTATCTAAATTGTTATCAATAGGACATCCATCGCAACTATTTACATTATATTCTTTCATATTGTTATTGATTATTATGGAGCTTTTATAATGATGAATTGTATGAACAATTATAATTCAGCGAGGAAACGCTGCCAGCATCTTGGGGACAATGCCAAGAGGGCCCAAATTTTTTAATATTTTTTAGTTTCTAATTTGATTTTTAATATTTGTCATTACAAAATAAGTTTTATGTTATTTATTATAACGAATTTTTCAAATTAAGTTAGATCATGTTTATTATTATTTGTGTAAATAGTCACCATTAGTGTTAAGATTATTGCTATAATTATCCTACTACGGTGGAAGAGTTTCGAGACTTGGCCTCTTTTTTTCATGGAATGTTATTTATGGGTTCTCACTTCATTTTGTATGTTATTGTGTTATCTATACATACAAATTATGAATACAGTCTGATTCTTGCTTTTTCATTTTTGTCCCATTCACTGTAAATGTAACGTTGTAATCCTATATATTTATTTACTAAACCGAAATTGCGAAATATTACAGTTATAGTTTCCTTGATTTAAACACTAATTATATTCTGAAGCTTATTATGTCTGCTAGAAGTCCCTTAGAGCAGTGAGTCAGTGAGTGACAAAACTAAGAATCTTTGACTAGTTATATTTCTTATACTACTGGTTAAATTTGATTGATTTGAAATTTAAAACATACCGTGTTTATACAATTCCTGCATAGTAACTGAAAATTCAGGCTTCTAGTTTTATCCACAACGAAGTTATAGGGGGAACGATAATGGCCTGAACTGCTTCGAGAAAAAGGATGCCGCTGTTTTGCTCGACTTGGCGGGGGCATTGCCGTGCCCCCAGATACTAAATTCTCTATGAGCTGTAGAACTGGCGATTGAAATTGTCTTTTATTATTATTAATTGCTTAAAAAAATTAATTGACAATAAAACTGCATAATTCATGAACCTGTTCACTAACCTCGGTTAAGAAATGAGAACTGAGAGAACGCGCGTTAGGACAGTCCAACTGTCATTTTTCTATATATAATTGACATTTGGATCAACATAACGTAGCAACAGTACGACCTGCTGTAGGTAGAGGTGAACATCAGCCAGACAGCTGGATATCCCAAATTACAGCTGGATATTACAAAAGAATTATGGCTCAAGCTGAAACGGAGAACTTCGTTCGCTTCCCTCGCTCGTTCAAAAATAATATGTGGCGCATCAACAAAAATCGTAAAAACAACAAATAAAAAACAAAACTTTAACTTAATTGAATAAGAGAGCTTCAGAAAAATAAATAAAGACTTATAAAGCGGTAAAAAAACTAGTCTTATTCCACTATGGTTTTTTTTTTCAATATTTTATCAATGTAAAGATATTTAAAGCCATATTAGATTTTGGTGTTAATAATAAGTTTTTTTCAATAATTTGGTTTATCCGAATTATTTGTCGTTGTTGTGCTGCTGCGTGTGCTGCGGGTGTACTGTGGTTGCCATTTAACACTTATCGCTGTGAATTAGAGTACACGAGTGTGAGAGTGACGGATGTCTTATCCACATCGATAAGTGATAAAATGGCAACCATGCTACGCCCGCTGACCGTAGACACTACAAATTACTTGATTTGAATCATTTTGGTGTTTTAGGTGGTGTACTGACATCTCCTGCGGATGAAAATATATTAAATGTCACGAAAGAGATTGTAACAAATAACAATCAAACGGGCTCAAACAGAAATTATACAGGAATACACGCTGCATATAGCGATGGGAATTATACTACTTTTACAGGTAAATCAATTTTAGTGAATCTATATAAGTACTTACCGTCATCATCATTATAACAGCCGAAACAACTCCACTACTGGCCATAGGCCTCCCCTAAAGAGTGCCAAAGGAGAGCGGTCCCGCGCTACGCGCGTCCAGCTTACTCCCGCGACCTGGTCATCAGTCCATCTTGTCTAGAATCTATAATTATAAGTATATTTTATTTGCGGAGACAGAAAGAAAGAAAACATTTATACACTACACAAAAGACACACAGAGACAAAGGGATTAGATACAGTACAATTGACACATATTGTGTTTGTCTTCGCGGCAGGGAATCGGTCGCTGTCTCAGCATTATGCCGAAGCGTCAGACAGACACCTACAGCGCTGCTTTTTAGATAGCACCGTAAGTGACCTACAGAACGCACAACAACGTTCTACAAAAACAAGTAAATAAACACAAAAGAACTAGTAAATAAATAATCAATAAAATATGTAAAATATGTAGCAGTAGCAAAATGGTATGAAAAGACACAAAGTAAAAAGTACAACACGCGTCCTGGTTGGGATGTTTAAAAAAAGTGCTGGATCGGTTTGAGTTGGGATTTTACATTACCTAATTTAAAACAAGCGCTCGAGGCATTGTACCGAGAATGGTGGCAGCATTTCATTGCTGAATTGCAATGCCGATGCGTTGAGCAAGAAATCCACAGGATATATATTTTGTAAAAAAATAGAGCAAGTAGAACATTTTACATGTTCTCTAATCGTTTCATTTTTTTTCTGTTACATTTTTACTATGATTTATAATCAACAGAAGTAATTTTCCAATCTAGACATGGCAGATTCCAGTGTGTATACAAAGTTTCATGTTATTCCAGCATGACGTTTTAAAATGGTAACCAAACTACGTTTGTATGCAAAGTCGACTTCAGTTGACCGTACTGGGAACTGTACATTTGTATTTTTATTGTATTTCAGATGACACGGTCGATGAATATCGATTTGTCACCGGGATTGATGGCTTTCTGAAATTGCACCGTGGCCCAGCAAACTGGAAAGATGCTCGATTGAGATGTAACTTAGAAGGTATGTTTCAATCCATTATCATATTTTAATTGTAAAAATAACTCTTTCTCTCTGTTTCTCTGTTTGTGGGCTAGGACATACGATAGCTCTTCAGCGGTTCAATTAGTTCTGCGGTTGAAGCGAGAACAGGTAAAAGTCTGAGCTACTTTCGTATTTATAATAGCATTATTGAATATGAATATTTATGGATTTTGTAATATTATGGAACAATGGATCTATTATAGAAAAGTTAAAATTTTAATTCAAACTAGTTTTATTCCACTACAGTTTTTTTATCCCAAACACGAAAGTAAGTGCCTACTATTTTGTCACGGCAAAGATATTTAAAGTCATAATTTGGTGTTAATAACTATTTTATCAACAATTTGGTGTCCCCCAATGTATCGTCGTTATGTTGTGCTGCTGCGGGTGTACCGTGGTTGCCATTTAAACACTTATCGCTGTGAATAAGACGTCCGCCGCGTTCTGACAAGTATACGAGTGCGAGAGTGACGGATGTCTTATCCACATCGATAAGTGATAAAATGGCAACCATGCTACGCCCGCTGATCGTGGACACTACAAATTACTTGATTATAATCATTTTGGCGTTTTAGGTGGTGTACTGACATCTCCTACGGACGAAAAGATCTTGAATGCCATGAAAGAGATTGTAAAAAATGACAAGCAAGCGGGCCCAAACAGAATTTATACAGGAATACACGCCACATATAACGATGGGGATTATACTACTGTTACTGGTAAAACAATTTTAGAGAATCTATATACTTACCATCATCATCAACATACAAGCCGTAAGACGTTAACTACAGGACATAGGCCTCCCCTAAAGAGTTCCAAAGTGACCGGTCCCCCGCAACGCGCATTCAGCTTACGCATCCATCCAGCGACCTGGTCTGTCCGTATTTTATTTGGATTTTTATTTGGACATGTAGGTAAATAATACATGCATGTCGGCTTAAGCTACCCTTATGCTTGTCGTTAACTCTTGCTGGGATTTGAGGATTCGTTGCATTGACAGCAAGGGTCAAATGCAGGTCGCTTCTCTCACCACAGCGCTGCCAGGGTTCTAGCGATGCCTCTAGTCATCAGGAATACAACATTTTATAAGTACTTAGACAGCAAATAATATAACGAAAAATGTTGAATCAAGAAATTATTAGAAAGTACAAAGACTGCAAATATCTTGAATAAAACAGAAATTATCTTGAAATAAGATTATTCTTCCGCTTCCTACCCAAAATAAAATAATCTTAGCTCTAGGATATTTAGCATCTTCGTAATGAATTTTTGGTTCATAATGAATTCGAGTTCTCCTTTCCCAGGTATGAGGAAGGTTACATTTTGTAATAGGTGTAAATGTCTTTACGATGTATATTTCCAGGGATTCCTCTCTCACTGATCGATGTGAAGTGGGCACAAGGTGAACCCAACATTCGCCCAGGTCAAGAGAACTGTCTCATCATGTCCCGGTCATGGGAATTAGCAGTCGTGGACTGTGACACCCACTTGCCTTATTTCTGCTTGAAACCTAAAGAAAAAAGGAATGCTCACATATGTGCCCGAGGAAACAATAACAGTGGTAAGATTTTTGTTATTGTAGCTATTGACTACTACTTGTGCTGATTAGTATTTAGTAGTATTAGTGAGTAAACTTGAGGTCATATATTCAAATTTTAGGGCAGAAAACTTCTGAATTTTTCCAGGTTTTCAATAAGGTATTTGCCAACAGTGAAAATAAATTGTCTTTCATTAGCAGCGGGTAAACATTATCAAACTACTCAGAATATATCAAGCTTTCATTTTATGTTTGCAATTTAAGATTTTAAAATTCATAAAAGCTAACAATAAGGACGTTGTATGTTAGTGGAGCATTTTTGACGTTTCATGTCGGTGCCACACATAGCACAAATATTTGAAGACATATTTGATCACATGTGAAGCACCGGTATTTGCTTATTTGTTCAATATTATATCACACATTTGAACTTTGCCATGCGTTGTCGGTTTTTCGAGCGTACATCAAAGCGTTCAAACTCTAATCTGATCTTCATTCTCCAACAGATTACAAGCTAGATCACAGAACCGGCAGTTGTTACAAGTTCCACGTAGAAGGCCGGTCATGGCCGAAAGCCTTCATGACTTGCATAGCGGAGGACGCATACTTGGCTATCATCAACAGTGAAATTGAATCCCATGTTCTCAAGGAACTGTTTGATAAGCATCCCGGTAACGCCATTCCCGGGAACTTCGAAAAGAATTCAGCAAGCGTTGGATTCAGTATGTGGAAGGAAATTGGAGATTGGTATACTGTTCATGGTGGGTACTGATGATCAGCCTAATTTTCTTTTACTTTTTACAAGCTTTTGAAAACCGTTCAAAACCATTTTTCAGTCACTTCTTGTAGATTGTTCTGAAAATTGGCAGTTGGTCTGTTGATAAAGTTAGGAAGATAGGAACTTCTAATTGAAAATGATTAACGCATCGTGCTTGGGCTCGCTACAGTCTTCGTTATTTAGTTCAAATAGTTTCAGTAGTTTTTTTATAGGTAGAACACTCTAAATATCTTCCCGTCCGAAGTACCTATAGATGGATGTGTAATATTTCATTAAAGTATAAATTGCATATTTTCATTTTTCTTGGCAACGAATAACATAATTTCGGCCTGTATAGGTGGGCAAATTGCATACAGACAAAATTAATGAAAACAATTTTTCATAACTTCATTGATTATAATTATCAAATTTAAAAATTTCCAATTGTATACTAAACAAACGCTATAATAGACCCTGCGTAAATACAAATATATTCTTTATTGCTCACCAGACATAGTAAAAAAAAATAAAAAAGAGGTAAGTTAAACATAAACAATGGTAGACAACAGGCGGTCTTATCGCTAAAAAGCGATCTCTTCCAGACAACCTTTGGGTGGTGGAGACGATGCAAGAAAAGATAAGATTTGAGTAGGTGAAAACAGAAAATATGAACAACTTAACTATAAGAAAGACTATACACTTACATAAGTACATATATATATAAACCTACATACACATACAATAACTAAATGTCATAGAAACAGTATCACTTACAGCCGAAAACAAACAGCACACACCAAGTAGGAATGACTAGTTACGGAAGAGATAAATAGTAATCCTTAAGTCGAGTTTTAAAAATGGGAAGAGACTTAGCACGTTTAATCTCAATAGGCAAAGAATTCCACAATCGAACAGCTCGAAAAGTAAAAGAATTGTTGTAAAATTTAGAGTTTGATTGAGGAACCCTCAGAAGCAACATCTGAGCACACCTTGCAGAAGAAAGAAATTTAAAGCGTTCCTTTAGGTAGCGGGGGGTTGCAGGGTTAAAAAGAATTCCATAAAGGTGGGCGAGAATGTGAGAGTTACGTCTGTATCGGATAGGAAGCCACTTGAGTTGCGAACGGAAACTGGATACGTGGTCATATTTACGTAACCCAAATATGAACCTGATACATAAGTTTTGAATACGCTCAAGCTTGTTAAGTTGCTCCTCAGAGAGATCAATATAGGACACGTCAGCATAATCCAAAATAGGGAGGAGAAGCGATTGAGCAAGCGCAACTTTGGTAGCAATGGGAAGGAAATTACGAAGCCTTCTCAAAGAACCCACAGCTGCAAACATCTTCCTGCTAACCTCATTCATCTGTGGCACCCACGAAAGAGTGCGGTCCAAGATAACGCCAAGGTTCTTAACTTGCAGAGAGTACGGGATCGAAACGTCATCAAACAAAATCGGTGGGAGATTAGCATAGTCAACTTCAGAAATCATCTTAGCACTACCAAAGATGATAGCCTGGGTCTTTGCTGGGTTAACATTGAGACCATAACTACTACTCCAATCTGAAATGCGTACTAGGTCGGAATTCGTAGCTGAGATGACTAATGGCAGATCGCTGACCTGAGCCTGGGAATAAATTTGAAGGTCATCGGCATAAAGGTGATATGATGATGATAGATTACGAGTAATGGAATTTATGAAAACGGAAAATAAAAGTGGAGATAACACGCCGCCCTGCGGAACGCCGGCTAACGTGCTACACCATGCGGAGCGAGAAGTATCCACCTTTATACGCTGCCGACGACCAGTTAAATAGCTATGAAACCAATCAATTACCGCAGGAGATATGTTATAAGAACGTAGTATCGCCAACAAGAGATCAAAATCAACAGTGTTGAACGCGTTACTAAAGTCAAGCAACGTCAACACTGTCAACTTCCGATCATTCATACCTGATCGTATGTCATCCGTAATTTTAACGAGAGCAGAAGCCGTACTATGACCAGAGCGGAAGCCAGACTGAAAAGGATTAAGGAGATCATTCCTATTTAGGAAAGATGTAAGTTGCTGGAAAACTAGGCGTTCAAGGACTTTAGAAAGGAAAGGAAGAATGGAAATAGGTCGATACTCTGAGAAAGTGGAAGGATTGGACTTCTTTGGTAGAGGAATAACATCAGCATCCTTCCATGTTGAAGGAAATATACTTGACGTAATAGAGGCATTGAGGATGCTGGTAATTATAGGAGTAAGGAGGTCAAGGAGGGGAAGGATCATGTTACGGCTTATGCTATCGACACCAACGGCATTTGAGGTAATGGATAATATGTTCTTTTTAACATCACTGTCGGTGAAACGATTAAGAAAAAAAAGGAGTTGAATCTGGAGTTGGAAGAGATGACAGAGAATCAAGGGTCCTGGACTTAGCAGGACCACTAAAGATTGTAGAGGAGGCAAAATGCTGATTCAGAAGATCAATATCGACGTTATTGGAACAAGAATTATGTTGAGATTTACCAACTCCAAGAGACTTGAGAAATTTCCACACTTTAGCAGGGTCACCATTCTCAACAGACTTATGAATGTGATGCCTTTGAGCGTCACGACAAACAGTGCTGCACCGGTTGCGCAACTTGTGAAATCGGGCTTTGTTTGTATCTGACGCGTCATGTTTGTACTTGGCTTTAGCAAGATTTTTCCTTTCAATGAGCGACTTGATTTCCTTAGTTAGCCAAGGAGCAGGAAGATGTTTGACCTTGACTGGACGAACTGGAGCGTGCACATCATAGAGTTGAGTGAGAAAGGAATTGAAAATATTGACTTGTTCATCAACAGTATCAGCTCCAGAAATGACGCTCCAATCGACTTTAATTGCGTCATCACGCAGTTTATCCACGTCCATCCCACCAAAATTGCGCTGAAATAATAATCTGGGCTTAAGTTTAGGAGGGCGAACTTTATAAGATAGGTACAGTAAATCGTGATATGAGAACGCATCCGCAGAGTACTGACCATGTTTGGCGATATGAGATACAGAAGAGGTTAGGGTGATATCTAGCAAAGAAGGAGAACAGTTCGGAAAGTGGTGTGTTGATTGAGAAGGCAAGATACTCATATTGCACGCAGAAACAATTGATTTTAGACATCTTGACCGATTGTCATTCTTGAGAAGGCACGTATTGAAATCACCCATGATCACATGGTGATTGAAAGATGGCATAAGGTCTTCGAGGAGTTTTTCAAAAGAGGCGAAATAATTGACATGGACAGAAGGTGAGTAAAATACACCGAGAAGAAATTTAGAATGAGAAATGGTAATATCTAGAAGTAAGTATTCTGCGGCGTCTGAAGAAGGAGATTGTGCTGACATGCTGACTATAGAGAAAGGGATATGTGATCGCAGATAAATGGCAACTCCACCGCCACCTCTTGGGGAGCGATCGTTCCGAATCAAAATAAATCCTGGCAGAGAATAAGAAGTAGACGGGTGGCAAGGCTTTAACCAGGATTCTGATACGAGAATAGCATGAATATTATGCAAGTCAAAAGACACTAAGAGATCGTTAAAATGTGCGGGTATGCTTTGAGCGTTAATGTGAACCATATTAAAATTTTTCGGAGCATCATTGAATTGTGCGCTTAGAAAATCGTGGAGAGAAGGAGGTAAACTATGGAAACTATCTTCACTTGATTCACTAGAGGAGAACGACATGAAATGGTCACTGAGATCACTATCAGAACTATGATTGCTAGGACTGTACTGTGACATTGTAAAATAATAAAATACTATATAAAATAAATATGTTAAAACTTAAATACAAATAAACTAAAAACGCTAATTCAAAACAACGAAGGGAACACCACCCACCAGCAGAATGAAAAATTAAAGATTATTAAACATAAAATAACAACAATTTCAATTTAAACGAACATAAACAAAACGCAGCTTAAAACATGGCAACATTACTACCTGACAGCTGCTCCATCGGCCAATGTCAATATCATGTCTATGACATGTCATTGTCAAAAAACTGTCGGTAATCGGCAATACAAATTTATCAAAGCAAGGAAAAAAAAATATGGTAAAAACAAGGTATTCCGTGTATAGTGAAATTACGGGTACACATAAATGGTATTACACGACTAAATTAAAAAGGTGCAACGTACCAGAATGAATCAGAAGACATAAAATGAATAAAAATAATCTGAAATCGCACAAACTGTTCAATGTTTCTGAGCTCGCCTCGACCTCTTACCCGGCTGCTTCTCTTGCGCACCCTTGTCAGCGGCCGGTGCCGAGTTGTCAGGCTTCGTCGCGGCGACCGAGATATCATTCAGCCGAGCATGGCTAGCTACACGATGCCGCTTTCCGACCGCGTCGAGAACGAACACATCTCCATTCCACGACCACGACCGACGGACACCGAAACGCTCCCGAGCAGCCGCGAACAACTCCTGACGGGGTTTTGTCAGGAATTCACCCATAGTGATGCCCGAACCTTTGAGGGCTGCCTTGCCGAACCACAACTCATTCCGGACAGAGACATCCTGGAACTTGACCAGTATTGGTTGCGGTTTACTGCCCCGAGGCTTGCCAAGCCGATGACAACGACGAATGTCGCTCACTCTGACATCGGACTTGATGGACTTCAGGCTCTCAAGCACAAGAGCAGTTGGATCTTCGGGGTCCGATGCTGATGTAGAAGCCTTGACTCCATGGACCAGCAAAATCTTGCGGCGAGAGCGCATCTCCATGTCGTCGACCTGCAGGGCAAGGAGCTCTACCTGTTTTTGCAGAACATCAAGCGTCTTCAAGATGAAGCTTTCAAATGCACTGAAGTCGGACTGCACTGCTGAAACCGCCTGTCCGCTAGACCCCGCAGTCTCTGCCCTGTCCAAGCTGTGCTTCAGTTCCGCCATCCGGGTGTGGAAAATCTCAGCAAGCTGTGCAATAGACTCCTTAATTGCGCCAACTTGTGCCATTGTTGTTTTGCAAAAACTTACAGTGATCAGAAATTGCAGGAAAAGGGTAAGTAAACTGCCGGAGGGTGCTAGTTATTAACTAGACATTAAAATTATATTGTTTAAAATCTTTAAAAATAACTTTTTACATTTATTTATATTAAATATGTTATAAGGTGATGTCAGTGGTTTTGTTCACCTACCCGAACCCCCTGCGTATAATGTTTTATGCTCATAATGTATCAAAATTCCGAATTTCAATACTTATACACCGAACAATATAAAGTGCAACGGTATATAATCCTCAATATCAAAAATTCGAATTCCCATTACTAAAGTACCGATTTTCAAAATTCAGAATATCATTACAGCAACTCATGATAAATTTGACTTTTAAAACAAAAGTCCGAAACATCACGCTTTGCAATTTGTACTTCTTGAATATGTAAGTATTAGGTAGTAAAAAAGTGTTCGGTTCTGTATGGTCACAGTTCAATCAAACACTCCTCCTCGCTTAGCTCGTCGTCGTACCTATACCGACCTGCCTTAGAGTCTCTCTGAAACTACTTTAATCTAATTAAAAGTCCGAATTTATAATTCTTAAAAAATAATTAAAATTCCGATTATTACAAACATGATGTACTTTTCAATTAAGAATCTCCTTTGCGAGCTCCTGGCTCCGTGGGCTCCTATAATATACAGTAGAGGGGTAGGACTGACAATACCACGTGAAAGTGGGGTTAGCCTGCGAATGTCAAAAGACGTTTTGTATGGAAATTGAACCACCTTATAATTAAAATAAATGTTCCGTACCAATTTTCCTACGGAACACTGAAAATTGCCAAGGAAAGAATAAAGTATAGGTTTTATAAATATACAGATAAATAATCAAAAACAGTATCAAAATAAAACCAATGTAAATGCTGTTCCAATTAAGAGTTATATTTATACCAACTGAATGGGAGGATATCTGTTAAAAGGCCTTTATCTAGGCGGCGAGAGAATACTTATATCAGGTAAAACATATACTGCTGGTAATAATTGGTTCCTATAATATTTTTACAGGACAATCGCTGGCTGAAGCCAATTTTACTACTTTTAACCCTGGAGAACCTAATAATGCCGATGGTGAAGAATGGTGTGGAGGAGTTATGAGATCAGGATTATTTAACGATGTTAACTGCAATATACCGTTGACATTTATTTGCGAGAAAAATTTAAATAGAAGAAATTGAGAGAAAAGTTTGATATTGACATACACTGATCAATTCACATATAACCAATAAAATAAAGGAAGCGATATAATAAAGCGATAAAATAAATGATTTCATAAATACTTGCATTTTTAATATAGCCTGGAAGATCGTCGGTGGGTCTCTGACCACTGCAGGTATTGCTTCCCAAGATTGTTAATGGGGGAATTGTCCTAAACTTTTGCAAAACATTATGTTTACTGTTCTCAGACAAAATGCTAGACCTAACAATTTTAGACCCATTGCCACCAGTTCCTATAAAATTAATATAAATCATATTTATACAGAGTTGATGCTAACACGCATCAAAATCATTAAAATATACCTGAGATGTCACATGTGGTGCATAGAACGAACAACGTCTTCAGTATGAGCTTGGCTGAAGTTTTCAAAAATATTTGATGCCTTCGAGCTTGGTCAAAACCTCCCAGGTATTAGCTGCTAAAGATATGCGCCGTACACACTTGTATTTTGCGGGAATACAAAGTTGCACATCAAGAGTCTTCCCCCATCACTAGTAAATTCATAATTCAGAGACAATTTCAATATGGCGGTTTGTTTGCATGGTTCGCAAATTGCATTGGCGGCGACTTTATTTACAAACACACACAATTTCTTGACAATCAATGTAAGAAGAGATTGACGAAAAGACGTTCCATCAGAACCTTTGCAAAAAAAGGTCTCGAATGGAAAAAAATACACTATTAATAAAAAATATACCAATACCAGCCTATGAAGTTGCAGTGCAATTGATTTATTTCGCTGATGCGTCGAGCTCCACTGTTGCTTGTAGGGTGCTGCATTTATCACCGTGGGTTTTTAACAAATCACACGTAAGTATATATTGTTAAAAACCTTGTAAAAACATACATTTATTAAAACCACTACAACTACAGCGATTAATACAAGTAACACATTAATCTCTATTTATTTGACACCAACTAGGTCAATTGGCATTGATAAAATAATTAAGATGTTTAAATCTAACAGTAGCAAAGTTTTTGATAACATTCCAACTATAGTGATTTAGTACTGTTCAATAGTTTTAACGGGGCCTCTTAGCCATATAACCAACTTATCGCTCAGAGATGGAATTTTTCCTTGTAAACTATATATATATCAAAACGGGGGACGAACACCTTTGCGAAAACTATAGACCTGTTGCTCTTCTTCCAGTATTCTGAAAAATATTTAATGACAATTCAGTTCGTGGAATAGTCATTACAAGTCATTTTAGATCGTGTATTTTTATTTGTCGGATGATTAATTAAATATCTAATTGAATTATGTCATGGAAAACGTTTTGTGATTTATTGTTTCAAGTATAATTCATTACATACAAATATTTACAAGGATTTTTTTTTTAAATCAGATTAGTTGGCATACACAGTTATCTATGGCAATATTTTAACCTAACCTAACCGCCAGCGTGTCGCCGTTTCCACGATTTCCACTCTAAGGGACAAGTGAATCCTAACCTAACCTACTTATAATACAATTGTTACGGCTGCTTGTTTTTTTAGCTTTCTAGCTAATCTAGGTTAAAAATAGTTTCTTGCCTGCGGCGCGGTGCGCGAGCAAACCTCCCTTTCCCCCCCCACACCCCCCCTCCCACAAGACCTTTCTTTTGTGTAATAAAGTTTAAATAAATAAATATTTATACAAATATTGCTGTCTGGAAGAGATCGCTCTTTAGCGTGCAATAAAGAGTATTTGTAACAGACGAGACAACGACGACGCTTTCTTGTTTTTGTACTTTTGTATTGTATTGTTCCCAACGTTTTCAGCAAGAAGATGTTGATATCCGCTCAAGCTAGTTCCCGTGGCCAAGGCTGTTGAGACACATTCGAAACGTCGGGACCCTCAGAGACGTAAATAAATAAGTTTAAACTTCCCGATTAAGTCGCGTAGAGCTACGGTAGCCTAGTGGTTCAGACATGCGGCTGTCAAGCGGCGGTCGTGGGTTCGAATCCCAGCTCTTACCAATGAGTTTTTGGGAACTTATGTACGGAATGTTTATACTATACCAATAGCCTTTCGGTGAAGGAAATCATCGTGAGGAAACCGATCTAGGTCTAGTCCAATAAGGTCTAGTTTTCCCTCTGGGATGGAAGGTCAGATGGCAGTCGCTTTGGTAAAACTAGTGCCTATGCCAAATCTTGGGATTAGGTGTCAAAGCGGACCCTGGGCTCCTTTAGGGGCACTTCCGGGAATTACTCTAGGAGGATGATGATTAAGTCGCGTAGAATAAAATTATGTGTGATTCTCACATATCAAGTTTATATCAATTTAAATTCACGTTTCCATGGGTGTAAATCAGCAGACTACATAGGACAAGTAGTATTATTGGTACAAGTTATATTAGTACTTGTATATTGTATCGTAGTATTGGTATATTAGTACAAGTTGTATTATTGGTACCACCGCCAGTATTTTTTATGTTCAGTTTCGTAGCTTTTAAAAAATGTCTGCAGTCGAATCTGCGAACAGGCAGCTCTTTCATAAAACAAAGAAGCTAACTTGTATCTGATGACCAAGCCATAAAATATTTTTATGTCAGAGAGGTACAATGTATAAAAGATGACCCTAGCCCCGCCCGGCCGCTTACGTTGACTCGACTATCACGAAACCGTTTTATGACTATAAAGTAAGAGCTGTATTGAAATATGGGCGGCAGATAAGCCGTGGATATGGAAGGCATGAAGTCTGTTCTTTATGAAAATTATTTTTCAATTTATCACTGATTTATTCGCGGGTATACTCGTACAATGGTTACTACATTTTATATCCCGCGCCGAAAAAGATTTCTTACAAGCAAGTGTATAACCAACACATTACTAATTTCTGTAATAGATTAATTAGTAGAAAAGGATGGAATGGAATGGAATGCTATGATTATGAGGAATTGAGGAGATTATAAAAGAAAAAAAAAATATGCCAAATAAACCCAACTCGAACGTAAGAATTTATTGCTTAATATAAATGTAATGACAAGAGTTGTTATTTTCTTGCGAGGCATATAGTACATTACTTACCTAGGGCGGTGAATTCGTGAATGCCCCAGATCGCAGGTGTTTGTGGCGAACCGAAGGTGACGGTCGTAAATATGCGATCTGGGAATATAAGAATTACCGCCCGTGGTGCATACACAATTTTACGTCTTCTCCAGGGTGTGCAGTGACATTTGCCGCTGCGCCCGTAGGCGGTGAATCTCACTTACCGCCTAGTGACGTTAAATAAATTTTCTCAGCTTGAAATAAATATTATTGATTACTACCACTTGAGAATTTAACAAAATTAACAAAATATCCTCACAATTCAGTTAGAATTACTTCTATTCCATGTAAACATACCGATTCCTAGAACTTGTTGTCGTATTAGCTAGCATCGCATCTGTTTATTCCCATCGTATTAAGAGGCCGATGACATACTTTTATATCTTGTATGTGTCCCAACTCCACAAAATCTGCAGTCGTGCAGACGTTTCCAAACAAAACTGTCAACTTGAAAAATAAACACCGAGTCACAAATGGCCAATCAGTGATCAGTTCAGCGAGGGGAAAACTCCGTGTTTTTTTTCCGATTTTTGCACTTTGATTTTGCACTGATTTGTTTTGGCACAATCAATTTCTCGAGGATCCAGGAGGCTAGGTTAACTAGGGCTGTTCGAATGGCTCAGGCGGCGCAAGCGGACGCTTCAGTTTGACAGATTGCATGGGCGCGTGCGTGTCATACAACTTTAAAACCACCGCGCTTAACGCTGCAACTGCTTCGTCTACTGACGGTGCCTTCAAAATCAACGACCAGTTTGAGCGCACGCGTCCTGTTGTAGTGCTTCAATGTCTAAACGTGCAAAGTAACATAGATCTATTACCACTGGCTGTATTTTAGGAGGTCAAACACTACCTCCTCACTAACTATAAAAAACTAAGAAAAATCTAGTCGTGGTGTGAGAAACCTGGCGCTGGAAACTGTCCTGCATTGGCGACATGATCTATCGAAGAGGCTAAGATCAGATCCAGCCAAGAAGCCAGCATAATCTGACCAGGGATCTGGTATAATATAATATCTCACCTATCACATAAATGATAAGAAAAAAATGCGTGTTCATCACCGTGCATATCGCAATAAGATAATAATGACACTTGAACAATTAACACATGATGTAACTGATCAAACAGAAAGAAGAAAAGTTATTTGAAATAAAACTGTACAACTTCATTCAACTATGTATTAAAGAAAAATAATCCAAACCACTCCCAAAAAATATAATTTTGACGAGACGTACCTTGGATAAGCTGTAAGGCTTAATTATCTAAAAACGCAAAAGTAGTCCAATTTATTATGTATCAGTTACTTTCTGTGTTGGCATATCAAGTATCTTGATTAGGTAATCATACTATTTTAAGACGTATGACACATTTGACAATATTACTGTATTACTGTAGACCACATTTTTTTTGTAGTACAATAAAAAAAAATTAACTAATCTCAGCCTGATCTTTCCCTGGCAAGTAGTATACATAAAATATCTTCCCGTCCGAATTAGATAGGAGGGAAGCAGTTTTTAAACATTTTTACTGGATTCTCTTGTTTGGGGCTTGTCATATTCATATTGATATATCCTAGCATTATAGTCCTTTTTTTGAGTTAATAACAACAATTTTACAACATTCTTAGCTTGTAAACTTCTCCAAAAACTGACAATATGAAAAAATATTCTCCTTTTTAGTCCACACTATTAGGCTCCGCTTAATCTTGATTATATTGTAGGTAGGTATACCTCTTGCTCTACTTATCAATAGTGCCTACCAATCCAACGTATGAAGAAAGTGGTACCTACGTAAATATGAAGTATACGTGATGAATCTGGGATTTCAATTGCAAACCAACGTATGAAGAAACTGGTACCTACGTAAATATGAAGTATACGTGAGGAATCTGGGATTCCTCTTTGCAATATTTTCTTTTTCTTTACTTCAGTGGATAAATTGGATATGTCATTAATGAAAACTTTTCCCTTCGTAGTTGGATGTGTCATCTACCGTTCCGTAAAGTTTTGTTTTTTTTTATAAACAGCTGCGTTTCATGAAGGCTACTGCGGAAATTGTTACCAATTAATTTATGATTTGTAAAGATTCGTCCAAAAACTGTTTACACTATTTGAAATCACAATCAAAACATGACACAAACGACAAAATAGTCTAGATAGATGAGCTTTTAATAGTATTAGTTATAATTCCACTAATGTCCTTAGTTTCCCTCACATTGCCTAATGGATTAGTAACGCGTGCGTCGCTATATTTACAACACAAGCCCCAGTATCACTGTGTTACTTAAGTAATTACCAGATAATTTGTTTTCATCTTCATCGTCTCCCAATTGATTTGTACTCATTTACTACCAATCCAAAATCAACGTTATACGATGTCCTTGAAGGTAGGTTTTAAGGTAACGGCGCCTATTACCGTGGTATGCGAGATAGTTTTCAAATGATTATAAAAAATGATGGGTATGAAAGCTCCTTAACGTCCTAGATTATTTTTTTTATTGAAGAGTGTTTATTTAACTTTCAGAGTCGTAACTTTTTGAACCAATTTTAGTTTATTATATTTGATAAAATAATTATTGAAACCACGAAAGGAGAATCTTCTATTACCGTGGTAATGGATGGGATGTGATTCTATTACCGCGAAATTAGCTTTTATTACCGAGGGTACAAAAAGCAGCAATTTTCTACCATCGGTAATAGTAACCTGATACACAATTCGGCACCCAATATCGAGGGTTAAAATAATATTCATGACTTTGGTTCCGTACTATATAAAATAAAGAAAACATAAAACATACTTAAATCAACAAAATGATGTCCATTGGTTATAAGAATAACTACTACTTGCATATATAGCAGGTAAAGACTACCTTTTATTAAATCACAGTTACATTACATTATACTATGGATTCGGTATTTTGTATTCAAAGATTAAATAAATAAAATACGGGGTATTATAAAAAACCTAATAAGTACAATACTGAGCATACTAATAGGCTAAATGACTCGAAAACAATATTATATAATAAATTTTGCTTTTTGTGTAGGTAAGTTACACCTTTATCTATACTTATATGTCGTTTCCGGGTTGTTTGAATGATTTAGGACTATATTTAATTTAAAAATTTTGCTGGGATATGTTATTATCTCCGTTCACCACACATCTTAATAATACGAACCAGAGAAATCAATTTTATCAAATGAAATTGTACGAACGGAACCCTAGATGTGATTTATCTTAAGAGAAAACTAAAATGTCACTCGGTAATAGATACTTCTTTTTAACCTATTACCGACCCAAACAAATATTGAATGGGTCGGTAAAAAAATCCCATAGTTACTATTACCGATTGTTGTGGGATCTTACCATCGGTAAAAGACTTAATTTGGAATTTTGTAAAATCTATTTCCGATCCATAAAAACTTTAGGATACAATTGTATTTTCATTACAAATCAAACATACATATTACAAGCTTGATATAAAACCAAAATCACATAACTGGTAAGTAAATATAGTTAATTATTACAATATTTAAACGACATGACAAAATAAGGGTTTCCATAGAAACTGCAGATTCAGTACTAAAGTTTTGGTTAAAAATTAAGGGTTTGTTGCATACTTTCCATACCACGGAAATAGTTCTTTAATAGCGTCAATAGATCAAGATTCGAATAGCCGTAAGAGATTTTATAATCGATGACATATAAAAAAGATAAAGCACAAAGAAGCAAATCGCTGACTTAACTATTACCGTGGTATGCCACGGTAATAGTTTCCCCAACTAAAAATGGCGTCTATCACCGCTGTATTTTATATTCCATTTTAAATGAATTTCCAGGCCAAAAAATATATAACGAGTACGCGAAAGTTGTGCAGAAAACTATAGATAACCATTTAAAATCCATAGCATTTGTTCAATTGTCATAGGTATTGCGTGAAATAATAAATAAGATTCGGGTATACTTACCAGTGACGCCATGCGTTTGTATGACACAACCTCTTCCTACGCCGCCGTCGCCGAAACTGACGGATTGCGTGCTTGTTATTTCATTCACACACACATTTGCGTAAACAGGACCGTTAGTCAACTAAATTAGGCTTCATTTGTGTAAAGTATGTTTTATTGTAAATTGAACGGTTTGCTTTTAAAATGCGTATTTGAAAATGCCGCGGTAATGGTAGCCGAATTTGATACCCCCGGTAATAGGCGCCGTTACCTTACTAGGTTTGTGAAGTAATTATGATGTAGGTACCCGGAAGTTAATAGGTTTCATGATGTTTTCACATGTTTGACTGAAGTTGGAAATAAAACGCAAATTTCGATTTTATCGAACCCTGTATGTTGGACTGTGTCGTTATTTAATTACTCGAGTTTGTAAACTGACGATCTTGGATTTACGATAGAGGTTGTTTTCGTTAAGACATACAAGTGGAGATCGATTTCGTTCGCTACTTTGCATCGCTGCTATTTTAATGTGTTGTGCTCGTTCATTCTGAAGCTGTCTTTTTTATAGAACGACGAATATTACGTACTACGTATGTGATATAATTCATCCAATACATTGTTTGTTATGGGCTGATAACTATATTCTTGTTGTAGACTATACGGGGTTCTTTAAGGAAGAAAACCATGTAGTATCATGAAGATTTGGTATTTTTTGGAAAAAGCACGGTAAAAATATAAAACTAAAGAAAACTAATTATCGATAAATTAATACATTTTATGGATTATTAATACTTTATCGTCATGATTATATCTCAATAAACCTCCTTTTATCGTCAAAATGACAAATAAATATACTTGTTAGCGTTATCTGACCTTATGTGTCTATAGGACCTAAATAATACAATCGTTTGTAGAAGCTTCTTAAAATGCAAACGCGTTTTCGGTTCCGTCCTATAAAATATAAATAATGATCGGTTTGAATAAGTACAATAGAGACGCCTAAAGAAACTTCAGAGGTATACTCATCATCACAATCCAAAGAAATACCTCTCTTCGTCGTACTAAGAGGGAGAACGCCAAAAGCAAAGAACAGAGGTATGGTGGTTCTTTTATTCAAAAAAAGTTGTGTTGTCACCCACTCCCTGCTGAAGAACCACCGACCCATGTCATTTCTGAGCCACGTCTATAAGCTGTTTTCGAGAGTGATTACGAACCGTCTTGTACGGCAGGCTAGGTGACTTCCAGCCTCCCAAACAAGCCGGTTTCCGAATATTCTTAACACTTCAGCTGTGTTCATCCCTCTGTGGGCTTCATATTTTTTCCTGCAGGTCGGTGGAGCGGCCCTCGGAGGGGCGCAATGGCTTTGCTTACTTTCTTAGAAATAAAACCGGCATTCGTATATCGATCTCGCTTTAATCCATTGAAACGTATAGCCAATTCAGTGAGACAGCTAGCAAGCGAAAACTTCAATGGCCAATGGAGGAAAAAATCAATTTAGTTGTTAGTCTAAAATAGTCAGTGGCACGATTGACACGGTCGGTGTTCGCGAGTGAAAATTAGTGGGTTTAGTGCTGAATTGTAGTGCCAGAAGGACAGTTTTTGTAGACATGTAAGTAATCTTTAGAATAACATAGAAACAAGTGTTATTTCAACGGGTTAACAGTAAAAAAACCGTGACTAACATGACATTGAGAAGTACGTGAGGTGCGGAAAGGAAACAACCGTTCTGGAGCGATGCTAGTTTATTACTGGAGGGGCGGGGCGGCGTGAGCGCATACATATCACTCCTTCCCCTTTAATTTTCAAACCTGATAACAATAAGAAAAGACATTATATTTTAACTTACTTACTACGATTCCTATAATCTATTTTCTTAAATCTAGGCCTCAAGGTGGGGCCCAGCCGTAACGGCGGCGCGTGCCCGCTGCTTGCTTCGGCAGCGGTATCAAGCTCGACCAACGGAGCCGCCCCCCGTGAACCTTGCTCAGAATTTTCCACCTCTTCTTCCACCAAAGTTTCTGTGTTACAATCTTCGTCTACTACATTCCTGGAATCCGAGTTCACATGCTGTTCGACAGTTGATGGAGAAAGAGATGGGTATGGTAAGAGAAGGGGCGCTGGTGATGGTGGCGACGGCGACGCCGGCAGCGGCGAATTCATCCACGTATTCGAGTCATCGTCCTCACCATCGCCAATTTGATTTTCAATTTCTTGGGCCCCCCTATATTTTATAATTTGATCGAGATGTCGCTTGCACAAAATATCGTAATCGTTAACATATATTTCAAACATTCGATTACCAATTACATTGCGTATGATACCTGTAATCCAAAATTGTTTTCTAGCCGTAAACCATTTTAGCAATATTTTGTCTCCCTTTTGAAAGTTTCTACAAGAACGTTTCTCGTCACTATCATCATTATGTTTAGGTTGACGTCGAATCATGTCTAATCAAGATCTTAAGTTACGACCAAACATACTCTGTGCAGGAGATAAACCCGTTGAACAATGAGGTGTATTCCGGTATTCAAATAAATATCCTAGTAATTTATCATTCATATCTATACGCGAATCGAGTGTGTTCAGTATACATTTTAGCATTTTTTTACATGTTCTTACAGAATTTTCAGCCTGCCCGTTGCTTGCAGGATGATAAATAGGTGATGTTAAATGTCGAATGCCGTTCATCGAACAAAATTGCTGGAATTCATCCGATTTAATTTTAACATCGTTATCTGATACAATAATGTGTGGTACGCCAAACCTTGAAAACAATTCTTTTACCTTGCTTATCAGAGATCGAGTAGAGGTACCGCCTTTCATTAGCAAACACTCGAGCCATTTGCTGTACGCGTCTACAACTATTAAATATACCCTCTGCTCAAATGACATGTAGTCAATGTGTATCCTATGCCATGCCGCTGGAGGTCGAGGCCATGGGGCCGGCGCGGCGCGCGGTGGGGAGGGCCGTGTGGCCACACAAACGGCGCATGCACCTATCCATTGTTCAATGTCATTATCTATTTTTGGCCACCACAGTTTACTACGCGCGATGCTTTTTGTTTTAACTATACCCAAGTGACCCGAGTGTAAATCTTGCAACATCTGTTTTCGATACGACGTTGGAATGACTACCCGGTAACCTCGAAAAAGGCATCCACTATCTATTTCCAACTCCGCTTTGCAGTTGAAATAAGGCAAAACCGAAGCGCCAGTTATTTTTCGTGGCCATCCGCAATTCATATATTTTATTACCGTTTGTAAAACTAGATCACTTTCGGTAGCTTTCTTTAATTCTTCCAATGTTACGGGTGCCACATTTGCGTCTAAAAATTTTAAAAAAGACATATTCTCGTCTTCCTCTTTGTCGTCCGATTCTGGCAAGGGAGCACGAGAAAAATAATCCGCCACTACATTTTTAGAACTACTTATATATTGAACGTCATAATTATATGCAGACAGTATAATCGCGTAACGCTGAAGCCGAGACGCCGCCATCACCGATATTCCGACTTTATTTCCAAAAATCGACAGTAAAGGTCGGTGATCTGTTTTTAATATAAATGGGTCCTGTCTGCCGTATAAATATTGATGGAAACGTTTTATTCCAAATATTATGGCGGTAGCCTCTTTTTGTATTTGGCTGTAATTCCTCTCGCTAGGTGTTAGCGATCGCGACGCGAAAGCTAGCGGCCGCTCGACACCCGTGCGGGGGTCGCGCTGACTCAGCACAGCGCCTAACCCGGGTCCCGCGTCGACCGTTAACACGAGCTGTGCCGTGGGGTCAAAATGCGCCAGTACGCGTTCGGAACACAATTCTTTCTTGACACTATCAAAAGCCTCTTGTTGCCGAATACCCCACTCCCATTTTGCCCCATCGCGCAGAAGCTCGTGAAGGGGACTCAGCATACCTGACGCGTTAGGCAAGAAACTGCGATAGTAATTCACTAATCCTAAGAACCGTTTGATTTCTAAAACGTTAGTAGGGCTGGGAGCATCCAAAATCGCTTCAATTTTCTTTTCGCAGGTACGTAGTCCATTTTGATCTATGACAAAACCGAGATAGGTTACACTACTTTTGAAAAACTCACATTTTTCTCTTTGTAACTTTAACCCCGCGTCATGTAGCCTTTTTAAAACCTCGCGTAAGCGCAATAAATGCACCTCGTCGGTAGGTCCCGTTACGCAAATATCATCGAGCCAGCAACTAACTCCGTCTATACCTACCAGAATCGTCTCCATTGCACGCTGACAAATAGCAGGTCCATTAGCAAGTCCATATAAAAGTCTTGTATATTTATACAGACCCTTCGTTGTGTTTATAGTTGTGAGCTCTTGAGAGGTGTCAGATAAAACAAATTGATTATACGCGTTACTAAGATCGAGTTTCGTATAACGGCGACCACCGCCGAGCTTTGCAAACACTTCCTCAATGCGAGGCATAGGATACTTGTCGATAACTATATCTTTGTTGAGCGTAACCGAAAAATCGCCCGCTATCTTTATTTTACCGTCGTTCTTTAGTACGGGTACTATAGGTGTAGCATATTTAGAATAATTTACGGGTACTAGAATACCTAAGCTGACGAGTCTATCAATTTCTTGTTCTACCCTATCTTTAATAGCAAACGGTACGGAACGCGGCTTGAAGAACTTAGGTTTAGAATTTTCTTTTAATTTTAATTCTACTTGAAATTTGTTAAATTTTCCCAAGTCACCCGAAAAAAGGCTCGAATTTTCGCTTAGCAAGTGCGACACCAGGCTCTGGCTCGATTCCGTATAAACGAAGTTATTATCAACTGTAAATGATAATTTGAATTTGGTCATAAAATCACGACCTAGTAGTCCTATAGAACCTCCATGTTCAGACTCCTGATAGTTTCGTTCTGATACTTGCTGCTATTCAATAATGGCAGGCGCTTCAAGCTAGTTTTAATTATTTCAAAAGCCTACCCGGCACATTCACTTTTTATACAAACCTCTGTATAGACGCTCGTCGTCGTCGACGAATTTCGTTCGTTTCTTAAATTAAATAAATTAAGGCTCCATTATGTACATCGAAACATAAATTGGTGGCCCATGAGGGGAACAATGAAAAAACAAGAAAAATCTGCAAAATCCTAAATATCAAGATCCGACTTCACAAAAGGCGCGTATGCAGTAAAGGCCAGAAGATTGGATCCGTGGACCAGGAGACAGAAGAGTAAACCTTGTCTGGATTGTGAACAAGTGCAGTGCAGTGGTACAGCTAAAGACCACCCGTGCGAAGAAGCAATTGCCAAAGATAAGTGCCCTTCCTTTGTCCTTCCGCCATTACCTTAAACCTATCTAGTAAGTCAAAATTGCAAACAATTTTCTTATAGCTAGTCACTAAAGTACAAATATACTTCTACTTGCGCAATAAGGGCAATATAGCCGTCTAAATATAATTATTTTTCGTGCTAAAATTACGTAGTTCATTACCATTGTTCTATCCACGTAGGAACATAGATGTACCTACTTCCAATTTCGTAAAACATAACTGTGAATCTGTAAATACTTAAATTATATGGTGGCCCATGTTTTAAACGTCTGATTGTATAAAATACATAAAGTTTTACCTAAAATTTGACTAGTTAAAACCAATTAAAACCTTAGCGTAATTTCTTCACTAATAACTCAATTAAATTCATTTTACTATTACGAACGAGTTCTTGCTAACCCATCAGCCCTCATTTAACCTATATACGGTTATTTCGCGGTATTATAATTGTTTTCGCCGACTATTCCAGGTTCGTCGCACCGCGACTTGGCATTGAAAGTATAAGATCAGCTGAGTTCACGCGGCCGGACCCCCAGCTCGGCAAGTACCAGCGTAGTGAGGAGCGTGAGATAAAACTATTGTTATAATTTCTATAGTTAACAGCTATTCAAAAACATAAAGTTATATTTTCATAAATAAAATGACTCCGGACCCAATTGACAAATCTAGTGCAGCCGCGGCCGCTAAGCGGCTGCAAGAGTTAACTATATCGCGTAGTTCAATTAAAGGACAAATAACTAAATTTAAAAATTACATGAATGAGTTTATGAGGAACTCGGATGTTACGACTATTGAATTAGCCGAGCTGAGTCTCAAGGTCAGTAAGCTAGAGGGTTTGTCAATTAAGTTCGACTCTGTGCAAAATGAGATTGAGATCCTGAATTCTGAAAATATGTCAAGTGAGCTTGATGAACGGGAGATGATTGAGCAAAATATTATCACAAACATAGCTACAGCTAAAACATTGTTGGAAAAACATAGTATAAGCGAATTTGAACGACGAAACTCTGTCGCTTTAGAGGCTCAATGTACTCACGATCATCAGGATCAAAGTTTTAAGTTGCCACAGATCCAAATTTCGAAATTTGATGGTGCCTACTTCCGCTGGCTTGAGTTTCGTGACACATTCGAAAATCTTATTCATAAAAATGATCGCATTAAGCCAATACACAAATTTCACTACCTCATATCCTACTTAGAGGGAGACGCGGCCAGAATTATTTCCAACCTTGAAGTATCTTCTGCTAATTACACAGAGGCCTGGAAACTGCTCGGTGATCGCTATGACAATAAACGGTTATTGATAAATCATCACTTGAGCTCATTGTTCAACATACAAGCGCAAACCCGAGAGTCTGAAAGATCACTGCGTTTTTTAGTAGATCATGTAACAAAAAATTTGAGAGCCTTGTCTAGTCTAGGCCAGCCGACCGACAAGTGGGATATGTTGATCATATTTATGTTGTCATCCAAATTAGACAGCCGCACACTGATGAAGTGGGAGGAGTATCGGAATGCAATAGATGACGTTCCGACCTTAGATCAATTTCACAAATTTTTGATTGATCGTGCTGACGTTCTGGAGGCATTGAATCGCAACAAATATGAGTCAAGCACCACTAAATTCGTGCCTTCCACGTCACGTCCAAGCCCGCCAGCACCTTATCACCATAATAACTATAATAACAACAAACACGAACGAAATGCTCATGTCAAATCATTTGCAGGTATAAATCAAAAAACAAAACAATATTTTAATAATAATCAATACAAGCCTGGCACCTCTGTGTGTATAATATGTGGAGATAATCATAAAATATACGACTGTCACATTTTTGCAGCAAAAACAATGAAAGAGAAATTAGCCGATGTCGCGAATTACAAGTTGTGTGAAAACTGCCTTAGGCAGGGTCACCCAGTCAGCGAGTGTCGTGGGGGTCCTTGCCGGGAGTGTAAAAAGATGCACAATAGTTTGCTGCATGAACCTAGTCCAGGCATTATAAATAATGCCGCTACGTTCAGCCACACATCGTCTACGGCTAATTTTCCTAACTCGGGCAATAAACAAGTTCTTTTATCCACAGCGTTGATTGAAGTGTCTAATCCGGAAACAAACCAAAAGGAAAAGGTCCGAGCTCTCTTAGACTGTGGGAGCGAGTCGTCCTTTATTACTAAATCGCTCAAAGACAGATTGTCATTAAAATCAAAATCCATAGACTGTCTAAAGGTCATAGGAATAGGAAATAACTGTGCAAACAACATCGTCGAAAGGTGTAATGCTCAAATAAATTCGTTAAATGATCCGTTCAAAGTTGCCTTATCGTGCTTTGTTCTAAAGGAGCTAACAGGCAACATACCTAAATATCCAGTAGATATCCAAAGTCTACAGATACCAGATCATATTCAGTTAGCGGATCCCGATTTTAACCAACCAGCCGCCATCGAAGTTTTGATTGGGGCGGATATTTTTTGGGACATCCTAGGTAGCGAACAATATTCCATGGGTCCTTATAATCCTAAATTGCGTAAAACTAAATTAGGTTGGTTAATATCCGGACGGGTATATACAAAAGATAACACTAAAATAAATCACAATAAAATAAACTGTAATCACGCGCTAACTACTACAACACAAGACAAAATAGAAAATATGTTAACTAAATTCTGGGAGACCGAAGAGGTTCCCAGCAAACCCGTTTTAAATCAAAATGATAAGGAATGTGAAAGGCACTTCTTGACTCACACTATACGTTTAGAAAACGGCAGATTCTGCGTTAAATTGCCGTTAATTGAATCACCCGAAAGTCTTGGTGATTCCTACTATTTAGCCAGAAAACGATTTTTTAATTTGGAGCGAAAATTCAAGCGAAACCCGACCTTGAAGTCCGAATACATTAAATTTATAAATGAGTATGAACAGTTAGATCACCTATCAGAATCTACTTTGCCTAAGCCATACCCCAATTATTTTTTGTGTCATCATGCAGTTCAAAAAGAAAGTGAGTCTACTTCTCTTAGAGTAGTCTATGATGGTTCTGCTTCCTCCTCCTCTGGAAAGTCGCTAAACGACATTTTGATGGTGGGTCCTAATGTCCAGGACTCTCTTTTCTCCATTCTTGTAAGAGCAAGACAGTATAAGTACATTTTATCTGGCGACATTGAGAAAATGTACCGGCAGGTACAAGTCCATGACAAAGACCGCGATTTTCAATTGGTGCTATGGAGAGAAGATGAGTCTGAGGCCCTTAAAACGCTGCGATTAAATACTCTCACTTACGGAACCGGAAGTGCGAGCTATTTGAGCACGCGTTGTTTATTTCAAGTCGGAGAGGAGCAGCAAGATCAGCTCATCAAAACAATAATTCAAAAAGACTTTTATGTTGATGACCTGATTACTGGATCCAATAATGAGAATGAATTAAGATATATACAAAAATCTGTCTCAGAGGCGTTGATGACAGGATGCTTTAATTTAAGAAAATACAAAAGTAACTCGTCTTCTTTATTTGAGGACTCGAGTAAATACACGCGAAAACTTAGTAATTAGTGAAGCTGCAAGCACACTTGGACTAGGGTGGAATCCAGTTAGTGACACGTTAAATTTTCCAGTCAAAGACCCTCTCCCAAGCGATAGCATAACTAAAAGATACATCATGTCAAATGCATTTAAGATTTTCGACCCACTGGGTTGTTTAAGTTTATGTATAATAAAGCCAAAAATGCTTCTTCAGAAATTGTGGCAGCTGAAACATGATTGGGATCAGCCCGTTCCTGATTTCATAAGAAAAGAGTGGGATAAATTTACTGAAAGTTTGCCATTCATTCAAAATCTTAAAATAAATAGACGGGTTTTATGTGATTCACCAAAGTATATCGAGATGCATGTTTTCAGTGACGCATCTCAATTAGCGCTTGGAGCTTGTATTTATATGAAGTCTGTAACTGAAAACGATGACGTCACTGTAAGGCTTTTGTGCGCGAAATCGAAAGTGGCGCCACTGAAGCCCACTACGATGCCGCGGCAAGAGTTGAGCGCTGCTCTGCTCGCTGCCAAGCTCAGCAGGGCAGTTCTAGACTCGCTGAGATATAAACCGGATCGTGTGGTTCATTGGTGCGACTCGAGCATAGTGTTAGGTTGGATTCACAATAAAACCGCCAAACTGAAGGCATTCGTAGCAAATCGTATTAATGAAATTTTAGAGAAGACTATAGAATCATCATGGAGGTATGTGCCAACCTCTACAAATCCAGCCGATCTTATTTCGCGCGGGGTGGATGCCAACCACCTTCCAAAGCTGGATCTGTGGTGGTGTGGACCTTCATTTTTAATTGAACAAGAAAATAAATGGCCTATTTTAAACAACTGTAAAGTAGACTTACCAGAAGTAAAATCGAATTTTATAAACATAACGCCCCCATTAATTGACTTTGAAAAATACTCGACTCTAAATAGATTGCAAAGAACTTTTGCGTATGTTAAAAGAATGATTTTTAATTTGAAAAACCCGACAAATAAGCGCATGGGAATTTTAAGCGTGGACAAGTTGACTGAATCGTTAAATTTTATTTGCGTAATTGCCCAAAGGCAATCATTTCAAAATGAGTACGAGATGCTAACAAAATCTAAACCGTTGAACCCTAAATCGAAATTATTAAAGCTTTCACCTTTTATGGATGAACATATGGTGATTAGGGTTGGCGGGCGAATCGATGCATCTGATTATCCATACGAAAAGAAGCATCAAATATTGCTTCACGCGTCTCATCGTTTTACTAAACTTATTTTTAGTGATGCGCATATCAAAAATATGCACGCACCTCCTCAATTGTTGCTATCCATTGTGAAGGAAAATGTGTGGCCGTTAAATGGAAGGCGACTAGCTCAACGCACAGTCAACAGTTGCATGCGATGCAGGCGTGTTCGTGGTGACACTCTGACTCCTAAAATGGGTAACCTCCCCGCTCAGAGGATAAGTCCAGACTTTCCGTTTGTATCAGTTGGCTTAGATTTTGCAGGACCTTTTTACATTGTAAATCGTAAAGGCCGAGGTGCTAAATTGATAAAATGCTATTTATGCTTGTTTGTTTGCATGCGCTACAAGTGTTTGCATTTAGAAGCAGTTAGTGACTTAACCAAAAATTCCTTTATAATGACGCTTAGGAGATTCATTGCGCGAAGAGGCAAGCCAGCGGAAGTATTTTGTGACAATGGCCGGAACTTTGTCGCTGCGGCTAAAGAATTAGGTCAATTTTTGAAAACAAATCAAGACTCGTTATCTGATTTTGCGAGCCAAGAGTACATAAAATTTATATTTAGCCCTACTTACGCACCTCACTTCGGCGGGATCTGGGAGGCTGGCGTAAAATCCGCTAAGCACCATATAAAACGAGTAGTTGGCAATAGCCATTTAACATTTGAAGAGATTTGTACTTTGTTCGCGCAAGTGGAAGCTATACTTAATAGTCGTCCCTTGTGCCCAATGTCAACATCCCCTGACGATCTCCTTTCCCTCTCTCCAGGGCACTTCTTAATCGGAAGACCGCTGACAGCACTGCCGTCACCTGCACTGGAGAACTTCAAAGAATATTCTCTGCAACGTTACGCCCGCATAGAGAAGATGCGCCAGCACTTTTGGCAAAGATGGCAGAGAGAATATATATCTGAGCTCCAAGAGAGAACCAAGTGGAGAACTAACACTGCCAAGCTAAGCGTGGGTGATTTGGTTCTGCTTCATGAAGACCACGTGCCTCCGCTTTGCTGGCGTCTTGGAAGAGTTACGCGCTTGTTCCCGGGATCCGACGGTGTTTCCAGAGTAGCAGACGTAACAACTACGAAGGGTTGCGTACGACGACCACTCGTGCGCCTGTGCCCTCTACCATCAGCTGAGGACCTACAGTTTTGAAAGGCTGTTCCTTTCAACGAGGCGGGAAGATGTTCAGACTCCTGATAGTTTCGTTCTGATACTTGCTGCTATTCAATAATGGCAGGCGCTTCAAGCTAGTTTTAATTATTTCAAAAGCCTACCCGGCACATTCACTTTTTATACAAACCTCTGTATAGACGCTCGTCGTCATTAAATTGTTAAAAATTACCGATTTTGGGTTTTAATTAAATAAATTAAGGCTCCATTATGTACATCGATACACTCCATTTTTCATGACATAAATATTTATATCATGCGTCTGATTAAGGAAACACATCCTGACACTAAAAAAACCCAGCGGTGTGATTTTATGACCATTGTACAAGCACATTTTTAAATCGCATTTCTTGAGTTGTCGGTCAGAAAACATCTTATTATATAATTTGTCACTTATAACAGTCGATCCTGAACCAGAATCGAGTTCCATTTGCATACTTTTATTGTCAACACAAACATCCAAGAATATTGGCTTATAATGAACGTACCTCAAATTAAATAGCTCACACTCTTTGCAATCCGCGCACGATGCGGCGGCTTCAGCCTCCATGTTGTGGACACGGCACTTACTCTTCTTGCATACCTTCTTTAGGTGCCCTTTCTGTCCACACACCTGACAGCGGTAATTTTTGTAGCGGCATCTGCTTTCGTCGTGGCTTCTCATCCCGCATACAGAGCATGTTTGTTGCATGTTTGTTTTGCGTACACCTTCTTCCGCTCCGCCGGCGTCAGAGCGAGTCGTGCCCACCCGATACACCGCTTCCTGCTTGACGTGCACGGGCACAGGAAATGCGCGCGCATTCCTAGCGCATGCAGCCTGCCGAGCCACCTCCACGGCCTTCGCGAACGTCAACGAAGCAGCATCCTGCTCGAACAGCCGGTCGCGCTCTGGAACTTTCAGCCCGAGCACGAATCTGTCCCTCAGCAGTTCGTCCAAGGAGGCTCCGAACTCGCAATACATAGCGAGTCCTCTTACTCGAGCCGCCCAATCTTCGACGCTTTCCGCCACGTCACGCGTCGCCTCGTAGAATTTCGCTCGATCGATGAAAATGCACCGGTTTGGAGGAAATTGCTTGTCCAGTACTGCAACTAGTTCGTCGAACTTGACATTTTCCACTTTGTTTGGATGCACCAAGTTCCTTACCAGACGATATGTTTCATCACTTAAATGCGTTAACAATAAAGCGCACTTATTCTCCTCTTTCACCGCATTTAATTTTATATATTGCACCAGTCTACTTTTAAATATGTCCCAGTCTCGAGAACTGTGATCAAACACGGTCGGACTTCCGACGGGATTAGCCATTTTGATTAATGTAAACACGCGCGGGTCAGCATCCGTCTGTCGCCAGTGAGAAGTACGTGAGGTGCGGAAAGGAAACAACCGTTCTGGAGCGATGCTAGTTTATTACTGGAGGGGCGGGGCGGCGTGAGCGCATACATATCACTACCTACTCATGGTCAAAATTTGGCAACACGTTTTTTAGCGCTTTTCTAATAATTTAATATTACTATTAGCTATTAAAATTACCGTTAGTTATCATACATTTGTTTAAAATGAACTTAAATGGATTATCAATGGCCCGAAAGTAAGTAAATCGATTGAAGTTGGTAATGATCACAACAAACCCCTCAGAGGGGGACCTAACCGACCGGGTATTTCCCTCCGAGAGATGCCCACATGATACCTCGTGACGTCACTACGATCCGCACTCTATACTAATCATGACCTTGATTTATACCGTTTTCAAATCATGTTTTGATGTGATTATTGTTTAACTGATGTTTATATTATAGTTTTAACTAAAAGTATAAAAGTATACTTAATGTGAATTTTAAGAAACCTTATTTGTTTGGTTTAAAACATATAGTTGCTGTGATAATTGCACTCGTTTGGGAGAGGTTATTTTGTATGAAAGTAGACATACTTTTTTCATTTTACTCTCAGATAAACAGAACCTGCTGCACTTACAATAAAAAAAGCTACGTTTACACCTAGTTGATGACCCATATTTATTGTTCAGGCATGAATTTGATTACATACAGTATAAAACACTTCAGTTCAAAGTGTAGGCATTATTTTGGTAGAATATTTCAAATGGTCTAGTGTAAAAAAAATACTCACGAGCCTGCCATTTTATGTTTTTCGAATAAGTATAACACAAATTTCTTCAAATTAAGCTCATTTAACACCCCAAAAAACTAATTGATTATATTTAAAATAACCAAAATTTGTCGTAAACTTCGGTGAGATGGTGACGAGGTCAGGTAGATAGCCTTAATACGACTTTAATGTAACGATGATATATCGTTGCAGTTAGATAATTTAATAAATATTGAGTTTCATCCAAAATCCTGGCTGTGATTATGTAAAAAACTAAAGAAAATTTAATTTTACCAAATCAATTCACTCCACAAACCTTGTTAGTGGAGCGCCCCTCAGAGGGTGCCACAGACGTGGGTAAGCGGCCATGTTTTTTCGCCACAGCTGAAGGGTTAAGCACCGTAAAACCCCATCCATACGCTCGATCAGGTTATACAGAAGAGTGAGGAGTATAACTTGGACAGAGCTTGTTAGTCTTGGACTAAGAGAAATCTTTTGATGCGATACAGTTTGTGTTGTATTATTTTGATTATGTTCTTTTATTCAGTAATATATTACTTATATAGTACATTACTGCAGAGGCCGTGAAATAAGGGATTACTGGACGAGCTTGGGGTAGACTTCGGATACAACGAGTCCAGCAATCCCTGTTCTTGCTTCCGTGGGCTGCCTTGACGTGGAAATGCCGAATGATACAGGATGTCGGCCGTCCCAGATCACAGGTCTCTTGACGTCCAGGCCCACGTCCACTGCGGCGTCGATGCGCCCTCCTACGCGGAAAAGTCCCTGTTCATCTAAAATTGGGGATAATTCTTGCTAAGTCATCTGCGAATGACTCAAGTTGAGCATGTTTTAACGACAATATCTCGCCACGCTCCATCATAGAGAAGTCAATCTCGGCCGCTTAATCTTGGCACCTTTCAAGCGCAGCCAGGTAGTAAAGCGCTGAGAGCATAGGCAAGCATGCAGTGTCGTCGTGTTCCTGCACGATTGCTAAGCAATCCGCTGATTCACCTGTTGAGATGATATCTTTAGGCCATAAACTTTCGTCATTGTATAAAAATGACGGTCCTTTAAACTACTCATCTTGCAGGCTCAGATCGAAAGATTCCTTTATAGCTAAATCTGCAACATTAAGCTTTGTTGAAATGTACCTTGATCTCGCCCAAGCGGTTTGCTTCGAACGTTTTATACTCACGGTTTGGGTTGCGAATCCAATGGGTGACTGTTGTGGAGTCGCACCAAAAGCAACGTCACTGAGGAATGAGTTTATGTTCGTTTATAATTGTGTTAGCCAGACTTGCGGCTAATACTCCACCTTGTAATACCGCCTTTGGAATTGTCAATGGTTTAACCGGCGTGACCCTGCACTTGCGCCAATACCCCACAGCTGATTTATTAAATAAAATGTAACTGTAAATTATCATTATACAGTAGCCGGCAAATAACTTGCGCAATGCGGGACGAAGGGGTGGGGCAATTCGCAAGGTGAATTAGTACTTGCGAGATGTCCCCCCTACTGTGCCAGCTACTGTACCGAACAGGTAGTCGCACAGGTTGTTGCCGCTACGCCGTCGTAGCTTTTCGTAGCGCGATGCGTAGCCGCAACGGGCGCCGACGGTGATTCGGGTGGCGATGGGGGCGACCTGGCTACGGAGTTGCTACCCGGGCATTCTTGCGTTACGGTCCCTCCATTGCGCGCGGTTGAGCTGTAGCACCTAGGTATGCGTATGTTATTAATTACATTTAAAAGCTCAATCCATTTTCGCCATTTGTTATAAATATGATCTGGTATGTGATCATCCCAGCCGATTGATAACCGCCAGGTGTCTCGCAGCATAAAGCTGATTTTCCAAAGGAAGGGCGAGACGGGACGAGGCGAGGCGAGAATTTAAATTCGTATGCCTTTTACTGTTTTCACCGAGCGCGCGCGAGGAGAGAATTAAAAATTTGGCATACGCCCCTCCGGTGGAAAATTAACTTCATATGACCTTCGTGAATGGAGCTAAAAATCCTAGGACATCGAAAATTGACAAAGTTAGTCAAAGAATAAGGCGTTTTATAGGGCGCTCATCTCCATTAATTATACTCTCGGGAATCCGCTTTAATGATATATCGAAACCCAACATAACATCGGCGGGGTACCATATTAGCCATTGAGTGCGCTCGCTTTCGTGATGCTGGTCGACTTTAAATCTTACGGTCGCTGCGCCTAAGGTCTCTTTTGGCACGCTGTTTAGAACTGCTAGTCCAATTCATTATCTCGAAACCGCCGGCACGGTGTATTGAACTAATATTACTTACCATTTTTATTGCCGTGGCTTCGTCACCAAAACTGTCAATGGAGTCATCTACATAGTGCGAGTTATGTACAGCATCAACAGCTTCCGGCATAGTCGACTCAAAACGACGTGCGTTTACCTTTAAGTTTTTTTACACAATGAGCGACGAATGGAGAACAATTTTCTCCAAAAATTAAAGATGACATTACATACGTCTTGAGGTCACCGGTAGGGTTGTCCCTTCACGAGGTAAAATATTTTAGGTCTTATCCGAGTGTCCGACAGTTCCTCTGCGTAGTCATTTTGAAACAAATGACGGGCGCACTCCCCATACCTTTCAGCAAAACCACGACAGGCCGACATGCTATGGATCCTATAAAATCTAAAAGAAACGAACGCCGAATATCCTCCTGCAGTTCCAACAAAGAGCATTCGTCTGAAGTGTCGTGCTCCATGGTGCTATCTGCAATGAAGAGGTTAGTATTGAAAGTTAACAGATGGACGGTGTCCGGACGGACGGACAGTCCGCGGCACGCACACTTTCCTATTAACACTCCAGCCTAGCGGGGAGAGAGTAGCGAATGCCTTATTTGACTTTCCAACTTTCAAGTGTATAGATAACAAAAGATGGTGGTTATCCTGACCTATTAACAACACGGGTTTTGAATTGGTAGTACACAAGTTCAGTTTTATATCTGTCAGGTAAAGATAATCCACCAATTTTAATACAGACAATGTTTGCAAAGGTAAACTTGATTCGTTAACACAACACATTTTAACATTAGTAACCTTATCGTCTTTTTTGTTACACTCGTCGATTTGCACACAAGTTTGTTATCACCAAAGGCGCTGCGTACGCGTAATGTCCCTGACTGACCATGTAAACCAACGCGCCGCGCGAGATTCGCACTTATTAATGATACCGAAGAACCATCATCGAGGAGCGCTGTACCACTCACCGTACCGTTAGGTCCCTGCATACATACAGGTACTACTTTTAATAATGCCTTTTGATCACTCGCGTTAATATGCGTCAAAGTCTCAGGAACGCGCTCAAGGTCATGCTGCACTAACGCATTCGTAGCTGAACTGCTGGGCGAACTCGAAGGACCCGATGATTACGATGCGACAACATTAGTGCAGTCCTAGGGAAGCGATGAAAAGTGTCTATTCTGCCATACATCGACACACAAGTTAACTGAATATAAACAGTTCAGAGAGCCATGGAGCGAGCCATGTTAGGCATCTTCCTTGTAGACCGTGTCCAAAACACTGAGATCCGCCGCCGAACGAAAGTAGCGGACGTCGGGAAACGAATAACACAGTTAAAGTAGAGGTGGTCGGGACACTTGGCGAGGAGGAGGAATGATGGGAGATGGACAAAACGGGTTCCTGAATGATGGCCAAGGTCATCGAAACCGTCAGCGGGCAGACTACCAGATTGATGGACCGATGATATCTGCCGAACAGGAGGCAAACATTGGATGAGATTAGCACAGGACCGAGGAGAGTGGCGTAATAAAGAAGAGCCCTATACTACAACAATGGGTAGATACGGGCTGAATAGATAGATAGATAGAAACAGTGCAAACGAGCGCTGCACAAAGTTCGTTAGCAATTCGTCAGAAATATGGCTTATGTTATAAATGCCAATTATCGAAACACGAGCGAGAATCGTGCCGCGCGCCTGCCTGCGATAAGGTTGGTTGTGGCGAAGCGCATCATCGACTTCTGCACTACACGGTAAACAAGACTGGAGTACTGAACGTGCATTGGTGGGTTTGTGTTTGTGTCCTTTATATCTTGCGGCAGTATAAATACTTGCAGTGGTAGAAATTTTAACGGCCTCGTCGTTAAGGAAATCAGACATAATGGCTAATAAAGGTTTCTTGCCCTCTTTGATTAAGTTAAAGCTGTAATCTGACCACTTGAAGATTAGTACTGTTGGAAGCTTGGATAAAATCATGGATACAATGTGAACTCCCTGTTGCACCTTCAATGCAAACGTGATATGACTCGCATAGGAATGGTTGCAACTGCTTAGATAAGGCCCGATGGAGTGACAGACAGCGTTGACAAAATGGCAATTGTCCTGTAGTTTTCCACGTTGCTACGCTATCTCCTGACTTTGGTATCGGCTTAACTCTCGTTATCTTCCATTGTTGGACATAAGTACTAATGTAAACAATGAACGTGATATGAATCAGAGGATTCCGTGTGTTTTGTCAAAGAATAATTCTTTTCAGACTGAGCATGTATGGTGTAATTGTAATGTATCAGGATAATGTAAAGACGGAATTATGGAATGATGCGATTAATTTTAAGACTGAACACTTTATTAAATCATCGAAGAGTAGGGATGTCCCCACTTTGTCCAACTGGCAAAGAACAATCATTCATCAAAGAGTAACGATGTTCAGACTAGACATTGTGTTACAGCGTCAAAGATTAATAATGTGCAGACTGAATATTTTGGTGCATCACCTAGTTTTAGTACAAGTTGTATTAGTTAAAGCAATAACGCGTAATTTAATGTCGGAGAGGCAACCGGATGGCTCGCGGTATTTGAGCTCCCGAAGTGTTGTGGAACCGCCCTGTGCAACCCGAACTGACCCAACAGTGACTGGTTCAGAAATAGGAGGGAGGTGGTAAAAAAAATTCATTAATTCATTAATTTAAATCAGGCAACACGGCCCATATTACAAATACCTTAAAGACTAACATACATATCAATATAAACTTATTAAAAACATAAAACACACAATTACTGCGGCGTGTTGCGCAATTTCGTGGTGTCAGGTAACCGACCGCGAAAACGTCGGAACTTGACTCCCTTCGGCCAAAATTCTTCCTTAGTGAAGGTCGATAGATGGTCTGTTTGAACTCTGACCACAAAGGAATTAAAATTCACGTCATGGCGAGACTCCAACCTCACGACCCTCAGGATGAATCCGGTCTTCATGCGCACATACTCCACTACATCCTTAGCCTTCGTAGTGTAGTACACCCGGGACACGTAAAGCTGCGTCGAAGGTGTAGCAGGACGCAACAGGTGATTTGGTCCGGTCAGTGCGGTACCGCACAGATTCTGACAAGTAGGCTTTTTCTTTTCCACCACCTTGTCGCGTCGCGACGTCTTTTGAGTCGTGTGTGGCAGATCCTTGCAAATGTCATCACACGGGTTCTGCACCCATTTTTTCGACCGCTGCTTGGGTTTTTCAGTCATCGGTAAAGCGGCGGTATTGGCGTAAGTACGTTGAGTGGTCAACGTACTTTCGCATGACGTGCGCGTCTCAAGCAGCGAAGACGAGCGGGCGGTGGGGCGCGGGCCCGCGGCTGCTTGCTCAGCAACCGGCAACGCATCCAATTTATTATTTATTATTTATTTATTGAAAAATACATTTACGTGACATTACAGTAACAACCAATGCGTCACGAAACCAAAACAACAAATAATACTATTTAGGCGACGAAACGGCGTGGCCCCGTTGCATCGTCGTCTCCGGTGTAGGATTCGGCAGATTGCCCCGGAACCGTCGAAACACTACACCCTTCGGCCAGAAGTCAGCACATGCGACGGTCTCCTGCAGCGGCCGCGGCACGCGCACCACAAACGAGCTGAAGTGCACATAGTGGCGCGAACGCAGCTGGAACACCCTCAACGAGAAGCCGGTCTTCTGACGAACGTACTCCGCCACATCATCAGCCGTGGCGGAGTAATGCAGGCGCGATACATATAGCGCCTTGCTCGGTGTGGCATCCCGAAACCGGTTCTGCAGTACCACACTGACTCTTGCGCGGCTTGCGCTTCCTCGACACCGTTGTAAAACCCTCCTTATCCACACCGGTGCGCGGGGGCTTCTCCTTTGGAGGAGCCCGAACTTCACGCGCTCTTGAGGGCGCGTCTCTCCGGTCGGCTGACACAGATCGACCAGCTACGGCATCAGCATAGCGATGACGTGATTTAGAGGATAGGGCGGGGGGAGGCCCGGCGCGGAGGGGGCACGCGGGCCGTGGAACGGCATGCGCAGTGTCAGCAACATGCAAACTGACCGAGTCGACACTTGACGCCCGGTCATTACTCTTGAAATTTGACCCCGCTGGTGACCGAGTTTCCGGGGCACTATTACGCAAACTGATAATTTCTTTGCGTAACTCGGCAATGGTAGCGCGCGAATCGTCAAACTTTTTCAAAATTTCAGCCATGCCTGCTTTAAGAGCCACGATTTCCTTCAGCAGGACACTCACGTCGACATGTTCTGGAATGCAGGACGGCAATCTGGAGACCTCCGTCGCCACGAACTCAGGCAAGTCGCTCTCACGCTCCCTCAGAACATCAACGATGTCCTTAAGGGTTTTTTCCCCGGTTTCGTCTCCTCTCCGGTGAGGTATAAATGTGCCGGCGATCCCGAGGGACTGGAACAGCACTTTCAGCATTCAGCATTTCGCGGACTTTACACCGCCCGTGGACATATTCCGCGCACCGTGACACATGACTATGTTAGAATTATTGGTTGACCTACATTCTGAATTTACGTCACGTAATAACACTAATTCAGAACGTAAATCACTGATGGTATTGTTCGATACCTCTAACTTAGCCTGCATTTCAGCCAGACTGTCCTTCAGGAAGATGATGTCCTTCAACAGCCTGGTAACATCCACATGATCAAACGTGACGGAAGGCAGCCGATGTAACTCCTTCGCCACAAATGATAGCATGTTGGACGAGTCGGTCCCCTTGAAAAACGTGATGATGTCCTTGAGACTCTTCGCACCTCCATCCTCCTTCGTGATGGCATTTCGTCGGCCTTGCCGTTAGTCCGGTAGAGCAGCACCTTGCCACTGTAAATGTCCTCTTCCGCGAAGCTGGACTTGCAGATCTGCATGATACTGTTCTCCTCCAAAGTAACGATGGCATTTTGAATAAATGCCAACAACTCGTTGACTACGACTTGCGATGAAGCCATAGCAACAAAACAGGCAGCAGCTAAAATCGCGCTACTCGCGAATTTAAAATTCGTGCAGTGCACTACGGCGCGACCATTACCGACCGCGTATCGCATCGCACTGAAAACTGTCGCTAGGCAACCGATTGAAACGCGCTAGCCTGAAAGTGGGTACGCTGTCTATATAATGAAAATTTTATGCCATCCCTCTAGTGTGACCGGAGCCCGACCCGAGTAAGCGAGCGAAGAAATGGATTATACACCTAGAAAAGCAAACGTATTAACTTATTCACTTAGTCGTTAGCTTATTCACTTAGTCGTCCTCCGTGTAAAGACCAAGATCTTGAGTCCTGCGGGGTCTGTACTGTGATCATCAAAACGCCGCAAATGGAAGCCGCCACCCTGCGTGATGACCAGCTCACCGACCCAAATGTAGCGAAGATCATGAATGGCCTGGAAGGAAAAACAAGAATTAGAGATTAATAGATGGACTGAAAGAGGTTACCATATGTCCAAATGAGTCCAAGAGAGTCTTTTACCGCTATACTGATGTATACACCGAAGAGCCGCACCTAGTTATACCTGAAAAAAGAATAAAGCAAGTTATGATTAAGTGCTACGATACTGCTACTTCAGGACACGGAGGTTTGGCCAGAACCTTGCACCACATTTCACAACCGTTTTACTTTCCTGGCATGCGTCGCTACGTAGCTGAATACCTGAAAGTTGTGTGGGGAAAGAATCCACGGCATATTGGCCTTCAGGGAAACGTGGGGTTGCTGTAGTAATGTCTGAAGAATTCCAAAACGGTGTTTAGAGGTGGAAAGGATTGACGACAAGCTCTTGCGGGTAAAGGCCCTGCACGTCTATCATGGGACGGCCGCGACATACTCTCGATTCTTTTCGCAATATACCTATTATTCTAAGTGTTCTAATAAGAGAAAGACGGATAGTCAAACACAGACAAAAAAATCGAGAGAGCTCGCGCGCCGTCGCGTGATAGCCGTGCTGGTTGAAGGTAATATTACCAACCTTATCAGTGTATAAATATACTCTGGAAGTATGTTGTCAAGAACCTTGTTTGTTTTTATTACGTGTGAAAAAGTCAAATAAACAATTTTGTATTTGTATTTGTATTACACTCTATTCTCCGCACCAAAATTGTCAAAGCATTCTTCCAAAAGAAACCTCAGCATCTATTCACCTACAAAATCGGGCAGCACCGCACTCAGATCGACAATTATGGTTGAGAAATGGCGTGAGTACTTTCACAAGTTACTGAAACGGAACACTCAGTTGGTTCTTCTCCGCCAGAGTTGCCTTCAAACTGTATACTAGTATGGCCGAATACCAAACACGAGTTCCGCAAATGTCTTCGCGGCATGAAAAACCGGAAAGCTGTGGGTCCCAATGACTTACCGATAGAAGCGTGGAAAGCGATGAGTAATCATGGTGTTGACCTAGTGACTAACCTTTTTAAGCTAATACTGACCAGCCGACGGATACCCGGTTCCTGGAGATCGAGCGTTATATCTCCTATACATATACAAAGGCAAAATTAGTTTACAGGACTGCGGAAGCTACCGAGGAATTAACCAAGGTTATGTGTCACACAAAGAAGCTTTTCGAACGCATTATCGACTCGAGACTACGGCAATAGTGCACTGTCTCGGAATAGTCGGAATGTTAAAATGGATTTCGGCCTGGGAGTGGCACGACTCCATTTCTGTTTAGCGTGGTGCTTGACGCCTTCACGTCGGAAACGCAAGATCCGCCTTATTAATGTACCTAGGATCAGTACTGCATGTGTTCGGGACCAGTGATCACGACATCCGAGCCTGAATCAGCGCGGCTTGGTTCTAAATGGCGAGAGGTCACAGGAGTCATCTGCGATCGAAGAATACCACTTCGACTCAAAGGGCTAGTGTACAAGTGTGTCACACGGCCAGTTCTTGGAAGGCACATTCAGGAGCTTCGTGTTACTGAAATAAAGATGATGCAGTGGATGTGCGGCGTTACGCGTGCGGATTGCAGTCGTAACGAATACATCCGTGGCAGCCCCGGAATTCCTGACGTATCGGATAAACTCCAGGAATGTCGCCTTCGTTGCTTCAGTCACGTCTGTCGCAGGCCATAGGGACCAAACGCCTTGGCCTAGTCCGCGACGGCCCTCGACCCCGCGGCAGACCTAAGAAACAATGGCTGAATGTCGTGAAGGCCGACATGAGTGAAAACGGGCGCCCGAAAGAAGACGCCCAGGATAGTGGAAAGTGGAGGAAAGCGAGTGGGAAAGCGGACTTTGGCAAAGACCGGGATAGCGCTAGGTAGAAGAACATTGTAAGTAAAACCTAACCTAACAAAGGGACTTCATAACGTCGTTTTAGATCTTGTAGTAAACAAAATAATAGGTACCTAATATTTATAGTGAGTAAATAGAATGATGATGACACTGCAGCACTGTCAACAACCCAAAGTTCAGTCAACGAATATGTATGCGTAGCACTTTATTGTACACAGGTGAAAACGTAAACATGATAAATAAGAGCCGATAAAATAAGCAATAACCAAGGCGATAAGGAGACAATATGCTTGGATACCTTTAAGTCCTATAACCCAGGTTCTAACCCTGAAAAGGTTATCAGAAGAAGCAATAAATAGCTGACTGTATTTGTTGCTAGTCGTTAGTTGTCTCTGGTCAGCCGTCAGGATGACAATGTATATAAATTATTTTGGTGTGGTATTTTTTTTTATATGGGTGGTGGTGGGTAAGTCAAATAAATATTTTTTTTAATTTGATTAAACTGTAAAAACCCTAAAAAAGAGGCCAAGTCTCGAAATTCTTCCACCGTAAAAAGTCTCAGGGATTCTTATTTATGTTTATTTGCTTGCGATATAAATTTCTGCAACTTGGCAATCACACAGCTTCACTACATTTGTGATTTTTTCATACCTAAAACTGTGTAGTGTTGTCTGATTGCTAAGTCACATTCTTTATTGAGCAAGCAAATAAAGATGGATAAGAATGCCTGAGACTTGGCTTAACGAAATATCTCATAACTTTTTCGGAGGAATAGTTTTAAGATGGCTGCTAGAAGTGCCTTAGAGTTTTGATGATCGGTCAGTTAGTCAGTGAGTGATAAAACGAAAGAAACTATGACCAGTTGGGATTCTTAATCTGCTAGTTCAATTTGAATGAAATTTATACCGTTTTTATACAATGCCTGCTTAATTACTGAAACTACTGGCTTCTAGTTTTATCCACAACGAACGTAATGTGTACTTCAAAAAATCAAAGTTTAATTTTCATGGCGGAACGCCGTGATACTGTGGCACAAATTGGGGAATGGAAATTAAAAAAGACCATTTTGCAGGCCTCCAGGCGTGACCGAGTTTCCGGGGCACTATTACGCAAACTGATAATTTCTTTGCGTAACTCGGCAATGGTAGCGCGCGAATCGTCAAACTTTTTCAAAATTTCAGCCATGCCTGCTTTAAGAGCCACGATTTCCTTCAGCAGGACACTCACGTCGACATGTTCTGGAATGCAGGACGGCAATCTGGAGACCTCCGTCGCCACGAACTCAGGCAAGTCGCTCTCACGCTCCCTCAGAACATCAACGATGTCCTTAAGGGTTTTTTCCCCGGTTTCGTCTCCTCTCCGGTGAGGTATAAATGTGCCGGCGATCCCGAGGGACTGGAACAGCACTTTCAGCATTCAGCATTTCGCGGACTTTACACCGCCCGTGGACATATTCCGCGCACCGTGACACATGACTATGTTAGAATTATTGGTTGACCTACATTCTGAATTTACGTCACGTAATAACACTAATTCAGAACGTAAATCACTGATGGTATTGTTCGATACCTCTAACTTAGCCTGCATTTCAGCCAGACTGTCCTTCAGGAAGATGATGTCCTTCAACAGCCTGGTAACATCCACATGATCAAACGTGACGGAAGGCAGCCGATGTAACTCCTTCGCCACAAATGATAGCATGTTGGACGAGTCGGTCCCCTTGAAAAACGTGATGATGTCCTTGAGACTCTTCGCACCTCCATCCTCCTTCGTGATGGCATTTCGTCGGCCTTGCCGTTAGTCCGGTAGAGCAGCACCTTGCCACTGTAAATGTCCTCTTCCGCGAAGCTGGACTTGCAGATCTGCATGATACTGTTCTCCTCCAAAGTAACGATGGCATTTTGAATAAATGCCAACAACTCGTTGACTACGACTTGCGATGAAGCCATAGCAACAAAACAGGCAGCAGCTAAAATCGCGCTACTCGCGAATTTAAAATTCGTGCAGTGCACTACGGCGCGACCATTACCGACCGCGTATCGCATCGCACTGAAAACTGTCGCTAGGCAACCGATTGAAACGCGCTAGCCTGAAAGTGGGTACGCTGTCTATATAATGAAAATTTTATGCCATCCCTCTAGTGTGACCGGAGCCCGACCCGAGTAAGCGAGCGAAGAAATGGATTATACACCTAGAAAAGCAAACGTATTAACTTATTCACTTAGTCGTTAGCTTATTCACTTAGTCGTCCTCCGTGTAAAGACCAAGATCTTGAGTCCTGCGGGGTCTGTACTGTGATCATCAAAACGCCGCAAATGGAAGCCGCCACCCTGCGTGATGACCAGCTCACCGACCCAAATGTAGCGAAGATCATGAATGGCCTGGAAGGAAAAACAAGAATTAGAGATTAATAGATGGACTGAAAGAGGTTACCACATGTCCAAATGAGTCCAAGAGAGTCTTTTACCGCTATACTGATGTATACACCGAAGAGCCGCACCTAGTTATACCTGAAAAAAGAATAAAGCAAGTTATGATTAAGTGCTACGATACTGCTACTTCAGGACACGGAGGTTTGGCCAGAACCTTGCACCACATTTCACAACCGTTTTACTTTCCTGGCATGCGTCGCTACGTAGCTGAATACCTGAAAGTTGTGTGGGGAAAGAATCCACGGCATATTGGCCTTCAGGGAAACGTGGGGTTGCTGTAGTAATGTCTGAAGAATTCCAAAACGGTGTTTAGAGGTGGAAAGGATTGACGACAGGCTCTTGCGGGTAAAGGCCCTGCACGTCTATCATGGGACGGCCGCGACATACTCTCGATTCTTTTCGCAATATACCTATTATTCTAAGTGTTCTAATAAGAGAAAGACGGATAGTCAAACACAGACAAAAAAATCGAGAGAGCTCGCGCGCCGTCGCGTGATAGCCGTGCTGGTTGAAGGTAATATTACCAACCTTATCAGTGTATAAATATACTCTGGAAGTATGTTGTCAAGAACCTTGTTTGTTTTTATTACGTGTGAAAAAGTCAAATAAACAATTTTGTATTTGTATTTGTATTACACTCTATTCTCCGCACCAAAATTGTCAAAGCATTCTTCCAAAAGAAACCTCAGCATCTATTCACCTACAAAATCGGGCAGCACCGCACTCAGATCGACAATTATGGTTGAGAAATGGCGTGAGTACTTTCACAAGTTACTGAAACGGAACACTCAGTTGGTTCTTCTCCGCCAGAGTTGCCTTCAAACTGTATACTAGTATGGCCGAATACCAAACACGAGTTCCGCAAATGTCTTCGCGGCATGAAAAACCGGAAAGCTGTGGGTCCCAATGACTTACCGATAGAAGCGTGGAAAGCGATGAGTAATCATGGTGTTGACCTGGTGACTAACCTTTTTAAGCTAATACTGACCAGCCGACGGATACCCGGTTCCTGGAGATCGAGCGTTATATCTCCTATACATATACAAAGGCAAAATTAGTTTACAGGACTGCGGAAGCTACCGAGGAATTAACCAAGGTTATGTGTCACACAAAGAAGCTTTTCGAACGCATTATCGACTCGAGACTACGGCAATAGTGCACTGTCTCGGAATAGTCGGAATGTTAAAATGGATTTCGGCCTGGGAGTGGCACGACTCCATTTCTGTTTAGCGTGGTGCTTGACGCCTTCACGTCGGAAACGCAAGATCCGCCTTATTAATGTACCTAGGATCAGTACTGCATGTGTTCGGGACCAGTGATCACGACATCCGAGCCTGAATCAGCGCGGCTTGGTTCTAAATGGCGAGAGGTCACAGGAGTCATCTGCGATCGAAGAATACCACTTCGACTCAAAGGGCTAGTGTACAAGTGTGTCACACGGCCAGTTCTTGGAAGGCACATTCAGGAGCTTCGTGTTACTGAAATAAAGATGATGCAGTGGATGTGCGGCGTTACGCGTGCGGATTGCAGTCGTAACGAATACATCCGTGGCAGCCCCGGAATTCCTGACGTATCGGATAAACTCCAGGAATGTCGCCTTCGTTGCTTCAGTCACGTCTGTCGCAGGCCATAGGGACCAAACGCCTTGGCCTAGTCCGCGACGGCCCTCGACCCCGCGGCAGACCTAAGAAACAATGGCTGAATGTCGTGAAGGCCGACATGAGTGAAAACGGGCGCCCGAAAGAAGACGCCCAGGATAGTGGAAAGTGGAGGAAAGCGAGTGGGAAAGCGGACTTTGGCAAAGACCGGGATAGCGCTAGGTAGAAGAACATTGTAAGTAAAACCTAACCTAACAAAGGGACTTCATAACGTCGTTTTAGATCTTGTAGTAAACAAAATAATAGGTACCTAATATTTATAGTGAGTAAATAGAATGATGATGACACTGCAGCACTGTCAACAACCCAAAGTTCAGTCAACGAATATGTATGCGTAGCACTTTATTGTACACAGGTGAAAACGTAAACATGATAAATAAGAGCCGATAAAATAAGCAATAACCAAGGCGATAAGGAGACAATATGCTTGGATACCTTTAAGTCCTATAACCCAGGTTCTAACCCTGAAAAGGTTATCAGAAGAAGCAATAAATAGCTGACTGTATTTGTTGCTAGTCGTTAGTTGTCTCTGGTCAGCCGTCAGGATGACAATGTATATAAATTATTTTGGTGTGGTATTTTTTTTTATATGGGTGGCGGGTAAGTCAAATAAATATTTTTTTTAATTTGATTAAACTGTAAAAACCCTAAAAAAGAGGCCAAGTCTCGAAATTCTTCCACCGTAAAAAGTCTCAGGGATTCTTATTTATGTTTATTTGCTTGCGATATAAATTTCTGCAACTTGGCAATCACACAGCTTCACTACATTTGTGATTTTTTCATACCTAAAACTGTGTAGTGTTGTCTGATTGCTAAGTCACATTCTTTATTGAGCAAGCAAATAAAGATGGATAAGAATGCCTGAGACTTGGCTTAACGAAATATCTCATAACTTTTTCGGAGGAATAGTTTTAAGATGGCTGCTAGAAGTGCCTTAGAGTTTTGATGATCGGTCAGTTAGTCAGTGAGTGATAAAACGAAAGAAACTATGACCAGTTGGGATTCTTAATCTGCTAGTTCAATTTGAATGAAATTTATACCGTTTTTATACAATGCCTGCTTAATTACTGAAACTACTGGCTTCTAGTTTTATCCACAACGAACGTAATGTGTACTTCAAAAAATCAAAGTTTAATTTTCATGGCGGAACGCCGTGATACTGTGGCACAAATTGGGGAATGGAAATTAAAAAAGACCATTTTGCAGGCCTCCAGGCGTGACCGAGTTTCCGGGGCACTATTACGCAAACTGATAATTTCTTTGCGTAACTCGGCAATGGTAGCGCGCGAATCGTCAAACTTTTTCAAAATTTCAGCCATGCCTGCTTTAAGAGCCACGATTTCCTTCAGCAGGACACTCACGTCGACATGTTCTGGAATGCAGGACGGCAATCTGGAGACCTCCGTCGCCACGAACTCACGCAAGTCGCTCTCACGCTCCCTCAGAACATCAACGATGTCCTTAAGGGTTTTTTCCCCGGTTTCGTCTCCTCTCCGGTGAGGTATAAATGTGCCGGCGATCCCGAGGGACTGGAACAGCACTTTCAGCATTCAGCATTTCGCGGACTTTACACCGCCCGTGGACATATTCCGCGCACCGTGACACATGACTATGTTAGAATTATTGGTTGACCTACATTCTGAATTTACGTCACGTAATAACACTAATTCAGAACGTAAATCACTGATGGTATTGTTCGATACCTCTAACTTAGCCTGCATTTCAGCCAGACTGTCCTTCAGGAAGATGATGTCCTTCAACAGCCTGGTAACATCCACATGATCAAACGTGACGGAAGGCAGCCGATGTAACTCCTTCGCCACAAATGATAGCATGTTGGACGAGTCGGTCCCCTTGAAAAACGTGATGATGTCCTTGAGACTCTTCGCACCTCCATCCTCCTTCGTGATGGCATTTCGTCGGCCTTGCCGTTAGTCCGGTAGAGCAGCACCTTGCCACTGTAAATGTCCTCTTCCGCGAAGCTGGACTTGCAGATCTGCATGATACTGTTCTCCTCCAAAGTAACGATGGCATTTTGAATAAATGCCAACAACTCGTTGACTACGACTTGCGACGAAGCCATAGCAACAAAACAGGCAGCAGCTAAAATCGCGCTACTCGCGAATTTAAAATTCGTGCAGTGCACTACGGCGCGACCATTACCGACCGCGTATCGCATCGCACTGAAAACTGTCGCTAGGCAACCGATTGAAACGCGCTAGCCTGAAAGTGGGTACGCTGTCTATATAATGAAAATTTTATGCCATCCCTCTAGTGTGACCGGAGCCCGACCCGAGTAAGCGAGCGAAGAAATGGATTATACACCTAGAAAAGCAAACGTATTAACTTATTCACTTAGTCGTTAGCTTATTCACTTAGTCGTCCTCCGTGTAAAGACCAAGATCTTGAGTCCTGCGGGGTCTGTACTGTGATCATCAAAACGCCGCAAATGGAAGCCGCCACCCTGCGTGATGACCAGCTCACCGACCCAAATGTAGCGAAGATCATGAATGGCCTGGAAGGAAAAACAAGAATTAGAGATTAATAGATGGACTGAAAGAGGTTACCATATGTCCAAATGAGTCCAAGAGAGTCTTTTACCGCTATACTGATGTATACACCGAAGAGCCGCACCTAGTTATACCTGAAAAAAGAATAAAGCAAGTTATGATTAAGTGCTACGATACTGCTACTTCAGGACACGGAGGTTTGGCCAGAACCTTGCACCACATTTCACAACCGTTTTACTTTCCTGGCATGCGTCGCTACGTAGCTGAATACCTGAAAGTTGTGTGGGGAAAGAATCCACGGCATATTGGCCTTCAGGGAAACGTGGGGTTGCTGTAGTAATGTCTGAAGAATTCCAAAACGGTGTTTAGAGGTGGAAAGGATTGACGACAGGCTCTTGCGGGTAAAGGCCCTGCACGTCTATCATGGGACGGCCGCGACATACTCTCGATTCTTTTCGCAATATACCTATTATTCTAAGTGTTCTAATAAGAGAAAGACGGATAGTCAAACACAGACAAAAAAATCGAGAGAGCTCGCGCGCCGTCGCGTGATAGCCGTGCTGGTTGAAGGTAATATTACCAACCTTATCAGTGTATAAATATACTCTGGAAGTATGTTGTCAAGAACCTTGTTTGTTTTTATTACGTGTGAAAAAGTCAAATAAACAATTTTGTATTTGTATTTGTATTACACTCTATTCTCCGCACCAAAATTGTCAAAGCATTCTTCCAAAAGAAACCTCAGCATCTATTCACCTACAAAATCGGGCAGCACCGCACTCAGATCGACAATTATGGTTGAGAAATGGCGTGAGTACTTTCACAAGTTACTGAAACGGAACACTCAGTTGGTTCTTCTCCGCCAGAGTTGCCTTCAAACTGTATACTAGTATGGCCGAATACCAAACACGAGTTCCGCAAATGTCTTCGCGGCATGAAAAACCGGAAAGCTGTGGGTCCCAATGACTTACCGATAGAAGCGTGGAAAGCGATGAGTAATCATGGTGTTGACCTGGTGACTAACCTTTTTAAGCTAATACTGACCAGCCGACGGATACCCGGTTCCTGGAGATCGAGCGTTATATCTCCTATACATATACAAAGGCAAAATTAGTTTACAGGACTGCGGAAGCTACCGAGGAATTAACCAAGGTTATGTGTCACACAAAGAAGCTTTTCGAACGCATTATCGACTCGAGACTACGGCAATAGTGCACTGTCTCGGAATAGTCGGAATGTTAAAATGGATTTCGGCCTGGGAGTGGCACGACTCCATTTCTGTTTAGCGTGGTGCTTGACGCCTTCACGTCGGAAACGCAAGATCCGCCTTATTAATGTACCTAGGATCAGTACTGCATGTGTTCGGGACCAGTGATCACGACATCCGAGCCTGAATCAGCGCGGCTTGGTTCTAAATGGCGAGAGGTCACAGGAGTCATCTGCGATCGAAGAATACCACTTCGACTCAAAGGGCTAGTGTACAAGTGTGTCACACGGCCAGTTCTTGGAAGGCACATTCAGGAGCTTCGTGTTACTGAAATAAAGATGATGCAGTGGATGTGCGGCGTTACGCGTGCGGATTGCAGTCGTAACGAATACATCCGTGGCAGCCCCGGAATTCCTGACGTATCGGATAAACTCCAGGAATGTCGCCTTCGTTGCTTCAGTCACGTCTGTCGCAGGCCATAGGGACCAAACGCCTTGGCCTAGTCCGCGACGGCCCTCGACCCCGCGGCAGACCTAAGAAACAATGGCTGAATGTCGTGAAGGCCGACATGAGTGAAAACGGGCGCCCGAAAGAAGACGCCCAGGATAGTGGAAAGTGGAGGAAAGCGAGTGGGAAAGCGGACTTTGGCAAAGACCGGGATAGCGCTAGGTAGAAGAACATTGTAAGTAAAACCTAACCTAACAAAGGGACTTCATAACGTCGTTTTAGATCTTGTAGTAAACAAAATAATAGGTACCTAATATTTATAGTGAGTAAATAGAATGATGATGACACTGCAGCACTGTCAACAACCCAAAGTTCAGTCAACGAATATGTATGCGTAGCACTTTATTGTACACAGGTGAAAACGTAAACATGATAAATAAGAGCCGATAAAATAAGCAATAACCAAGGCGATAAGGAGACAATATGCTTGGATACCTTTAAGTCCTATAACCCAGGTTCTAACCCTGAAAAGGTTATCAGAAGAAGCAATAAATAGCTGACTGTATTTGTTGCTAGTCGTTAGTTGTCTCTGGTCAGCCGTCAGGATGACAATGTATATAAATTATTTTGGTGTGGTATTTTTTTTTATATGGGTAAGTCAAATAAATATTTTTTTTAATTTGATTAAACTGTAAAAACCCTAAAAAAGAGGCCAAGTCTCGAAATTCTTCCACCGTAAAAAGTCTCAGGGATTCTTATTTATGTTTATTTGCTTGCGATATAAATTTCTGCAACTTGGCAATCACACAGCTTCACTACATTTGTGATTTTTTCATACCTAAAACTGTGTAGTGTTGTCTGATTGCTAAGTCACATTCTTTATTGAGCAAGCAAATAAAGATGGATAAGAATGCCTGAGACTTGGCTTAACGAAATATCTCATAACTTTTTCGGAGGAATAGTTTTAAGATGGCTGCTAGAAGTGCCTTAGAGTTTTGATGATCGGTCAGTTAGTCAGTGAGTGATAAAACGAAAGAAACTATGACCAGTTGGGATTCTTAATCTGCTAGTTCAATTTGAATGAAATTTATACCGTTTTTATACAATGCCTGCTTAATTACTGAAACTACTGGCTTCTAGTTTTATCCACAACGAACGTAATGTGTACTTCAGAAAATCAAAGTTTAATTTTCATGGCGGAACGCCGTGATACTGTGGCACAAATTGGGGAATGGAAATTAAAAAAGACCATTTTGCAGGCCTCCAGGCGTGACCGAGTTTCCGGGGCACTATTACGCAAACTGATAATTTCTTTGCGTAACTCGGCAATGGTAGCGCGCGAATCGTCAAACTTTTTCAAAATTTCAGCCATGCCTGCTTTAAGAGCCACGATTTCCTTCAGCAGGACACTCACGTCGACATGTTCTGGAATGCAGGACGGCAATCTGGAGACCTCCGTCGCCACGAACTCAGGCAAGTCGCTCTCACGCTCCCTCAGAACATCAACGATGTCCTTAAGGGTTTTTTCCCCGGTTTCGTCTCCTCTCCGGTGAGGTATAAATGTGCCGGCGATCCCGAGGGACTGGAACAGCACTTTCAGCATTCAGCATTTCGCGGACTTTACACCGCCCGTGGACATATTCCGCGCACCGTGACACATGACTATGTTAGAATTATTGGTTGACCTACATTCTGAATTTACGTCACGTAATAACACTAATTCAGAACGTAAATCACTGATGGTATTGTTCGATACCTCTAACTTAGCCTGCATTTCAGCCAGACTGTCCTTCAGGAAGATGATGTCCTTCAACAGCCTGGTAACATCCACATGATCAAACGTGACGGAAGGCAGCCGATGTAACTCCTTCGCCACAAATGATAGCATGTTGGACGAGTCGGTCCCCTTGAAAAACGTGATGATGTCCTTGAGACTCTTCGCACCTCCATCCTCCTTCGTGATGGCATTTCGTCGGCCTTGCCGTTAGTCCGGTAGAGCAGCACCTTGCCACTGTAAATGTCCTCTTCCGCGAAGCTGGACTTGCAGATCTGCATGATACTGTTCTCCTCCAAAGTAACGATGGCATTTTGAATAAATGCCAACAACTCGTTGACTACGACTTGCGATGAAGCCATAGCAACAAAACAGGCAGCAGCTAAAATCGCGCTACTCGCGAATTTAAAATTCGTGCAGTGCACTACGGCGCGACCATTACCGACCGCGTATCGCATCGCACTGAAAACTGTCGCTAGGCAACCGATTGAAACGCGCTAGCCTGAAAGTGGGTACGCTGTCTATATAATGAAAATTTTATGCCATCCCTCTAGTGTGACCGGAGCCCGACCCGAGTAAGCGAGCGAAGAAATGGATTATACACCTAGAAAAGCAAACGTATTAACTTATTCACTTAGTCGTTAGCTTATTCACTTAGTCGTCCTCCGTGTAAAGACCAAGATCTTGAGTCCTGCGGGGTCTGTACTGTGATCATCAAAACGCCGCAAATGGAAGCCGCCACCCTGCGTGATGACCAGCTCACCAACCCAAATGTAGCGAAGATCATGAATGGCCTGGAAGGAAAAACAAGAATTAGAGATTAATAGATGGACTGAAAGAGGTTACCACATGTCCAAATGAGTCCAAGAGAGTCTTTTACCGCTATACTGATGTATACACCGAAGAGCCGCACCTAGTTATACCTGAAAAAAGAATAAAGCAAGTTATGATTAAGTGCTACGATACTGCTACTTCAGGACACGGAGGTTTGGCCAGAACCTTGCACCACATTTCACAACCGTTTTACTTTCCTGGCATGCGTCGCTACGTAGCTGAATACCTGAAAGTTGTGTGGGGAAAGAATCCACGGCATATTGGCCTTCAGGGAAACGTGGGGTTGCTGTAGTAATGTCTGAAGAATTCCAAAACGGTGTTTAGAGGTGGAAAGGATTGACGACAGGCTCTTGCGGGTAAAGGCCCTGCACGTCTATCATGGGACGGCCGCGACATACTCTCGATTCTTTTCGCAATATACCTATTATTCTAAGTGTTCTAATAAGAGAAAGACGGATAGTCAAACACAGACAAAAAAATCGAGAGAGCTCGCGCGCCGTCGCGTGATAGCCGAGCTGGTTGAAGGTAATATTACCAACCTTATCAGTGTATAAATATACTCTGGAAGTATGTTGTCAAGAACCTTGTTTGTTTTTATTACGTGTGAAAAAGTCAAATAAACAATTTTGTATTTGTATTTGTATTACACTCTATTCTCCGCACCAAAATTGTCAAAGCATTCTTCCAAAAGAAACCTCAGCATCTATTCACCTACAAAATCGGGCAGCACCGCACTCAGATCGACAATTATGGTTGAGAAATGGCGTGAGTACTTTCACAAGTTACTGAAACGGAACACTCAGTTGGTTCTTCTCCGCCAGAGTTGCCTTCAAACTGTATACTAGTATGGCCGAATACCAAACACGAGTTCCGCAAATGTCTTCGCGGCATGAAAAACCGGAAAGCTGTGGGTCCCAATGACTTACCGATAGAAGCGTGGAAAGCGATGAGTAATCATGGTGTTGACCTGGTGACTAACCTTTTTAAGCTAATACTGACCAGCCGACGGATACCCGGTTCCTGGAGATCGAGCGTTATATCTCCTATACATATACAAAGGCAAAATTAGTTTACAGGACTGCGGAAGCTACCGAGGAATTAACCAAGGTTATGTGTCACACAAAGAAGCTTTTCGAACGCATTATCGACTCGAGACTACGGCAATAGTGCACTGTCTCGGAATAGTCGGAATGTTAAAATGGATTTCGGCCTGGGAGTGGCACGACTCCATTTCTGTTTAGCGTGGTGCTTGACGCCTTCACGTCGGAAACGCAAGATCCGCCTTATTAATGTACCTAGGATCAGTACTGCATGTGTTCGGGACCAGTGATCACGACATCCGAGCCTGAATCAGCGCGGCTTGGTTCTAAATGGCGAGAGGTCACAGGAGTCATCTGCGATCGAAGAATACCACTTCGACTCAAAGGGCTAGTGTACAAGTGTGTCACACGGCCAGTTCTTGGAAGGCACATTCAGGAGCTTCGTGTTACTGAAATAAAGATGATGCAGTGGATGTGCGGCGTTACGCGTGCGGATTGCAGTCGTAACGAATACATCCGTGGCAGCCCCGGAATTCCTGACGTATCGGATAAACTCCAGGAATGTCGCCTTCGTTGCTTCAGTCACGTCTGTCGCAGGCCATAGGGACCAAACGCCTTGGCCTAGTCCGCGACGGCCCTCGACCCCGCGGCAGACCTAAGAAACAATGGCTGAATGTCGTGAAGGCCGACATGAGTGAAAACGGGCGCCCGAAAGAAGACGCCCAGGATAGTGGAAAGTGGAGGAAAGCGAGTGGGAAAGCGGACTTTGGCAAAGACCGGGATAGCGCTAGGTAGAAGAACATTGTAAGTAAAACCTAACCTAACAAAGGGACTTCATAACGTCGTTTTAGATCTTGTAGTAAACAAAATAATAGGTACCTAATATTTATAGTGAGTAAATAGAATGATGATGACACTGCAGCACTGTCAACAACCCAAAGTTCAGTCAACGAATATGTATGCGTAGCACTTTATTGTACACAGGTGAAAACGTAAACATGATAAATAAGAGCCGATAAAATAAGCAATAACCAAGGCGATAAGGAGACAATATGCTTGGATACCTTTAAGTCCTATAACCCAGGTTCTAACCCTGAAAAGGTTATCAGAAGAAGCAATAAATAGCTGACTGTATTTGTTGCTAGTCGTTAGTTGTCTCTGGTCAGCCGTCAGGATGACAATGTATATAAATTATTTTGGTGTGGTATTTTTTTTTATATGGGTGGCGGGTAAGTCAAATAAATATTTTTTTTAATTTGATTAAACTGTAAAAACCCTAAAAAAGAGGCCAAGTCTCGAAATTCTTCCACCGTAAAAAGTCTCAGGGATTCTTATTTATGTTTATTTGCTTGCGATATAAATTTCTGCAACTTGGCAATCACACAGCTTCACTACATTTGTGATTTTTTCATACCTAAAACTGTGTAGTGTTGTCTGATTGCTAAGTCACATTCTTTATTGAGCAAGCAAATAAAGATGGATAAGAATGCCTGAGACTTGGCTTAACGAAATATCTCATAACTTTTTCGGAGGAATAGTTTTAAGATGGCTGCTAGAAGTGCCTTAGAGTTTTGATGATCGGTCAGTTAGTCAGTGAGTGATAAAACGAAAGAAACTATGACCAGTTGGGATTCTTAATCTGCTAGTTCAATTTGAATGAAATTTATACCGTTTTTATACAATGCCTGCTTAATTACTGAAACTACTGGCTTCTAGTTTTATCCACAACGAACGTAATGTGTACTTCAAAAAATCAAAGTTTAATTTTCATGGCGGAACGCCGTGATACTGTGGCACAAATTGGGGAATGGAAATTAAAAAAGACCATTTTGCAGGCCTCCAGGCGTGACCGAGTTTCCGGGGCACTATTACGCAAACTGATAATTTCTTTGCGTAACTCGGCAATGGTAGCGCGCGAATCGTCAAACTTTTTCAAAATTTCAGCCATGCCTGCTTTAAGAGCCACGATTTCCTTCAGCAGGACACTCACGTCGACATGTTCTGGAATGCAGGACGGCAATCTGGAGACCTCCGTCGCCACGAACTCAGGCAAGTCGCTCTCACGCTCCCTCAGAACATCAACGATGTCCTTAAGGGTTTTTTCCCCGGTTTCGTCTCCTCTCCGGTGAGGTATAAATGTGCCGGCGATCCCGAGGGACTGGAACAGCACTTTCAGCATTCAGCATTTCGCGGACTTTACACCGCCCGTGGACATATTCCGCGCACCGTGACACATGACTATGTTAGAATTATTGGTTGACCTACATTCTGAATTTACGTCACGTAATAACACTAATTCAGAACGTAAATCACTGATGGTATTGTTCGATACCTCTAACTTAGCCTGCATTTCAGCCAGACTGTCCTTCAGGAAGATGATGTCCTTCAACAGCCTGGTAACATCCACATGATCAAACGTGACGGAAGGCAGCCGATGTAACTCCTTCGCCACAAATGATAGCATGTTGGACGAGTCGGTCCCCTTGAAAAACGTGATGATGTCCTTGAGACTCTTCGCACCTCCATCCTCCTTCGTGATGGCATTTCGTCGGCCTTGCCGTTAGTCCGGTAGAGCAGCACCTTGCCACTGTAAATGTCCTCTTCCGCGAAGCTGGACTTGCAGATCTGCATGATACTGTTCTCCTCCAAAGTAACGATGGCATTTTGAATAAATGCCAACAACTCGTTGACTACGACTTGCGACGAAGCCATAGCAACAAAACAGGCAGCAGCTAAAATCGCGCTACTCGCGAATTTAAAATTCGTGCAGTGCACTACGGCGCGACCATTACCGACCGCGTATCGCATCGCACTGAAAACTGTCGCTAGGCAACCGATTGAAACGCGCTAGCCTGAAAGTGGGTACGCTGTCTATATAATGAAAATTTTATGCCATCCCTCTAGTGTGACCGGAGCCCGACCCGAGTAAGCGAGCGAAGAAATGGATTATACACCTAGAAAAGCAAACGTATTAACTTATTCACTTAGTCGTTAGCTTATTCACTTAGTCGTCCTCCGTGTAAAGACCAAGATCTTGAGTCCTGCGGGGTCTGTACTGTGATCATCAAAACGCCGCAAATGGAAGCCGCCACCCTGCGTGATGACCAGCTCACCGACCCAAATGTAGCGAAGATCATGAATGGCCTGGAAGGAAAAACAAGAATTAGAGATTAATAGATGGACTGAAAGAGGTTACCACATGTCCAAATGAGTCCAAGAGAGTCTTTTACCGCTATACTGATGTATACACCGAAGAGCCGCACCTAGTTATACCTGAAAAAAGAATAAAGCAAGTTATGATTAAGTGCTACGATACTGCTACTTCAGGACACGGAGGTTTGGCCAGAACCTTGCACCACATTTCACAACCGTTTTACTTTCCTGGCATGCGTCGCTACGTAGCTGAATACCTGAAAGTTGTGTGGGGAAAGAATCCACGGCATATTGGCCTTCAGGGAAACGTGGGGTTGCTGTAGTAATGTCTGAAGAATTCCAAAACGGTGTTTAGAGGTGGAAAGGATTGACGACAGGCTCTTGCGGGTAAAGGCCCTGCACGTCTATCATGGGACGGCCGCGACATACTCTCGATTCTTTTCGCAATATACCTATTATTCTAAGTGTTCTAATAAGAGAAAGACGGATAGTCAAACACAGACAAAAAAATCGAGAGAGCTCGCGCGCCGTCGCGTGATAGCCGTGCTGGTTGAAGGTAATATTACCAACCTTATCAGTGTATAAATATACTCTGGAAGTATGTTGTCAAGAACCTTGTTTGTTTTTATTACGTGTGAAAAAGTCAAATAAACAATTTTGTATTTGTATTTGTATTACACTCTATTCTCCGCACCAAAATTGTCAAAGCATTCTTCCAAAAGAAACCTCAGCATCTATTCACCTACAAAATCGGGCAGCACCGCACTCAGATCGACAATTATGGTTGAGAAATGGCGTGAGTACTTTCACAAGTTACTGAAACGGAACACTCAGTTGGTTCTTCTCCGCCAGAGTTGCCTTCAAACTGTATACTAGTATGGCCGAATACCAAACACGAGTTCCGCAAATGTCTTCGCGGCATGAAAAACCGGAAAGCTGTGGGTCCCAATGACTTACCGATAGAAGCGTGGAAAGCGATGAGTAATCATGGTGTTGACCTGGTGACTAACCTTTTTAAGCTAATACTGACCAGCCGACGGATACCCGGTTCCTGGAGATCGAGCGTTATATCTCCTATACATATACAAAGGCAAAATTAGTTTACAGGACTGCGGAAGCTACCGAGGAATTAACCAAGGTTATGTGTCACACAAAGAAGCTTTTCGAACGCATTATCGACTCGAGACTACGGCAATAGTGCACTGTCTCGGAATAGTCGGAATGTTAAAATGGATTTCGGCCTGGGAGTGGCACGACTCCATTTCTGTTTAGCGTGGTGCTTGACGCCTTCACGTCGGAAACGCAAGATCCGCCTTATTAATGTACCTAGGATCAGTACTGCATGTGTTCGGGACCAGTGATCACGACATCCGAGCCTGAATCAGCGCGGCTTGGTTCTAAATGGCGAGAGGTCACAGGAGTCATCTGCGATCGAAGAATACCACTTCGACTCAAAGGGCTAGTGTACAAGTGTGTCACACGGCCAGTTCTTGGAAGGCACATTCAGGAGCTTCGTGTTACTGAAATAAAGATGATGCAGTGGATGTGCGGCGTTACGCGTGCGGATTGCAGTCGTAACGAATACATCCGTGGCAGCCCCGGAATTCCTGACGTATCGGATAAACTCCAGGAATGTCGCCTTCGTTGCTTCAGTCACGTCTGTCGCAGGCCATAGGGACCAAACGCCTTGGCCTAGTCCGCGACGGCCCTCGACCCCGCGGCAGACCTAAGAAACAATGGCTGAATGTCGTGAAGGCCGACATGAGTGAAAACGGGCGCCCGAAAGAAGACGCCCAGGATAGTGGAAAGTGGAGGAAAGCGAGTGGGAAAGCGGACTTTGGCAAAGACCGGGATAGCGCTAGGTAGAAGAACATTGTAAGTAAAACCTAACCTAACAAAGGGACTTCATAACGTCGTTTTAGATCTTGTAGTAAACAAAATAATAGGTACCTAATATTTATAGTGAGTAAATAGAATGATGATGACACTGCAGCACTGTCAACAACCCAAAGTTCAGTCAACGAATATGTATGCGTAGCACTTTATTGTACACAGGTGAAAACGTAAACATGATAAATAAGAGCCGATAAAATAAGCAATAACCAAGGCGATAAGGAGACAATATGCTTGGATACCTTTAAGTCCTATAACCCAGGTTCTAACCCTGAAAAGGTTATCAGAAGAAGCAATAAATAGCTGACTGTATTTGTTGCTAGTCGTTAGTTGTCTCTGGTCAGCCGTCAGGATGACAATGTATATAAATTATTTTGGTGTGGTATTTTTTTTTATATGGGTGGCGGGTAAGTCAAATAAATATTTTTTTTAATTTGATTAAACTGTAAAAACCCTAAAAAAGAGGCCAAGTCTCGAAATTCTTCCACCGTAAAAAGTCTCAGGGATTCTTATTTATGTTTATTTGCTTGCGATATAAATTTCTGCAACTTGGCAATCACACAGCTTCACTACATTTGTGATTTTTTCATACCTAAAACTGTGTAGTGTTGTCTGATTGCTAAGTCACATTCTTTATTGAGCAAGCAAATAAAGATGGATAAGAATGCCTGAGACTTGGCTTAACGAAATATCTCATAACTTTTTCGGAGGAATAGTTTTAAGATGGCTGCTAGAAGTGCCTTAGAGTTTTGATGATCGGTCAGTTAGTCAGTGAGTGATAAAACGAAAGAAACTATGACCAGTTGGGATTCTTAATCTGCTAGTTCAATTTGAATGAAATTTATACCGTTTTTATACAATGCCTGCTTAATTACTGAAACTACTGGCTTCTAGTTTTATCCACAACGAACGTAATGTGTACTTCAAAAAATCAAAGTTTAATTTTCATGGCGGAACGCCGTGATACTGTGGCACAAATTGGGGAATGGAAATTAAAAAAGACCATTTTGCAGGCCTCCAATTTTAAATGGTCTCTCCTCTCGCTGCGCCCAAAACTTGATACTTCGAAGCCCATCATGAAGAACACAACGTCAATACTTCAATGCATGTTTGAGAAATAACAATTTTTTCAACAAATTGCTGTCCCGTTAACACCTATTTGTCGTTATGTTGTGCCGCTGCGCGGGCTGCGGGCGAACCGTGGTTGCCATTTTAACACTTATCGCTGTGAATAAGACGACGTCCGCCGCGTTCTGACAAGTATGCGAGTGCGAGAGTGACAGATGTCTTATCCACATCGATAAGTGACGAAATGGCAACCATGCTACGCCCGCTGATCGTGGACAGTATAAATTACTTCATTACAAATATTACAATCAGTTTGGCGTTTTAGGTGGTGTACTGACATCTCCTATGAATGAAAATATATGGACTGCCATGAAAGGGATTGTAAAAAATGACAATCAAGCGGGCCCAAACAGAAATTCTACAGGAATACACGCTACATATAACGATGAGGATTATGCTACTGTTACTGGTAAAAATAATTATAGTGAATCTATATACTTACCGTCATCATCATCATATCAGCCGACAGACGTCCACTACGGGCACGGGGCATAAGCCTCCCCTAAAGAGGGCCAAAGTGACCGGTCCCGCGCTACGCGCATCCAGCTAACCCGTGACCTGGTCATCAGTCTATCTGGTCTAGAATCTATACTTATTAATATTTTTTATTTGCGGAGATAGAAAGAAAGAGAGAAAGGAAGAAAGAATGAAAACATTTGTTCACTACATAAAATACACACAAAGGGAGTAGATATCGATACAATACAAATGACACATATTGTGTGTCTTCGCGGCAGTTAATCGGACGCTGTCTCAGCATTATGCCGAGGTGTCAGACAGACACCTACAGCGCTGATTTTCAGACAGCACCCTAAGTGACTCACCCGGCGACACATTGTGCACCCCGAAGAGGTACAACATATCACCGCCCAAAGAATCTGGAATTTCCTAGAGGCTCCTCCTTTTAGAGGTAACGACAAATTTTACAATTACAAAACAATATTAAATTTTACATACATAATTATAGCAGATGTGTTACAGTGTCACTCTGTTGTATTTGCCATAAGGCATACAAATAGCATATGACACAAAAAAAACATAATTATTAAGTAGGTACTCATATTAATCATGCATCGTGATGCAAAAAAGTGCCTGCGCATTCTCGCCAACATACGTAGCATGGAAACCTGCTGACCACACTTTATAGGGAAACAACTCCTTACCCTTCCTTCCATTTACATCCTGGAAGTTTGCATGTTTGTGAGGGAGCACATGCACTTTTTTAGGCAAATCAAAGATGCCCCAAATCGCAGAATGATAACTCACCACCAAAACAGACTTGACCTACCAAAATCAAAATCAGTTATGCACAGTAACAGCCCATATGTAAGATTTATAAAAATATATAACAAAGCCCCTGCGAACATAAAAGCTGAAAACAAGAACCATACCTTTAAGCAGAAATCAAAAAACCTATTAGTAAAAAAAGGATAGTACACCATTGACGAATTTTTAATGATAACGATATTAAGACTAAATTATAGAGTTTTAACAGGATATTGAATGTTTATTTTATAGTTATTTATATAAAATTGAAATGTCAAATATAATCATTGCAAATTTTTATCATATTTTATGTTGCAATTGTATCTTAATTAATGAAATTTTATGAAATAACGTAGGTTTAAGGACATTAATTATTTTTTTATGCATGATAAACATTTATTGGTATTTTAATGAATTATGATTATTTTTTGGGATAAAATACAATGAAATGGCATGAAATTAGATTAATAATAAATATGAATTGCTACGCCCTATCCGGGCCCATATGAAACTCATGTACCTACCTACCTATTATAAGATCTGTACATCTATAGATGCAATAAATGATATGACTATGACTATGACTATCGTGCTTAAGTCAAATTACGCAAAATAAATAAAATAAAATACCTATGCACTTACGTTATGTAATATGTCAATGTCTTTTGAATACTCTTCTACCTTAGAGTAGTATGTTTTTTGCACCAAAAAATTGCATAGGCGTTTTTTAAAGTCGTTTACATTGTCTATATCTAAGATTGATCTAGGTAGGTTAATTGTAAAATCAAATCTGTAATCTAGTCTGTTGTTCATGTTTCCTTTTCGGCGTACGCTATTATAACTAGAGAATTGGTTTTCAGGACATCTGTGAATCAGACATCAACGTAGCCTATATATATATATGTATATTTATATATATATATATATACTAGCTTCTGCCCGCGACTTTGTCCGCGTGGAACACGTTTATATCGTAGCTTCTTACAAACGGAATAAAAAGTAATATATATGTTAATCCATGTTATACACTACCTATAAGTTAACCCAAAGAGTGCCAAAGTGACCGGTCCTGCGCCACCCGCATCCAGCGGACTCCCGCAACCTTCATCAGGTCATCAGTCCACCTTGTGGGCGCCTACTCACGCCGCGCCTTCCAGTACGTGGTCGCCACTCGAGAACCTTTCCGCCCCAACGGCCATCGGTTCTACGTGCAATGTGCCCCGCCCACTGCCACTTAAGTTTAGAGATTCGGAGGGCTAAACTATATCGGTTACCTTGGTTCTGCTGCGGATAGCCTCATTTCTGATGCGATCACGCAGAGAAACTCCCAACATAGCCCTCTCCATAGCCCTTTGGGTGACTTTGAGCCTTCTTACGAGGCGACCACGTTTCGGTGTCATATATGTCATCACTGCCAACATACATTGGTCAAAGACTCTCGTCTTGAGACGCTGCGGAGTATTGGACGAAAAGGTGTGCCGTAGATTCCCGAACTAATTAAGAACGAGTTAATAATAACTAAACAACGAACAAATTAATAATAAAGACTAATAAAGCGGTAGAAAAAACACGAGTGTGTGATAGTAGATACAAGTATGTGCGTGGAAGAGAAGACGGGCCCCAGCAAAAAGAAACGAATTATAAAAACGGTATTTCTCGTTTTCGGTTCTTATTTTAAAACGACATGATTACATGAAAAATTGTATACACATTGAGATCGGCCATATAAAAGGCGGAAACTAGTTTATGTCGCTAGAAATATTTTCTTCAGAAAATACGAGATGATAATTTATATTAACTAAATTAAATCTAAAAAAGGCACTCGAGGCATTTTACCGAGGATGCTGGCAGCATTTTCTTACAGAACTGCAATGCTGATGCGTTGTGCAAGAAAGCCGCAAGAAATTAATTTTGAAATAAAAAATGAGTGAGTAAAACGTTTTACGTGGTCTCTAATTGTTTTTTTTTGTCGGTTACGTTTCTATTATAATTTATAGCAATAGAAACAATGTTCCAAACTAGACACGGCAGATTCCAGTGTGTATACAAAGTTTGACGTTATTCCAGTATGCCGTTTTAAAATGGGAATCAAACTACGTTTGTATGGAAAGTCGACTTGTTTGACCGTACTGGGAACTAGAAATTTGTATTTTTATTGTATTTCAGATGCCACGGTCTATGACTATCGATTTGTCTCCAAAACTGATGGCTTTCTGAAATTGCACCGTGGCCCAGCAAAATGGAAAGATGCTCGATTAAGATGTAACTTAGAAGGTGTGTTTCCATCCATTCTAATATTTAAATTGTGAAACTAACTCATTCTCTCTGTCTCTCTGTTTGTGGGCAAACACAGGATAGCGCTTCAGCGGTTCAATTGGTTCTACGGTTTAAGCTATCAGAGTTACTTTCGTATTCGCACGGGTACCTACTCGTAATACATTATATATATTAACCTTCCTCTTGTCACTCTATCTATTTAAAAAACCCGCATCCAAATCCGTAGCGTAGTTTTAAATATCTAAACATACAAAGGGACCGACATCGGGAAGCGACTTTGTTGTTTACTATGTAGTGTAGTAATATTATGGAATAATGGATCTATGGATTAGTTAAAATTTTAATTTAATGCCTTTCTTTGTATCCCAAACACGAAACGAAAAGATATTTAAAGGCATAATTTGGTGTTTATAACTTTTATTCCAACAACTTGGTTTCTCCGAAATAATTGTCTTTATGTTGTGCGTACCGTGGTTGCCATTTTAACACTTATCTCTGTGGATAAGACGTTTGCCGCGTTCGGACAAGTACGAGTATGCGAGACTGCGAGTGCGAAAGTGACGGATGTCTTATCAGCATCGATAAGTGATAAAATGGCAACCATGCTACGCCCGCTGATCGTGGACACTACACATTACTTGATAATAATAATTTTGGCGTTTTAGGTGGTGTACTGACATCTCCTACGAATGATAACATATTGACTGCCATGAAAGAGATTGTAAAAAATGACAAGCAAGGGGGCCCAAACAGAATTTATACAGGAATACACGCCACATATAACGATGGGGATTATACTACTGTTACTGGTAAAACAATTTTAGTGAATCTGTACTGTCATCATCATTATATCAACCGAAAGACGTCCACTACAGGGGGGTAGGTAAGTAATACGAGGTATAAGAACTTATCATATCTACTACAGTCATAATATATACGCTCACTATGTATAAGATTGTTTAGTATAACGTTCACTGCATATAAGGTGCTAACAAATTAGGTACCAATACTTTTAGAGATGATAGTAGTGGGGCAGAGTGCTCGAACATATAGTCGTAAATGTGGACACGCTGGACAAAAGCACCAATTCTTTTTCAGGCACTTGTTAGGTCCACAGCTTTATTTTTTTGATAGGAAGCAACTCCGATTAAGAATTTATTAAGTACTTGAATCAAGAAATTAATTAGAAAGTAGAAAGACTGCCAATTTCTTGTATAAAGCAGAAATCCTCTTGATATAAGATGATTCTTCCGCTTCCTACCTAAAAGAAAATAATCTCAATTAACTATTTGGTTCGTAATGAATTCAAGTTCTCGTTTCCCAGATATGAGGCCGGTTACATTTCTAATAAGTGTAAATGTCTATACTATGTATGTTTCCAGGGATTCCTCTCTCACAGATCGATGTGAAGTGGGCACAAGGTGAACCCAACATTCGCACAGGTCAAGAGAACTGTCTCGTCATGTCCCAGTCATGGGAATTAGCAGTCGTGGACTGTGACACCCACTTGCCTTATTTCTGCTTGAAAACTAAAAACAAAAAGAATGCTCACATATGTGCCCGAGGATACAATTACAGTGGTAAGATTTTTGTTATTGTAGCTCATTAGCTATCAACGCAAGTAGAAGTCATTACTACTACTTGCGTAGATTAAGGCGAGTAACCTTGAGGTCATATAGCTACTCAAATTATTGGGCACATTACGAAAATACTTGGAATGTATCAATCTTTCATTTATGTGTGCTATTTTAAGATTTTTAAATTCATAATAACTGAGAATAAGGAGGTTGGTTAATTATGATATCACAAGCAAGTAGTCCTTGCAAAGTTATGCAAACGGAGCGTTTTCGATGTTTCATAAAAAGGAGCTGATTTGACTTTTGTCAAATACCAGATTACGATTTAAAAATGTTTGAGAAAGAAATATGTCTTCATTTTGAGATCTCAATGCAATAAGGTACCCGGAAATTATATTCAGCTCGAAACTACACTATATTGTTATCTATTATCTCTCACACGTTCATCTCCAACAGATTACAAGCTAGATTACAGAACCGGTAGTTGTTACAAGTTCCACGTAGAGGGCCGGTCATGGCCGAAAGCCTTCATGACTTGCATAGCGGAAGGCGCATACTTGGCTATCATCAACAGCGAAATGGAATCCCAAGTTATCAAGGAACTGTATAGTCAGTATCCCGATAGCGCCATTCCCGGGAACATGAAAGAAAAGGGTTCAGCAAGCATCGGATTTACTATGTGGAAGGATAATGGAGATTGGTATACTGTTCATGGTGGGTACCATTCTGATGACCACTGACCAGCCTATTTTTACAAGCTTTATATTAACTTACCCTGTTAGTATGTATGTACTTATCCATCCACCATCGAGCTGATCTGATGATGGAGACAGAAGGTGGCCATGAAAATTCAGTACTTAACCGACGTCACCCCGTTGAGTTTGGTTTCGTTAGAGTCGTCTCAATAAAAGCTTGTACCAAAAATGAAATTTTTGACAGAAACTTATACTTTTTCTTTTTACAAGCTTTTGTAAACCGTTCAAAACTATTTTTCATTCACTTCTTGGTGTCTGTTCTTAAATTTGGCAGGGTGACCATCAAGCTGGCCTGTTGATGAAATTAGGAAGATAAGATAGTTGAATATTATTAACGCATCGTGTTTGGGCTCGCTACAGACTTCGTAGTTGATTAGTAGTTGATTAGTGTCAGTAGTTTTTTTTAAGTTGTACATTTTTTTATATACACCGATAAACAAGCGTACGGCCCGCCTGGTGGTTAGCGGACACCGCAGCCTATAGACGCATGCAACTCCAGGAGTAACATGGGCGGTGCCGATCCTTGATGTTTGAGGATTCGCCGTGTTGACAGCTGAAGGAACAAATTCCCTCACTCTCAACACAACGCATCTTCAGGAGCTCTGGCGATCTTACTCACCTCCAGGAACACAATACAACTTTAAATATCTTCCCCTCCGAAGTACCTAATGGTAGATGGATGTACGAGTTCCATAAAACAAATTGCATATTTTCATTTTGCTTAGCAACCGTCGAATAGCCTAATTTCGGCCTGGTTATGTGGTAAAATTGCATTAAATCAAAATTAATAAAAACTATGCATTTTGATATGACGACTGGCTGGTAATAATTGGTTCCTTTAATATGTTTACAGGACAATCACTGGCTGAAGCCGGATTTACTACCTTCAACCCTGGAGAACCTAACAATGTCGATGGCGTAGAATGGTGTGGAGGAGTTATGAGATCAGGATTATTTAACGATATTAAATGCGATATACCGTTGACATTTATTTGCGAGAAAAATACAACTCGGAATATGTATGGTTAGGTTTTATATTTATAATTTACAAATAGACATATAAATAATAAATAAGACTAATGAATATTAGCATTTTTTTAATATTACTAGCCTCGATGATCGTCGTTGGGTCTCTGACCAGGTATTGCTTCACAAGATTGTTAATGGTGGAACTGTCCTGAACTTTTGCAAAATATATTTTTTTCTGTTCCCAGACAAAATCCTAGACTTAGCAATTCTAGACCCTTTGCCACCAGTACTTTTAGAACTAATAATATAAATCATTTTTATACAGAGGTAAGGCTAACACGCATCGAAATCATTAAAATATAAGGCAGATGTCACCTGTCACTCACAAATACAGCCCGTAAATAGCAACGTTATATTTGTTTAACTTTGAGTTTTGGTGCTTGTATTGTTAGTTTTCCTATTTATGTAAGAGCACCATCGTATTAAGTTAAAAACAGTTTAGGTACTGTTGGTTTTGTTTCCTTGTGGTATTATTTCGTTTGAATATTATTAAATCTTCTTGCTACCCACTTAGCAAAGGGGTAGTATCTTATCTTATCTGATGAGCAGCAATGTGTTGTGGCTGAAAGATTTAGTTGCTTGCAACAGTGTCACGACACTTATATTTTGGGGTCGACTGGAATTTAAATTGCAATATTTTCAATTTTTTTTACTTCAATTTTGAAATTGTATGCGTCATTAATGATGTTGCGTCCTGAGTTGGATGTGTCATTAAAGACTCACCGCTCAATATAGTTTTATTTATTAAAGAGCTGCATTTTCTGCGTTTTTGCTATTTTCCTTTAAAGAGCTGCGTTTCGATGAGGATCGTGCGAAAATAATTACCAATTAATTTATGATTTGTAAAGATTCGTCCATAAACCATTACTCTTCCTATTTGAAATCACAACCAAAACATCACACACGAACGGCAAAATAGTCTACCAGTTGCGGTCTACACATTGCCTAATGGATTAGTTACGCGTGCGCCGCTATATTTACACCACAAGCCGCAGCCTCACTGTTTTACTAAAGTAATTACCATATATTTTATCTTCATCGTCTCCAAATTGATTTGTACTCAATTACTACCAATCCAAAATCAACGTTGTATGATTTCCTCAAGGTAGGTTTTACTAGATTTGTGGAGTAGTTCTGTTACGACGTAGGTACCCGGACGTTGGTTAGAAATAATAAGTTGCACAAATTTCGCTTTTATCGAACCGGTTACATTTACCGTGGCAGTTATTATATATTATTTGACTACTACTGTTTTTTTTAAATGTTAATATTTTACAGTAGGTAATATTCTGAAGACTAGGATTGTGCTCCCTGAATAGGTAAAACATGTACTTCAGGATATTAAGCAGCGCTCCTCTCCTTACAATGTTTGTATGTGTGAGTGTGTGTGTGTGCGTGCTGCACGTTGGGCTACTTCTAGAGCTAACATTGATGTTTTAGGAGCTCCTCCCCATACTGATACCCAATATGACTATAGTGGCGTTTAAATAAATAAAAAAGTAATCACTGAGTTCTCTCAAACATGATATTGGCGATTTTTGGAAGCACACCTATTTAATATTTTTAGCTTTTGTGCATAATTTGTAACAAATATTTTACTTAAGTGTATATTAGACCTATTTTTTTGGTTTTTTCGAACGAAAATTGCTTAATCATGTTTTGAATCACTGATCTCGCTGGAGAAAAGCCTCAAGATTACTATACGTATTTTATTAAAACCTTATATTGTTATGTTATAAACAAACGAATCATATTGTTTCATAAACTCTGTTTGCTTAACTTCGCAGAACCTACGGCGCCTTACCGGTCAAATCTATATTTTTCACCCCCATTTTTTTTTTTTTAGTCTCTAACACTATAACGAACACTATATCAGATACCCTATCATAGACGACCTTATCGTTCTATGGAACGGTGTCAGCCAGTGACGGACGCTCTATCTTGTCCCTTATCGTGTGATAAGGCCGACCATGATACGTGGTCAGGTGGTTAACACTGCATATAAAATCTCTCTCTCTGGTTTGACGCGCTAGCAGAGCAGCTACTGTTCCATAAACTATTGGCAAGCGTCTATAAGGGACAACCGTTTATATTTACCGAATTTGATTGCTTTTTTTGACTAGAAAACAAGGGCGATAAATGTTAAATCTGAAGCTTTATTAATTACCGCCCTTGGTGAATACAGTTTTACGAAGGTCTTACCCTATTGCATGTTAAACCAGATCCATAATTATGGGCAATTAGGGTTTACCAAATTCTCCAATTATTTCCCTGAAACAGTAATATTTCGAGTAAGTTTAATGTTTTATGGGCTACTTTGTTTGTAAGTTTCGCGTTTTAGTTATACAGTATAAACCTTACAATTATACTCGTATATGTATAGGTACGTTTACCATACATACACCCATACATAACCGCCCGACCTGGTGGTACTGTACGCCAGTCCTGTTGCCTGAAGCTTGTAGTCCCCCCTCATCGCATTGGGTTTATGAGTAATTTCTTTACTGTCTAAGCCATTAGGCTTTGGAATGCTCTCCCGCTTACTATCAGACAAGCACCAACGAAACTCACCTTCAAGCGCATGTTGCGCAAGCATTTTCTCAACGATATATCTCTGGTTAGTTTAGTGGCATATTTTGTTTGCACTGTATATATTATATTTTTGTATTTATGTAAGTAAATTTATTTATTTATTATATTAGGTAATGTATTTCATTTGTGTTTTTCTTGGTAAGCTGCCTGCACCTATAAGCTTTTCTGTTGAGCCCTGTGGTTGACTGGTAGAGAATGCTTTAAGGCATAAAGTCCGCCATTTGTACTTCTGATTTGTGCAATAAAGTTTAAATCAATAAATTATCGACTTGAGACTACGGCAAGTGTGCACTCTCTCGGAATGTCAAAATGGATTTCGGCATGGGGGTAGCACGACTGATCCGATATTTGCTCTCAGAATTCTGACCGAAGATTACAGGGACAAACGAAAGCCAGTTCACATTGCATTTCTTGACCTGCAAAAGGCTTTCGATTGCATCCCACGTCAGATCTGATGCTAACGTACACAGGTATATATTGACATCCCCTGAGATATGTAATGCAACTCAGTTTCTCTAGTAAGGACCTCTGTTGGCGACACAAAACCCTTCCCTATTACAGTAGGTATACACCAAGATTCGGCCTTAAGTCCATTTCTGTTTAGTTTGGTGCTTGACGCCATCACGTCGGAAATGCAAGATCCGCCGCCGTGGCTGCTCATGTATTGCAAATTAACCAGACGAGGACAAACAGGCATAAGAGCATAAGGTGAACCAATGCAAGGGCTCGCGAGAGAACTGCGGTCTAAAACTAAATGTCGCAAAGACCGAATACGTGGCCTGAGGAGTAAAGATCCTGATACTATTCATTTAATACTCCTAGTCAAATTGCAGTACCATGGAATAAGAGGTACTGTTTTAATTCTTCTCAAAACTTATCTAACAAATAGAACTCAATTTGTCCCAATTTCAAAAGTAAAATTCAGCTTAAAACCTACACAACACGTCTCAAAACAGTTATTACACTTACACAAAGAGCACAAAATGATTTCTATATTAAAAACTCATCAAATAAATCAAAAGCGACATGGAACATTATTAAAAATCCTAAGACGAAACATCCCAAGGAAAACATCCAACAAATAAAAGCTAATGGTAAAATAATTACAAAACCCTTAGACATTGCTCAGACATTTAACAACTATTTTATTGACCCCATAAATGCAGATATTAATAAATCTAATCACAACCTTACTGTTAAAAATGACAATTGTCAGTATCATAATTTAATAAAAAACTCACCCAACTCGATCTTTATGAGACCGACGAATTTAAGTGATATTAGGCTGATGATAAGTTCACTAAAGAACACAGACAGTACGGGATATGACGGTATAGCAACAAAAGTGATCAAGCAAACTTGTCATATTATGATGGAGCCGCGTTGCCATATTGTAAATCTCTGTATAGAATACGGTATATTTCCAGAGAAGTTAAAAATAGCTATCGTTAAGCCCATTCATAAAAAAGGGGATAAAGATAATCCTAACAATTACCGCCCTGTTGCATTGCTTTCTAATTTTTCTAAAATTATTGAGAAGGTAATATACAAAAACCTCAATCAGTATTTTGAAACAAAGAACCTATTTGCAAATGAACAAAAAGGCTTTAGGAAAAATAGATCCATAAACATGGCGATTTTTGATCTACTGAAAACAGTGATGGTAAAAGTCGATAGTAGGATACCTGTAGGTGCGCTTTATATGGACATGACGAAGGCCTTTGATTTCGTAGATCACAAAGTTTTATTAGACAAGTTGTTTAAATATGGAATACGTGGAAATGTACATTTCTTAATCCAGTCGTACTTAAGTGACCGTAAACAAATTACTCAAATCAGTAGATTATGCGTTAAATCAAAAACGGAAATGACATATTCATCGGAATTAAGAGACATCAAATATAGAGTTCCACAGGGTAGCATACTAGGCCCTCTGCTATTTATAATTTATGTGAACGATCTGCCTAAGGCTATTGACTTTCCTATGGTACTCTTTGCGGATGACAGTACAATTATTTTTTCAGCAGATAATGCATATGTAGATTTAAATACTTATCAATATAACATAAATAGGACTTTAGAAATGGTAATAAAATGGCTCAATAACAATAACTTGAAAATTAATCTTGACAAAACCAAAATAATGAACTTCAAACAACGGACTAACAAAATATCCAACCTGACTGTAGCTTATAATAACCATGTAATAGAGGAAACAAATGTAACAACATTTTTAGGTTTAAGTGTAGGCAATAAGCTGACATGGGAAAACCAAATAGAAACAATTTGCAAAAAACTTAACCAATATTCTTCTGCTATGTATAACTTAAGAAAAGTAGTAAGTCAAACTTACTACTTGTAAGTCAATCAGCGGTTCTTGTAGCATATCATGCATACGTAATTTCGACTTTACGATATGGAATTATGTTTTGGGGTAACTGCACTGACCGTGAGATAGTTTTCCGAAGTCAGAAAAAATGTATTCGTGCCATATGTGGTATCCCACCAACGGAATCATGTAAGCCACATTTTATTAGACTAAGCATATTGACTCTGCCATGCTTATATATCTACGAAATTGCTTGTTATGTTAAATATAATCAAAATCATTTCCCTAGTTTTAATAGTTCGCGTCAACGGGGTAAGATCTGCAATACATTTACATGTAAAATAGCCATGCTCTCAAAAAGTGTTCTTGGGATGGCATCAAGAATTTTTAATAAGTTGCCAAGAAACATTTTATATGCTGAAGATCTGATGCTGTTCAAAAAGAAACTGTTTGCCCTTCCTAGTGGAAAAGGCATATTATTCGATTGACGAATATAGAAAAGACGATTTGTTAAATTCGCACTAATTTTGTTATTTTATTTAGGTAAAGCACCATGCATGAAAATTGTGGTAACTATCATATAAATGTAAGCCTATTCTTTTCTATATTTTGTTGCACCTTCGGGTAAAACATAGTGATACCAAAGTGTCATTTTATAACATCTGTAAAACCTATGTTTAGCAAATAAATACTTTGACTTTGAAATAACTAGGGCTGTATTGAACTGGTGAGCTCAATAGACAGAGAAATCTATTATGGTGTCCCACAGGCATCCACATTGGGCTCGCTACTTTTTTACAAGCTTTATATTAACTTGCCCTGATAGTATGTTAGTAAGGGACAAATCTTTCAAGTTAAATTTGACCCACTTCCCGGTGACCGATTGAGCTGTAAGTTTAAGTATAGCTTGGATGACAATTAAATATTATGGTACCATCAAGCTGATCTGATGATGGAGACAGGAGCTTTATATTAACTCGCCCTTTTAGTATGGGACAAATCTTGCAAGTTAAATTTGACCCACTTCCATGTGACCGATTGAGCTGAAATTTTGGGTGTAAGTATAGTTTGGATGACTATTCAATATTATGGTACCATCAAGCTGATCTAATGATGAAGACAAGGTTGCCATGGGGATTCAGAACATAAACGACGTAACCCCGTTGAATTTGGGTTCGTTAGAATCGTCTCAATGAGATGATGGTATAAGTACAGAGAAGTACAGTCAGCAACAAAAGCTAGTACCAAAAAATAAATTTTTGACAGAAACTTACTATAAGTATCTATTAACAACCTACGAAATAATATTACACATGGCACAAGTTACTTGTATGCTGACGACACGAGTATAATTTAACAGAATCATGACATTCACCAATTTAAATGTCTGGTTCAAATGCAACGGACTCAAAATGAATGTAGATAGTCTTATCTAAAAAAGAAGTAATTCGTCTGAATTGTTGATACGATAATTAAAAATACGCTGGTCAAACCACATATAAACACCTTAAGAAAACCACAAGCTAGTGTAAAATTACACATCTCTATTAAAATAATTCATTTTGCTTACTTTGGAGAGCACATGGCTTAAATTGCCTAAACCTAAATTGTCTCATTTTTAGACATAAATTAGGCGGCAGATTAAAAATAACATATTTAGAATAGCATTTAGCAGCTAATCTAAGTTGAATAGACCGCCTAAAATAAGAAACGTCAGATTCAAGCTTCATAGAACTTCATAGAATTCAGCTCATAGAATAGTGTTTTAGCGACACCTAAATAAAATAAGGAAGTTTAGAGGTCACTGTAGAATCGGGTTCACTGTCCATATACATGCAATTCTCATAATGCAAAAGAAAGCTCTTAGGTATATTGATGAGGCTAAACCTCGAGATCATTATTATTATAATTTATTATTTAATAAACAGAATGTAGAAACTCAATGATTAACAGGGTCCCACAAAACTGTCGGAACAGTTTGTATCTGTGATCATTTTATGGTACAGAGTTAACTAATTTTTACATACATAAGTTGTGTTTGTAAATGTTACATACAGCTATGCCTAAGGTTTTATTAATGTTAAGTAATGTCGTTTTAATTTTCTCTCAGTCTTTTTTTATACTTTTTCCTCCATTATTTATGATAACCGTACTGTCTTTTCCAAGATCTCACGGTTCTATGTACACTGATTTGCCATACGCTAAATAAATAAAGCACCAGACAATGACGGCCATTTCACTATTTGTCTACGTGATTTGCATATTCATATATAAAAGGAAATCGAAATAAAGGAATAAAGGTTAGACTAGGTTATATACATCAGGAAACGACTCTGATATCTGTTTACCGTTTTGTACTAATTATAATCAGTTTAAGGGGCTCCCACTTCCCATACGCCAAAGACCTTAGATCTGAATCCCTTAGTTATCTTATGTTTTTTGTAGCTTATTATATTAACAACAACGGCTTTGCATATTTACTCCAAAGTTCATTGTTTTCGAGATATGTATTACTTGCCATTTTTTTTATTATTGATGACAATCAACGTTGAACAATTTTAGGCCTAAAAACCGGTTTTCTGGCCATAACTTTTGTGTTAATTGGTTTAAAATGAAAACCCTGGATCAGTTTTTAGAGACGTCGCAGGCAAACCCAAATATGTAGATTTCGTATATGTTAGATCTTTCACGTCAATAGAGATACGAAATAAGTGTTTTTTTAAGACAATGTTTTAAAAAATCATACAAAATTCAGTATTCATTTGTTTCAAAATCCGGTGGACTAACATACAGATAAAAGATTGCAGAACCGATAACCGTTTGATTTATACTTCTATCTGTAATGCAAAAGTAGGAGATACGATTCAAAACTTGCCAAAAATCGATGAAAACCTCGGGTAGCTCCTTAAAAGGAGCATTGTGAGTAAATTAATATTAAGAATTGTAATTACTTAAGAGAATTCATAAAACAGTTAAAATCATTTAATAAGCATGATGACAAATTTTGGAAAACTGTTCTATTATGTTTAGAAACATTTATTATGTACAACGAATAAGATTTTTCAAGAGAATATAACAGTTAAATTGGTAAAAATGCATTTTAGTTAGTTTTTTATTTTTAGTTAGTTAGCATCATTTAAATTTCAAATTGGCGCTAAAACGCTTGTCAGTGTCATGGCGTCCTGAGTGACGTTACGTTTGTATAAACAGAACGCAGACCTTTGACGTTTGCTACCTAGATCGCTCGATTGCTCATTGAATGAACATAAATTCAAAAGTTTACAAGTCTTGCGCGGCCGTGCGAGCGAGAAAGCGGAGACAATGACGTATGAAGATCAGGGGCTACGGCCCAGGTCTACAGACAAGGTTACAATCTACAATCGCTAACGCCAATAGAAAAGAATAAAATGTATGGGAATGACAGATGCCGACGAAACACTTTCCGTTAACACCTGTCATTCCCATACATTTTATTAGTTTTCTATCGGCGTTAGCGCTTGTCGATTGTAACCTTGTTTAGGCCCCCTGACATTTATGTTATGTTATTTAACATGGTTCTATCCCTGTCTTACTATTTTACGTTAGTACGTAAGTTTTCTCTGTAATCTGTGGTAATGGCCGTTATGGGTATTTGTTTATACAAACGTGACGTCATGCGCTCTGATTGGTGTTTAACAATCATGGCGGACGTCCGTATTTTTCAGTTTAATTTTATAAAAAAAAAAACTTAATTAATAAAAAAATATGAGCATTTTTCGAATTCTATGATTAAAATTTCACAAAAAAATACCATATTTTAGTGATTTTCAATTACTGTCATCATGCCTATTATTAGACCGTTTTATAATTGGCAGGAATATTTTGAGGGCATGTACACTAGACAGCATAAGTGCATGGTCAACTGACAAACTGTTTCCTTTGACGCGCTCGCTAACGCCATCTATGTGCACGACGTGTAATATCATTATAGATGTAAATGTAAACCTCAGAGGATCAGCAAGGTTTCACTAGATGGCGTTGTTAACAAAAATGGAAACAAAAAGTCATTCTTCGTCTTGGATATAATTAGAATTATTTTCTTGGGTTATTATTTTTCCTATATTATATTGTCAAGTAATCTTGCCAACGCATTATCGATCGATAATGGCGGTATTATGACGCAATTTGGAATGTGTATTCTATTTATGTGCTACCTTTGAGCATTTATTTTTCTTGCGATGTTTCCGATTCACTACCAGTGAATATCCAAACAATTCCAAAAACATCTTTCCCAACATATTTTTGGTTGGGTGCGGGATTTGAACCCACGACTCTCAAGCTAGGTGTCGACCTAGTTACTTGCCTTGTTAGCCACTCGACCATTGGTTCAATTGACTAGGCAGTTGAAATTTATCATAAGTTTAATTTGCTGCTCAGATATTAATCCATTACTACTACGATTAATATAATAATCGATGAGGGTAGACGAATGAATCAAAACTACCATACTTATTCGTTTTTATCACAAACATGTTACGTGTTCGTTCGTAGGACTACTCAGCTTTGTTATTCATATTTTTTTCTGGATAACATGAATATTAAAACTAGTTTTCGACGTAATATTGATCTAGTTAAAAGGTCGCAAATATTTGCGATATGTAACGAAGCTACAAGCTACAGAAACTGATCTAAACGTAAGTAGTTATTTTACACGTTTGTGATATAATTATTTAGTAACTACTACTGAACTATCATACATTTTTCTGATGATTTATTTTCAAATAATATCGTTACAGCTAAAAAAAGGTTGAGCAAAAGGAAACGTCTCTGCTACACCGACAAAGAACGGCCACCAGCCATTGACAATGGACTATAAAGAAAATGATTTTGAATCGACAAGTCATTACGTCAATTTATTGCACAAGTGTGGAGTTCGTCGTGTCTCCATAACGAGAAGGGTTTATAATTATCATGGGCATGCTGTTAAACCCATACTTACAGAGAAGCACATAAAACAGCAAATTGTCGCAATTTGGACACTGGATTTTTGTCATGTTTAGTGATGAGAAGTGAGAAGTGTTTAAATCTATTCATAAGGACATATAAGTTCACGTTCAGTGATCACGTAGTGCCTAACGCGGAATCTGGTGGTAAGGTAACGGCGCCTATTACCGGGGGTATCAAATTCGGCTACCATTACCGTGGCATTTTCAAAAACGCATTTTAAAAGCAAACCGTTCGATTTACAATAAAACATACTTTACACAAATGAAGCCTAATTTAGTTGACTAACGGTCCTGTTTACGCAAATGTGTGTGAATGAAATAACAAGCACGCAATCCGTCAGTTTCTGCGACGGCGGCGTAGGAAGAGGTTGTGTCATACAAACGCGTGGCGTCACTGGTAAGTATACCCGAATCTTATTTATTATTTCACGCAATACCTATGACAATTGAACAAATGCTATGGATTTTAAAAGGTTATCTATAGTTTTCTGCACAACTTTTGCGTACTCGTTATATATTTTTTGGCCTGGAAATTCATTTAAAATGCAATATTAAATACAGCGGTGATAGACGCCATTTTTAGTTGGGGAAACTAATACCGTGGCATACCACGGTAATAGTTAAGTCAGCGATTCGCTTCTTTGTGCTTTATCTTTTTTATATGTCGTCGATTATAAAATCTCTTACAGCTATTCGAATCTTGATCTATTGACGCTATTAAAGAACTATTTCCGTGGTATGGAAAGTATCCAACAAACCCTTAATTTTTAACCAAAACTTTAGTACTGAATCTGCAGTTTCTATGGAAACCCTTATTTTGTCATGTCTTGTAAATATTGTTATAATTAACTATATTTACTTACCAGTTATGTGATTTTGGTTTTATATCAAGCTTGTAATATGTATGTTTGATTTGTAATGAAAATACAATTGTATCCTAAAGTTTTTATGGACCGGAATTAGATTTTACAAAATTACAAATTAAGTCTATTACCGATGGTAAGATCCCACAACAATCGGTAATAGTAACTATGGGATTTTTTTACCGACCCATTCAATATTTGTTTGGGTCGGTAATAGGTTAAAAAGCAGTATCTATTACCGAGTGACATTTTAGTTTTCCCTTAAAATAAACCACATCTAGGGTTCCGTTCGTAGAATTTCATTTCATAAAATTGATTTCTCTGGTTCGTATTTTTAAGATGTGTGGTGAACGGAGATAATAACATCACATCACACAAACACACATCATCAGCCTATATACGTCCCACTGCTGGGCACAGGCCTCCTCTCATGCATGTATGATAATAACATATCCCAGCAAAATTTGTAAATTAAATAATGTCATAAAACATTCAAACAACCCGGAAACGACACATAAGGTGTTACTTACCTACACAAAACGCAAAATATTGTTTTCGAGTCATTTAGCCTGTTAGTATGCTCAGTATTGTACTTATTAGGTTTTTTATAATACCCCGTATTTTATTTATTTAATCTTTGAATACAAAATACCGAATCCATAGTACCTATAATGTAATGTAACTGCGATTTAATAAAAGGTAGTCTTTACCTGCTATATATGCAAGTAGTAGTTATTCTAATAACCAGTGGACATCATTTTGTTGATTTAAGTATGTTTTATGTTTTCTTTATTTTTATATAGTACGGAACCAAAGTCATGGATATTATTTTAACCCTCGATATTGGGTGCCGAATTGTGTATCAGTTTACTATTACCGATGGTAGAAAATTGCTGCTTTTTGTACCCTCGGTAATAAAAGCTAATTTCGCGGTAATAGAATCACATCCATCCATTACCACGGTAATAGAAGATTCTCCTTTCGTGGTTTCAATAATTATTTTATCAAATATAATAAACTAAAATTGGTTCAAAAAGTTACGACTCTGAAAGTTAAATAAACACTCTTCAATAAAAAAAATTATCTAGGACGTTAAGGAGCTTTCATACCCATCATTTTTTATAATCATTTGAAAACTACCTCGCGTACCACGGTAATAGGCGCCGTTACCTTATATCTAACTGTGAACATGTCGCACACCTAGATCTAAAGGGAGCTAACTCAAAATTCTCAAGTTTTGAGTTATGCTCACCATCGAATTCCTTACAACATAACCCAGCCACCAATAAAACAGATTTAAAACTAACTCCACAACTCGCCGCTAGATGGCGCCAGATGCCCCTTTTGTTGAATGAGCGAGCGCCGCTTTTCCCCACCAATACAGGGACATCACCAGTTGCAACCAGCATTACAAGCGGAGCGCACGTGCCCGTCGCAAACAAATGGGAGGTATTTTGAGTTGTACCCGTATTGTTGAAATTTGAAGCAGTATTATTTTAAGTTGTCACCATTTTGGTGCTTAATGTTGATTGAATGAATACAACATTTTGAGTTTAACCAGTATTACTGGCGGGGTGAGTAAAGTTTTAATGTTTATTTAGAATTGATACCGTATTGTTGAACTATTTTTGATTTGGCAGTTGAGTCTGTATTGTTGAATCATTTTTTAAACGACTATATTTATATAAAAAAACAAGCGAATTTGAACTCTTTTGCTAGAAGCAATTGGAGTCTTTTTGTAATTATAATTTTATTTTGATCCTGTATAAATACAGAGTTCGTTCCGTTTTTACTGATCGATTTTTGAGTTAGATCTCTTTAGATGGGCTCCGCCAAATCGAATTTAACATCATCGCTAATGAGATCCAAAACGTAATATTGATGGCTTTTAAAATAGATTTGGTGCAAAGGACCCTATAAGTTAGTGAAATAAACATTTTCTATTTCAGGCAAACAATGAATCGTGGACGTTGTATATGGTAGAAGAAAGGGACAAAGAAAATATCACTCCTTCTATCTTATAGTCAACATGCAACTCTGGAAGATGACTTTGAGATGTCATCAAGACGTGATGAAGTCTCGTCTAAGGAAATTCATGCTGCCTTATCCGTGATTGATGTATCTATTCCGAGTACGTCTAAACAACAAAAGGCATGTACACTAAACTATTATATTTCACCAATCCGAAGCGATGCAAGTGATAGATGATAGTAGGTTTACGATACTCAAAACTTTATTAAAATAAATACAAAAACACTTTTATTGGTATGATTTGTTGACCTCGGAATCCTGAGTGTTTTTGAGTTTTACAGAGTTCTGAGTATCGTTCTATATAATAGCTTTCGAATATAATATAGGTCAAAATGTGATTGTTGATGTGCATTTATAATTGTTTTTCATAGAACAGAAGGTTCCTATTTCCTTTAGTCTTTTATATTGTGTTAAAATTTAGAAGGAAATTTTATGGTTAGTAAGTATGTAGGTACTTTTATAATTAAAATTAACAGACAGGTCATAAGTACCTATAAGTCAAATGTGATTTTTGAACTACATTTTACATTGTTTTTCATAGAACGGAAGGTTCCTATATTGTAATATATGTTGAACTAAAATGTATAAGAAAACTGTACGTGTTAGTATATACTTTCATAATTAAAAGGACATAAGAGACTAATGTCATTAAGTTCGTATTTTTTAGTAATATTAATAAAACATATTAATTGATTTCGATACTTCTAGTGTTTTCTTGCTAAGTCATCATCCAATATGTACCCCTACTGTTAGTCACAGACCGCTCTACGAATTGGACTAATTATAAAGAATACAAAATGCTATTACATTTCCAATTCAAGTTGCCTCTTCAAAAGAGAGCCAACTAAAAGCTAAATTCATCAACACAGGCTCAACTCAAAATAATAAAACAAAAATACATACATTGTTAAGCAATAGGGAAATAACTACAAAAGTCATATTTCCTATCCCAAAACATGATTAAAACAAAAGATTCCTACAATATAGTTCTTCTATATGCTTAAAAAAAAGCATAAATCTATAAAGAAAACACCTGCAGTGCACAGAGACGTAATAATCAGTTATTCGCCTTTTTCTGAAGAAAGCGCTTTTTTGAGTTAATACCTGTTTAGATCTAGGTGTGCGATGTAGGGTTTGAAGAAAGACGGACCGGGAGTGCGATTTTTGAATCTCACTGGTGATATCAAAGTCACCGGTGACTAAAATGATCACCGATGACTTTTATGTCACCATTTTCCAAAAGCCCTATTTTTGAAAGTCACACGCTGTTTACCAATATACAGAAAATTTACAATGTCAGTCAGAGACTATCTTCCCGTTACGTTCCTTTTTACGCAGATGTCCTTGATACCGGTTTTTATTTTCTCATACTATAACTTAAAACAGATTCAAACGTAAAACGTAGCGTATGTGTCAGTGTCATGTAAACGAAAATTAAAGTTCTGAAAAATTCTTGGCAGATGTCACATACGTCAACTGTCAAAAACAATCGCATGGTGATTTCAATTACGAGTGGGTAGGGGCACTCGTAAATCGATATCATAGGTATGACAAATGTAAGTCATCGGTGAGTTTCAAAAATACGAACTTTCGGAAAACACTCACATCGGTGAGAATTAGTCACTTGGTGAGATTCAAAAATCGATCCCCTGGTTATATATAAACAAATGACAAAAGTAAAATATGAGTAGAATATTGTTTTCATCGTGCTTTTTTATCCCTGTAGACACTAGTAGTAATAGATGTGTTACGTTAAGGAAAATTATCATAATAGAATATATAATCATTTTGTTAATTAACGAGATCGAGTGAGATAGATAACCGTATTATTTTTATTGAGGTAAAGCTTCAATCTTTTTCCGATTTTCGGAAATGAAACTTAAGCTATAACCTCGATAACATGTTAAAAAGTGGCTAATTCACTAATACTACTACTGAATAAATATAATTTTAAAATGAAAAGTTCTTTGAGTTATTTAATTGTATTTAATTACTGTTATTTATATTAAAAAAATCGATGATTGGCTGTGCAAAATAGTGTAAAAAACAGAAATCATAAACACACTAAAAAGGCAGTCAGCACGGTGTCATTTGCACTTAATAGGCTAATCCACAAGCCCATCCAATCTTGTTGTTGACACTGGTCAGTGGTTTATCACGGGTATAAGTAGTTAGGTATTGGGAGTTCTGGACCACTGCTTCGTTTCGCTTCGCTTCACTTCGCGGACGCGGTCCAGTTCCTCCCAATACCCAACTACAATCATGAGTGGGGTAGAATCCATATGTGGACCAGAATACAAAAGTAGTTACAGTTGTATATAATATACGATTTCTTTTACCTGGAAGGTGTTTCGATGGTTATGATAAGATTTTAGCATCCTAAAGTAATGGTCTAAATATTTAATATATACTCTATATTGAATGCAAATGTACTATTTACATTATGCCTTTCGAGTTTGTTGCACGTGCATATTGGTAACATGAAATTTGTAAAACAACCTGAGAGATTGCAGTTGGATGTCGTTTGTTCTTCGCAAAATAAGCGCTGTTTCCGACATGGATCACTTTTACCTGACACAATTCGATGCATAATATGTGGACCGTCCAACTGTGGAAAAACGAATTTGATTGTTGGTTTATTGCTACGTGAACATGGGCTACGCTTTCAAAATGTTTATGTTTACTCTAAAACCTTATTCCAACCTATGTATCAATTTCTAGAGCAAGTTTTAAAGTTGGTTCCCTCAGTGTCATTTCAAAAATATAGTGAAAATGAAGAAATACTGAGTCCTCTTATGGCTTGCATTAATTCAATAATGATATTTGATGATGTTGCATGTGAAAATCAAAATAATATAAGGGATTACTTCGCGATGGGAAGGCATAAAAATATAGATAGCTTCTATCTGAATCAAACGTATAGTAAAATACCTAAACAATTGATAAGAGATAATGCAAATTTAATCATTCTTTTTAAACAAGATGATGTTAATTTACGACATGTTTACGATGAACACGTAGGGAGTGATATGTCATGGTCTCAGTTTCGTGAAATGTGTGGGCAAGTATGGGATGTACCCTTCAATTACTTAGTTATTAATAAAGATTGTGATAAGAAATCTGGATGCTATAGGAAAGGTTTTGATACGTTTATCGTGCTAGATTAACTGTATATATAAAGGATTGTATTTAGGTTGAAACTTATTACTTAAGATGAAACCATCTGGATCGGCCATGAATCTTAAAATGAACGAGGAGAAATTATTGAAACAAAAAGTACTCCGTTCTGCCGAAGCCATAAGAAAAAAAGTTAAACTCATTCGTGACGTTAAAACGAACGATAATATGATGTTCGAAACAATGCTAAAACCAATTATAGATCCTCTCAATGAAATGGCAAAAAACAATATTAGTAATACTGATCATAATATCGAAGATTTTAAATGGAATAAATCAGTAAAAACATTAAAATATAGTCCATCCGAACAGGAAGAGAAAGAAAGTTTCGTTGATAAAAGATTTCTGAGAAAATCATCAGAATCTAACTCGAATAATACCGAACATGAGTCAAATGATAGTGGCTCTAACCTAAACGATTCCATATCTCATGAAAGTGTTGTCCAAAATGATTCTGATACTAGCATCAATGCTTCGTTTAGAACGTCTGAGTCGTATGCTTCTCCTCGTGAAGACCCCGTTTGGCAAAAACAATATTTAAACATGAATATTCCTTTTGGTATACGAATGGAGCGTGACAAGCTAATGCTAGGATCTTATCCGATTTCTGTGAACTCAAAATAAGTGGAGAAAGCTTTCGTTTAACGCCAGGTCTATACGCTTTATTGTTCAAGAAATTACCCGATTTAAGTCTCGTTACTGAAGACGATAAACGATTATATAAAACTTTGTTGTTAAAAACAAATGCTCATAGACGTGATTTTGATCCAAATAAACCGATAAAAAGCAATAAGGGTATGAAATATTTATATGTGATAAAACCACTTTTCAAATTATCTAAACAACGTTCATTAAGTGAAGAAATACCTGTATCCGGTCATGGGCTACCATCAATGAAAAAAGTAAAAAAAGACATTGCATATGTGTATTGGGATGACCCGAACGAATTAGTGGAGAGATTAAAACTGCTTATAGCAGCACGTGACGCTGGTAATACCGGGTTAGGAAATGAAATAATATCTATTATTGAAGAATTGCGTGAAGCTGGAATAGTCAAATAGTATATAAATAAATGAAGTTTATTAGTTTTATCAGTTGTAGTTTGATTTTCAAGTATACAAAATGAATATAGACAAATTTGGTCACTATGTTCATAAACGCTTGCGTGTTAGCGAAGTTTCTGAACTCAATTCCAAGGCTTTGATTCGTACAGAAGCGGGACATTTTGATTTAAAATCTTTGCGACTAAAAGGAGTTGTCGAACCTTTATCACCCGATGATGCAGTAAATAAACAGTACGTTGACAAATTCATGCAAAACACGTATGAGAAGAAGTATTTAGACTCCATGTTTGATACTATAAATGGACAAATTCTTCATCTTGCATCTCAGTTGAAACTAAACTTTTATACAAATAAGGAGATAGAAAGAATTTTAAAAGAAAAGTATAATGACAAAAGAACAAATAGTGAACGAGATCCATCGATCAGCGAGAAAGAACTTTAAGCGAAGATCAGTTGTACTCAAAGGAATTGATGATTTATGGCAAGCTGATTTGATCGATATACAGAAATTTCATACAGTGAACAAGGGATATAAGTATATTTTAATCGTCATTGATACCTTTTCAAAGTATGCATGGTGTATTCCTATTAAATCAAAAACAAAAACGGAAGTAAAAAATGCATTTGATCTAATTATAAAATCATCTAATCGAAAACCAAAAAACTTGCAGACCGACTTTGGAAAAGAGTTTTATAATGAAGAATTTAATTGTTATTTAAAATCGTTGAAAGTAAATCACTACTCAACGTATTCAATTAAGAAGGCATCTATTGTTGAAAGGTTGATAAAGACAATTAAGTTTAAACTTCATAAATATTTTAGTTTGATTGGCAATTACAAATGGGAAGGCAAACCGTTAGAAGATGTAGTAAAATCTTATAATCAAGCAGTACATCGAACAACAAAATTTAAACCTGTTGATGTAAATTTTGATAATGAAATTAAAGTTTTAAAAAATATTGAAAAATCGCAATCCAATTTGAGTTATAAATTAAACAAATTCAATGTTGGAGATTGTGTACGCATTAGCAAGTATAAAAGCGTCTTTCACAAAGGTTATACGCCTAATTGGTCAACAGAACTTTTCACTATTAAACATGTGAATCGCACTCAACCTGTTACGTATCACATTCAAGACCAGCGTAAAAACACTATTCTCGGTACATTTTACGAAGAAGAACTCCAGAAAACTAAGTATCCAAACGTTTATCTTGTAGAAAAGGTGATTAGAAAAAAGGGTAGAAAGTTGTATGTCAAGTGGTTGGGGTTAAGTGATAGCGAAAACAGTTGGATTGATAAAAATGCAATCGTATAATTATACTCGTATTTATGTTCATTTTCTTAACTGCATTGATCATTATGATTTGAGAAATGAAAGGAAGAGGACTATTAAATAGTGCTATTAATCATTTACCATTCGAACTACATTTACCTGGTTATAACTATTGCGGTCCGGGTACAAAATTGCGCAAACGATTACAAAGAGGTGATAAAGGAATTAATGCATTAGACACTGCGTGTATGAAACACGACATAGCTTACGATACATATACTGATTTAGCTGAAAGACACCGGGCAGATTTAGAACTTTATAATATGGCCAAGCAAAGAAAAAAGTCAAAAGATGCAGGGAGAGGCGAAAAAATTGCTTCCTGGTTAGTAAGTAAAGTGATGAAATCTAAAGTTAAAGCTGGCGCAGGAATGAAAACATTTAAACATTTTGTGTCTAAAATTCGCGCTGAAATGAAAAAGAAACCTAAAACAAAAGGGTCTGTAGTTGATCGTGCACTTATTGCCGCAAAAAAATTTTTTCCTAAAGATACTAAGATACGAGTACCACGTTTAATACCGATTCCAAAAACTGGTGGTTTATTACCGCTGATACCAATTTTCGCGGGACTATCTGCGTTAGGATCACTAGCAGGAGGAGCTGCTGGCATCGCTAAAGCTGTCGGAGATTACAAAGCTGCCAAAAAAAACTTAGCTGAATCAGAACGACATAATAAGTTGATGGAATCTATTGCATTGGGAAAAGGGTTGCATATTAAGCCATACAAAAATGGGAAAGGTTTATGTATTAAAGCTTCAAAAAACTAAATCAGAGGTTACCCAGACGCGCTCTCACAAATATTGATATTTTAAAGCACTCATCTGATATCCCTCATTTTCGAGGAGTTTATATGAGAGATAGTTTACCATCACGTGCCAAAAAAGTAGAATACGGAATCCTTAATTTGGATAGTTCAGTCAACAATGGAACTCACTGGGTAGCCTATGTGAAGGACAAAAGTTATTGCGAATATTTTAATAGTTATGGTGACCTTCCACCGCCAATGGAGTTACAGAGGTATTTAGGCAATTATAATATATGCTATAACTACAATAGGTATCAAAAATTTAACACTGTAAATTGCGGTCATTTATGTTTAAAATACTTAAAAAAATATTGGTGTGACCGTTTAAATAGTATTGCATAATAAACATCTTATCATTCACACGATGTCTTTCACTTTGTCTATAACGGGAAATTCTGCTACTCTAATAACGAACCATTCACCAGCTTTACAACTAGATGGTGAATACGAATGTGGCCTATTGTATATATCAACTTTTAATTCAATACCTAATATTGATGCAAGAAATAATAAGTTTTATTATGGTGAAAACGAAGTAATTGAAATTCCAGAAGGTTCGTATGAACTTCAAGATATTGATGATTACCTACAAGAACACCTTCAAGGATGCACATTTACCTTGAAATGCAATAATAATACCTTAAAAACATCAATTTTGTGCACCAAAAATATTTATTTTGATAAAGAAAATTCTATTGGGACTTTACTTGGTTTTGGAGCAGAATGTATTCAAGCCAATATATTAACAGAATCTCCTTTTCCTGTATCCATTCTATCTACAACTATAGTCCGCATTGAATGTGACATAGTGAGCGGTTCATTTGTTAACGGAAAACCTAGTCACATAATTCACGAATTTATTCCGGCCGTCGCTCCAGGCCATCGAATAATAGAAACACCGAAAAACGTGATATATTTTCCTGTTACTCAAAATAGTTTAAATTCAATTTCAATAAGAATATTGGATGTTAACAATCATTTGGTTAATTTACGGGGTGAAGAGATTCAAATATATTTACACTTAAGAAAAAAATGATAGACTTTAATAAAACTTCAGTGGCGTTTAAAAGTAGTACTAGTATACATCCAGCTATCAAGAAAAGAAGACGTAAAGTAAAACTTTCAAAAGAAAACAAAGAATTCCTCCAATACCTTGGTCTTTTAATTAAAATGAGTATATTAAACTTAGCTGAGCCTTTTGCCTTTGACAACTCAATTGAGAGCTTTGAATATCATTCTTATAAGCCGTACGTAACCAGTTTTAATTTCAATGATGAAATACGCATACCTATAAACCAACAAGATCTTTACGTTTTGCCATCAGCGAGTGCTATATACATAGAGGGTAGTATAAGTGTATTCAACAGACAAACAAAAGCAGAGGTAAAAAGTGTTCTTTTTACGAATAACCCTATACTTCACCTATTTCAAGATATTCGATATGAACTTAATGGAATCGAAATAGATAAAATAAAAAACGCAGGTGTTACGACAACTATAAAATCTCTCGTATCCATGAATGAGCTTGAAGCATCAATGTCTAAATTATGGGGTTGGGATATCAACGGTACAAAAAATGAACACGGATCATTCTCTGTATCCATTCCTTTAAACAAGATTCTTGGATTTGCAGAGGATTATAACAAAATTATTATTAATTGCAAACATGAACTTATTCTTTTAAGGTCCAATACGAACTTGAATAGTGTTAAATTAAATGCAAACGAATACATAGACCATATAACTATATCTAAAATAGTATGGCGCATGCCTCATATTAAGGTTTCTGACCGTGAAAGATTAGGCTTACTGAAATTTTTGGAAAGTGATCGCGCTATTCAGATAGCGTTCAGGAATTGGCATTTATATGAATATCCACTTCTGCCTGAAACGACAAAGCATTCTTGGGCTATCAAAACTTCATCTCAAATTGAAAAACCGCGTTACATCATAGTCGGATTGAAAACGAAACGTAAAAACGTCGCTGATAAAGACATGACACACTTTGATCATTGTCATTTGAGAGATGTTAAGGTATTTTTAAACTCTAGTTACTTTCCTTATGAAAGTTTTGATGTCAGTTTTTCAGCTGAGAAGTTTGCTATATTATACGATCAGTATGCTAAATTTCAACAGTCTTACTTTAACCGTGGTCAAGCACCTTTGTTGAGCCCGGAAGAATTTAAAAGTAAAGCCCCTCTGTTCGTCATAGACTGTTCTCGTCAAAACGAAACCTTGAAAACAGGTTCGGTAGATGTAAGGGTTGAATTAGAGTGTGAATCAGATATACCTGCCCAAACCTTGGCGTATTGTCTTATCTTAAATGACAGTATTGTTGAATACAAGCCATTGAGTAGCATAACGAAAAAGATATCATAATGCAAGACTATCTATTCGTAGATCTTCAAGGGTTTAAAACCAGCAAGAATGAATTTATTGTTAAAGAATTTGCATACAGCACGCTGGAGTACACTCAAACTTTTTTAATAAAACCCCCCTTTACATTTTCTAAATTATTGGAAAGTGAAAAAGTACAGACAAGATGGTTAGAAAAACATTTAGGTATTATGTGGCATGAAGGTTATGTTGATTATAGAGAATTTAAAAGACTTATTGTTAACCATATAAAAGATAAGACTATATTTGTAAAGGGGGTGGAGAAAATTGAATGGGTTAAACATTTATGTTCAGACTGTACTATTATCGATTTAGGCGAGAAAGGATCACCTAATTTAAAGGAGTTGTTTAAGAAATATTGTTTACCTGAGTGTACTTTTAATTGTGTGAATCATAAGAAAAACTGTGCTTTAAAAAACGTTTTATGTATTAAAAAATGGTATTTAAATAATTGTTAAACTGTAATTTTGTAAATAAACGTTGTTAAATATGATTGTTTTTTTTTATGTTTTTTTCAACCTATATATTTAGAATTAATGTTAGGAAATTAATAAAACGTCACATTCCTTTAATAAGATTTATTACACCTTAGTATGTGTACATACTTAACATTGCATAAATTATATTGATTTACACTTTCATGATTTGCACAATTTGTTATGAAATAATATATTATGTATTTGACGCGATTAAGTCCCACTTTATAAATTAACACTGTAACCACACATTTTCTTCGAAATCTTGTTGATGACCTCTTCAGTACTGTCAATTATGTCGTCGTAACCATCGTTCGCTACATACTGCGCGTTCAGGAGAACCTTTTCATTTTGATCATCGTTTTGATCCGTAACGCCATCTTTTATGTCGATTATCTGTATTTTAATGAGCCTGCTTCCTTTTCCGGCTTTGTTGTTTATAACGAAACATGGTGGACGTCCAATACTCTTCTTTACTATCTTGTTACTAGTGTTTACTTTACGTTGCTTCGTTTTTTGACTGTCGATAGTATTCTTAACTTTTTTGTACAGGTCACTATCATCGAATTCTTGAGGTAGTTGGAACGGATCTTGTGCGTATTGAGAGAAAACAATTTGAATATCTTCGCTATCCGCCATTTTCTGGAAATCTAAAACAAGAGAGACACATACAATACATACATACAGTGCATACATAATTATAATTTTAGAAGACGTGAATGTTGAATACTTTAAAGGACATATCCTTTAATTTTATTATTTATTTGGTTTGTAAAATAAGAGCGTGTTTTCAAGGCTCACTAATCAACTTACCAGAAGTTCGATTGCGAGTAAGTAATGAAGAGGTGATTGCAACTATTCGAATGTAAGAAATTAATAATTTCTATGCGCTTATATAGGTAAGTTACTGTTTGTTCAGCAAAAATGAAAATGCGCAATAGTGTGACATGATAACTTTAACTTGCACGTTCCTCAATGCACACCTAAAACAAGTCGCAACTTGTTGATAGGTTACCAGACCAATTAGGTGATTCATAAATTATTGTATGATGTGTTTGATGAGGGTTTGTGGCAGATAAGTAGTAAAACATCAGAATGACAAGATTAATCATTTATTTATTATAAAACACAATTTTGTAAAATCAGTGTCAGTCAAAGAATTGGTATAATATAAAATCGTGTCTTATACAAATAACTAAGGATGTATATTTTTCATTATTTACTTAACATACAATAATGATTTATTGATAATTTTTATCTGCAAGTAAGGTAACTCAGATAACACATGTTCATGAAAATTAACTACCAAATAGTATAGTAGTGTGCCCCCATCCCTTTGTAAAAATTTGGTTGTCAGATATCAGACGCTTATCATCATTAGCTGAAAGAGCAACTTTGTTAACACTTTGTGTAAATATTTCGTGCTTTATTGATTTGAATAATATGTTTTTTCTTTTTATTACTTTCCTTTCAAATAGTGTTTTTTCATAATCTGATATCTGAAAACCGCGTACAATTGGTTTTTTCACTCCTTTAGCTTTTTTGATAACATCATTAATGGTTTTAATACAGTATACTTTTGAACGTAGTCCTACGAACTCTGTAATCATTTGCCCATTCATTTCATCTTTAAAAAGACCTGGCACTTTTTTGTTCTGGACTGGTAACAAGTATTTATTATCGGCACTATAATTACTAGTATCAAAATAAGACAAAAAGTTTAACCTTAAATCTTCGAAATAGTCTTTTGTCTGTATATAATACACAAAACTATCTGTATCCGTGTAGCACATTTGTAAACGCTTACCGTATTGTTTTTTATATACTGAGTAATGGAAATCATACATATGGCTTTTAGATAACTCTAGTACAGCAAAACCGATGTATATTGGCTTGTCTAAAATTATGATGTCTGGTTTCAATTGGACAGCTATAAAATTCTCTGTAAAAACTGTAGCGCTATGAAAATTAGGGCTTGCGATCAATTTATCAGCCGAGATTTTCTTTTTTGTTTTGTTAGTATTGTCGGTCCACTGATTAACTAAGCGCACTTGTACCCTTTTCTCGGTATTCTCCAAAGTCTTACCAAATATACTGTTATTCATCAATTTGCAAAAGTCTTGTTCAAAAACAGACGTAGCCTTCTGTCGTAAATTTGTATTCATATCAATATATTGTTTCAAATACGGAGCTTGTTCGAATGTAATAACTCTATGTATCTTCTGTTATTTTAGACCATGTTTTAGACATGTTTTCAAATGCACATAATGGATCACATAACAGTATTTGTCATATAAATTAGGTACAAGTTTATATTGTGTGCCTCCTGGTGGTATACATTTTTCAGGACAAAATGGTAGATCGTTATGTTTATCATGTAGATGTTTTGGATAAATAATATCCACTTCAAGGATATAGCCAATTTCTGAATCATTAGGGACTTCTGTAATATTTAAAACACTTATTTCATGATTTTCTAAAAATCTAAAGTTTGATAAAGGCAAATATTGGCACATGCTGTAACCATATAAGTTATTACAGTCGATATAAACAAGGTATGAGTCCAACTGGGATGGTTCATAGTCCTGTAAGTATTTATTATTAGCTTTAGCATACCGTTGGGAGGTCATACACACTCCTCCTCTGATTCCGGATTGAATCATTTTCAGAATGTTAAAGTCATCTATGAGCTCTAATTCTACACCAGTTTTCAAAAGCATTGCGTCAAATGATAAACTTGTAGTAGTTAAATAAAAAGCCGGGTCGAGGTCATAGTGTTGCTTGCAAGTAGAACGAAACTTTTCAAAAATATCGGTTAACAGAAGAACATCTGTTTGTAAATAAAGGTCCGTATACTCGCCTAAATTTTTTATATTAAATTGTTTCCAAACTAATTGTGCATGCTCATAGTCTTCTCTAGAAACGGTTTCATTAGTCAGTGAATTGTAAAAAAAATCGATACATGGAAGACTTTTTTCCTCAAAACTTTCCCATTTATTCATATACTCATAGGGAAACACACCTTTGCGCGTAAGTAATTGAAACTCTTTTTTGTTACAAAAATATTTACGTAAATGAAGAAAGTCGCGTTTCTGCAGAGTTTCAGTTAGTTTCTCTAAACTTGTACCTAAAAATTTAAAGGAATCCACGAAACGAAGTTGAAAATACTCGTTCTCGATTGGAATAAATTTAGTAATAGAAATATAGTTTTCCTTGGTTTTAGGAATAACTTTTACTGCTCCTGGCGCCTCACCCAGGTTTTTTTATAAATAAATGAGAATCATAACCAGACAGATTATGAAAAAATATGGGTACAAAACCAGGTCGTTTATATTGTAAATTGCATAGGTTATGTGCTGCACCACGATAGGCTCCTGTAATGTGACAGTGGTCCCGAACCCGATCAGAGAATAGAAAATGATTACATATGTGGCATAGTTTAGCATTCAAAAAGTTTAACTCGTCTTTTTCGTTGAATATTATTGGAGTATTTGTGGTTAGAACTTTATGAATTCTGCCAACATCCTTTATAGATTGCATCAATAAATTTGTCAACACAATCGGTTCCGCGATAAGAGACGTAATGATTGTAGCTTTGATCTATATTACTAACAATGTAGTATGCAAAGGCAGCTGGTACATGATGATGCAGAGTAGTCGTGTTAGGCGAATGGTTAGTGTCTGTATTATCATTATCACTAATATCTGAGGATTGTAACAACGATTCGAAATCGGCATATATTACAAATGGACAATTCTGTTTCCGATTGAAGTTTTTAAATTTAATTACTGTTCCTTTTTCTGGTAAAACTGTAACTACTCCCGTACACATGTGATTGGATAGTTCATCCTGTTTCATAAAAAATAACAGACAGGTGTCGCAAAAATATATCTTACTATTATGACTCGTGACTTGTTTACGCACAAGACGACTCAAATCTTTAATTAAAACATAATGCGGTGGATGGCTGCCATCGTCCAATAAGAGCAAATGTATATTTTTCCTATTTGTCTGATCACGGACAATCTCAGACTTGTAAAGAGGACCTATTACAGTTTTATTATTTTTCAAGCCAAAAATTGTTATTGATATCTTTGGATTGTTCTTTTCAAACACTCTGATGTCATCAAATGTGACAGGAAAATAAATTTGAGAAATATTCAATACGTCGCGATAGTTAGGATACGATGAAACTCGTTCAGGGTGGTTGTTAGAAGGATACAACGCCGCTGTCACACTCCATAAAAAGCAACACTGGTCATTGTTTTGTATATTTATACATGCTTTCTTGACTTTAATGCATTTTGGCAGGTCAACGTAGCTTGATCCTCGCAGTGGTTGATACTTGTTTACGTTAATCTCTAAATGCGAGTTATTAACAAAAGCCCATCCACTATCACGATCTTGAAATTCCTCAAACTTTGTCTTGAGACAACTCACGGTCTCGCGAAACAGTGATTCAAAATCATAACTTAAGTATAAAATTTTATTTTTAGTTCCAAAGGACTTATTGATTGACTGTTATCTTTAAACATTAAGAACATTCCAAAGAGTTCAAAATTTACTTTTACGCACGTGTGTTTTGTAAGAGATTCATCTAAAACCCATTTTATGTCATTTTTAACCGAGTTCATAAATTCATCTACAGATCTCAAACTTCGATCGTCTTTTGTCGATACACGATATGTTACAATACGCTTCAGAAATGCTGATTCTACTATTTCAATGTTATCTCTTAGAGCTTTGCTAGAATTAACTCTTGTTTTGTGTGCATTGCTTCGAAGATGGCCTACCCAATTTATTTTTTTTACAGACGTGCTACACGGAACACAGAAAGGCATTGTGAAATAATAATGTTATACAAACAACAATAAATACCAGGTGTTTCCTGTATCACGAACAAAAGTAGTTAAGTTTGAGGAGTGGAGCTCGTATTAAATTTATTTATTCCTGTTGCAGGAAACACCCTGTATATATCCTAATCTATTTTTGACACTATAACCCGCCGACGACGAGATAATTATTTTTATTAATAGTACATCGTATTACCAAGAATGCAACGACAATCGAATGTGTAGTAATTAGTACTAACACGTAAATAGGCGAGTTGGTTAACCAACAGTACAAAAGTTAATGTATTTAAACGATATTTATATTTTAGAAATCTCTTATTAAAAAAAAATACGAAAAGCAGGATTAATGACCCTGTTTGACTAATATTTTTTGGAATTAGTATAATAAACGGGTTCACAATCTTCAAAGATATGGAAAGCTTCACCCATGAATTTTTGTAATTGATTCCACTCAGAGGAATTTTCGTTACTTTGTAATTTGACCGCCACTAACGCTTTTTTATAGCGATCTTCAGGGTTGGTCTTCAGAAAATCATCTACATTATACACTCTAAGATCTATATAAAATTTACCATCCGTAATCGTACTACGCCGAGAGGTACCCGCAGACACGCGACTTGTAAATGATGACGTGGTCTTGATAGTTGTCGATTCGTCTCCGAGTTCCTCCTCCTCTGCTTGTATGATCTTGAATATATCCGTTGTGACCGAATTCTTGGAAGAACTGAAATAAATAAACGAAAATGTTATTACGAGCTAACACATTTAAAAATAAAATAAATAAAATATCTTTATTTCGGAAAATTAAACTTCCAAACACAATTAATTACACTCATACAAATCATCACAAATTTAAGTCTCAATCATCATCATCATCATCATCATATCAGCCGAAAGACATCCACTGCTGGACATAGGCCTCCCCCAAAGAGTGCCAAAGTGACCGATCCCGCGCCACCCGCATCCAGCGGACACAACAAGCGGACAGTCTCAATAATGAAATTAATTTAAAAAGCAACAAATAAGTACCTGGAACCGGAATTCTTGGCTTTACTGGTTGATGCTGCGACCTTGCTATTTGCTTTTCTCTTTTTAGCAGCTGGCAGTGGCGATGGTGATTGTCTTTGATGTTCGACGAAATTCAAATCAGACCTAATGAAATAAAAAATAAAAAACATAAATATTAAACAAAGCTGGGAAACCGTGGCAGCCTAAAGGTTTAGACGCATGACCTTCGAACAGTGGGTTGAGGGTTCAAACCCGAACTATACCGATGAGTTTTAGGAAACTTATGCATGGAATATAATTAGATATTTACTATAGGCATTCGGTGAAGGAATACATCGTAAATTAATCTGTATAAACCAGCTAAGAAAGTCAAAGGTCTCCAACCCGCACTGAGATTTTCAGTGAACGAACTTACATAAACCAACTAAGAAATTTAAAGTTAAAACGATCAAAATATTAAGCGCAACTGTTGAAAAATCTAAAAATAATTGAATTACCTTGATGATGAGGTCCTTTTCTTTATGGTCTTTTTCTTCGGCTCTGGCGAAGGCGTACGCGCATGTGTAGAATATTCAGAGTCAGACCTTCAAAAACGAAACAAAAATTAGTCATATAGTTTTTTAAACATATCTTCACAAATACGATTTATTTGAGTAGGTACTTACTAACATTTTAAATGAAGGTCACTCAACAAAGAAACACCGAGAACTTCGAGGCACTTCCCGAATATTTAGGAAATAAATGGATACAAACTGTATGATTGTTCGTTTTATAATAAATTAGTTGATGATTCAATATTTTTCCGAAATATATAATTTTATCATAAGAAGCAAATCATAGCATTCCACTTTAAACCGTAATGTACCCATTATTCACCGATTGTAAAAGTAAACAGATTACTCACAAAACTGTACATCATTCGGTTACAATGTGTAATTAACACAAAGAAATGCCGCCGAAGTATCGAATTATCGAATGAAGCCGACGATTACTACGTTGCAACACGTGTAAATAACCTGTCACAACCAGTTCTTGTCTATTTAGTCGAAAAACATTTTGAATTATATCAACATTACTATCATTTTCTTTAGTTCATCTCTGAATTAATATTTTTTAAACGTATATAAAAACAACTAAGAAACAAGCCTTCTCACGAAATATCCATCGTAATCTACGAGAAAATCAAACATTTAATTTCAAGCCCCTATACCAGCCATTGTTTACGTTTCTCCTTAATAGATGCAATTACCTATAACACATGTATGCATTAATTCTTTACATTACTAAATTAAACAAAATAATGTATTACAACATAACCCGCTTATTTAGAATGTTGGTTAAATAGTATCATGGTACAAGGTGAATAAACAGAGCGTAAGCATTTTTAAAGATTCACACGCTGACCGGCATTACGATTGTAATTTAACACTTTGCGATTAACAAAACAGAAACGTCATTTCTAATCATAGGTTGATGCATTGAAGAAAACACGTTTATTCATTTTTGTTATTTTATGCATATGGAAATATAATGTAAGTTAGTCTATTAATTTACCTACATAAAATATCTTCTCTTACACAACTCCATTAACACTTGTCTACAGGAAAGATAATTTCTGTATAACCTATTAGTGTTACTTTTGATACTTATATTAAGATTATCGAGTAGGTATTTTGTTCATAAAATCAGGTATGAAATGAATTAGAAATCATATTTATAAACTGAACAAACATTTTAGAGGGTCCACCTGCAAAGGTTGAAACAGTAAACCGTTCATTCAATTTATTCTTTGACCTGATATTACTTATCGTCATGCGGTCGACTAGCTATCCTTTCGCATGAGCTGTCTTTCGTTTGTTTATACAACATGCTTGAAGTCTGACAAGGATGAAGCATACGTTCGATTGGTTACGTTTTAATACGTAGTGAGTGTTAATACGTACAGTCAACCAATTTGATACCCAAGTGTACCTATAATTATTATGTTTACTGTAATTCTTCATATCTACGTCACATAAATTATCCAATCAGATTGCGAGGCCTGCATCGCGCTTACGAAGTTTTTGTGATCGGTTCATATATATACAATTTCATTGATAGAACTGTCGGAGTGTCTATAGCTATACCGACCGATAGTTCATAGTACTCCTACCACTTAACATGTTGCGAAGCCTGGCCAGCTTTGTGATAATGACTTGGTAACGCGGTGGCGTATGCATACGATGCTTGGTTTTAATAACCCTAAGATGGGCAGGGCTAGTATGCACAACACACTACAACCCGGTGGTGGTAAACACAACACGCGGTGGCGTTGATATAGTATTTGCTTGGTTTTAATAACCCTAAGATGGGCAGGGCAATTACTATATCTCACACAACGAGAAATCTGTTACTATACACGGTCGGTAGTTAACGGTGATCTCATCCATACTTCTCACGTCAAAGTTTCTGGCCAATTCTGCGATGTGATTAGTGTGTCAAACACCGTAATAATCCTGTTAGCCCAGCACAGCTAAAAGCTCAATATTACCCAAGTCTGGCTATGATGGTGCATTACGAGATCTGGTTCTCCAAGAACAAGATCTGGCGGGTTGCGATGCTAGCTAGCACCCGTTGTGTTTAGCCTTTTGCATTTTTAAACTTGCATCTTTTTGTTAAATGAGTGCTAAAAGTCCGTTAATGCACTTGAAGTTCTGTTCCACTGCAACGGAGTACGAACTGTGAATCTGATACTATCCTAAACATGCATTGAGAGTTTGCATCAGATTATTAAACACGATGCCAAATACATAAATTAAACGAATCCGTCGGTTTGTCTGATGGCTACAGCGTTTATCTTCAATACGATGAATTAAAGCAAGATATATTATATACAACTGTAACTACTATTTGTATTCTGGTCCACATATGGATTCTACCCCACTCATGATTGTAGTTGGGTATTGGGAGGAACTGGACCGCGTCCGCGAAGTGAAGCGAAGCGAAACGAAGCAGTGGTCCAGAACTCCCAATACCTAACTACTGGTATACATATTTCAACTGTGACATATATACCTTTGATAAACGAGTAGGTAGGATGACAGTTCAGTCACACTCAAATACGGCTACAGTAAATTAAACCTTTCTAAACTTGTCAATAATTGTACTCGCATCGCAAGAAAATTTTTTGGTGATTACAGGAGTCAATTATTATCAGTGAATTAAGTTATATTCGTCTATATATCAATATTTTTGGCCAGCAGCGCCATCTAGTTTATTTTGTGCGCAACGCATGCAATCATATCAGCTGTAGATGTCAAACAGTGCAAGCGAAACTAGACCGTAAGGTGTCCATGCATTAATGCAGCCGATAGTACTGACGTAATTTTCTGTTAATGTTCTGTTTCTGGCAGCCTCGGAGTTCGTGACGTAGCGGATAAGCTCCAGGAATGTCGCCTTCGTTGGTTCGTCGGTGGTCGCATCCTACTACGTAGGGAACAAATGCCTTGGCCTAGTCCTCGACGGCCCTCGACCCCGCGGCAGACCTAAGAAGCGATGGCTGGATGTCGTGAAGGCCCACATGAGCGAAAACGGGCTCACATAAGTGTATGCAAAGTGGAGGAAAGCGAGTAGGAAAGCAGACCTTGTCAAATACCTGGAGTATGCTAGGTAGAAGAATACTATAAGTAAAACCTAATCTTACCAAGGGATTTCATAACATCGCGTGCAAATAGAATTGCGAGGACACTGCAGCTCTGTCAACAACCCAAAGTTCAATCAACGAACAATATATGTACATGCGTAAACACTTTATTATACACAGGTTAAAAAGTAAACATTATAAAATAAGAGGCCAATACCCAAGGCGATAAGGTGATAATATGCTTGGATACCTATAACCCAGGTTGTAACAATCTGAACTACCCCGAAAAGGTTATCAGAAAAAGCAATCAATAGCTGACTTTGTTTGTTCGTAGTCGTTACTTGTCTCTGGTCAGCCGTAAGGATGACAATGTATATCAATTATTTTAGTGTGGTATTTTTATTTATATGGGTTGCGGGTAAGTTAAATAAATAATTCTTTTAAATTGCTTAAACTGTAAGAACACTATCCAAAAACCACATTCCATGTAAAAACGAGGTCAACTCTCGAAACTCTTCCGACAAAGAAAGTTGTGAGATCTTTCGTAAAGCCAAGTCTCAGGCATTCTTATTAATCTTTATTTTCTTGCCAAACAAAAATCTGCAACTCGGCAATCACACAACTTTTTACTGCATTTATGGTTTTTTGCATACTTAAAACTATGTAGTGTTGTTGTGTGACTTGTGTGATTGCCAAGTCACAACTTTTTATTGAGAAAGGAAATAAAGATGAATAAGAATGCCTGAGACATCTCAGAACTTTAAGAAAGGGGCTCTACGAAATATGTCCAAAATTTTTTCTCTTTCTTTTGTCTTTTTACATGGAATGTTTTTTTATGGGATCTCAGTTCTTTTTGTAGGTTATTGTGTTATCTGTTATCTGCACATACAATATGAATGTTGTCCCATTCTTGCTTTTTAGGGTTCCGTAGTCAACAAGGAACCCTTATAGTTTCGCCTTGTCTGTCCGTCTGTCTGTCATTATGTCTGTCTATCTGTCTGTCTGTCTGTATGTCTGTCTGTCTGTCTGTCTGTCTGTCTGTCTGTCTGTCTGTCTGTCTGTATGTCTGTCTGTCTGTCCGGCTTAGCTCAGTAACCCTTACAACTAGAAAACTGCAATTCGGCGTGGGTATATAAACTAATCACGCCGACAAAATAGTAGAATAAAATCCTGAAAAAATTTTTTGTAGGAAATCTCCCCTACATGTAAATTGGTGATGTATTTTTTTTTTCTCGTTAAACCTATAGTGTGTGGTATCGTTGGACAGCTTGTTCAAAAATATTGTGAGTTTTCTACAACTATTTTTCAACTCAGTTATTCGTTTGCGAGATAATGGGATTTAAAGCCCTAATTTTTGTTCGAGTCTTGTGTCGTCGTCCCCCCCCCCACCGGTTTAATGGCTACTACCTGGGGACGTGAAAAAATTCGTGACAGTAAGGAGTACATATAATGAATTTAAAAGGAAAACTATCACAGTTAAGTAGACATAACTAGATAACGGGTAGTAGACATAACTAGTTAACTGGTAAGAAATACACTTAATTTCGGGTGCATGTACATTTTCATTGGAATTTGACCCTTTTACCGTGGAAGGTAGAGTTGCTTTTTCACGGCACGGTGCTCCTAACCCGCGGCGAGCGCGCATAAGACCTGCCCTGCGACATGCCCCCCCACCCGTGGCAATGCTCAAACTTAGGCGGACTTACGGCACGGTGCTTCTTGCGCGCGCGGCTAGATTTTACGTAAATAACCTGTTGCTGCTAAAAGTTTGCTATCTGCGGTTCGATTAGTTTTAAAGTTGTGTACCTAATTGGTGTGTTATAAAAATAATTATATGTTCGATTATTTTCGAGGGTAAGCTATAATAAAAACCCCTAAAGCCCCTTTTAAGTCCGCATTCTGTGACAGACGGGCAACTACGGAACCTTACCCTGCGCGTGGCCCGACACGCACTTGGCCGCTTTTTTTAATTTTTAGGTCCCGTTCACTGCAAAGGTAAGTTTGGAATCCTATATATTTATATGGGATTACAAAGTTATTTATGCAATGTTATTTATATACAGAAAACAGGACCGAAATACAGTTTTGAAAATCGGTCAGTCAGTGAGTGATAAAATTAAGAAATTCTTAAAGTACTAGTTAATTTTGAATGAAATTTGAAATATGCTTGCTCGGGGACTGAAAATTCTGGCTTCTAGTTTTATTCACAACGAAATTATAGGGAGGTCGAAAATGAACTGCTTCGAGAAAATAATGTAACGAAGGTAGAGGAGTACCATCCTCCTCTACCTACAGCCAGACATCTGGAGATCCCGAAATACAAAAGAATTATGACTCAAGCTGAAACAGAGAACTTCGGTTCGCTTCGCTCGCCCGTTCAATAATAATCAACAAAACCCATAGAAACATTACAAATAAAAACTTAAACGTAATTGAAACTTCTCTTGTTCAGAAAAATAAATATCGCTATAAGTGTTACTCTTTATTTATTTTTCTGGACCTTCAATATAGAAAAAACAAAAAAATACTCTTATTCCGCTACTGTTTTTTAACTCAAACACGAAACAAAGTCCCTATCATTTTATCAAGGTAAAGATATTTAAAGCAATAACATATTTATGGCTTTAATTATCTTTATTATTAACAGCACAATTTGGTTCCTCTGTATTATTGGTTGTTATGTTGTGCTGCTGCGTGTGGTGCGGGCGTACCGTGGTTGCCATTTTAACACTTATCGCTGTGAATAAGACGTCCGCCGCGTTCTGACAAGTATGCGAGTGCGAGAGTGACGGATGTCTTATCCACATTGATAAGTGATAAAATGGCAACCGTGCTACGCCTGCTGATCGTGGATACTCTAAATTACTTCATTACAATCATTTTTGCGTTTTAGGTGGTGTGCTGACATCTCCTAGCAATGTACATATATTTACTGCCATGCAAGCGACTGTAAATAATGACAGTCAAGCGGGCCGAAACAGGAATGATACAGGAATACACGTTACATATAATGATCGAAGTTATACTACTGTTACTGGTAAAATAATTTTAGTGACTTACAGGGCATAGGCCGCCTCTAAAGAGTGCCATAATGACCGGTCCCGCGTTACGCGCATCCAGCTAACTCCCGCGACCTGGTCATCAGCCTATCTTGTCTAGCATCTATAATTATAAGTTTGTTTTATTTGAACCGAGGATGCTGGCGGCATTTCCATGCTGAACAACAATGCTAATGCGTTGTGCAAGAAAGCCGCAAGAAAGTAAATTTGTTCACTAAATTCGAGTAAGAAATGCGACCTGAAAGGTAATCACGAGGCATTTTGAGCATTTTTCTATATACATTGATACTTTGATCTACCTAACGTACGTAAAATGCGTAACATGGTCGACCTGATGAAGGTAGAGGAGAACAACCAGAAATCTGTAGATCCCGAAATACAAAATTGTTTTGTATTTCGGGATCTAAATAGCTCGAGGTGAAACGGAGAATTTCGTTCGCTTCGCTCGCTCGTTCAATAAATATAATATGTGGGGCATCAGCAAAACTTTGTAGAAACATTACAAATAAAAAATTAAACTTAAACGTAATTGAAAAAGAGATGTTCAGATAAACTAATTAAGACTAATTAGCCACTTGACAGTCCGACGATAGCATAGTGTCCAAAACCAATATGCTCTAAACCGTCCGCGGATACATTAGAAGAAGGAACCGTTGATTAAAGAGCCATCTAGTAAAATATGCCGGCATTATTTACAAATTCTACAGCTGCACAAACGTAGCCTTACCTAATCGTTTGCTCTCAAAAATAAATATGGCAGTGTTCGCTCGCAGCATATCTGTTTAAAAAATATGTTTGCCAGTGCTATTCAGTGAAACTGTGAGCGTTTGTATTGGACTCGAAGTTATGTCGGAGTATTTGACGTTTATTTAAAAATATTGGAGGGTTTATTATGCATAAAAAATATCAGGAATGTGTATTTTCTACGATATGTTATATGTATCGCGCCTGCATTACTCCGCCACGGCTGATGATGTGGCGGAGTACGTTCGTCAGAAGACCGGCTTCTCGCTGAGGGTGTTCCAGCTGCGTTCGCGCCACTATGTGCACTTCAGCTCGTTTGTGGTGATTGGTTGTTACTGTAATGTCACGTAAATGTAATTGTCAATAAATAAATAAATAAATAAATAAATAAATAAATAAATATGGTGTAGATTTTTGTTCAACGATGTAGTGTCCTTGTCCTCGTGTGATGTCAATTAAAAATATCAAGGTTATTTTAGCAATTTTTACCGAGTTCACTATTTTAACCTTGATTATAGTACCCAATCGAGTAACTTTTAACATTCTTAAAAATGTAATTTCACACATGTACGTTCATTTATGCCTCACAATTTGTTCTTTGATATAGCTTTTGTTAGAAAGTTGTGGATGCGCGACTCGGAGCGTACGTCGCTAAAAAACTCGGACGGTTGGAGGCATAATGGTCTCGCGGGCTGGACTGTCAAGTGGATAAGCGATAGAAGTACAAAAAAACTACTCTTATTCCACTACAGTTTCTTCCCCAAACACGAAACAAAGTTCCCATTATTGTATCAAGGTAAAGATATTTCAAGCTATATCAAATAATTGCTTTGAATATCTTTTCACACCACATGCTCGACAATGCCGAATTATAGGTCATGTAAACCCTACCGAAAGCAAGACATTAAATCCCTTGGTCTTAGCCGGGTTATAATGTTGTACTGAATTTCATTATAACCCGCTGGTTAATAATATGATTTCACTTTTCATAATTCTTATTACTATATGCATAAAGTTTAATTTTGCTAAACACAATTTGTCCTAGGCCATGGCCTACTTGATTTGACAAAATAAATGAAGTTTGCCTCCGTGTGAACCCCGGTCCGGAGGAGCGCGGTGTTCGAAATTCGAATTTCGAATCTAGGACCACGGCTTGTGCTTTCGAATTTGGAACGTCGCGCGCCTTCATTTGTTCACGCGTGACGAACAAATCGAGTTCTTGTAGGTGCCTATAGAAGATTTAATTTCAAAAATAATATTGAAAATGTCGAGTGATGAAAGTCTTTCCATAATTGGACTAACGTGTCTAATGTTACTATGTACTTTTAATTTGCTAAATAAACATTATTTATCTGCTGAGCCTGTTTTTTTGTCTCGCATAAGGTGTGAAAAGTAGAGTATACACCTCGGGGATAAGACTGTTTTAGTCTTGGGCGGTTGAACCCCTCACTGCACTCAGGACTCAGTCTTAATTCCCTCGCTTCGCTCAGGAATTAACTTATAACTCCCTCGCTACGCTCAGGAGTTAAACTATGAGTCCTTCGTTACGTTCGGGATTCAATTCGCTCCCGTGATATAAAACAGTGTTTTATCCCCTTGGTGTATAATCTACTATTATTATTAACAGCAAAGTGTTAAGAACTATTTTTCCAACAATTTGGTTTCCCATTATTATTGGTCGTTATGTTGTACTGCTGCGTGTTGTGCGGGTGGGTGTACCGTGGTTGCCATTTTAACACTTATTGCTGTGAATGAGACGTCCGCCGCGTTCTGACAAGGATGCGAGTGCGAGAGTGACGGATGTCTTATCCAAATCGATAAGTGATGAAATGGCAACCATGCTGCGCCCGCTGATCGTGGACACTACAAATTTGGCGTTTTAGGTGGTGAACTGACATCTTCTACGAATAAAAGTATATTTACTAACATGAAAGAGGATGTAAAAAATGACAGTCAAGCGGGCCCAAACAGAAATTATACAGGAATACCCGCCACATATAATGATGGGAATTACACTACTGTTACTGGTAAACAATTTTAATGAATCTATGTACTTACCATCGTCATCATCATGTCAGCTGAAAGACGTCCACTGCAGGGCATAGGCCTCCCCTAAAGAGTGCCAAAGTGACCGGTCCCGCGTTACGCTCATCCAGCTTACTCCCCGCGACCAGGTTCAGTCCATCTTTTCTAGAATCTATAATAAAATTATAAGTATGTTTTATTTGTACCGAGGATGCTGGCGGCATTTCCTTGCTGAATTGCAAAGCTGATGCGTTGTGCAAGAAAGCAACAAGATTTTTTTTTTTTCACTAAATTCAGTTAAGAAATGCAACCTGAGAGGTATTCACGTGGCTTTTTGAGCGCGTGTTAGGACAGTCCAACTGTCATTTTTCTATATAACATTGACATTTAGATCTACCTAACGTACGTACAATGCGTTATATGGTCGACCTGCTGTAGGTAGAGGAGAACAGCCAGACATCTGGAGATGCCGAAATACAAAAAAAATATGGCTCTAGCTGAAACGGAGAACTTCGTTCGCTTTACTCGCTCGTTCAATAATAATATGTGTAATAATTAATTAGCTACAGGCTACGGTAGCCCAGTGGTTGAAAAACCTCTGGGCTACCGTAGCCTGTAGCTCGCCATGCCTCCGCGAGGCATGCGGCTGTCAAACGGCGGTCGTGGGTTCGAAACCCGGCTAGTACCAATGAGTTTTTCGGAACTTATGTACGGAATATGATTTCATATTTACCGTTAGCTTTTCGGTGAAGGAAAAACATCGTGAGGAAACCTGCATACATCTGCGAAGAAATTCAAAGGTGTATGTGAAGTCCCCAATCCGCACTGGGCCAGCGTGGGGACTACTGCCCATTCCCTCTCATACATGAGAGGAGGCCTATGCCCAGCAGTTGGACGTATATAGGCTGATGATGATGATGGATAATTAATTAGCTTACTTAATTAATTAGCTCAAAAATTTACATTTTTTTTTTGCAGCGGCCAAGGATGTTTGTATAAAAATCTTTTAGAGGACCTCTTAATACGCATATGTATATAAAAATAAACGCGTTGAACAATATCGCAGCCGAGATGTTTAAGTTTGGTTTATAACTTTTCAATATGACCTGCGGAAATATATATTGCAAGTATTTCGGCTCCGATGCATTTTAGAGCATTACATTTACAAAATATGTTTGTTTAAAATAGATCTATCATACTATACCAATCTAACGAATGGCCGCTCATTTAAAAAATATGACAACACATTTACCTAAACCCCTTTGACTTAGTTGTGCTTGCCTAACATAAGTCGCTTAACTATATTTTTAATTTGGGCTGTAGTTTGACCGTCTATTGAGCTAGATAAATCATCAAGGAATCGATTTAAGGTTTATCTGTTTTATAAGACGTTGCTTCGTTCTAAATTTCAAAATTCTGAGTTCACGGGAAGTAAGTACCCTACATCCTTTAATTCCCTTGCGAGTTTTGAAAAATTGCGTAATTTTGCGGCATAACCGGCTATATCTTTTGAGTGCGTTGGCTTAGAAGTTTGATATTTTCGCAGCTCTAAGGGACAGTAGACCTAAGAATTTGGTATACATTTTATCTTTATACCTCTTCGCGTTCCTGAGAAAAAGGGTCTTGACAGACGGACGGACAACAAAGTGATCGTATAAGGGTTCCGTTTTTCCCTTTCGAGGTACGGAACCCTAAAAATAAAATGTAAAACGTAATTTTATATGAAAGATTGAGAAAAACGCATAAAGACTAATTTAGCGATAAATAAACTAAAAAAAACTATCTTATTCCATTACAGTTTTTCCACTAAACACGAAACAAACATTCAAAGTTCTTATTATTTTATCAAGGTAAAGATCTTTAAAGCCATAACAAATAATGACTTTAAATAACTTTATTGTTAATAGCAAAGTGTTAAAACTATTTTTTCAACAATTTGTTTTCCCAGTATTATTTGTCGTTATGTTCTGCTGCGGCGTGTGCTGCGGGTGTACCGTGGTTGCCATTTTAACACTTATCGCTGTGAATGAGACGTCTGCCGCGCTCTGACAAGTATGCGAGTGCGAGAGTAACGGATGTCTTATCCACATCGATAAGTGATAAAATGGCAACTATGCTGCACTCGCTGATCGTGGACACTACAAATTACTTCGTTACAATCATTTTGGCGTTTTAGGTGGTGTATTGACATCTCCTACGAATGAAAGTATATTTACTGCCGGGAAAGAGATTGTAAAAAATGACAGTCAAGCGGGCCCAAACGGAAATTACGAGTATACAGGAATACACAATACATATAACGATGGGGATTATACTACTGTTACTGGTAAAACAATTTTAGTGAATCTATGTACTTACAGGGCATAGGCCTCCCCTAAAGAGTGCCAAAGCCGTTTCGTGACACTAATAATATTGATGTTTTATTTGATTTTTTTTTGTTTGTTTAGTTATGTATATGTGTCACGAATAAACTATTTCTATTTCTATTTATTTCTATTTCTATTTCCAAAGTGACCGGTCCCGCATTACGCGCATCCAGCTTACTCCCGCGACCTGGTCATCAGTCCATCTTGTCTAGAATCTATTATGATAAGTATGTTTAATTTGTACCGAGGATGCTGGCGGCATTTCCTTGCTGACAACAATGTTCCGAACTAGACACGGTAGATTCCAGTGTGTATATGTTATACCAGTATGCCGTTTTCAAATGGGAACTAAACTACTTACGTTTGTATGGTAAGCCGACTTTATTGACCGTACCGGGTACTATTTTGTATTTTTATTGTATTTCAGATACCACCTTCGATGACTATAAATTTGTCTCCGACATTGATGGCTTTCTGAGATTGCACCGTGGCCCAGCAAAATGGAAAGATGCTCGGTTGAGATGTAACTTAGAAGGTATGTTTCCATCCATTCTAATATTTTAATTGTGAAACTAAGTCTTTCTCTCTGTCTCTCTGTTTGTGGGCATGGACATAGGAATCCTATGCTATTATAAATACGAAAGTAACTCTGACCGTAATCATTTTTCGATTAAACCGCAGAACCATTTGAACCGCTGAACTGCTATCCTATGATAGGATAGCAGTCCTATGATAGGGTAGCAGTAGGATTTATTTCTGCGGTTTAATCGAGGAATGGTTACGGTCAGAGTTACTTTCGTATATATAATAGCATTATGGATATGAATATTACTCGAATATTAATGGATTTTGTAATATTATGGAATAATGGATCTTAGGGTTTAGGTAAAATTTTAATTCAAACTTGTTTTGTTCCCCTACAGGTTTTTTTATCCCAAACATGAAACCGAGTCCTTATTTTTTTGTCAAGGTGAAGACATTTAAAGCCATAATTTGGAGTTTTGTTTTTTCAAAAATTTGGTTTCTCTGAATTATTTGTCGTTATGTTGTGCTGCGTGTACTGCAGGCGGAGCGTGGTTGCCATTGTAACACTTATCGCTGTGAATAAGACGTCCGCCGCGTTCTGACCAGTATGCGAATGCGAGAGTGACGGGTGTCTTATCCACATCGATATGAGATAAAATGGCAACCATGCTGCGTCCGCTCATCGTGGACACAAATTACTTAATTAAATTAAAAAAATAAAAATATATTAGGGGACAATCTTACACAAATCGACCTAGTCCCATAGTAAGCCCAGTAAGGCTTGTGTTATGGGTACTAGACGACTAATTACAATCATTTCTACGTTTTAGGTGGTGTACTGGCATCCCCTACGAATGATAATATATTGAATGCCATGAAAGATATTGTAAAAAACGATAGGCAAGGGGGCCCAAACAGAATTTATACAGGAATACACGCCACATATAACGATGGGGATTATACTACTGTTACTGGTAAAACAATTTTGTGAATCTACATACTTACTGTCATCATCATTACATCAGCCGAAAGACGTCTACTCCCGCGACCTGGTCATCAGTCCATCTTGTCTAGAATCTATAATTATAAGTATGTTTTATTTGCGGAGATAGCAAAAGATATTTGAATTTATAGCTTATTCCTTCCTTATTCTATCAATCATCATATCAGCCGAAACACGTCCACTGCTGGACATAGACCTCCCCCAAAGAGTGCCAAAGTGACCGATCCCGCGCCACCCGCATCCAGCGGACTCCCGAAACCTTTTACCAGGTCATCTATCAATACTATTGGCAAAAGAAAAGAATTTAGTGATTTTCATAGTACAATCTGGCACATAAAGGATTGATATTGATATTTGTTCGTTAATATTAACACTTACAAGTTATTTTCAGTAAAAAAATCTTGTCAAAAAAAAGTTCATATAAAATCGATCAATCAAATAATTTATTCGTAAAACATAGGTACATACAGAGGCGTTATGAATATTTCACAGTCTCACTATGTCTTCGCCATAAAGCATACAAATAGTCAGTGTAAGACAAAAAAAACAACAACTAGCCATCTCGCTTACTATCACTTGCGAAGAAAATAAGATGCGTTTCGCTCTCCCACCTTATAGATTCCACTCACCGTGTGAGCGCGACGGAGTTAAGAAAGTCTCAAAGTGCGTCGAGGCCCGCAAAAATTGGCGTGTCGTCGTAAATACTACTGATTCGGGCTACTCAACCACTCTGAACCCGATTCGTCGCAACCACAGACTGGACTGCGGCGAACAATCACTTCATAAACGTATAGGCACGGCAATGTCAATATTTTCAAATTCTGGAACACTATTCCAGAAATTTGTAAATATAGAGGAGTCTGAAACTTGGACGCCACATGCAGCCCTTATACATTTTTATCCTCTGAACAATATTTGTCTTTCCGATGAGTTCCCCCAAAACATAACCCCATATCTTAATGTTGACGTAACATATGCATGATATACTATTTTCCTAAGATTATTACACAGTGCATATGAATCGTCAGTAAACCGAAGGAGAGTGACTTACTCGCCGTTGATGTTGATGCCTAGCCTACTCCAGTCCAGAATTTTGAAAACGTCCTCCAGTGCAGCGGTGAACAGTTTTGGACAAATTACTCCTTGCCTGACTCCCCGCTGCAGCGGAATAGGTTTCGAGTTCTGCTTTTGGAGTCGAACTGACATTGTGGCGTTATATCGCGATAGTCAACTTTGCACCGCTGGAGAGACTGTAGTACAGCCCAGGTTTCAATCTAATCGAAGGTTTTCTCGTAGTCCACGAACGTCAAGCAGAAGGGCAGGTTATACTCCTCGGTCTTCTGTTTAACCTGATGGACCATGTAGATGTGGTCTACGATATTAAAGCCTTCGGAAACCAGCATGTTCGGGAGGCTGCTAGTCATCTAGCTTGCGAACGAGACGATTTGTAATGACCCTCAAAAACAGCTTATAAACATGGCTCAGAATTGAGAAGGGTCTGTAGTAGGGATGTTACGGAGGTGGTTTTATTGGAACCGAAGCTGAAACCGGAGTTTTTAAATTATTTTATATTGTTATAACGAAACCGAAAGCGAATCCGAAACCGAAAGCGAAACCGAAACCGAATCCGAAACCGGAGCCGGAAGTAAAGGTGGAGGGGAGGGAGACTAATGTGAACCTAATCTATTTGTATATTTTATGTTAAGGCCGTGAACCAAAACAATAAACAAGTGAGTAAAAAATCGTCGTAAATCAGGTGGTGTGATTCCCGGGAAGACAAGTCAAAACCTGTTTGTACTCCTAGGCAAGTAGGCACACGGCACGCGCCGCGGCCGCTGACGCTGACTTCGGCTCCGTTATAACCTCCGCTTAAAATTAGACGAAACCGAAGCCGAAGCCGGAGGTGTGAATTCAGCCGATAGTTTCGTTTCAATATATCGGAGCCGAAGCCGAACCTTCGTAACATCCCTAGTCTCTAGTTCTTCAGCAGGGTGTTGTCACCCTTTTTGAATAACAGCACCACCACCCCTCCGTTCCTTGCCTTTTAGAGTTCTCCCTTCCAGTTCATAAGTACTTAGAGAGCAAATATAACGAAAAATGCTGAATCAAGAAATTAATTACAAAGTATAAAGACTGCCAATATCTTGAATAAAACAGAAATCATCTTAAAATAAGATGATTCTTCCGCTTCCTGCCGAAAAGAAAATAATTTAAATATTTTGGTTCGTAATGAATTCTGGTTTTCCTTTCCCAGATATGAGGAAGCTTACATTTCTAATAAGTCTAAATGTCTGTACGATGTATATTTACAGGGATTCCTCTCTCACAGATCGATGTGACGTGGGAACAAGGTGAACCCAACATTCGCACAGGTCAAAAGAACTGTCTCGTCATGTCCCAGTCATGGGAATTAGCAGTCGTGGACTGTGACACCCACTTGCCTTATTTCTGCTTGAAAACTAAAAACAAAAAGAATGCTCACATATGTGCCCGAGGATACAATTCTGTGGCTCTAGTGAAAAGGGGTACAAGTGCACTTTTGACCTTTTTGCGTTATATATACCAAAATTCTCAGAAAAAAATTGCGCGTTGTTTGGTGTAAACAGATCTAAGTTATCTCTTAAAACAACGAAGTTACGATTGTGTCAAATGGTACATCTGGCATTTGCTGTCATGATTTGGTGGGTACAAGTTAAGTTCTATTCTTATCAACATATAAAACGCAAAATTATATCGTGGAACATGATACAATTGAAGATATATTTCTCAGGTTTATATTTTGTTTGTGTGGAATGCGACAAGTTCAATTGTATCTTTTGATAAATCTGGTGTAAGAGGATTGTTCTTTACTTATATCAATTTCCACCAAGAATATTTCATGCCTTAAAAAATATATCCACTTATACCAATTGACACCAACAAAATGACATCCCTTGTAAATATAAATCGAGTTGAATCTATATTCACGGTCAAATGTTACAAATAATTGGTACAAATCGACTTATACCACTCAATGATAAAATAAAATTACGTGATAAATAATACAATTCGGGGATATCAAGGTGGGGGGAGCTTATGCCCCTGCGCACACCCGCCGGGGCCCGGCAGTCGCCCGCGAATCGTCATGAGAGGGAGTTGCGCTTGCGATCGGCAGAGCTCGACAATTATTACGCGTGAGTTGTATCCCTTTACACCCACATTTTAGTTAAATCTTGATATGAATGTCTTGAAATTTGAGCTTTAAATTGAGATGTACCACTTTACACCACGATCATTATAACTTGATTTTGATTATGTTCTATGAAATAAATCAGTGTTGAGCTTTTGCCACACATCAGAACGAGGTGTGACGCGGTCGTGCTCATTGTGTATGGTAGTCTGTCACGCCGCACGTTCCGGCCATTCAATTGAGAGCGTCCGCGTCGCGCCTCGCTCTCGTCACGCTTGTACGATGGATGTAATCTATTCCGAACTTGCGTTTTGAATAGGTTAATATCGATTAGTTGCTAGTTGTAAAAATATAAACTTCACTTGTTAAACAGGATGGCAGGCAGAAACAGAATCAATAAAATGCTTAATCTTCTTCACAAGAAAGATGGCAACAATTGTAGCAACCCTAAAATCAACAAAATGACTCAGTCTCGTCCAGGAGAATTATTGATAGCGGCTGAAACACCCAGTTTTTTCTCAAAAACATTTAATAGCACCGACGGTTCAACCGACATTACTCAGCTCCGTCCAGATGAACTGCTGGCAGTTTCTCCAAAACCCGGTTGCTCAAAAACGTTATTTATTAGCAACGACGCCGGTTCAACCGAAATCATTCAGCTCCGTCCTATGGAACTGCGGGCAGTTTCTCCAAAACCGGGTTGCTCAAAAACGTTATTTAATAGCACCGATGACGGTTCAACTGAGACCATTCAGCTCCGTCCTGTCGAACTGCTGGCAGTTTCTCCAAAACCGGGTTGCTCAAAAACGTTATTTAATAGCACCGACGGTTCAATCGAGATCACTCAGCTCGGTCCAGATGAACTGCTGCCAAAGCCTGGTTGCTCAAATACCAACTTTATCACAAACAACTCAATTGACCAAATACAGCGTCTTTCTGGTAATGTCTTGACAGACTTCATTGAAAATGGGCAATATGATCTCAGTTTATTCGAAAATTCACCAGAGAGAGAACATATTTCGAATAATTTTATTACGGATGCGGATGAAGCATTTTTGGTCTGCGTCGATATATTGTCTTCCCTATTAAACTGTTTGCCATGTTTTGATATTGACTTCAGTTCGGGAAGTGACGACGATTACGTTCCTGGGACTGATGAAGATAGTAATTCAGACTCTGTAACTCAAACTCAACGCCAAAGACCCATAAACACACAGAACGTAGTCGTCGCTGATTCTGGATCTGAAGAAACGGAGGAAACAACATTTTGGGACCGAGCTGGTGTCATACAAGGCCGGAAACGAAAACCAAGAAAAAGTGAGAAAGAAAGAAGAAAATCTAGAGAGGACAGGAAAAGGATGAGAAATTTGGGCAAAGAGTATGAAACAAATAAAGGAAAAAAAGTCAAAGAAAGAGAGTTGAAGATGCTTGAAGACTGCAAAATGATGTGTGCTCAGAACATACCAGAAGAATTCAGAAGAAAAATATTTGAGAACTATTGGAAACTAGGAGAATATAACAAAAGGGTTCAGTTCATTGCTAACTTAATTGAATTAAAGCAAACAAAAACACAAAAGGTAAACACAACAAAGACAAGGCAATTTGCCAACCACTACTATTTGAAAATAAAGACGGACTGTTACCGAATTTGTAAGGGCTGTTTTCTAAAAACATTCGATGAAACCCCCAAGTTTGTCCAGGGAGTAACTGACAAACTTAAAATCAGCGACGGACTTGTGCTTGACTCACCAAGAGGGAATCAGCCGAGTGCCACAAAAATCAGCGATTCTAGGCTAGAAACCGTCAAGGAACATATTTTATCATTTCCCGCATATAGCAGCCATTATGGCCGATCTAAAACAGACAAAAAGTTTTTGGCTCCCCATTTGTGTTTAGTAGACATGTACAATGCATATCGTGAGGTCACCGAAGATCCAGTATCGCTAACAATATATAGCTGGATGTTTAAGAGCCAAAACCTTTCCTTTAAAAAACCACACCTAGATACTTGCATTAAATGCGACAAACTTGAAACGGAAATAAAATACTGCGACGAAGAAACCAAATTAGAGAAAGAACGGTTGAAATTAGAGCACGTGAAAAGAGCCGAAAGCATTTATGATAGAAAAACCACGGACAAAGCGCTTTCTATTGAAAATTCGGAAACATTAGTTGCTGCTTTTGATTTACAGCAATGTTTACCGACTCCATACCTTAAATCAGGTGCTGTATTTTATAAACGCCAACTCTGGACATTTAATCTGACTATAAGAAACTGTACCACAGGTAAATCATATTGTTTTATGTGGCACGAAGGTATTGCTGGCAGAGGCGGCAATCAAATAGCTTCTTGCGTATACAAATTCATTATCGATTACGTCCCCGATGGAGTAAAGCATTTGGTGTTTTACTCAGATTCATGTTTCGGGCAAAACAAAAATTGTTATATGGTGACAATGTTTATGCTTGCTGTGAGAAACCATCCAAGTCTGGAAACAATAGCACATAACTTTTTTGTACCCGGCCATAGCCACATGGAGTGCGATGTAGACCATGCAATGATTGAGAAAGCAAAAAAGAAAACGCAAATGGAAATCCATCACCCTCGAGATTGGTACCAATTGGTCCGCACATGTGGCAAAAAACATTATTTCACCGTCATTGAAATGGACATGGATTTGTTTCTAGATTTTGGAAGTCTGCTCAAAGGGCCACTTATTCAAAAAAAAGTAGACGAAGATAAGAATAAATTCTTAATTTCGGAGACTGGAATCTTTCGATACTCACGAGAAGAATTCCCAAAATTCCAGTACCAGGGTTACGAAAGCGAACGCTGGAATACCGTAAACTTCCTAAGAAAGCGAGGCAAATCTCCGATGCCAAGCAGTGTTTTCGAGACCGAAAACATTCCCCGAACTTACAATGGTCCGATACCGATATCCATGGAAAAAAAACGCGATCTCATGTTTGTTTTACCACTTATAAATCCAAGCGCGAGATCATTTTATGAAAATTTATTGTGTTCTGAGAATGTGATAGATTCACATCCTTTGGCACCCACGGAACACAATCAGGAATAGCTGATTCTAATAAAGATTTTGAATTTGTGATGTTTGAAAGCTGTTTTGTATTTTGTTTTTTAATGACATTTAATTGTTATTGTTTGCGTTTTCGTTTTTGTAATGATTAGTACAAGATGTGCGTACTTTTTATAATTTTTTAAATAAAAATAATGAAGAATATGTTTTTTATTTGATCATTTTGTCTATGAAACTGGATATAACTTTTTAAAGAAAATGGTACAAGTCTACTTATATCAAGTTACACGGTAAATTCATTTTGTACAAAAAGATATAAGTTGGTATTTATACAATTAGGTCAGAAATATAGATCTTAAAGAATAAGTATGGCTTGGGCAAGTATTTTTTATTTACATTGTACATGTATATAACCATTATAAAAAAAGTTATTTGAGGTACACTGAACAGCATGTCTTTTTTCACATTATGAAATATAAGTGTAAAAGGGTAGATTTTCTGTTATACCTTTATGAGCATATTTTGGTGTGGATACAAGTAAAATATTTTTTTAACCGTTCAGTTTAGAGAAGCAACAGTATTATCACATGAAAGAGGATTTTTTAAATAGCAAAACTACATTTAAAGTTTTTAAGTAAGTACAGTGGTTAAAGTACAGTAAAGAAAAATGTGAATAATTAGGAGCTCGAACGGTTTTTTGCGTCTCCTGTAAAGTAGTGTTTTTCGAGATGTACCCCTTTTCACTAGAGCCACAGAATTACAGTGGTAAGATTTTTGTTATTGTAGCTATTGACTACTACTTGCTTTGATTAGGGCGAGTAAACTTGAGGTGATTTACTCAAATTATTGAAAACAGTTGCCGGGGCGGGACCTAGGGTTATTGGCATCTGAATTTTACGAGGTTTTCATTACGGTATTTGACAACAGTGAAAATTAAATGACTTTCTAATAGCAGCTGATTTTAAATTCACAATAATTAAGAATAACGACGTTTGATTATGACGTCACAAGCAAGTAATCCTTGCAAATTCATGCAAACGGAGCGTTTTTAACGTTTCATAAAAAGGAGCTGATTTGACTTTCGTCAAATACCGTATTGCGATTTAAAAATGATTGAGGAAGAAGAAGAAAGTCTTCATTTTGAGATCTCAATGCAATAGGGTACCCGGAAACTATATTGAGCTTGAAACTATCACCATATTGTTATTTATTATCTCTCACATATTCTCCTTTTTTGTGTTCTCTAATCTGATCTTTATTCTCCAACAGATTACAAGCTAGATTACAGAACCGGCAGTTGTTACAAGTTCCACGTAGAAGGCCGGTCATGGCCGAAAGCCTTCATGACTTGCCTAGCGGAGGGCGCATACTTGGCTATCATCAACAGCCAAATTGAATCCCAAGTTCTCAAGGAACTGTATAGTCAATATCCCGATAACGCCATTCCCGGGAACTTCGAAAAGGGTTCAGCAAGCGTCGGATTCACTATGTGGAAGGATAATGGAGATTGGTATACTGTTCATGGTGGGTACCATTCCGATGACCCGCCTATTTTTCTTTATCTTTTTACAAGCTTTTGTAGACCGTTCAAAACCATTTTTCATTCACTTCTTAGCGTCAGATTTTTCTTAAATTTGGCATGGTGACCATCAAGCTGGCTTGTTGATGAAGTTAGGAAGATAGAAACTTCTAATTGAATATGATTAACGCATCATGTGTGGGCTCGCTACAGTCTTCGTTAAGTAGTTGATTAAAGTCAGTAGTTTTTTTTTAGTAATAGGTACATTTTTTTATATACACTGACGGTGGCAAACAAGCGTACGGCCCGCCTGATGGTAAGCGGCCACCGCAGCCTGTAGACGCATGCAACTCCAAAGGAATATCATGGACGTTGCCGATCCTTGATATGTTTGGGGATTCGCCGTGTTGACAGCTGAAGGAACAAATTCCCTCGCTCTCAACACAACGCATGCTCAGGAGCGCGGATTATTTAATCAAAATAGAGTTGTTTTGTATCAAAATCCAACGAAACAAAACCAATAAAAATCTTTTCCAATAATTGAGAATTATATTTCTTCCGACTTGAGGCGGTGAGAGACTAAAAATATCAGGTAAAACATATACTGCTGATAATAATTGGTTCCTATTATACTTTTACAGGACAATCGCTGGCTGAAGCCGGATTTACTACCTTCAACCCTGGAGAACCTAACAATGTCGATGGCGTAGAATGGTGTGGAGGAGTTATGAGATCAGGATTATTTAACGATATTAAATGTTTTATACCGATGACATTTATTTGCGAGAAAAATTTAACTCGGAATATGTATGATTAAGTTTAATATTTATAACTTACCAATTGACATATAAAGCAATAAAATTAAAAAAAAAATTTAGCATTTTAATATTACTAGCCTCGATGATCGTCGTTGCGTCTCTGACTAGGTATTGCTTCACAAGATTGTTAATGTTTGATTAGAACGTCCTCAACTTTTGCAAAACATTATTTTTACTGTTCCCAGACAAAATGCCAGACCTAGCAATATAAGACCCTTTGCCACCAGTACTTTTAGAACTAATAATTATACAGAGACTCATCGAAATCATTAAAATATTCCTCAGATGTCACATATGTTACTCACAAATTCATACTAATATTATAAATGGGAAATTGTATGTGTGTGTGTGTGTGTGTTTGTTTGTTTTTCCGTCTTTCACGGCAAAACGGAGCTATGATTGACGTGATTTTTAAGTGGAGATAGTTGATGGGATAGAGAGTGACATAGGATAGTTTTTATTCCCGAAATAATCCCCTAAGGGGTGAAATGGGGGGGTAAAAGATTGTAAGGAACTGCGATATAAACTAGTTCCACGCGGACGGCCCAATCGATTTGTACTCAATTCTCTAATCCGGACTGTCAATCCAAAATCAACCTGCTATGATTTCCACAAGGTAGGTTTGTGGTGTAATTATCATTGTATGTACCTACCCGGACGTTGATAGGTTTCATCATGTTCGCACATGTTTGATTGAAGTTAGAAATAATAACGCAAATTTCGATTTTATCGAACCCTTTATGTTGGATTGGGTTGTTATTTAATTACTCGCGTTTGTAAACTGACGATCTTGGATTTATTATAGAGGTTGTTTTTGGAGATCGATTCGCTACTTTGCATCGCTGTGATTTAAGTGTGTTACGCTCTTTCATTCTGAAGGTGTCTTTTTTATAGAACGACGAATATTACGTACAACTACGTAGGTGATATATTCCATGCATCCAATACATTGTTTATTATCTTCACAAAAATGTATGGTATTTAAATTTACGTTCAGTGTTTTATAAATTGAATAGCTATTAATGATTCCATAGCGGTAACATTTACCGTGCCAATTATTATATCTTCATTGACTACTACTATGTTGCCTGACTTTACAATCATTTTTTTTGTCTTATTACCCTGTGTAATCGAGGATTGATAATATTTATGCAAGCTTGTATTGTATGTCCTTACGCGTTTTCGAGAAGTTACGTAATAGTAGGTTGTACGACAAGGGTCTAAAGTAAGCCATATTACCACGAGATGGATATTTTAAAATAGTTCGAGGGGTAGTATGGCTTTTTGACCAGAGTTATAAACTCTACTTTTCACTTCGACTGCGAGAAAGTAGTAAAAACAAAGATTATCCATCCACAATCAATAATTATACCAAGGCGAAAAGATTGTTCTTCTGCTTTTTAATAAACTGTTTTGACACAGATACAAAATATTCACAAGACGAATAAACGCCTCTGACCGTCTAATAGCGGCGTAGCCTATCCCGCTCAATCTTCATAGCTTATGTCATGTAATTACATCCACCAATCACAACTCTTTAAAATAACATTAGTATTTGCTGTCTACTAACCAGAATACAGCTAGACATTAAAATCGACCAATCAGGAAACAGAATTCAATTCAAACATTAGGAGTTTTTCATTCCCTAATTTACAATAATTAAAAAAATAAACTCCTCTGACCGACTATAGCTCCATCCGCATCCAAACGTTCAAGCGTGGTTAACTGCATACATGACTCATGTATGCAGTTAACCACGCTTGAAAAACACCCAATGTTTGAATTGAATTCTGTTTCCTGATTGGTCGATCTTAATGTCTAGCTGTATTCTGGTTAGTAGATAGCAAATACTAATGTTTTTTTAAAGAGCTGTGATTGGTGGATGTAATATTGAACTGTTGTGAGTGGTCAAATTAAAATGTTTTATAAATCATAAATACGTATAGATATTTTCTCTAGGGGCTAAATGTACTACGTTAGCCCCGCTTGCCAAGTCTAATATGATGCACTTTTTGAGCATGAGAAGTGAAAAATAAGTACCTTGCCGATATTATCAACTGCTATGATACAAAGATGAATGAAGCACTCGTTCGAATTGTTACTTAATTAGCGAGCTGTTCTTACAATTAAATTACACTGTACTATGAAATAAGGAATGTTTCAAAACTATTCCAAGTACACATTTTATAGAAATTTGATTCAGTGCCGCAACGAACTTTGCAATATCGTTCGCGAACCTTGTTTCATATTTCATTCTGCAAAATAGTTGCAATATTAACAGAGTTAAACTTCATACTATTACAAAAATTCTCTTTATAAATTATTATAATAATTATTTTCATCGTTGATTGTGAAATATTAGTAATTTATATCCTCATCATCATCATCATATCAGCCAAAAGACGTCCACTGGTGGACATTAGCTCCCCCCAAAGAGTGCCATATTATGGCACTCTTTGGGGTCGATCCTGCACAACCCGCATCCAGCGGACTCCTGCAACCTTTACCAGGATATCAGTCCACCTTGTGGAGGGTCTTCCCACGTGCAATATGCCCCGCCCACTGCCACTTAAGTTTTGCGATTCGGAGGGCTATATCGGTTACCTTGGTTACATGGCCTCATTTCTGATGCGCTCACGCAGAGAAACTCCAAGCATAACCCTCTTCATTGCCCTTTGGGTGATTTTGAGCCTTCTTATGGTGTCCATAGTAAAGCGACCACGTTTCGGTGCCTTACGTGCCAATACTGTGTGCCAACTTTAAAATAAAAGATTTATTTTTCAGACGAATAACAATTTTAAAACTCACTCACTGTGCTGCCAAAAAATATGTGGGCTGTGAGCGAATACATCGTAAGTATTGCAAATGAGCAATATTTAATACTTCTCGCGTTCATTTTGCGTTGCAGTTTCCTGCACGCTGTTTTTATTTCAAACAAATCTTAATTCCTTTTGCAATTATTTAAGGAAAGTTCTCGTACAGTGTGCTTATTAAAAGCAGTAAATTAGGTCTCTACTCACGCCTTATTCGTGTTTTGGGTTCCGTACCTCAAAAGGAAATATCGGAACGATACGATCACTTTATTGTCCGTCCATCTGTCTGTCTGTCAAGACCCCTTATCTCGGAAAGGCCTGGAGGTGTTGAGTTGAAATTGGAATCATATACTTAGGTTTAAAGTCCCCGTCAATAGAATTTGCTAACTATGTAAACAAACCGCCATGATAGTGAAAGACAATTTCAATATGGCGGTTTGTTTACATAGGTAGTTAGCAAATTCTATTGACGGCCACTTTACAGTCCCTTGAAGCTGCGAAAAGATAAAATTACTAAGTAACAGTAACAGAAGTATATTTCGAAACTCTCAAGGGAATCACAATGTATATTCGATACTTCGCATGTTACCCTCTCTTACCTAGATTTAAGTCAATAATGTTTTCTCACTAGTGATTTTGTAAAATCTTTTGAGAAATAAATATTTTAAGCCATATATGGTACTTTCCGTTGACCAAGAACTATGAAATTTGGAAAATAATATGGCCTTATACTTACTACAAATACAGTACTAAAAATCTGAAAACAATACATTTGTTATTCAGTACGGAAGCCTCGGTGGGCGAGTCGGACTTGCACTTGTTCGGTTTTTTTCTTTTGTAGTTCAAAAAAAATATTTTGTAGGTAAAAAGTGTTTAAGGTAAGTTCTCTATTTTCGATGGCTATGAATTCGTCTAGGTACGTCGTTTCGTTTATATCTTAGAGGGTATCAAAGGGAAATACTGTACAACTTATAGGTACTTATCTCGATCATTAACTGCTTTTCAAGCCTATCAATATCTATTCTTGCGTTTCAAATTAGTTTTTCTTGATATCGCATGACGCACGATTTTAATAATCTAATATGGTATAGTGTAAGATTATTCACGTTTTCAGTGAACACAAATTTATAGGAATATCGTACATTTCTGCATCCAATTAACTTGAATAACGACTGATTGGACTAACATTCAGTAATCCCGTAAAACCAGGTCGGGAGGAGACAAACATGGCTAAATTTATGGCGCAAATTAGCTGGCGTAGACTGCAATAAATTTACATATGAAACTCATAAGGTACCAAAACACTTGCTTTGCTGGATGAGTTTCATCACAACAACTTATTTATGTATATTACTAAACTTAAAAAAAAACATAGATTTGCAACTGTGTTCCCACAGATACTTAAAGTGTAAATACAAGACTAAAACTACTATTAAATTAAAAATAACGAATTAAATAATGGGGGGGGGACCCTGCCGCAGGGGCTTGATCTGGGAGACATCAATGAAGTAATTTTAGTTTAATTGTAATTTATCTTACCTACTTTTTTTCTGTTCTTTAATCTCTAGTCACTTTAAATATTTAAACCCTCCATGAATGAAATAAGAACGCAACTAAATGCGACTTTGGCTCAAGAAGCGGTTTTATCTTGGCAATGAGATATAAAAACGAAAGTGTTGGTTAATTAATTATAACGCCATGTTAAGATTAATAAGCTTACTAAAAAGCTTCTCATAACGAAAAAAAAGAGACCTGGGGCTCTTGGCAACGTGCCTATCACGCAGCATTCCCGCGCTGACCCCGTATCATGGTCGCCCTTGTCACACGATAAGTGACAAAATAGAGCGTCCGTCTCTGGCTGACACCGTTCGATAGAACGAGACGACGCTCTTATCTTGTCACTTATCGCGTGATAAGTGACAAGATACGCGGTTGAACTGCGATTCTTTGCGCGAGAAAGCTGCCGGCGCGATGGTGGCCTGTTGCCTCTCTCAACCTTTTGCTGAGCTCCCTTAGCCCAAGCATTTTATTTTCATTAGTATGGAAAAAAATGGAAAGTAAATAATTCATAACAGCAGCTTTTTTTATGTAACTGATATATATTATCATTTAAGTAATTACGTAGACTCAATATCCACCAAAATATTAGTCATCAAAAAAATCTATAGGTATTTAACCAACTCCTGAAAAAAGAGGAAAATTTTTAATAGAAATTTTAATTTTTGTTTTGGTGCATTTACAGGAGCTCGTCAAGAATAATTTAAATAAATCACACAAAAAACAATGAATGTGTCATTTATTTTTATATATATACTTCGCGAAAAATAATGGATGTGTCATTTATTTTTATATATATACTTCCCGATGGAAGTTTTGTAGGATTCTTGGATAAGGCATCTTAGAATAACATTTGAAAATTAAGCAAACAAAAAAAACGCTGTTATAAATTAATGTAAATAAATAAATAATATTTGGGGACAATCTTACACAAATCGATCTAGTCCCAAACTAAGCAAAGCTTGTACTATGGGTACTAGACGACGCTATACATACTTACTTGAATAGATAAATAAATACTTAAATACACAGAAAACATCCATGACTCAGGAACAAATATTCATGCTCATCACACAAATAAATGCCCTTATCGGGATTCGAACCCAGGACCTCCGGCTTCGTAGGCAGGGTCACAACCAACTAGGCTACAGAGGTCGTCAAATGTTTGAAAAAAGGTAATTTTCCAGGGGTACCTGTGGAGTTCCAGCGCTTACCCCAAGGACCTAGTATCTTGACGCCGAAAACAAAGAACTGATATTGGGCGCCGAGACAGCTGTATTTTCTGACCTTGAGGCGTTCCCGGGAGCCTGTTCTCATCATCGTTTCTCAAATTAATTTACTTCTTTGAGTTGAGCCTTGACTCTGAGAGATGAACGGTATTCCATGTTGACGGAATATAAAAAAAATACCGCAAATAGTTGACGGAAACACTACTGCGCCAATTTGCACTGATTGCGATATATTTCAAAAAATCAAAAATAAAGGTGGGAGTTCAGCTAAAAATTGACTTTTAAAAGAGTCAGACGCAGTGATTTTTAGTATTGCCTGAATATTAACTTTTGCCTGTGACTTTGTACGCGTGGAAAAGAAAACATATATTTATAATATCAGTTTGGATAATTTAATCTGGAGAAGATAAAAAAAATACTTCAAGTTTTGCCTAATCTCGTAATTTTTATAAACATTACACAACGTTGTTAACAAGATTCGGTCCACTCGCTCACCAATACTATTATCCCCAACTCATGAATGCACAGACCGTCGAAACCGCAAACCCATAAATCCTTTAATCCATCACAAGTTCCCAGGATGATTCCAAACTTCGCAATTTCCTGTATCTGTCATCAAAGCACTGATCCGCGACCAATGCAAGCAGACCCCTAATGCGTTGATAAAATGTGACTACGTCAGTTCTGCGTACGCTGGCTAGCTATAATGACGAACTATCAAGCGAATCAATGGCAATTCCAGTAGGTGCAGCCTCTGTGGTGCACCCTAAAGGTAATCACGTGCTTACTGTGCGAGCCATATTGCAATTTCAGAGTCGCTGCCGCATTTTACTACAAACGGAAAGCAATATACGTCCCCGCGGACTTAGGGGTAATATGAACGGGTTATGTCAATGGTTTTGTGAACGAATTGGTGGTAATTGTATATTAATTTGATACGGGTCCTTGATGAATTTAGTTGCTTTAGGTTTTAATTTTCAATTAGTAATATATTCTATTGCTTTCTTTACAGATTTACGTTTAAGGGGAATATTTGAAGGAACTAATTATATTAATAATATTAAGAATATTTTTAGATGAGATGAAATACTAGTATAATGGATGGTGTCGTAAACTAATGTCTTATTAATGTGTTTGTAATTATTTGACTATATGATTGTTTATCTGATTTAATCGATACATGATAGCCTTAAATTTCCTCGATTGAAAAAAATCCCAAGTTGGATCTTTATTTTCCTTTTTTTACTCAGCCTACTCAAACAATATACATTATTTTTACACACCACACCATCATCTTAAATCTCACTAAATTAAAAATAAATATAACAATACAATACAATACAAATATTCTTTATTGTTCACCAGACGTAGTAAAAATAAAATAGGAAAATACAGGTAAATTAAACATAAGCAATGGTAGACAACAGGCGGTCTTATCGCTAAAGAGCGATCTCTTCCAAACAACCTATGGGTAGTGGAGACGATGCAAGATATAACTAGTTACATAAGAAGATAAAACTTCAATAAGTTAGGTTTTTATCGAAATTTGTCCAAAAAAGCCATTCCGGAAGAGTGTCGCATCTCTTTTTCTCGTGCGCGCAAGCACATATGCGTGTCTATGTCAAGGAGGCGTGGTCGACTTGAATCAAGGCATCCCCTTAACCTTTTTTTTTTTTCGCCTATTTTTTTTTGTGAAGAGTGAAATGTGAAGTGAAACCATTACCAGAGGTTACTTTACTCAGTATTGAACTAACTATCTACTAACTATAGTTTGCAATACTTTAAATATGTAAGAAACACGAACATACTTTTTTTTTTACTGTAGCTACAACCGTATTTTTCTTATCTCTTTTCACTTCTCTATCTTTTTCCTTCACGGAGGGACATTTAGAAATATTAAATTAAACGGCATAACGGCCCATAAAATGTTTTCATGACAATCCCGGTTTACTGTCAGGCAATTGAATCTCCAGACTCGATAGATATATACCTTATCGTAAACTATAAAGATTCAAACGCCTTTAACAGTTTTATGATATCCACTATTAAATAACCGTTTATTAGGGTTCCGTACCAAAAATGGTAAAAAAGGAACCCTTTTGGTGTGACTCCGTCCGTCTGTCTGTCTGTCTGTCACAAAGTGAAATATCTCACGAACTATCAATTTGAAATTTGGAATGATTATAAATGAGAGTTATCCGCGTGCATGGAAAATGAAACAATAACGAATTCCAGGAGAGGGCAAAAAAAAATTCAACTATCAAGTGGGGTATCATTTGAAAGGGCTTGAGTTGCACTTTTCGAAGCAGTTTTTGTGTAAAATGTAAAAAAAATACCATTCCCCCCCCCTCCCCTCCCCCTTATCTCCGAAGATACCCAAGCGATTTTTTTTAAATAATTACTTGTGATGAAGATAAACATAAATATAAATGGAAAAGTATTTTTTTTCTGTATCTAGCATATTTTCTGTTTTATTTACAAAAATCATTTCCGAGTTAAGTTTGCAATTTAATCAACTTTAGAAGTATTTTTTCGTTTTGAAATTCCTATAAGACTATAATAGAAATACTCTCTTTCAATTAAAACAAAAATAATACAGATCGGTTCACGTGATAAACAATAATCGCTAAAAGACCAACATACATACTAAGCCGATTGCCCTTGCACGTTAATACCAAATGTGGCCGATAGATGGCGCTGACCCCATTCGCGCTGTTAAGATTTTTCTAGAATTAATGGGATTGGGACGAATATATTTATTTTCAATAGCAGGTCAAAAAAAGATCGCGATTCAATTGTCTTGGTGTAAAAGTTACTCGTTGTTTGAAATTGAATTCTATTGTGTTGGGTTAAAATAAGTAATTTAACAAATATTGGGATATTTACTTTACCTTGAGTTAATTGTTAGTATGTACGGAACCCTCCGTGCGCGAGTCTGACTCGCACTTGACCGGTTTTTTTAAATGTTTCTAAAGGTTTTGTTTCAAATTCATTAAGCGAACTTACTCAATGTGTTGTGTGGTATTTTATTTATGACCTCATAGATCAGTATTTTTATGGTTCCGTAGTCAACAAGGAACCTTTATAGTTTTGCCATGGGTATATAAATCAATCACGTCGACAAAACAGAACAATACAATCAATGGGGCAAAAGCGGGGATGTAATTTTTTTTTTCTCGTTAAACCCATGGTGTAGGGTATTGTTCGTTCAATATTGTGGATGCCTTGAAACCATTTTCAAATCAGTGATTAGTTTGCGAGATATTGGGCTTTCAAGCCCTAATTTTTGTTCGAGTCAATCCCCAATGTCCCCCCCCCCCCCCTGCCGGCTAAATGGCTACTACTTGGGATGTTAAAAAAGTTCGTAGTAGTAGTACATAATAATGAATTTAAAAGGGAAACTATTACGAAAAGTAAAAAAAATTGTTACCGAGTAATAGTCGACCAACTTAATGTGTACTCTGAAAAGAACAATTTTCGTATAAATTCGGCCGACGCAGACGCAACCTCTCCGCACGTCGATGCAACTAAGACATACAGGCAACTACAGAACCTTACACTGGCCGTGGCCCGACACGCACTTGGCCGTTTTTTTCTTTTGTATCCGGTTGAAGAAATCCTTCCCATAATAAAGCCATATAAGACGCGAAGAAAGAAAATTGCTTATATAATGTATAGTGGTAGAACTTCGGAACGGTCAAATGAAATTCCATCTTATATCATCGAAATAAAGGTATACAGGCAGAGAAAAATGTAATTCACATTATCTGTAGTTTGCTATGACTTAATTTGACAATGTCAGTCGTTATTACCTCATATTTTGGAATTCTTTTGATATTGTTTACCTATACCAATTCCGTTAACAATACGCTGCACCAAAAATGTTGAAAAAGTTATGAGCACTGGTCATCATAGGTGCATTAGGGCCATTTTTCTATTAAAACGTAGGGTCACCTGTTTGACAGTTAGGCACTCGTACATAACCAGCCACGTCTTTATTTGCAGCTCCGTGCAATAGCTCGAGTTATGTACGTTCTCACCGAACGGGCCGGGCCGGAGCGCATTCTATTACATGCAAAGGAGTTTGAACCGTCTATACAGCAGATGCAATTCATATTTGATTACAATCCCCACCGACCGCGTCGGTAGCTGCCGCCTCGCAGTGGATGAACGATGCATTCAAATATGAAATGCAATTACTGTTTATACGGTTCAAATTTCTTTGCATGTAATAGAATGCGCTGCGGCCCGGCCCGTTCGGTGACAATCGTACATTTGATGTCAAAACGGTTTCCGCTCGACGGTTTCCAATTCGCAGCGAGTATGCGCGGGCGTCGGCTATGCGAGTTCGAATTTCGAGGTTTTTGATGGAAAAAGCGAGAACACATACGATAAATCTCTTCACTTCTTTTACTTATTTTTTTCTCAAAAGTTATTAGGTGTTTGATTTGAATGTGGTTAACTGTAGAACAGGTCACCCTGAAATATGAAAACTTAACATTTATTTTACCATTCATTCACAAAATGTGTACACAGAAAAGAAATATGAATTATACTCGAACTAAACATTCCTAAAAAGCCGCCCAGTAAATCGCTCAACACTTCGCCGTTTTGCTTTTATTTATGACTGAGCATTAATTGACGATGAAATAAATTCATGGTTTTTTACACCCCGCACCGTTCCAAATGGCCAAGAAGCATGCGAGGCCCACAGTCATGCATTAACATAGGAGAGTTAACTGGGGCGTACATTATTTCGAAAGTGTCTTAATAGCAAAATAAAGGTAATTTCGTTACTATTCGAAGAAGCCTTAGAATAAAAAGACATTTGTCATGTCTAACTGCCCAGCCTGTGGCCAAGCAACGACACTGCGCGGCAGCGGCGGCGGCACCGGTTTTCGTAATTCATTGCGTGTGATCCCAACTAACCACTGTACGTTGCGTGTCTTGACCGCGCAATGAACAGATAAAACGCTTGCCGCGCCGCAATTCGCGCAATAACGTGCCCTGGCCACGTTTGACACGCGCTCGAAAAGAAACGGTACGGGTGGAAGAACGTCCACACTTTGCTATTAGCAAATATCAAGGCACTTTGTTAATGTTGAAGGGGATAGGATCATAATAATAGTATTGTGATTATTATGGCGGTAATTACGCAACGCGCTGGTAGGAGAACCGCCAACCTAGCACCTATCGACCTGACCTGGAAAACGTACCAACATCAGCTACGACTCCACGAGGCATCGCATCAGCAGAACGCGGCCCGCGTTTACTTTATTAGAACAATGTATAATTGAATCACTTTATGTTCATACCTCGAGCTATCGTCATATCCATTTTACTGTAATATTTTAATTATTAATTAAACTAGTTAAATCATTTTTGCTTTTTTTTCGAGCCTCCGACTGCAGCTTTCGTATTTGGCGCAGTCGGTAGGATTCTTGAGGCTTTCGCGATCGCGGCAGCTAGCTTTTCAAAGCTTCATCAAGAAACCAGAAAAAGAACCTGAAGACTGCAGACCAGGAGGTGAATCCAGAAATCGATTCCAGAAAGAAGACCAGAGATGAACCTTATGTAAGTGCACTTGAATTGCTCTCGTGTTGCTTTATTCCCTTATTTGCCCATAGTTTTTATGTCTAGAATCTTTCACCCTAGAAATTCTGGTGACCGGGAACCTACATCGCGTCAGGCTCGCCGGGAATTAGTAGATTTTAATAGAAATTTAGACGACTCAGATTCAGTTATCGACGTAAGTAGGCTATTTGAAGTAGGAACAATGGCCCAGGATAATACTGAAGCTATTTATAAAGCCTTGCGTATGGTCCCGGAATTTGATGGGAACCCAAACGTTCTTACTCGATTTATTAACATCTGTGACCAGATTGTAGCTACTTTTATGAGCAATGAAGCGGGTAGTGAATTATCCAATCTGTGCTTGATAAATGGAATTCTGAATAAAATAACTGGGACAGCATCTTGCACTATTAATTCCAATGGCATTCCGGGTAGCTGGTTAGGTATACGTACAGCTCTTATTAATAATTTTTCTGATCAGCGGGATGAAACCGCCCTCTACAATGACCTCTCGATTGCTATGCAGGGGGATAGAACACCCCAGGAGTTTTACGAGCATTGTCAGACTCTGCTAAGCACTGTAATGACTTATGTTTCGTTACATGAGACAATTGCTAGCACTATAGAAGCTAAACGATCCCTGTACAAGAAAGTAGCAACGCAGGCTTTTGTTCGAGGTCTAAATGAACCTCTAGGGTCACTAGGGTATTAGGTGTATGCGGCCTGAGAGCATAGAAAAAGCCCTTGAATATGTTCAGGAGGAATTAAATGTAATATATTTGCAACAGCGCGTTGACCCTCCTAAGGTTCAACAATCGCCTAGGATGACCACACAATTTCCGAATGTAGGAGTTCTTCCTCCACGTCCGAACTATCAACCTCAGGCAGGTAATTGGCAAGTCCCAATAGGTCAACGTCAACCACCACCAGCCCCGCAACCTTTTAAATTCAACCCATTGCAAGCTGAACCCCAAAATCGTTTGCCTAGTCGAACCCAGCAAATGTTCCGTGCTTTACCACCGAACTATAATCCGCGAAGTAATGTATTTAAGCTCCAGCCGAGGAACAACCCTCCTTTTAACTCGGGCCCTAAGCCCATGAGTGGGGTACAGCATTTTACTCCGAGGATATTACCTAGTACGAGTAATAATTTTTATAGGTCCCAAGAAATGCACATAAACGAATGTGCACCCTACGATTACGAGTCGTGTTACAATGGCTACTACGCGGAACCGGAGTACTATTCCGGCGCGTGCCATGATGACGGCGACAATTTTAATTATTACTATGCAATGGAAGATTATAATATTGTTGACCCAATTAATAATTACGTAATGGGCGAGGAAAACGAACCTCAGCCTAGCACTAGCTCAAATGGAAGTCGTCCTTATTTTCGGAAGGGTCCGAAATCACGAAAGCAAAGATAGAGTTAAATTTGCAATCACAGAGGCGGTTACCCTTTATTCAGATCCAGAACCCCCCTCTTAAGCTTCTTATTGATACGGGAGCTAATCAGTCTTTCATTAGTCCTGAAGCGGTAGACCGTCACTTTCCCAATCACCCACTTAACTATGACCCTTTCGAGGTAGCAAATGTTCATGCGATAAGTAGAAGTAATCATTCCATAACATTACCTTGCTTCTCGGAATTTCGAGATACCGGTGATATGAAATTATTCGTTTACCACTTCCATGACTACTTTGATGGCCTCATAGGATTAGATTTGCTCACAAAATGGGAGGCAAAGATTGATCTTAAGGAAAACAACCTAATTACCCGTACATCTAGTAACCCAATACAAATGTATAACTCGTGTAACGTTAACCTGTACGAGGAAGTAATTCCAGCGGGCGCTTCGAAAGTCATTAGAGTCCCAATTAACTCCCCTGATGGCGAAGTATGGGTGAAGGAACAAGCCATCTCTAGTTGACTGATACACGAGTGTTTTACAACTGTTAGTAATAGCCGCGGATACCACGAAGTCCACAACCCGTCTCCTAATGACGTAATCTTTTCGCTCGACCGCCCAGCGCAAGCTGAACTCTATAGTATCGAGTGCATGCGCACCGATAAGTTTACGGCGCGCTCGCGTGACGTCATTTCAAGATTGCGGACTGACCATTTGAACGAGGAGGAAAAGGCTAACTTGGTAACTATTTGTTCTCGTTATGCCGATATCTTTTATATAGAAGGCGAACCTTTAACATTCACCAATCAAATTAAGCACCGAATTAGGACAACTGATGAGGTGCCAGTGTATACAAAAAGTTACCGATATCCTTTTGTACATAGACAGGAAGTCAGGGACCAGATCGCCAAGATGTTGGACCAGGGAATCATTCGACCCTCAGACTCCGCCTGGAGCTCACCTATATGGGTAGTGCCCAAGAAGGCTGATGCTTCCGGTAGGCAGAAATGGCGATTGGTGGTAGATTTCCGCAAGTTAAATGATAAGACTATTGACGATAAATATCCAATTCCGAACATCACCGATGGATAAATTAGGGAAGTGTCAATACTTCACCACGTTAGATTTAGCAAGCGGGTTTTACCAAGTGGAAATGGACCCACAGGACATTCCCAAAACTGGATTCAACGTAGAACAGGGACATTTTGAGTTTCTTCGAATGCCTATGGGGCTCAAGAACTCACCAAGCAGTTTTCAGCGTGTCATGGACAACGTACTGAGAGGTCTTCAGAATGAAATTTGTCTCGTCTACCTGGACGATATAATAGTTTTTAGCACCTCCCACCAGGAGCACATGGTCAACCTCGAAAAGGTTTTCCAAAGGCTAAGGGAGTCCAATTTTAAGATCCAAATGGACAAGTCCGAGTTTTTGAAGCTCGAAACTGCTTATCTTGGACATGTCATAAGTAATGATGGTATCAAACCAAACCCCGATAAGATAGCTGCAATTACAAAGTACCCCATACCTAAAACTTCTAAGCAAATTAAACAATTCTTGGGTTTACTTGGTTATTATCGGAAGTTTATCCCAGATTTTGCCAGGATAACCAAACCTCTAACGTCTTGTTTGAAGAAGGGCAGGAAAATCATTCTTAATGCGGAGTACATTCATTGCTTCGAAAAGTGCAAAACACTACTGACGAATGACCCTATTCTACAATACCCGGACTTCTCTAAGGAATTCCTAGTCACTACGGACGCCTCTGATGTGGCAATCGGCGCCAAATTGTCTCAGGGTCCCGTAGGCTCCGATAGACCCATATGCTATGCATCTCGCACTCTCAATGATAGTGAGCTTAATTACAGCACCATTGAGAAGGAGCTTCTTGCAAACGTTTTTGCGACTAAATACTTTCGCCCCTACCTCTTTGGCCGACCATTTAAAATACTGACTGACCATAAACCCCTGCAGTGGTTGATAAACTTGAAAGAACCTAATTCACGACTGACCAGATGGCGTTTGAAACTTAGTGAGTACACCTATGACGTTATATATAAAAAAGGTAAATTAAATACTAGCGCCGATGCTCTATCCAGAATTGAGATCCATAACGAGGAAACCGAATCAGTAGTAATTGACGAACTCTGTTCAATCTTGCCGAACCCCACCGTAGGACCCCGATCCATAGCAAACTCTTCCACAGTCACTGCACATACAAGCCAAGAGCACCCTATATTAGAGGTCCCTATTACTGACGAGCCCCTTAACAAATTCCATAAACAGATAGTTCTAACTCTGGTAGATGGTGTGAAGAAGAAACCGACGGTAACAAAACCATTTGACACACACACTCGCGTAGCCGTTCAAATCTCCTACTCCAGTTTGGAAAGCGACGTAATAAACGCTTTCAAAGAGTACGTTACCCCGAAATTTAAAACCGGAATCATCATCCAGCCTTCCCTAGCTATGTATCAGATTATCCCAATTATACAAGATAAGTTCAAAAGCTCCAGTTTGAATCTTATGCTGTCAAAAGTCGAATTGGAAAACGTTAAGGAAGATCTCCGACAACAGGAAATAATACAACATTACCACGAAGGCATAACTAATCACCGCGGTATAACCGAGTGCTACCTAGCCCTTTCCCGTAAATACTACTGGCCTAAATTAAAAAATGACATTTCAAAATTCATAAATGAATGTATTATATGTGGAGAGGCTAAATACGACAGAAATCCCATCAAACCCAAGTTTAATATTGTCCCTCCCGCAACCAAACCCTTTGAAATAGTTAATATGGATTTGTTCACGGTACAAAACGAAAAATATGTAACTTTTATGGATGTTTTCACAAAATACGGTCAAGCCTATAATTTACGTGACGGCACCAGATTTCAGATTTCAGATTTCAGTCAATTATTTTCCGAATTTGTGCGACTTCACAAGGTCAATCATCATAAGATATTGCCCCACTCTCCTAATGACAACGGAACTATAGAGCGTTTTCACTCTACATTACTCGAGCACCTCCGCATCTTAAAGTTGAAACAGAAAGACGAGCCCATTATTAACCTTATGCCCTATGCACTCATAGCTTACAATAACTCTATACACAGCTTCACTAAATGCCGACCTTTTGACCTACTGACAGGACATTTCGACCCAAGAACCCCTTTTGACATCGATATGACAGAAAGACTGCTACAGCAATACGTACAGAACCATAGCGAACAGATGAAACAGGTATATGACATTATAAATGACTCCTCACTTGCTGACCGAATAGCTCTCATAAAAGCTAGGAATAAAAATCGTGAAGACGAAGTACAATACTCCCCTCAACAACAAGTATTCATAAAAAATCCAGCAGCAAGCCGCCAGAAAACTGCACCACGTTATACTCAAGACATAGTGCAGGCAGACCTTCCTATACATATCTATACGTCCAAAAAACGCAATCCCATAGCCAAATCACGGCTTAAGCGTGCCCCTAAAGGAACTCAATTGTTGCAGGATTCTTTTGCTGATGACCGTCCATCTGACGCGAACGACGGAGATAAGACTTGAGAGCCTAGCTGACGGACCTGGACTACTACCTTATAAACTTGGACCCATGCGACTTACGACTCACTACCACACTTACCTACAATATATTCAATTAGACGATATTGAAAGTAAAATTAACATGATTTCCGAGCAGCTACGTACTAATAAAATGAAGTTAGTTAACGATACTTACCTCCTATTTGAAAACCAAATAGACTACCTTTTGTACAATTTAGACAGGATTCTAAATCAGATCAATACTTTGGAACCCGCAAGAGCTAAAAGAGGTCTTGTAGACGGAATCGGCTCCGTTATAAAAAGTATCACGGGCAACCTTGACCAATCCGATGCCATCTATTATAGTACTCTAATAAAAAAATTGCAATTAAATCAAGATAAAATCGTATCGGAATTTAATAGTCATATTAGCCTCAGCAAAGATTGGGTAAGTCACCATACGCATGTCTTAGAAACATTGGTGGAGAACCAAAAGAAAATAAATTCCACTTTAGAAATCATTCTTAACCATACTTATAACCAGGAAAATAGCTTAATTAGGTACGCCAATTTTGCTCAACTTTTGGCCATTTCTAGTGAAAATGTCGAGAACCTGAGACAGGAACTTATTAGAATAGAAAACTGTTTAGCTTTTATTCGTACTTCTACCACTCATCATTCTATGATTGATATTAATGTGTTAAGGAAAATGATAGATAAACTAAAATCAATTTATGGGAAAAATAGAATTTTAGATCTAGATTTAAGAGAATATTATGATATTATTCAACCTAGTTTTTACTTTATAGAAAAGCAGATAGTTATAGTATTTCAATTCCCGATTATTTCGATTGACATTTTTGATCTATTTAGGCTTTCAGTAGTACCCAACAAAAACAGTCAGATCCTTATCCCTTCCTATCCTTATATAGCAACACACGAGAATGCGTTCGTGTACATGGAGGCTGAATGCCCGAAGTATAGTCACTGTTATCTCTGCAAGAAGGAGATTGACCTTCAGCTACGCACAACTCCAGACTGCATTCATCAACTTATCACCACACAAGCTCTACTAGAATCCTGCCAGTTTATAACAGCATCACTGTCGAAACCCGCGATGGAGGAACTGGACAATCAACACTACGTGTTATCATTCCCTCAGCCTACAAGAGCTCAGCTAACCTGTGAAAGAGAGGACTACAACCTACTGTATGGAAGCTACCTCGCGACAGTTCCACTCAACTGCTACATACGAACAGAAGAATTCACCATCACTAACGACAATGACGATGTAAAAGGCCATCCTCTGAAGCTAGCTATGGTCCCCTATGACATGAATCCAACTGTAATTTCCACGCACGTTAAACTAAAATCTACAGACCTGAAGGAGCTACATAGTGCCCAGAATAAACTCATGCTCGAGACCCCAATTAAACTCGACACGAGTCCTCCTGCCGTAATATATCATACAACCATACCCCTGTATTTGATCGTTATCGGCGCCTGTGCAATCACTGTTATAATAATGAACTGGAAATATATCACACGAAAGTCACCGAAGCCCAGATTGACTCAGAAACCAAATAATCCAGAAGAGGAGCACGGTGCTGCTATCACCAATACTGATGGAGTTCCAGCAATATTTTCACTAGACGTTGGAAAATAGTTGCTGGTCTGCGGGGGGAGGAATTACGCAACGCGCTGGTAGGAGAACCGCCAACCTAGCACCTATCGACCTGACCTGGAAAACGTACCAACATCAGCTACGCATCAGCAAAACGCGGCCCGCCTTTACTTTATTAGAACAATGTATAATTGAATCACTTTATGTTCATACCTCGAGCTATCGTCATATCCATTTTACTGTAATATTTTAATTATTAATTAAACTAGTTAAATCATTTTTGGTTTTTTTTCGAGCCTCCGACTGCAGCTTTCGTATTTCGGTCATGGTACGTACTTGACTTGCGTCATTAAGAGACTCTTGAAGTGCGATCAAGGTCACCGGATACTATGCTAATATACAAGAGGTAATCTCTGTGAAATGTAAGTATGTAGGTAGCTTTGTAAGCTTTTAGGTTGGGATGGGGTAATCTCCGAAATAAGTCCTTTGATTAAAAAAAATGTGTTTTGTGTAAGTATACGGGCTATATTTGATCCCGTGGCTCTGTCTGGAATCGTTGTTATATGCGGGTGTAGCCGTGCGGGGTGCGGGCACCATAGCAGTATATTATGTTTATGTGCAGTGTTATATAAAGCAAAAGAATATATAAGAAATACATTTTCATCACACTTGCTCGTCAATGGCGTTATTACTTGCGAGCGTACAGAGCAGCTATAGCCGTTTTACCTCCCACGGGCTGTTAAGTTTAGTTTTAAAATATAGGACCCACTCATACTTCGGACTGAGGATGTTTCCAATCAGCCAACGTGTATTTCATATCTTCAAAAGTTTTATACATCCAACTTTTAATATGTATAAAACATATCATTATATTAAATTTGACTGCAATTTAATGTTTAGTATTTATTACAAAGGTGTATGTGAAGTCCCCAATCCGCACTGGGCCAGCGTGGGGACTACTGCCCGTTCCCTCTCATACATGAGAGGAGGCCTGTGCCCAGCAGTGGGACGTATATAGGCTGGTGATGATTTATTACAAATGTATTTTTCATCACACTTGCTCGAATGTATAATGTTTTTAAGTATTTTCAAATCGTGGCTGTATTCCGAAGGGTCTTTGACATACGCGCCTCATGTCAAATTCAACAAAATGGACGACTGACATGTTGCAGTTTTTATTACGATTTTTATTAATTTTATCTAAAATATATTTATTTCCTCGCAAATGTGATGAAAAACATTGTGTAATAACACGGGCGTAAGAATATTGCAAACTCGAGTCATCAAAAGTCCTTCGCCTTCGGCGTCGGGCTTCTGATAGACTCTTGTTCGCAATATTCCACTTATGCCCCTCGTTAAACAATGTACTATTAGTTATGCGTATTCTTCTTCGCGTAATACTAGTGCCTTATGCCAAATCTTGGGATTACGTGTCAAAGCGGACCCCAGGCTCCTTTAGGGACACAACCGGGAATAACGCTAGGAAGATGAAGATGAAAATTTATGTGTAGTTGTTTATTTCTTGGCAGATTCGTAACGTTTATCTACACTACTATACTATTAATATCATAAAGAATTGATTGTTTGTTTCTTTGTGTGTTGGTTTCTTTGTATTGAATAGGCTCCGAAACTACTGGACCAATTTGAAAAATTATTTCACCATTAGAAGCCGACATTATCCCTGGTGAACATAGGCTACTTTTTACTGTTTTAACCGCGGGATAATGCTTCGTTCCTACGAGAAAACGGAAAACTAACCGTGCGAAACCGGGCCGGGCAGGTAATAAATAAAAAGTAAATATTAGGTACGTTACGCATAGCTCGAGGCGATCCATTTAAAACATAAATGCACAATTGTTAAAAAAATTAATTCGATTTTGTGTTTGGTATGTGTAAATAACTTAAATAAAAGGTTTTGGTATTAAGTATTGCAATATCCATTTCCTGGCAACTTAGCAAAAAGTTACCAGCTTCCAAACAACACAAATTGTGTTTCTTACATTCAAGATACACAACACAAACAAAGTGCGTGACTAAACTTACTACAGTCTCGTTCGCTTCTCGAAAACTTTTCTATGGGACGGAACAGAACTGATGGGATGGGCCTCACGTCGGTGACTGTAATTATTTCATTGGTTACTAGTTTAGTATTCTTGCCATGGCATAATATAAAGGAAAGTTTCATAATTGCTTCGCCGTTGCGTGTTTGCCAGAAGTGTTTTAGGCCTTTACCGCATAGCAGCGTAGCCGCGCTGGCTCGGTACGGTATCAGTAAGCAGAGCTGTCAGCTGCCTGTTATTCAAGTCAGTACAGTTAGTACTGCGCCATTTAGTGCCTCTTAAGCCGTCTTCTCTCGCGGACAGGAATTCGGGGCGGAAAATGTATGCATTCGCCGAAGTCTGAGGACGCAGGATGCACGGAACATCCGGACGAATCCTAAGACGGATGTCACACTGCGCCGCATCTCCGGACGGGGGTGCGAAGCTCGTTGTATGCAAGTACCTCAGTTTTTATATAAATTCCGTATAATACGACACACTGCACCGCACCTCCGTCCGGCGAAATTTGTACGACATAGATTTGTATACGGAGATGCGGCGCAGTGTGACATCCGCCTTTGGTTTCCATGTTTGTTATCGAAACAATCGTCCACTTCATCATTCACTGGCAACGCCTGTTTTTAACACTCGAGTTCATTCACTGGATTTTGGCAGTTTTAAATTCTAGTAGGAGGCCTATGTCCAGCAGTGGACGTCTTTCGGCTGATATGATGATGATGAAATTCTAGTTATAGAACGCCGACTAAAAAATTAGAATCTGAACCACAGAATTAATAGTACAAGTACAGAAGGGATACTCCTTTGATATTTACAAAAGGCGCTTTTTTCTCAGCAAAAACATTAAGATTTATGGCCCCCTGACGCCGTCGACGACGACGTCGACGTTCATCGCTACAAGTACATGCCGGTTCCTCAACGTTGGGGTACCGGCATGTACCTACTTGTAGCGATGAACGTAAATCGCGGAGTGTCCGCCCCTTGTCTAAACTGGAATAATTTAAAACGATGTTTTAGTAGCACAATTTCAATCTTATGATTCCATAAACTACACACCATAATTCTCAGGATTATAAAACTAGTACAACGGCATATCAAATAAAAGGTGACATACTAGTATGTCCCCTTATTACCAGCTTTGTATGAGCTGGTAATCCACGCCCGTGAATTTTAAGCTTATCTCATTTAGTAACTGCTGCGACTGAGTTGGTACGAGTATAAATGTTACAAAACCCTTACATTGAATGCTTCTGTATACCTATTCCTGGCATACCGGGTATTGAGAAAAAAATACCCGGTATGCTAGAAATAGGTATACAAATCTTTTAATTCAAAGCAGCGTTTCGTTCATTCACTGGAGAACTTACCCTAGTTAACAATGTAGTCAAAAGTAAAGAAAATATTAGAATTTCCATATCAAACCGTTTCTTCCTGTCCGCTTTTATCGTCCTAGTGTTATGCCGCGAGTCGTAAAAGAACTTTTCTCGTATAGCTATGACGAAAAATCCCGTATAATACACCTACCGTGACACGTGCAATATCCCGAAGTTCGTGCACACCCGCTGCATATAAACACAAACTTATGTCATGACACGGCTAATAAGCCTCTTGTCAGATAAAGTTCCAGCTTGGCGGCCATTTGTTCCAAGTTCCGTTTAGTGATACTGCACGTCCAATTAATATCGTTGTCGTGTTTCTAAGAGTTGCTTTGGAACTTTTCTGTCTTGTGAGTGACGAGGACATTTTGATAGACACTACGTTGCGGTTAGTTTATTTTGTTTTTTGAACTTTCGTTTGCGGTGCGTGATTTGGCTGACACCGAATTGTTTATCAAGTATTTGTTTTCCTTGGAAGTTACCGTCCTTGATAGCTATTATTAAATAAAACGGCCAAGAGCGTGTCGGGCCACGCGCAGTGTAGAGTTCCGTAGTTGCATGTCTGTCTTAGTCACATCGACGTGCGTTGCGGTGGCGTCGGCCACATTCGTACGAAAATTGGCCTTTCCAAGTGCATTATTAAGTTGGTCGACTATTACTCGGTAACTATTTTTTCAAGATTTTATTGTACTGTTTTGTCGGCGTGATTGATTTGTATACCCATGCCGAATTACAGTTTTCTAGTAGTAATTGTTACTGAGCTAAGCCGAAGACGGACGGACAGGCGGACATGGCGAAACTATAAGGGTTCCTTGTTCGCTACGGAACCCTAAAAAGGGACCTCTTTTGCTAATGTCCTTTGTTTTGAGTATTACACAAAAAAAATATAAATATTCATTATTTTGAAGGCATATAATAAAATGTTGATTATCACATTCCGTGCACGAGATGTGGAAAATTAATACTTGGGTCGTATTTAACGTAATGCAGCCTTCTTCATGTCATAGGGATGAATCTGTCCATAGAGTATAATAAATAACCTTATCTGCCTTCCAAAACCAGAATGACGGATAAGTACATGAAACAAAAACGATATCCTAAGGACTTTTAGATAGAACTGCGGCTATTTTCCGTTAAAAGAAACACTAGCCAGTGTCATTTATATTGTTCTAGATACCTACTGAAGTTAGTTCGTGTTGTGTCGGTTATTTTCATGTTTAATTTCTTTTGTAATTGTTTTCAGCGCTACAAATAATATCTTTCCCCTAAGATACCTCAGTCAACCGCACCAAAGAAACAGAATAACGGTAAAGCGGTTTCCTTTCAACTGCATTTTCCCGTATTGTTTTGCATCTCGAATGCAGGCGTAGGGTACCGCGTAAATTCTAAGAAACATTTTATTTCGAAAGAGGAGGAAACCAATTTTGTTCTTATGTATTTCGAGAAATGTTTCTTTTGAATTGTGGATTGAAATTGCTTTGTTACGAGGTCCGTTTAAATATATAGAAGATGTAAGTGTTCTATAACTTCCTCTAGTAGGTGGCCGTCTCGTTTGTTAGTCTAAAGTTTGCGTCTAGTTGTACAAGTATGTGTTTTATAGGTCACGTTTCCCATCTTGTATAAAGTACTAGACTTAAGGCATAACACAGTATTGTCCATAGAGCAATGAGATATATTACTTTTAATTACCTACTTAATGAGATGCATCGAAACTAAGATACGTATTTAAAAGTGTAATATGAAATTTTATACTGCAGACGCCTGTCTTCACAATAAAAATATCACTGTAATGTCCACTCATATAGCCAAACTTTGTTAAATGAAAAAAATCATATTTTGACCTAACTGATTACTTTAATTTTACTAGTTACATTGCAAAAAATCCTTTGAATGTTTGGATGGTTGTTACTTAATCATGCAACGGGTTCATGGATTTGGATGAAATTTGTAACAATTTATTTCATACCCTGAATATATAACATAATATATTTTTATCCAGAGAATTCAACTCTTATGTTCTTTTTATTTATTCGTATGGCATTGTACATTTCGTTACAGATTTATATTGAGAGATTTAAGCCACTCCGTGGCTTCGTCAGTAAGGCTGATCAGCTAAACCGCGTTTCAGGGCATTGAAGGATAATATGTGGTATGTGTTGTACGTCAGATCCGCAGATACAAGCAGGGGAGTCTATCCAGCCGCACTGGTGTTCATTTGTCTGTATAGGTTACACCAGTCGCGCCTGGGCAGCTGGGAATTGGGCTCCCTTAATTTCGGAGCCTGGGACGATATCTGAGCCCAGTTTACCGGCCATTGTTGTGATCCAAGAGTGAGACCATTATCGCATGAAATTGAAGTCCAGTTGCAGCAGATTTATTGCGATTCTGTTTGTTGGGTTTTTGGATTTTGGACATGGAATTTGGTATAAAAGTTGTCTCAAACGTTGCCCCGGGCAAAAACTAACAGTGAATATGCAAACACAATGTATTTGTTTACGAAACAAGAATGATTAATTGATTAGGTACATAAAAATATCCGCAACGCGGGCTTCGTCAATTGCGTACAAACAAAGATCCCCCTAGGCATCTAGCAATGATGGAATCCGCAACAGGCTTCGTCAATTACGTTATAACTAAAACTAACAAAAAGGACCGCCCAGGATCGTCGGTGTCCCGAAACACAATTAGTTAAGTAAGATTTAAATGTAAGTACCTAGATACTTTTATTGCAATTTAAAAAAAACCCTGATTTATCGATCTTGTTATTTTACAATATGTTGTTTCATAGTCCTTTGGTACACTAATACGCTTCATATTTGAGTAGGTAAAGCTGACCAATTTTATATTAGCCCTACGTAGAACCTTGCCTTAACAAGCCGACGTATTTACGTCACTATATGATCGAATTCATATGTCATTTTGACAAGGTTCTACGTAGGGCCAATATAAAATTGGTCAGGGTTTTCTCACCAAAACGTAATATAGCCACCTATCGTCAGAAGTCTCCCGGCTACAAGATGTAATTAATTTATAGGCCCTTGGTGTTGTGGGTCGGAGGAAAATATGTCGGCGTCAATTTATCAATTTAACTTCAATTAATTCAACAGTTCCTATTCATGCAATTCTCAGCTAATCAAATGGTCGAGTTGGGTACGAAATAATTTTATCTGAAATTTCCACTTATGTATTAAATTTATTTCGTTTATACAGAAGTAATTAGATCACTTTTTTTCCATAGGATTCCCGATCTATTAAAAATCACACTTAACTAAGTTTTTTTTTTCACTCTTTTTTTTTAAGAATTTCTTACAAGGGACCAATTGTCATATTATTTTTACATGTAGCATAATATAATTTATGTATTTATTTATCTTTGTATATTTTTGGGTCACTGCAGTTAGGTAATTAATTTTATCGGGTGTATAATATAAACATTAGTAGTGTAAATGTCCGTTCCAAAAGTTACGCAATTACCCTGCTGGTTAAGTAGGGGCGTGTAGTCATTATCGTCTCCAAACCGTTATGACTGAAGTATGTTTTCTTTTTCATCATTATTATAAACTAACCTTTCAGTAAATTTCACCAAATCAACAGCAGAGCGCAAGTCGCGTTGAAAAACACAGCTGATCGCTTGAGTAACGTTACGAATAGAAAATAATAAGTTTGTATGCAATGGGATCACGTTTCTCGGCAGCTGACATCAACAATTCTTGTATGGAACATTGACAGTTGAGTTGTTCCAACGCTCATTCGAAAACGTACACTTCTACCACTAAAAACTGCATTGCATTTTAAGATTGCATTACCCCGCTAAAACCGGAAACTAGGCAATCCTAGTCAAAACTTGCGTCCGGCGCTGTATTCCCTTACCGGATGCTAATGGCGTGCGCCATTAATGCTTTATCACTTCCGCTAGCCTGAGCTTGCACTGCACCATTAATTTTACACCCAAAATTAGTAGACTCATTCTGATAATTTTGAATATGTCTGAATGACCCTCCTATAAAAAGCGTAGTAAATGAGCTTGGAAGCAAACTCGGCATATTTTTTTATCTGTATAATATTCACGACTACGTGATTTTATTAGAATTAACTAAGAAATTTCAGGCAAACTGGTGGAAATCGGGTTGTCAGGACGCTCCGCCACTGGTACGTAGTCAAGATCTCGCCAGCACCATCTCCTTCGTAAAATTGACACTTAATTCAATCGGTTTATCTTGGAAAATGGTTTGTGCATCTCTCTCAATCTCTTCAACAGTCTTCTTTAATATAGTCGCAAAATCATGGGTATCAGCCATTTCTTTGATATTATCACAAATATGCAATATCGGACGTCGTGCCCTGGAAATTAAAAGAAAAAATAATAAATACTCCTGTAAGTTGCACTAGTTTTCTTTTTCATGATAACTCAATTTTTCGTACCAAAAAAGTTTTTGTGTATTTTACAAGTTTTTACCAAAATGGATTTCTAATTACGATTCTGATGTTACCCGCTAGGAGTTCACATTTTTTTTGTTTCTTAGACATACAGTGCATAAAAATTATAAAAGTGTTTGTTTAGTTAATTCTAGTTGTATTTATTTTTGGGACTCTCACTGGAAACCAGCGTAACGGCCCGTGAATTGGTTAATCTTTCCCCGTGTGGTGGTGGGTTAGTTCACCACTGACATTCTTCCCGAGGGTGTCGTTCGACTATGGGAGCGGGTTGAAATGTGTTGTGGGCGATGGGCTGGCAACCTCATCACTGCAAAATCACATTTTACCAGACATCGAATCACAAAACAGACACCGTTTTTTGATTCTTCCTTACACTCTTACACATACCGGCAAGCACCAATACGCTTACCGCTCGTACTGTCAAAGTGCAATAGAGATGCACAGATAGAAAACTCGATACTCGTTAGCGTAAGCCGTCATTGTCAAACTCATGATAAGCGTACTGGTGTTTGGTAATGGTACCTATAGCTTGCTTGTAACGGGGATTAGAACTCTAGGAACCCTACGTAGACCTGACGACACCCTCACCAACTCGCCGGAGGAAACAGAGCGCGTCCTGGTTCAGACGCATTTCCCGGACTGCGTGATATCGAGTCCCACCAGGCAACTGGATGAGGTAACCACCCCCACAGAGGAGGGGTGGAGACTGGCCAGCCAGGTAATAACCCCACAGAGAACACAATGGGCCATTGACAGCTTTGACTCCTACAAATCACCAGGGCCAGATGGAATCTTCCCCGCCCTATTAAAATGGGGAGGGGCGCTGCTGACGCATAGACTTACCGTCGTCCTGGGCGCCTGTCTAGCACACACGTTTGTGCCTAGGCAATGGAGAGAAGTCAAAGTTATCTTCATACCGAAACCAGGTAAAGGAGATTACAAGGACCCCAAATCCTTTAGACCAATCAGCCTAACCTCCTTCCTGCTGAAGACGTTGGAAAGGCTGTGTGACAGACATCTGAGGGAGAGAGCACTGGTGGAGGTGCCTCTGCATCAGAACCAACATGCCTACAGTTCAGGTAAATCAACAGAGTCTGCGCTTCATGCGGTGGTTACCAAGGCTGAAGCTGCGATCAAAAACAAGTCAATGTGTCTAGGCACCTTCATTGACATCGAGGGAGCCTTCGACAAGACTAAATTCACCAGCATAACCGCAGCACTGGTAAGGCACGGAGTGAGTGAGGTTATGACGAAATGGATAAACAACATGTTGAGTCAAAGAGTCATCAGGCTCGGGGAAGACAAAACAAAGCAGGCAAGGGTAGCGAAGGGGTGCACCCAGGGAGGCGTCCTCTCGCCACTACTTTGGAACATGGTGGTAAACGACTTAATCACTAAGTTGAACAACAGTCATCACTACACCATCGGGTATGCTGACGACATAGCAATACTCACAAGTGGCATCCACGCAGGTACAGTGTGCGACGTCACCCGTTCCGCACTCACCATAGTGGAACGCTGGTGCAACGACAATGAACTTACAGTCAACCCTAGGAAGACGGAGCTGGTAATGTTCACCTACAAACGGAATCTGGGGACCTACCGCTTACCCAGACTGTTCAATACAGAGCTCCAATTGTCAGCAGAGGTAAAGTATTTGGGTGTAATACTAGATGCCAAACTTAACTGGAGCAGCCACCTTGACAAGAAAATCCAAAAAGCAACAGTCGCGTTCTGGCAATGCCGTAGAATGGTAGGTAGGACTTGGGGACTAAACCCCAGGATCACTCTATGGCTCTACCAGGCGATAATTCGACCAATCGTAAGCTACGGAGCCGTGGTATGGTGGCCTCGCACCACACTAACCACGGTCGAAGCTAAACTACAACGCCTCCAGAGACTGGCCTGCATGGCGGTTAGTGGCTGCATGAGGACCACACCGACTGCAGCCCTGGAAGCCATCATGGACATTCCGCCGCTACACCTCTTTATCAGGCAAGAAGCCCTGGCGTCAGCCATACGGCTCAAAAAACAGCATCTCTGGAGACCGCCCAGGGTTCCACACACCGAGATACTCTACGAGGCTGTAGGTAGGGAACCCCTTATAGAGGCAACAATCGACATCATTCCTAAACAGTTCGTCTTCGACAAGAAGTACAAAATCGAACTATACGAAACCCTCCAGGAAGGACTTAACCCCAGGGAGTTAAGAATATTCACGGATGGGTCCAAGACAAGGTCAGGCACCGAATCAGGAGTGTTCTTGGAGGACCTAAACATACGAATCTCGACACCATTAGGAATCCATAACTCAGTCTTCCAGGCAGAGTGTATGGGTATTATAATGGCCGCTCATGCAATCGCTTCCAGGGAGGTAAGAGGATATCCCATCCGCATACTTTCCGACAGTCGATCTGTACTACAAGCCCTGCAAAGTCATACAACAACGTCTGGGCTGATACACGAGTTCCACAAAATTCTATCAGAGGTATGTACCAACTGCGACATAACCTTGCAATGGATCAAAGGGCACAGCAACTCACGCGGTAACGACGCAGCGGATGCACTGGCTAGAGAAGGCTCAGAATCAGAAGCCATAGGACCGGAACCCACGATCCCTCTACCCCCTGCATGGCTGCGAAGCACACTGCGACTAAACACCAAGGTAGAACACCAAAAAATTTGGAACACCCTAGGCACCTGCAGGCAAACCAGGGAGGCCCTCCCGACAATCAACCCCGGATTTTCAAGGAAGCTAAAACAGCTAAAGAGGCCGGCACTCCGTCTCTTGACAGGCGCCATAACTGGTCATGCACTATTAAACAAACACCTTTTCACCTTAGGTGTTACAGACAGTCCTCTCTGCAGAGCCTGCATGGAAGAGGAAGAGACAGCCGCCCACGTCATCCTGACGTGCCCTGGGGTGGCAGTACACCGGGCAAAACACCTCGGAACACCGGAGTCACTACCGGAGGCCGTCGGCAACATAAAGGGTCTGCTAGGCTTCCTGGTGGAACTCGGCTGGCACGAATAGTAGTAGTGCCAATACCCACACGCAAAATAGGCGCAGATATGTCGTCGAGTTGCGGAAACCCAGCCCGCGTACACCTATAATCTATAACCTATAACGGGCACAGATAAGCGTACGAAAAACCATAGAATGCGTACAAGTTTCTAAGCGAACACGTGCCTAAAATCCGGTGCGCATACCGCATGTTCGAACTAAACGGCTGCCTGGCATTGGTTTGACACCCCGCCAATTTAGACATAATTTAGCGTAATTTAGACTTCTATGGTTTTGTCGATGACACAGATGTAATTGTTTTGATGAATACTAACATCATTTGATGATCGATAGTTGGCAAGTGAAGGCCTATGATATCTTGATGCTCTCCCAAAGGTATCGAAAGCCGACCACCGCTCTCCGCGGATATGATTCGATTCGCCTGCAAATAAATAGGATGCTATTAAAATAAGGGTGGGGAGGACTTTTTTTAATCTCCCTATCTGTTGCACTTGGTTCTCTATTGTATGGGCGAAAAATATTTCCAAAAGCGTCACTTCCCAAAACTTTTTTCCCAAATGTTCATTTGGCAAAAAATCACTAGTCAAATGATTGTTTCGCATTTTATCACTTGGCATTATCTCCTATGGCAAAATATTACTTCACAAATTATTGTTTTGCAAAGTATTATATAGTCAAGTTTCATTTGGTCAAACGTATTATTTGGCATAACATTTGTTTTCCAAATTATTGCATGGCATACGATTTATATTCTAATTGTGTAGTGCACACGAAATGTATTTGAGTGAGATTACATATTTTGCTAAGCAGGTAGATAACATACAAATTATTACAAGGACTATTATTTCAAATTAAAATAGTTTGCATACACCATTATCCAGCAATTATTTTAACCAACCTTATACCTAACCTAACCGCCAGCGTGTCGACGTCACCCCGCTTCGCGGGGTACCTTTTTCCGCTCTGAGGGACACAAGTGAACCCTAACCTAACCTACTTATAAAACAATTGTTACGGTCGTTTGTTTTTTTACGCTTCTTCTGGCTGCCCTTGAATTAGACGCCCTACCGCGAAACGAAAACGAATTTCGTTCGTGTATCTCTCTCTATTGCACTTGCTAGTTCGAGCGGCAGAGACGGAAATACTCAAACGAAGACGAAGTTCGTTTTCAGCCCCTCAGTTGTTGTTTGTTCTTGGAATGTTGTATAAAATTTCGAACAAATGTAATTCGCTGTTTCGGTATTCTGACATTTAAAATTCATACATAATGAATCATTTGCCAAATAACATTCCCTGTTTCCATTCCATGAAATAATAAAAATTGGAATGATCTGGTTATGAAATAAAATTACACCAAACAATACTTTTTCAAATATTTGCCTAAGTTATGCTATGTGAAGTGTGCGCAATGAAAATTTGAGCAAATGTTTTGTTTGGAAAATAATATTACCCAAAAAAAAGTGTTTGCTTAATAAACTTTTATCTTTGTATCACTGGACAAAGCAAAATGGTACCATATGATATTTTGACCAAATGAACAAAGTGCGAAACAAAAATGTGCTATTTGTTCGTTTGGGAAATGAAACTATTGCCATAAGTTTTGTGCGAAGTGAAATTTGGCGAAAAATATTTTGCAGGATACCGTTGCACTTGCTAACTTAAATGACGGACAGGGACGTATATCATAACTTGATTTTTAACCGTCTTAGAGCCGAAGCCCACTTAAAATATCCAAAAAGGTACCAATCATTCGTGACAAAAATTGTTAAGCATTTAGCATAAGAAGGTAATTAAAAATTATTTTTTTCAAAATGAAATGAAAAATTGAAAAATTTAATGCTCCGAGCCGGATTCGAACTGCGATTAGCAGCGTTACTGCTTAAAAAAAAAACAAATATTAAGGTAATTAAGTTTAAAAAATCCTGTATGGCGCGCGGTGCGAAGTTCATTCACCTGAAGTTCGTACCTATCTGCAAAAGATGGTGGCTAGCGATCACTGCGGTCACTCGGCTGGATGATTAAATCAATATTAATGCAAAAAAACAATACATAAAATACCCAAAAAAAAAAAACTTTTTTTAAGTTCTTTGTAATGTATACATTATCTGGGCTTCGGCTCTAAGATAGTTAAAAAACACGTTGCATACGAACGAAGTTTTTTTTCGCGATAGGATAGCCCCTGTGAACAAGAAAGGACAGCGGTGCGCTGCTTATTATTTTCCAACGAGTGTGCCATTGATACGTTTTACCTATAAAATTATGCACGAAATTTTTATTTTTTGGACTGTATGCAGGATTTACTACGACAAACAAGGGCTTTATTGTAATAATTATAGTGTACACGCTGCTTGTGCAAGGACCAGACACTTCCTGTTTCGCTTCAGGAACTATTATCATCAACCTCAAATCATCATCATCATCATATCAGCCGAAAGACGTCCACTGCTGGACATCGGCCTCCCCCAAAGAGTGCCAAAGTGATCGCGGTCCTGCGCCACCCGCATCCAGTGGACTCCCGCAACCTTTACCAGGTCATCAGTCTACCTTGTGGGGGGCCTACCCACGCCGCGCCTTCCGGTACGCGGTCGCCACTCGAGAACCTTTCCACCCCAACGGCCATTGGTTCTACGTGCTATGTGCCCTGCCCACTGCCACTTAAGTTTAGCGATTCGGAGGGCTATATATGGCCCTCTCCATTGCCTTTTGGGTGACTTTGAGATTTCTTATCAGGCCCATAGTAAGCGACCACGTTTCAGTGCCATATATCATCACTGGCAACACACACTGGCATAGGGCAGAGCCAGCTCGCGAAGTTAAAAACTGAAGATGGTAGAATCGTTTCTTCTAAACCTGAGATAGAGCGCTTTTACGGACAGCTATACACGGCAACGCGCAGACCCGAAGTTCGTCAGGCGGAATACCCTATAGCTAGACTAACCCGACACTATACCGACGACATCCCGGACATCAGCCTGTACGAGATTGTAATGGCTCTTAAGCAGCTCAAAAACAACAAGGCACCCGGTGAAGACGGAATAACAGCCGAACTTCTAACGGCGGGTGGAAAACCGGTCCTTACGGCCCTTCAGAAGTTGTTCAATTCCGTCTTACTGGAAGGGAAAACTCCGAAGGCATGGAACGGAGGGGTGGTGGTGCTGTTCTTCAAAAAGGGTGATAACACTCTGCTGAAGAACTACAGACCATCTCACTTCTGAGCCATGTCTATAAGCTGTTTTCGAGGGTCATTACAAACCGTCTCGTACGCAAGCTAGATGACTTCCAGCCTCCCGAACAAGCCGGTTTCCGACGAGGCTTTAGTACCGTAGATCACATCCATACGCTTCGTCAGGTTATACAGAAGACCGAGGAGTATAACCTGCCCCTCTGCTTGGCGTTCGTGGACTACGAGAAAGCCTTCAATTCCATTGAAACCTGGGCTGTACCACAGTCTCTCCAGCGGTGCCAACCTCAAATAAAGATGGTAAATTGAATAGTAATCAACTAATCATAATTTAAAAACTACGAAAGCTATAATATTTTGTTCATGCACATAAATTGAGATAGGTAATTTTGGCTTATCTGTTAAAAAAGGTAGTATGAACACCCATTATTTTGAGTTCAAACTTTCGTGACACATGTAAAAAAATACAAATAATTAGGTACCCATATTTATATTACGAGCCAACATTACACCTGGGCATACGTACTTAAAATTGTCATATAGGCATTGACCAAAATTGGGTTCCATTGTTTTTTTTTTTACTGGAGATATTTTTATGTAACTTGATTACTTGTATTGGAAATTCCCTCAGTAGCTAAAAATAACTGAAATTTAATTTTGATCCATTTATTTACCTCAGTAATGTATATCTTGGGTTTAGCGAGCAGTGTAGCATTTAAATCGTCAGTAAAGTGACGCAAAATAATTGATTCAGAAAATCTGCCATCCAATACCGACAGTTGTCCCATAGCTCCTTCGAATGCGAGGACAACCACTGCTACTGCTCCGTACTGGGTGAAATCCTGCTGAAAAACTGGAAGACAAAAGTTAGTTAAAAGAAGTTTGAAATGTTTATAATTTTTAACACTCGTTCGAAAATTGAATCATTAAGCACGCAGGTACATTACATTGCATATTTCAGAAAAAAACATGTGTCGGCTTGGCTACTATAGGATGACTATTAACAATAATTATTTTGAGTTAGGAAAAATTGTTTGCGACAACAAACCCCGGCGCAGTAAAAAAAAACTATCGTAACAATTTTACTATTGCTATATAGGCTGATAATTATGCTGAAAGCTTTTATGCCCGATAAATTTATGACATTTACTATTTATGCTCTCAAATATTATGGCTATTAAATGTATGCGAACTAATTTATGACTATTGTCGTTTATGCGTAATGGTGATTATGACACAAGTAGTTATGCCTATCGGCCTTATGGCTACAAATATTATACAACCCGATATGGACACTAATAAAACATTTATCGATACGAAACGTCAATTTAGTATGTTTTTTTTTAAATATAAACCGCACGACATGTGATCTCGAGTGATATGAGTATAGGTACTTCATTCGTTTGTGTACGATTAAAAAAACCATTCGTCATGACGAATTGCCGCCATTGCTGTTGTCATTTTTTGTTGGTTATTTGCTGTTACTTACCAACTTATAATATGCGTGTAGAAAAAGTAGTGTATGCAACTGTACATAATGAGGCCTTAAAACACTCGTGTATTGTGAAACTCTTGCGCTGGTTTCATAAAACCACACTCGTATTTTAAAGCCTCTCATTATGGATCAGTCGCATAAACGACTGTTATTGCACTCCTCACGCAAACAAAGCAGTTAGAAAGGGAAACAATACGATAACATGTAAAGGTAGACAACATGCGGCTTTATCGTTGAAGAGTGATCTCTTCCAGGCAGATATCTCTATTAGATTATGTAACTCTATTTGTATGTAATAAAAGAGTGACAGCTGGTAACTACAGCTATAAAAGGGGGCTACTTCATATCTAAGCAGATAATCATATTTTCTCACTATTAAGTATAAATATGTAAATTTACTATTTACTGATACCAGTAAGTAGGTAAGTTAAGTAAGGAAACTATAGGTCTAGTTTAATATAATACTTTTCATTGTTAAAATGTATTTTGTAAATGACCGTTTGTTTCAAAATAAAAAAAACATGTACCTATATTCAAGATAAATAAATTATATCATTATAATCTGCACCAAGTATCATGTGAATCCTTTTAGTAATTATTATTAAAGTAAATAAAACATATATATATTTTTCTGACTTATTTTTAGTGTCAAGAATCGAAAGGTGATGCCTTGTTCGAATTATAAAAAAAAAAAAAGAAATAAGCATTCTCTAAAACACTATTATCATAATCACTTTTTGCATCAACCTGTATTATATAATAATGTGATGCACACATAGACGTTATCATTCACTCGTTCAATGATTTCGTGCCAGCTTTCGTGAATCGACCTTGTACTTCACATCATAATTTTACTTTTATTCTATAAGACCATGGTACTATTTTTATAGGAACATGGGGCTAAGGGGGTTCAGGACTTTGGAAACCTATAAACAAAACTGCCACTAAGCTCATTTGGCTCATTGCCTCAAGACGGCAGCGCGTTCACACGTCTTAATGAATATAAATTTGTGTTAGAGTTACGCCTGATTTGTCGCTATGTAATTCATTTAATAGCCCGTCTTCAACGAGATGGAGCGAAGGAGTGAGAGGAATTTTAGCGTGTTATTGTTTGTAAGATGATGGAAGTAGTAGCATGTTCTGCGAATATCATGTGTTAAGAATATGATATTCGTCCATGCGTGTGGAGGGAGGTATCTCCAAAAGAGTATGAGAGAAAAAAAAAAACTACGACGGAGCGGCAACTATTCCATCCCAAATCGGTATCAAACTTACAAAGTAAATATTACCTGCAAATACAGCGACCATATAATCCGCTTATAACAACGCATCTGAAGCAAGGCTACTTGCATCACGATTGCAAATGTTTTTATGACTGCATTATGTTGGCCTTACAATGTCACCTGTTTATATTCGTACTCGTTATAAACATAGCTTTGCTTTGTTAGCGACATTCGTACAATGGCATCGCGACTATTAATCAGCGAAATTGGAGATTCCTGAGAACAAGAAATGTAGATACAGATTTTCTTTTAAGGATTGATAAACAAAAAATGTGACAGTCGGGATGTTGCTAACCAACCGCGCAAATTTTACTGCGCCGATTTGGAGCACCGATGAAAACAGAACGCGATTATACGAGTATATTTTTTTTCTCAAACATGCTCTGAAATGTATGCGTTAATATCACGAAATCAAGACAAGAAGTTTCTTGTTTATGGCTCCCTACATTATACGCCAAGAAGTAATGTATAAAAACTCTAACTAAAAACATTATTGTCCGCTACTCTAACTTTTAAAATTTGCTTACTAATATTAAACTGACCAAGGAAAAATTACATACTGCCAACCACCACTAGACTATGTAAACAACAATACTTGCGACATTTAAAAAAAACTAAATCTATTGTACTATACTTATGTGCGGTTAAACATGGTGCTCGAACGTCTTGTTCAAATGGCATGTTTAAAAAATAAAAAAGGCGGCAAAATACACAATTGTTTTCTGAACTTTCGTTCTGATTGTAATTTCAACGAACTATTATTTAATTGATTACCGTTTTTTAATTTTAATTTTAATATTTCCTCACCTCGTTTGAGAAAAGCACTATACAATCCTCGGCCGGAACATTGCTGGACTTGTTGTATGCAGCCTCGTCTACGACTCGGCCGTCTACCCCAAGCTCGTCCAGCAATCCCTTACTTCACGGCCTCTGCAGTAATGTACTATTCTCGGGGGACAATCTCACATATTCCCACCTAGTCCCAAACTAAGCAAAGCTTGTACTAAATATGAGCACTAAGCGACGATATAGGTACATATTTATAAAGATAAATACATACTTAATTATATAGAACATGACTTAGGGACAAATAATCCTGCTCATCACACAAATAAATGCCCTTACCGGGATTCGAACTCACGACCTCCAGTGTCGTAGGCAGGGTCACTACCAACTAGGCTAAAATAGTCATCGAGCATTTTTGTAATTTGGATGAAAACAAAATTGACATTATCTCGTTAGCATGGAAGTTTACTCAGATAAAGTCTACCGGTAAATACTGACTTAAAAAGGAAAATAAAAGTACAAAGATCGATACAAGAAGCAAAAGGATACTTTCGAGCAGAACAATTAGCGCAGCGGTTACGGAAAGGTACTAATATGCCGCAGACCGTTAATCTAAGGAAGCGTCCGATTGTCTATTGGCTCTTCTTTGTATCAATGGTACACTGAAAAGTTAAGTTGTCTTTATAATCCGACTAAAATGAACATCTTCATCTTTTCGGATGAGGGCGTTCGATCCAGAGGCGTTTGTAGGATTGCTTGTAGGTACAGTAATATTTGTAAATTCTTGAACAGAGTTTTCTGGACAAAAGTCCTGATGCTCTGTCAAATGCTTATTCTGTGTCGACACGCCTATGCCATTGTGCTTATTTCTAGAATACGAGTATTTGCGCCGCGCCTGACCGTGTGTCAAAAGACTTTGAGAAATTGTGTGGACAACCTTGTTGTGACATTGAGCTCCTCTAAGACAGTTGTTGTACAGCACGGACATAGAGAATCACAAATAAGTCATAAAACCGGTATATTACTTTATGGTCGTTTTATAATTTAATTGACGACGTCAAGCGTTAAACGATGATTCAGTTTACCTTGATTGAGACATACTTCTTGGCCTGGGGCGGTATTCATTATTCAAATGTGTAATAATATCGCTAGTTTTATGCTATCATATAGGTCTCACTTTTGATCCGCCGTTATCATTAAAACGACGTGGATATTATGGCAAATCAACGCCGCTGTTCACACGCTACCGTATAGTCGTCATTTGTATGTAAGTCTCTCTTTGTTATTCGTTAATACGAAATAAAACATAATTTTTGACATAGAGATTGTTTTATTTTTGATAATTTTTACATTAATTTAATATACTTACTTATAGCGATCAAAAATTGTATCAGGGGGCACAGCCATTTTATAATGATTATCGGACAGGTAATGTGAAAAAAACATTTCTCATTTTGCCGTAGTTTCTACGTTTAAATGTTTTTTCTTCCGCCCAATCAACATAAAATACCTATTTTATGAACCATTAACATGTCATGCTGTTATTATTATTTAAACGTTAATTAAAAATAAACGCATAGTCGCGGGACCCTTCAGCAAAGTATCTACGTCGCCGACTGACGGTTAGTTTTACCGGTATTGGCGTCCAGCCAACAAAAGACTTTATTGTGTGAGGTAATTATCAATTTGTGAAAAACTTATGGAATAATTTAACACGGGAATGCGGTATTTTGTACTTTATCAAGAGTTTAAGTACCAATGTCGCCCAGAAATCGTTAAGCTCGTAACTTACGTGTACCTACACAACTTTGTTGTTTTTACTTTATAGTCATGTTGTGTTAAACACATGATTTACGTCATGTTTGAGACGTGAAGAAAAAATGATCCACTTGTCTCTTTCTGGCACAATCGGATTAAAAACTAAGAATGCATTATCAGTATTGTGCAGTTTTTTTCACGCTCCAACGAAAAGGAGTGTCATGTTTTTGAGACAAGTGTTTTGGGCAAAAGTTCGATTTAACTAAATCCACGGTATAGCACTGTAGATAAAACCTGTTTTACATCCTCCTTGTACCAAATTTAATAACCTCCTATCATAGTTTTATTTCTTACATATATATTTCTGTATTATTATTTGGAATGTTAAAACTCGAATCAATAAAAGGGCCACTTAACATTATAATTTAAATGTTAAAACGATTTTTTTAATAGCTCTTGTATAATATTTGGTCCTAGCCCAAATTTTTTATACACTCACGGTCAAAAATTTCGGGTCGTCCTAAATTATATAACCGTAATAGGTTTTATTAAATATTTAACACTAGTTTTATTTACTTAATATACTATTATTTATAATACCCAACTGTATTAGCAATATCCGGGATTCTATTATAAAAATCTCTGTATCCAAAAATTAAGATTTTTGCTATATCTCTCTCCGTTAACGTTGTTTTTCTCATGGGTTTTTACGAGTCCGATTTAAACCTGGTAACGTTATTTATGTTAATTACCTACTTTTTTGTAGTTTAGATGTAAAATTAAATAAAAATTGACATATTCTTTGTTTCATATTAATTAAAAGGTTTTTTTAGGAAATGTGACGGTATTTTACCGACCCGTATTCTTTGTCCGCGAGTAATATACATACATACATAATAGTATAAGTATTATGTTAGTTGGGGAATAAATACCCAGCAGCCGAAAAATCTGCCAAAACCAAGTGTCATAAATTCATAATACTGACTCGGCATTTTAAATTGTACATCAGTGAGGAAGGTATGTATGCAAATATAATGAGACGGGTTACACACGTCATTAAGGTTGAATATCGCTCGACAATTTACTCGCGATATGCCAGCGCGCATCGTTTAAACTTTACCATTTGCAAAGTTTGTTTGGACGTGCGATGAACGAGCTCTACGCGGGCACAGACGCACACACGAATGATAAAAAAGCTGCGATGGTTAGAAACAAGCATACGGGCTGCCTGATGTTTAGAAATGGCCATTATTATTCTAAAATGAATCTTGATTTATGTAATGAAATAAATACTTTGTATAGCTATTAAGTTTTGTACTGTATTATAACGTATTGTTGTTGTTGCGAGTAATGATCAAATGCAGTATTTCTCTCCTCTTTCATTCTGAAACGCGTGAATATCGGATGACATCTCAACAAGAAACAAACATAAATGTTTGCCAAGAGGATAAGTCTCTCGCTGTTTACGATGTACGACGCATTTATGCTATTAATCAATAATATTTCTATGTAATATTAACGAATATTTTTATTACGAGTAGTATGCCTTACACGATCTCATACCGAGGTAATTGAAAAACCCTTGAAATTAATGATTTAAGATATATTTTTGAGCTTACGAATCCTAAGTCTAATGGTTAGTATAATCGAAGATTCAACACATATTCCTTCAGGGCTGATCGCACGTGATATCCAATTTAAATAGCTCATCACGCAAAATATAGTCTGGCATAAAAGTCTGGCAAATAATAGGGACGCGGGTGCCACTATGGCTCATATGGCAACACGAATAGTATGACCTAGAGATTTTGATCGTTCACTTTTTATTATGAAATTATTTAAATTTGGTACCTAATACAGAAAAAAAAAGTACGATATATAATCAATAATTCCAGCAGTTCATCATTGACCAATTCCGACAAAAATGATTCCGGCTTGATATTTCGCAGGAAATCGCTTAGTATACATTATAAATTGCTTCCCGATCGGAACCGCGTATTGTCTTGCTCAATGTATGGTTTTTTTTTGCATTTGAATGCAAAAAAATCAGCGAAATTTACTAAATACAGTAAAATTACAACACAAACACAATAAGTCTAATAGCTTATGACAAGTTTAACGAAGTGTCGAAAGTCGTGTTGCGCAGGGTCAAAAATAGTTCAGTTTCTGGACTTGTTTGCCAAGCTGTAAGGCAAAAAGTATGTCAGGTACTGTTAAACATGAGGAAAAAGGTAAAAAGTGCCTCTTGGGTTGCTCCTTGATGCAGGGCTTAGTGAGAAAATTTGCATTGAGTGTCTCTTCTGTTGAGTTTTTTAGAAAGAACGGGTTCTTATTAGTTTCGTGTGATGACGCCATGTTTAGTTTGGTGTTTATTGCATTGAAACCAAAGGAGTTTTAAGGGTTAAGTAGCCAACATGGCATCGGAATCCTCATTATTAATGACGATTCATTTTAGCATCAGAGGGGCAACGAGGACAAACTCAACTGTCATTTTCCCTTACATAACATTGGTTGTATTGAATTATGGAATAAAATATGATTGATACAGATCAATCTGTATCCATCACATATATTCATCATAGCTAATATTTGTTAATGAATACAAATATTTCTTACACGAAAATGTATGGTTTTTGAGTATTTCCAAAAAAATATCATGTCGTGTTGTTATTTCGAACATTCGTATTAGTTTGTAAAAAGGGCTTAGGCAGCCCTAGTGTAGTGAAAGAAGCCTTTTCCAAGGACCATATGACATTTAGTTTCATAATGATGTAAAGCAGACTTTGTATAGTCAGCGTCATATAGTACAACAACGTCACATACGTCAGTAGGTACCTACACGTCTTTATTATTGTAAGAATATTAGGCTACTCTAGATGCTACTAACTATATGACGCTGACTGTACGGAAAAAACTTTTTGTAGAATTTATATCTTAACCCAATGTGCCTACTCAATTAAAGACAATGTTTTTAGATTAAAAATAATAGTTAAGAATATCCAAAGAGGTCCAAATCCTCTCACGTTTATGGGTATCCCAACAGTATTCAATTTAATCAGAACATTCTTAATTTTTAATACAACACGATAAAGCAAGTTTAATGCAATTTTTAATGAATTTTGTAACCTATAATGTCGTCTGGCAGTGCTTTTAATGTTAACGTTATCCTGAGTACGTGTGTGTGATTTATTTGCGTAACACAAAATAACCATTTTTTGCTCGTAAACAGCGATCCAATATAGCGATAGATTTTTAAAAGCTTCTCTACTGTCTATTTTAGTAAGTGCCGTGCCGTCGTTCAAAGTTGTCAAAGTGGTTGCCATCAAATATTAGGTTAATATTTTGTTTAGAGATTGCATTTTTATCTGACTACGGACATTCGGAGCTGTTTATATGTTTGTATCTACGTATGTCCCACCGTAGCGTGCTGAACCGATTTATATGAAGAGGTATACAATCGATCAGCAAATTATGCTCCATTTGACATTTTTTGTAGCAAATAATACCTTTTTTTCAGTTACTTTTCCGTAGTCGGGTATTTTTATGTTTATGCTTGTCCCATATGTTTACAAGGATTTTACTCTGAACTGTACATCAGGTGTTTAGCTACAACTCATATGTAGCTGAACACTTGACGATGTAGACCTTGTCGCTTACCTCCGTTTGAAAATTTCGTTGGGCAGTTTGAACATGACGTTTAGAAGAAAGAATGAATGAATTAATGAACCTGTGAAAATGACCTCAATCGGTTTATTAAAGGCTTATTATTTTCGCGGCGACAGAAAAATTAAAGAGCAGCAAACTATTTGCAACTAAAATAATAACTTGTCAGCGACTAAATATTTTGGCAATCATTTATATTAAATGAGCTTTAAACTAAGGATATTTTAAAATTCAAATAATGGCAGCTACTTTAAGGTAGCAGAAATAATAAACAAGATTACTCAAATCATAGGCGAGGTACTATAAATAATGACTTGGCGACTAATATTAGCAGAAGGATAACAAACTTTATATTAGTGGCAACTACAGGTCTCCATCTAAAAAAGCATTTTGGGCTTTGATTTGCTGGCAGCTTAAATATTAAAATGGGTACTGTATAAAAGTAATGGGTAGTTATTTTTTTAGTTTTCGAAACCATAATTTAATGAAAACGGCGATAAGCCGCGGATAGGTTAGAAGACGGAAGCGGGAGCTTTGCTCCCGCTTTCGTCTTCGCGGTTATTTTTTTTATAAAAGAGCGGAAAAACCAGCAAATTAACAAAGATGAATCCGAATGCATGTTTAGTATGGCGTTTAAATATTATTTATACGGGCCCAAATTATTATTTATACATGCAATTTTCAACTTTGATTAAAGCTCTTAAAGTGTCGCACAAAGTATTTTTTTTATGACCTTGATTTATTTTATATGCAATCTCCATTGAACAATTAGAGTAGGCCATTTTCAACTTTTTATCCGCTGTCATGTTTCCGCTTAATTAGATAATTCAGTCGCCAAAACAATAACTCGATGCTAGTTTATATTGAAACAAAGCCGAAAATTGATTACTTAGCTGCTACTTTTTACTTTATACTAGACTCCGCAATTAGTCGCCAACTTATTATTTTTGCTACCCCCTTTAATTTTTTATAAATCCCTAAATCAGATTAATTTGTCGCCGCGTTAAATACATGCCTTTATTAAATGCTGAGGATACTGACCTCACAGGTTTTCGGAACAAAGAGCTGTCGCGTTCCCGGACTGGAGCTACTAAAAACCTCGTGGAAAGGCGTTTAGACTTTTCCAGGCTCGTCCATCGCGTTAGTCTGAAGTCCTATAGCTTATGACTCAGTTCATTAATGCAGTGACCGCGTATTTACGCGAATGCATCGTAACACCGCAAGATGCTATTATACTAAACGTGCTGCATTGGAATTATTTTGATATTCTTCGTTCTCTCTGGAGGTGATGAGGTTGAACCCCGCTTGTAAAACTGAGTTTTCTCAATATGTACGAAATGTCATTTGATATTTAACAGTATTTTTTTCTGTGGAAACCAGTGTAAGCCCAATGAGGTCTAGATTCCCTCTGGTTTTGAACGGTTGGCAGTCACTTTCGTTAAACTACTGCTAAAAGCGGACCCTAAGCTCGGTTAGGTCACTAACGGGTAAAACGCTAGGAGAATACATAATTCCACCTCTCTCGCTCCCATGCGCGACAAGTTGACGTGTGTGAAAGAGTGCGCGTGACAATTAAAGCTGACTCCAATTACATAAATTCAGTTGAACAGACCCAAGGCCTAACCACGTTGAAACGTTGCCAAGTACCAAGTACATTGGGTGGTATCCATCAAAAGGATCAAGTCAGCTTTGTCCTGCCAACATTGGTCACTTGGCTTGCAGATCCTACTCATACATCATATCTAACGGATGAAACTGTTCTTTATTCAATTTGATTCCTGATTTTTTTTCGAAGTTGCCAATGCTTTGACCTCTTGACACTACGAGTCACTACCTACCCCTCGGTTAAATCAATTGCTTCTGTGCTGTGTCCAATATACAAAAACAGAAATCAGTTGGAAAAAAATGGAGTAGGTAGTTACTCCACCTACTCGAGCTAACCTATCTATATGATTATGATACCGACCAACTCAAATTGGTGGGTATAAACTATTTCGAATGGATTTTTTCAAAAAGTGACATTTTAGGGCCGAGTTTTTTTAAATGAAATGTTTAAAGCCTTCTGAACAACTTTTGTTATTGCAAAATATCCATTATGATGCATAGTTTATGAGAAAAAAAATGTTTGTTATTAAAAATAACACGTATTATTTTACGAAATAAGATCAAGTTAAAACGGGAGCCACTACCAGAATAGTAACTATAAGCCTTAACAAAATGTAAGAAAAATGTTGAAATAGTGTTGCCTTCTACTTATTGGACAAGAAATCATCATCTTGCTAGGCCTTTTTCCCATTTACTTGGGTCGGCCTTCCCTGTTCTTTTCTCCATTCTGCACGATTGAGTGCAAGGTCGGCGTCTATATTAAGATCTTTCAGGTCTCGCTGAACCGTCGTCAGCCAGGTGGCAGGTGGACTTCCGCGTCCTAGCTTCGTCGTTGGAATATCGAGCGCTACCTTAACCATGTAGTCTACTGGGCGCCCCTGTACATGACCGTACCACCTCAGACGTTTTTCCGTCAGCTTTTCTATTATTGGCGCTGCTTTAAAACTACCCCGGATATACACGTTTCTTATCTTGTCCATCATGGTGACACCCGCTGACCAGCGTAACATGCGCATCTCAGTGGTGTGGAGCTTGTTCAGGTGGGGTTTATTTGTAGCCCATTACTCGGATCCGTACAACATCGCTGGTCTTACTACTGTCTTATATACATGACCCTTCACCTTTAGAGGCATTTTTCTATCGCATAGGATGCCTGTGAGTTCTTGCCATTTCATCCAGTCTGTCTGAGTTCTATGGACTACATCGCTGTCAATCTTTTCGTCGTTGCTGAGTACAGAGCTTAAACTTTGTAACAGTTGGCAGGCGATCATAACCTATATAGAATTTGTCATTTTCTGGGTTATTAGCCGTTTTGTCGAACAGAAAGAACATGTGTTCGGTCTTCTTCCGACTGATTTTTAGGCCATCCTTCTAGCGCTTCCATCCAGCTATTCAAAGCGCGTTGAAGGTCAGTCTCAGTCTCTGCTATTAAGGCCACATTATCGGCATATAGATGATAGGGTACAGCCCGTTGGCATTTTCGTGTGAGGTAATCCATCGTGACATTAAAGAGAAGTGGACTAAGTGTGGACCCTGGTGTACACCGACCTTGAGCTTGAAGCTGTCACGCGCACCTGATGAGCAAATCACCTGTGTAGAGACGTCTGTGTACATGACCATAATAAGATCTATATACGACTCTGGGATAAGCTGGGCGCGAAGAGCCTCCCATATAAGGTCGCGTGGTACATGGTCAAACGCCTTCTCAAGGTCGATGAATATCATATGCAGGTTTGTGTTGTTGACTTTGGCTTTCTCAATGAGGATTCTTATAGCCTGAGTAGCGTCAGAGGTGCCCTTTCCATTTACAAACCCTCACTGATTGGGTATGAGCTTCACGATACCATTAAGTCTGCTGTTGATTATCCTCTCCCATAGTTTAAAGGTATGATCCATGAGCTTTATTGCTCGGTAATTCCCACAGTCACGTACGTCGCCTTTTCCTTTGTAAAACGGTATTAAATGACTTCTTTTCCAAGGATCTGGTATTTTCTGTCCTGCCAAAAGTCTGATAAACATCTCGCTTAGCCAGCCGATGCCAGAGTGCCCTATTATGTTTCCAGATCTATTGGAATCTCGACTGGACCTTGGGCTTTGTTGTTTTTCATCTTTCTGATCTCTTTGATGATTTCCTCCGTTGTAACTGCTGTTATTGCTTGGTTTAACTTTCGGGGATTCTTAACATTAAGCAAATGGCGGTAGTACTCTGCCCATCTTTTTCTTATATCATTGTCTTCTGTTAATAGTTTATTGTTTTTATTTGTGATATATTTGGCTGAAGTTATATCTTTGCTGTTATTATTTCGAGCTTTTGCGACTTGATGGATATTGATTTCTGTAGTGGAAGATTCTTATTCTTTGTAAAAGTTAGCATTGGCTTTGGCTCGTGCGCTTGCCACTTCACTTTTTGCGTTGGATTTCTTTCTGTTGTAGTCTGCTTTATCCGCATCATTACCGGTTTCTTTGTGTTTTCTTAAATGCAAACTTCTTGACCTGTACAACATTCAACATCCACCATTTAGTCTCTTTAAAGAAAGAAAGAAAGAAAGAAAGAAAGAAAGAAAGAAAGAAAGAAAGAAAGAAAGAAAGACATTTATTTATGACAAACACATATAACAACAGAGAAATACAAAAAATAGGACGAAAACTGCTTGTCACAAAAGCAGCAAACAGCGTGAAGGGGGCTCTCTTACTCCTGGTTCTCCCTAAATGTGTTTCTGCGGATTTTCTACAGAATGTTTCTAAATCGTTCCACATATCGTTTTCGGTTTCTACCTTTGAAGTGTCTTTTGTGCCAAAGTACGTTTCTATGTTTTGAACGAATCTTGGTCCCGCGGTGGTTTTCAGGGATTTTAACTTAATTTTAGGTATCTGCTTGTTGCTGCACTTAACAGGTTTGGGCAATTCAACAACCAATAAGATCAGCCCTAACTGGCAGGTAGCGACGTCGCGATCGTGCCATCTGCGACGCGCGAATATTACACCGCGTCCTACCCGGCCGATTAATGTTTATCAGTTGCCTGGTTGAGACGGCTATTGTGCGTTAAGTGCCACGTGTGGATATTTGATCAATGCTTTAAATATCGATTTTGTTTTGTTTGAGGTAAAAGCTCACGTCATTGAATTTTGTTTGGATTGGCGGTACAAAAATAATATAATATACTTACCTACCTTTCATTTTTCCATCCTAAAGTTATATATAAACTCACAAAGTAATTAATACACTTCTCTCTGAGCTCGGATGATTGTAAATACAAACATTTAATTAAATTTTTATTTATTTTATTAACAGCATGCATCATAATGTCCATGAGAACGACGTTTATACATTCCTGCATAACTTGAAAACATTTTCATTATAATATTTGACTTAAAAAACGCATCAAAAGAGTTTATACCCACCTTTTTGGGAAGAAACGGGTAAATACGGGTAGATTGGGTAAATACCGGGTAAATACCCGGTATTTACCCATGGGTTTTTACCCACTACCCATCTCTCTATACATAAACATACATACACAATCATACATTTTTACAAATAACACAAATACAAATGTATAGTAAATATATAAATAGTCAGTCAAAAAAAAAGTCAATCAGGGTTCGAGGAGAGACAAATAATGGTCTATAAGAAGATATACTTACATTCCTGACATTTGCTCTCAATTTCACTACAAGTGAGATCAATATGAGTGTTCTCTTCGAACCGAAATCTGCTGAGGGTATCTAAGAGTACGTTCATGTCTTGTGTCGTTGTTTCTTCTACCCGACTACCCGCCGGTGGGTCGCTTCTCATTTGTACAAACATCAACAATGCGTTCTTTTGATATCTAAAATAAATGCAAACAAGATTTATTAATGGTCACAACTTACATGTATTGATTTTTCGTAGTTCTATCCTGTCTTGGTTGCTAACAGTTATTTTGAAAAAAAAAGACCAGGTTGCACTTCGGGAGTGCCGTGCCGGCAGAAGTGAAAACTTGAATATTAGCGTTGTGCAAAAAAAACAAATAAACTGGTGTGATTTTCGTATTTGTATTACCTATTTCAATTAGCACTCTTTTAAAATGTTTTAAACCTATCTAACTAAAAAGTTACTGATGATTTATTGCGTACTTTCCGTTGACCTAGAATTATTCCGGTTTTTTAATTAAGTGCACTTTTAAATTAATGTTTTTCTACCTGTTTAAATCAAAGTACACTTAAAAAAACACCTTTCATTCAGCGATTTTAGCCGTTGCCTTTTTAATTAAACACCCTTTAAAAAAATGTTTGTCTGTGTATCTAAGTTAAAGGACCAAAATTACCTATCTAATTCGTAAGTGATTCGAGCCCTAGTCGTTATTCGAGCTACACCTCTTGCTTCTTCATTTTCATCACTATCACTATCTTCATCATCAGTATCATCACGACTTCCAAAAATACCCGCGCTACTTATGTAAGGAACAGCTAAACTTCTTTTATCCAAACTAGGCCCACCAGTTACGGTATTCATAGTTTTGACCACTGTTTTTGCAACGTATTTCACTGTATCAAACCAAGACGTTATCGGAGTTTTATCTTAGATTATAGTGCAGAAACGGGATTAGATAGCGTCCTCGGCTGACCGCGGTTGGGCACCTATTGATCACATAACATAACACTGCATTTACCGTAAATATCAGTCAAACACGTTATCGTTACAATATCAGGCAACCGAGGCCAAAGGCCGTGCTTAACGTTGAAGTGAAAGACTCGAAACATTCCTTCATAAAGCGCTCTTAATGCACCCTCATGGACGGACACTCATTATCTCCCGGTGTCTTACAAGTGAGGGCGAGCCCCCACGTCTTGCAAGCGAAATTCCAGGCCAAAGTTCCGAAGGTTAGTGGCGAAGTAAGCAAGGCCTTTTCGTTGAAATGTAAGGCCCAAATCAACCCTTCTGAGAACGGCCTTAATGCGAGCAATGACCCCTAAAGACACTCATTATCTTCTGGTGTCTTGCAAGCGAAACTTGAGGACCAAAATCCCGAAGATAAACGGGGAGGCAAGCGAAGAAGAAGCGAAGCGAAGGCTGAGGTTTTCGTAGGAATTAAAGGCCCAAAATATCCCTTAGGGGGCCCTCCTTATGCGCTCACCATAATATTTCAGAAAGTCAGGGGTGTTTTCTACGTTAAACAAATTGATACCATAGATGCCTACTCAATAATCCGCGGAATGCCGTTTTGTCCAAATTGTATACCCACATCCATTGACGTTGGTGGACTATGATAATTCGAGATAAGTATTCAACTCTACCTTCAAACAACTTTTAGATGACCTTTGATTTCATAGCAAATGTAGGAAAGCAGAGATGAAGGTTGCTGGTTTTTCAATATAAACAGCGACGTCGTCAGTGACTGAAGTTCCATTATAATTAGGTCTCTTATGTATAACAGTTACTATCGGTGGAGGTATCAACCAGTTTTGGTTAAATTGTAGTATTTAGCCGACTACCACTATTTTATATCCCGGGTTTTTTCACGTTTTATCTATATTTCGCTTGGCAACCACAGTGGCAGACTTCAAGAGAATATTGATAAGCTAGACCTGCCTCGTGATAAGCCAATACTGTCAAGCTGGGGACCGATTTTTGACTTTCGAGCGCTCGACTCTTTCACTCGAAAACTGATGAAAATTATGAAATGCTATTATGAAGAAGCGATAGAAAATTCAAAAACGAGTTGTTTTGACCACTCGTATTTAATTCTATTGGTAGAAAGTAAGTGCCGACTATTTTGACACTATAAACGTATTTACTTTTATTTAATTTTCGAGCGCTCGAAAGTCAAAAATCGGTCCCCTGGTCTAAATTAACAGACGTTCAGATATATATTCCAAAGACAGTGCCAAGAGTATAATGACAAATAAAATGCCATTTTTTTAATAGCGTATAGGTACGAATTTGACCACTATCTCACCTGATGGTATCCTGATATCTCATGGATCATAAAACTATCGATAATAGCTAACAGTCAATATACATAATATAATATACAGAGGCGTGGCGAAACAAAACGTTTATGCATTTCAAAAAAACGTATATTAGTCTTAGTATAAAGTTTAGGGCCTAAAATAAAGCCATATATTTGAAATATAGCCATAGATGCGATACCAACCAACAATATGACCAATCTAAAGTGCCGTTTTATCTAAATTGGCACACCGATACGATAAGGGTCTTTATAATATTTTAATGTTGTCTCGCTTACACTATCCGCGGACATGCATGATGGCAACAATTCTCAGTACGGAGCGATAACAACAAAATTATACGGTTGATTTTATTTTATGTGGCCGACTTTTTATAAAACTGTCATTGGAATTGGAATCTTCTATATTGGACAATAGAGTTGCTTTTTGAATGGACTACTTTGATGCAATTCGGCCAACTCATAATAATCTCAAGTATGTTGCACCTATATTGTTCACCTTTTTGGTCTTATTAGGTAGGTACAAAGGATTAAGATAAATGCAAAAGTGTGAAAATATCTTTGATGTCACCCGCACCCACTTTTGTTATTCAAGTCGTACGATAATTTGACCAGAGTGAGACAATGTAGGTACTCGTATTATGTATAGAAGGACGACGAATCTGAATTTAGGTAAGTAAGTAGGTATATTTTACTTAGTAAGTTTTATTTAATTATCTGGATATCTGCAACAAGGCTCGTATTTAGAAACTTTATACTAAGACTAATATACGTTTCGATGTAGAACGCCGTGTATTTTCAGGTAGTCAAATAACCGTTTTCTTAGACCCCCAAAATAAAAATGAATGTGTGTCTCCTAGTGCATGAGTCCGACTCGCACTTGGCCGGTTATTTAACTAGTGGCCAATGGCCATTTTAGATGCAATGACCAAAAAAGTTTTTTTAAATTGCGATATAGTGTTCGGACAAAAAATGCTGTACAGGAGAACAGCCGGATAGCAGGACATCCGGACATTAACGAATAATGGCCCAAACTGGCGCTTAAACTTCATTCGCTACGCTCGCTCGTTAGATTAATACAGAAAAGTTACAGATTTCCATTTTGGTGGCAGTAAATACATTAAAGACGGTTTATTAAGATTCCATCTAAATTGAGATACTTAACTAAATATGCTTAATTACACCAATCATTTGTAGAAATTGCCGGTAAACTAGAGCTTTTAGAATTGCATAGATTCTTTAAAACAGTCTTAATTGAATAAAATTTTCACACGAAATTCAGTCGTAAAAGAATGTACATAAAGTTTTAAATAAAAATAACGCATGTTTAAAATCGGTTGTCGGATCACTTGTAACGCGAAGATAGTTATTTTAAGAATTTTAAACGATTCACATATCGAAATAAAGTAGTGCAAAAGGGTACAAATACTTATAAAACTGGTTACGAACGTTAAACTTTCCCTTGCCTTGTTAATTAGGTACTACTAGGTGTGCATGTCGATTCACGAGAGTTGGCGCGGAAAATATATGACACTGTCATTAATTTCATAGACATTACGCGCCAGCTCTTGTGAATCGGCCTGGGGACCGATTTTTGACTTTCGAGTGCTCTACTCTTTCACTCGAAAACTGTCAAAAAATATGAAATGCTATTTTGAAATAGCGATAGAAAATTGAAAAACGAATGACCACTCGTATTCAATTATATTGGTAGAAAGTAGGTGTCTGCCATTTTGACACTAAAAACATATTTACTCTTGTTTGATTTTCGAGCGCTCGAAAGTCAAAAATCGCTCCCCATTACATAGTTACTGATTTAAAGGGTCACGACAACGGATCGGAATTTGTGACTCTTCTGCAGTCGGAAAGGGGTCTTTGTTTACCAGAGCTAACAATTATATTTTGCTAATCGTATTGTGTGAATCATAATTCATAAGTACAAAGCCAATATTTTGTAAAATTAAATACATGTGACGTATCCCGGTGAGATTATCTTGTCTGTCGCATTAGGCTTGAGGCGCGAGGTGAGAGGTGGGGTGACCAGTGAGGTGACTTGCGACGCCGTCACGAAATAAAATATATCATTGTTTTAGGGAATTTCAATCCAGGCAGGCCGTCGATACTTTGCCACAGTCCTGGTAAAATGTACCTTAAAACTCGGAAGCGCTCGTTGACCATGGCCGATGTCCATTGACCCTGATTACTGATATTGAACCCTCAATGAACCTGCAGTTTAAAACGTGCGTCATGTTATAATTATAATTTAATGGTTCTCTTTGAACCTTGCGTACGTTAAAAACTGCTAATTACTAACATTCAGTGCAATAACCCGCGATTACTTTTAGCGTTTAGTATGCCAGTGACCCGTTCAACAAACAATGAACGCAGTTAAACATCAAGTGTGTTTGCGATTCGCATGAGAAAAGACTCAAAATAACATTCAGGGCTAATATCATACTATAAACGTTTATCAAAATTTCGTTAAGATGCTGTTTAAATTCGTTTGTTTTTCTGTCACTGACTGTTCGTCTTAGCGAGTTAGGGAAATCTCAAATTTTGTTAACAAAGGTTTGTTACGTTTTATGTAGAAGGGGTAAAATAATAGGTACTATCATGAATTTTCATATTTATTTATTTATTTATTTATTCAACCAATTGGAAAGTTTGCCGTAGAAAAATTATGATCACTCTTCATAAAACGGAAAAGTCGTCGCCTCTAGTTTCGAACACACTTTTTCAACATTTTTTATAACGCTGGTGGAAAAGCTCAGGGAATATAGTATAACACATTCTGTCAAAGCAAACAAAGCTCATTTTTATAAAAAATATTTTTTGTTAAGTAACTGTTAAATCAAAGTTATTTATTTTTAATATGCCGTGATTACTAATTAAATTATCTCGTTGCAAAATATCAGACTCTTAACTTTAAAAACGTCGGAGCTAGGATGCTTTAAAATTTTGGTGTTTTATTAATGGACAAGTTATTCCTATACGTATGAACGTTTGTATTTATGTAAATATTTGTTGTACACAATCAGACAGAAGAGTATAGTAGTAAATGGAAACCCGAATAATATAGTGAACAAGCTTCTGCCCGCGACTCCGTCCGCATGGAACTCGTTTATATCGTAGCTTCATACAAACTTTCATCCCCCATCTCACCCCTTTAGTAGCTGGTTTCCAGGAAAAACACCTTGTGTCCTTCTGCGGGATTTAAACAGTCTCTGTACCAAATTTCAAGCAAATCGGTTTGGCGGTTTAAGCGTGGAGAGGTAACAGACAGACATATACACAATTGTCCTCAAGATTGGTAATAATTTTGCTCCAACGGACGAATTTGGTAGGCGTTGAGAATCTATATCAAAGCTGTTAGTGGCCAGTCTCTCAAGTCTCAAGCGAGACCGCGTCAGAAAGATAGAAATATATCATTTGACAGTAGGTATGGAGCCATAATGTCAACATTCAAGAGTAGAGTCGAGTCCAGTGCGCGCAGCGACGTAGATGCATTGATGACTAATTAATTAATTAATTGCGGACATAGCGGCTCGTCCGCTGCTAATAGTTTTGAAACGATGAGTGAACAAGAGTCAGTGTGGTACTGCAGAACCGGTTGGTTCCGGTCTTCGGGTTGCCACACCGAGCAAGGTGCTATATGTATCGCGCCTGTATTACCCCGCCACGGCTGATGATATGGCGGAGTACTTTCGTCAGAAGATCGGCTTCTCGCTGAGGGTGTTCCAGCTGCGTTTGCGCCACTATGTTCACTTCAGCTCGTTTGTGGTGCGCGTGCCGCGGCCGCTGCAGGAGTTCGTCGCATGTGCTGACTTCTGGCCGAAGGGTGTAGTGTTTCGATGGTTCCGGGGCAATTTGCCGAATCCTACACCGGAGACGACGATGCAATGGGGCCACGCCGTTTCGACGCCTAAATAGTATTATTTGTTGTTTTGGTTTCGTGACGCATTGGTTATTACTGTAATGTCACGTAAATGGATTTGTCAATAAATAAATAAATAATTCAAAATTCGAATTCTATTTTTTTGATATCCTTTTATGTATGTATACGTGATGTGCTTGGTGCTATCACTGTTTCGAATAATTAATAGTTATACATTATTAGGGACGAACCAGAGGTTGTGAATTGTAAAACATGTGGGGATGTATATCTATTCAGATAGACTGACTACAAAATAATAATTGTCCTAATTCGATCTTAACCTAACGTTAAAACGCCTATAACTTATAGATTAGCAAATTATTATAAGCGACGAATAAGCAGTAAATGTAAACCTATGTAGACACACAATCAAATCTAATAAAATGAGCGTTATTGCCACGTTGGATAGCCAGCTATTAAATTATGGATGGCAGACCTATTCTATCGGCAAAACGCAGGTAAAACTTTCTCGTAGATTGATCGATTTATGTGTACCTTCTGATTATCATTAAAGTCCTAATGATGCTGGTACAGTCAAGTGCAAAAATATGTATCGATAACATCCTCTCATAAATAAGTACCAAAACCTTAACCCGTTGACATAAGAGGTATGGGACATATTTATGAGTAAGTTGAATTCACCCATATTTTTACACTTGACTGTATGTGCGTACATGCCTATAAACCAGTGTAAATATCTTGCCAGCAGAGATTCTGTAATGAAGTGTCTTTTAGAAAGAGGTATTTTAATTGAACCATTCGCGATCCAGTTGGTTTTTGCTCGTCTCTTGTTTTATTTATGAAGACCGTGTTACGCCTTCGATAAATTGGCAACTACACTGAGTATGAATGAAGTCGGCTACGACTTAACAGCGTCGGTGGGAGCGATGTATAGGTAAGAATGAGATGCTGCGTTCTGATCTCTCGCTCAGACATACGGCGCACCGCTGTCACTGCCATCACCGCTAAACTTCGTGGCTCTATAAGTGATAGCATGACTACAACTGATAGTACCTGAGTACTCAGAGTACTCGGACGACGATTTATTTGCTAATCGATTACATAGCGTTTTTTACGAACGTCATGCACATAAAAAGTCATATTTTGTATGGAAAAATCACAGTCGAATTATCCTAACGCTCATTCGACAATATACGTAATAACCCCTCAGTTCTCTTGTCGTGGGCCTGGACTCGAACATATTGAAAATATTCGTGAGATAATTCAGAAACAATCTAAATATCTTAGAATATATAACTTTTTTTTCTCAAAGAATAATAATTTTCTGGTAGCGTGATCCAAAATAGATTTTTCTCTAATGGACTGTCGACCTTACGCGCACAGCCATTAAAAGAAGGACAGGATTTTAACATTCAAGAAATTTACGATGGAACGTGACCAGTCCCCGCAAACTGGAAGGAATATCCGCTATGGCCATGGCGTTTCAAACTGGGCCGATATTCTCGGGGCTGTATACTAATCATCATCATCATCATCGTATCAGCCGAAAGACGTCTACTGCTGGACATAGGGCTCCCCCAAAGAGTGCCAAAGTGACCTGTCCTGCGCCACCCGCATCCAGCGGACTCCCGCGACCTTTACCAGGTCATCAGTTCACCTTGTCCGGGCCTAACGACGCTTCGCCGTCCGGTACGTGGTCGCCACTAGAGAACCTTTCTGCCCCAACGGCCATTGGTTCTACGTGCTATGTGCCCACTGCCACTTTAGTTTAACGATTCTACTGCAGAGACCCTGATTTCTGATGCGATCCCGCAGAGAAACTCCCAACATAGCCCTCTCCATTGGCCTTTGAGTGACTTGAGTATATAGTCTCCGAGTATACTGGTATTATTTTCATACAATTTTTTTTTTTGTGAGCATATTAAACAGTAACCGAGATACCAACGTATCTCGGTTAATATTATTTAATATGATCGTATTCTAACCTACTCATGTAATATGCCAGCGTCATTATACATAAATACACTACTTTTAAGTGCAAAATGTGAGCAATACCCTGGTACTTTGATTTCTCATTCCTTCAAAATAAAAATGGCAGAGATATGAAGCACAAGCGATATCCTAGGGATGTTCCCCTTTTGTCAGTTGAAACGAACGGAATTACGACTGCGAACTTGACCTGAGGTATGGTATGGTGGTGTGATTGTTATTACAAAACGTAATTCATAACATTAACTTACCATTTGAAAGCATAGTTACTGACCATTAGATACAAAACCCATTTTTCATTGGCGTTAATTATACTGTCTCTAAAATTTAACTTCTTTACTATTAATTTAATTTAACTAGACCACTGCACAAAAGGAACCAAAAACACAACACCATTTTGACATATTTTAGACAATAATATTTTCTACTGTATCAAAGACGTAAAAACACTGGATATCGATATTTTAACCACTTACCGAGTATAAAGATCTGCTTCTGCCCGCGACTCCGTCTGCGTGGAACTCGTTTATATCGCAGATCCATACAAACTTTTACCCCCCCATTTCACCCCTTTAGGGGATGGTTTCGGGGATAAAAACTATCCTATAGTTCACTCTCCATCCCTTTAATTATCTCCACTTAAAAATCACGTAAATTCGTCGCTCCGTTTCGCCGTGAAAGGCGGACAAACAAACAAACAAACACACACACACACACATACACACATACATTTTCCCATTTATAATATTAGTATGGATTTTAAAACAACGAACAACAGCTTTCAATGAACATCATTCGGTTCATTATACCTACTGATTTCCATTATTAAAAGCTTTTAACTGGTAAATGGCTGGCATTCGAAACATCTTAAAATACATCGAGTGGATAATAACATCGTTGTGTTTAAATGGAACGAAGAATAATTAAAGAACGCGTTGGATAATTCACCTACCATTCGCGAATATTTAGAATTGAATACGAGTAGAATAGGAACTTATTCGGATATCACATGAGTACCTACAGTCGGCCCATGATAATGATGAGCACTTTAGGACTTTGTCAAATTAAATCATGATAAGGGAGAGTGACGCGCGAGATGGTTAGATGTCAACCATTTAAATTTAGAACCCATTGTTATGACATTCATGCAAAAGAGTGTAGACTAGTCATTGCATAACTCTGTCTCTGTTCTGCGATGTTGACACTGTTGACAGTTGTGTTGCAGTTAACTAAATTAGGAATAGATGTTTCACGACACAATGTCAAACTTGCAAGCCACAAATGAGAAGGTTAATTTCGAATAAGAAAGTATGACCCCTCGTGGCGTTGTCAGTAATTGCTTGCTTTCTAACATTGAGGACTCGGGATCTAATCCCAGACAACGGTCTTTTTTTGTATTTTTATTATAAGTTTAGTTATTGGTATGTTTGGTATTAGAATAACTTTACTACAACTTAGAAAAGTTGAAAAACCCCCGACATTTAAATTTCAAAGTTCAATATCTCAAAAACGGCTAATCCGAATTTGTTGAAACGTAGCTAAAAACTATCTCGATCACATCAGCTTTTGGATAAAATTCAAATCGGTCTATTCGTTTAGGAGCTACGATGCCAAAGACATAAACACAGACAGACACACACACACGCACACACACTCATACTTATAACACCCCTCTTTTTGCATTGGGGGTTAAAAATAAATAAATCCACGAAAGTCCTATTTTCCTGACCCAGAATGATTACAAATCACAGTAGAAGTAGCAGAAAACGAATTAGTGCTCCCACTTTTTTGAATAGGATAATATAGAACTATTCAAAAAAGCGTGAAACCTAATTAGTTTTCTTCTACTTCTACTGTGATTTGTAATTATTCTGGTTCAGAAAAATAGGACTTTCGTGGATTTACATATTTTTATTTGAACAATGTCTTCATATTTGATTTAGAATTTTTTTGGTTTCGGATGTGAGATGAGGATATTGTGACACATTCGAAACGTCGAGAGACCTCAAATAGGTAAATGACATACGTTATCTTCATTTAAGGAATTTGAATGAACCCTAATAAATAAACTCCAATATTAATGTAAAATAATTAGGAATAATATTGATCATGAAACAAAATTCAAAATGTATGGTTAATAATGCGTGTAACCGCCGTCTGCGTCTATAACAGCCTGTAGTCTGTCCCTCACTGAGCCAACAAGACGTTGACATAAGTATGTCAGTTCCTCGTATTTCCTCCCAAATCTCATTACAGTGTCTGGAAATCGCTTCCTTGGTTCTTTCATGACGATGATCCCACCGTTGAACCATTAAGCCCCAAAGGTTTTCTATTGGGTTCAAATCAGGTGACATTGCGGGCCAAGGCATGGATTTAATATCCTGATGTCGACTGAACCATTCCCGAGTGACCCGTGCCGTATGTATGGGACAATTGTCTTGGATAAAATCTATTTGGGGAAAGTCCGATTCTGGGTATACGTTTCGCACAGTTGGCAGCATCACTTCGTCCAGTAACTCCACGTAAACATCGGCATTAGCCCGTGTGGATATGAAGTGAAGTTCACCGACACCGTCACCAGACATCCATCCCCACATATTGGCTGTTAAGCGGCCAGAATTCCTCAAAGGGACCACGTGATCTTCCGTGTAGCGGGTTAGGTCGTATCGCCAGAGAGATAGACGTCCATGGTCGCTCGATTTGAAACTTTTTTCGTCCGTAAAAATAGTTTTACTCCAGTCAAATTCTAAATACCGGCGTGCGAAATTCAATCTAGCCGTTTTATGATTTTGGGTCAAAAATGGCTTTTTAGGGTGGCGTCTGTAGTGCAAGCCCATTGAGTGCAAATTATTCCTAATCACCTGGGGACAAACTCCGAGACGGGCAGCAATGTGTTTTGTAGGGAAAAATGCGTTTTCTTCATAGATATTTCGAAGAAGAGCCCTTTGCTCGTTGGACAAACATGACCGTCGACCTGAATTATTATGGCGGTGATCATGAACCGTCCCTTCATCAGCGTATCTTCTCACCCACAGATTCACGGTATTGCGCTGGAAATAAATACTTGTTAGTATACTTTTATAATAGAATAGTATATATAACGTTGAAAATGACGGCAAAAAGGCAGAAAAAGATAATCAAACTCCAAATAATATCATTAAGTTCAGAAATAAAAATACTTACAGTTACTCCCAAATTTCGAGATATCTCAGAAATTGTATTTCCCGCTTGATACTGGGCAACAATTTCAGCTCTTTCCATTTCGGATATCATCCGAGGCATGTTTTCGATATTTCTTCTGGAAATTATACTTCTTCACACGCATCAGAACATTGATATGAAAGAATATCATTTGGAAATTGAACGTCACTTGTGACATTTATAAGTCATATAATAACTTTTTAATGCTCAATGAAAGTGAAAAGTTTTAATGCCTAAACTGATACTTGAACTTGAAATACTTGTGACGTTTAAGTACAAAACGTAATTCCTTCCATTTTGGTACGACAAGGTTCTAAGTATGCTCAACATTTTCATGGGCCGACTGTACACGTAGGTACATTCCACACCAAAATAATAATGCATTTAATATTTTATTACTTATTTAAAATTAAAACGATATAAAATCAAAATTAAAAATATATTTAGTTTTCTTATTTTTATTTAACAATTTCTTTATTAGGAATAATTTCTAGAACTTTATTCTTTACATTAAAGGTTTAAGATAAACATGAGATGCAATAAACGATATGATATGATATGAAGATTTATTTCACAGATGGTCAAACCGAAACATTATTGTAAGAGGTGCAAATAAAACGCGTGTTTCTATCACGTCTGGAATATGGTTCTAGTGCTTGACATAGTCGCATAGACAATGTAGACATCCTTAATTTTGTCTCATTTTCGGTGTAGCGTGGTTGCTGGGTAAATTAAATATGAATCAAAATTGATAAAAGGGTTAATAAATATGAACGTTATGAACGCATTTTTTTTATGATGGGTGTTTTCTATGTATCTAATTGTATTAATTTATATGTCTAAGTTCGTTTATCGTCGTCTAATTCCAATAGTGCAGCTTTGCTTCGATTGGAACTAGGTCGATTTGTTTAAGATTGTCAGCAAATATTTATTTATTTATTTTATTAAGTACTTATTACGATTAAAATTGCTTATACCAATGTCGCGGGGTCGCGTCGGACCGATCACTTTGGCACTCCTTGTGGGAGGCCTATATGTCCAGCAGTGGACGTCTTTCGGCTGGTACGAGTATGATGGTGACGATGAACAGATACAAATTACAAACCGTCTGAATACACGCGCATTATTAACGTCTGTGAGCTGTAGAACTTACGAATGTGTTTTTTTTTCGAAATGAACCTGTCTGTCTACTTTATAACATAATATGAATTGTATTATTTTACGTACTTAAAAGGGGTGTAGACACAAATAAAATAAGCAATAATGTCATATTTTTTCGAAAAAGGATTAAAAATGTAGTCAAATGTAGAAAAAGTCAACGCAAAAGGTTAAATAATCACGAGGTTATAAGTCTCCAAAGTTCAAAGAAGGGGTATGTCCTGTCCCTCTTTCGCAAAACGCAACTTCATATGAAACGATGACGCTAGATTATGACGGCGCCGGCAGCCTCGCGTAACGTAACGTGACGTCACACAATGTTTGCGTTTTCTCTCTCTAACAAGCAATATTTAAACGGTTGTAGCTTCGTAATTCCTTGGGATATCTGAATGGGGTTTTCGTCACTAGGCATATTTTTTTTGCCTTCTTTCTTTGGGAGTTATAATAATTTTCGAGTCTACACCCCTATTAACGAGCCTGCTTACAGTCTGCATAATCTTAAATCCTAATATTATGTTACATTTTAGTATCATCGACACCAAGTATTGCAAATATGAATATTAATGTTCTGTCCTTGCTTCATATTATTGTTTGTAATATGAGCATACAGTTGTACGCACAGTTCGATTAAAACTTATCCAGAGTTAAAGATTTAGTGTCTTAGCGGTGTGATTTAAATTAAAATAAGTGGCCGTGGCTATTATAATTGTAATGGCTGCTAAATGATTTATTATTGACATTCCACTATGAACTTTGTTTCAATGTTATAAAGTCGTTCTTGCGCGTGTTCACAGCAAGTGAGATTATTATACTGACTGTATCAGTTAAGTCTTTATTAATTTATGTTGCCTTTACGCACTACCATTTAAACTATATTGACGTTATGTACCGGTGTGTAATCTATCTCAAAGTAATTTAATGATATCCACCATGTCTCGACACATTGCGATCTATTTTATTATTACTGCACTTTATCAAAGTAACATAATAGTCATTGAGAACTTGAGAAGCAATTAAGGAGAAAATAGAAAATAAACTCAAGAAGATCATTAAAATATCATAGGTACAAAAACAAGTGAATTGGTCCTATTCCGTTTTTGAAGTACCAAAACAATTAGAGATGTTCGCGAGGTAAGTACCTATTAATAAACGCTGAAGATATTTATTATGCCGTTGACTGTTGACAAAGCCTTCAGCCTTTGCTTTGAAACTAAAGATAAAGACGTAAGGGCCGTTCTTGAGATTATTGGCCGAATGGCATCATAGTAGTCCATTCATAAAGCAACTCTATCATCCAAGAGAGAAGATGCCAATTCCAATGCGAGCTTTATAAGAATTCGGCCTCAGTCGGAATCAATATACCTAGATCACACTAAAAACATGAATGTGGCAAATAGGCCAAGTTTATGACATATTATACAGTTTGGGTGACCTTGACATTTTTTGTGGATTTATTCACTTCAGTTTGGGTGACCTTGACATCTTTTGTGGATTTATTCACTTAAGTTTGGGTGACCTTGACATCGGCTGTGGATTTATTGACACATCACATGAACCGGAACTTGGGTCATACTTAAAAATTCAAAATACATTCGACCTTCACACTTCGATTCGCCCATCTTCGATTACCAAATATTCCCATATTTAATTAGGAAGTGATTGTCAAAAATGTTGTGTAATCCTTGATAAATTTATAGAGTTACACGAGTCTGAAATTAACCGGACTAAGCCGATGTCGTTGACACATCAGGCCTGTTATTATTTACGCGTTCATGCGCCTCTCCCCACCCGTCACACCTAACGATACTAGACCTCTACCCACGCCTAGTTACTACAAATCGCAGCGTCAAGATATATTTGTGGGTGAGTGTTTAAAGGAGCTTTAAGCAAATTACAGAATAGCGGAGCTAAAAAATAAAAATCTGGCTTAATAGCCATCACTCATCATCATTGTTTTGTTTGGTCATAGCTTTAGCAAGAGCAGTGGGGTGTCTGTTAGTGGAATAAACGATCCATTACCACTACTCTTGCTCACAATAAGAACTTGGCCTATTTTTTTACTTTTATGATGTTGTTGAGATATACATATTTAAGGTGTATTTTAATTAGGTACCAATACTTTTAGAGTTGATAGTACTCGTCTCTAGGAGTCTATTTATATATAAGAAATATTTAATAGATTGTGTTAATTTTTGAAGATAAATAAGGAAACAACATTCTGCGAAAAAACACCCTGTTAATGAGATAGTTAACAATTTTACCGCGAATCATTGACGTGTGTCACACACAGCGATATTGACTTGACAGCAAGTCTTAAACACCTTGTCAGTTAAATACACAGGATGGTTATTTTTGAACGAAATTTTAAATTATTTATTTTGTTCTAAAAATTAAAGCAATTGATGTAATGTATATATAAATATAAAAATGGCACAATTTTTTAACTTATGTTTAGCGCACGGATTCTTGCCTGACGAGTTTATGACAACAAATGTGGTGCCGATTGTAAAAAACAGGACGGGCGATCTCAGTGACCCGTCTAACTACAGGCCTATTTCGTTAGCTTCAGTGTTTTCTAAGGTGCTTGAAAGGCTGATTAACCCGATACTAACCGAGCATATACATTTAAATGATGCACAGTTTGGGTTCCGTCCAGGTTTGTCGACAGATATGGCTATTTTATGTCTCAAAAACACCGTAGGTCGCTATCTTAAAAAAAAAGACGTCGGTTTACGCTTGCTTCCTAGATCTTAGCCGAGCTTTTGATACCATTGACTATAGTTTACTGTGGGAAAAGGTATCAAAAGCCGGTGTGCCGCGAAGAGTTAGCCGGTCTGTTGGGATTCTGGTACGGAAACCAAACGAATAGCGTTAAATGGGGAAGTAGCAATTCGGACCCATATAAATTGAATTGTGGGGTTAGACAGGGTGGGCTGACATCGCCATTACTGTTTAATCTTTACATGAATGAACTGATAGAGGAGCTCAGCAGGGCCGCAGTCGGATGTCACGTAGCAGGCGTATGCGCCAATAACCTTAGCTACGCTGACGACATGGTTCTGCTGAGCCCCTCTATCATGGGACTGAGAATGCTGATATCCATATGCGAGCGTTATGCCGCACTACACGGACTTAAGTACAATGTGAAAAAGTCAGAGATAATGGTATTTAAATACGGCAGGGGACCTGAAGTTGTGCCGCCCGTCAGACTGAACGGGACAGAGCTAAAAAATGTAACTAGTTTTAGGTATCTAGGACATATACTGACAGACAAACTAAAAGACGACGACGATCTCGAGAGACAAAGACGGGCCATTGCTATGCGAAGCAATATGTTGGCACGTCGGTTCGCTCACTGCTCTGACCAAGTCAAAATTACTCTGTTCGGGGCCTATTGCCAGGCGTTCTACACTAGTCATCTGTGGTATCATTACACGAAACGGTCGTTCAACTGACTCAGAGTACAGTACAACAACGCGTTTCGTGCGATGCTACGGGACGGCTGCCGTGGCGGTGTAGTGCGTCTGGGATGTTCGCCGTGAACAGAGTGGATGACTTTTACGCAATTATACGTAAAAGAGAGACGTCCTTTGTCGGGAGAGTGAGCGAATCGACCAACAGTATTGTCAAGGTAGTGTACACGGCATGCTACCTTACGAGTAAGGTGTCTACGCCTCGTCTATAAAACTGTTGCCTGTAATTTTTTTTTTTATATTCCATCCACAGTAGCGTGATAGTAGACCAAAAATCACCTTTGTGTGAACGTAAACTCATTTTGTGTAGCTTCACAATCAACGCTAAGCGGGCTATATTTTCTTCGGCCGACCGTACTTGTCTTTATCGCGGTCACGCAATGAAGCCAGTGAGCCTGGCTCGATGGATGGACGTAAATTGTGCACAGTTTTGTCAAAGACTAATCATGTAAAAGCACTTTTTAAAGCTTTCTAAAAAGCCTTCTTTCTAGCTTAAAGTCACCCAAAGAGCAATAAAAAGGGCTATGCTGGGAGTTATTCTGCGTGATCGCATCAGAACCAAGGTAACCGATATAGCCCTCACTAGTTAAACTTAAGTGGGCATGGCTTAAGGGAACAGGAGCTTGTTTTCATTTGCACTTATCTCATGACTACCTACCGCCTGCGACTTCGTCTGCGTGGACCTGGTATAAAAACTATCCTTTTTTTAAATCAAGGCTATAAATTATAATCGTGCAAAAATTTATCCAAAACGGTTAAGCCTTTTAAGCGTGATTTAATTTTGCGTGAAATTGGTGAGTCAAGTCTGCTGCTCTTCATCTATTATGCAATAACAAGCTTGGTCAGAACTGCGTACACCTTTCCCACTGTGCATTTGTGTATGATTACGATAAAAACAAGGTTTAAAAGGGGACACATATGACGGTTGGTGGGTTAGAGATTCATTGTTAGAAGCAAAATTTGCTAAGGCGGCTGTCTGGCTGTCCAGTCCAAGATGATCCACTCTACGTGCGGCGTCCTCACCAAGCCTTAATCATATCAAAAACCAAAATCAAGATCAATTATTTATTCTTCAAGCTACAAGGGCACTTCTGCATGTAAAACGGTAATTTACAATTCAAAAATATTACACAAAAGCCATTTATAATTTGCGGATAAACGACCGATATAACCGGTTACAAACTAAATGAAATCAAAACAAAATTGCAAAATATTATGCATTGTGTTACATTCGATATTTAAGGTTTGTATGAGAATTAACAAGAAGTTAATTATATTAATTTAATGTCTCTACATAAGATGTATAAGATCTAGTCCAAATACAATTAATATTTATATTCTTAGAGCTTTATGGGGACTCTAAGCCTCAAAACGAAAAAAGGAACATTAATGTAATATTATCAGAGGTGTACAGGGCCAATAACAAAAAAACGTATCGAGAACAGAATGATATCTCTCGTCAGTACAAAAATAATAATAATAACATAACACTAGTATTTATGTACTTACTTACGGCCGTATTCATAAACGTCCTACAAGCCTGTTTTAACTAAAATGGCGTTAAGGCGCCGTAGGTTCATGGTCTTCTCTCCCTCTCACTGAGCATAAGCGTGAGCGAGATGGAAGTGCGTGCTCGGAAGCGCGGAAATCCTGTTTTTTAATTTTATTTTTTTGGCCGTTTAAATAAATAAAAAAGTAGACACTGATTTCCCTCAAACATGATATTGCCGATTTTTAGAAGCCATTTTAATATTTTTAGCTTTTGTTCGTAATCTGTAACAAATATTTTAAGTGTATTTTAGACCCTTTTAGACCTATGTTCGTGATTTTTTTCTATCGAGCGAAAAATGCTTAATCATGTTTCTAAACACTGATTTACCTGCAGAAAAGCCTCAAGATTACTATTCGTATTTTTTTTGAACCATATTATTATAAACAGACGCATTATATTGTTTCAAAAACACTGTTCGCTTAACTTCGCTGAACCTACGGCGCCTTAAAATTCGTTAGTCCATATCTGTCACTTTGACATTTGTGTTCGTAAGAAAGGGACAAAGCACAATTTATTTAGCAGAGGCATTTTAAGTTTTATGAATTAGGGGGTTATTCTCTTGCAAGCATGAACAGTCCGGACTCTACAGTATCTATCTGAGCTTATTTTCGTATCGGTGTGCGTTTGGACACCAAACCGTTTCCGGCTTGATTTGACGACAAGTCATGTCTTGATATCGTTACGCAAGTCGAATGTCCTAAACCCACCGGTAAACGATGCATCAAGGGATATTGAACTATTTGCGATATCTAAGCTGTGGCTTTGCATAGTTAACTTGAGGAAATCACCCTACTAATGAAAAAGGCATCGTTAGATTAGATACAGCTTTGCTTTCATGTTGGGGCTGTAGATTGGTGTTTATTTACCGGTGACGAGATATCTCTTGACCCTCAATGGAGTCTAATGTACACTTCTTGAAAATGTAGTGTAAGAAAAATTAAGTTTGGTTACTAAATTAACTACTAGGCCAACGGTACGGTCCAGCAAGTGATTCGTGTATCCGATTGTCTCGTACTTGGCTCGTACCAAATAATAATTCGTTTTTGTTTTTTATTTGTGTTATTTTTGTTATTTTGTGTGTTTTCATGTTATATGTGTGATTCATGTTATTTTACACAAACACAACAAAGCTACGGTAGCCCAGTGGTTCAGGCATGCGGCTGTCAAACGGCGGTCGTGGGTTCAAATCCCGGCTCGTACCAATGAGTTTTTCGGAACTTATGTACGGAATATGATTTCACATTTACCGTTAGCTTTTCGGTGAAGGGAAAACATCGTGAGGAAACCTGCATACATCTGCGAAGAAATTTAAAGATGTATGTGGAGTCCCCAATCCGCACTGGGCCAGCGTGGGGACTACTGCCCGTTCCCTCTCATACATGAGAGGAGGCCTGTGCCCAGCAGTGGGACGTATATAGGCTGATGATGTGATGATGATGTGATGTTATTTTGGTAAATGAAGCTATTATTCACACATTATGAATAGTTTTCATGATTCCTGAGGAACAATTTCCTTTGTCTGCCGTGTGTAACAAGCTTTAGATGGCGACCCACTCATCAAAATAATACTCACATCACACAGAAATAACGCCAATTAGTCGAGTTAACACTAAATACTGCCTAAAAACTAATTACATTTTTGACTGTCACAGATCGTTTGACTGAAGCCGCCAAGGTCGTCTCAATTGATAAAAAACCGACCAAGTGCGAGTTGAGCTAAGCACTGAAGGATTCTGTTAATAAAAGAGCTCTCATAGCGTATAGAGCGTATGCTTATTAAAATTTTATGGCATATAATTCCTTTTACTTGAGAGGAGTATTGTCCAGGGATAAATCCTACATACAAACATGCATTCACGCCTTTATTCCCAAAAGGGGTAGGCAGACCACATGAAACGTATGTTCTAGCGCCACTTTTAGCATAAATGTGGGTATAAAAGATCGACTAAATGTGATATTGCAGTGATAGGTTGCTAGCCCATCGCCCACAAAACACTTCAACCCTGGTCCCTTAGTCGACTTTTACGACACCCACGGGAAGAAAGGGGGTGGTGAAATTCTAACCCGACACCACACGGAGGACCCGTGATCCTACTAAAATAATGTGAAAGTATAAATAAAGTGGATGAAATTTAGCACGAAGACAGTTTATAGCCTGAAATAAAATAAAGAATAGTTTTTGTCCCTGCACGCGGAAGTTAGTATCCTAATAAATGTTTGACTTAACGATATTGCTATAGGTAGTTTAAAATGATTTTCATCTAAAATTTTCTTGATCATTGGCACGAGGTTGGCAAACACCGTAGCCTGGGGTTGCTTGCGATTCCAAAAGAACCAGAGGCGCGTTGCCATTCCATTATTGGTTTCAGGCTGTATTAGCTAGAAATAATGTCCTGAAAAGTCCCTCAACACAGCACATCCTTTCTTATGATCGGTCTTAAATTTATAGCGGTTTAGTGTCATTTGGAACCCCAAAAATCACATTTGCCTTGACCTATTTTCATTTAAACAACAGTCAAACGGAGACTTATTACTATATGACTTGGGTCACGGGTACGAATATATTTTTGCAAACGCGCCAGTTGTCACCTTGATGACTGGATTGAGTGACAGGCTGACATCATTAAATAGCTGAGGGGCAAGTCATCCGAGTTTTTAGTAGCTGTTACTCACTTTCAGATAAAAATTTCCTAGAATTGGTGTGATGTTTTATTTGCCATTAGTTTTATTTAAACTTATTGCGATTCATATTTTTAGTCGTACGAGTATGCTGCTTCCGCTTTTGGCTGCATGGAATGTATGCGGTAATAGCTAGGGTAGTTGAATATGTTAAAATTGATAATGTGGTGTTGCTAAATGGATAGTAAACCATCAATCCAATTATAAAACGAGCAATATTTGTATATATATATTTGAAATCACGTTCTCGAAAACGGCTGTAACGATTTCAATCCCATTTGGATTATAGAGTTATACGGAGGCGAAAAATCGATCTAGCTTGGACTCATGTCTGGGAAGATTCGATTTCTCAGTATTTCTAGTTAAACTAAATCTAATATATAGGTACAAAATAATAATATATGTATAAATGCCTATACCTTAAACATGTTTCGATTATTTAAAAACTAGTTTTGGCCCGGACTTGACTTTCGCTTTGACTTCCTATTGTTGGATTTTTCCATCATCATCATCAGATTCATCAGCCTATATACGTCCCACTGCTGGGCACAGGCCTCCTCTCATGTATGAGAGGGAACGGGCAGTAGTCCCCACGCTGGCCCAGTGCGGATTGGGGACTTCACATACGCCTTTGAATTTCTTCGTAGATGTATTCAGGTTTCCTCACGATGTTTTTCCTTCACCGAAAAGCTAACGGTAAATATGAAATCATATTCCGTACATAAGTTCCGAAAAACTCATTGGTACGAGCCGGGATTCGAACCCACGACCGCCGTTTGACAGCCGCATGCCTGAACCACGGGGCTACCGTAGCTTTTGTAATTGGATTTTTCCATACTATCTCTAAAATTCATTTAAATCAGTTCGTTCGTTCTTGCGTGATTTAGAAACAAACAAACAACCTTTCGTATATATACGAGTATTATTAGGAGTTTTCTTCTTCTGCTTATTTATGGAGCTAAGCTCTTGTAGTTGCAGCTCAAAGTAGGCCCTCCATCTACTCCGATCCCACGTAACCTCTTTGACATCTCGATACGACCTAACATCAACTCTTTTTTGAGATGCTTGGAGGCTTAGGAGCTTATGTGGATAAGGATATAAATAATACAAAAATGTCTTATTCGGACATGTCTTCTTGTAGAACAACGCATTATGATGATTCAGTTTGACTTATTTTATTATTAGGTTAAGAACTATAATTGTAATAAGCTTTTTTGGCAAAAAAATACTGACTGACGAAACGCTGATAGAATTTTGACTTGTAAAAGTGCTTTATTTAACTCCTCGTAGAAAAATTCATCCACAGTCGTATACATTTAGATTTTTGCATCTGTTATTTTTGGCTTAGCGTCACGATAATTTATTTTAGCTTAGCGCAATAAGATCTCGACCGTCATGTCTAGCCTTAGGCTATGTTCCAAAATAACTGTCTGGGTAGCTGTAACATATACTTTGTTTATTTTCAAGGCTCCTCATTATAAATCTACTATTATATACATATTATATTATAAGTTAATAACCATAATGTCCATGCATTTTAGTTTAAGTTCTACTGATCGTTAAGAGTACAATCCTACTAATTACGGCAAAAAGAATGGTGTGATTAGGATGATATTGCACATACCATAGTTACAATTCAATTCACAAAAAAACTTGTAATTACTTAGTACAATTGTGAACTAGGGTATGGAATTATTATTAATGCCACGACGGTGGCAAACAAGCATACAGCCTGCCGGATGAAAAGCGACTCTAGCGACATAGGAGTTATAAGTGCATTGCGGACCCTTTATCGATTTGAGGATAGGCTGTGCTGATAGCAAGATACAAGTTCATCATTAAGTGTCTTTCTCTACGTCTACTTAAGTCAAAGCAAGCGAAGCAAACGAAGTTCTCTACTTCAGCTGGGCCAACAATATTTCGCATGACCGGCGTCTGCCTGGCTGTTCTCCTCTGCAGACCGCATTTCAACAACTGATTCTCGTGACAAGCTCAATAAATCCCTATATAACTCTTCTTCTTCTACCTAGCGCTATCCCGATCTTAGCCAGGTTCCGCTTTCTTACTCACTCGCGCTCCACTTTCCTACTCATCAACCTATCAGCCGAAAGACGTCCACTGCTGCACACAGGCCCCCCCAAAGAGTTATCCAGCCTTTATCAGGTCAGGCTCGTTATTTCTGCATCTCACAGAGCCACTATAGTTAATCGTAGCTAGATTAACAACAAAGACCTAAAGATATAACATCACACTTTACTCCGCCTCTTTGACGAATTTTATGATTATGCCTATTATGTAAATAATGTATATTAATTCAATTTGACATTGTATAGTTATTTTAATTCTCGTTGGACTTTTTGATAATTTAATTGACATTCACATATTTGCACGCTTGCATGCAAGCTAGATACACATGACCATAATATATTTAAACATCCCTGCACTGTGTCTATGCAAATAAATATTTTTCATTTCATTTCATTTTCATTTCATTTCACAAAAGCGTCAATAAAACCTTCTTAGCAGTTATTGTACGGGACAAAGTAAATTTACACTTTTCATCTTTACTCTCGCTTTCGCAACTTGCTTTGTAAACATCAATAGCCAGCAAAAACTAACAATGTCGATTGGTCAAGCGGTCACGTAGTCATGAGAAACATATGACGTGTGGTAAGTGTTATGATATGATTACTTAACTATGGTTGACAGAGTTTGGTTGATTGAATAGGAGGGCGATCGGGCACTAATGTATATCGTTGCAATTTGATTTTAATTTGACCCGCGTGCTTGTTCGGATACAGTAGTTGTTTAAATACAGAAGAATCACGAGTGTGTTGGCGATTGTTTATAGATTGGAGATTTCGTTGTTGAGCTAGAGATAAATGTAGGTATCTTACTCAAAGCAGCACGTCAGGAGCTCTAGCGGCTTTACTTAAGCCCAGGAACACACCACACCTACAGAGCAGTAGCGCAGCGGGCGTGAAACAGAGCGCACGAAATTCATTGATAACAAATTGAAATGCAAATTTTATTGTAACTCCGACCAATGATCAACAACAGCCGACGTCGACAAGATGAGCAGAGGGGCCAAGCGTTTACGTTAAAATAGAACATGGTGGCAGGATTTCTATTCTACTATTGACAGATCAATGAATTTCCCGGCACTTGTGTACGGTATTCCATATTCATTAACTCACTGTTTGGTGAAGGAGGACGTACTGGGAAACCCGATGTGCTGATATTTAAAGGAACAGAAAAACATATTAAAATATAGTGGTGCTGTATGCATAGTAAGTAAAGCAAATTGTAATAAAAAAAAATATCGAATATGAATTTCCAAAAATATTTATATATATTATATATATATATATATATATATATATATATATATATATATATATATATATATATATGTTTTTAGTACTCACATGTTTTATCGGCCAAGACTAACCTGACTGTAACCGAAAGGATCATTACCTTAACTTATGTTCTAATAAAAATAAATTGTATGACAACTGTAAACCCAAAAGCAATTATTTCACAGAAAAAAACAGCAATTGACACGATTCACACGATGCTATTGCATTTCATGTTGTATATAATATGACACATTATGTATATATATTAGGACAAATTATGTGGAGCACATATTTTAATCAACCAAACGCGAGATAATCGCGGGCAAACATACATAATACAAATACAAACAAATCAAACTGAAAACCTCTTTTTTTTGAAGTCATTCAAAAATTGTCTTTGATTCATCGACGGGCTATGGGCGGGATGCACCAACTTAAGCCTCTCACAGACTGGTTGTAGTCAAGCTTCGCACAGGCTGGCGCGGCCTGACCGCAGCGGTCAATAGTAAACTTGCCATTAGTTGTCAAATTTCTTATTGAACGCTACCGCAGGCCGCGCCAGTGTGATTCAGAGCCGTACGATTACAAACCGATCAACGTTAACTACGGCGCGGCGCCGGCAGCTGCCACTCCATGGGTATTTCATTCACACATAAATGCTACGATCAAGGTTAATGTTGCATGTATTAAAATAACATTCTATTCTTAATATTTACCACTTCTACAAATAACTGAGTACTTTTGGACGGTATCCAGCGTGATAATCCGCGCGATATCGAACAATTCAATGAACGATGACCCGTTGATGTTTGTTAAGCCCAATAACGATGATCGCGGATCCGAGGATCATTACCTCACCCGTTAATGTGGGAACGAGTGAATAATTTCCCTGTGACGTCACTGTACGCTATTGTTCGTAATTCGCCGCTGAATTATTGGTGGCGCTTTGTGATCTGCGATTAAAGAAAATTGACAATTGCGATGAAAATGTGGAAATACAACAGCGCATTCAATTATCGTGAAGGCATGAATGATTTTCGATTGATTGGTAAAATGTATTTATTTATTTATTTAATCATATGGCAAACAACATGACAAATATACATAATCACTATAAATTTGTATTAAGGCTAATCAGCCACTTGATGGCTTCGTCCCTAAGGACGATCAGATCCCGTATCATGGTCGGCCTTATCACGCGATAAGTGACAAGATAGGAGCGTCGTCTCGTTCTGTCGAACGGTTTCAGGCAGTGACGGACGCTCTATCTTGTCACTAATCGTGTGATAAGGCCGACCATGAAACGGAGTCAGATCTTCTGGAGGGCCATCGGTTAAGGGGCAGTCCTCGATGGTATATTTATTTGATAAGGAAGTCTATATTTTTCCTTTAGAGCAACATGCGAGTGTCAGCGAGAAATCTGGCGTGATAGTTTATGATTCTCTGATTGGTCCTAGTGTAGAGCTAGGAGGAGGCGGCGAGACCTCGCCGGCGATGGCGGGACAAGACAAATAGTCTGCTCGGGATCGGAATGCCTGGAAACAGAGGGGGAGGCCTTTGCCCAGCAGTGGGACACCATAGGCTCCTAATAAAGTAGTGCTAGGGGGGACAAACTGTTGTTTTAAAATATCGACGTATGTCACTAAGTTAGTGTTGGATTGATGTCCCCTGTTGCCTCGAAAAGCAACCAAATTGTATATTAAGTATACAGAAAACGTAAGAGTTAACCATGACTAATTTTACCAATTGACGATTTTACCGATTGAATTTAAAACGTGACCTTGGGGCCGTTTTGGAAGCCTCACGATACCTGGGACATATATAAACATCTTAAAACTAGTTAAAATGACCGAGTTGGGACTCACCGAATGTGCCGGCGATTTCGCTTCAATTCAGCCAGTTATCAGTCAACAATCAAGTCAAAGTCAAAGTCTGGATCCTGGCTGCCGGAGGCCTCGGGGAGCCGAAGCCCCAATCCCAACACGAGGAACTGCCCACGCGCAGAGTCACAATCTGACATCAATTTCCCTACTCAACCAAACTGTCTGAACACCGAACTAGCGTTACTAAACAGATTTTACTACTTAATTCTTAACAATATTCGTTAAGACATGTGTCTTGCAAAAAACACGTTTACGGAAGGAAACTATAGAAAAGTGACATTTACTTCTTTTACAATTCGCCGGTGTTGCCATGTGAATAATACTAAGGTCCTTTCACACGAGCCCGAACTGTTACGTATTATAAAACCTCGTAATGCACGTTAAATCGAGACAGGGGTTTTGATATTAAAGTTTTAAATGTGTAAAAGTTCATAGGGAACGGACACAATGAAGATTTTGAAATTCTAGAAAATATAAATATATACTAAGATATGTTTTTATATAAATACAAACATACTTAATAAAAACCCTTAGACATACTAATGTACTGTAAATACAAAATATATAAAGTAATGTAGCAATTATGAAGCAGATATTTAAAAAAATATTTCAATCGATTGTAACCTCAATTTTAAACTACGGGGTAGTGTTAGGTTTCCAGCTTAGTAATGCACAAACATGACGTATACGTAGTTCCAATCAAATACCGTAATAGATTGTATATTTATTAATAATCTCGAGAGTGTATAAATTTGTTAGTAAACTTATCATTATAATATAACTGTATGGCGTAAAATTATTGTAATTGGTGGCTCGCCCACCTAGTGACCACACCTCATAATGATTCGCTACACCATTTTGTAAAAATATAGGGAAAACTAGCTTCCACCGTTATTTTAATAGGTTGTATTTGTTTTGTCGTTTGGAGGAATTTTATATTGTGACTTATACAAGGTTTTTTTTAACTATGTGTCAATGTTGCAAGCTGTATATTATTCATAAGTAAAACGTGTCAGAATCGGTATATTATATCGGTAGAGTTACAAGCGAAAAATATGTCATTGGACACAATCTGGGGCACGACAGTGACCCTGCCAAGTCGAGCAAAACAGCGGCACGGCCGTACCAACCTTATTTCGAAGCGGTTCAGGCCATTTTCGACTCCCCTATTTTATTATTTCATTGTGGATATAACTAGAAGCCTGAATTTTGTTGAAACAAGGTGTATTTAAAATTTGATTTACCTTAAACCAGTAGCTTAAGAATTATAACTAGTCAGTATCATAATTTTGTTACTTACTGACTGACTGACAATACTACATAGTTTTAGGTATACAAAAATCTATGAATGCAGTAAAGTTGTGTGATTTCTAAGTTGCAGAATTGTATTTAGTAAATAAAGATTATGAATGCCTGAGACTTGGTTCTACGAAATATCTCATAACTTTTTACGATGGAACAGTTTCGAGACTTGGCCCCTTTTTTCATGGAATGTTTATTATGGGATTATTATTTACACTTGGCTGTCAAGCATGGGAGATGTCAAATATATTATGAAAACAAAACTTTGCACATCTCTGGTGAGTGGGCCCTCAGTGATTGCACATCGTGCCGCTTGCTTTCTTTTTTCCGTGTACGCATAGTGATATGAGCGAGCCACGTTGATATTGAGATGGGATTGGAACCAAATTATCAATTGCCAAATGTTGGTCATTCAAAATAATTACGTTTATAAAAACCTACTATTCCTTGATAAGTAGGGAAGGTGCTCAAGTAGCCTTTTTACCTGGGTAAATGAAGTGTAATATCTGCATTCACTCTCCCTGATTAGAGCAAGATCATCTCATCTCCCCAGTTAAGTAGTGCACTGCATTAAGACAAGTCTTAACAAGGTATTTTAACACGTTTCAAGTAGTATGATTTTCGTGGTCCAGAGACTGCTTGGCATTTTCTAATTTTCTTGTATTTATAGACTTCCAGGCAGTTTGGTTTGAAGTTAGAATAGTGCTGTTCAGCCAGCACTGCAGGGGTTGCACAAATGACGTCTACTTAATTATTCTTCCTTCTTTAACATTTATTAATAAAACCCTCGAACATTCTTTTGTTATTCCCATTAAGGACTAGTTGACAGAAAAAAATGGACAATTGGACATAAATCACTTGTGAGCTATCATACATTGACGTAATAACTGGCTTGATAAAGCGCCGACGCATTTAAAGGCAGTATACATGAATGAAATTATACGAAGGATATTCATCAGCGAATATTGACTTATGTATTTAATCTTCGAGGAAAAACGGCTTATGTATCTCACGTTGTGTTTGTGTTCGTGTGTATAATCAATTTATTTATTTTATTTATTTATTTATTTATTTTATTTATTTAGTCGTATGGCATTATGATAACAGAGTCGCTTATAATCTACAATACTATGTCTAAATTCTTCACCCACTGGGCAGCGTCTGCGTCAGGTGAGTAGAGGTCTATGGCATCTCCAACAAATTTTCGCTTCGGACAGTCATGTATAATGTGATGCATAGTCTGTACGGGCGCCCCGCAGTCACACGCTGGAGAGTCTCGCCAACCACATTTAAACATGTAGTCCGCACAACGCCCATGCCCAGTACGGAGTCTGTTAAACTGACACCAATCCTTCCTAGATGCCGAGAACCCGTGCGGTTTCCGTGTGGGGTCGTAGGTGCTTAGATTTTTGTTTGGTAAGTTGGACTGCCAGTCCGCTTTCCAAGCCTCTTGAATATTGAAGCAATTCTGCTTCAGGTTTCGGGCTGCTTGGTATGGCGGATGTCTAGACTTTAGGCGATGTGGTGGAGGATTAGTGAATTCTTGGTAGCTCGGCAGATTTGGGTTATTGTGGATTTTGTTGGCTTCCTTTACAAGTGCATGTTGCCGTCTAAGGTGTGGTGGTGGGATATGGCTTAAGACTGGGAGCCATTGTATAGGCGTCGATTTGACCGTACCCGATATGCATCGCATGGTGTTACGCAACTGAGCATCGACTTTATCCGTATGGGCACTGTTTAGCCACACAGGAGCGCAGTATTCGCCTGCAGAGTAGACCAAACTTAGTCCTGTTGAAAGGAGCACGTCTGCACTAGTTCCCCAGGCCGTGCCTGTTAATTTGTGTAGGATGTTATTTCGTGTCCCAAGTTTCTTGCCTAGCTTTTGAAGGTGAGGACCAAATGTGAGTGAGCGATCAAGAGTCACGCCGAGGTATTTTGGTTGTGGGTTGTAACCTAATATTGAACCATTAAATACCGTAGGCGCGTAGGCTGCTTGTTTATTATTGAGGTGGAACGTTGACACTTCAGTTTTATTAGCGTTTGGAACGAGGCGCCATTTCTTAAGGTACTCATTCAGTGAACTTAGATCTTTGTTGAGTTGCACTTCAGATTTTTCAAAGGTCTTATGCTGGTATGCAATGGCGATATCATCGGCATACAAAAATTTCCGGGATTCCGTTTCAGGTAAGTCATGAGTGTAGAGATTGAAAAGTAATGGGGCTAACGTGGACCCCTGTGGCAACCCATTGTTCAAAGTCCTAAGGCGGCTCTGTTTATCGCCTAAGTGCACTACAAATTTTCTGTCACTCAGCATGTTGATAATCAGGCCCGTAACTCTACTACAAGGGATCACCTTCATTAATTTGTAGTATAGTCCCTGCCTCCACACAGTGTCATACGCTGCACTAAGGTGCACAAAAGCAACCACGGTTTTCAAGTGCTTCTGATAGCCAGCCTCGATGTGCGTTGTTAGGGAGAGCACCTGGTCCGTGCAGTTGCGGCCACTCCTAAAACCAGCCTGTTCGACGGGGACCTTACGGTCGATGAATGGAGTAATTCTGTTCGAAAGTAGCTTTTCCAGTAATTTATATAGGCAGCTGAGAAGAGCGATGGGTCTGTAACTCTTTGGGTCTTCAGCTGGTTTATCAGGTTTTAAGACAGCAATTATCTTGGCATGCTTAAATCCTGTGGGCAGAATATTTCTTTCGAGAATATCTGAGAAGAAAGCAGCCAGCCATCTGTGGCATTTGGCGCTTAAGCTTTTAATGAATTCATTGTAGATGCCGTCTTCTCCTGCTGCTTTGCCCAAGGATAGCTGCTTGATAGCTGTGCTGATTTCATCAGCTGTAAAGGCTCTTGAGATGTTTTCATCGACAGTCAGTGATTTAGCCAGGTTTTGGGTATGTTTTTTGATAATTTTGGTGTACTGTTTATCGCCCTTTACCCTAGAAGTTTCAACAATGCGGGTAGCAATTCGATCGGTTAGAGTTTGGGAAGCGCAAGAAGGACTTGTACCCGATTTACCAGTAAGCTTGTTGAGAACGCGCCATGCTTTCCTACTGGATACCCTAAAGTCCATCTTTTCGACTGTGGCTATCCACTTGTCGTGGCGCTGTGAGTCAAGGGAGCTTAATAGGTTTCTTCCGATTTCCTGGTCGCCCGTTAGCTTGTATTGTTGGAACAGACTTTCACTCTCTTTGTTCCAGCATGGGATATATACTTTTCGAAAACCTCTCGGAACGTGCTTCTTTGCTGTGGCTATAAGCAGACCTACAAACCTTGCATAGTTCTCAGATTTCGGCGGTATCCATCTTATAGCCGCATCCATGTCAGCGGCAAAGGCCATCTAATCTCCCTTTTGAAAATTCTACCGAGGCAATGGCATGGAGTTAAAAAGTGGAATTTGGTCACCAACTTCCAGTAAGATAGGTCTGTGTTGGCTATTAGGAAAATTTGAAAGCACTCGCCTTTTGGTCGCGAGAGGTGCACCTCCATTCTGCGAAACAAACGTCAGATCAGGATTATAATCCTTCTTTCATCTCGCTGACCTGAAGGAACCTCTATCCTTGGCATCGAAGACTAGGTGATAATTGTAATCCTCCGCCCACTGCGCGAGCTGTATTCCGTTTAAGTCATTGGAGTCGTAACGCCAGGAAGTATGGTGGCTATTAAAATCTCCCGCGTAGAGGCATGGGTGCTGGAACACCGGCAATCTAGGTTCCCAAGTGTGGGAGGGCGGCTTATAGACGTTGGCAATGGAGAGGTCGTTGATTTTAATTGCAGAAATTAAGTAGTTTGGTTGGGAGACTTGCGGCAGGACAGAGACGTCCGACATGTTTTTCCTCACATATGTTGCGATTCCATACTTGGGATGGTTAACAGAGTGGACGATATTGTAGTCTTGGATTTGGCCTCTAGACCTCAAGTTATCCTCATCTTTAGCGTGTGTTTCTTGAACTAATAGAACATCAACTTTATGTTTCGTCAGAATTTTGTGTAGGTATTCACACTTTGCCAGGCTTATTCCCTCGATGTTTAACTGGCAAATTCGTAAGTTGGGCCCAATGTCTATTGATTAAGGGATCACTTTGGGACTTTTTGACATAGCATTCTGAGCGTTCATCGTATATTCCAGTGTAGCGACTCGGTTATTGTGCTGTGAGGTCATTCAGACAGGTACAGCAGCCAATGGTTGTTGCTCGATTAGCGCCACCCAGGGGACACGTGCAGGGTTAAGGTGGCAATTCCAGCGGACGTGAGCAACTTCATCCCCCAATTGGATAATCAATTGAACATTTATACTTACGTACATACATTTTTTTAAATATTTGAAACAAGTGATACCTATACAATAAAGTTTAAAAAAATATATAACTCGTTAACGAAACTAGAACAGATCCCGCCCTGCCTTCGATAAACACATTGTAGCAATGTCCGTAATAAGAAGATAACTTTGAAACAAAGTTTTATAATCATAAGATTCCAAAATCACATTGACGTCAGTAGCGATAGCGACAAAATGTACGAATTTATCGTATTTTTAGGTACAAAGGTCAACCTAAATCCCAAATGCTTAAATTTATCCTTGTTATGCGCGTCCGCGATTCCCGCAATTGCAACAGCATTTTAAATTAATACATTTGTTTATAATCTTGTGGGTTAGGTGTCAAAGCGGACCCCGGGCTCCTTTCGAGGCACAACCGGTAATACCGCTAGGAGGATGATGATGACATTTGTTTATAATTAATCAACAGTATTGTAAGATATTGTTACAATTTCACATTAAGAATGAACGGGGAAGTATTACCGCGACTCCCGCAAACCAAAATAACCAACGGGAACCCATTCATCACGCGTTAGACGCCAGATGCTGGTGAGTTCATGGTGTTGTTGACTCATTGGGAAAATACTAAAACCAACATAAAGGGCAATAGGAACGGCCGAAAATGTAAATATACCAATAATTTTTCGTTATGTCCATCTACTTTTTAAACATTGTTATGATGGTTTGAAAAGTGAAAAGGCAAAAGAGGTTGGTAATGAATAGTTCTGATTTCTGAAACCGTTTTACTCTTCAGTTTAATATTCATTATTAAGATTCATTCAACGTGCGTGTCCCAACTGGCAACGTCATGCCAAAATTGGTTGATATCCAAGTCATAACGTTTACCAAAAAATTTAAAATTGAACCGTGTCATCCTTGAACTAAAAAAGATACTGTAATTTCTAGGGTTCCGTAGTCAACAACTTATAGTTTCGCCATGTCCGTCCGTCTGTCTTAAAACCATTTTTCAACTCAGTGATTCGTTTGCGAGATATTGGGCTTAGCCCTAAGTTTTATTCGAGTTATGTGTTTGTTTTCTCTATTTGCAATGATGCGTTTCGTGATGAAACAAAGGCATATCCTCTTTTAAACATTTTTTCATCTAAACTTTATTTTTAAACAGCAACTCTTAATTTGACAAAAAATTGCGAAAGCACATAATTCAAGTCTCGGTGACGCAGGACAGTCCCAACGATTCTGGACAGTCAAAAAATACAAAAAGACGACCGAAGAGTTTAGGCTGCCGGCTGGACACTGCAAAATATGAAATGCCCTTGTTCATAAATGTCATGAAATAAAAAATCCATCCATTAAATTATAATTAAAAAGTGATAATTTATGCTGTTGTGTGTTTAACAGTAATTCGTTATTTTTGTCGCACGTTGATCTGCAGGTATATGAGCAAATGGCGAAGCGCATTTTAGGTAAGTCATGTTTGTTAAGTTTTATCAGTAAGAGGGATAAAGTTTAAACTATTCATTCCGTGTCACGATTGTGATTGTGTTTTTTTTGCGATGACGAATATTTACAAAAAAAATTGTATGGACTCAATTTCCGTCACTGGCAGGTGTCAACTGTCAAGTAAAAACCCACTGGCAATTTTAACGATCTGGAATTGTGTAAAAAGTTGCAAACGACCGTTGTATAATGCATGAAAATGTTTTATTTAACTGAACTGGAACTGTGACAGATTAATCTGATGCTATAAGAGCATTTAAAATTCAATGGGGTACAAAAATTACTTGTACTCTCTTTTTTGAATTTTTGTATCGCACACGAAATTTCCAATTATTTCAAGCGATTTTAATGTGAATCTAAATATATGTAGTATACATATATTTAGATTTCTAGTACAATTTTTAATACTTACTTAATAAACGTAATTGTGATCACAAATATTTATATTGCCTAATAAGTAACAATTATATTTGTATTGCTTACCACAGACCAAAATTATTACTTGCAGGAAGTTTTATTCTAGTATTTACCTCAAAAAGTAACGATATGTTATCTCTTATGTTCTGTCCTTGACCATACAAATATTCTTTCGACTATTTCCTCATACAAATTTGTTATCGCATATTTTTTTTATTCGACACTTCATGTTTTCAAATATTTGTAATAAAGGCTTTTGCTATATACATCTCTATAATTATTTTGACACTAGATAAAGGCCCGTGTAAAATTCGTTTAAATTAAATTATACTGCGTATTAAATACGTATACCTATTAAATTAAACTAGTAAAAAAACGATTCCTACGATTTAGAGGAAAATCGAAGATAAAAATCGAACTATTTGCATTGTCTTAATACCAGATAGTGTTATTTTAATTGACAAGGAAACACGCAGGAAGCCACTTAGTTATCACATGCCTCCGTGTGCACATGCCTTATTAAGGCGTCAATTAATCTTCAGTTTTGAAAGCTCGACGCGACGCGGCGCCGGCGCCTATTCGCCAGTCTGAACCCGCCGATCTCACGGTGCGCATGCTCCGCACAGTGCGAGATGTGATCGAGTGTTTATGTGCTATGATTGATCTGTGATATTGCATAAGGATTTACAATATGGAGTTTATTTTGTGAGTATTATTTAAATTATATTTTTAGCTCAATCTTTATTTTTATAAATACATCTATAGGTGGTACAATTTGAAAAAAAAAACTACTTAATGATTACAAATATTTTATTTATAATAATTACATTGAAGTATTTATACATTATATCGGTATGATTTGTTTTCATATGACGATGTGCAATTTTTGTAATAAGACATTTATGAAATAAGATATCAATATTATCTATGGATTAACGATTCTTAATGGCCTTAAAATTCTTCTATTTACTATAAGTCCCTGGGCGACCGAGCTCTGCTCGTGTGAAAATGCGGAGAAAACCAATTTTTCACCCATGTAAACCCCTAAATTACAAATTTCATAGGAATCGTTAGAGCCGATTTCGAGTAGGTACGTGATAACAAATATAATATATCATATACGCATATACAAATATTGCTCTTTAATAGTAAACAATAGGATTAAATCTTATAGTCACTCATTCATTAGGAACTTGAGGTTCGTTTTATTTTTAATTGAGGGAAACCAAATTCTGTAAATTATGACACTTATTAATGAAATGAGTATATCATCATCATCATCATCATCATCATCAGCCTATATACGTCCCACTGCTGGGCACAAGCCTCCTCTCATGTATGAGAGGGAATGGGCAGTAGTCCCCACGCTGGCCCAGTGCGGATTGGGGACTTCACATACACCTTTGAATTTCTTCGCAGATGTATGCAGGTTTCCTCACGATGTTTTTCCTTCACCGAAAAGCTAACGTCAAATATGAAATCATATTCCGTACATAAGTTCCGAAAAACTCATTGGTACGAGCCGGGATTCGAACCCACGAACGCCGTTTGACAGCCGCATGCCTGAACCACTGGGCTACCGTAGCTTAGAAGTTTGCTTAGCGAAGAAGTTTGATTCTCCACTTCGAAAACTAAACAAAACGCAATGCAATAACACTAATCATAAAAATCTTATAATAAAAACGTGTCAAACCAAACGCCGACAGTTTTAGCCGATAATAAAACACGAAAAAAAAGAAAACTCGCTGCCAAGATGTAAAATACGAATTTGCATTCAAAAAAGTATTTGCATACATATTTCTGTTAAACTCGAACACCTCTCAAACGACGAAATAAAAACCAGAATTACCTAGGCCCATGTTTATAAGTAGTTTTATAGGAGCTAGGGTTCTGTTTATTTTGGTCATAAGTACGGATACCGAAAATATGCTGAAACCTGCAATAAATGTCACTGTCAATAACGAAAGGTAAAGCCGTTGCATTACACTAAATTTTATGAAGCTACGTGACAGGCCGCGATATAACGCTCTTGATACCCACTGCCGGTAAGATCAGAAACAATGTCAGGGACACTTAGTTCGTTTATTTATTTTATTTATTCTGATAATATTCCGTTGAAATAGCAACTAATGAAGTGCCAAAGGCGATCCTTGTGGAATCAACGGAAGTCCTCAAATATTGTCGGCCCACATACAGCAATTTGGTATTTTCTCTAATAATCAACGCATTTGCTTTTTGCTCTCTGAAATCAGTTCATGTGGTAAATTGGAAAATAAATGTGGAAATGTCCTCGTGCCTTGGCGGAGAATTAAAGAAGTCGGTCAAAACTTTTCTAACTTACACATCAGTATAAACTAATTTTGAAACTACAAATACACACTATTACCGCGTATAACGCAAGGTCGTGGTGTCAGCTAACTGTCCGCGAAAACCCTGGAACTTGACTCCCTTCGGCCAAAATTATTCCTTATCAGCTCGATAGCACCTATTGAAACTCTCGCCACAAAGGAATTAAAATTCACGTAATGGTGAGATTCCAATCACACGACCCTCAGGATGAAGCCAGTCTTCACGTGTCCACTACCTCCTCTGCCTTCGTAGTAGGTAAGTACATCTAAAAGTACCTAAACTAAGCGTACGGCCAGTATTTCACTTACAACAAGTGACGTATCCCCGCCATGTCCCTGGACTGGTACTCTTTTCATACTTAATAATCTTTTATCGATAAATAAATTAATATTCGGGGACAATCTTACACAAATCGCCCCCAACCGCCATAGCGAGCTCAATAATTATGTTTTAGGTACTAGACGACAATAAAATATAATATAATACAATGTTTTTCAAACTTCGGGTCCGATCCAGTGAAATCAAATCAAACGACCGAGGGAATCCCACCCAGGGAGGTCGCGAAGCCTTTGAAAGGGGGTCGTGACTATTCATATTTTTAAACTTAAAGACCTATAAGTTTTGATATTAGTACAATAAAAAAATATACGTATAGAACCGGTCTAACCCCAGTAAGGTCTAGTTTTCCCTCTGGAATGGTAAGTCAGATGGCAGTCCCTTTCGTAAAACTAGTGCCTATGCCAAATCTTGGGGTTAGGTGCCAAAGCGGACACTGGGCTCCTTTAGGGTCATTACCGGGAATAACGCTCGTAGGATTATAGGTAATCGATTTCACCATCATCCTCCTAGCGTTATTCCCGGTAATGACCCTAAAGGAGCCCGGGGTCCGCTTTGACACCTAATCCTAAGATTTGGCATAGGCACTAGTTTTACGAAAGCGACTGCCATCTGACCTTCCAACCCAAACAAAAATGTACTTTCTGAAAATGATAAGGCATGCATTTCTTCTCGCCGCTTCAAGATATTGTCGTACGCCTTCCGATATCTGTCTTTTGGCTTTGCAAATTACCAATAAATGACACTTAAACAAATAATCAATAACTGAGCTTGCAGCTTCTTTTAAATCTGGAATCATTTACACGTCAATTTTCTATATTTTCCGTAAAAAGAATTAGCCACTGTATGTTAAAACAGATTTTTTTTTGCATTGCCGCCTTTTAATTTTTTTAATAATAAGTTGGAAGTGTATTTTTCTTCCGAAAGGGCCATAAGTTATTTGAGACAACTAAAAAGTCGCGATGAGTCACAGCTACTGATCTTCCGTTTTGACTGTTTAGGACATATGCCTTTTATTTATATGGCGGTTTCAACTATTTAAAAAGTTTGTTTCACGACAAATAAGGGAATTTGTATGCAACATTGTAGTCGAGCAAAATCGAGCCGGCAAGGTTTTTTATTTTTTAAATGTTGACTAACCATAAACTATGCACTTCACGTCCTGATTTTTTACCAATAAAGTCAACATTGCCGATGATTTTTGAGAAAATATATATACTTGCGAAGCTAGCAGATCAATCAGTGTGATAACTAATAAACCGCCTCTGTGTACCAGTTTGCTGATGACACCTGCCTGATAACAGCTGACAGTGATGTGAAGACAGCGGAGTGCCAAATGCAGCTTGAATTCGACAATCTATGTAAATGGGCCCACGACGTAGGATTATCAATTAACTTTAAAAAAACAAAATACAATGTACATTCACTCACCATACATCAATGCTAGTGTAACTCCTAACATCGTGGCCCATGGGCATGATGTATGTTTGCATACCAGACACCTTCACACAAACTGTATATGTGACTCATTGCAATTTGTCAAACAGCATACCTACCTTGGCTTAAAAATTGATAGTAAGTTCAACTGGGGCCCGCATATAGAGTATGTGTGCAACAGGCTAAGAGCCATCCTTTGCAACCTTAGTTTACTTAAACACAAAATGCCATACAACACACTCCGGCTTTTATATCTGGCACTAGCAGACTCTGTAATTAGTTATGGTATATCCAGTTATGGTAGAACATATAATACATACATTAAACAGATTTATAACTTACAAATAAGAATACTAAAGGCTATCGTACCACTAAAAGTCAAGCACCAACATAGACATAATTATAGCAAACTATTCCAGTATTGTAGAGTTTTAAGTGTATTTGATAAGATAAAATTGGCTGTGATATTAGAATATAAACACACCATAGGGGAACTGGATAGATATAAGAGACCGTCCAACCTCCGGAGCCTACCTAACAAACCATACTTTAAGGTACCTAAAAATACTAACGAATACGGCAAACGAATATACAATAGATACGTACCTTGTATACTAAATAGCTTCCCTAGTCAAGTTATACTCGTAGATAAAATATTAGAAAAGCCAAATAGAGTCAAAAATATAGGAAAACACTCACAAAAAAACATAGTCTTATCTTACCATATGGGGGCTTCCCCTCTCACATCACATCATAGTTTATAAAATCTTAAATGTAAAAGATTGCAACTATAGATGTAGCGTAGAATTAAGTCTTCTTTAAGTGCAATAAATAGTTTAAATTTTAAATTTTAATTTTTTAAAATTTTAATTAAACATACCCCCAATATTTTAAGTCTAAACCTGTAACACGCATTTACGAAACAACTGAATAATAATAACCGAGAAGATTACTAGGAAAAAACATTGGCTTCTATCTTTGAGTATTTTCGATGAGCGTAATGAATAATCTACATATTCTTGGCACCTACTTACTAGTGAATCTGTGTGGATTACCTTGCTCGTGAATATATTCCTAGGTATTACAAATGCGATTATTTGGAATCACGCAAGCAACCAGTAAAACTCAACTATAGTGGATTAATAGAATACAGTAGAATCAGCAGGAAATTACTCCACTGACAAGAGCTAGCTCTTACATATTTGATGAAAAAACTAATGCGACATGAATCTTGCTCAATGTTACTTAACAAAACGGCAGCGTAATTGCGTAAAATTCCTAACTAGCGATGATAACTAGATATTTCCTAACGCGCGTTGGAGAAGTTACGCAATTACCCTGGGCCTACTTAACTGTGGCAGTAGTTAGTAGTTACTTAATATTGAGCAGGACTAAAAGCAATACCGTTGATTTAGTTTTTGGCTGTTCATTGGAAGCAAATTACCCTTAATTTAACGAGTACCATATATGCGGATGAGAGTAAGTATTGCCCTGAACTCATAGAAATCAGACCAGAGCAGAGCCTTAACGCTTCGCGGTAAATAGTACATTGTACTCTTGGCATGAACTGCACATTACATAGTACCTACTTTTCATATATACCTGCGAGGAAATTGCAAATAATTATAAATAAAAATCAAAATTAAGTACCCAATGAAAGAGCATAACACGAAACAAAAGAGCACGGGCCGGGTACTATGTGATTGTTGGAAACGCTTTTCCAACTGGACTACAAAAACATTGTTGGACAGTTTGAATTCATACGATGGTCCGTTCGTGCGGTGTACAGCTAATCACAGTTTTGAGCCCCAATTCTGACCATCTTTTGCCAGTTTTCCGAGCACCGATGTGAAAAGAATATAGGGATCGTCATTCATCATCATCATCATCTTATCAGCCGAAAGACGTCCACTGCTGGACATAGGCCTCCCCCAAAGAGTGCCAAAGTGATCGGTCCTGCGCGGACCGCATCCAGCGGACTCCATTACCATATAATAATTATTACATCAAATTTGACACACGTAGCAATTATTGAACCTGTACGTACGTACAAAACGTTATACAATGGACCAGCACTTCAATTATATTTTAATTTCACACAGAATTATCTTAAAATTGCAGTTCGCCAACCTTTTGGCCCGTAAACACCCGTTCTTTTATTAAGGTTCCTTTTAAGGAATATTTTAAATTTTCAATTTCGGGAAGCTGTACGACGTACGGATGCCGAGAACCGATAAAGTTATGTAATACGTGCCTTTACCTTGTTTGCTCCTATATTGTAAGCAAAACTAACTTTTTGCGTAAAATACGATGCCATGTGCCGAATAAAAATAATTCTAGCTAAAAGCTACCCCAGCTGCTACTACCTATATACCCTTTTTCATTTGGATGTACAATGCATTTGTTATTTCGGTACATACATTGAAAATTGCACTTTTAAGCCGATTATTATTATTATCATCGCTCGATAGTTTAATATACGATTTACAAAACATTTAAAGCATTTCCATTTGATTTGCTTATTAAATGAATACGTTCGTTAAAGTGTTGATGTTAATTTCCGGTACAATGGATAATTGAATGCCCACCTGACTTTTTAACATGGAAAAAATCTGCATATCGTACTCGTATTATTACTAATTCTGTATTTCGGATTGCCTACTTATAAAACTACTAATTCTAAAGCCTGCTTTGTATGCTTTAGCTCAGTATAGATTAGACTTTACAGTTGTCCAAAATAAAAGCAGTTTTTTTATATCGGCGATGGTCCCGAGGTTTAGCACCGTGGTCAGTTTGTGGAACTCCAACTCAAAGGTACATCTGGTTACAGTGGTGTTAAGATAAAAATGCCTTTTGGCGTACAAAAACAAGCTTAACATATGAATTGGAGGACTGCTTTAAGTGATTACACACTGACCGGTTCCGAGCTTGCTGCGCGCTGCTGATATTGTTGTCAATAGTCATCAAGCCGAGCCCAATAAGGTCTAGTTTTCCCTCTGGGTTGGAAAGGCAGATGGCAGTCGCTTTCTTAAAACTAATGCCGATGCTAAATCTTGGGATAAGGTGTCAAAGCGGACCCCGGGCTCCTTTAGGGGTATTATCTGGAATAACGCTAAAAGGATGATGATGAGTCATCAAGCCGAGCCAGCCTTTTGTGGGTCGCTTGTCATTAATATTATTTATTAATATTAAAATAACGTATGCCATAGGATTAAATAAATAAATATTACTTATTATTTGAAACACATGAGTAAGAAAGGGACCATCTTTCTTACTCATGTGTTAAAAGGATTGAAAGCAATTGCTTCTGCATTCTGTAAAAAAGGCGTGTCTTAGCCGGTTCTCGAGATTGGGTAGCAAGCAGATGATAGACTCCTTCAAAATGAAACCAGCTGGTCGCTCACGTAACGCATTGACATTTTTTATATGGAAAACAGTTGGATCTGTCTAACGCGCGTTCAAAACTGATTACCCCTCTGGTCGATCACGTAACGCTTTGCAAGCGTCAATTTTTGTATGGGAAAATGAGAGACGAGTTGTCTAAGTGCGTTGTAAAAGTTACGCCATTCGGGATTGGCGTTTGAATTAGGAAGAGTATATTAAACTAAACGTTTCCATTGGAGGTATTGAAAATCATTTATAAATCTAATAATTTCAGTACAATGACTCTTTTTTAAACGGTTTTTTTTAATAATGTGTGAAGTAAAACGAAAACTCTTGTATCACATAGCTGTCTTATTGCCAAAGCGTCCCGTCCATCGATATAAATACTATCTGACGTCAAAACTGTGAAATTGGCCGTATCTTAAGCTAATTAGAATCACATAAATATTCCACTCAACCTAAACATACAGCGTAACAAAAACAGACTGTGCATTTAGTGGACTTATTGCAAACTAACAATTAGAATTTTTGTCACATATGTGGGCCCTTTAAGATGTTTTTACGTATATATGAGGAAAATTATAAGAAACATAATTTTGAAAACAGACCCGACCGCTGCCCGTCGCCATTTATTTATTTATTTCAGACCAGGCCCATAAAATATGTTAGTAAAAATATACTTAGCCTTACTTGCCTTCTATGTAAGAACATCAATTCATTCATAAATTATTACTGATTACTACGGACTTCGCACTATGTCATGTAAAGTACCAACGGTCGTTAAATTTGATTTTAAAAGTGCAATAAAAATTATGCTTTATTAAATAATGCTTTGTAAATTAAATCAAGTCGTCTTTAGTATCAGGAGAAGAATCTGAAAGGCTAATAAATGATATAAAAATGTAAAACTATTCAATGTTTTCCATTCTTCCTCTTAACGTCTCCTGTCAGCATAATTTTGTTTACGAGGCAGTTTGCTGACAACAAAAATGCTTGCTTCTCGTGTTTATAAGGATGTGATTCCAAGAACAATAATGAGAAGTTATTTGCGTCGTGAAATGAGAGCGCTGTATGTTACTATGTTTGCCACGAGACCAGCCAGTATGAATGAGTCATCTATAAATATAAACAATATGTCTACATTATAATATTTCACGCGCCTGATAGTGATAACACGTCTCAATAACGAACCCAATCCATAGTGATATGCACATTGACGTATCGAAGAAGCGTTATTTATGACCAACTTGTATAGTCAACACATCATCATCATAAACGTGTATACACTTTTCGACATTATCTCTAAAGGGCCATTTACATGGAGCAACAACTCGCATGCGAGTTTTTTACATTGCAGGGTTTGATTGAACTCATCGTATTTCGCTAGCCCGCAGCCCCGCAATGTAATGGAAATCGCATACGAGTTATTGCACTATGTAAATGACCCTTTAGCTTTGGTCCTAAAACCACCTAGACTATATACATGTTGATGCTAACTTACATAGTTAGAAACATAAGAACATACATAATAAATACATATTATAATGACGCATCTTTCCCGGAGGGGCACAGATCATGGATTTCCACAAGTACTTTTTTTTTCTGATACTTAATATATGATCTGCATGATTTTTTTCAATTTAATTTAAGTAGGAACTCTTTTCCCCGTGTGGTGTCGGGTTAGACTAGCACCAATCCCTTTTTTTCTAGGGGTATCGTAAGAGTAGTACTAAGGAAACAGGGTTGAAGTGTGTTGTGGGCGTTTTATTTATATAACTATTGGATCCTTTTATAGTTTAAAGATCCTGACAAAGTTTAAAAATATTATTTTGAATTTAAAATCATCATTATCTGTTTTTTTTTGACCCTATAACTATGTGACGTGTGATATATCAGGCATATTTTGAAAATTTTCTTTTTAATGAACCATATAAAATATAACGTGGAAATTGGTTTGTTTTGGACGGATTCAAACATTGTGCCGTTTGATATATCGAGTAAAAATAATTTAAGTAGGTAGTTTTTTTTTAATTAATTATGGACCAATAAAACTAATTGCAGTGGTAAAAGAGTTTTCATTGCGTTTTTTCTCAACAACTAATCGACCATAAAATTTCAATGAACTATGCTTGGTGTCTGGGTGGCCAGTTTGCTATCACAACGCAGGTATTCAGAAGGCTTACTAGCTATGACCGATAGTTTTTGACCATTATGAGGCAGACCTTGAAACACAAACAGCATTACGAACCCCAGTGTCAAGATATACTAGGTATAGTATTGAGATGACTACTGACAGGTTGTGAATCGTGTAGTTGGATATCATAACTATTTATAATGGTACTGTAATGTATAATGTTCGCTATACATTGATGACCTAGAAGTCACTAGATTGACCTTTTATCTCACACTAGACAATTTGTTTTGTAACACGTATTTTGTAAACAAGATTGAATACCAATCTTTTATCTCAAGAGCTGTTTAAAAAAGTATGTGTACTTACGTAAGAAAAAACCAAGCGCTATTTCTTAGATGAAGTGACATTCATGATATAATTATAAATACTAAGAGTAATGTAAAGTTATAGCACTTTCAACTAGATTAAGTGGAGTATTAAAGTCACTTAGTAGGTGGCTGTCTGTACCTACACGCTACTACATTAAATAATAAATAAATAATAAATAAATAAATATAAGGGGACAATCTTACACAAATCGACCTAGTCCCATAGTAAGCTCAGTAAGGCTTGTGTTATGGGTACTAGACGACGATATACATAATAGACGTAAATACTTAAATACATAGAAAACATCCATGACTCAGAAACAAATATTCATGCTCATCACACAAATTTTTGCCCTTACCGGGATTCGAACCCAGGACCTCTTGCTTCGTAGGCAGGGTCACTACCAACTAGGCTAAGGCGGTCGACAATAAACTACCTGACCGAATTTGGTCAAGGTATTTGAACCAATTGTAAAGCAAACGCTAGAAAAAATAACCTCTTGTAAACTCAGTGAATACTTAGACTTAGACAGTAAATACATATGGTCAAAGGCCATCAATTGATATACCTAAGCAGCCTGTAAAGTTTCATATTGTTTAACCTCTCTCCTTCAAAAAAGTGTTCAATGAGAATTTCATCATTCGCTTGTCCTTATCCCATATATTTGGGGTCGGCGCAGCATGTTTTTTCTTCCATAGCTCTCTGTCGCCCGTCAACTCATCACACACATCTTTCCTATTCATATCGTCTCTCACGCAGTCCATCCACCTTTTCCTTGGTCTACTTCTTCTTTTACATCCCTCCACATTCATACTTAATGCCCTTCTAGTAACATGACTATCATCCCTCCGCATAACATGTCCATACCACCGTAAACGATTTGCTCTCAGCTTTTCAGTTATCGGTGCTACTTTCAGGGTTCCTCTCATATACTCATTCCTACTTTGACTTTCATTATATCAATATTATATCAATATCTAGGCTCTAATAAAAGAGGGGGCACGCTAAACAAAACGGTTCACAAATATGATTTCATTTTTGCATGACGCGTTCCGGAATTCGCATTACCAATGTGGTGGCCAATCATATCAGGATAAACTATAATTTTATTTGAAATCATTTATGATTAAGAAAAAAGACCACATCAATTAAAACTTTTAAAAACGAGTTTATATTTATTTCAAAATTAATCCTCATCAATACTAAGCACTTAGAACTAACATAAACATACAAAATCTCCGATATAAAACCCCAAAAACAACAAACACGCACTATAAACCAGCATCATTCACCGACCAACTAATAAAAATCATGCTGGCAACAATATGTCGGCACTACCCAGTAGAAACAGATATTATTTTAGCAATGCGATCACTGGATCGGCTTTTAGAATTTGAATTGAATAGCTTACAAAATAAGATCGCTTCTGCAACCAACCCAGCAAGTCTCATCTATCCATATCTATACTAATATTATAAATGAAAGTGTATGTGTGTGTTTGTTTGTTTGTCCGTCTTTCACGGCAAAATGGACCGACGATTTGACGTGTTTTTTTAAGTAGAGATAGTTGAAGGGATGGAGAGTGACATAGGATAGTTTTTATCCCCCAAATCATCACGAAAGGGAGTGAAATGGGGGGGTAAAAGTTTGTATGGATCTGGGATATAAACGGAGTCGCGGGCAGAAGCTAGTGATAAATAAACAGGAATATTTGCTTTAAAACCTGAAGTTATTAGCAGCTTATACCGTTGCAGCGGAAATACGGAACCGATCTAGGATTTCACCTTAAGCTGTGATTATCGATTATAGTTAATATTTCAGTGCAAGCATGATCAACGGAGACTTAATTTTGCTTAAAGAAATAAATATAAATGGCAAACGAAATTTTGGCACAGATTGTACAAAATAAACAGTATACGCAATTAGCAAAAATATAAGTATGTGTGAGTGTGCGTCACATTTAGTCATTTAGTCGATCTTTTATACTCACATTTATGCTAAAAGTGGCGCTGGAACATACGTTTCATGTGCTCTGCCTACCCCTTTTGGGAATAAATGCGTGAATTTATGTATGTATGTATGAGTGATGTACAAAGGCAAATCTGTGTCCATTGCCAGCCTCCTGAAATCCTCTCATACGATGGCTTGCCTTCAATGTTTCCTTCTAAAATGTTTAAGAAAAAGCTGTCGTGCCGTATGAGATGGCCCACCAACTTGCCTCTACTATTTCTAATACATCCTTATCAAACATCTTTTCTCTCCTACTATCCTCAAAACCTTTTTGTTCGTCTTTTTTACCGTCCAGCTGATACTTTCCATCCTTTGCCAGCACCACATTTCGATTTTCTATGGAGCAGTTGCCGCCATATTTTGGTTTAGCAACCCTTTCCATATCCAAATCGTCTCAATCGCAAGCATCAAACATTACTCAAATTGCAATGAAACTTGAAATACAAGTAACTAGTATGGATGGTAGTTGCGTACGACATTTAACTTTCCAGACAGCTTCCCTGGCAAACACTTACCAAAGCCTCAATGAACTAGGTTCATTCATTACACATTCTTGTCGCATTTCAATATTGTTCGCGCGCCCTTTCTAGCACGTTAATTCGGCGGACGTGAAAGCGAGCGCGCGTATTGACTAGAAAAGTGATTGGTATAAGAAGCGACGAAAAATAGACCTCCAGTTTCGAGTGTAGTAATTTTGTTTTGTGAAGCTAATGGAGGAAGCATAGAAAAGTAAAATCATATCAGATAACCGTTTGCACGCGAATACTGGTTTGGAAATAAAATAATACTCATTAATGAATATTTATTGTTAAATGTGGATGGTTCCTTGCATACAATATCGATTATGCATAAATATGTTAAATAGATAATACCGATATAAAAAGCATAAATATGCATAATACTTATAGGTGAGTAAAGTTCGTTCTTAGAATATTATCACAGTCTTTTTGTATCTATATCTAACAGAGATGAGAAAACTAATTGTTTTTATTAAATATGATTAGGGTTCCGTACCCAAAGGGTAAAAACGGGACTCTTATTAACTAAGTACCCGCCGTAAGTACTGGCCGTAAGTCCGTCTATCACAACGTCAGTTCACATAGTTAGACAGTTGATATGTTCACAGATGATATTTTTCTGTTACCGCTATAGCAACACATAATAAAAAAATAATAATAAGGGAGACCCCCTTACAACAAACGTGATTTTGCGCGAATCCGACTCTCACTTGGCCGGGGTTTTTTTGTTTCGTGGAAATTACCACTATCAAATTTTAGACGAAACCCACAGCTTGCGACCCGTGTATTTCCGATACAGTGCTCTAGCCTCTGAGCTATACAGACATAGACTGAGGAGGCGTATTTTTCGATCACATTTGCCGACGCTACTATAGTAGCGACCGATTTAGACGATGATGGTTTATTTTTCTATTATATTTGTACTCTGTATCACATCCTTTGCTATTTATTTATTATTATAGTGCTTTGCCTGTACTCTGTACTCATCATCATCATCATCATATCAGCCGAAAGTCGTCCACTGCTGGACATAGGCCTCCCCCAAAGAGTGCCAAAGTTACCGATCCCGCGCCACCCGCATCCAGCGGACTCCCGCAAACCTTTACCAGGTCATCAGTCCACCTTGTCGGGGGCCTACCCACGCTGCGCCTTCCGGTACGTCGTCGCCACTCAAGAACCTTTCCGCCCCAACGGCCATTGGTTCTACGTGCTATGTGCCCCGCTCACTCTCTCTCTCTATGTACTACTTACATATTTTTTTATTTAAGTATACAGTTTTAGTTATTAATAAAAGAGATGAACATGTAAGAATTAATCACCAAAAATAAAAAGGTTAGATCTTCAGGACAAACATTCTATTTAACTTGTGGCTCTGCCTTCTTTTCTTCGGTTGGAGCCCAGGGCATTTTAACATTGATTAAAATATTTTTCTTCGGACCTCCCAAAATTAGCTAAGAACCCCACACTTATAATATTTTATAAACAGGAACACGTTAATAAACAGGATAAAGTGAAATATCCATTCTTCTATCGTTTTTACAGTACATACGTCACAAGTTGACAGCTAACCCCGACCCGCGATAAAAATGCTGTTGCCATTTCCAAGCATGTAACCCGCTTTAATCCTACCAAAAGATTTATCTCCGACCAAAAATCCGTAGGTATATTTGCTAAGTTCATTCACAGGCTAGTCTATCAATCTTGTGCTGTGTCGCGTTTTCGGCTAACATTTGTGTCAATAATGCAACCGGTTCTGCACCTTATGAACGAAGCCTTAAAGGCGAAGGTGGAAAATTTCACATGTTTACACCAGAGTTGGAGCGTCGCTAATGTTGACACCCGCACTTTGGATATTTCCCGACGCCCCGTTGACATTTGCTAACCAGTTGACCCAGTATTAGTGTTTGGATATGTAAAATTAGGTTTGGATGGTAAAGATTGATAAAAGACCTCTTTTTTATATTACATGATTGTACAAAACTATCGATAAGTTTTGGTACGCTCGTTACGACAGTTTCATTTTTATTTATTTTAGTTTAATCATATGGCATTATTCAATAGTATATTGTTACGTTTATTATTTGAATTAAATGACAGTGACAGAAGTATAACCACGATTATCGAAATTCGAAGTTCGGGTATCTCCGTCTCTATCGCACCTACAATACTAGCGACAGAGATGCAGAGACACGAATTTCAAGTTTCCATATTTGTGGTAGCACCGAAGATGATATGCCCTACCGCCCGTTAGAAAGGTTGCGCAGTTATCCCGATGGTACAAGCAACACTTCAAAACTATTTTACAATGGTATTTGGCATCTTGTGATAACATCTCTGGGCACTAAATTGATATCATAAAGTCACCTTCTTATTCATTCTGATGCAGACCTTATGGGTGGATTGCAAAAAAATTGTACGTAACACAAAAGAATATTCACAAAAATGTTACACTGGTAATTTGTATGGGATTCTTTTTTGTGTAAAATTAAAACGTCACACAAATGACACAAAAACGTCACACAAACGAAGCAAAATTGGCGTTGGGAAGCAAATAAAAAAAACAGAAAGGTATTTTAAAATTCCACCTATTCATTTCACCACCCAACTATGTAAAAACAGCTGTAAAAAGCAAAGAAATTACCTATTTAAGACATAACACAATATTGGTTCTTAAACGTACTTTTTCAATTTTCGTGCGAAAATGGTTATCGACACATGCGCTTCTGTTGGTTGTAGCTTAATTGTTGTCCGACATAACAATGTTACGGTTGCAGTCTTCTCTGCAATAATGCGCAAAATGTAGCGTTACACGGCTGACGTAACACAAAGGAACGAAATCTTTCCCCGAACTTTGATATAAAATATTTGTTCTAGAGACCAGAAAAACCATGTCCTTGCAGTTTTAAATGGTGTTGCAGACCACAAGCACATTTCTTAGCCAGAGCTGTTTAAATCAGACTTATGATTTTTTTATTATCGTGTGTTACACAAAATACAGATAAAATTTGTATGGAAGCAAAAACTATTTTTTTTCATTAAAGCATTTTTTCATATTAAATTTTCATTTCCAATTTTGGAAAGTAAAATTTTTTTGCATTTCACCCTTAATTTAATCAAATCTAATGGATAATATATTGTTTGTTTTTTAATAGGAGTGTATTGAATCAATACCTTCTAAAAAGGATGCCATGAAAAACATTCCATTGAAAAAAAGAATAGAATAGAATACGTTCAGAAGGTGGCACTCCTGTAGTGCCGGCAGAATTGAAACCTCAATGACATTGTAACAGTTTTTCGATCAGGTCTCGTGTCCTTCTTACGAATTTTCAATCGTCGAATCTTACGGTCCCGTGACCAGTTGCGAGTTAAAAAAAAATCCCCATCACAAAAGTGCACAGCGCCGCTAAAGAAGTTTTCACTTCAAAAATGAAAATGTTTTTTTTGTACATTGAAATTCGCTACTGATATTTTAAAATGAAAGAGGATTTCAAAAAATGTGTCTTCTATATGTTTAAGATCTTTCGCATATTCACAGCAACCCTATTTCTAAATCAATTCTAACTCGCATATATTTTTGACCAGTTTAAAATACGTATAAAAATTTCCTATAAAATCTCTGAATTTACTGATGTCACTGGTGGTTTAGTCATTATGACTCAGTTCATTAATGCAGTGACCGCGTATTTACGCGAATGCATCGTAACACCGCAAGATGCTATTATACTAAACGTGCTGCATTGGAATTATTTTGATATTCTTCGTTCTCTCTGGAGGTGATGAGGTTGAACCCCGCTTGTAAAACTGAGTTTTCTCAATATGTACGAAATGTCATTTGATATTTAACAGTATTTTTTTCTGTGGAAACCAGTGTAAGCCCAATGAGGTCTAGATTCCCTCTGGTTTTGAACGGTTGGCAGTCACTTTCGTTAAACTACTGCTAAAAGCGGACCCTAAGCTCGGTTAGGTCACTAACGGGTAAAACGCTAGGAGAATACATAATTCCACCTCTCTCGCTCCCATGCGCGACAAGTTGACGTGTGTGAAAGAGTGCGCGTGACAATTAAAGCTGACTCCAATTACATAAATTCAGTTGAACATACCCAAGGCCTAACCACGTTGAAACGTTGCCAAGTACCAAGTACATTGGGTGGTATCCATCAAAAGGATCAAGTCAGCTTTGTCCTGCCAACATTGGTCACTTGGCTTGCAGATCCTACTCATACATCATATCTAACGGATGAAACTGTTCTTTATTCAATTTGATTCCTGATTTTTTTTCGAAGTTGCCAATGCTTTGACCTCTTGACACTACGAGTCACTACCTACCCCTCGGTTAAATCAATTGCTTCTGTGCTGTGTCCAATATACAAAAACAGAAATCAGTTGGAAAAAAATGGAGTAGGTAGTTACTCCACCTACTCGAGCTAACCTATCTATATGATTATGATACCGACCAACCAAAAGCTATAGGACTTCAGACTAACGCGATGGACGAGCCTGGAAAAGTCTAAACGCCTTTCCACGAGGTTTTTAGTAGCTCCAGTCCGGGAACGCGACAGCTCTTTGTTCCGAAAACCTGTGAGGTCAGTATCCTCAGCATTTAATAAAGGCATGTATTTAACGCGGCGACAAATTAATCTGATTTAGGGATTTATAAAAAATTAAAGGGGGTAGCAAAAATAATAAGTTGGCGACTAATTGCGGAGTCTAGTATAAAGTAAAAAGTAGCAGCTAAGTAATCAATTTTCGGCTTTGTTTCAATATAAACTAGCATCGAGTTATTGTTTTGGCGACTGAATTATCTAATTAAGCGGAAACATGACAGCGGATAAAAAGTTGAAAATGGCCTACTCTAATTGTTCAATGGAGATTGCATATAAAATAAATCAAGGTCATAAAAAAAATACTTTGTGCGACACTTTAAGAGCTTTAATCAAAGTTGAAAATTGCATGTATAAATAATAATTTGGGCCCGTATAAATAATATTTAAACGCCATACTAAACATGCATTCGGATTCATCTTTGTTAATTTGCTGGTTTTTCCGCTCTTTTATAAAAAAAATAACCGCGAAGACGAAAGCGGGAGCAAAGCTCCCGCTTCCGTCTTCTAACCTATCCGCGGCTTATCGCCGTTTTCATTAAATTATGGTTTCGAAAACTAAAAAATAACTACCCATTACTTTTATACAGTACCCATTTTAATATTTAAGCTGCCAGCAAATCAAAGCCCAAAATGCTTTTTTAGATGGAGACCTGTAGTTGCCACTAATATAAAGTTTGTTATCCTTCTGCTAATATTAGTCGCCAAGTCATTATTTATAGTACCTCGCCTATGATTTGAGTAATCTTGTTTATTATTTCTGCTACCTTAAAGTAGCTGCCATTATTTGAATTTTAAAATATCCTTAGTTTAAAGCTCATTTAATATAAATGATTGCCAAAATATTTAATCGCTGACAAGTTATTATTTTAGTTGCAAATAGTTTGCTGCTCTTTAATTTTTCTGTCGCCGCGAAAATAATAAGCCTTTAATAAACCGATTGAGGTCATTTTCACAGGTTCATTAATTCATTCATTCTTTCTTCTAAACGTCATGTTCAAACTGCCCAACGAAATTTTCAAACGGAGGTAAGCGACAAGGTCTACATCGTCAAGTGTTCAGCTACATATGAGTTGTAGCTAAACACCTGATGTACAGTTCAGAGTAAAATCCTTTTAAACATATGGGACAAGCATAAACATAAAAATACCCGACTACGGAAAAGTAACTGAAAAAAAGGTATTATTTGCTACAAAAAATGTCAAATGGAGCATAATTTGCTGATCGATTGTATACCTCTTCATATAAATCGGTTCAGCACGCTACGGTGGGACATACGTAGATACAAACATATAAACAGCTCCGAATGTCCGTAGTCAGATAAAAATGCAATCTCTAAACAAAATATTAACCTAATATTTGATGGCAACCACTTTGACAACTTTGAACGACGGCACGGCACTTACTAAAATAGACAGTAGAGAAGCTTTTAAAAATCTATCGCTATATTGGATCGCTGTTTACGAGCAAAAAATGGTTATTTTGTGTTACGCAAATAAATCACACACACGTACTCAGGATAACGTTAACATTAAAAGCACTGCCAGACGACATTATAGGTTACAAAATTCATTAAAAATTGCATTAAACTTGCTTTATCGTGTTGTATTAAAAATTAAGAATGTTCTGATTAAATTGAATACTGTTGGGATACCCATAAACGTGAGAGGATTTGGACCTCTTTGGATATTCTTAACTATTATTTTTAATCTAAAAACATTGTCTTTAATTGAGTAGGCACATTGGGTTAAGATATAAATTCTACAAAAAGTTTTTTCCGTACAGTCAGCGTCATATAGTTAGTAGCATCTAGAGTAGCCTAATATTCTTACAATAATAAAGACGTGTAGGTACCTACTGACGTATGTGACGTTGTTGTACTATATGACGCTGACTATACAAAGTCTGCTTTACATCATTATGAAACTAAATGTCATATGGTCCTTGGAAAAGGCTTCTTTCACTACACTAGGGCTGCCTAAGCCCTTTTTACAAACTAATACGAATGTTCGAAATAACAACACGACATGATATTTTTTTGGAAATACTCAAAAACCATACATTTTCGTGTAAGAAATATTTGTATTCATTAACAAATATTAGCTATGATGAATATATGTGATGGATACAGATTGATCTGTATCAATCATATTTTATTCCATAATTCAATACAACCAATGTTATGTAAGGGAAAATGACAGTTGAGTTTGTCCTCGTTGCCCCTCTGATGCTAAAATGAATCGTCATTAATAATGAGGATTCCGATGCCATGTTGGCTACTTAACCCTTAAAACTCCTTTGGTTTCAATGCAATAAACACCAAACTAAACATGGCGTCATCACACGAAACTAATAAGAACCCGTTCTTTCTAAAAAACTCAACAGAAGAGACACTCAATGCAAATTTTCTCACTAAGCCCTGCATCAAGGAGCAACCCAAGAGGCACTTTTTACCTTTTTCCTCATGTTTAACAGTACCTGACATACTTTTTGCCTTACAGCTTGGCAAACAAGTCCAGAAACTGAACTATTTTTGACCCTGCGCAACACGACTTTCGACACTTCGTTAAACTTGTCATAAGCTATTAGACTTATTGTGTTTGTGTTGTAATTTTACTGTATTTAGTAAATTTCGCTGATTTTTTTGCATTCAAATGCAAAAAAAAACCATACATTGAGCAAGACAATACGCGGTTCCGATCGGGAAGCAATTTATAATGTATACTAAGCGATTTCCTGCGAAATATCAAGCCGGAATCATTTTTGTCGGAATTGGTCAATGATGAACTGCTGGAATTATTGATTATATATCGTACTTTTTTTTTCTGTATTAGGTACCAAATTTAAATAATTTCATAATAAAAAGTGAACGATCAAAATCTCTAGGTCATACTATTCGTGTTGCCATATGAGCCATAGTGGCACCCGCGTCCCTATTATTTGCCAGACTTTTATGCCAGACTATATTTTGCGTGATGAGCTATTTAAATTGGATATCACGTGCGATCAGCCCTGAAGGAATATGTGTTGAATCTTCGATTATACTAACCATTAGACTTAGGATTCGTAAGCTCAAAAATATATCTTAAATCATTAATTTCAAGGGTTTTTCAATTACCTCGGTATGAGATCGTGTAAGGCATACTACTCGTAATAAAAATATTCGTTAATATTACATAGAAATATTATTGATTAATAGCATAAATGCGTCGTACATCGTAAACAGCGAGAGACTTATCCTCTTGGCAAACATTTATGTTTGTTTCTTGTTGAGATGTCATCCGATATTCACGCGTTTCAGAATGAAAGAGGAGAGAAATACTGCATTTGATCATTACTCGCAACAACAACAATACGTTATAATACAGTACAAAACTTAATAGCTATACAAAGTATTTATTTCATTACATAAATCAAGATTCATTTTAGAATAATAATGGCCATTTCTAAACATCAGGCAGCCCGTATGCTTGTTTCTAACCATCGCAGCTTTTTTATCATTCGTGTGTGCGTCTGTGCCCGCGTAGAGCTCGTTCATCGCACGTCCAAACAAACTTTGCAAATGGTAAAGTTTAAACGATGCGCGCTGGCATATCGCGAGTAAATTGTCGAGCGATATTCAACCTTAATGACGTGTGTAACCCGTCTCATTATATTTGCATACATACCTTCCTCACTGATGTACAATTTAAAATGCCGAGTCAGTATTATGAATTTATGACACTTGGTTTTGGCAGATTTTTCGGCTGCTGGGTATTTATTCCCCAACTAACATAATACTTATACTATTATGTATGTATGTATATTACTCGCGGACAAAGAATACGGGTCGGTAAAATACCGTCACATTTCCTAAAAAAACCTTTTAATTAATATGAAACAAAGAATATGTCAATTTTTATTTAATTTTACATCTAAACTACAAAAAAGTAGGTAATTAACATAAATAACGTTACCAGGTTTAAATCGGACTCGTAAAAACCCATGAGAAAAACAACGTTAACGGAGAGAGATATAGCAAAAATCTTAATTTTTGGATACAGAGATTTTTTATAATAGAATCCCGGATATTGCTAATACAGTTGGGTATTATAAATAATAGTATATTAAGTAAATAAAACTAGTGTTAAATATTTAATAAAACCTATTACGGTTATATAATTTAGGACGACCCGAAATTTTTGACCGTGAGTGTATAAAAAATTTGGGCTAGGACCAAATATTATACAAGAGCTATTAAAAAAATCGTTTTAACATTTAAATTATAATGTTAAGTGGCCCTTTTATTGATTCGAGTTTTAACATTCCAAATAATAATACAGAAATATATATGTAAGAAATAAAACTATGATAGGAGGTTATTAAATTTGGTACAAGGAGGATGTAAAACAGGTTTTATCTACAGTGCTATACCGTGGATTTAGTTAAATCGAACTTTTGCCCAAAACACTTGTCTCAAAAACATGACACTCCTTTTCGTTGGAGCGTGAAAAAAACTGCACAATACTGATAATGCATTCTTAGTTTTTAATCCGATTGTGCCAGAAAGAGACAAGTGGATCATTTTTTCTTCACGTCTCAAACATGACGTAAATCATGTGTTTAACACAACATGACTATAAAGTAAAAACAACAAAGTTGTGTAGGTACACGTAAGTTACGAGCTTAACGATTTCTGGGCGACATTGGTACTTAAACTCTTGATAAAGTACAAAATACCGCATTCCCGTGTTAAATTATTCCATAAGTTTTTCACAAATTGATAATTACCTCACACAATAAAGTCTTTTGTTGGCTGGACGCCAATACCGGTAAAACTAACCGTCAGTCGGCGACGTAGATACTTTGCTGAAGGGTCCCGCGACTATGCGTTTATTTTTAATTAACGTTTAAATAATAATAACAGCATGACATGTTAATGGTTCATAAAATAGGTATTTTATGTTGATTGGGCGGAAGAAAAAACATTTAAACGTAGAAACTACGGCAAAATGAGAAATGTTTTTTTCACATTACCTGTCCGATAATCATTATAAAATGGCTGTGCCTCCTGATACAATTTTTGATCGCTATAAGTAAGTATATTAAATTAATGTAAAAATTATCAAAAATAAAACAATCTCTATGTCAAAAATTATGTTTTATTTCGTATTAACGAATAACAAAGAAAGACTTACATACAAATGACGACTATACGGTAGCGTGTGAACAGCGGCGTTGATTTGCCATAATATCCACGTCGTTTTAATGATAACGGCGGATCAAAAGTGAGACCTATATGATAGCATAAAACTAGCGATATTATTACACATTTGAATAATGAATACCGCCCCAGGACAAGAAGTATGTCTCAATCAAGGTAAACTGAATCATCGTTTAACGCTTGACGTCGTCAATTAAATTATAAAACGACCATAAAGTAATATACCGGTTTTATGACTTATTTGTGATTCTCTATGTCCGTGCTGTACAACAACTGTCTTAGAGGAGCTCAATGTCACAACAAGGTTGTCCACACAATTTCTCAAAGTCTTTTGACACACGGTCAGGCGCGGCGCAAATACTCGTATTCTAGAAATAAGCACAATGGCATAGGCGTGTCGACACAGAATAAGCATTTGACAGAGCATCAGGACTTTTGTCCAGAAAACTCTGTTCAAGAATTTACAAATATTACTGTACCTACAAGCAATCCTACAAACGCCTCTGGATCGAACGCCCTCATCCGAAAAGATGAAGATGTTCATTTTAGTCGGATTATAAAGACAACTTAACTTTTCAGTGTACCATTGATACAAAGAAGAGCCAATAGACAATCGGACGCTTCCTTAGATTAACGGTCTGCGGCATATTAGTACCTTTCCGTAACCGCTGCGCTAATTGTTCTGCTCGAAAGTATCCTTTTGCTTCTTGTATCGATCTTTGTACTTTTATCTTCCTTTTTAAGTCAGTATTTACCGGTAGACTTTATCTGAGTAAACTTCCATGCTAACGAGATAATGTCAATTTTGTTTTCATCCAAATTACAAAAATGCTCGATGACTATTTTAGCCTAGTTGGTAGTGACCCTGCCTACGACACTGGAGGTCGTGAGTTCGAATCCCGGTAAGGGCATTTATTTGTGTGATGAGCAGGATTATTTGTCCCTAAGTCATGTTCTATATAATTAAGTATGTATTTATCTTTCTAAATATGTACCTATATCGTCGCTTAGTGCTCATATTTAGTACAAGCTTTGCTTAGTTTGGGACTAGGTGGGAATATGTGAGATTGTCCCCCCGAGAATAGTACATTACTGCAGAGGCCGTGAAGTAAGGGATTGCTGGACGAGCTTGGGGTAGACGGCCGAGTCGTAGACGAGGCTGCATACAACAAGTCCAGCAATGTTCCGGCCGAGGATTGTATAGTGCTTTTCTCAAACGAGGTGAGGAAATATTAAAATTAAAATTAAAAAACGGTAATCAATTAAATAATAGTTCGTTGAAATTACAATCAGAACGAAAGTTCAGAAAACAATTGTGTAATTTGCCGCCTTTTTTATTTTTTAAACATGCCATTTGAACAAGACGTTCGAGCACCATGTTTAACCGCACATAAGTATAGTACCATAGATTTAGTTTTTTTTAAATGTCGCAAGTATTGTTGTTTACATAGTCTAGTGGTGGTTGGCAGTATGTAATTTTTCCTTGGTCAGTTTAATATTAGTAAGCAAATTTTAAAAGTTAGAGTAGCGGACAATAATGTTTTTAGTTAGAGTTTTTATACATTACTTCTTGGCGTATAATGTAGGGAGCCATAAACAAGAAACTTCTTGTCTTGATTTCGTGATATTAACGCATACATTTCAGAGCATGTTTGAGAAAAAATATATACTCGTATAATCGCGTTCTGTTTTCATCGGTGCTCCAAATCGGCGCAGTAAAATTTGCGCGGTTGGTTAGCAACATCCCGACTGTCACATTTTTTGTTTATCAATCCTTAAAAGAAAATCTGTATCTACATTTCTTGTTCTCAGGAATCTCCAATTTCGCTGATTAATAGTCGCGATGCCATTGTACGAATGTCGCTAACAAAGCAAAGCTATGTTTATAACGAGTACGAATATAAACAGGTGACATTGTAAGGCCAACATAATGCAGTCATAAAAACATTTGCAATCGTGATGCAAGTAGCCTTGCTTCAGATGCGTTGTTATAAGCGGATTATATGGTCGCTGTATTTGCAGGTAATATTTACTTTGTAAGTTTGATACCGATTTGGGATGGAATAGTTGCCGCTCCGTCGTAGTTTTTTTTTTTCTCTCATACTCTTTTGGAGATACCTCCCTCCACACGCATGGACGAATATCATATTCTTAACACATGATATTCGCAGAACATGCTACTACTTCCATCATCTTACAAACAATAACACGCCAAAATTCCTCTCACTCCTTCGCTCCATCTCGTTGAAGACGGGCTATTAAATGAATTACATAGCGACAAATCAGGCGTAACTCTAACACAAATTTATATTCATTAAGACGTGTGAACGCGCTGCCGTCTTGAGGCAATGAGCCAAATGAGCTTAGTGGCAGTTTTGTTTATAGGTTTCCAAAGTCCTGAACCCCCTTAGCCCCATGTTCCTATAAAAATAGTACCATGGTCTTATAGAATAAAAGTAAAATTATGATGTGAAGTACAAGGTCGATTCACGAAAGCTGGCACGAAATCATTGAACGAGTGAATGATAACGTCTATGTGTGCATCACATTATTATATAATACAGGTTGATGCAAAAAGTGATTATGATAATAGTGTTTTAGAGAATGCTAATTTCTTTTTTTTTTTTTATAATTCGAACAAGGCATCACCTTTCGATTCTTGACACTAAAAATAAGTCAGAAAAATATATATATGTTTTATTTACTTTAATAATAATTACTAAAAGGATTCACATGATACTTGGTGCAGATTATAATGATATAATTTATTTATCTTGAATATAGGTACATGTTTTTTTTATTTTGAAACAAACGGTCATTTACAAAATACATTTTAACAATGAAAAGTATTATATTAAACTAGACCTATAGTTTCCTTACTTAACTTACCTACTTACTGGTATCAGTAAATAGTAAATTTACATATTTATACTTAATAGTGAGAAAATATGATTATCTGCTTAGATATGAAGTAGCCCCCTTTTATAGCTGTAGTTACCAGCTGTCACTCTTTTATTACATACAAATAGAGTTACATAAATCATGTGAGTGGCTATAAAGGTGGGTAGACGAGATGAAAAGACAGGCAAATATACTTGATGTGCAAAATACTTAGTAACTGGAACTTGCAATGTAAGTATGTATTAAAAATGTTACACTGCCCATTCATCATCATTTACAAAATATTAGGAGGCCCCTGATAAGAACGGCATTCACACTACCACAAACAGTGACAAATGATTTTACTTTCGGTCAATTCATTCATGCCAGCTCTCGTGAATCGACCTGTACTATTATTTAATGTGTTCGGTTCGAATTCCTTTGTTTTTATTTCGGTTTGTGAACATGTGGTACACCACGTAGATGCTGTCATCATCATAAACTCAAGAGCCGGGCTCCTGTCGATGGAGTAATCGCCACGCTGTTCTTCTCTCTGCCCCTGTTTTGTTTTGATACGACATTACATTAACTTTCTCTTTAGCTTGTTTCATAAACGCACGTCTTGGTCTTCTCCTGCCTCTCCTTCTTTCTATCATCCCTTCATTTATAGTTTTTATGTAATTGTCATGTCGTATCAGGTGCCCCAACATATTTCCCCTTTTGCTGTTTCCTGTACTACATATAAAATCATCGTTTTCATCGAAAAAAATTTGACTGGCCCTTTTATTTCTTGTACAAGGGTGCTCTTATTTTGTAGTTCACGATACCTTTGGCGTTTCTTAATCAACTGTTATTACCCTGAATGGTAGGCAACATTTTATTCATAAAGAAATTGTTACAGTCAAAAAATTACATTAAACATTGTGTCGGATTTCCACTGCCAAAGAGTAGTGTCTTAGCCTCTAACACGAGCTCTCGCCACTTGTCGCGATGTTTCGCACCAGTTCATGTCTCAAAAAAAAAGATAAATCATATTTCATTAATAATGCATTTCATAAATTCTTTATAAGTATCAAAAAGCATTGAACTCTTTGCTCTATTGAGCTCAATGAGATCTTTGAACCACTTCTTTAAACTAACTGCTTTAATGTCGAAAGACTAACAATAAATAGAAAAACAAATCGAAACGACCTGCTTCCTAAGTTGAATGGTACCGCTGGTATAAAAAAAATCTTGTTTAGTTTATTTAAGTTCAATGCTCAATCAATTTGTTCGATCTATTTCCCTAATGGGTGTCGTTATCACATGATTCTTGGCAATTCAAATAATTTAATGGCTGGCTATTTAATTAAATTATTAGACGTTCATGGAGATGCCTACATATCTGCATATCATCACATATATTTAACATCACAATGATTGCTGTGGGAGTGTAGAAACATTGGTGCATACAATGTTGAATTAATACAATAACAGGCAATTAAACCCACCTTAGGTTCATGTTACTTTAGTTGGTACCTCTAAGAAACCATATGGATAATGTGATTATGCTAAACGACGACACTCAAATCGAACAAATCTACCGCTCTCTTTCTTATTTGCAATGTGTGAGACAGACCAGAGGAGTAATCACGAAACGTATTTCCTTATAAAAATAGATATGTACCTAACGTACGTACAATGCGTTACGTGATCGACCTGCATATTCCCTCGATGTAAGACCATTGTCATTTGCAGAAACACGTGTTTCGGTTTAGTTGAGATATATCGCAGCTAATAAAATAGTCACAAATATGAAAAAAAAAACACTATCATAGCGTGAGAGAGCGCAGATATTATTGAAAGGCATATCGTCCTATTACTGCAAATACCAATAAGTGACTTTTTGCCGAAGTGCCTTTTAATATACCAAAAGAAATATGTTTTCAATATCTACAGACTGGTAAAATCCCTGTTTCAATACGACGCCGCGTTCAGGAGATAGCTAAAGTATAAAGCGACATAATTACTAATTTTGCGGCATTCTAAACAGGCAAAACTCGATATGTGTACGCTTAGTTTTGTTTTTAATTTCAGATAAAAACTGTTATAGGCATATAGTGTTTTTTTGCATGAACATTTTATTGAACATGACCCAATATAATATATATTCTCAGGAAATATGTTCTATTTATACTTAATTGTCTTTAGCATACACATGTATCTACTAACTTATATTTGTTAACGCCAGGAAATATAGATCAAATATCGTTATCACGTTTTTCCAGAACATGTTTATAGTCATTAACGACAATATCTTACTGCCACAATATTGTACGGCACCTTAATTGGTTTTACCGGTACAGGTTTACTCCGACTAAACACTAAGTTGTACAGGAAGAAACGACTAAGTCCGCATACGAGCTTCGCGCCGCAGCTAACTTCACTCAGTTGCTACTCACGCGCCGATTTGGCGGTTTGTTTACTTATTGTGTTTAAATATCGAAAAAGAGTTAAATTGCCTGTTTTATGACGGTGTACGTTAAAAATGAGTTCAAGAAGCAGAAGACTCGTTAGACTTCAAACCTGAGACCCTGGGTGAGATAGAGCGATTTTACGGACAGCTATACACGGCAACCCGCAGACCCGAATTTCATCAGGCGGAAGACCCTAGAGCTAGACTAACCCGACACTATACACACACACATCAGCCTGTGCGAGATTGTAATGGCTCTTAAGCAGCTCAAAATCAACAAGGCACCCGGTGAAGACGGAATAACAGCCGAACTTTTAGCGGTGGAAAACCGGTAACCGGTAAGCGGTAGGGACTGCCCTACGGCCCTTCAGAAGTTGTTCAATACCGTCTTACTAGAAGGGAGAACTCCGAAGGCATGGAACGGAGGGGGGTGGTGGTGCTATTCTTCAAAAAGGGTGATTACACTCTGCTGAAGAACTATAGACCCATCTCACTTCTGAGCCATGTCTATAAGCTGTTTTCGAGGGTCATTACAAACCGTCTCGTACGCAGGCTAGATGACTTCCAGCCTCCCGAACAAGCCAGTTTCTGAAGAGGCTTTTGTACCGTAGACCACATCCACACGCTTCCTCAGGTTATACAGAAGACCGAGGAGTATAACCTGCCCCTCTGCTTAGCTTTCGTGGACTACGAGAAAGCCTTCGATTCGTTTGAAACCTGGGCTGTATTACAGTCTCTCCAGCGGTGCCAAGTTGACTATCGCTATATCGAAGTGCTGAAGTGTTTGTACGAAAACGCCACTGTCAGTCTGACTCCAGGACCAGAGCTCGAAACCTATTCCGCTGCAGCAAGATGATGCCAAGCAAGGAGATGTTATTTCTCCAAAACTGTTCACAGCTGCAGTGGAGGACGTTTTCAAGACTCTTGACTGGAGAAGGCTATTTAGGCATCAACATCAACGGCGAGTACATTTTCCTTCCAAATCCTTCGGTTTGCTGACAAATCTGACGATATAGTAGTCTTGGCTGAGACCATGGAGAACTTAAGTACGATGCTCGATGACCTCAGTAAAGCTTCCGAGTGAGTTGGTCTAAGAATGAACATGGATAAGACGAAGATCATGTCAAATGCCCATGTCGTATCAACTCCCATTACAATTGGACACTTTACGCTCGAAGTGGTAGACGATTATGTATACCTAGGACAGACTAACCAGTTAGATAGGTCCAACTTCGAGAAAGAGGTCAATCGTCGAATCCGACTCGGCTGGGCAGCGTTCGGGAAGCTACGGCACATATTTTCGTCCAATATTCCGCAGTGTCTCAAGACGAGAGTCTTTGACCAGTGTGTGTTGCCAGTGATGACATATGGCACTGAAACGTGGTCGCTTACTATGGGCCTGATAAGAAAGCTCAAAGTCACCCAAAAGGCAATGGAGTGGGCCATGTTGGGAGTTTCTCTGCGTGATCGCATCAGAAATGAGGCTATCCGCAGCAGAACCAAGGTAATCGATATAGCCCTCCGAATCGCTAAACTTAAGTGGCAGTGGGTAGGGCACATATCGCGTAGAAGCAATGGCCGTTGGGGCGGAAAGGTTCTCGAGTGGCAACCGTGTACCGGAAGGCACGGCCTAGGTAGGCCCCCCACAAGGTGGACTGATGACCTGGTAAAGGTTGCGGGAGTCCACTGGATGCGGGTGGCGCAGGACCGGTCACTTTGGCACTCTTTGGGGGAGGCCTATGTCCAACAGTGGACGTCTTTCGGCTGATATGAATTATATAATTACTAGAAATACATTTAAACCAGATTTAAATATATTTAAAGACCTGGTTTGAGCTATTGATATAAATTATTAGAAGTTAAGAGAACTTAAACTATATGTACTTCAATATTTCCCACAGGTAAAACCACTTCGTCGTCGTTGGCAATTTTCATTGAATTTGATAATAACTTGAAAATTGATTACATTATTTTCCATTTTGTGTCTTATTTGCATCGTTTATCTAAAATAAAGCTCAATCAAGCGGAAACCCTGGCGTATAATGATTTTTCTGAGTCAAATCAACTAAAAATATTTCTACCGGTAAAACCAGCTAAGTATTCTACTTTGTTATTAATATCGTGAACTTACCCTTAATAAAATATACTTTTTTAATGTTTCATTATTATTTACAGTACAAGATAAGATAAACCTGTATAGTTTAATGAATACAGATTATATTTTACCATATTAACACATAAAAAAATACATCAGAATGTTAAAATGCGATTATCTCAAAACTGCTTTTTTGCAGATAGTCGGTATTTGCAGTAAAAGGACGATATTTTTAAATTCACATCTGTTTAATTCTTCAGCAGACTGGGTAACTCCACTAATTAACTGAATGCATCCCAGAAAAAAGGATCCTGTGCAAATAAAAACAATTGCAAACTGAACATGTTCTACAAAAAACAACAAAAAAAGCACTCAAAACGAAATGACCTTTTTTATCGAATTCACACCAAACATGTGGTTCGTACATCGCATATATGATTTATAAAACCAAAATACTAATTTTTTATCAAAAATACTAAACTTGCACTCTAAATTGTAAAATGTTACTACGGAATTTGCTTTTTGTTTCTCTGTTTTACGCTCGCTCTTTAGCATCTAACGCGAGTGCGAGGGAGATCGAGGGGTAGCTATAAAAAAGGAGGACGGGGGGGCAAGAAGCCAAGGAGCGGGGCACGGGGGCGAAGCCCCCCGCATTGAAAAACGACAAATACATGTAACAATGGTATTCTTTGTAGGTTAGGTTATGGTTAGCTTCTGTCCCTTAGAGCAAAAATAGGCACCCCGCGAAGCGGGGGGACCTCGACACGCTGGCGGTTAGGTTAGGTTTAGGTTAGGTTAAAATAATTGCCGCTTCTTTAATAGACGCTTCTTGACGTGATCTGACACATTAGTGTGCCAGTGGTTAGTGCATGTTAAGTTAGCATTTGATTATTTTTTTGTATACTTAATTACATAAACATGAGTGATTAGATTGGGTTTTATTAAGAATAAACGATGTTTCTACAATGATGTTTAACTAAGGAATTGTTAGATATACTATTTTGATATAACTTCAGTAAAATACTTCTGCAAATACCATTAAACAGTAGCTAAATTTGATTTATTTAGTGTGCATAATTAGTGTGCAAGTCAGTGTTTTTGGTTTAACTTACATATTTTGTTTGAAAAAAGGGAATATACAGATATCGATTTAAATACATGCCTTATTGAAACACTCCGAAGTGTACAGATATGTTTGATAGCGACTACACCTTCTTAACCTTACTTCTCTACTCTACTCGGCTATGGCATGCCCGCGCAAGAGACAGTTTGCATAAAATAAGTCTTCTTCAAATCAAGGACACGGAAATAAAATTGGAGAGTTAACATTTAAATCGTGTGTTCGCATGCGATGGTAAAATCGCTTGACGGGACTAAAGAGAAATGGAACCAAAAACAAATGAATAATAAGTTCTCACATCCTGCATTTGCTTAAACGGGCTAAAATCCGGGCCGCTAATTTTGACAAGTATTTGGTATCCCGTACGTCCTTATACAATGTAAACACCCGATGTGACACGATGCTAGTTACAGATAAAGGTTGTCTATTCACAGTGCCGACCCTTGTCAAAATGCCTCAAAATACATTCGGATTTGCAAAAGGACACGCGACCGAAAATAGAGCTTGCTTGAATTTTAATCTCGTAGGTCGGCGTAATGGATGTATTCTGGAATATTCCAGTTATGAAGTCAAGGTACTTTAGTGTGTTTTAATTTTATTACTGGGTCTGTTTTATCTGGTTGTAAATCGTGGAACTATCTGTCGATACAGGGTGTAGGCCCATCTGCAGCCCGCGCTATCCACTGTAATACGTCATCATAGAACCATGACCAGTCAAGAGTGATGGCCGATGGCCGTGGAGGATGCTTATATAGGTCGTTCAAACCATAGAAAGAACACAAACAAGACACAATAATACGTTCAAGCCCCGGTTTTGGTGTCGACGGCTGCTCTCAACTCCGTTGTAGATGTTGTAGTCGCCGGTGTGCATCATAGTGATAGGTTCAAGGGCCAGTTTTGTCAACGACAAATGCTCCAAACTCCTTTGTCGGTGCTGGTGTAGTCGCCGGTAGCTTTCGTAGCCAAGTTTACTGCCGAAGGTGCTCGAACATTACGAGCGTGCCAGCACGCCATTGACATAGTTGTAAGATATTGCAAGCGCTCGTTCTTTTATCTTATCACGCTTGGCATCAATCTAAATGCGCCACTCAAATATAAAGTCATTAACTTTAGATTTAATTACAGCCCTCCTGGCTACCCGCAAAGTAGCCTGCCGCTCCCACTGAAAAGTGTATGTGAAGTACTTTTTCATATTTTGCCTCAGCTCATATTGAAAACTAAGGAGTCGACTGCATTGTGTCCGCTTGCGCTCTTCAAACTTCGAGAAAAGATGATTCATTCGAAAAACGCAAACATACTGAAACTGATGGTGCAAGAGGAACAGTATGCAGAGGGTATACCTACTCATAGGTTGAACAATCTATAACAGGGGAATTTGGCAAGTAAAAAAATATCAGTAATACTTGCGTTCATTATTAAGTTCAAAAAGATAGACACAAGCTTACCTTGCATTGCAATGGACGCTCTTACCTACTACAGCTGGGTACTTACGTATCTTTTGAAGCGGCTTTTTTCCCTAGAGTCGATTGTTTTGTTCGTGATGTTTGGTCCATAATGGTAACGAATGTCAAAATCTTTCCCGAGTATGGTCGGGTTTCTTGGTAACCAAACAAATGAACTCTGCAGAATATACTAGGTACTTCATTCATTTGATAAATTATTGCGTATGATTTCATCTCAAACTCTCAAATCATTCTCCTAAGACAATACCGAACTATTAATTATACACTCCTCAAAGTAGATACAAGTAATTTCCATTCTCGTCAGCCAAACTTAAATCAAACGTACTAATCTGTTCAACGCAACATTAAGCAAGTCTGCAGCGCCAGTTATGTACAGAACTCCGCCTTAACTGCAGCTACATGCAAATCTAAACATAACGGCGATGACATTAAAGTTGTTATTAACTCAAATAGTTGTAACATAAGTATCTAAAGGGACTGGGACGTGTCATATGAGTGATCGCTTGTGATCTTATGGTCCTGAGTGACGTATAGAATGTTGAGCGCGGTGCGGTAGCTGAGATACGATTTGAAGCGACGTTTTGCTTGAATAGGACTATCGTTGGCATTGACAACACTCTGTTGCATATTTTAGGATAAAATATGAATTGAAACTTTGTTTGCAGAACTTTAAAATTGCTACGCTGCATGCTCAGTAGAAAGGTGTGAGAAATCACAATCTTAGTCGTGCCGAGTTTAAGTTAAGAACAATACCTTACGCTACAAATTTTATTGCTAAGGGCGTAACAGCCCGTTCACACAGGGTCTCCGTTTTGCTGTTCCGTTTTATCGTATACGTTTTTTTTCATTGATGGCCTATGGAGTTGTATGAGCGACTTCACATATGACACAGTATTCAGTATACAGTAATTGTATCCCTTAAAACGGGTACCGTAAATACGGAGACTGTGTGAACGGGCTTTAAGGTTTCTCAGATATTCATAGCATTAGGAACGTAAATATCTTATAAAACTCGACTGTAGGTATCTATTTTTATGGATACTCAAAACGAACTAATCGCCTCTATAAAATAAAAGTTAGGTTTCATTTTTGTGTATGACCCAGTTTAATATTTAAAGTGGCAAATACATACAAAAGGAGTGACACCGTTGTCCCTGTCATCTGCTATAACATGATCGGGTCAATTTTGAAAAGAAAGGCTGAGGAGCAAGAAAGAGAATAAGCTACAAAAATAAGAGTGAACCAAACCACTGACTGACACTTTCCTTTGCAAAAGGGCTCCTAAAGCTAAAAAGATTCATATAGATTGCAATAAGTCAAAAACGCGTTCCTAAATCTTTGTCCTACATCCTACACGGTAATCAATGTGGAATCATGTAACATTTCGAACGCTCGTTAGGATTCTATTCTCTATTTTTTTTATATGAATATAACAGTAGGTATATATTATATTCTACTTAATCGTCTAGCTGAACTATTTCCGAAAGCTGACGAACTTTTAATCGCTTGTGATTTCATATTCTAGTTCAGTCCTTCAGCTATATAATCCGTGTGGGTGCCCCACAAGGCATTACCATAACGACGCGCTTATCGCGAGTAATTATCGCGTTCGACTAGACGGCCCGTGATAATGCCCCTTTTGAGTTACACGTCGCGATATCAATACTTTGGAGATTTTAGCGACTTGCTTAGCTAAGCGACGGATTAATGGTTTAGTTTTCATTGGTGTTCTAAAGGATTTTTTAAAAACGCTATAGTCAGTTTTATGTTTAAAAAAGACGTATATCTACCGACTGATAAATATACCCTCAGTTCAAAAACAACTTGCTGCTACTACATTACTACTAACTTTCAACCCCTTTTAACCCTCTTTAAGTTAAATTTCGCAATACTCTTTCTTATTGTTTATCTTCACTAAAAACTAGGAAACCTTCTACGAAAATTTGTACTTAGAAGCTTTAGAATTCTTATTTTTAACGCAGATGCCATTTGAAAAAATATTTTCGTAATTAAGGACAATAAAATAAGATTTAAGGTAATTATGAGGAAGTTCATTTATTTAGTTATTTTAATAGTAGTTACCTTTAGTTTGATATTCAAGTTATGTGTTTTTATAAGTAGTTTAGTTTGTATATTGCTTTTGTTAATTAAATAAATAAATAAATAAATAAATATAAGGGGACAATCTTACACAAACCGACCTAGTCCCATAGTAAGCTCAATAAGGCTTGTGTTATGGGTACTAGACGACGATATATATAATAGATATAAATACTTAAATACATAGAAAACATCCATGACTCAGAAACAAATATTCATGCTCATCACACAAATATTTGTCCTTACCGGGATTCGAACCCAGGACCTTCAGCTTCGTAGGCAGCGTCACTACTCACTAGGCTAACCGGTCGTCAAATTAATTAATTTAATATTAATTTTTACTAATGTTCTGAATTTTTTATGTATCGATATTAATCTACGTCCAAATTTAATTAGTCTTTTGATCTCTGCGAACCAATGTTTATGACAGTTAACTAATAAGTAGATAGGCATATCCGCGCCTTAATAAACCTCCTTAACATAAAATATCCCTCGTTGTTATGATTATTTTACTGATGTCATTAAATAAATTACTTATACACATAAATCTTCCAATTAACCAGAACTCAATTTTGTTAGTATGAATTTTAATAAATACCCCCTTATCTTTCATCATAGCAGCCGAAAGATGTCCACTGCTGGATTTTGAAAGTCTCCCCCAAAGAGTGTCAAAGTGACCGGTCCTGCGACACCCGCATCTAGCGGTTTTCCGCGTTAAAGTCTTTATTAACCGACTTCAAAAAAAAAGAAGGAGGTTCTCAATTCGGCTGTATTTTATTTTTTTATGTTTGTTACCTCAGAACTCCGTCATTGATGAGCCGATTCGAATTTTTTTTTGTTCGTATATATATTGTTCCAGGTGGGTCCCATTTTTTTTCAAAATTCAGTTAGATAATGGGATCCATGAGGAATTGAGAGGACTCCTCAATTTTATTAGGCACGCGTGTAGTGATTTTGGTATCTTCTGTTATAACTCGTGTATTTACATCCGGAATCATAAATTTGGTGGCGAGGAATTGATGATGAAGACCACAGATGACTTATCGAATTCCTCAATTATGTACTTAAAAGTGCAAAAGTACGTCACAGGTTCTGATAAGGTTCCGTTGAAATAGGAACTAACGAAGTGCCATTGGTGATGATCTTGGGGAATCGATGGAAGTCCTCAAATATTATCGGCACACATTCGGTTTTTTTCTATAGTAATCAACGCATTTGCTATCGGAAATCAGTTCATGTAAATTGTAAAAAAAATAGGAAATGTTCTCGTGGCTTGCCGGAGTACTAAATTAAAGTCGGTTAAAATTTTGATTAGAACCAATATCACTACATAGCTATGTAGTGATATTGGTTCTAAATAAATAGGTAGTACAAAACAAAGTCGCTTCCCGCTGTCTGTCCCTATGTATGCTTATATCTTTAAAACTAGTTAACAGATTTTGATGCGGTTTTTTTAATAGATAGAGTGATTCAAGAGGAAGGTTTATATGTACAATATAGTACCCGTGCGAAGCCGGGGCGGGTCGCTAGTATTGTAATAAAGCTCCTAATCCTTCTTTCTGGTGATTTAAGGAAAAGTTGCAAAAACTTACGATTACACTTATATTATCAATAAAATGAATATGAATAGGTATAATATATTCAAAATATAAGTATAAGATATGGTACAACAACAATAAAATTACAAAAATGACTAAAACTAACTTAACCTATGGGGTGGGGTTTACACTATATTTACATATATCCCCAAAATCAATACCACTCGGTAGGGTGCCCATAAGGCTGGCTGCATTACCTCGCTGAATGGCAATGCCAATGCGTTGAGCGAGGAACGAGCCAGCCCTATGGTCACCAGTGGAGCGGATGAGCATTTTCGAAATTTGGTTAAATCATTTTAATGCCTCCGGTCCCCATGGACCCAAGGTCTCCACGGCAAACGCCGCAAATATGTAACTGTCACCTAAAGATGCGTATTTGCGGCGCTTTTCAGCTTCAGCAGCAGCGGCCGCACTGCCCGCCTTCAACGATGTCGTGCCGAGGTGGGCTAGGGTGTCAACGCATGTAACGTCCCAGATTAATGGCCGTCCCCGTTGCCTCGGCACGAGAGTGAGTCCGTCGGGCCTCTTTCCGTCGTCACGCGCCAGGCCATTAGGTTCCAGTGTAGCTGGCACGCTGACTCTGGCTCGGCGGATAATGTCGTTGAGGCAGGCATGGCGGGACAGTCGACCCGCGCTTCTGGAGCAGGCGAGGCCGTGATGACCTAGGCGGTCTACGTTTGCACCACAGGGGCAAAGGTCGGGCTCGACGAGATTGGCTCCGAGTCGCAGACCTACTGAACGCCGGAAACTATGTGGGTCAAGGAGGTTCCCGAAATTGGCTGAGGGGTATGCATGTAGCCATTGGCCAGAGTGCCTCTCGGATATGGCTAGCAGGCGGGCCCTTTCCAGAGGTGATGGGCATGTCTCCAGTAGATGCTCATGCACTCTCCGGCAAATCGGTTCGTCCCAGAGTGAATATATACAGAAGACCGATTAACGTTTTTTTTGCATCTGACAATCCACAGTAAGAAAGAAACGTGGTATTTCCTCCCATCAAAAAAAATCAAGTGGCTTGTGTTATATTTGACTTATTTATTACCAGACTGATAAATCAGCATACGAAAACAACAACATTGCCACAAAACGGCTCCATCTCCACCGTTGTCTTGGTGGCTGGTCTTCCGATGGTACCATACGGTGATTTACATATAAGTATATACGATGTCAAAGGATTATTACAGGGTTGAGGACCATCTAACTGACAGAAATGGATGGCCTTAACCAGAGCCCAAAAACTTAATTATAGCTTATTCGGACAGGTTTTCTTGTACAACAACGCATTAAGTACGATGATTTTTTTCTTTGTATTCATATTCAGTTTGACTTATTTGAAGTAGATTAAGAACTATCATTGTAAGTATCTGGCTTTTGGCAAAAAATACTGACTGTTGAGTTTGTTCTTCTTAACAGTGGTCTTCTTTTTTAGAATCGCTGGTAGAATTTTGACTGGTAAAAGTCAAGTAGGCACTTGCAGAATATAAATTCATTTAAGTATTTAATTAATATAGGTATATATAATAAAAAATATTGCTAGTTTAATAGCATAGGATTATATTTTACTTACCACTCTTTAAATATAAATAATGTTCATATTTTGGTTTTCAATTTTACATAAGTTTAATCACACAGCTTATTTCAAATAGTAGGTAATAGGAAACAACTTGAACATTATTACATTCCTCAAAAAGCTTTATTTACTTCTAAATTGGTGCGGTCTTCGACGTTGTTTTTCCTCCACTGGGAACTGTTTATAGAAAATAAGGCGAAATATTTTTCTGTCTAAAATATTTTTTTCCTCATCCTGTGTTCTATTATCCGCTTATAACATTATGTGATGATGTATTATCATTAACGTATATATTTTTACGATGTAAGTACTCGTATTATTTATATCTTCTTTGATCGGGCTCTATAACACGAATCAGTAGCTATTTCAATCGATTTTGTAAATGGCTAAAATAGTTAGAACTTTTACAAAATCGACTTTAAAAATTCCGAAGAATCCATTACATTAAGGTTTTCTGGGGCGTGTCTACTACGAAAAGGTATTGTTAAATAAAATATCCTTTTGAGGGTTCCGTAATCAACAAGGATCCTTATAGTTTCGCTATGTCCGTTCGTCCTAATTCGGCTTAGCTCAGTTACCCTTACTACTAGAAAACTGTAATTCGGCATGGGTATATTGGTAGAAAAAAAACCGTTTTTTTTTCTTCAAAGTCATAGTGTGGGGTATCGTTGCATAGCTTGGTCAAAAATATATTGGGTTTATAAAACCATTTTCACTCAGTGATTCGTTTGCGAGATATTGTATAGCCCTAATTTTTGTTGGAGTCCTGTGTCCCCTTCTAGCGACTAATTAGCAACTACTGGATGTGGAAAAAATCGCGGCAGTAGTGCACATAATGAATTTAAAAGGAAAACTATCACGGCTAAGTAGGCATAACTAGTTACCGAATAATAAGTCGACCAACTTAAAATGTACTTAGGAAGGCAAACTTTCGAACAAATTCGGCCAACACAACCGCACTATTTAGTTAGCGCGCGGGTGTCGATGTAACTTATATAGACAGGCAACTACGGAACCCTACACTGCGCTTGGCCCGACCCGCACATGGCCCATTTAAATATTGAGTAATAAATAATAAATAAATAAATATAAGTTGAAATCTTACACAAATCGACCTAGTCCCATAGTAAGCTCAGTAAGGCTTGTGTTATGGGTACTAGACGACGATATATATAATAGATATAAATACTTAAATACTTACATAGAAAACATCCATGACTCAGAAACAAATATTCATGCTCATCACACAAATACGTATTTGCCCTTACCGGGATTCGAACCCAGGACCTCTTGCTTCGTAGGCAGGGTCACTACCAACTAGGCTAAAGCGGTCGTCTTCGTTCTTCGTTGAATTCTAAGTATTAACTCATAAATTCCTAGAGACCCTGATTCTAATCTTAAAAGAGATTTATACAGAAGTTAATACTTATAGGCTATCTCGAGTATCATTGACCGTTCAATAAATATGTAAATACATTTGAATATTTTTTTTATTTAAATACCTTCCATTCTACGAAAGTATATTGTGGTAGCTCTTCGCTATTCTCGCGATTCAATAAATAATAACCATCTCCCTCAAAATGCATTAAATGAAAAGAGAAGTGTAGCATTTTTCTCGACACAAAGAACTCGAGTGACCGCAAAGCCTTTGAATCCACCTCTCGCTTAAAACGTAAATGTTACCATTTTGTTTGATTTAAAGAATACTACACACTAATGGATCCCAGATGTGTTTAGTATGGGTATTCCATATGATTGTCGTTAACACACAAGTCTGCTTATGCGACACAGGATGTAGTGATTCATGTAAAATATTCGTTTGGCTTTGTTTGCTTCATGTTTGATATGAATTATACCATATTTATTTGGTAGTAAGGCATTCATTATTTTGGTCTTGAAAGTTTGTCACTCTTTAGTAACGTCCAGGGGACACGTGCAGGGCTGTGGTTGGTAGCTCCTGCAGACGCGAGTGACAGTTGTCCCCACTTTGTCAAGTGAGTGGGCAACTCGACTGTTAGAAGTTCTCAAGCCGCCCGAAGGCCTCTAACTCGGCTTAACAACTACTGTCATAGTCAGCAGCCGGGATCAACTGCTCAGCGTGCCTTCCAAAGCACGGAAGCGCTCATTTATATTAACCACTCGAACATCAAGCGGGCACCCATCCAAAGACTGACCACTGGCATCTTCTTTGCTTACCTGCGTTATCGTTTCCGACTCGCAGGCGCCGCTAGGCAAAAAAGATGTTGGAGAACCGTACCACCTACAGATTGTTCCTGTACATGGGTGAATGAACTCTTTTCTGTCGCTACATTGCCATGGTTACTCTCCACGGTAAGCACAAGACTGCGAGCGAGCTGTCTCGCAGCGAGCTGACTATCCGTCTCTTTCTAATAAAAAACACTTTGAAAGAGATGTGTGAATATCACATGATAGACTTGTCTCGCCGCGATATAAAATTTCGCCAACACGCTCACCATGCAAACATTCAAATCAAATTGGAATGGAAAACCTGCGTGTCAAACTGAGCCTGTAGTTTTTCTCTTTCGCGATTTCTGCGAGTAACTCTTTTCACGTTTAGGGCATTCTTAAATCCCTGGAGCTACAGAATCCAAATATATAAACATCATAAAGGACCACATCAAAACCCAGTAATGTGTTAAGGGCATCACACATTTGTCTCCAAATTGTTCATTCACAACCTCGCTTATTCGGCAAACAACCTCAAAATTTAAATATCTAGTTACCTACACACAACCCTATACAATAACATCCCACGTCTTAATTTGCATATGAATAGAGACAGAAGTGAAAATCAGTGCGTTCCCTAATTACTAACGTTCCCTTCAATTACTACGTGTTAGGAATTTCGGATTACCCGCCATCTTCAATAACTGTCTTATCTCATACCTACTACTTACTCTCGCAGCCTCCTATTTAACTCAACTACGATATAACAAAAGCAACTATACTACCTACGCGTCAAGACTGAAATTATCTAAATACGTAAACGGAGGAGAAGAGGTGGTGAGAATAGGGCATACTCGCTTAATGTTCAATTTAGCAAGATATCGTGTTAGTCCCGTAGCTCGTTCAATTGTAGTAGCACAATCAATCTTAACCGTCAGTTAATAGAAATCAGATTTCAAATTGAGGAGACGAAGAGATATGATGGTTATGAGTAAACATTGTACGGCTATCTAGAGACCAGCGGACCCCGTGAGTTTCTAAAAGATAACTCTATGTATATTCTAACAAATTGATTTAACATGGGACACCGGGGTCTAGTCATAATGATAATAATCGACAATAGTATTAGGTATTCAAACTATTTAACAGGTACATAATTGTGTAATCGCCATGGTAAACTGTTATAAGTTGTTATAACCCCGTTGCAACTATAAATTATATACATTTTTAAAAGCTAGTCTGCAGTTTCTTTTAGTACCAAGTAAGTCATCAAAATACAACCAAAAATGTTAAATAGTATGATATGCAAATGAGAATTCTCGTGTTGATATTTTACTCGAACATGAAATAGCTTTCATGTAAATTAAATTACACATTCGTACGGGGTTTGACAACCGACTGTGTGCCAGGTTAATACAAATTAAGGAATTTAAACTCTGTTAGATACGATTTTGGAGTCCGCTGGATGCGGGTGGCGCAGGACCGGTCACTTTGGCACTCTTTGGGGGAAGCCTATGAGCCCTATGAGGCTAAGCAGTGGACTTCTTTCGGTTGATATGATGATGATGATGAGATATGTTTTTAGATGGTTTGCGACGGTTATTCGATGTTTCTTAAACAGTTTACTATTTGAATATGTTAGAAAACACGTTATCTATAAACGCCTCTCATGTGGATGTAAAATTAAAATAATTTACGTCACACCTGGCCATAATGCGAGTTTTACTGCACGCTGCGCGTACGGGAAAACTCGCATTGCGGCCAAATGAACACGCAAAATTTTGTACTTAACACGGGCGGTAATTCGTAAAGCCCCAGAGCGCATAATTATGGCCCTCACCTTCGGTTCGGGCCACAAACACCTGCGATCTGGGGCACTCACGAATTCACCACCCTAGTTACGTAATGTACTATTATTGAAAACTATAGGTTTACATGCGATCTGTCTCATAAGATCCATCATTCAGATCCACTGTGTATCTACTGAGAATTTTTTTTACCGCTAGATACATTCGTATTTACAATGGATCTACTGGGATTTTTTCTTTCATCTGATACACTTTTCTAAATCCCTTCATGAATGGATCTAGTGCTATACGATGTATTAAACATTATAGTCACTTTCTGCGCTCGTAACTCCAACCGTATAAAGGTCTTCAATTTAATGTCATTTTATCTTAACAAGTTCTACTTTAATAATCGTTTTTCCTTATATCGGATATGTACTCAAGGTTCCATAACATGATCATAATCAGTTTAGTTTAGTCCATTTTGAATCAGATTAAGCGGGCTTTTGACACGTTACTGAACATTTAACTTAAACGTTTTCTTTCAATTCACTAAACAAACTTCCATTTATTCTGAAGCTGAAAGCGAATCCGTGTTTGTGTTTTGCAGAATTTGTATAAATCCAAAACAAACAAATAGCGGAAGGGATAATTTATCGTTCTTCTATTTAGATTCTAGATAGTAAAATCTTTATTCTAAATAAGAGACCAGATGCTGGGAAACTGCGGTAACGACGATTTGCAAACACACTGATGGCAAATAGGCAGGGGGAAGTATCGATATCCTTTGGACGGTTGAAAACATTTGTATCTAAGGAATCTGCGTCAAAAATGATTGAATACGACTCTATTGTCAAAGGCACAGAAGCGAGTTGAGGTATTTTTGACTGTTTATTTGGATTGATAATAAGTCTATAATGTATGTATGTAAACACTTTTTTATAGACAAGGCAAGACACTGGTATAATATAAACAAATTAGGTCAGGCATCTTTTCCAACTAACCTAATGATGAATTAAGTGCAAAAAGTATTTTGCTAAATTAACTATTTGTAACTAGCTGAATATAGAATCAAATTAGTTTATTTGATATCAGTGGGGTATTTCTTAAACTTATCGTGTCAGAACTCTGAGGTGTCGAAACCAGCCAAATGTTCGTCTAATAGACCTAGAAATAGGTACGGTATAAACTAGAGAATATTGATGTTACTAAATATGTATTTTTACAGTCTATATCATTGTTAATTTTATCACATTCAAAATCAGTGGCAACCAATTCGGCAATATCATATCAATGTGTATCAATGGCAACCAGTTTTACAATAACAATATTAGCTACAAGAGAGACAATTTGGATAGGACTTTAATATAGTCAGTATTAAATGTCAACATTCAGGGCATGCGCTCACTGCATGAACTGCGTAGTTAGTACATTTACGAGGCGAGCTGTGACCTTGAGTCGACTAAGGGAACAGGGTTGATGTGTGTTGTGAGCGATATCACATGTCGATCTTTTATACCCACATATATGCTAAAACTGGTACTGGAACACAAGTTTCATGTGCTCTGCCTACCCCCTTGAGGGATAAAGGCGTTAATGTATGTATGTATCTTTTTTGCATGTGTTTGCCATCGATGTACCTATCTCTTAATGAAATCTAGTTTTAGGCACATCACTACGAATACAAGAAGTTGCACTAAACTTGAATTTAGTGCTAATATCATGCAAAGTCGCTCGTATAAATACCGTCTCCCACACGAAAACTGTCATAATTCTTATGATTAAATGTCGGAAAGCGGGTTTATGATTCTAAAGATGTCGGTGAATTAGTCGTTAAATTACTAAATACTTATTGACATAACACTTTCAATCTTGCGGTACACATATTTACTTACATGATTATTTTATATAAGATGCGTTGTGTTGAAAGCGAGGGTATTTGTTCCTTCAGCTGTCAACACGGCGAATCCTCAAACATATCAAGGGTCGGCAACCCCCACGTTACTCCTTTGGCGTGTCTGCTTACCATCAGGCGGGCTGTACGCTTGTTTGCCACCGTCGATGAATAAAAAAAGTCCCACACGTTGCACGTTGTGGGCACGTTTGAAATATAGTCAAATTGATATCGAGTTAGAGCCGTGTAAAATAATTATTTGCATATTATATACTTTTTAATACGTCGCTTCTATGATATATAGTGTTTATCAATTTTATAAGTCATAAGAGGGTCAAAGATAAGATTCCCCGTGTGGTGTCGGGTTAGAATTTCACCACCACCAAGGGAGCAAGGTTCAAGTGTGTTGTGGGCGATGGGCTACCAACCTGTCAATGCAATATCACATTTTGTCGATCTTTTATACCCACATTTATGCTAAAAGTGGCGCTGGAACATAAGTTTCATGTGCTCTTACTACCCCTATTAGGGCTAAAGGCGTGAAAGTATGTATGTATAAATAAATAATAAAATAAATAAATAAATATAAGGGGACAATCTTACACAAATCGCACTAGCCCCATAGTAAGCTCAATAAGGCTTGTGTTACGGGTACTAGACGACGATATATATAATAGATATAAATACTTAAATACATAGAAAACATCCATGACTCAGAAACAAATATTCATGCTCATCACACAAATTATTGCCCTTACCGGGATTCGAACCCAGGACCTTCAGCTTCGTAGGCAGCGTCACTACCCACTAGGCTATCCGGTCGTCATGTATGTATGTAAGATTCAAAAAGCGAGTCGAGTGACCGCGCACATAATATCATCGCATAGAGATTTGCAAAAACATGTAAAAATGTACATCATCACTATCCTCCTAGCGTTATTCCTGGTTGTGCCCCTAAAGAAGCCGCTTTGCCACCTAATACCAAGATTTGGCGCAGGCACTAGTTTTAGGAAAGTGATTAGACCGGTTTTCTCACGATGTTTTCCTTCACCGAAAAGCTAACGGTAAATATTCCGTATAGTTTCGAAGCACTCATTGGTGCGAGCCGGGATTCGAACCCACGACCGCCGTTAGACAGCCGCATGCCTGAACCACTGGGCTACCGTAGCTTAGCTAACCTCTACCTACGCTCTTATAGTAATATAATAAATTGGAAAAGTCTGTAAGGTTAGAGCTTCTCAGGAACTACCTACTCATCCAAATCGCTGATCGCTGATCGCTGATCGTTATCGACGTAAGCGCAACGGAAACGGAACGGAAGGAACGTGGCCCACAAAAGGTCTCGCGGGAAGACCAGCGCTGGCTTGTAAGCCGGCATTATGCTGAGGCGAGACCAATTCGTGACAAGCATTTTTAAGTTTGTAGTTTTTTGTTTAAGTTTGTAAGTTTTTTTGTAACCTTTTGTTTTGTCACGAATAAATTATTTTTCTTTCTTTTCTTTCTTTCTTTCTTTCTATATGTGTCTTCTTGTCGATTTCTCAGTGATCCCATCATCAGATCCTGACCTGATAACCTTGAGACCACAAGAGAAGGATAACCTTTAATTATTATTTTTTTCAAATTGGTCCAGGCTCTTCGAGTAATGGGCAAACAAACGTACTAAACAACTCAGAAAAGTTGAGAAACCAGCGACATTTTCATTTCAAACTCCAATATCTCGCAAATAGCTGAGCCGATTTAGATAAAACATGACACAAAAAAACTAAATGAAAATCGGTTCATCCGTTTGGCAGCTACGATACCACAGACAGATACACAGATAGACACGTCAAACTTATAACAATCCTCTCTTTGCGTCGGGGGTTAAAAATTAAAGATTCCCACAAAGGTTATTGAAAACCACCTTTATTTTTGAAGGCGGTTAAAAAAGGAGATTTATTGCTTCTAATTAAACCAATTAATGATATCGAACCTCAGTTTATTATACCTGACATTGTAAAGTCTTTGATTGACTTGTTGACCGTCAAACTTGATTGGTGTTGATGTTATATGTCACATACAGCATTTAAAGCGTATATATGCAACACAAAGACATTAGACGTCTAAATGGTTAAGGCGAATGTAACTTTCAAAAGCTCACAAAGCTTCACACTCACAAACTTTATATTATTACTAGCTTCTGCCCGCGACTCCGTCCTCGTGGAACTCGTAGCTCCATACAAACTTTTACCCCCCATTTCACCCCCTTAGGGGATGACTTCCGAGATAAAAACTATCCTTGGTCATTTCCATACCAAGTTTCATGTAAATCGGTTCAGCGGTTTCATCGTGATGAGGTAACAGACAGACATGCACACTTTCACATTTATTATATTAATATGGATATGGGTACTTCATCATAGAGGCCTTATAACATCTATTAAAAGATTATTTAAGCAGCGTACATATTTGAGGTGCGGCACTTACGTATTATAGGTACGTAAAGATATCAGCCATATAGTATAAAAAATCACTATTTTTTACGTAAAAGCATAAAGAAGGGATGCGATTGAACTTTATTTCACAACATACTAATTTGAAATGCCATATGCTACATTACTGAAAACTAGTGATGTCAGTCTCGAAATGTACACAATGGCAAATCTCATATCTATATCCGGCAAAAACAAAGTTGATGTGCAATCAAGTCTTAAATTATGTATCAAATTAATCCTGACATAAACATGTAACGAAACTTTCGCCGACATAAAAGTCATGGGAAATATCTTTGAGTAGCTTGAAGCACATGTGCATCCACATTTTTACACTTGACTTGAATGATTGAAGTACCTAGGCTACTCGGGAACTGACTCAGTTTTTAGGTATGTAGGAATACACTGATGATCTAACGTAAGTTTTTGATGTATCTACACTCTTCACAGTCACTTTGAAAGACGTCCAGCCCCCCTATTCTATAACTTGTTTTAAGCACACCTCAACGCTCACCCACAAATGTATCTTGACACCACGATGCGTAGTAACGAAGCGTAGGTAGAGGTCTTGTTTCGTGACGGGTGACCGGCGGGGTGAACCGTATTAGTGCGTAGCGAATATCAGCGCAGTTCATCCCGCCACTACTCCAGGCAAAATACGGTTTTGAAAAACATTAATTTATAATAAATGTTACTCTAAGATGCTTTATTCAAGAATCCGGCAAACTTTCCACCCGGAAGTAATTAAGTAGATTTAAATAAAGCATGCGTTGTCTTTTTCTGTATGATTTATCTTGAATATTATAGAGCAAATGTAAATGAACCAAAATAAAGACAAAAATATTTATTTATGTTTTTTCTGACTTTTCTGTAATTAGTTAATTTATCATTTTTTGATGTCTGAAATTTTGTTGGATTCTGTCGCTGGGTAACTATTTAATTGATAATATATCCGTTACACAGAAAAAATAAGCTATTATAAATTATTTCCAAAATCGTCATTTTTTCCATACAAGTTGTCAGTTCATTGCCTGGACTACATCTCCTCTTCGGCCGACCACGGCGCCGTTGCCCGTCGTGGCAACAAAATCTTTAGTGTTGCTATTTTGTTGACAATATTATACTAGTCACTGCGGAACTGAACTAGCTGAAGAACTAGCGAGGTTGTCTTTTTTTTCAAAAGACGATTTTATTGTTCTCAATATTTTTATTTTATTCAAGTTTTAGTGAAGAATCGGTGCTTAATTTAAAATGTAATTGTCTTATTAGTATTTTGTTGTTCAACAAAAAATATGGTAGGTTTCAATAAGCAAAAACGTCAAAATAAATTGTAATTACCAGCTCACAAAATTTCACGAAATTCCGTTACGAAATGCGAGGAGTACAGCCGGACAGGCATTAAGGCGCCAGATATACGAAATAATTTTTGCTCAACCAGAAACGATGAACTACGTTAGCTCCGCTCGCTCGTTCATTAAAAACAAATTTTCTTCTCAAAACAAGAAAGAATAAGTGAAAGGTTACGCATAATTTATCAAGTGCAAGGTTCCAAAAGTCACGCGTATAAATACTGTCTGATTTTGTCGTGACTAATGACCCATGTTTGAATTACATTACATTGGACGTAATTAAATAATTTACATACGGGACAGTGGCACCGGCTTATGAAACATTTCAATTTTATTTTAATATTCAATATAAGCCTTTCATACGGACCCCTGGCTCCGGTCACAACCGGGAATAACGCTAGGAGGATGATGACGATGATTTCTTAAAACAAAACTTTTATCTTGCACTGCATAACTAAAATTCATCCTATTTAATATTATCAATGCGAAAGTATGGATGTTTAGATGTTTGGATGTTTGTTTCTCAATCACGCTTAAACGGCTCAACCGATTTCGATGAAATTGTGCACGAAGTCAGTTTATAGCCTGGGTTAAAATATATGGTAGTGTTTATCACGTGTCCACGCAGACAAAGTCTAGCTAGTACTATTTATTTTTATTTATTTATTTGAGTCAGGCAACAAGGCCCATATTTACAAATACCTTACAGACTAACATACATATCAATATAACATAACACAAATACACGTTAAGACGGCGACGGGCGACGCAAGTTCTGGGTGTCAAATAACCGGCCTCGAAATCGCCGGAAAACTACACCCTTCGGCCAGATCTCCTCCTTCATGAAGGTTGACAGCTTGTCAGTTGGTACTATATATATACATATAATATTCAGTACTGCCCGAAGCCACATACATGAACATTTCCACAAATTGTGCTTTCCGCACGATCACTAGAAAAAATAATATAGTGAAAATATTCACTAGGCTCACACAAGATAAGATAAGATAAAATACATTGATACATACATACATTCATATATTGATAGATACATTGATTTTTTAACATGTTTGATTGTTCATGGTTGTTCCTATTGGAATCTATTGTATTTGGGTCAACATTTATTTGAAAATGCGTTATTGATTAGTTTTTCACGTGTAAAAATCGATGTAAAGTGCATTTGCGACATTTGTGACTATTGAATGGTATACATAGTCCAGTCTATGAATTTACAAATTGTATGGAAAAAAACTATTTTGGAAATAATTTATAATAGCATTTTTTTTATAGTAAGTAACTATATTATCACTTTAATAGTTACCTAATTCCAACAAAATTACAAACATCAAAAATGTATCACACTAACTTCTGAAAATCCAGAAGAAAAAAATGTCTTTATTTTGGTTTATTTACATTGCTCCGTAATATTCAAGATAAATCATACAAAAAGAGACAATGCATGCTACATTTAAATTTATATATTTAGTTCTGGGTGGAGAGTTTGTTGGATTCTATTAATAATGATTTAAAATGAAATAAACAAAAAACACGCTACTTTAAATTAATGTTTATCAAAACCGTGAAATATTCCTGGAAAGTCACCAATTAACGTATCTAACTGTACTTAGTCTACGCTTCTTCTCTTCTGTTAAAGCGAGCGACAAATACCCATCCAATTTCATTTCGTATGTTACGACAAACTACTCGTACACATACATATATAATCGTGAGGTCAGGAAGGTCAAATATGTGGCCATAGCAGTCGTAAAATGGCACAAAGAAGCCATTCTAATGTTTACGCAATGAACAGGTTAGTCGATAAACCTGGTTAGTGTACTCGTGGTAGTTTAACCTGGCTTCACGCGTTGACAATTAATTTACGACTCTACAACGTGCTTGCTATGTATAGGCATACTAGCTACACTATCTAGCCGCGCGGCTTCACCCGCCTATCGCAAAGAGCGCAGGCAAGCCTAATATACAAACATAAAAGTCCTGACTGACTCACTCACTAAATCAACGCACAGCCCAAACCGTTGAACCTAGAAAGCTGATTTTTGCACAATAAGTAGTTTATAATCCACTAAGAAGGGATTTTTGAAAATTCCACCCTCGAGGGGGTAAAAAGGGGGTTGAAAGTTTGTATGGGGATGGTGTCAAATTTTAAGTGAGAGACTTGAAACTTTGTGTATGGACTCCTTATTACAATAACTAGGGGTGCAAAGTTTGTATGGGGGAAACCTCAGAGCATAAAATACTATAGAGCGGACAAAGCGCCGGCGGCTGTGTTGCATATATTATGGCAGCTCATTGGGCATACTCCGCCATACATTCACCGTCCGTTTTCCACCGACAAAGTTGCGTTTTTTGCCAAAATGCCGAGTTGTGCAATAATTACTTGCAAACATCGCAGTGATTTGATTAATTTCCACATCAATGGGAACACTTTTCACAGGTAAATATTATTAATACTATTTATTTCAAATAAAACCACGAATTCAAGAACTTGCGACAGGCATATTCAATACAAATCGCGCGACATGTCCGATCTACTGTGGGGAAACCCTTTGTTTGAGGTTTAAAATTTAAAAAAATATTTTAGGATTAGATTCCTTATCACGACAATAAAAACGAGTTCCACGCAAACGGAGTTGCGGACAGAAGCTTGTATAGCATATCACACATCACATCATCAGCCTATATACGTCCCACTGCTGAGCACAGGCCTCCTCTCATGTATGAGAGGGAACGGGCAGTAGTCCCCACGCTGGCCCAGTGCGGATTGGGGACTTCATACATATATGGGGGGGTATAGCATATGTCCATTCAGAAAGTCCATTCTATACATAGCAAAAATAATCTATAAATCAGACTAGCTTCTGCCCGCGACTCCGTCCGCGTGGAACTCGGAGATATCGTAGCTCCATACAAAATTTAATCGTCCATTTCAGCTAATTAGGTGATGATATACAAGATAAAAATTACTCTATATAAGCTAAGGATATTAGAGGATCGTGTTCTGATAAGGAAAAACTTAAAAAAAAAAATTAACATTTGTATGGAGCTCTGGCCGATTGGGACGACCTGCTCCATAGAAATGTAAAAAAAAAACGCGTCAAAAATTTTTTTTTCGTATTTTCTTATCTTAACCCTTCAGCTGTGGCGAAAAAACATGGCCGCTTACCCACGTCTGTGGCACCCTCTGAGGGGCGCTTCACTAACATGGTTTGTGGAGTGAAGTGACTTGGTAAAATTAAATTTTCTTTAGTTTTTTACATAATCACAGCCAGGATTTTGGATGAAACTTGATATTTATTAAATTATCTAACTGCAACGATATATCATCGTTACATTAAAGTCGTATTAAGGCTATCTACCTGACCTCGTCACCACCTCACCGAAGTTTACGACGTATTTTGTTTATTTTAAATATAATAAATTAGTTTTTTGGGGTGTTAAATGGGCTTAATTTGAAGAAATTTGTGTTATACTTATTCGAAAAACATAAAATGGCAGGCTCGTGAGTATTTTTTTTACACTAGACCATTTGAAATATTCTACCAAAATAATGCCTACACTCAGAAGTTGCTCGTGTAGGCTTCGATTTACATGCTTATATCTGAAGTGTTTTATACTGTATGTAATCAAATTCATGCCTAAACAATAAATATGGGTCATCAACTAGGTGTAACCGTAGCTTTATTGTAAGTGCAGCAGGTTTTATCTGAGAGTAAAATGAAAAAAGTATGTCTACTTTCATACAAAATAACCTCTTCCAAACGAGTGCAATTATCACAGCAACTATATGTTTTGAACCAAACAAATTAGGTTTCTTAAAATTCACATTAAGTATACTTTTAGTTAAAAGTATAATATAACCATCAGTTAAACAAAAATAACATCAAAACATGATTTGAAAACGGTATAAATCAAGGTCATGATTAGTATAGAGTGCGGATCGTAGTGACGTCACGAGGTATCATGTGGGCATCCCTCGCAGGGAAATTCCCGGTCGGTTAGGTCCCCCTCTGAGGGGTTTGTTGTGATCGTTACGAACTTTAGTCGATTTATTTACTTTCGGGCCATTGATAATCCATTTAAGTTCAATTTAAACAAATGTATGATAACTAACGGTAATTTTAATAGCTAATAGTAATATTAAATTATTAGAAAAGCGCTAAAAAACGTGTTGCCAAATTTTGACCATGAGTAGGTATGTCATGTTAGTCACGGTTTTATTACTGTTAACCCGTTGAAATAACACTTAGTTCTACACGCTACCTGTTATGCCCTTGATCGGTTCACACCCCATTTTTGGTACACCCTGTATATAGGTATTAGTTTAGGTTCACATAGTTGAAGTTAGTTTGTAAGTTTTTTTATCTTTCTTTTTGTTGTTTTTTTTTCATGGTTATTCTTGTAATTGAAGTAATTTGAATTAAATTGATTAAACCTCAAATTAGGTAAGTGGTTGCCGGTGATTACCCCCTCTTAACTCACAAACTTACAAAACTACAATCACACACCATTAAGTATTAATGAGTCTACACCAGTCGCCGCCAGATTTACATCTTTATATATAATCATCATGCCTTTGTCCTGACTGACTCACTCATCAACGCACAGCCGAAACTACTGGGACTAGAAACTTGAAATTTACACCAGGACTTCCTTTTATGACGTAGGCAACCGATAAGACGGGATTTTTGGAAATTCCATCCCTAAGGGGGTTAAATGGGGGTGCAAAGTTTGTATGGGGGAAACTTTATATTATGAACTAGAGACTAAAAACTTTGTAGAAAGATTACTTATTAAGATACAAAAAAGTAATTACAGCGTTTAAGAAAATTCCACCCCTAAGGGGGTTAAATAGGGTTGCAATGTTTGTATGGGGGAAACATTCCCTTTTGAAAGAGAAACTTGAAACTTTGTAGACAGATTACTTATTAAAATACAAAAAAGTGCTTTCAGCGTTTTAGAAAATTCTACCCCTAAGGGGGTTAAATAGGGGTGCAATGTTTGTATGGGAAAAACACTGTTTTTTGAACTAGAGACTTGAAACGTTGTAGAAAGATTACTTATTAAGATACAAAAAAAATGATTTCAGCGTTTAAGAAAATTCCACCCCTAAGGGGGTTAAATGGGGGTGTAAAGTTTGTATGGGGGAATCATATTTTTTTTAACTAGTGACTTGAAACTTTGAAGATTACTTATTAAGATACAAAAAAGTAATTTCAGCGTTTTAGAAAATTCCACCCCTAAGGAGGTTAAATAGGGGTTCAATGTTTGTATGGGGGAAACATTAATTTTTGAACTATGAACTTGTAACTTTGTAGAAAGATTACTCATTATAATACAAAAAATTGATTTCTGCGTTTAAGAAAATTCCACCCCTAAGGGGGTTAAATAGGGGCGCAATATTTGTATGTGGGAAACATTATTTTTGAACTAGAGTTTTGTAACTTTAGGTTATTTTTATAACGTAGGCTAGGGACAAGAAGGGATTTTTGGAAATACCTCCCCTATGGTGGTCAAAAATGGGTGCAAAGTTTGTATGGGAGAATCTATTTTTTAAATGTTTGTGGTAAATGGTGGTGGAATATTTGTATGGGGGAAACATTATTTTGTAAACTGGAGACTTAAAAATTAGTAGAAAGATTACTTATAAAGATACAAAAAAGCAGTTTCAGCGTTTTAGAAAATTCCGCCCCTAACGGGGTTAAATGGGGGTGCAATGTTTGTATGGGAGAAACATTATTTTTTGAACTAGAAACTTGAAACTCTGTAGAAAGTTTACTCATTAGAATACAAAAAAAGTAATTTCAGCGTTTTAGAAAATTCTACCCCTAAGGGGATTAAATGGGGGTGCAATGTTTGCATGGGGGAAACATTATTTTTTGAACTAGAGACTTCAAACTCTGTAGAAATATTACTTATTAGAATACCAAAAAAGTAATTTCAGCGTTTTAGAAAATTCTACCCCTAAGGGGGTAAAATGGGGGTGCAATGTTTGTATGGGGGAAACACTATTTTTTGAACTAGACTTGAAACTTTGTAAAAAGTTAACTTATTAAAATACAAAAAAAGTAATTTCAGCGGTTAAGAAAATTCTATCCCAATGGGGGTTAAAAAAGGTTGAAGGTTTTGTACAGGGAACACTGGATTTTTTAAAGAAATGTTCTCTTCATTAACTTGTCTCCATTTCTCGATCTCCAGTGCTAAGTTTAAGATTGTTTTAACAGTCTTACGATATTTAACTTTTTTTTAAATCTCACTCATAATAAATAAGATCCCCATTTTCTAGCTCCAAATCCATGCGTCGCGTCGCTCTATATCTTGCAGAGTCATTTTTGCCAAAGATTAAAATTAGATTAAAGCATCAGGTAACTGACGGAATAATTATTAAGCATTCTGCAAACAATTCCCGTAATCTGATTGGAATATCTTTAAGAATTCTTTAACAATCGCATATCAGTGTCTGCCACTGTTTGAAATGTAATATGTCTAGACCATTTTAACTAAGAATAAAAATCACTTACCTATTTTATATCTTTGTCATCATCAAAAATCTACGCGGACGAAGTCGCGGGCGGCCGCTAGTGTTCTATAAGTTCCAGACACATGTACTGCTTCATCGCCTTTATTGCCGTTTTATATTGACAGACAGACGCCGGAACTGCGCATTAAACTGTTTCCTCGTTTAGAAGAACTATAAAGCAACGTTCAGGTTCAGGTCAAGAACAGACATTATGTAATAAAAGGTTACATAAATATTGTTTATTTAAGGCTTCTTTCTGTGTCTTGGAAATTTTGTATTTATGTCAGTATTTATTAGACGAGCGAGCGAAATGGACAAAGCTGTTAGCTTGGGCCAAAATTATTTGGGATGTCTAGGCCCCTTTTTCACAATTTTGACAATTGTCACCAGACATTAACAATTCCACGTACATTGCTGGGTCAATAAGCTGTCCAGCAACCAACTTAGCCTGTCGACGCAGCCTTGTAAGTCGAATTCTCATTGTCAGGCGATAATTGTCGATTTGGTAAAATAGGTGCCAGATGTCCGTCTACACTTTTCAACTGATTCCCGTGAAATTTTGAGGGTGGGTCAAAAATTATTCGTTTTTATTCGTTACATTTCTTTTACAAAAAAAGTTTTTTTTATATAAAAACAGGCGGTTGAGTTCTAAAGGTGCAGTTCTACAAAGAGCCATTGTGTCGTTTTCAAAAAAGTGGGGCTTTTTTGGCTTGTTGTCGTTAATAATGACGACCGCTTTAGCCTAGTTGGTAGTGACCCTGCCTACGAAGCAAGAGGTCCTGGGTTCGAATCCCGGTAAGGGCAAAAATTTGTGTGATGAGCATGAATATTTGTTTCTGAGTCATGGATATTTTCTATGTATGTAAATATTTATATCTATTATATATATCGTCGTCTAGTACCCATAACACAAGCCTTACTGAGCTTACTATGGGACTAGGTCGATTTGTGTAGGATTGTCCCCTTATATTTATTTATTTATAATGCCATAAGCGCCAAGACAATACCGATTCTTCCTAAGCAATACTAAGGTAAGTGCAAAATTAGGATTGTACAGAAGAGCTGAGTTGTAGAGGAGAGTGCAAAAATAAAAAATGCCATGTAACTAATTCAATGCAACATGCGAAAATTTCATAAGAATATGGATTTTTTATATCAAATATAATTTGCGTCACCCTGCATATATAGAATTCTCAAATAATTAGTAGTTTGTCTGTATATACACGCTTTTATAAACTAAAGCAAAGCTATCATTTGATCTAGTATACCTACGACATAAAATTATATTGTTGATCAATCGAGATATCGATAAGGGTCCCTTTTTTATTAAGATCGACTGATATTTATCCAAAAAATAATATTTATATCGTAAATCCATAACACAAAGCACACAACATTGGTATTTCTTTGTTAATTTATTTATTCATACTTTCATTTGATAGTAATCACGACAGGAGCTCACTGGGTAGCACAAAGTATAATCTCTATTTTAAATTACGCAGTGTAAAAACTGAAACGATTACAAACAGTGCACGTTTTTGTTTGTTATGCACGAAGCAAATAAGTGCGCAAAAACACAGCTACACGGTGTTGTAAAATAAAACACACAATTAGGGAACAAATACTGCCTCAAAGTGCGGGCGAGATTTGCCTTCTCAAAGCTTGCCATTCAGCTACGAAAACAGTTTTAATGTATAAACTATTTATGAGATTGTGTTAGTACTAAATACAAATATCTCATACCCATTTACAGATGTAGTGCATAATGGTTTCCCATCGTTATTTCACGGAAGCTTACGAACGTGTCTTACTAATTCAGTCAGTCTCGGTACAAAAAGTACTGAGGCTGGTTGAAGCAGCATGACAAATACGAACGTTTCCTAGAAAAAACGATGGGAAACCATTATCTGTATTTCACGATCTTTGTAGTTCACGTCGAATTCCTAAATAGACTTATCATAACGATGATACACATAAACATGAATACAATACATAATTATTTTAATTAACAATTAAGTATTTTTTACTTCAAAACTCAATTGAACGGTGTTTTTTGTTGCTTAGACCATTTATATTCAATGAACTAAACTAAGGTGATCAATGTTTTATATAAGTAGCAATTCGTGTGTCAAAATATCAAACATGCACAACGTTAATATTCAAGTTTTTACTTCTGCCGGCACTGCCAGAGTGCAACCCAGTCTTTTTTTATTCTATTCTCAATAGAGAGACGTATATAGCTAGATGTCGCTCTATTCAGATTGTATATAAACTAATTAAACTATTATGTTCTAGGGAAAGGTTGTCTCAGAAAATATCATTTTTAGGTGGTATCGGATTGAGCTAAAATACTTCTAAGTTATACAAGTGCGGCAACAAAACCATAATTTGGCACTACCACACTGATTTAATGATGAAGAAAGAAGACGGCCATATCAGCTCAGTCCACATTTCAGACTCATTGGAGTAGTGGATGCTTGTGCAATAAAACGTACCCACAGACGAAAAAAAATTAATTAAAACTTGCTCGTAATTCTTACTCGTAAGGGCCTATGCAGACTGCGCTTTTTTCACGCACCGTGGACGCACGTTCCCCTAATAACTAGCGGATGCATAGGCCCTAAGTTCACTTAATAATTGTTTTATTATTCCGATTAGCAATGCTAATTTGGGGTGTCTGTTTTTCTCTAGTTCTCGTCCACAAAGTCGGGCGACAGTGCTCTGCGAAACGCTGACAGCGCGAACTATTCTAGGTCGAATAAAACTGACCTAGTTTCGAATGATCTGGCAGCCGTACTCGGCAAACGTAAAAATCATTGTTAAAGCGATTGTTTCGGTAAGTTTTCAAATCGAGATTCGGGTAGTTGGTTGCATTCATTTGTTTGCTATTGATATCCCTGATGTATACTGAGAACATCACTTACAGCTTGGCAAAAAAGTCTGGAAACTGAACTATTTATTCGACCCTGGTAACTGCGTTAAACTAAAATATTCGTATGCTTATAGACGTCACGGAGACTTATTCCATCTGTTCAAAATATTGTTGTTATTTTACGGTATTTATCAAATTTCCCGGATTTATTAGCATTCAAATGCAACAAAAATTCCATAGAATGAGCAAGACAATACGGGGTTCCGCTCACAATGTATACAATCGATGTCTTTCGGAATATCAAGCCAGAATCATTTTGTCGGATTTGGACAATGTTTATAGATGAGCTGCTGGAATGGCAGGTTTTCAATATTGTACGAGTAGCCTATTATTAAATGATTTATTCCTAATGCTAAAATTACAGTAAATTTATAATTTACGCCTTGTTTATATGCATTTTAGAGGTTATACTAAATCAATAATAAACTTATTTATTTACTTCTTTGATAAATACCCAATTAGGTCCCGTTTAGTAAAAATAATAGTTTTGTTATTTGTTCCAATGAAGTTTTACAAGACTGACGCGCCAAGTGGTATTGTTCCCTTCGATGTGAATGTAACGATTTTTTAAATTCATATAATGATATTTGATCATAATTGTCGCTCTAAGTGTCAAAGATAAATTACCAACGTTAGTATTTCATTAGCCTTACACGTATGAACTCGAAGATAAAACGTTTTACATTTGCCGACAAATTGCATAAAACATAAGGGCTAACGATGATCCAAAGCCGGTTGCACGATCTTATTTCAATTGAAGAAAGTAGTAACTGCTTATGCATGTCATATCGTTACTACCTTATTCCATTAAATCATTATTCATCGGTATTCCAACACGGTCATTAAACACCGGTCAATCACAGTTATTATGTTCAAAATAAACGAGTATGGCGAAATTAATCTACATAACCAATTGCCTTTCAGCCGGCGTCGTTACAAAGTTAAAACAAGTGCATTATATGCCATTAAAGTGTCACACGACACTTGTTCGGAGAGCTAATGATAATGGTCGCTGTCTGAGGCCGGAAAACGTTTTTGCCGGCCTGACGTGCATTTTGCGTGCCGGTTTGCATAAAAGTAACGTCGTGAGCTGTAAATTCATATATCCATAGGTACCAATTTAAAGCTTGGGCTTGTGGTATGGTTAACTTTCCGTATTGATTAGGTACATTTTCTATATGATATAAAATATAAAATTATTTAACACCAGCTGCCCGGGTGGCTCCACCAGCGTTTCACAAAAAACCCTAGATGAAGCCGCGGGAAAAAATGTACCATATGTCCATGATGAAGAATTGTATGTATCTAACGGTGAAACATTATAAAATGAATTTTTCACCACAAACACATATTATGAGATGGCTGGATGTCGTGAAAGCCGACATGACAGAAAAAGGGATCACAAAGCAAGATTCCCAGGGTCGTGGATCGAAAGCGCTAGGTAGAAAAAGCACATATAACGTTTAAAGTGGTGTTTGTAATAGAACATTAAAAATAAAAAAATAATAAATCAGCCTATATACGTCCCACTGCTGGGCACAGGCCTCCTCTCAGGGATGAGAGGGAGCGGGCATAGAATATTGTTTAAAAATAATTAATTAATCTGAGAAACTTTCAAAATGTCTACCAAGGCTTTAAATCACTCGTGGTGACTTAAAGCAACGCCACAAGCGACCAACTGTACAGAGTTCTTTAAAAACTAAAAAGTTTAAAGTAAAACGTTCTCCGTGCTTTATTTCCCTACTAGCATAAACAATATCAGGCACAGCGGTGAATAAGAACTTCATAAAAGAACGCATCTGCTATATAAAAATCTCGATGCACTTTTAAAATATAAAGGATATCGGAAAAACATTAGTCTTGAATGAAAGGAGATATGAGCGAAGGAACATGAACCATTCAATACTTGATATTGATTTGCTTCTTTTGCCACTGGAACTAAAAGATGACTTTATGGTTATATGTAGGAGCTTGTAGTGTTTGACGATGATATCTGTTCCGTTTTCTCGTAGGAATGAAACATTTCCCGCGGTAAAAAGTAGCCAATGTTAATCAGGGATAATGTCGACTTCTAATCGTAAAAGAATTTTTCAAATCGGTATATTAGTTTCGAAGCCTATTCAATACAAAAAAAAAACCAACAAACTAATCTTTGCTCTTTATAATATTAGTGTAGATAGTGTAGATAACTCAAGCACGGTAATAGGCTCCGTTTCCTAATGTTAAAATTCATAACGTACTTTTGCTATAGGGATAGTGAACCTTGTAGTTACTGCAATAAAGTATAGATTTCAAAATATTAAAAATATCATGAAAAGTCAATACGTTAGAAAATATATTTCTTTTTAATATTCCAAGAGTAAATTTACCTAATTCTGCCAAAACGATCCTTACACTTTAATAAAAGAAAAATGTGTATGCGAAATATGCACCTTAACGCAGTATTTCACGACCAAAACAGTTATTTACTTAATTATCCATACAATGATTAGAACAAATAGACAGCGGTGACGTCATTGTTCTGTGTCAATTAGTATTAGTATTTGTTCCTCTCTAAAAATTGGTTCGAATGGCATCAAAACAAAACATTACGAATCATGCCGCTTGTGTAGTTTTTTGAGTGAGTACGAATGCTGCAATACTTTCTCCTACACTTTAGGGGTGTGGTATAGTGTTCGTGGTATCGAGTAAGGTGACTAGCTTTAGTAATTTATCTGCTTTGGCTATGTTGACTGAAATTCGTCTTTTCTCCTATACGTTTTTCTTTTACGCAATACAGATTACATAACTATAGCAACATAACAAATCATCGAATCAACAAAGATTAGGCAAGGCGCTTGTGATCCTGCAGGAGTCACAGGCGTCCATAGTCTACGGTGTCTGCTTACCATCATGCTCGTGTGCCACCGTCGTACTTTGAAAAAAAAACTTACTAATATTAAGCTTGTTTTCATTTGTTACAGGTTGTTAAGTGCCTGCTACCTGCTACCTTCTACGACTGGATGTGAGTTTCACCCATTATTGCCGTTGTTTATAAGGGCTAAGAGTTAAAAGCGTAAAGCATTTATAACTTAATTCGCGTTAAAAATATACCGTGACGTCCGTGACCGGTGCTATTAGAAAACGATCAGATAAGACCGAAACAGCTGCTACTAATAAGGGCGCGTCTTGATGCCTTGTTCAGACTACTTAACTGTTTATAATATTGTCTTCGGTTTTCGCGTATACTCTACTAAATAAAACGATTTGAACGGATTTTCACCCGTATATTTTGTATTAAATACATCCCGACGTTGCGAGCCCTTTTTGCACTAGTGTATTACTCTTATATTGTGTGTGTATATACCTACACATATATCATAATGTACGTTTTAATATTATATACTAGGTAATTGCATTTTTTATGAGTCGAACTTGTATGCTTTCCAGTAACCATTTAGTAGTTTTGCTAGTTCGGAACTACACGATTCGAAATTGAACCTGAAATATCACAGATCGGGCTGAAAAAAATAAGGAATAAGTACTTACAGATTATGATCAACTATAGGAACAAATTTCTCGGATCGGTTAAGCATTGCATTGGTTTGTTTTTATAACACCGAGACTTTAATATTTTCAATAAAGCGATAGCGATAATATCGCAGCCATAGGGTGTGAGCGAGATAGCATTCGAGCGGACGGCCATTTTCAGATCCACTCATTATCTGCGCGCGTTATACACCACAACACAGTTAACTGACCCTCCGTGCACTTTATGCACATTGTAATAAGGTTCTATATAAGTACAGGATGGTCAGTTAAGTGTTGGCGTTTTTATGCACAGACTCAAATTTTCAAGTCAGTTTGAAGGAAGCACCTAGAATTTGAAAGGGCCTATTAAAACTCAGCAATTCGTTTTGCCTCCACTTAGACAAATAGGTATAGATAAGAATTTCGTGTTAATGGAGATGTTTACGCAGTGAACTGTGATTTTTTCGCCAGTATTTTATGTACTAAACTGCGAGGAAGATTCTGAACTCAAATATAGACAGGTACATAAATGATACACAAGAGCGCATCATTAGCCTGCCATGCTATTCTGTAGCTTGATTTCACCTCACCTCACAGTACACCCACAAATATATCCAGACGCCGCGATTCGTAGTAACTCAGCATAATCAGAGGTCTAATACTAGTTATCGATTACTTTTACATCGTATATACCTAAGATACAAGTTGTGAACTCAAACTCTTCCGTTTGTGCTATTAGTATTGATTATTTATATTAGCGTTTTTATTTACAGATAATGAATACAACATTGCATCGAAAACGATACTACACGGTGTTGAGAAACGAGATGCAAGTTTTTTGTCAGATAAACCACCTTACAAAATAACTGGTCATTTAATCACAGCGAACATTAAGAGCCTTGAGATAGGAAACAATTTATCTTATCCATTTATTGTGCACGCCGCTTTCAAATTTGACAAAATCAAATTCTCAAATCTATTTTCTATAACTGACAAGGGTTTGAACGTGACAATGATGAAAATGACTTTAAACCCTATAAATGACAACAGGATCTCAGTATTAATACAGATCAAGAATACTTCAGTTCCATCTTTTAGAGTGAAGTTGAAAACAGACGAGTTCACAAAAATATCTTTTTATATACAACGAGACGAAGTATCTCTTTGGGTGGATTGCAAACATAATAAGAAGCAACGGGTGGAACCCTTGTTGGAAGATTTGAAATTGAACGATGATGATCAATTTCACTTAAACGACGATGCGCATAATTTTGAGGTAAGTCTTCTTTTCACATTAGCTCATCATTCTAGCATATAGCATTATAGCATCATTTTTTGTCGTTATTTTACCAGAAACAGTCCACGTAAAGGATACGGGCGGCTGGATCCACGATTACTTTATGGTAAATGATTTCTAAATGAATAAGTAATTTTGTGTATGAATGATGAGATTGATGAGTGATGGGTGAAATGTGACTTTGAACTTTTTCAGGTTATCAACTATGGAAGTGACGAGTTATCAAAGAAAGGCTATTGTGGTTTCTTTACTTACGAATGATTTCCTGCAGGTTATTGCATTTCTTCTTGTATTTTCGTAGTTACATTTGGCCAATTTGATTTATCAGTATTGCATCGGCAGGTTGTTTTGGTGGCATTTTGTCTGGGTTTATCACCTTTCAAAACAAAACAGAACTAAAGTATGATGGTCAGACGAAGGCATCGTAATTTATTTTCCAGTCTTGAATACGAGTAATACCTATGTTGTCGGTAGCAAAAGTGAGATCGATAATCAATGATCTTATCTGGCCTAGGGCTGTGTTTTCGAAAGTAGGTTGAGTGCCATGTTACATAATAATATGTTAAGATCATAGGCAGTAATGAGAAATAGGAGATCTATGCCACTTCTGTTGTCTTTGGTTGAGCCCCAAGGTGAGTGCCAGCCGTTAAAGTCACCATAGATACTTACTTAACCTTGATAAAATTTTAAACTGACAAAAACATCATTTTTAACCAACTTCAAAAAAAGGAGAAGGTTCTCAATTCGGCTGTATTTTTTTTTCAATGTTTGTTACCTCAGAACTCCGTCATTGATGAGCCGATTCGTAATTTTTTTTTGTTCGTATGTACATGATTGCAGGTGGGTCCCACTTTCTTCAAAATTCAGTTAGATAATGGGATCCATGAGGAATTGAGGGGACTCCTCAATTTTATTAGGCACGCGTATAGTGATTTTGGTATTTTCTGTTATAATTCGTGTATTTACATCCGGAATCTTAAATTTGGTGGCGATGAATTGATGATGAAGACCACAGATGACTTATCGAATTCCTCAATTATGTATTTAAAAGTGCAAAAGCACGTCACAGGTTCTGATAAGATTCCGTTGAAATAGGAAATAATGAAGTGCCATTGGTGATGATCTTGGGGAATCGATGGAAGTCCTCAAATATTATCGGCCCACATACAGCGATTCGGTTTTTTTCTACAGTACTAATCAACGCATTTGCTATGCATGTGGTAAATTGTAAAAAAAAATTGGAAATGTTCTCGTAGCTTGGCGGAGTACTAAATTGAAGTCGGTTAAAACTTTGTTTTTAAAGTAAATTATTAATACAAGCTTTTATTGCCGACTGTATTCTTTTTAAATCAGTAGTAATGAACTACTTGTTTTGGCGATCACAATGAACCCAAACACAACGTATGTATTTAGTAAAGTTTAGGCATTCCTGTGCCACCAACCAACCATATGACCAATTCCAACTTTATCAACACTCCAGGTACCTACCTATACTCGACTCAAATTGTTTTGTCGCAGTTTATTGCTACGGTACCCTGTTATTACATTGTCACGGAAGATACGCAAATATACCAAAATTGAGCCCAATTTCCGCCAGGATGTTGTTCTAATTTAGCTTCCAAGATTTGACCAATTATAAGATACAAACATACATACTAACACGCCAATTTAAATAAAAGCATGTTAAAATCTAGCTTAAATTACATAATAGTGATGTAATTTTAAGAGTCCTCATCTATTCAAATCCCACAGCAACCCAACTATCATTTTCATTTGTCCATATCAACGTTACATTTAGATTTATCTAACGTAGATATGTACGTACATACGAAACTTTACACAATCGACCAGCTGATTACCGATTAAAAATTCTAATAAAGTTTTCTTCAATTCACTGCAACTTAGTACGTGTTAAAGCAATATTCTAGCTAGTTAACTTAATAACCTTATCAATGGCGAGCTTTTGCACGCCTATCAAGCACTAGCAGCAGTATATAACCCTTTATTAGCTCTTACTGACTTGTTTAAGCAGTTTTAATGAAACGAGTTCTTGAAAGTGAGTTATAAAGTAGACATCGACATAACTGCGCCTGATTGCATACGTTGTATGAATATGATAGTATAATAGTGAGAAATAATACAGTGCAAAGTTACACGTAACATAACATGGTTTTATGCATCATGTCAGAGAATCTTGATTTTGAATAGTTAGAATGTGAATATCAAGTTTCCCTAAATAATTTTTAATTTAGTCTGTATTATCAGGGATTTGATGAAATCACTAAAGGAGTCAATCCTGTCCTTATTGCCTTTATCATATTTATCACTAAACTTGTCTTGTGAAATTCCAACACAAATAGTAACCTGATTATAATCTAATTTCGTGACTTGTTTCAGGTATTTTATACGATCAGTGTAATGAAATGACAAATCGATATTTTTTGGCCGTTTTCGTCATTCCATAAACGTGGATTTGATTTAGCTAGGTTATATGATTGACGGCAGGGACCACCGCTGAATACGACCGAGTGCTAACCGTACCGTCCCATACCATACCGTACCATAACCGTACCATACCGTCTTCACGGGATTTTTCCTTAGGAAATTATGAAATAAAGAAGCCATTTTCATATCCTGCGTAAGTTGATCGTAAATTATCCCATAGGGATTTGATAACTTATTTTCGTCTAATGACCGTACCATCAACGTCAATTTTTATTAGATCGCATTGAGCTTTTTCTTGGGTCGGCCCTCTAGCTGGTAGATTTGGTTATTCGAACCGTTTAATAGAAATTCTTTGCGTTGAAATAATACATACAGTATTTATAGTCAGGCATTAAATATTTAATTTTTATTTTCATGACAAACCGCATCAGCATGTACTCAAATAAGATTGCTTTCATTTTCTAATGGAGTTGCATGTTGATGATACATTATTAATCGCTATCGTATCTTGGCTCGTACACACACAAATGTAATCAAAGCAAACAGCCATCGCGTACGGCCTATGTTAGTCAAGCCCTGAAATATGCCGCAAATTCGACCGAAACTGTACTGAATAACACCCGCGTAAGTAAACCGACGTGAAATTAGCTGTCACTAAACAGCTTTCTAAATTAGTAGGCGAGTCACACACGTCAGGGATTTCGTTAAACACGAGTAAATTAAATTATACGGCACGAGCGAGCTTCTATTAATTTTCTAAAGCAACTTTGTTATTTCAGTGTGCGATTCCGCGCTCTGTGCGATTTCCGTGCAGCCTTTGTGATTCTTAACGTTGTCGTGATTGATTTTTTTTTACATTCACGTACCACGGATCTATGCCATATTCGATTGGGATCGACTCAGGAGGAATTAAGGAATAAATTAATAATCGTGATAATAAATAATTCATTTATGATACTCAATTCATTAATTTTACAAAATTTTGCGACGCCTGATAATCAGACATTTCTGATCAGACGTAGCATTATCTTGTAGCATTTTCAGTGCAGCGTAGTGTCAGCGGATTGGTATAAACAATTCCAATCGTAATGCTTTGTAAGCGTTAATGAGGTTAATGTTAACCCTATAATTAACAAATTTATCTCCATTGACACAACCATGCTGCTCCGAAAATGCTACAAAATGTACGATATCTGCTTCTGATAGTGATAAATAAAAACAGAAATTTTTATGAGATTTGCCAAATGAATAAACATTGTTAAGTTCATGCAACATGGCCGCAATTCCGCTTATTTTAATTAATAGAAAGAAAGTGACATTTCTAGCACATGAGTACCGTAACTCACACTTCAACAGTTCTTAAGAAAGTGCAAACATTATAACAATTCTTGTACACAAGTTGTGGGGCACAATGGGACAAGGAAAACGCGGACCATTGAAAATCTTGTGGTTTATCAGTAGGTAATCACATGTCTGTAACATGTCTAAGCATGTAATAGGGATATCCCGACAGGAGCGACTGGCTTTTGAAATCAGAATGACACTGTCTTCTTATTTTAATCGTGCCAGACACATTAACACAAGCGGGTGTCGCTAAAATTACATTCCCGTTTGGCGTCTCCGCCGGGTAGGTAGTAGTTACATAATTCGGAAGAGTAATATTATGTGCTAATAGTACATTTCCGAATTACATAACTCTGAAAACCATGTTTAGCTGAAGCATATGTGAATTTATATTAAATCTTATTATATTAAAATCTTACTTTAGCGGGAAGTGGTGTTAGGAATTTAAACATTTCGGAATTATTTATTTATTTATTTAATCTTTATTGCACAAAAGAACAACTTATCGTACAAAAGGCGGACTTAATGCCGTAAGCATTTTCTACCAGTCAACCTTTGGGCAAAGCAGAAAAATTATGAGTTTCAGACAAACGGTTCTTCAGATCAGTTCTTTTCTGTGTTCCTGTCACTATAATTCTGATTTTGGATCCCACTAATACTTATAAAATTCCCTATGATATGCTGGGAACACATGCATGAAATCGGGTTCCGGGGTGGTATCATATATGTTCAATGGTTATCTTGTGAACAATACACTTAAACTGACTTTGTAATAATGCTACCTAGATTAAATAGAAGTGAATGCAAACAACACAAGGAAAACATCTAATACATACGAGTGACTATGTATTTTAGTGCCCATGGCGAAAGCAACGTAGCTATTGCGGCATTTGAAAAAATGCGGCGATGCAAGTCCTGTTGAGGCAATCGATATAAGAACGTTTTCAAACGAGAAAGGACTGTATTTATAGTCGACACTTACACGCACGGGATAAAGATTAATAACGGAGCTTAGAGTAGGCCCCAATTGTCAGACTTTTAGATGTACTCTATGAGTAATTATTCCAAGAATAATACAAGTCAAAGGAACTCCTGGAATAGGTTCTAAACAAAATTTTCTTATGGACGACAATGATATTGATAATTCCACTCAGTATTTTTGCATACGTTTTTTGCCATCACAGACTAACGCGTGAGCATAGCAACAAATACCTACGATGCCAATCTAATGTCCATACGCATAGCAAATTCCCGAATTGAGCCGTAGTTTGTAAGTAAATAATTAATGAGCAGTAATAAACGGTACCCCATACTTACCGTCTCGTGAAACAAGTTTAACATTTTAGAGTACATTCTCGTTCTCTCCATACATCAGCTAATAATATGTGAACCGTCCGAACATTTCAGAGTAAACGTGCCTAAGTTTAAGCCTATTTAAATGTCGACTTGGCACTGGCAGCTGTGGAGGAAGGAAGTACTTTGTTGGCGCGTTTGATTTTTCAGCGCATTTTTAGATGAAAGTTAACGTGTCCTGCTAAAAGGCACATACTGCAAAATGCCGAGTGTTTGAAAACGAAGTGAAATCGAATTTTGCGTTATATGTAAGTGCAGAGTAAAGGTGTATATAAGTATAGCTTCCACTGATACTGAGCGTTAATGTACACGACTTCAGATCAGGGGGCCTAGACAAGGTTACAATCGCTAACGCTTCGTAGCGAACGAAACGCAACTGTCACTGTCACACTAATATGGAAGAGTGATAGAGAGACACAAAGCGATTCTATGGCGAAGCGCAAGCGAATGTCACTTTGTCTGGGCCCCGGAGATCGTTGGATCGAACTCAGACTTTTTCTATTCGGTTTTCCTAAAAGAGTTCGAGATTCGATGGTTTGATGCCAGCCACTTTCGTAAAACTACGCTACACCGATGCCATCTGTGGGTGCTCAAGACAATAGTAAACGAATGGACTCTTTTTGGGTCTCCTTTTTATAGACATTTTTGAGTGGTTAAGTGTTGTGTATCTATCTGCTCACATTATATCTCCATTGACAACTTGCTGAGAAGTTTGTCATCAAAACTACGGCTGGTGCAACCCGGGTCGAAACGCCCACGGCTACGACATGGCGTGAATTGCGGTGTGGCAAGCGTTTTCTCTGTTCATTGCGCGGTGGAGACGCGCAAAGCACTGTGGTTAGTTGGGATCGCACGCAATGAATCAGAAAAACCGGTGCCGCTACCGCCGTCAGACCCGTGCAGTTTTTAAACAACTTCAAACAAGGAGAAAGTTCTGAATTCATCGGATCTTTTTGTTAAATATTATGCAGTTTCATGTGGTTAATGAACAGAAAAGTGAAATTTATTCTTCTACCCCTTATTCCCCACCATACCTTACACGACGTATCGCTCTACCGCAAATTTAAGCAAATATGCAGTCCTAAACTGTTAACAATTTTACTAAACAATGGTGGAAACAATAATTCAGTAACACATGTTGTATCCGAGCAGGAAAACGTACCGTGGCGTTAGTTTAATGAAGTCATAACGGCTGATTTAACGGAGTTTTGGCAACATTAGCGTTAGAAATTAAATTGAATTCAACACACAGGCGTAACATTCAAAGCAGACGACGCATGTGCCGCGTTTTGTATCTGTATTTTGTATTTGTTTCAACCAGGCCCAAGGCCAGCGGCTCATGTCAATAATAGATGGAGTCATAATCCGAGCAATATTATATGCATATTTAGGGCGCGGGCGGTATACTGCATCCTGAGCGCAACGAAGGTTTTAAGTGTTTACGCCCAATACGTAGGTAAATAATGTTCCTGCCTTTCACAACGTAGCATACTTGCTAAGCAAATAGAACATTCGATAGTTACGAAAAGTTATAGAAAGATGTATGGGCTTAGAATATTCGAAAAACGGAAACGAAGCACGTTTATATGAACAGCCCATGCTACTCAAAACAAATGAGTAAAGAAATAAAGCGAAAAGAATAACGAAAATAAGGTCTGGAATCTTCGGAAAAGGAAGCCTCCACTAAGTCTTGAGAGTGGAGTTCACAGAGTAAGTGGTATCGGGATCGGGTGAGAACTGGAAGAAGAAGGTGGTGAATAGTGAAGTGGTTTAGTGCGTAACAGCAGTGTGTAGTAGTTGTGTAGCTGTGTCAGTACTGGTAGGCGCGGACTCAGTCACTTGTGTGAGTTAACTTAGTCGTCAGTGTTAGTACGTGTGGACTGAGTGGACTTTGCCCTGTGTAAATCGCAAAATAAATCTACTGTCGTGTCAAAGGTGTTATTAACACTATAATTTATAACTCTATAAGTTATTAACTGAGTGAGCTGATAAATGCAACCTGTAGGGGATAACAGCTAAACAGCCGGACATACAAAAAAATTTCGCCACAATCTGGAACAGAATACTTCGTTTGCTTCGCTCACTCGTTCAAGTATTAAAATATTAACTTTCAGCTTTACCAGCAACCTCGCAAGGAGTTAGAACTAAAACGTATAAAGGCGAATTTGCAAAGTTAAGTTCTAAGAAACTCTGTTCAAACGTTTCAATTTAGCTGTAAAAGTTATTTAGGTGTATGTTCGTTAAGTAATGAAAACATATTTTGTAAGGATTTAAAATTTTATTCCAATGAAATCTGCGATGTTACACGATTCTCGTATGTTACCGAAAAATAATGACGACCGTATCCACTCGACACAAAATGTCACTAATAATGTGCCGTTTGGAATAGTACCTACATTTACGTATGTACCTCGGCGGTGAATTCGTGTATGTCCCAGATCACAGGTGTTTGTATAGTTAAATATGCGATTGGGGCTTTACGAATTACCGCCCGTGGTGCGTACACAGTTTTAAGTCTTCTCCTGGGTATGAACTGACATTTGCCGCTGCGCCCGTGGGCGGTAAATCTCACTTAACGCCCAGAGTTACGAAAAGGTAGTAAGAGGGGTAGAATGAGGCTGGTGCCTCGCCAACCCTACCTAGCTGATTCCAATTCAATACGTCGCATATACGTGTTAATAAAATACCCGAAAACCAGAAAAAATAAACGTCAGACACCGTCATTTTTCCGAGTGAAACATCTCCCAAAACCCGCGGTTAGGTGCGCCTGACGACTGGCGATAAACATGTCAGTCTTGAGCTCCGTGAGCATTAGAAGCGGTTTTCGTTTTTGAATTTTCACTAAGATTGAGTTATTTAATATTTTACTATTACGCGACAAAATATAAAGCGAAGTATACACCATTTACCAGCTTTCATAAAATCATATCATTATCAGCAATACTTGTCCTGTCACTGTGTGAATAATGGGAAAGTATTGTCATAGAGCTTTTTTGTTTATTTCAGTTGGTCAATTCAAGGATTTATGTTCTTACTTTATAATTAGAAATGAAAACAAAATTAAAATTCGGTAACAATCGAAGAAAATTCAAAGCTAGTATTGCAGACTTAATCACAGTGACAGTAACAGTGAGTACATCTCAATCTAATTTTAATATGTTCTTTACACTCGATTGACACGTAGACTTGGCACGCTTGGAAAAGATCACGCAAAACCAATGAAATAGCAAAAATAATCGTTGTCTGTATCCATAATCCATATAAAATAACTTTGTGGTATTTATTATGTAAAATAGATTCGTGTTCTAACAAAAGGAAGTTTTTAATGGTAATTTCTTCTAATGCGCGATGACCGAGAAGTATTTTAAAGGAACGGGTAATGTAAAGAGACCTTTGTCTAGGAGAAGAAGATTATAGGAATGTTCACTGAATTTATTGATTTCGTGTGTAGCAAAGCAAGCCTCGAGGACAACTGCTTCAGGTCTTGAGATATGATATCAAAAAGAAAAAAATATACATACATACATTCACGCCTTTATTCCCAAAAGGGATAGGCAGAGCACATGAAACGTATATTCCAGTGCCACTTTTAGCATAAATGTGGGTATAAAAGATCGACAAATGTGATACTGCAGTGATAGGTTGCTAGCCTATCGCCCACAACACACTTCAACCCTGGTCCCTTAGTCGACTTTTACAACACCCGCGGAAAGAAAGGGGATAGTGAAATTCTAACCTGACACGACAAGGGAGAAAAGTATACATTCGCCAAAACAAATGAATCCAGCGTATTTTGTCTAACATTTTATTTTTTAAACATGTTTAAGTTAAGAACACGTAGGTACAATTGTTTGGATGTCTCCCAAGCACCTTGTATGACATCTACATCGTGTATCTGGATAATGAGGCACAGTACCTGAAGACTAGTATAAAAAAACTGTTTATTTGATAAACATCCAAAGCTTTTGTTCTCCATTGAATACGTAAATCTCTTAATAAAATCGCCCTACATAATGCTACCCGCAACATCAAAGGTCGTTTTCTAATAAATTTTCTAAATTACTGCTACCAGTTATTTTGTGTTCGTATACCTAAAGCCAGTTTCAATTTAATGGAGAACTTCACTCAAAGAAAATCCAATTTTCCCTCTTCCCCGATCCATTTCTTATTTGCGGCTTTGTACTTTCAATAGGACATTGTTACACATACAATCTGGGCTCTGTACGATTCACTGGATTTGTGCACTGGTGATATTGCATATTAACAGTTATGTTTGCAAATTACAAATGTAACTAACAGTTAAGTATTTGTCATTTTGAATAATTGTTTTTGTAAAATTACCAGTCATGAGTAAAAATTCATCACTGGTAATTTTACAAAAGGTGACATCTAATATTATAAGAACCTCTATGACTATGACGTAGTTGATGATTTAGTAAGAAGGTATACTTTACAAAACTATAATTTATATTCACATACATCAGCAAATTATCAATTCAACACACACTTACTTAAACCAAATAAAAATTGTTCTGAGTATTACTTGATTCATACAGTGTTATATATGGAAGTAGATACACCTATAACATCTCTTTTATTACTATTCAGTAACTACTTACTATCTATTATGTTCATTTTCTTACCTTTCGGCATCCTTCGGGCATGTCGGTAGAGAGAAAAACGCGTGATTAGTATCTTTGCTGTCTTTTTATTAATTTCAATAGAAACAATGCAATACACAAACAGAAAAAGAAGAACGCGGCAAGTTCACTTGCGATTTATTTACGTAAGCGTGTGCGCGCGAAGCAGCTTGCGCGTGCGGCCCGATGCATAGCGTGGCAGCCACTGAATAGACACCAACATTGGGGTTCCGGCGTGTACTTGCACCGATGAACGTAAATCGCGGAGTGTCCTGCGCCTGGCGTAGTGTGACATTTGCCTAAACTGGGCTCGCACGCACCTCCGGGATGTCTACTCGTATGTCTACCCAATCGCTTGAAATTAAGTGGATACCGTCATAACACCATGTATGCACCATGTATGCCCATGTCATCATCATCATCATCATCATATCAGCCGAAAGACGTCCACTGCTGGACATAGGCCTCCCCCAAAGAGTGCCAAAGTGACCGATCCCGCGCCACCCGCATCTAGCGGACTCCCGCAACCTTGACCAGGTCATCAGTCCACCTTGTCGGGGGCCTACCCACGCTGCGCCTTCCGGTACGTGGTCGCCACTCGAGAACCTTTCCGCCCCAACGGCCATCGGTTCTACGTGCTATGTGCCCCGCCCACTGCCACTTAAGTTTAGCGATCCGGAGGGCTATATCGGTTACCTTGGTTCTGCTGCGGATAGCCTCATTTCTGATGCGGTCACGCAGCGAAACTCCCAACATGGCCCTCTCCATTGCCCTTTGGGTGACTTTGAGCCTTCTTATGAGGCCGATAGTAAGCGACCACGTTTCAGTGCCATATGTCATCACTGGCAACACACACTGGTCAAAGACTTTCGTCTTGAGACACTGCGGAATATTGGACGAAAAGATTTGCCGTAGCTTCCCGACCGCTGCCCATCCGAGTCGGATTCGACGATTGACCTCTTTCTCGAAGTTGGACCTACCTAACTGGATCGTCTGTCTATTGTGTGATATGTATATTCCTTAACCTGTTATTGTGTACAATAAAGTGCTTACATACATACATACATATACATAATCGTCAACAACTTCGTGCGTGAAGTGTCCGATTGTAATGGGAGTTGGTACTACATGGGCATTTGACATGATCTTCGTCTTATCCATGTTCATTCTTAGACCAACTCGCTCGGATGCTTTACTGAGGTCATCGAGCATCGTACTTAAGTCCTCCATGGTCTCAGCCAAGACGTCAGCAAACCGAAGGTGAGTGATGTACTCGCCGTTGATGCTGATGCCTAGCCTTCTCCAGTCCAGAGTCTTGAAAACGTCCTCCAGTGCAGCGGTGAACAGTTTTGGAGAAATACCATCTCCTTGCCTGACTCCCCGCTGCAGCGGAATAGGTTTCGAGTTCTGGTCCTGGAGTCGGACTGACATAGTGGCGCTCTCGTACAAACACTTCAGCACTTCGATATAGCGATAGTCAACTTGGCACCGCTGGAGAGACTGTAGTACAGCCCAGGTTTCAATCGAATCGAAGGCTTTTTCGTAGTCCACGAACGCTAAGCAGAGAGACAGGTTATACTCCTCGGTCTTCTGTATAACCTGACGAAGTGTGTGGATGTGGTCTACGGTACTAAAGCCTCTTCGGAAACCGGCTTGTTCGGGAGGCTGGAAGTCATCTAGCCTGCGTACGAGACGGTTTGTAATGACCCTCGAAAACAGCTTATAGACATGGCTCAGAAGTGAGATGGGTCTGTAGTTCTTGAGCAGAGTGTTGTCACCCTTTTTGAAGAACAGCACCACCAAACCTCTGTTCCATGCCTTTGGAGTTCTCCCTTTCAGTAAGACGGAATCGAACAACTTCTGAAGGGTCGTAAGGACTGGTTTTCCACCCGCCTTCAGAAGTTCGGCTGTTATTCCGTCTTCACCGGGTGCTTTGTTGTTCTTGGGCTGTTTAAGAGCCATAACAATCTCGTACAGGCTGATGTCCGGGATGACGTCGGTATAGTTTTGGGTTAGTCTAGCTCTAGGGTCTTCCGCCTGACTAACTTCGGGTCTGCGCGTTGATGTGTATAGCTCTCCGTAAAAGCGCTCTATCTCACCCAAAATCTCAGGTTTAGAGAAAACGATTCTACCACCTTCAGTTTTTAACTTCGCGAGCTGGCTCTGCCCTATAGACAGATCTCTCGAGAATACTTTAGAGCCCTTATTACGCTGTATGGCCTCTTCAATACGATTTGTATTGAATTGGCGCAGATCGCGGGTAAGGGACTTGGAGATCTGTTTATTGAGCTGCCGGTATAAGGTCGCGTCGGCTGAAGACTGTAGAATCACTTCACTCCTTTTCTTCATGAGCTTCTGAGTGGAGCTAGATAGCCTTTTAGTTCCGTTAGTGTCTTGGGCCTTGAAGAACTTAGACCCAGTGACACGGACAGCTTCCACAAACCCGTCGTTCAATTCGTCCACATCGCCGCCTAGGCAATCAAAACGTTTTTGGAGTTCCAGCTGGAAGCTCTCGGGGTTTTGAATTTGGATTGATGCTGGACGGAGCGTAGACTTCATCAATCGAGAGCGCTATTGCTTGACGCATATATTAAATGTGCCTCTTACCAGACGGTGATCGCTCCCGGTTTTGACCGTATTGATCACAGAGACATCATTGAATATATGCTTCCTCGTCGACATGATGAAGTCAATCTCGTTTTTAGTTGCACCGTCGGGACTCATCCAGGTCCACTTTCTGTGCTCGCGTTTCTTGAAGAAGGAATTCATCATGTAGAGTCCTTCCTTCTCCAAGAAGCCAGCCAGTAGTTGGCCCCGGTGGTTCCGACTTCCAACTCCAAATTGCCCCACTCTCAGCTCTTCACCATCTTTCTTGCCCAGTTTTGCGTTGAAGTCCCCCATAACAACGGTGAAGTAGGTTTTGGAACTATGCATGGCCTTCGATATATCTTCATACATAGCCTCCACCTCTTCGTCGGAGTGTGCCGAGGTCGGTGCGTAAACCCGAATGACCTTCAATGAGTACCTGGTGGATACTCTGAGTATTAGGTACGCCACCCTAGTCTACACACTCTCGATCTTCACCACGTTATTTACGAGGGACTTGTGGACGAGGAACCCGACACCTCCCTGGGACTGTTGGTCGCCCTCCCGGAAATAGAGCAAGTTGCCGGATTTGAGGGTTATCGTGTCCTCCCCCTCTCTTCGGACTTCAGATAACCCTATGACATCCCAGCGCAACTTGCTCAATCCTTCCTCCAGTTCCGCTATCCTTTCGTCGGTCCGCAGTGTGCGCGTGTTATAAGTTGCCAGGGCCAGGGGTCGTCGGCCGTTGCCTATGTGGGCATTTCCAACCCTTTAAAAATAAACAGGGCTTTTCCTTGTGTTTAGAAACATATTTTGGGTATTTCTTTAATATTTTTTACCAATTAAGTACAACGTAAATCAATGAAAGTATACTTTTAATTTTTGTATTTTATTGCCAAGTTTTTCATTATTTTTACATTAACTTTAATACTATTTCGGATAATGCAGTTTTTTTGAGTGTAGGTAGGTACTTGTACTTCATCTCTCAGAAGCACAAAAGTTTTTATTACAACTGACTTACAAAGGTATCAAAACAGGAATATTCAAGGTCTGCATTAGCTGACGTACTTAATTGCTACAAACATGATCTTGTGTTGTGTCATGTCATGTAAACTCTAAGCTGACATAAATTAGCTACGCAGGCAGACGCAAATAAATTTTAATAAAAAATATTATTTTTTCACTGATCTTGATTAAACGTAACATCTAGTACCCACAAGTTATAAAACAGAAAAAAAAAATCTTAACGGAGACGTAACGTAAGTTACTACTTGTACAACGCTATTTAGGATCTGAACCTTGTGTTGCAAAGGAGAACGTTGGTTTTTCAATAACACCGTCATGTAAGGTACGAGCTTCTGACAGTTAACGCACAAATTGTTATTCAAATAACATTTTTGGTCATAAATCTCAACAAAGCATGTAGTGACGAAATGAGATCACGTCTAAAATAGGTACACACGTACAGAATGTAAACGACATTTTTTATAATGATGTCTTGGATTTAAAGCCAATTCTATTTCATCCATTATTCTGCCATTTTGCTGTTGTAAATTGAGTACGAAGTAATAACATTTCTGCGTACGAAATTATTTAGTATGCCTTTTCGGCGTAGAATCTCAATATATTATAATATTAAACTTACATCATTTACCAACCATATTCAGGTTAGGTTAGGTTCATACACAAGATATAAAATAAATTATAGTGGTAAATCCAATGGTACAACTCCTAACCTGCTCTAAACTCTTTGTAAGAAAGAAAGCACAAAAACCAACCGGACTTTGGAGAAATCCCACTCACATCCTTCGCAGTCCCAAACCCCTCCATTTGAACTCTTACGTTAATCTTAAGGGGAATACAAGAAACAGGAGATGAGCGGAAAACACTTCATTACCTACACTTGCCCCGGTCAATCAAATTCACAAACTGCACTACTTACCTACCTACTTTATCGTACTCCTTACGATATTACAGAAGTATTGATTATTAATTCAACCCTATTTAACTTTAATTACCTTATTATGGTGTTTGGCCTTTATGGCAATTGAAATTTGAGACATAAATTCAATTCCCTACACAGGCGATGATAGTCCCCAAAATTTTCTCTCACCGATTGTGAGTTTAGGTCGCGGACCCATATTCTCTTTTTATTAAGAGTTAACAGCAATAATAATTCTTCTTCGTCGGAGTCAACGTCGTTGCCGATCCACATCTTGAAATGGACTGGCGCTGCCGGGCGTATTCTCTTTGCCGTTTCATTGAACGCGTTAGCAACGCGGCGGGCCCGCGTTGCACACGCGATACTAACGCGTCGCAAACGCGGCGGGCACGCCGCGTACCCCCGCGTTGCTACACTCCGCCCGCTTGCCGTGTGAATATACCACTTCAACCGCGCCCGGCACGCGCCGCGCATGACACGCGTTCGGTGGGTGGAGGCCTTTAATCATAGATATGTATATTACTTCGTAAAGATAACCCCAAAGCGCACGAATAATTCGTCCAATGCGGTGGCCCGACAGGCAATTGCGGGCCACCGTGCCTTAATCTTCAGCTGTCACAGTGTGTTACAGTCTCACAGTATGTCAAGCCTTTAATGGATTCTCATGATCTGAGACAGTGTTGGGCATCATTATTAATTGGGCGTTATTAAAAAATATGGAATTACCTCTTACTATAGTAATTCATATCACAAGCTTTATCCGTCTAAAGTCCAGAAACGAGAAAGTACTACTATTGCACTGTGTTTTTAGGCTCGTTACTCATAACTCCTAGTATTAACCTTCGTAAATAATGTGCTTTTAATTAACATTGCCCACCCATTCATAACTCAAATTAAATTTTATAGTATTACAACTAGTTTCATTTGAGCGATGACGCCGTTTATAGGTACTCCCTTCGTTATTCGTCATTCTACTGGTATGTCGGCCGTTTTGACTACTCAAACTCGAGGCCAATTTTCTGATGTTGGTCTGCAGCATGTTTCCTCTACAAATCTAATCGTCCCCAGATTTTAACACATCCACTGCCAAGAACCGCTACGCTCTACGTTCTTAGCCGATCCCGTGGTTTTCCCGCTAAATAGCGGAAAAAGGGGAAAAGCGGAAGCTGCACTACTCGACGAAAGTCGAACAGATTGTCGAGTACTTGTGTTTGAAGACCAAGCTCATCCTGTTCTTATTTTTGGTCTACGTCTTCAGCGCTTGCGTACCATCTATTCTCCTAAGATGGTTATTGTTTTCATAAATTCGTTAGCATTAAAAAAAACTGTACAACCTTCCACTATTTATAATATGACGGCATTTTACTGACCCGTATTCTTTACCAGCTGTGTACTTCGAGAAACGTGGATCTTTAATTTCAATGTGCATTTCCCACCATAGGTCTGCGAGCGAAGTGCACATTTTCGGTCCGCTAGCTGTCTATACTCAAGCCCCTCCAAACAGTTTGTAGTCTAGAACTACGTGCGCATTGTTCGGACAGGTACTGCCCAAGTTTTTCTGTCCCCGCCTGTACGTGAGTGCGGGTTAACTTCCCCACTACAATTTGTTAAGACAAACTTAGACCCTGGTGTTAAGTATGCAACAAACATCGTACAAGTTTACCGCGGAGTTTAGTGGTGACGGCGTAGAGTTGTGGGGATGTTTACGTAGTTGATACTCCGGATCTCGGTAATTAGGGGAAATAAATAGTTGATGAACAGGGAAAGCGTAACAAAGGAAAGTTATATGCAGCCACAAAGATGGATCTAAAAGAAATAAGTAGTCCAGTAACTTTATACTTGTGTCGAATCCGGTAGTTAGATTTTGTTGCAGACTTGTTTATGATGTTGGCTAAATGAATAATACAAGTTGTGACCTCGAGCCCCAAACGCAACTTTGTCAAAAATCGAAGTTGTTCGAGTGAGGTCTAAAATATTGCAAAAAATCGCCCAAGTGCGTGTCGGGCCACGCACAGTGCAGGATTCCGATTGCCTGTCTGTCTTAGTTACATCGACACGCGCTCTCCACCTGAATGGTGTGGTTGGATCGGTCGAATTTGTACGAAAGTTGGCCTATCTATACTACTACTATCTAAGTATACTTTAAATTGGTCGAATATTACTCGGTAACATTTTTTTTTCTTTAAGAACGTACTATCAGAACTAGTCCTTTAGGGTTTTCGATGTATTTTCGATTTTTTGGCAAAGTTGCGTTCGGCTCTCGAGAAACTTGAATTATCCATTAGGCCAACATCTTACAAGTACTTGTTTATACAAGTCTGCAAAAAACCAGAACTACCGGATTGGATGCAAAGTATCCCGTCCCTTAAGGCGACAAGGTTACTGGGTTAAAAAGGATGATTAATAAAGTATAGTCTGACAGTCTTCTAGTGTCTGGCATAGCTTGCATTTGCCTTGTGTTTGGTCATCAGTTATTACGTATAGTTAGTATAACAAATCTTAAGTTTGAGTTTTTTTTAATAAGGATTGGATTTTGCGTTAACTAACTGACATGAAGTTCTTGGAATGGATACAGGGTTAGTATTTAAGATGATTGATGAGAAGGTTTTATATATCAGTAAAAACGTCCGTGCGCTGCTCTTAGCTATGTGTTGATCATCAAAAAATACATATTTATTATTAATGTATGCTCCTAAAATGATATTACTAATTGGCAATTTCGAATTTAGCAGCATTGGTCTAGACCAATGACATAACGAGACAAACGACAACGAGACGTTTGGGTTCACTGTTAGCCTCTCAACAAGTAGTGGATGAGTTTAAACAAAAAAGTACACCTGGAAAAACAGCTTGTTCTTTGACCGAAACTTATTTGTACCATAAACATTTTTTTTTGGCATTTCACTCTGATCATTTATAACAACTTTTTCTTATCCGTGTGTTGACATACATACGTAGAATATCTCCCAAAGCAATGAAAACAGTTGTGGGACTCGTGAGCTATGTAGATGGCTCCTAGAGGGAAGGGTTCCTCCTTAAATTTGCGTCGGCTTCCAACCGGAAAATCCAATGATTTACTAGGCTAAAGTCTTATCATAATCTGGCACGTCCCTCGTATTTCACGCTGAGTTAGTGCGCTCTGGAATTCCACTATTTTGTCTGACTATTTGAGTACCTGTGTTAATAAGCACAGCATTGTCACAATTGAATGTAGCTTTCTTAGTATTACTTTTGCTTAATAATTTTGAATGTCAAAGAGTTCATTTAGCCCTCCTATATAGCCCTCCGCATCGCTAAACTTAAGTGGCAGTAGGCGGGGCACATTGCACGTAGAACCGATGGCCTATGGGGCGGAAAGCTTCTCGAGTGGCGACCACGTACCGAAACAGTTTGAGATTGGCCCAAAATTATTTCGTATGTCCTACTGTTCTCCTCTACAGGTCACATTTCTCAACAGATTCTAGTGAAATTTGTTAACAGGTTCAACAATATCGGTTCAATCTTGGTTCTAATTAAATGGTTTTTTTGTAAAAAAAAATTATAAAGACAGGTATGCAAATTCTACAGCTTACAGAATATTGACTAGTACTCATAGTAACATATATGTGTATTACTAGTGGATATCCTGTATTTTGTTTTCCTTCACCGAAAATAAGCTAACGGTAAAGATCAATTAAACGAGTTCCGAAAAACTCATTGGTACGATACGAGCCGCGATTCGAACCTGCACTGGGCCAGGATGGGGAGTGCCGTCCGTTCCCTCTCATCTATGAGAGGAGGCCGTGCCTAGCAGTGCGACGTGATAAATATACAACGTTTTAATAAAATAACGCTTTCAGGTTTTGCGTTATTTTATTAACACGTTGTATATTTATACTGAGCCGAGTCAATATATATTTATTAAAGAAAAAAATCAGTCAAATGAATACAATACAATAAAAACTTACCTTTAATGTACTAATCTAAACCAAAACTAAGCATCAAATAGCCCGCCCCGCGACACTCGGTGCAAAGGTGCCCGTCACGCTAGCCGCATTACCGCGCTGACCAGTACGCTTACCATGAGTTTGACAATGACGGCTTACGCTAACGAGTATCGAGTTTTCTATCTGTGCATCTCTATTGCACTTTGTCAGTACGAGCGGGATGCACAGATAGAAAACTCGATACTCGTTAGCGTAAGACGTCATTGTCAAACTCATGGTAAGCGTACAGCTATGGCTAACCTTTGCACCAGCACGGCTATCATGCGGCGGCGCGCGAGCTCTCTCGGTTTTTTTCGCTCTATCCGTCTCTCTCTTACTAGAACACTTAGAACAAGAGGTGTAGTGCGAGAAAAATCGAGTGTATGTCGCGGTCGTCCCATGATATACGTGCTGAGCGGGGATCCAGGCCTCTTTGCTACAAGAGACGAAACATTTCCCTAAAAAAGGTTATCGAGAAGCCCCTAAATATTTTATGCTCCTCGATAGCTCTCGCCCAGCGCTCTTTAATTACATAAACGATTACCGTCTGCTACGATTATCCCCGGATCTTATAATTGCCCTATTACTGTAAGCTTCAATTATCCTTGCTTATGACATAAATGAGCTAAAGCTGATGAGACGGTTGGACTAAGAGCTGTAGAAATAATAACCACTCGCTTGATTTCGGATTATAAAAAAGGTAACCTAAATTGCTTCAAATTTTTCTTTATCAAAGAAGCCCATACTTCGTTTGGCAACCACATTTGCCACAATCAATTGAGGGGTGCGCGAAATTGGCAACAGTGGTTGCCATAAGCAAGTGAGTGGATAAGCACTTTCATCGTATGTTGTGTCTTTGATTAAGTATGCAAATAAGTTAATTAAGGTTAGTCTTTAGTTCATATTTCAGCATTTCTAGAATATTTTGTGCTTACTTACCAAATAATCACGTAATCGTAAGTAGCTAATCATGGCATACTTTTAGTTTTCCCATGTGGTTACCTCCAGTTACTTAAAACGGCTTTTATTACTTTTATAACGATTTATGTCTAATATATTCGTACTTTCTAATTCTAAAGAATCTGATAACATTGTATGTAGTAGAACTTGCAGAAGGATTGTAACAGCATAGGACAATGAAAAGCCTGCCTTAATTGACAATTAATGTATGTCTGTTCTCAATGTCGATGAAAGATTTCAATAAACGGATAAAGGGTTGAGACTTTACGTGACCACCCCCCTGGGGATGGATTTTTGACTTTCGAGAGCTCGACTGTTTCACTCGAAAACTGTCAAAAATGATGAAATGCGATTTTAAAATGACGATAGAAAAAAAACGAGCGGTATTGACCACTCGTATTCAATTCTATCGGTAGAAAGTAAGTGCCCGTGATTATGACACTAGGTACTAAAGCATTCACTTTTACTTAATTTTCGAGCACTCGAAAGTCAAAAGTCGGCCCCGAGAACTTTCAAATTCATGAATACTTTTACTTATAATAAAGTGCAAATAAAGTGTAAGTTAAGTACTTTGCAAGAACATTAAATTTAAAATTAGACAATATACATATTTAATAGATACAGTTTATTTATGTCACTTGCAAAAAGATTCTCAGAACTTTAATGTAACTTGTATTGGTGTATACAAAACTTACCTAAACATTAGTCTTAGGAGAACTAAGTTGTTTACATAACACCATATTCAACTTTTGAGAGCTGTAGGCTTCTTAGAACTAAGGGAAGATGAAGACATATTATTTCTATTATAATACTTCTAGATTTCGCCCGCGACTTTGCCTGCGTAGACCCGGGATTAAAACTATCCTATATTTTGAACCGATGGCCGTTGCGGCGGAAAGGTTCTCAAGTGGCGAGCTCGTACCGGAAGGCGCAGCGTGGGCACCCCCACATAGTCAAGTAGGACTGATGACCTGGTCAAGGTCGCGGGAGTCCGCTGGACGCGGGTGGCGCAGGACCGCGCCTTGTGGCACTCTTTGGGGGAGGCCGTTGTCCATCAGTGGACGTCTTTCGGCTGATGTGATGATGATGATGTATTTCTTTTATCTACTATTTCTGGTGAGCGATAAAGAATATTTTCTATTGTATTGTAGGTACACACTATAATTAATAAATATCGTATTCAGGTATCCTTTCATTTAAAACTAATCAAAACCCATCCCTCACAACCAATTCATAATCTCACCGTTTCATGGAATCGTTTTATTAAAGCTTAAACAGATACCAACGTTCCTTTGTTAGATATAAAAGAGTTATTCCGTCGAGTTCCACAAAGAATTACAATAATAAGTTTGAATCTGTTTTTAATAACTTACGTAAATCTCCCTCATCCTTGGCTTAAACATCTCCCTGCTCCTTTACCCTATACGTATACGTACCTAACGTTTCGGGACGATTTGAGCAATATATTTTTTATTGTCTATTTTTAATACAATGACGGTGGTAAACAAGCGTACAGCCCGCCTGATCGTAAGCGGACACCGCAGCCCATGGACGCATGCACCTCCAAAGGAGTAACATGAGCGTTGCCGACCCTTGATCTGAAAGTACGCAATTGTTCATGTAAGTAGTGGGTTGAAATGGAAGCGTTTCAACCTACGGGCTGAAAAATAATAAATACCTATATTAAGGGCCTGTTTCACAATCGCCGGATCTAGACACACGGCAGTATGTCCGCCAAGTTCGAGCAAAAAAAAGCGACACACCGGCCGTGGGTTATATTACACGAACCATTTCGGACCAATTTCGACCACCCTATAACTCAAAACATATTTTATCTACGCATATGAAATTTCGAGTGTCTGTTGACATCCCCTTAATTGTCTAGAATACAAAATTTCATTATTCTACCTATAGCAGTTCATGAGATATTGACGTCAGAAAATCGCTATTTTTACTATACACTCACTGACTCACTGACTCACTGACTCACTCATCCAAAACCTAGACCACTTCCAATGGTCGTACTGACTTGAAATTTGGCATGGAGATAGGTCTTAAGGTCAAAGTAAAGGGAAAAATCTGAAAACGGTCAAGTGTGACTCAGTTTTAAAAATAGCGAAGGTGTAACTTTGTTCTACTATGAAGTCATAATGAACTAAATGGGTCTATCTTCCAATGGTCGTACCGACCTGAAATTTGACTCGAAGGTTTGTCTTTATGTCGAAATAAAGTAAAAATCTGAAAACGGCCAAGTGTGAGTCAGTTTCGAAAACAACGAATGTGTAATTTTGTTCTACTATAAGTAGGTATGGAGTGGAAATGAGATAAGAGTTATTTAAATTTAGATATATACCAATTTAAGACAATACATGTTTGTCTTAAAGAAAAGAACAATAAAACTGTTCCGTTTCCAATAAAGGGATCCAGACTGCCACGCAAGCGTAGAAAAAAGAATTAGACGATTAGTATAAAGGGTATAGTATAAAGTACATACCTAAGTGGAATGAGACATTTGCTAAAGCAAAAGTGATAAAACAATAATAAAGAACCGACACCTAACAAAAATAAATGAAATCCCATCAAAAACATAAATGTGAAAGGCTGCCAAGTTCGATACTATGGGAATGCTTCGCCTATAAAAGAAGTGAGATCTGAATAAGTACCAAGTTCCATAAAAATAACTCAAATCATAAACAGTTATAGGAGTGCACACTTGATTTGCAACAGTTTTTAAGGTACATTTTGAATAAGTATCACGTTACATAGAAATACCTAAAATTATAATAGTCAGAGAAACGCACACCGGTTTTTTTAGCAGTTTCCTGATAACATTTATTATTTTCAGTACTTTTTAATGATGTAACTTGGCAAGTTTTAATAGAAAATTATATACTTGACACATTGCAGTCCAAAGGTGTCGATTCATTGCATTGAAAAGGTGTGTGGTGTGTGAAAACTTGCCAAGTAGCATCATTAAAAAGTACTAAAAATAATAAATGTTATCAGGAAACTGCTAAAAAAACCGGTGTGCGATTCTCTGACTATTATAATTTTAGGTATTTCTATGTAACGTGATACTTATTCAAAATGTACCTTAAAAACTGTTGGAAATCAAGTGTGCACTCCTATAACTGTTTATGATTTGAGTAATTTTTATGGAACTTGGTACTTATTCAGATCTCACTTCTTTTATAGGCGAAGCATTCCCATAGTATCGAACTTGGCAGCCTTTCACATTTATGTTTTTGATGGGATAAAGTTATCTGCCAGTTAAAATTATTGCTATCTTTTCTCCCGTCATATAAAAGAAAAGTGACAGCCAACATATATCTGACGGATAAGTTTTAACTGGAGATTGTGAAACAGGCCCTTATACCAATATCACGCGTTTGAGCTCTAGATAGATCGCGTTTGATCTCTCCTTCCCCGGGACTCAACCTATCTTTATACCAAATTTTATCCAAATCGGTTCAGCGGCTTAAGCGTGAAGAGGTAACAGACCGACAGACACACAGTCCCTCTGTACCTTAGCACTGTGACTCATCCTAAAATACCTATCGGAAAAAATATCAATGTAACATTTTGCCCAAGAAATAAAAGTAGCGAACGCTTGAAAATTTAACGTTCTTGGATTAAGATTGAGTTACCTACTTACCATAATGAGGTCATAGTTTTATGAGTTTTCTTTCAGAAGACGACATTCGGGCGGCCCCATCTAATTCGATAAATAGTACTTGGAGAGGCCTTAATTTATCGTCTAACGCTGTTATAGATAACTGGTCTGAACCGAAAGTCAAGTAAATATATTAATATGAGTATCCACTCAGAAAAATAAGCGTAGCGTTTGCCTTTGACTTCATCTTCTTTAAGTAAATAATTATTGCTATTCAATTCTTTTAAGCGTATTATTAATCATAGCCCTCTCATATAAATTTCTACCTTTTATTTTACACCCTTACGGGATGATTTCCGTAATAAAACTATAGTATACAAAATCATCTCAATGGGTACTGTTATACGGTTTAAAAAAAGCGTGAAAATTAAGTAAGTAACAGAAAGACTGAAAGAGTTATTTTCGCTTTCGTAATATTTAGCACGGATCGTATAATGCTGATGAAAAATGATTTATCTTCCCCTCGTTTTATCAGTTAGGCAGCCAGGCTCTTTTTTTTGATTTGATAAGTGTAGGTATGCCAGAAACTCAATAAGCTATGTTTCAAAAGTTCATGGTCTATTTCTCTTCAGTGGATTTAATTGTCTAATTTCACTGGATTATTAGTTTTCAAATTACGTGTGAAACAATAAATACGAACGAATTTAAACCTGGTAAACGTATTCCATTCCAGTGCTTCTACAAACTAAATTCTTTTAAATATAATCCAGAATGATCTAGGCATTAATTATGGCATAATTTACGGTGACATTCAAATAGGAAAGGTGCACGTCTAAGTGGTTACTTTATGTGTCTGTCTCATCAAAGGTCACCTTTTTGTCTCATTGCGGGGTTAAAGCTTGGGTTTAATGAATTGCGAAATTATATAATATATGCCCTTTGTTATTAACTTATTAAAATCACGCACTGGAAAGTGGTTACTGCTTTGGGTTGTTGTTACTAGAGTTTGAAATTGCATCGGTTCAGCAGGATATAGTAAAGTAATATTGTAAAGAGGAAAAGGTTGTAAGTTTGCATTAAGGTCTGGAACTACTCATTAAAAATATTACACAGGTATATGAATTCCGCAATTATCTAGGCGTATAAATGTCAACATGAGCAAATTAGCAAAATTTACAACAAAGTGGTTAAGTTTAGGATACATTTTGTCAAAAAACTTAACAACTCTTACGATAAAACACGACGTTAAAATTTCAAGATAAGCCCACAATGCAAATGAACCATTGCATCGTAAAAAGTTCCGTCATACAAAAACAACTTGCCTCGCTAAATGTAGGGACCCTTAAAATTCCCACTCCCAGGTAAAATGAAAGCGCAACACTTGAAAAGGGGAAGATGAAATGAATGTGAAGATTGATCACTTCCTATGAGGAAAAACGACGCGAGTAAACCTTTGCTTATTGCCTCGAATGAGCAATGTCAATATTTGTACTAATATGATAAAGAGGAAACGTCTGAGAGGTAAAAGCTTTGTAACTTTGTACGTGCAGGAAGGAGTACCTATGCACGACATAAGTAGGTCTCATAGGTAATCTTTGATCTCTGAATTTGAAAAAATCTGTCACCAGTATAAAGATTGGTACTTCAGGATGGACAAAGGCTTGATTTGGACAGCTACAAATGCTAGTGAAGTAACTTGGCGATTATGTAGTTCTACATTAGTCACGGTGAGTTTGCAGATTTCTGTTACCGAGTTAATGAGCGGCCAGACTTTGTTTACCTTAAGCCCGTTTAAAGTATACGTTTGAACTAGCAACACTAAAGCGCCTTGACCAATGGCAAGTGTTTTTTACCGCTGTTGTCCACGTTAATCCCTTAATCGGAAAAAAACGGTTAGGTTGTTGCTTGTTAGGTGAACTGTGACGCTACAGCGCGCGAGCCGAGCGGGTGAAGCGAGCGTGACGCGGTAGTGTCCCGCAAAGCTCCATAAATAACCAAACAGTATCATTTTTTCCTAGTTGAATATAAAATAATAATACCCCTGTGTGATCGGGGTCAGGTGGATAACGCGTTGTCTGTTTAGATTTTAAAAAATGTAACTTGTACAAACGCCAACATAGTCAACTGACCATCCTGTTTTTATATTAAACCTTATTGTAATGAGCATAAAGTGCACTGATGGTCAGTTAACTGTGTTGGCGATAGTACACAGAAATGAAGAGGTACCTAAATATCAGTGAACTAAAAAAATCAAGACTGGTGTTAAACTGTCTCATAAAATAAAATAATCTTGATCTAAGAATATTTCTCCAGGTTCGAGTGAATCATCTTAATTCAAGTTGATTTCAGTTTCATTCAAGATAATGGTGATCTTCGTAATTCATTTCTTGATTCAAGTTTTTTTTCTGCGTATCTTCAAAACAGTTGGGTTTTTTGTCAACGGTTCCAGCTAGTAATGGACATTCTGTCTTAATCACCGCTGCGTTTATGGTATTCAAACGTCAGACAAGGTGATGTATCTTTAGGATATATGACTGTACTTTTTGTAAAAGTTTACAACTTCACGCGTGAGATTTACGACGGGAAGGCTCACTTACAAATTAGCCGAGCATTTCGAAATAAATTTCAGTTGAAACCCGCGTATAATTTTTGTGGATCTGCGTTTGAGGAGGGGAGTTTTAGCGTCTTTTCATTTAACTGCTGCTGAAAAAAAATGTGTTTGATGGTAGGTACTATGAATGACGACCGTTTCACGAAACTACTATTTACAATAAAATGGCTACAGTGAGGTGCTTAACTTAACTTGAAATAAGGTAGTATCAATTAAAACAGGAAAACACCATTCAATGTTTTTTCAGTGATTAAATAATCATAATCATAAATCATAAAATCTTTATTTGTCCAACATAGGTATACAGGTTGTTACATTATGCTATAGCTTCACCATGTGGCGCCTTTCGGCATACAAATTGTAAGGGCATGCATGTCACCTTATTTATACTAAGTAACTTAAATTAGGTCTTCCAAAAACTCGTTAACAGTGTAGTAGCACTTATCGACTAGTCATTTTTTAGGAAGGTTTTGGACATATTCAGCTCTTGTACAGATTTAATTCGTATTGGTAATTTATTATATATTTTTGGAGCCATTCCAAGTACATTTTTTTTGATACAATGCTGTATTTGGTACTACATGATGCAATATCCTAAGACGAAGACGTGTGCTATTGAAGCTATGATATAGATGAGAGTTCTGTTTAACAAAGACCGACATTTCATAAAAGTAGAAGCTTAGAAGTGTCTATATATATAATTTTTTAAAGTATGGCTTACATGATTCTAAAGGAGCAGCACCGCATACTGACCTTACGCATCTTTTTTGGGCTCGAAATATAATTTCACGGTCAGTTGAATTGCCCCAGAAAATTATACCGTACCTTAACGTTGAGGTTACAAATGCATGGTATGCAGTAAGCACAGCTGACCAACTGACTCTTTTCCTTAAATTATATAGTGCGTATGAGAATTGATTTAATTTCATACATATAGCGTCAATTTGATGTTTCCAAGTTAGTTTATTGTCTTCATTTAATCCTAAAAACTTAGTTCTGTCAGTTTCATCTACTGTATGTCTATTAAAAGCTACTCTTAAAGCTGGCGGGTCAGTTATTTGTCTAAATGTCATTAGCGTTGTTTTATCAAGATTAATTTTCAAGTTATTCCTAGTCAGCCTTTCTATAATTATATTTAATGTCCTAGTGATTTCAGTCTCGTACGAACCTACGTTTTCTCCATAAAAATGAGTGAATCAAATGAACGCTTGATTTAAATATTAGATACAATATTCTCGGTAACCTATCGCAATCACTAAAATTTATTAACCGAATATCGTTTGTCCGAAAACTTTTCGTATTATTATGAGTTCTCCGAATATATAAAAATCATTACTTTTTTCATTTACCATTCGATGTTATCCAAATGTTTCAGTTGTCCGAAAAACTTTTACCGCTCCGGTCATTTGGGCTTTGCCTTGTTACAACTTTTGTTTCACAGCCAATTTTTTAATTTTTCCATCATTACTTTCCGCATTTCATACGTTTAGCCAAGTGTTCATTTTGTGGGAAATTCAAGCGCCAGAACCGAACACTTTTTTACTAGCTAATGCTTACATATATGTACTGTATAAGTATGGGTCAGGTCGGAAGAAATAACTTGAAACGCCGCCATTTCATGATATGCCTAAAAGTTGGCCAGGCTTATCACGATGTGCCTGATAAACAATACGGCAAATCGTTGAGAACAACGCATTCGTCGATATTCCTAGCTCTATACCAGGCACATCGAAAAGTAGTTTCTTTCTTGGCCACTGGTGGCGCTGCGTATGCGATGGCGGCCGTGTTTGTTGGGAGCCAATAATCAGGGCGAACAAAAATGGCTTGTCATAAGCGAACTCTGTCTTAGGTAGGTTAGGTTAGGGTTCACTTGTGCCCCTCAGAGCAGAAATAGACACCCCGCGCAGCGGGGTGGCGTCGGCTCGCTGGAGATTGTCAGTCCGCACTCCTTATTTTTTTTCATTAACGTATGCGATATGCATCGGAATTTCATGATCTGGCGAATATTACAATCGCCCGCCGACATATACATTATTTACCATAAATACAGCTTTAGGAGGATAACCTTAGTTTAATTTTATTTTTTTTGCTAATGTTTTTGATATTGAAAATGCATAAGGTAACAACCATTTTCATAAACAAACATATGAATTAGTAACATATGTGTGCTCCGTATAAACAATAATATCATATCAAATATAATAAAGTCGATTTGATAAAATAAGAACAGATTATCAACCGAATCGTTAAGTCGTTATAACGATATTGCGGGTATACCAATAATTGGTAATCATGGATTTGTCAAACAATTACAAAAGCTAAACCATAAAATGACCAGCCGTAAACGTCGCGAACTAAAGTGTCGGACAAAAGAAAAAAAAGGCAAACGAAGTTTGTCGAATAGTAAATGCCGAAATGAAAATAGGCCAAAAAAATTGTGATTCAGATAGGTAACCAATATTCTCAGTAGCATCCCAAATTGGGAACAAAACTTAAGAATATATGCATGCTCATTTTAATCAGCATACAAAACCAACGAAATTGCCACGAAACGGTTCCATCTCGGCGTTGTGCTGGCCTAGTGGCCAGCGCTGGTCTTCCGATGGGACCACTATATTATTTCAACTAGTTACGAGAACTCTTTATGTTTTTGTCTCGTAGATTGTCCTTATGTTGTACAAAACAGGAAACACTATAGGTACCTCTGTTCGTCTTACTTTTCTCAGTCGATTTCATAAAATCGGCAGTAGGTATGTATGTACATACATAGCATGAATCTTCAGGACGGAAATAGTGTGTACTACATATGTACGGCATTCCCTCTAGGTTTAGTAGCTATAGTAATACATAATAGGTGCTTCACTACTACGCCGATAAAAGCCAAATAATGCTTCACCTTTGTTATTATGAGTGTTGTTATTGGTATGTTTTTATACTTCGTTTTATCTTTTATACGAATTTCGTACTCCGGTGAACGTGAAAGCGTTACGCATAAAACTCAATTTGTGATCTCCGGTATTCTTATGAATTACGAATAAAAATGATGTTGATGTTTCTCTCATTATTCTCCAGAAAACGCTTACTGTGCACAGTCGTGCGTAGTTTATTGCGTTCAAGCTGGGTCCTCGTTAGCCTTTGGCACTTTTTATTTAAATATAAATAAATAAGGGGACACTCTTATTTAACCTTACACCAGTCTAATCCCAATAAGGTCTAGTTGTCCCTCTGGGTTGGAAGGTCAGATGGCAGTCGCTTTCATAATACTAGTGCCTATGCCAAATATTGGGATCAGGTGTCAAAGCGGACCCCGGGCTCCTTTAGGGCCACAACCGGGAATAACACTAGGGGGATGATGATGATGACTCTTACAGGAATAGACCTAGCCCCGCAGTAAGCTCATTAAGGGCTATGTTATAGATACTAGATGAATATATTTAATAGATATAAAAACTTAAATACATAGAAAACATCCAAGACTCTGGCTCATTAGACAAATATTTTCCCTTACCGGGATTCGAACCCACGACCTTTAGCTTCGCTGCTACTCACTACTGGTCGTCAGTTTAAATGCAAAATACGTGTAAATATATGTTGCAGGGAAATGTTCAAAACAGAGATTTGATCAAATCTCTAAGGAATATGATCAAATCACGCAGGATGTTAAAATGGCGAATCCATTTTATCATTTGCCTAATACAAATCAGTCATTTGATCAATCAAATCTCTAAATCTGTTTAGTGAAATGACTAAATTGGACAAAAAAGGTAACTCGTTTCTTCATTTCCCTAGACTTGTTTAGTGATTTGATAAAATCCCTGAAACGCGTCAGTGAGTTGACGAAACAACTAACAAGAACATGAACCATTTTCGATATTGCCGCAATCAATGATGTAAAAAAGGATAGAGTAGAGCAGATACGTTGTCTATACGAAAAATCGTGTTTAAAAATGGCTACTACATCTTAGAGTTGAGAAACATTTATACGTTTTCATTGACGATGTGAAACTAAGGCAGATTGGTGCAATAGACTCAATTTTAGTGTGCCACAGTGGAGCGCTTAAGGTAGGTAGGCTGCCGCTTTTTTTCACTAAAATTCGCTATTTATCGCTATTTCGCACTAAATGTACATTTGACAACTTTTAGATCTAGTGTATTACTGTGTGATTACCAAATTGCAGAATTTTATTTAGCTAGCAAATAAAGAATAACAAGAATGCCTGAGAATTGGTACTACGAAATATCACACAACTTTTTACGGTGGAAGTTTTCGAGACTTGGCCTCTTTTTTACATGGAATGTTTTTTATGGGGTAAACTATTCGAGAGTTGATAATGAGCTAAGTATGCTGACACTTAGTGCGCTGTTTTTTTTAATAAATTCGTACTTTCCGATCACGTTTCCGATGTTACCAGGTATATTCATTATTCAGCAAGTAATAAAACTTATACATACTCGGCGCGGGCGGTCAAGTCAATAAAAATGTATGTACGCAAATCTCATACAAATGCTTTTAAAATTATCAATTTACATAAATTGTTATTCGTATTTATGCAAGCTTGGTACTCGTTTAACACGTAAAATACTAGCGGTGTAGGTAAGCAATAAAATAAGGTAGTAAGTACGGACTTCAAGTACGTACGCCATATACATACATACTTATTATAGTGTGACATAAAGTAGTAAGTACCTACATCATTGAATTTGGCGTCCTTACATCCATACGAAATGTGGAAGGTGTATGGACAAAAAAATAACAAACGAGGCTTGGATACCGGAGGCCTTACCGTGAAACGAAAACGAACTTCGTTCGTGTGTCTCCCTCTCTGTCGCACTTGCTAGTTTGAGCGACAGAGAGGGAGATACACGAACGAAGTTCGTTTTCGTTTCGCGGTAGCCCCTCAGAGGAGTAATCACGTAAAGATCTAACTGTGATTTTTTCATATACAAATTGACATTTAGAGCTACCTAACGTAGATACAATGCGTTATGTGATCTACCTGTAGAGGAGTAGTAATTTAACGTTTCGTACGCGCGTTAGGATCATTTTAACTGTATTTTTCCATACAAAAACTGACATCTAGAACGTCTACGTGAAAGCGTTACGTCATCGACCTGCAGAGAAATGTTTAGTAGTAATAAGTACTGGAAAACAAAGAAAAAAGAAGACGAAACATGATTGCCATGATGGATTTTTATAAAAACTACTCTGTGCCCGCGCGACTTCGCCCGCGTAAAGCACTATTTCCACCAAACGGTCCGCATCTGACCGGATCGGAAAGAATACGAACGGATGCGGCGACAACCGATCGTGTCCCGCAGCATGTCGACGCATATGATCGAGCGGTGACAGCCGTTCGCGGCCGACAGGATGTCGACGCACACGATCGGCACCGTACGGTTGCTTGCTAACGTATCCGCACTCAGTCAAATATGTAGTTTCGTTCGGCATTGACAGCCGAAAGGTTCCGATCGCACACGACGACAAGTGAACGGGGCCGATCGCAATTGAACGGAGCCAATCGCGTGACGCGGCATACTTTCGGTTACGATCACATGTCGCGGAAGACGCCCGCGGTCAAGCTGTTGTGCGCAGCTCGGTAATATAGACTTAAAAAAGTGCATATATGTGATTCAGTATCGTTTAAAGACTATAAAATTCTTTAAAGTACACATGGTGCTACTTTCCCGCACTAGTACGGAAAAGAGCACTTTCCGTGTATATGTCAAAACTTTAAAGAGCCATATGTACAGTAAAACGTTGTACGATACACGTGCGAATAGGTAATTCGCAACTCGTGTCGATTTAAAACACTCCCTTCGGTCGTGTTTTAATTTATCACCACTCGTTGCGAATTTCCTATTTTCAGCACTTGTATCGTAAATAACTATTCCGTTCCGATCCGTGCGGGCCGTTTGGTGGAAATAGTGCTTAAAGCAAAGAACACACACAACCCCGAGACAAAATATATAGCCTGTGTCCATCCAGCACGGTTATCATGCGTCGGCGCACGAGCTCTCTCGATTTTTCTCGCACAATCCGTCTCTTTCTTATTAGAATACTCAGAACAAGAGATATAGTGCCAGAAAAATAGAGATATTGTCGCGGTCGTCGCATTAAAGACGTGCTGAACGTCCTATAGGTATAACCAAAAGTGAAATATTTTTTGTATTCCGATTTCCATAATTCTTTCACTTGCGTGTATAAAAGACTTTTTGGATGGTTATATTATAACTTATAAGGTATATTTTGTCTGGCAGGTTTGCCTACGTTCTTTGCAATCCGCGGGTGAAGCCGCGCGGGCAGCTAGTCATTTTATATTTTCTAATATCGTAAATAAACTGTAGAAAAAAAATAGATTGAATTCTTTTGGATTAGTCTATTTGTGAACGACAGAAACGAACAAAGACAATCAGGAATGCAAGCGAAGAAACGTAATATATAAGCACCGCATAGATTGTATAGGCAGGTAAAGAATGACCCCAAATAGTACCCCATTTCACTTAAAAAACTGTATTAAAGTAGGCAGGTAGAATCCCCTAACATTGTATAATTGTGTCAGACTAAGTATATAAAAGCATATAAGAAATAATTAATGTGATCAGAACAAGTACATAAGCCAGACTGGCAAAGCTAAATTCATGTAAATCGAGTATATCAAATAGGCACGCCCATAGCGACGACCAACATGTCAAGCGCGATCATTTTTAGCAACATTGTTCTAATTGGTTATAATTATCCCATACTAAATTGTAAAACTTAACTCTAAGTCGAGTAGTTTTACCTATCTTACGAAACATTCAGCTGAATATATTGTTTGCCTTTGATAGTACATATGTAAATCATACATCGATAGGTCGCCCAAAGTAGGCGCTATCCGATTAATATCATGGACCAAGTCTAAATAACGTTGTTATTATGTAAACTCAAAATAAGTAGTTCATGACGGGTCAATATTGTGGAAAACCCGCGTTCAACTTAGAATATTTCATACCAGAAGTCAATAAGAGACGCAGAAATGTCTGTAAGACGTCAAGTAGAATCATCAGCTTTACATTCCCTAATAAGTTTCAATGCCAATAGGTTTAATCCAAGTAAGATATTCAAGATGTAAAGTAAATTCATAGTGAAAGTAGGCGAAACCAGCCTGGGTGGAGCTTACCCCCACCACAGAGCCAAGCGACTTTACGCACCGCAATACGTTTGTAACGCCATATGCGCCCGCATTTTCATCCCCACTAGGTGGCGGACCTAAACTGGTATAATAGCAGCTCAATGTCCCGGTAAAATCAGTGGATTGGCTGCGCTTCGCCGGAGCAACACCCTCCCCCGCGCCCGGATCGCACCCGACGTCAATACACTGCCCGCGCCGCTGTACCGCTCGTCAAGTTCCGACCAGCCCCGGCCTCCCACAAGCGGGTCTCACCGGGGTCTGGCCGCGAATGAGGCGGGTAAGGGCAGCCGCGCTGCCGCGATCGCGCGCCTAGCGCCCTAGGGAGCCCTAGACAGGGCCCCCCCAACCGCCCTCTACCCCTCACCTGGTGAGGGTAGAGAGCAAAATCGTGTGGGCTAACTACCCACACGAAACATCGAGATGCCCCCGCCGCCCCCGCTCCCCTCGGGAGCCGCACCCCAGCGCATACCTACGCGCCCCCGGACCTTCCGCCGCACCCGCGGCCTAGCCGACGCGTCCAGAGCCGCCCGCGACCCACGCATCCAGCAGGCCTTCAGGAGCGCCCTGATAGCGTCCGCGGCGGCCTACAAGGCCGCGTCGACCCCCAGCAGCCCAGGAACGCCCACCAGCGAGGGCGCTGGAGAGGCCCCGTTCCCCCGGCCGAAAGACTTCGTCCGGGAGATCGTCGGCCAGCTCGCCCCGCTCACCCGAGGCGGCCCCCTTTTGGCCGCCAAAAAGCCGACCGCCGCCGCGCCGCCCGCGCAGGCCGCAGTCCCCCGCACCACCGCCCCCGTGACGCCCACGTACGCGGCCGTTACCACCGCGTCGGCCAACAAAAAGGCCGCGCCCGTACCACAACGCCAGACCGCGCCCCCTAAGCCCGTGTCGCGTCCGCCACCCGCCCTCGGAGCGGGCAAGGCGAGCCCAGCGCTCCGCGCAGCGCCCGTGTCGCGTACGCCGCCCGCCCTCGGAGCGGGCCAGGCGAACCGCGGCGGAACATCTGCGCCGAAGAGCGCCGCGCCCCGTGCGGCGCGGCAACCAACAACAACGACGACCACGATACAGCAGCAGCAGTCCTCCCCGCTGCACAGAACGCCGCCCCACGGAGGGCTCACTGTGCACCGGACGCCAGCCACTATCTCGCCCCCGCTGGTGCAAACGCCAGCGCAGGCACCACCTGCGACAGCCGCGCCCCTCTCGCCACTGAACCTCCCCCGCCTGGACCTGTCCCCGATGGACGTCCAGGACGAGAGCGCTGAGGACAGTGACGACGACGACCGCCGGGACGAGGCCGCCACCGCACCGTCCACGAACCCCACGCCACCAGCGGTACCCGCAGCAACGCCGACCACGACCCAGCCGCCCCAGAAGAAGCCGCGGCCAATCACGGTTGACAGCTTCCCGGATTGGCCCGCGCACTTCAAGCGCATACGGGAGCGACTGGGACGCTACCCAAACGCCAGACCGTACGGAAACGGAGTCCGTTTCCGCCCCGACGACCACGAGGAGTACAGGGTGGTGCAGGCCTACCTCGAGGCCCTCGGGGACTCCGTTTCCTGGTCGGCACTGCAGCCGAGAGAGGAAATCCCCCTGAAGGTGTGCATCAGGGGGCTCCCCGCCAACACAAACCCACAGCACATCACGGAGGACCTGGTGGCGAAAGATTTCGCCCCAATCTACACGCGCCACGTGGACGCGCGTGCAGGACGACCCGGCTGCGTATTTTATACGCAGCTCAACAAGACCAGCGACCTCATCCCGGCGATCTACGGCGTCCGGGAACTACTGGGGATGACGGGAGTGGCGGTGGAAGCATGGCGCGGCAGGAAGGGGCCGGCGCAGTGCCACCGCTGCCAGGCCTTTCGTCACTCCTCGCACGGCTGCCGCCGCCCGATAAGGTGTGTCCGCTGCGCGGGGCCACACTTTGCGGGCCAGTGCGAGCGGCCACGCGACCACGAGGGGACCTGCGCAAACTGCGGCGGCCCCCATCCATCGCGCCGCCGCCGCCGAGGGAGGGGCCGACGAGGCAAAGGGCACCCCGCCGCCCCCGCTGAAGCCGAACACCAGACCCCCGCCGCCGCCACCCAGACCGCCGCCGCCTGCACCAACGTCGTACCAGCGCCCGTTGTAACAGCGCCACCCGGATCACCGCACGACACTGCTCCCCTCCCCCTACCGGCAAGCCAAGATGGCATTAGGGAGAGAGAGATAGAGCATGCGAATCTTGCAGAGCTGCCTCGGCGCCCTGCAGGAAGGAGCGAATCCCACCTCCATCATCCTCAGGGGGCTGGCTGACCTGTATGGCTAGCCCCCCCTGAGACCCACCGGACCGGACCGCGGACGTTCCTGCAGCGCCGTCGGCTCGCAGATCGCTCGCCGGGCCTCTCCTAATGGAGTCCCACCCGGCAGGGCTCGATCGCGCCTACGGACGAAACAGATGATCCCGCAACACCCTGGACCAGACGGGCGTTACGCCCCCCCCCAGCTCCCCGTCCGTAGTAGCGGACGGCGCCCGATCCCGCCAAAAGCAGCGTCAGCTGCGTCCGGCTTCTCCGTGCCCCCAGCAGGGCGCGTGAGATTACCATCAGGATTGTAAAATCAGTGGATTGGCTACGCTTCGCACGGACTACACCCTCCCCCGCGCCCGGATCGCACCCGACGTCAACCGCCACTACCCGCGCCGCTGTACCGCCCGCCCAGTTCTAGCCAGCCCCGGCCTCCCACAAGCGGGTCTCACCGGGGTCTGGTGGTGAATGAAGCGGGTAAGGGCAGCCGCGCCGCAGCGATCGCGCCCGAAGCGCCCTAGGAAGCCCAGGGGCGCAGATGCGCAGGGGCTCCAGTTTCCCAGGCCGCCCATCACGGTCAAGGAGATAGTGAGCCACCTCGCCCCGCTCGTCATAGGGATACCCAACTCCATGAAGAAGCCGACCGCCGCCGCGCCCCCCGCGCAGGCCGCAGTCCCTCGCGCCGTCGCCTCCACAAGCAGAGCGCCCGCGACACCCACCTACGCAGCCGCCACCACCGCGTCCGCAAATAAGCAGGCCCCCAAACCCGCGCCACGACCGCCGCCCGCCCTCGGAGCGGGCCAGGCGAAGAACGCCGCGCCCCGCGCGGCGCGGCAGATCCCGACGCCGACCCCAGCTCCAACCACGCAGCAGCCGACCCTTCCGGCACTGAAAACGCCACCGCACGGTGGACTCGCAGTCCGCCGAACGCCCGCCACCATCTCGCCGCCACTGGTGCAAACGCCGGCGCAGGCGCCACTCGCGAAGCCACGAAGCCTCCCCCGCCTGGACACGTCTCCGATGGACGTCCAGGACGAGAGCGCAGAGGACAGTGGCGACGACGAGCGTCGGGAAGAGGCCGCAACCGCGCCGGCCGCTAACCAGACGCCCCATACCGCACCGAGAGCAGCCACGACCCAGCCGCCTCTGAAGAAGCCGCGCCCAATCACGGTCGACAACCTCCCGGATTGGAGCGCGCAATTCAAGCGGATACGGGAGCAACTGGGCCGTTTCCCCAATGCCCGCCCCTACGGAAATGGAGTCCGCTTCCGCCCCGACGACCACGAGGAGTACAGGTTGGTGCAGGCCTACCTCGAGGCCCTCGGGGACTCCATCTCCTGGTCGGCGCTTCAACCCAAGCACGAGATCCCCCTGAAGGTGTGCATCAGGGGGTTACCGGCGAGCACAGACCCAGCACACATCGTGGAAGACCTGGCGGCGAAGGGGTTCGCGCCAATATACGCGCGCCATGTTGACGCGCGCGCAGGACGGCCCGGCTGCATATTCTATGCGCAGCTGCACAAAACGGAAGACCTCATCCCGGCGATCTACGGCGTCCGGGAGCTGCTGGGAATGACGGGAGTGGTGGTGGAGGCATGGCGCGGCAAGAAGGGGCCGGCGCAGTGCCACCGCTGCCAGGCCTTCCGACACTCCTCTCACGGCTGCCGCCGCCCGACTAGGTGTGTCCGCTGCGCGGGGCCACACTTCGCGGGCCAGTGCGAGCGGCCGCGAGACCAGGAGGGGACCTGCGCAAACTGCGGCGGCCCCCACACAGCGAACAACCCCACGTGCCCCACCTACCAGCGTGAGGCACGCATCAAGAAGACCGGCACTGCTCCCATCACAAGCCGCCGCGGGAAGATCGTGCCCCAGCCGCGCTCGATGGAGGACGCCGAGAACGCCCCTAACACCCTCATGGCGAGGGCGAACGACGCGGTACCCCCGCGCCGCCGCCGCCGAGGGAGGGGCGGACGCGGCAAAAGGCAGCCGGCCGTTACCACTGCCGACCCCGTCACCCAGACCGCCACCGCCGCCGCCGCCCAGCCCGCGGCCGCCAGCTCCAGCTCCGCCCAAGCGCTCGCCCCTCCTGCAGCAGCGCCGCACGGATTACCCCACGTCACTGCCTCCCCCTCCCTGCCAGCAAGCCAAGATGGCGCCAGGGACAGGGTGATAGAGCAGTGCGTGGAAATTCTGCAGACCGTGCTCGGCTCTCTGCGGACAGGAGAAAACCCTGCCCCCATCATCCTCAGGGGACTGGCCGCCCTGTACCAGGATGGCTAGGCCCTGAGACCCACCGGACCTGACCGCGGACGTTCCTGTAGCGCCGTCGGCCTGCAGGTCGCTCGCCGGGCCTCTCCCAAGGGAGTCCCACCCGGCAGGGCTAGACCGCGCCGACGGACGAACCAGATGATCCCGCAACACCATCGGACTTGACGGGCGTTACGCCCCCCCCAGCTCCCCGTCCGTAGTAGCGGACGGCGCCCGATCCCGCTATAAGCAGCGCTAGCTGCGCCCGGCTTCTCCGTGCCCCCAACAGGGCGCGTGAGACAACCATCAAGGTAAAATCAGTGTCGGCCCGATCCTCAGGAAGAAACAACAACAAGAAAGAAGAAGTCCTCAAGAGCTAAATAGGGAAAGTGATAGGAATTAGGGACTTGAAACAAGTCACTTAGGGCAGTGATAGGAAAGTTGTAATAAATCAATAATATATTCATTCTATAACGAGAAACGTTGGTTTTCTTTTCACCCTTGATTAGGGAAGCCCGGGCACTCCAAGAGCCCCGAATTTACGCCTCGGGAGCCGTGTCCGAGGGTTATCGAAGGCCGTTGCGGGGTCGCCCCCATACAAAAGCACGGTACTTCTTAGGTGATTGTTGGGTGGAGGGCGCCGCGGCTCTAGGCGCCGCTCATTCGCCCGGTCGACGCCGCCGAGAGCGGACGTCGTGCACACTATTGAATCTTCTCAAGACGAAAGTCTTTGACCAGTGTGTGTTGCCAGTGATGACATATGGCACTGAAACGTGGTCGCTTACTATGGGCCTCATAAGAAGGCTCAAAGTCACCCAAAGGGCAATGGAGAGGGCCATGTTGGGAGTTTCTCTGCGTGACCGCATCAGAAATTAGGCTATCCGCAGCAGAACCAAGGTAACCGATATAGCCCTCCGGATCGCTAAACTGAAATGGCAGTGGGCGGGGCACGTAGAACCGATGGCCGTTGGGGCGGAAAGGTTCTCGAGTGGCGACCACGTACCGGAAGGCGCAGCGTGGGTAGGCCCCCGACAAGGTGGACTGATGACCTGGTAAAGGTTGCGGGAGTCCGCTGGATGCGGGTGGCGCGGGATCGCTCACTTTGGCACTCTTTGGGGGAGGCCTATGTCCAGCAGTGGACGACTTTCGGCTGATTTGATGATGATGATGATGAACCTAAATAAAATTAAAGCTTTTAGGTTCAAAAATCCATACACATTGATTATTGATTGATTGGTTTGATTGTCAGCATCCTAGCAATGTTTGCATAAACCACTGCACTAAGCTCCATCATAATGTCCTAATGTTAAAGTACTAACACTAGATCTCATATTATAATGTTACTAACACATACATATGTGATTTTAATGCTATTTCGAATTCTAAATTGACATGTTTCTACTTTTATTGATTATTGATTATTCAAACAACATCTTGAGCACGTTAGCCCAGCGCTGGGATTGCATCCTCTCTCTTGCAGCTGCACGCGCCTGTCGCCACTCCAACGCGCCGCTTTTTTTTAAAAAATTTAATTTGTATTATTTTATAAACACTTACCCTAGGCATAAGTTATTAGTGTAATTTCTAACAAAATATGGATCAAGTTGTCCGAAATAAATATTTTTGATTTGATTTTGATTGATGATCACTCGTGATTCTCGTGAACTACAAACGAACAATTTCATACTGCGTACTACTCACGCTTAACTAATTGTGATCGTAGTTCCATCCATACAAATATTATAAATGCGAAAAAGTGGCTGTCTGTCTATCAGTTAGCTGTTCATGCCTGAAAAAAAATGAGATTTGGTATGGCGATAGTTAGCTATCCCCGAGAAGGACATAGGATAGTTTTTATGATCGTCCTAAGGAGGTAAAAGGGGGTTGAAAGTTTGTATCTAGGTACGATATAACAGAGTTCCTCACGGACGGAGTCGCAGGCAGAAGCTAGTATACTATATAAAACATTTTTTGTGGAACTAAATACTACACCATTATTACTTTTTAATTTAAGAAATGAAACTAAAAAGGATAAAATGAATGATTTAAACTACATCAGTTTGCCTTTCGCGGTTTTTTTTAAACTGTCTACCTGTATGTATCGGCACAAGAGTTGAGGTCACGCACATAACAACATGTCATGTGATGACTGCGTGCTTATAAAATTAATGTACTTTTTTCGCACCGATAGCAAGTCCGACAACAAACTGTGAAATTCAAATATATTTTAGAAAAATATCTAATCGACGGGATTCCTTTAATTTTCCACTTTCCGTGATTCCTTTTTATTAATTCTAAAGTACAAGCACAGGTTAATATAAATATCGACTTATCTAAGGTAATAGGATGGTACAATATACATTTGGACTCGCCAAATGTCTCTGGATCTAATTGGATCGGAGGATGCAATCGTATTATCGGGTGCGAAACATTTTTATCTTCTAAAACATTGAGTTGTATCGGAGATTACTCCATCCATATACAAACTTAGATCCTCATAGACATTACCTCTTTACAATTTTAGTAAATACAGGTTTAGATAGTTGAATTAACGTAGGATACTCTGTAGGTCTGAATGTTAGTTCAACAGCAACCACTCAGTCGGTTAGGCAATATTCGGTCTTTCATAACTTCGCAGTTGGCTCAGATTTACTTCCTCCTTCACGTGGAAGTAAGAAGTGCTTGGAGATGGATAAAATCCTCCATGTTGACTGAACCTACGTGAGTAATATCTTGGTGTACATAATGAACAAAATATTGCAAAGCGTGACGTGTTTTTTTTCACTGTTTGTCGTTTTGTGTGAGTTACGAATAAATTTTGTATTTCTGTATGTCTATATATCTGAAAGGAGATGTTGGGCACAGCGGAGTCTCCTGGTTCATATTTAGAACAGTCCAACTGGGGAATCGCCTCCTCCTTGCATTAGACCGCAGCCAAAAATAGCCATACAACTCTAAATTCAAATCTGTTGAAAACCATGGTCATGGACTTGGATATTTGGCAGTGATAGCGTCCTGTACGAGCAATCTATCGCAAAAATAAATAAGGTAAAAGTTCGTTTTTCCCATTTGCGGGCAAAGCATCTCGGAACACCGGCGACAACACCAGAGGCAGAATACCGGGGTATTCTGCCACCCCAGGGCAAGTCATGATAACGAAGGCGGCTGTTTCTTCGTCTTCCATTCAGGCTCAGCAGAGAGGACTGTCTGTAACATCTTTTACACCATACTCATTGTGTAATAAACTTAGTACAGTACGAACAATACATTTGACACACGTTGCTTTTATTCATTTCGTATCGTTACGAAACTCGTGTATCCCTTTAAAACAACACACCCGATTTTAAACACGCCGGCTGTCGATAGCAAGCGAATCTTTCAGAGTCAGTTTCATTAAAATCCCAGGCCGCCTCCATGACAAAAGAACTGACTCCCGTCATATTTTTAATCTTCTAGCTGAACAATGAGGATGGCTTCAGCGAAGAGAGAAAACGCTTTTACAGATTACATCTACAACGTCAATTTTACTGGCCACAGACTAGGTTTCTTCTGAACACCAACATGCACAAAATGTCAGATTCCAAAACGTAAATTCCTTATTTTAAAATTGCTCTTGAATGGGACGTTTCAAATTCGTACACACATTAACTTATGTCGGCATTAAGCAGAGGATTACTCTTCTATATTGCTCTGAGAAAATATTTCTTATTTTATAAAACGTGTTTTTTATACGCGCAACTTTAAGGAGGCGACTAATGTTGATACTCAAATTAGTAAATGTCTCTTTTGAACGTTATTTCCATGATGCTGGCATTATACATCTTTAGGTACCGTTATTTCATTATCATCAAGTGAAAGTAAGCGTAATTTTGTGATAAATGCGGTTTGCAATCAATTCATTACAGTACGACACACGTAAAAAGAGCCCTGGCGGCCATATAAAAAGTATGGCTGCCAGAGTTCTTTTTACATGTGTCGACTTGTAATTTGTTTTATCATCAATTAGCGTCTCAATTAACTGCCCTTTTCAACTTTCATTAGATTTATTATTGCCGATAAAACGTTATTTTATTTATGGCTGGCTATTCTAGCCATAGATTAACAGTTTAAAGAGATTTAAATTTTGGATGCAATTGCGGCTAAGAAAAATATGTATTCAATTGACAATATTCCAAAATATGTAATGACTCCTAAATCGAAAAGCATTTCGGTAATTATGTTATCTGAACGTAATAAAGTAGTTTTCTGTGTTTTTTTCTTGCTCGCTTTTAAGAAAATCGCGAAAACGTATAAAAGTGGTTTTCACCGTAAGTGACGTCAGTATTATGGCTGCCATATGAAAGGTGTCCAAACTGGGTTACCTTTGTTTTACCAAAAAAATTTTGACAAATTATCACTTCCCAAAACATTTTTCGTACAATTTCATTTGCCAAATAATCGTTTGCCAAATTAACACTCGACAAATAATTCTTACGCAAACCTTATGTTTGGCATATTCATATTTAGGCAATATCTCGTTTACCAACTGGCACTTTGACCAAATTTCATTCAGTCAAATATGTTAGTTGGCATAATATGTTTTCACCAAAACAAAATAGAGCAAATGATTTGTATCGTCAATATTTAATTGACCATATCTATTCCGTCGGTTAATCAGCAGAGGAACTCTTCAATGACAAATCATTTGCATCTTTATTTCACTGGTGTATAAGATTCACAATAAAATTACAACTTTTTTTTTTGTGGGTAGGGAAAAATAATTTGTGTAGAAGTCGCAATTCTAACCTAACCGCCAGCGTGTCGACGTCACCCCGCTTCGCGGGGTGCCTATTTCCGCTCTAAGGCACGCAAGCTAACCCTAACCTAACCTACCATTGTTACGATTGTTTGTTTTTTTACTGCTAGGAGGCTTCGCCCCCCGAGCCCCCCTTTTTTCGCTGCCCTAATCTTATTTAACGCCTTTGCCTACTGACCTACTTAACCGTGCATTTTTTTTATTTAAGGGACCGTGCCGTTTTATTAATAGTATTTTAGTAAAATGTCATAATGTTTGGGTTGTGATGTTTGTCTATTTATAGTTTGCCATAACATTAACTTGACGAAATGTTGATTGTCTAATGTTTTTTTGCCTTATTAAAGCATTTGCTAAAAGACCACATGCCATAATGTAATTTTTCGTAATAATATTTTTCTGAATGAAAATTTGACGTAATGAAAATATTCGTATTAAAATTGTGCCAAAGTTTGCATTGGGAAACAAAATAGTTGCTAAAATTTGTTTGGGAAATGAAATTTGACCAAAATAAATTTGGTAAAACAACAGGATCCCGTCCAAACTGCCATACAGAGTCGTGGTATTGACGTCATAATTTACTTACAAGCTTCTGGAATTCGCTACTTTTCAATTTGATAGTTTTGAATGAAAATTACAATTAAGGGAGAAATAAAAAAACACGTGTCGCTTAAAAAAACATTTTCTAGCGAACTAAATCATAAAATGGCCTACATGAAAATATGAAATGTTGTCAATGAGGTACTTAGAATAATAGTTCCACAAGTAGCTTACATTATTTGTTACGCTCATGGAATTTGGAGAGATATATTGATTTTAAGTGTGTCATAAATCATGTGTTGATAACACATGATTTATGACACACTGTGATTAAAGTAGTTTTTTTATGTTTCACTATCAAGTTGATTACGCTTGAACGTCAAACTTGCTACAAAACAAGTTAAATAATGTTTTTTTTTTATAGAAATTGTCAAAAACCGAATCGTAGTATTCATTTAAAAAAATTGTTCCTCATTGTGAATATTTGAAAAATCTATATAAAATGGTATTTTAATTATTTAAGATACTACCCATTGCAACATGAAGTCGATACAGTTTTCATTTGGCTTTGTTGGCTTTGTAATAATTGTTTTTTTTTGTTGCAGGGGTATATTGATGATTTAAAATTTTTCGTCGGCGCAGAGATAAGCGATATGGAAAGAATTTGTAAAGGCGTGAGTAAAACACATCCATTTTATTTTTACACGATAAGTCAACTTTTTTCATAAAGTTGACTAATTTATGACAAAGGTTTTGAGTAAACTCACTTATCACTTATGCTGATCTACTATAAATAAATCATCATCATCATCAGCCGAAAGACATTCACTGTTGGAGGCCTCCCCCAAAGAGTGCCACAATGACCGGTCCTACGCCACCCGCATCCAGCGGACTCCCGCGACCAGGTCATCAGTCCACTCTTAATAAATATTGACGTAAAAATATCCTATACATCTTAACCAGTTCTTTGAAGCAAATACACACGGATTTCGCTGTTATTTGTTTAAAAACGTATGACTGGCATAGATCAAACGCTAAGATGAATGGTTGAATTTTTTAAGATGTATAAAATTTAAACTCGTGAGTACCTACCTACGTACTAAGAAGTTAACTGTCTACATACTGGAAATCGGATAGTGTTTTAAAATAGGGGGCACTGATCTCTTAATAGAAATCTAGTGTTCATAATTCAGTAAGAAAATTTCAAAATTCCAAATTATAAAAAATTGTTTTACTTTTTGGAGAAAGCTTATAAAGCCCTTACGCTTGAGGTGTACTTGTATTCGATTATATAATTTTGACAATTTTTTCAGGATTTTGAACTACCTGACAGTGTATGTATCCATTTCAATCTTTAACGCTGTCTATGTGAGCTTTTGTCTATCTTGTTTTAATCCGCATTATTAAACATAATTATTACTCCATACTTACTTTAAAATTAATCGATAAGCACTTTTATTACGTTACGCACAACAATAACAAATCAGCACACGTCGTTGACGATCAATTGTTTTCATTGAAATGGAACCGTTTAGTTTAGTAGCATTACCATATTAGTATACATAGTAATTTCCATCAAAATGATCAATTCACTGATCTTGTGGTGGGACTGTGGAGCTTTACGGACATCAACACGGAGGTCGGATACAACTGGTTTTATTTACAGAAAACAGTGAGGGTGAATATCCACCAGATACATGCGAATAATGTCAAATATATGAAAACACAGTTTCGCACATCTCTGAAGAATATTCAATCTAACTGTAGGCACGGTATATATAATAGTACACTGTAGGTACATAAAAAAGACGTGTCAGAGTACCGACCCTCAGACACCGGAGCTAGCACCTGAAGGACGGACTACCGCGGTTTCCATAGTAAAGGTTTCGGTGGTCCCACAAGTACGATGAAAGTTACATCCTACCTTAATGAATCAGAATCAGAAAATTATTTACCACAAAATTATACTAAAAGTTTACAATGGGTATAACTTAGTGTGAATCGTGTTAACACGCAAAATTAAATTCAACTAAGGATCTTCAAGTTGCCATGTCGAACTAAAGATAACGCGATGCATCTTTTGCACACAGCGACATCTAGCGAGCAATTGCGTTAACCCTAATGAATAATATGATTGGTGATACCAGTTTAGTAAATAATTTGGATTGGAATTGCTATTTACTATTTGGCTGTTTCACCGTAACATTTTAATGAAAACAATTGATTGAATAAGATATTTCGTTTGTTGCTTTCAATTCAATATTATATGGCATGTAAGTACCTGTAGAAATAAAAATATTTATTCGCTTATAACGACATTGCTCATGCTAATCGTACACGTAGGTCCTTAAAGTCAATAAGACACACTTTTAAAAATCACCAATGCACTGAGACCTCTTTAATTTAAAAAAAATGGAATGAGTATGTCAAAGTAGCCAATACACGAACTGTTTCTTTTGGCATCGATGACAAACTGTAATTTTTCAGTCGTTTTCAAACGCCTTTGATTTATTTTTGTGCGTAATCAATATGGTTTTTAAGCACAGGGTTGGAGAGTGTATTAACCTTCCATATTTTCTTTCGTAGGCTAGTAAACCGGCTGGGGATCATGGTGTAAGTGTTTAAATCTTACTTCTTAGATCAATGTAATCAGAACAAATTTAATAAAATTAACAGTTTGATGGAGGCACCAAGTCCTAGAGTTTGTCTCGTGACGATTCATATTCGTCCATATATTATTCAAAATCTGAAATTCTTAATTCTGTTAAAGATTTTATTTTAACAAAAAAGTAATATTTATAACAACCAACACACTTATTTACACCTATTGCTTAAAATTGGTTTCTGCAATAAAAGCTATTTCTACTCAATTGTTTTGCATTTGTTTAAAAATAATACTTTTGAAACATTTTTTTTTTTTCATTATTGTCTCAATTAGAGAGTGTTCTTTATTTTTTCACCAGAGAGGATTTGCGAGGATGTCTGTTTTTGAAAGTTGATAAGCAATATTTTTTTAAATAAAATACATCTTACAATATACGTATGCTACAGTGTGTTAAAAATGTACAATTTTGTTTTTCATTTGTTTTGATTACATTGTTTGTAAATTGTATTGTACTGTCTTTCAATTAGATAATTAATTCGTTGATTTCTACCATTAACTAAATCTTTTTCTGAACTATGAAAATAATTTTGATTAATCACTTCATACTATAAGATCACAAAATTTCAAATTTTTAATTGTGAAGTTTTACTTCTGTTTAAAGGAAAATAACACTGTGTTAATTACACTTTTAGGGTCATCCACACGCAGAAAGTCTTGTTGCTCTTAAAGGAGTAAGTGTGGATTTTCAAATTATTAATATCTTTCCTATCTGATTGGCTTCTTTATTGGCTTTCTATTGAATTGTCTGCTTACTGTGGCAATCTATCCCATCTAAGTCTGTATTTCTGCTTTATATGCTTCGAAATGTGGTGATAAGTGATTTTGAATGTATAAATTTGATTACATACTTTAAAAAAATACAAATGTACACTTGCTTGACAGTTTCTGGGAACACATGCACAAGATGTTAAAATTATTAACGGAACACAAAAATTACAAGAATCTGTGCAATAAATACGCCGTGTTTCCGCTTCATAATAAAATTATGCTTTAAAATATGGTAATATATGTTATGATTAAGTATAAATTACTATATTTCTATTTTTTTAATGTATACGCGTGACAATTAAACTGAATTCATGGACAAGACGTTAAAATCGACCAACCAAATCGATAAGAATTTCAAATATTCTTTGCTTAAATATTTTAATGTCTTTTGATTAGAAGCACATGTTCAAATGCGGGTTCATTTGATTAAGATTTGATTTAACTTTTTTCTAATTGTTCTATTGAACATTTCAGTTTCTCCCGGAAGAGCATGATGCACCAGGTAATTTGAACAATCAATTCATACCCTTAGTAAATAATGAGCAACATATATTTAAGCATTTTAAAGAAATGTGTACACAATTAGGATGAATTGTTAAACAAAAATTAACGCAGCGTCAGTTTTGTGATGAAAATTAAGCACAAGTTATATGAAAATGTAAAATAATTCATTTGTCGATTAAAAAAAAAAATACGAACCGAATACTTACCTAATTAAAATTATTGTCGCCACAGAACTGCCACTGAGTTAATTTTTGTTTGACGACTCACGCTTATTTTTTTCACTTTTTTCTGAAAATGCTTATTTACATGAATAACCTGAAAATTACAAATGTTTTATTTAAAGTTAAAGTAGGTCATTGCATTACTTTAACTGCTAGTTTTTTTAGCAGGTTCCGTTTGATTTAAATACATTTCAACGCTTTAAACGACGCTGTTATAAACATTATAATATGATATAGATAGATACAAATAATTAGTAACTTTACGAAATCCTTCTACAATTATTTAAAGACTATTTATTTTAAGGATTAATTTTAAAATATAGAATCGTTTTAGTAATCCATATGTTTAATCTTTTTACTTTATCTTACAGGTGGTTCAAGGGGCGACATAGATGTCGACGTAAGTTCTAACTGTGTTTACTATTTATATTCCATCTTCACTTGAAATTTTCTCTGAGTATAGTTTGGCTGTAGTTTTGATATAAAACTGACTAAAAGCTTACCTTTACATTATATATTGTTCCATCAGGCAGTATTATCGGACGGTGTGCATAAAAAAACATCAGCTATATTTTTCTGCGAGATATTTTCTACTGTATTCCAAAATTACGTTTAGGTTATGACGCCGAAATATTAGATCAGTCAGCTATAACATAAATATAGGTATAATAGTAGAGATATTTTTGTAGTAAAATAATACCGTCTTCTAAAGCCGCAAGCCCGAAAATGTGCTGGGAAGAGCAAGATTCAAATTCATACGTTATTTAATAAATACATCATATTTGTGATACTGTACAGCCCCCATTTTATTTTTCTCCCACGATAGCAAACAAGCATACGGTCTGCCTGCAGGCGTAGCACGGCTGCTATTTTATCTCTTATCGTTGTAGATAAGACATCCGTCATTCTCGCACTCGCATGCTTGTCAGAACGTGACGGATGTCTTATCCACAGCGATAAGTGATAAAATGGCAACCGTGCTACGCCTTCTGGTGATGGTGAACTGACGCCGTAGCCTTTAGACATCCGCGACTCCAGAGAGGCCAGAGGAGTCGCAAGCGTATTTGTAGAGAAAAATTCGACGGTCTCAAGTAAAAGAGTCGGAGCTGCAAAATTTACGTTTTTTTGTTCAATAACTTTTTGAAACACAAAATAAAATAAAAAATGTCTGGTGTAAGAACTATTGAAGTTAAAAAAGGTCGGTTGTGTCGTGATTGTGACCGTACCAACCTTTTTATGGGACACACAGTGAGTGGCAACGTGTCGGATATGTCACATTTTAATATGGACAATGATTGCGTTTTTTTTTTTTTTGTACCTATCTTTTGAAATTTACGGCTTATCTTATCAAGTTAATTAGATTCTTAGATAGGAGTTTCCGTGCAGCAGTTCTGCCAGTAGCAACCTTTTTGAACCATTTTTATCCTAGTATACCAAGTCCAGATATTTATAATGTATTTTTAGTTTCAGTCACCTTTTTGCATTTTTTTAGACATAATTTGTTTTTGCTAATGCAGCGCGACCGTGGCTTGAACCCACTTATTTGCTAACCCATCACAGACGAAAAGTTGCGTGATTCAGTAACTAACATTTAAACATCCAAACTTTCGTATTTATAATATTAGTAGGATATATTTTTGTCTTTTCTTATTTAAATGTCTGTAATGGAACATGATTGTGTATACCAAACGGCAATCAATAAACAAAAAATACTCACCTATGGGCACACATTCAAAGTTTGAAAATTATATTAATTAACAATTTCTGCCATACCACTTTCACGGTTTTTCCTGAAAAGTAGTTGTTTTGTTGAACTGATTTTTTTAATTAGGACCATCAAATATCTCCCACTCTCAAATAAAGCACATCCTCGAGGTCTGTTATTATTATTAAAACGCAATATTTATTGTTCTCAAGGGTGAAGATGATGCTAGCGGTTTACCGTCGGAAACAAGTGTAAGTTTATATACTTAATTACTTCCTGTGGTACGAGTAGGTAGTAAGACATGCGGGTGGCAAGTATTTAATTCTTTTTAGAAAATTAAAATCGACTTAGTCTTTATAAACAATGCGACACAGGTTTCTGCTTTAAATTATACGTAATCACGTTAACATTGCTTAATATTATTATCAGAGAGATATCGGGATACGTTCGCCTTTGTACTTTGATCTATGATGTGACATGTATATTCTTTAACCTACCATACATACAGATACATCATATTTAATACTCGTATTGACAAACCGAGTATATATCAGGTTGAATAATAGTTCGTTTGTACGGCGGGCTGTCCACTTTGTTGCTAAGCATTTTCCGCCAGCACCACATCTCGAACGCATCAATCCTTTCATTTGTCCTGGCCTTTAAAGACCACTTTTCTGCTGCGTACAGAAAGATAATTATATAATAGAAGATTACGGACCGCATCAAGTTAACATTTCCGCTATATCCTTCACTTGATCCCAGTAGAGTACAAACTGAGGACCTTCAGCTTCGGTGGTAACCCATTAGATGATCAAATTCGTAATAATTGAAATTGACGTTATCATTTCTATTTCTTACAGTTATGTGGATGCTCCGAGAAAAATGTGTCAGACTTCCTGAAATCTATGCCTGAACTGAAAGGACCACCTGGGTTGCCGGGACCTAAAGGCGACAAAGGAGAACCTGGACCACTGGGCCCACAGGTACACATTTTATTTTATTTTTTGCATTCCATTCTTCAACCACGACGATGAAAAAATAAAATAGGTAATACTTACAGATTTCTTCGTGACATTGTCTATATTAAAAAAGTAACGTATACTTAATAAAATTCAATAAGCAGATACTAAATCACAGTTCAATAGCAATTCTCTGTGAAAGAAAGGTTGGGATCACCACTACAATTATTCATTCAAAAGGCTGAATGTAAACTTTAGTATCTTCATAAATGTCAAATTAAACGACATTTTTGCTGTTTAATTATCAGGATTATGTTAACTTTGTTATTGTGCATGCTTCACGTAACCTTAATTGTACTAGTTTTAAGTTCTCGTGTAAGCGAATTGTAAGAATTCTTATGGGAATTAATCTCTCAGTCGGCCTCAAGGATTATTTTACTTCAATATTATTGGATAGATGAATAAAAAGTTTAAACCTGCGGACATAGCATGGTTGCCGTTTTATCACTTATCATTGAGACAAAATAACGATTCCTAATTCACTTTTTACTTCGTATAATAATAATAATAATAATATATTCTTTATTGCACCACAACATAAGAAAAACATGTTACAAGAGTACATAATGTTAAATAGAGGGTAACAACAGGCGGTCTTATCGCTTTAGAGCGATCTCTTCCAGACAACCTTTGGGTAGCAGGAAATTTTCAAGAAGAGTTGTAAACCGGTAGTGCAGGAATAAATCAAAAAAACTTACTATCACATACATCTCATTATATGACAATTTCAGAAAACATAAAATCATAAATAAGTATTGTATAAATACATAGATACATACATACAAACTATAACACAATTATATAAATATATTACAGGACACCAAGTATATATAAATATCTGTAAAGTTGTAAAGTTACAGTCATTATTTGGGCTGACTTCCCTGTCACCAATTTGAGATTTAAGGTTTTCCCTATGCATAATCAATACACCTATTCAGCCTTCTACTCTTCAAAACTATTCCTAAATTCTGAGATAAAAAAGTGAAGGTAACCATTTTTTTACCAAAAAATATAATTAAAAACAATTTTTCACGCTCTTCCTACCTCTTTAGGCAATACAACCGTGAGTTTAAATATGTATATATGTATTTTCAGGGTGTACCAGGCGATCGTGGTGAAATGGGAGACCGAGGATATAAAGGAGAAAAAGGTACAGATGGTACCCCAGGCAAAGATGGCCAAACAGGGCGTGATGGTAGCCCTGGCAAGGATGGGGAGAAAGGTCTTCCTGGGCCAGCAGGGCTGGCTGGACCCCCTGGAACTTGCACCGTTATGAAGGTGATTAATGATTGTACACTAATAATAGTCTATACTGTGACTTACAAAAATAAACCGAGCTGACAAGCGAGTTTCATAATAACATGAGTGTTTTGTACAGTATGCTTAATTATGTACAGTTACATACACTGCTTCATCTACACACATAATATTACAAGTTCTCTATGATGTGTTCAGAAACCGCATGTTATGACTGGCAATGCTGCAGAGATATGAGCAGTAATTATTATTAAAATAATACAATAAATAAATGGGAAAATGTAGTAATTTATTTAATTTTACTTTGTTTTTCTGTTAAATGATAAGATTCTTCTGTTAGTTAAGTAACGTTAACGAACTAATTTTGAAAACAGTATGTTACTTAAAAGTCAGTGACAAAAACAGGATACTTTTAAATTTAGGACGTTTTTTGACAGGGAACAGAACCGACAAAGGTTGTGCCGGTGAGGGGTGAAAGAGGGCCACTGGGACCACCTGGCGTTAGAGGTCCAGAAGGTGCAAAGGGAGAAAATGGAAACAAAGGAGACAAAGGTGATCAGGTAACCTAACATATACTCATTATTCTGCAATGTCACAAATATATGGCTGAGTTTGATCAATCTTTTGTAGTGAAGTCCATTCCAAGCCAAGGTATTCTAAAGTGATAAGGTTTGAACGCATGACATGATCCGCATGCGTGACATGAACGCGTCCCAGCATTATCAACCTCACTGCCCTGAAGGTTAGTATAAAAAAAAATACAAAGCAGAGGAGGGCATCTCGAAATTCACGTATATTAACTTGTTAGTTGCTCTATGTGCTGTAGATTTCGCGGGTTTGTCTTTTTTATAAAAAGGTAAGTCTTATATTATTCTTTGAAAATCTGGGTTGACAAAAAAAACGTTATAAGCATATAATTATTGAACCTGTTACAAAATATCACGAGAATCGGTTAAGAAATGCGACCAGGCGCCGTAGACAAGGTAACAATCGACAAGCGCTAACGCCAATAGAAAATAATAAAATGTATGGGAATGACAGATGCCGACGAAACACTTTTCGTTAACATCTGTCATTCACATACATTTTATTAGTTTTCTATTAGCGTTAGCGCTTGTCGATTGTAACTTTGTCTAGGCCCCCTGTACAGGAAAGCAGCTTGACAAATGGACATGTGAAAAAAATGGTCCAAGCTTAACCTCTGTTTCACTCGCTTCGCACCATCGATCAAAATTGTGATGATTTTTCATTAGCAACAGATAAGAAATGACAAAAATACTAGGAAACTATCAATCTTTCATTTAAGTTGTCAATCTTGAAATTATTAAATTCATAAAAACTAACAATATGGTCGCTGTTGGATTGTGATGTCTCAAGCCTGTAATACCTACAAATTCCATACTAGCGGAGCGTTTTTGACGTTTCATAAAAAGAAGCTGATTTGACTTTTGTCAAATCGTCTATTCTTGGGGCATAATGTGCAATAATGAACTTACGTAGTCCTAAATACCTTCTAATTCTCTAACATGGGTCACTATTAGCGTTAGAACCTGTCAGTGAGAAGGTCTCTTAATAAAATGGTACTACTCTCATTGTGTATTAAAATATAATGAAATGGGTCACACATTCTAATCCCATACAAATAAGGTCCAATATCGCTCGGCATGTTTCAAACCAATACTAAGCGCGCCGGTCTCCCGAATGCTCACGACCACGTATTGGTTCGATAATATCGAGTGATATTCGATTTTAATGTCTTCATTTCATTATATTTTAATATAATATGTCTGAGAGTCGGGAGTTTTCTATATAAAACTCTCATTTTAGTATTTCAAAAACGAAAAAATGAAGTTCCTAAACGTTTTGACATCTGTTTTAGGGAGTAAGAGGTGAAAGAGGCGAAAGCGGTGAAGCAGGGGCACCTGGGATTGCAGGACCACTAGGAAATACTGGGTTTCCAGGCCATAAAGGACAAAAAGGTATGATTTTTATGGTTATCATGATCATCATAACCATCAGTATCAGCCGAAAGACGTCCACTGCGGGACATAGGCTCCCCCCAAAGAGTGCCACAGTGAATCAGTTAATTAAATTTATTGCATCATTGTAATCGCTTACCATCAGGTGATCCGTCTGCTCGTTTGCCTCCTATAACATAAAAAAAAGTTAAGTAGATTCATACGTCAAATTTTCGCTTTAGCGGAAAAGCCTTGTGTCAATAAATGCTAGCATCCACTTGTCATAATACGCATGTGATAATTTACGGTTTACTACATACTCTTAAATTAATTTTATCTACGCACATATCATTAGTGCTCTACTAGGCGTTCAGAAACCGTAGGAAATGACAGAATTATTACAACCGATTTTACTATGAGATTTTTTTTGTCAGTTAAATCTGTACTTTAATGTTATAACAGTACAGATTTTTGTAACGTTATGTGTTTAAATTTGGAACAGCTGTCAAAACTCAAGTGGGTCTCTATTCTAGTATCCATAGATTTTAAAACAGTTCCGATACGAAACGTCAACTCAGTATGTTTTTTTAATATTTACGCACGACATTTCATCTCGAGTGTCATGAGTATAGGGACTTCAGTCGTTTGCCTATGATTAAAAAAACCCATTCGTCTTGACGGAGTATCAAATTGCCGATATTGATGTTCTAATTTTTTTGTCGGTTTTTTGCTGTTACGAAAGTAGAATTGTGAACTCATCTTAGAATACTTATGATATGTATGTAGATAGAGTAGTGTATGCAACTATACAAAATTAGGCCTTATAACACTCGGGTGATAATATTATGAATCAGTTGCATAAACTACTAATTGGATGGTAGTTATGTGGTTTTTAGGTTGGTTTATGACACAATTTTTAAGGAGGTTTTAGTTTTATATATATGACACCCGTTAGGGCGATAATGATTTAAAGTAATAAAGTAATTCCTAATTCATTTTTATTCAGAAAAATACGAACGTTTGGCATTATAAAAAGATACGCCTATGCACGAATTAAAAATCACCGTGTATATATTGTTTGATTCCGAATAAAATAATAAAATAGCCACGGAGTGGGTGCCACACGATGGGCGGCGCCGACGTGGCAGGCCGAGACGGAGATGGCGGGACGACCTGGACACATTTTGTAGCGATTGACCAGAGATTTCTCAAATCCGGGACGATTGGAAGTCGAGAGGGGAGGCCTCTGCAGCAGTGGGACACTCTATAGGCTTCGGAAAAAAAACAATGTCATCATTAAATAAGAGAAAACATCTTATACTTACTATATTAAATAAACACGCCTTAAAAATAAAGGATACTTACTACAAACCCAATTGTAATATCTCGCTTAGCTATATCAAAAACAATCTACCACATATATATAAAAAACGTTTTCTTAAATACGTGTACCTATAATAAGTTTATATTGTTTAATTTCTTAATGATTTTTTTTAATGCAGGTGACAATGGAACTATAGGGTTACCTGGCCCGGCTGGCATGCCAGCTACATTAAAATCTTTGTTAACAGAGGAGTTAAATCCTGAAGAAAGTAAGTATTTCATAAAACGTATTTTAGTTACTTCTCAATAGAAGATCTTTTTCAGATTACTGTAGTAATCTCCATCTCCAATCAGTACATTTAATATTACAAAAATAGAAATGTAAACGTTGTTCCGACATACGTTATATCAATACAATATGCAATTCCAAACTATAAAATTTAAAGTATTGTTTGGCATTCTCTACTAAATCCAGCCATAGTAAAGTCACGTCACATAATTATTATATATTAAATGTTAAGTAAGTATACATACGACTTCTAATTATCTGAACAAAAATGCTTTATTTAGTGAGTTGGTAATTTTGTATGGAGTAGAATAATTTAAGTTAATTTTATGACTAGCATGAATACAATTTCTGGGTTTGGGACGTTATAAATAATAAATAATAATAATTACATTTCATTTATAACTCAGAGAAAATGTACAACAAAAAAACGGCTTTTGTATTAAATAACATTGTCGTCTAGTACCCATGACGCAAGCCATATTGGTTTACCATGGGGCTATTCCAATTTGTCTCGCACTGTCTCCAAAATATTTTCTTACATTTGCATTTTCAGATTTTAAGAACACGTAATTAGACTGATTGAACCATCAATTACTAAGCGAAGAGTATTCTGAAAACCAACATACCTACTAAATTAACGTCAAAAAGACGTAAATCTATTTCTATAAATAACTACGTAGCTTCTCTTTATCAATCAAACCAGATCACGTACAAGTAATAACGTTAGCCGATTGATTTCCTTTCATTTTTTTCTTTTATTTGCCCTCAAAGATTCCGTCCTCATCCTGACCCTTCGAATTGGCATTACTTAATGAACGTCCAAAGCTTTGCCGTAGCTCCGTCCTTTACAGTTTACATATAATAAGAAAGAGGCACACTGAATATTGATCCTGTGACTCGATGTAGAAGTAGTTGAATATTATTTCGGTCGGAAGCAACTCAACGAGGCCCTTTTTTATCTCAATCTTATTATTTTCTTTTATAGAATATATAAGTTTTGAAGTGTTGCCATCAGTCAACAAAAACGACAGCACACGTTCAATTACTAAAAAGTGTGTATTTTCAGAGGCCGAAATCGATGAGATATTAAAAGGTCCGAAAGGGGAGAAAGGAGATATTGGGGCTAAGGTAATAAATAGTTAAAATTATTTATGCAAAACCTACAAGTATTGTGTCCGCTGTACCGTTTTAAAGTTTGTACAACACAACTTATTTTTCTATTTTAGGGTGACATTGGAGATGCTGGAGTAAAAGGGCCACCAGGAAATGACGGTAAAGACGGACGAGATGGACGTCACGGGGAACAAGGACCACAAGGACTAAAGGGAGAGATTGGAGCAGAAGGGGCAAGAGGCCACAGAGGGGAAAAAGGAGAACCAGGGCCACCGGGGAATTTGCCTGCAAGCGCCATCACAATAACAAAGGTATGATGGGAGATAAGTTTTTGGAAACTTTCATTCAGAATAATAGCCAGACATGTTTCAGTATTCATCTTTACCCGTTAACCGTAGCTATACATATTTACACTTCATAAGTTTCCTCGAGTAAGTTCGTTTGCATTTATAAAAATGCCATTTAGCGCCGCCCTTATATATAGTAATTATAATGTTTTTTTTTTCATGTTTGTTCTAGGGCCCCAAAGGAGATCATGGTCATTCAGGAAAGCCAGGTCCAAAAGGTGATCCTGGGCCGATAGGCGTACAAGGCCCCCCAGGTCATGATGGCTCGAAGGGAGATAAGGGAGACACTGGACTGCAAGGACCTATAGTAAATTGCCGATGAACTTGCAACTTATATGAAATAGTCAAGAGTGAAAATGTGACGCATTGAATTAAAGACTAATGGCCGTATTCAGAAACAGTCCAAACCTATTTTAGCTAAAGCGGCGCTAAAATTCGTTTGTTTGTCATATCTGTCACTTTGGCATCTCTATTCGTAAGAAAGGGACAAAGCACATTTTATTTTTCGGAGGCATTTTAAGCTTTACGAACAGGGGGGTAAATATTGTCGTATATAAACATATGATTAATTAACTTTTAGGGGCATAAAGGCATGGAAGGTAAAAAAGGTTCTACTGGAGAAAAAGGAGAGAAAGGCGAAAGAGCTACGCCAATTGATGTAGCATTGGTAAGCTATCCTTATTTGTTTGTTTCATACTGTGACGTGGCCAACAAGCATACGGCCTACGTGATGGTAAGAACAACGTGTCAGTAAATCCAATTGCGTGAAACTTGGCTTACTTCTGTAAGTTGGGCACCACCGCAATGATCTGATGATGGAGACAGAAGGTGGGCATAACAACTCTTAAACTATCCAAGATTAATCCTTCCTGTATGAACTCATTGAAATTGGCCTGGGCATCCACAAAACTGCTGAGGTTTAAGTTGTTCTACTTAAACTACTTTAACTTCAAGAAATTGTAGTTTGTTACCCAGTTCAGTTCAAAGTCGATCCTTTGTGCAATAATTTTCAACCACCTTATTTGTATTGATAGTCCTCCTGCTCATTTATTAACTTGTACGTCAAAAAATTGCACAACATTTTCATTATTATAATATTGAACTATACAAATGCAATTAAATAAAAATAATTAAACAATATACATTACGAAATAAAACTTATAAAAAATATATACTTAAATAATATTCAATTTATTTAATTCGTATAACGCTTATAATAAAAGTTAATAATGTAAACACTGACTAGAAAAAAAATACATATGGCTACCTAATATGTTTGTATGCGGAGTAGATATGACAGGACACTTGATGATATTTTTTCTAAAAACTTTGTCCAGTTTTTCTACTTGACATACATATTGGTTTTGTATGTTAGTCTGTAAGGTATATATAGACCTTGTTGCCTGATGCAAAGAAGTAACAAAAATGTCGTGACGGGAGTTAGATATTCCGTTCTCATCTCTCCATCTCCGAGTATTTTTTTTATCACGAATACTTTATTATATATTTTCAGCTCAAAGGGGAAAAAGGTGAAAGAGGCCTCCTAGGACCCATGGGTCCCATCGGTAAACCTGGTCCCCCTGGCCCGGTCAGCAACCACACTCCCGTCCCTGGGCCTCCGGGGCCACCCGGCCCGCCGGGGCCTCCAGGATTGTCCATCACTGGGCCAAAAGGCGACCCCGCAGCAATCAATTCAATTTATTATGACAATCTTGGTAAGCTTTGATTTTCCATACTTTTGGAACCAATTAATTTAAATAGTTTGATATGTAATAGGGGTGTAGACTACTATTCAGCGCGGTCGTGCGTTGAACGGGTTCTGGCTTCGATAACTTTGGGTCCGCCACCACGCGGCATAGACGACCCAAACCACAGGCACGGCGACACGCCTTCGCTAGCCACGGCGTACCGAGGCAGTTGGAGAGTGAGGGAGAAAGTGAGACCTCTTCTATTCGGTCGCACTTTCTCTAGGAGTGGAATCCGCAGGACGGAAAGAGAAAACAATAATTTCTGGTTCTCAGGGCTTGATGGTGAGGGAGATGGCTAGATGTTTTCGGCTCGAGTTGCAGGTGATGAATGGAATTAATATCGGGAGCCATTTTTTATATATATAGCCAATTCGCTTACCATGAAGTGATCAACTTTTATTTTCCAAAATAGGTAATGCATTACATCATTTTCATTATCGATTTAGTGCTTACGTCTTAACACTAATTATATCTAATTATCTCAAATTGCTGTGTTGCATTTTTATAATACAGAATTACGTGAGGAATGATAAGATATAAGTTATATGTATATAATTCAATTCTATTTCGAGAAATTACTATGTGAATGTCTAATTTAGGAGAAAGTATGAACAATTAAGATCTTAATATTGATACTGAGACTAACAGCGGGCTTACAGACTAGGTTTAACTATGTTAATAGTTATGTATAGTGATGCAGAATTACAATTTAATAAAATCTTTTAGCTACAGTTAATTGTTAGTTATTTATTTACGTGTGAACCTGATTACATAAGTAAGTTTTACGAATACTAGTACAAATATGAGTATGAACGAACGGTTTTCGATATGACGAAATGTCTTTCAGACATTTCAACTTAACTAGGGGTAGGCGCAGTGCCTTTGAAACAGAATTACTAAAGAGATTGACGTGAAGCTACTACAAAAACAAGGTTAAATAAATCTACGTTAAAAACAATGTGGGTCAATCTGTGTGAAAAAAACTAAATTGCGGTCTGGTTAGGTTTGTGCCGACTTACACAGCAGGCTATGCAAGCCTAAGCACGACCTGATAAGGGTGGTCAACCCAGAGTCACTATTCAGGTATTATATTTGGGTAGGCTATTCAAATATGCGTTCCTCGGGAACGCATATGACCTAAGGCGCACAATGTATTGTTTATAAGGGGATACAGGGTATCTTATTTGTGGCCTGATAATATTCTAAGTCAAATCCGGTGTTATGAATGGCTAGTAAACTATACCTATTCGTTATCTAAAGATGTTGTTATCGGATAGACGATTCGTATGACATAAGTAGACATACGTAGCAGAGAGAGCTATTTCCAGATGGTAACTAGGTATGGGAAAGAAATAGTCAGGATTGACGGGTGTTCCAAACAACTACAAATAAAATTACCAATAATGATGCATTTTCTGGAAAACTTATATAGTCAAATGGAGAAAAAGAAAAGCAGGGGATTAAAATAATCACAAAGTTATAGGTGTCCAAAGTTTTAAGAGGAGGTATTTTCTCTCCCTTTTCCGCAAAACGCACCTTCCTATGAATTGATTGTCATTTACTATGACGCTCGGGGCCCCTGGCTTGCAGTGGGCGGGGCGGAGCTAGTTAGAAACTTATCGCTCGCGAGGCCCGGGGCCGCCGGTAAGGTAAGTCAGTCGAGTAAGTCACTAAGTCAGTCGAGGACCTGCACCGCGCGAGCGAGCACACGTGCGCCGTGCTGTGATCCGCCGCCGCCGCGCGACTTGGACTGCGCATATCTATTTTTGTCTTATTTATTACGAGGTTTTTAAAAGCACGATGAAAACTAAAAAAACGTACAATTAAAATACAACAATTTTTATTAAAAAATTCTGTCTGTTGTCTATGCTATTCTTTCCTTACCTATATACAACATACAACACTTTACCAAATAATGTCTATCTTTTCTAATTCCAATACAGAAAAACGAATCCTCATAGGAAAATCATGGCATTTCCGGTGAAAACGCAAACTTTTTGAGCTAGATATACTCTTCAAAAAATACTATAAAAGTACCTACGAATCCCTAAACAGAGTATCTTAATAAAACCGCATGATTTTTGAACTTACTTGTGAAATAACTTACGAATTAAAATTTCAATAGTTAAATGCCCTTTTTTACTAGGTATACTGGGTCAGCCAAATAAAAGCGGTTGCTCAATTTTGAGTTAAGTAGATAAGTCCGTGTCTACGCATATACTCGTACTAACCTACTTAGATTAAGACTTATACTAACATTATATGTATATTCCAATAATCCGAAATAATAATTTATTTCATTTTATTTGTTTAAATGCTATTAGTTAATAGAGAATAGAGAAGTGGGAAATCAATTTTATGTGTGGTGTTATTCATATTGACACTGACATACATGTGAAGTACAGAGCATGTACTAAATTAATATCGGTTTACTTTACTCAGCGACATCTGGTGAGCTAGAACATTTTTTACCTTCATTGATGTATTCTTGGCGTGACAGCCCTAGCGGTACCCGTGCCGTGTTAATACAAGTTATACGATAGACAGAGATACACAGAGTAGGCACGTTTTTTATGCCTAAACGCCGTTTTTGCTAGGAAGTGCAATACTCGTACTAATTATTTATTCTGTGCTCGGGGATCGTGACATCACGGTATTCAGTATTTAATATTTATTGCGTTAAAGGACACGTCCATGCATTAATACATAATAAACAGCTATAATAGAATTAATAATTCGACAGTAAAACCCCCGAAAATAGCCCCCCGGGGGCTATTATTCTATTATGTGTCTAAGCTTCGTAATTTTTTGAGATATCTTAATGAGATTTTTGTCATTAAGATTTTTTTTGCCTGCTTTTTTGGAGTTAATAAATTTTGAGTCTACACCCGTATTGTAAGAGTTAAGTGACCTTTCGATACATATTTTTTATTTAATCCTGCAGAAAAGGGTTATAAAATTGAGACTTTAGTCACGAGGTGGTTATTTATTTAAAATCCCAAAGTGCACATCAATTATTAAATGTCGTTTTCTTTTGTTCTATTCTACTTCACACGGGATCGAACTCCAGAGTTGTGTGATGCTGATGAAATGATTTTATTTATTTGCAGTTGGAGACGATGATTTCTACACAACATCCACAATCGTTTACAGAAGCATTACAGCATTAGTTAAAGTAAGTATCTATATCAGGGGCATAAAAATGGAGTATGTTTTTTGTGTTTTTACAATTACTTCGAATTTTTCCTATTCCGTTTTTTGTCTTACTTATTATGAACTTTATTTCACTTGTTTTATTTTCTCTTCCATATTCTTTGACAATAAGTATTTAATAATTATGTTTGTGACAGGGAACCTCAAATACGCCTCTGGGGACACTGGCCTTCGTGTTACAAGAAGAAATTCTACTTATACGGGTCGAAAAAGGATGGCAATATGTCCGGGTACATTTTTCCATTTCCTTAACGAGAATGTTCCGTTTGTTAATTTAATGTTGCGCCATGAGAATCCCAAATGAACGCTCAAGGCATTTTGCTAACATTTTTTATTAAAAAGGAGCATCATCATTTTAGCAACATTATTATTTAAAATGTATTATTAAGATTTCTTGCCAAGAAACTAATAATAATAACCGACACTGAAGTTAACGTTACAACGGGCCTTACTGTGTTTATAAACAATGCTTTGCATGCTTTGCACAAATGGGGTCTCTTGTGTTGTGTTTTTTTTCCTTGTTGATTGTTTTTCTTGTTTTATTGTTGACAAGAATACAATTACATACGAATTTTCTACTAATCCATTTGATTATTGATAACATGATATATCCACTCCCTTGCGTCTGGCAATCGGTGCTGTTAACTACACACACCCCCAAATCAATTGTGGCAAGTTTAGTTATACAGTGTGTGACTTCCATAAGAACATAATATATACAGGATGTATCGAAAATGGGATGTGAACCAAGCTAAATATTCGGTAGCGCATTGCGATTCCAAATATGCATTTTTTTTGTTTATATTTGAGTCATGCACAGGTTTAGGTTCGCGTCTTTCCTGTGGACATTATCAAAGTTAAGGGCTACGAAGCCTTACTTTTGTTTGGACTCTTAATCCGCGTAAACGGCGTCTCCTCTTCTACATATATTACTATTCGATAAAATCATTATTTATGTACACGTGAGCTCTAATTATTGACCACAGGAGAGGCAAATTTTGTTTTTGTTTTGTGTATGACCCATTTTGGTTTTTGTGTACATTCACAATCTTTGTTTTTGTTAAAATTGCTTGTGGTATTACAACATTCCCCCGCGAGAGTGAAGGGTGGAAGGGTTTATTTAATTTTCAACCGCTGCGCGCACAGCTGTCTTGTGAAAACAAAAGTTTTGTGTATGTTTTTTTGACACGCAGGCGACCGCTTTTACGTTTTTGATGTCATACACAAGCAATGTCAGCAAAACAAAGACTGTCATGTAAACAAAAACAAAAACATTTAATTGTAAACAAAAACAAATCATAAAAAAAACAAATGCATTTTTGGAATCGCAATGTATACGCTACCCAACATGCCCTTGATCGGTTCACACCCCATTCTTGGTACACCCTGTATTTTAAGGTCTGAAAGTAAAAGCCCTAGTGAACGTAAATTAGTATTAGTAGTATCACTAGTTTAAAAAAAGCAGTTGTTGTTTTCTTACAAACTAATTCGGCACGATTACTTGTCTTATAAACCTCACCTAATAATTAAATCCTAAGGAATTACTACATAGTATAAAACAAAGTCGCTTCCCGCTGTCTTGTGCTTAGATCTTTAAAACTGCGCTACGGATTTTGATGCGGTTTTTTAATAGATAGAGTGATTAAAGAGGAAGGTTTATGCGTATAATATAGTACCCTTGCGAAGCCGAGGCGGGTCGCTAGTAAACTATAAAAAAACAAGAGCACCTAAAGCAGGTCGGACTGCGGCAATGACCCCATTACGCAAAAATACCTGACCATACCTCTCTGAATCGCTATTGAAATTCGTTGCCAGAGGTAAGCGCCAGCTTTGTGGTCTCCAGCTATTTCGACCAGCCCCAAGGACAAGGTCGTCGAATGATTTTATTTTGTTTTCTTTTTAAAGCAACTGTACTTAATCTGAAATAAAGTCAGCGGGTATAATTTATAACTCATTATTTCAATCGAATCTTTAATTGAATATTTCGTCCCAGATGGGCTCCCTGTGGAGTCCATCGTCGTCTCGTCCATCATGGCCAGTTCCTACACCCACAACGCAAAGACCAAGAGCAAGCATCATCGAGGGCTTAGATTTACTCCCGACGCCAAGATCAAACCATGTAAGTCTTGCTTAAGTTTAATATCAGTGCATTATTGTCCTTCAGAATACGCTATATCAATACAGAAAACTTAAATATCACATAACACTTCAAGATGGCGGCCTGCGGCTCATTTTCTTGGCGCCAAATTGCCGCGAAACCATCGAATACACCCTTCAGTCAGAATTCCTTATTTGTAAAGATGATTAACTTATCAGCTGGCACCCTCACTAAAAAGATAATTGAAGTTCATTATGTAGCTTGACTTCAATCGCTCGATCATCAGGGTGAAGTTAGTCTAGTTCTATTTTAGATATGGACGTTTATTAGAACATTATCTCTGATAATTTTTAGTTTTAGTTTGGTATTTCCCTTCTCCTCAACTACAGTGTGTATGTTCTTCCGCCACTCGCCCTGGTGGAATAAACTTTGTTTAAACCAAAATACTTAGTAAACGAGTGGATACTAAGCTAAAGTTTAAATACCGCCGATGTTTAAAAGACCACGTACCGGAAGGCGCAGCGTGGGTAGACCCCCACAAGGTGGACTCCATTGTGGCACTCTGTGGGGGAGGCCTTTGTCCAGCAGTGGACGTCTCTCGTCTGATGTGATGATGATGATGGTATGTTTAACATTTTTATTTCAGATTCGATTGATAGCCTTAAACAACCCATATACAGGTAAAATGCTAAGTGAGACCAATTCTACTTATGGCTTCTATGCCATAAAAAATGATTGCAAGAGGCAGGCGACCAAGTACAATATAAGCGGTCAGTTTGAGCCCTTCCTAAGTTACCAGTAAGCATTTTATGATACATTTGATTTATTGATAAAAAACGCGCTGTAATTAAATATGTTTAAGTTATATGCAATACAAATGAGCGTCTCCACTTGCTCCTACTCGGTTTTCCTACGGGTAGCAGCACGAGGTCTAATATTTCCTTATGCTCCTACCGGTAGGACCATATTTTCCTCGTAGCCACACTGTTTGGTTCTGGCGCTTCGCCGGCCGCTGCCGCGGCACACTCGCTGTTTTTACAAGCTTTTATTTAACTTCCAATTTAAAAAAATGCTATGTAATAACTATGCTTGTTTGGATGGAACCTTCTAACTCAATTTTGAAGCTATTTTCAACCGATTGAGCTGAAATTCTGGAAAAAATGGAGACATATGCCCAAGGGAATTCAGGACTTAACACACGTAACCCCGTTGAGTTTGGGCTCGTATTTATAGCTAATAACACAGTATACAGAAAAGTATAGTATACAGAATAGTATACAGAAAACAATATAGTATACAGAAAAGTATAATTGGCAATAAAAGCTTGTACCAATAATGATCATGTTGACAGAAACTTATGGTGCTGTAGCAAATTGTTTTCAGTGAAACTTTACATTTCATCTGTGATCGTTTGTTCATCGCTCCTTAGTTCCTAATTCCTGTGTAATTTTTACTTATGTCTCTACAGAGGTGGTGAAATAAAAAACCTGATACGCAAAGAATACCATGGCTTACCCGTGCGTAATTTGTTTGGACATCTGCTCTTCAACTCGTGGACTGACATGTTTCATGACCTGGGCTACATTCCTTCAACAGCTAATATTTTCGGATTCAACGGAAAGAGCATATTCATTGATCCGACATGGTGAGTGCAAAATGAATCGGTTATTTCATTAATAACTATACTAATACAATTAATATATTCAAATTCAAATCAAGATTGACTATGCTGCTTCTGGACAAATGTTATTACTCTACGAATGAATACCTCTCTGACACCTCTATGTGAAAATTAGGCTTTTGACATTATAATTTCCTTTAGCATTTATTTATTTATTTATTAATTTTCTGACATTTATAAGTAGCATTAAGTTTTGGACATAAAATCTATTGATAATGACATTATAGCTAACATTAAAATTCTGTTTGTATTCTATAATAATCTATAACATAACATTACATAATTATTGTTCTTTTTTAATGATATTTAATTATTATTTCTATTTTATTTTATAAGTTATTGCTGTGCCCTATCAGGGTCATGTTTAGCACTTAATAGTAACTTAAGACCTATTGTAAAACTACATGGAAAAGCAATAAATGAATTATGAATTATGAATTAACTAAATACAATTCTTGAGTTTTGTGCGGGCACGACCGAACGGAACAGGCCTGGATTAAGTCGTTCACCACGGAAGAGTTTGTTTTTTTCATAGAAATCAATAAGCGCGAAGTCGTGTTTAATATTTCACAATCTTGCCTTATTTCAGGCCAGAACACAAAGTATGGCACGGAGCTAATTCACTAGAAGTTGGGCAGAAAGCCAACTGCCTAGACTGGATGAGCGATAGTCCTAAAAATTATGGAACGGCATCCAGACTCGACAGCAATAAGCTGCTGCAGCAAGAACTGTGAGTTGGACAAACAATGCATTTATAATTTGAATTTACACAGATCCCATTTTAAATTAAATACTTTAATGCGGATATGGGTACAGTTCTCGAACCATCTTCTTATTTTATGTATTTTATGTCTTTGTTTTATTCTAGGCATCCGTGCAACAGCAGATTTGTCGTGTTATGTGTAGAAGTAACGCCTAGAAGCACGAGGAGACAGAGGCATATACCGTACGTATTTAATTTTATAGTTTTTGAACGCTGTTTTCTTTTAACTATAAACTGCTTCTAATTTTTCATTATCATATGAAACCAACCCATACCACCACAGTTGCCACCATCATTTTAGGGGTCCGCGAAATTGGCAACTGTTTGCCACAAGTAAGCTGGGAGTGTTTGAATGGTACCATATTTATTTTTAATTTAACAGTTAAGGGGTTATAAAACATAATCACTACGTGCGTTGTGATTTGTGTATCGTTCAGTCATTACGTTAGCTTGGGACAATTTTAATTTTTAATTATGAATTATTGTTTTGTTACAGAGGACGAAGACGAAGAAAATTAGGGCACCCGTAATTACTTATTTAATTCCTAACTTTTTAATATTAAGTTGTACTACATAGGATGTTGTGTATATATTATACACTATTATAGTCAAGTACAAATTCAATTTGATTAATTTGTTCCACTCATGAATCCAGTTATCCGTGGAGGTTTTATTACCTAAATAAAAACCTATTTTAGTTAGTAACAAATGTAAGTAATATCTTTTTCTACATTGCATAGAGCATAAAGCATTTATATGTACAATGTTACACATTTTTCTTTCTCTTGGGGTTCACATCATACTACTTTTAGAGATTATTCTTATGTATTAAGTATAACGTTTTTCATGTTAGATAGTAATTGAATATTTAGGTGCAGTAAACGCAGAACATTTGAATTGCCCGTATGTTCAAATGGTATTTGTATAAAAATGTGAATGCACTATGTCGTTTTTTATGTACAAGTTATTAATATTAACAGAACATATGGCTTTTTTGTGCCACTATCATCAAGATACACGAATAAAATGATGATGAATGAGGCGAGGACATTGCACATGAAGAAAATCAATCCGCGATAAAATAGAAAAAAAAAGTGACAAATAGAGATATTTTTATGTATAAAATGAACAATACTAATCCTATTTCCGTGGTATTTGTATAAATTATCTACTAGTAATTAATTGTAATGAACACTTTTCTTCAAACTATTTGTTTTCGTTTTATGTGGCTTAGTTAAAATAATACTCGTAGTTAAATAAGAAATTATATTATTTAGAGTAAGTGTACATGTTCCTTCGGATACTTTAGCTATTCATGTGTACATAGACCCCCACTTATTGTAAATATTTTCATCATTCATCTAAGTAACTATTGTAAGTATACTTTTGTATTATTTTGTACTTTTTTTAGTTTTATACTCAATTTACACCGAATAAACACTTGATGGATTAGTTAACTAACTGACTAGTTGTTAATGCAATGCTAAGTTCTGTTTTAAAGTACCCAATAAGTGAATAACTATAATAATAGGTACCTATTTAGTTATTTTATTGATTTTAATTCGTTGCGCGTGTTTGTAGGTACTTTCAGTGCCTTAATTTTCTGATCGTCAGTCAACGGAAAGTTGGCCTTGATCACGAGAAGAATAGAAAATAGAAAGGAATGTAAGTTTTTTTTTTTTTTTTTTTGTTTGTTTAGTTATGTATATGTGTCACGAATAAACTATTTCTAAACTTCCTAAACTATCTAAACTAAGTGGAATGTTGTTAGCCCCCTTATACCAGTGTCAATTGCTCAATATTTTCAATGAATGAAACGATATTGAGGCAAAGCTCTTAGGATAAGATTGCTATCAACTGTGGCAAATCTGCCTAGCCGTTGTTACTCACAAGCATTCGACCTCATCATCATCCTCTTAACGTTATTCCCAGCTGTGCCTTAAAGGAGCCCGGGGTGCGCTTTGACACGCATTAAGGTACGCCCACACCAATGCTTAAAAAACGGTGACGGTACGGTAGCGCAGTGACGCATCGTATGCGTACCGTTTTTGACGCATAGCCGTGTAGAGTGCTTGCGTCAAATACGGTACGCTTACGCTGCTTCACTGCATTTCCGTACCGTCACCGTTTTTAAGCAGCGGTGTGTGGAGCATGCGTCAAAAACGGTACGCATACGACGCGTCACTGCGATTCCGTACCGTCACCGTTTTTTAAGCAGCGGTGTGTGGAGCATGCGTCAAAAACGGTACGCATACGATGCGTCACTGCGATTCCGTACAGTCACCGTTTTTTAAGCATTGGTGTGGTCGCACCTTTAGCCATCAACTAACAGTAATAAAAAAAATATATGATAGTTTGTTGTGACTCACATTTGGGATGAATTTGCTAATTTATAGCATTGAGGGTGTCCTCACAACTGAGTCTGAAATTAATTGTATTTTTTCAAGCAAATTAAATAGGCCGGCACACGCAAGTTGAACTCACTAAATTGAATCACGCCTGAACATTGTTGATCAACGTATACGTATGACGTTTAGTGTCGCGTTATTGAATTTGGCGAGTTCAACTTTCGTTTGCCAGCCTCGTCGTTACAAAAACGGGAAAGGTGAATTCGAAATGTTTATTAGCGTTTCCTTATAGTGGAAGCCCCACAAGCCCAATTTCATAAGAAAACTGCAAATCAATGTACAATTTAGCCATTTGGCACACGCATACTAGAGGTCAAAACAATTTTCTAAACCCGCAGTTCCTAAAAAAAATTCCCTTAGGGGGGGAGTACCAAAACATTTTTCTTTTTGTATAAAAAAAAAAAGGTTTTTTTCAGAAACCTATCTTATAAAAGGGCTTTTTGAGGCGATTCTAAAAATATACCACATCATTACATTTTAGCCATATTTTTTTAAATTAAACAAAAATAATTTTCGTAACATACCAAGTTTGGGCTCCTCCAGACACGATATGGCTGTTTTTTTTCAAATTCAATATACCACAAATGATACGCGATATCTTCATATCTAACCTTAAAAAAACAATTTTGAAAATAATTGTTTAAAGTATTTTTTTAATTTTTCAATATTACCAAGTGACACAGTTCTACTTCAATACCTATTTTACGTGACTTATGGAACTGTACTGCAGATACGGTACATATTAATCATAAAATGATACGTAGTATCCATATATCCAACGGGAAATACCTTATCAATATAAATATTAAATACCCTTTCATATGATACTACACACGATAGGTTTCTGAAAAAAAAATTTTTTTTTCATACAATATAAAGATGAGAGAATTTTTTTTAGGAACTGCGGATCAAAAAAATTGTTTTGCCCTCTAGTATGCGTGTGCCAAACGGCTAAACTGTACATTGATTTGCGGTTTTTTAAAGCGTAGGGCTACCACTATTAGTCCTCCAGTAGGTGGCGTTGACTCTATAGGCGACAAGGCTCACTTGTCAGCAGCTCTTTTTTCACGCTAGAACGCATTTCATATTTTCTTTTCGAACGCACGTAAGTATAATCATGTACTCAACTGTCATTTTACCATACAAAGAGAGACATTAGATCATCGTGTTAAAATGTTTAAAGGTCTTCAAAGAAATTCCTTGTGCCATAAAACTTTCATTAGCTTAAGATATGAAAAACACACAAATAAAAACAAGTTGACAACAGTCTTTTTTATTCTTAGCCATGTTTTTAACCAAGCCGGTATTTCTGTTCATCAAATATTAGATTCCTTTCATTTCATGTAACAATTGATTGAATGCCTACCTTTTAATCCCAGTTCCATTTTTCTTACCTATATATCCTACGACCATGTTATTCTTTATCGCCCATTACTGATTAAACCTTTTAACACCACAAAGTAATTTCCACTCTTTTCATTGCGATACAGTGGTATATTAAATTTCCCCACAGAATAAGTCTAACGCCCGCTTTGTTGCTACGACGCCACAAAAAGCGTTTTTTCTGAATTGAAAATGACAATGGAAAGTTTAACTTAATGGAACCGTGTAAACAGGCCTTGTAGAGCCGATGCATAAATGTTGGAAAATTAATTATCATGGTAGGCTCCGAAAGTTAAGAAAACTAAGGTACATGCAGTTGAAAACTCCTAGTTTCATTTAAAGTTGAAGGTTAGGTTAACTACAGTGAGGTCTAAGTTAGTAATCTATATAATAATGACCATATCTACCTTTTTATGTACAGTTTATAATTCGTGTATAGAATACGTACATGTTTTTACCAATGTTAAAATGTCCATTATTGACATCAACTGGATATGACACGGTTAAAATTAAAATATATTTTAAGATATTATATGTAGAAGTACTAACTCCTGTGAAATTCAGCCGACAATCTCCGTAGATTGCAGTTTTTATATTTCACAAAATTACTTATATATACCCTGTAGTGCATCAAAACTGGGCTGTGAACCGATCAAGGGCATGTTCGGTAGCGTATTGCGATTCCAAAAATGCATTTGGATTTTTTTTGTTTACTTTGAAATGTTTGTTTTTGTTTACATTGCAGTGTTTTTGTTGACATTGCTTGTGTATGAAAACAAAACCGTAAAAGCTGTCACCTGCGTTTCAATAATACCTACACAATACACTTGTTTTCATAACACAGCTGTGCGCGCAGCGGTTGAAAATGAAATAAACCCTCTCACCCTTCACTCACCCGGGGAAATACTGTCACAAACAAGCAATGTCAACAAAAACAAAGACTGTAATGTAAATATAAAGGAAAATATCAATTTAAACGAAAAAACAATAAAAAAAAACAAAATCGCATATTTGGAATCGCAATGCGCTACCGAATATGCCCCTGCACGGTTCACATCCCATTTTTAGGGTTCCGAAGTCAACAAGGAACCCTTATAGTTTCGCCATGTCCGTCCGTCCGTCTGCCCGTCTTCGGCTTAGCTCAGTAACCCGTACAACTAGAAAACTGCAATTCGGTGTGGGTATATAAATCAATCACACCGACAAAACAGTAGTTTTTTTAGGGTACCTACCCTACATGTAAATTGGTGATGTATTTTTTTTTTCTCGTTAAACCTATAGTGTGGGGTATCGTTTGATAGCTTGTTCAAAATTATAAATGGGTTTTCTAACACTTTTTTTCAACTCAGTTATGCGTTTGCGAGATAATGGGATTTAAAGCCCTAATTTTTGTTCGAGTCATGTCCCCCCCCCCCTGCCGGCTAAATGGCTACTACTGGGGACATGAAAAAATTCGTGGCAGTACTACATTTAATAAATTTAAAAGGAAAACTATCATAGTGAAGTAGACAGTAGTAGACATAACTAGTTAACTGGTAAGAAATGCACTTTATTTCGGGTGCATATACATTGTCATTGGACCCTATACATTGGTGTGTTATAATGTAACAAGTGCTTTCTCCCGGCTATGTGCCCCTTCAAAACACTGTCGCAGAAAATTGTCAAGAAAAAAATAAGAACTAATAAGGTCAGTAATGAAGCTAAAACCCTGGGAAAGCTTTGGATATGAAAGAAACAATTGCCAAATACTATTATACTCTTTATTTCACAGGAAGGCACCGTAACTGTAACGGAAGCTGTATATATCTTACACCAATTTGCATGTCATGGCGAGACCAGTCAACCTTTCAATCTATGAATCCTGACCTATTTCGATTGCTAAGGATAGAGCTGGGTCGTGTAACACTAGGGCCAAAGGACTGGAATCTCTACCATGAGTAAGTTACACCTTTATTACACTGTACTTCTTAAATACTAATATGGCAATGGATTGGCACCAGGGATAAAATTTCTAACTATAATTATTTACACAATTATATCTTTATTTTAGGTACGCCTGTTTCGAACTGGAGCGAACACACCTGAATTTACTGCTGTGGAAGGCGACCGGACAGCAGGCGGACCTTGAAACTGGGTAGCTTCCTCCGTCTCGCTAGAGGGACCCGATGCCGAAGCTGCTAGACAAGAAGCATTTCCAACAAACAAACACTTTCTTAATCCTTCTTCTTTCTCAATTTCCCGTTCACAATAGTGATAGTAACTTTCATAGTTCCTCCTATCGCGAAACTCCCTCCTCGCTGAATTCCTCTCGGTTCTTCTCCCTTTCAGGACACCGGTACGGAATCAGCTCCCAAAATGGTGACCACCAATGGGTCAGAAATAAGATTTCTTCAGAAACCTGATGCTGCTGTGTCAGCCGCGAATTCAAAAATGGCCCCATGAACATCTTGGGAAACCCACTTGCCCTCAGGCCTTATCTCTGGTATTGCAGTGGAATAAATTATCCAATCCTGAATACTGTCTTTTAATTTTTTATCTCACCTAATTGAAACCTGCTACTATTAATTTATATGAAAATTAAATTTGGGATTGCTAATTCTTTGTAATTTCCTTTAATTCAGAATTAGCCCCATTTTCAAACTTGGAATTTGTAAGTTCACTAATAATCCTATCTAGATCTTGATTGCTACCAAGTTGCATTAAAAACTCAATTTTATATTTAAAAATAGGATTTTTCCCTAAGCTGACAACACAGACCACAGGTTCATTACAACACAATTAAAGCTGTTTAAGACTTCTTTTTAGATGCTGTGTTGATGTTTAGAGGCAGTGCTACACGATGCCAATAAATTAAAATATTACGCCGTTACAATACATCCCCCCCCGATGAAAAGGTTCAACGCAGGTGAACCGCTCGCTTTTCTCAGCGACTTTCCGCACCTGCCACAACAACTTAAAAAAATAACAACCAATATTTAGAGAAATGGTAAGACCAATTACTTATCCTAAACTTCAAACAACCAAAAAAAAAAATATATATATGTGGCCCATAAGGCCGAGGTTGATCCCCTGGGGATCACTAACCTACCCCAAAACGTTACCACAGTCTCTTTTCTAAAGAGAAACCAACCCGTCGGGTTACTAAGAAAACAATTTAAAAGAAAAAACACAAAGGATCCAATCGAACCCACGAATAAGTGGGAAAGTTAACCTAAACTAACCTATTTGCCTTCATACCGGTAAACATTCCTTTAGCCTTTGCATCACAACCTAAAGTTGTGCTGCAGAAGCTAACTCAAACTGCCAGGGCCTATGTTCAGCAGTCTTCAACACAATCTCCGCTTGCCCGGGCAAAAGTCCATATCCGAGAAAATATCCCTGTCCCAGATTTAGGGCATAGGGTATAAAAGAATGAAAAAAAAACTCTTTGTCTCCAAGTCTCAGCCGAAAGAGAAATATGTTAGCTAAAAAAAAAAACAAGCACCATTTAGGCACTTGTCAGGCACCTGACCACACGTAGACAAAGCAAGTGCGCAAAAGAATTTGTACCACTTGGGTACTCATCAAAGGAGGCGAAGCAGGAGACTACACGTCACCGACATTACGTTACAGGATATAGTGCAAGCATTTATAAACTAGCCTATAAATGTGACACTAGTGTGCACACAGGCCTCCTCTCATGGATGAAAGGGGAGTAAGGTCATATTAAAGATTAATTAATCCGATCCTGGTATTGAGCACAGGTTGATCGCACCTAACATACTTCGCAGTCAAATTCCCATTTACATCATTCATTCGTCATCTAAACACACATGAGTAGTAAAACAGTAGCTCCTGTTCACCACGTACCTTCCAAAATTCGTGATTAAATATTCCAAAATATTTTTAACACTACTTGCGATTAATAACCGTAACTAAGATGTTCACATTTGGCAGTAATAATTAGTTAACTCTGGCGGCACGGCGACGGCTCGTATTGAACTCGGGGCCGTACGTCCAGAGATAACATTACTCTAGGCGTCCGTGGTTGTTGGCCCTGGCGGCACGGCGACGCACTCACAAACACGAGGCCGTACGTCCAGGGACAACTTCACACCTATAACCCTACACCAACTGCCTACTTAAAATCTTTAACATGCCACGAGCCAATCGGATGACCATCCATCCTTTCGAGCTCATAAACTAAAGGAGACAAAACCGCTTTAACCCTGCATTTTTCATACTTGGGCGCAAGTTTTGACATTCTAAACTTTGAAGCGTCGCTTTGTACATACGTACGCTTCCAAACAATGTCCCCAACCGAGAACTTCGCCGAACGGCGTCTTAAATTGTAATATTTTGCGTTAATTGCATGTGCTTTTAATAAACGTAACCTAACCTGCTCAAATATGTCTTTCAATATTCCAAATTGACCTGCGTACTCATCCCTAGGAACAGCTGTGGTGTACTTTTGATCGGTGTCCTTATAAAAGGACCCGTTGATGACTGGTTCTCTAGCGTGAACTAAAAAAAATGGAGAAAACCCTGTGGACTCGTTTACTGCACTGTTTATCGCAAACCTAATCTGGTGCAGTTTTTCATCCCATGTTCGGTGATTGTCCTCTACGTAGGACGCTACGGAAATCATCACTGTCTTATTGTACCGTTCAACTAAATTTACTTGGGCGGTATAACGCGGTCCGTAAAATAGGTTAGGTATATTGTATCGTTTTATCAACTGCTTAAACTCTGATCCCGTAAATTTGCACTCCGTTATCAGTGATTACGGTTTCAGGCACACCATGTGTTAAAATGACGTGTTCTTCAAAAGTCTTCGCCACCAAAGCGCTTGTGGCGCGGCGAAGCGGAAATAGCAGTGTGAATTTCGAAAAGCAACATGTTACCACAAACAAAAAGGTAAAACCTCTTCGAGAGCGCGGAAGTGGGCCCACCAGATCGATGCTAACTACCTGCCATGGGCGATGACATACCCTTGGCTGTCCCATCAGGCCTGCTGTCGGTTTTTGGGAGTGTTTATAGGCTGCACAGGTATCGCAAGCCTTTACATACTCGACCACATCCTTATACATTCCCGGCCAAAAGTATGTTAACGCCAGCCGGCGATGAGTTTTAAAAACACCAAAATGAGCTGCAGTTGCTTCGCAATGGTTTTCCTGCAAAACTCTTTTACGGTCACCCTTTCTTACCACTTCCTTCCAATCAAACTCTCTTAATAAGTTATACTTAGACTGGCTAAGTCTAAATAACTTTCCCTCCTTCATGCAAAAATTTGGAAAATTTGCGGGATGAGTTGTGCATCCACTTTTAATTCTGTCATACCATTCATCCGGCTCATCATTTACCACATTAGTTACGTTTACTGCGTCAACCGTCATAAGCCTAGACAGTGCATCAGGCACAACGTTAAGCGATCCCTTCCTGTGCTCAATATCAAAATCAAATTGAGACAGTCTGCAACCCCAACGAGCTAACCTACCTGACGGGTTTTCAAGTTTCATAAACCATTTTAATGACGCATGGTCCGTAATTAATGTAAATTTTCGTGACCCTAAATACGCTTGAAACTTCTCAACTGAAAATAATACGCTCAACGCCTCACGCTCCGTTGCGCTGTAGTTGCACTCGCTTTTATTTAAGGAGCGACTGACATACGCGATTGGATGCTCGCGTCCTTCGATAGTCTGAGAAAGCATTCCACCGATCCCATAAGAAGACGCATCACAGTGTACGGCGAACGGCTTACTAAAGTCCGGAACTGCCAAGATAGGGGCCGTCACTAGGGCGTTCTTTAAGGATTTAAACGCTTCCTCTGCTTCCTCAGACCACCTGAAGGCTGGTGCGTTTTTACCCTTCGACGTGAGTTTATTCAAGGGCGCGGCTATCGTTGAAAAATCACGAATAAACCTACGATACCACGAGCACGTGCCCAGAAAAATCTTTACCTCACGCGAAGTCGTTGGTGTTGGAAAGTTCAAAATGGCAGCCACCTTATCAGGATCAGTACGCAAGCCGTACTCGTCTACGACATATCCGAGGTATTTCAGCGACTGCCTGAAGAACGTAGATTTGGTAAAATTTATTGTTAAATTTGCCATTTTCAACTTCGCCAACACACGGTTCAATAAAAGCAAGTGGGTCTGGTAGTCTGACGAACAAATTACGATGTCGTCTATGTAACAAAAGACTAAACCGTTTTCTACGTCACTGGTTAAATTATGGTCAATCAGCGTGTCCATGAGACGCTGTTGACGAGCAGGCGCGCCACACAAACCAAAAGGCATGACTTTAAATTTGTATAAGCCTCGACCATTTACTACAAAACTAGTTTTGTCCTGCGAGCTCTCAGCTAACGGTATTTGCCAGAAAGAGGAGCTTAAATCGATCGACGACAGGTATTTCGCCTCCTTTAAGCTGTCCAGAATTTGCGGTATGTAAGGAATGGAGTACGAATCCCCCTTCGTCACCGAATTTAACCTCCTACAGTCTAGACAAAAACGCCAATCACCGTTAGACTTTTTCACTAATAAAACCGGGTTACTCCACGGACTCTCGCAGGGTGTGACTACATCTAAAGCTAACATACGGTCGAGTTCGGAACTTAAAACTGCGCGTTTCTTGGCTGACAAGGGGTATTGTTTCGTTTTGATAGGTAAAGCGTCGCCAGTATCAATCACATGTTCTATCAAGCTGGTTCGGCCTAGACCTTTCTCCTCGAACGAAATTTCCCTAAATTTAGCTACTGCGGCATCCGCGAGTTCCTTTTCGGCCGTTGACAAATGGTTGTATGATTGTATTGTGTGCACCTGTCTTGCATCTAACCCATTGCAATTAAAATAAGTTTCAGGTGAAGCCATATAATCAATATTTTTAAATAGTTCCGGTGCCAGATGAAAGGACTGCCAAAAATCCACTCCTAAAATAACGTTTGAGACAATGCTGGGTATCACAATAAACTTAATTACATGTGTTATGTTATTAAATGTAACGGAGACAAAGATATACCCTATTGTCTCAACCTCAACTCCGTTTGCCACATTACACTTCGGTGACGTGTGCATTTGGTTCAACTTAAATCCAAACTTAATGAAATCCAAATGAGATTGGTTACCTAGAATAGAAATTCCGGCTCCCGAATCTAACAAACCGTAAATCTCAAAATTATTTACGTTAACCCTTAAGTAAGGTCGAATATCCTCTTTATTTGGGGCAAAATAAACCGTTGCGATTGAGGAATAACTATTAAACTTATCAATCGAATTTAATATATCGCGTTTTATTTCATCGCTAAAATCGCTACGGTTCTCAATTAGTTTTTTTGAATTTTGCGTATTTGGTTTTTGAACGCTCTCCTGCTGCGCACACGATTTGCCGTTATCTGTCGCGTCACTTTGACAATTTGGACCATTATCTGGTTTTATGTGCTGCTTTGCACGTTTGCAAAAACGGAAATTATGTGCAGTGCCGCCGCATTTGTAGCAAACTGGTATGCTGCCCGAGGACCCTGACGTACCTGGAGCACTATAATGATTGCCTCGACCGGCCGATGAGAAATTTTTAGTTCTTCGCGAACTCGAAGTGTCGGGTTTCGGGTTAGGCGCATTATAGGCCGCATTCCCGTTCACTGCAACTGCATTTACCGAGGACGATTTCCCTTTGAAGGCGTATTCACTGCAAAGTGTACTAGAAGTAACCTTGGGCGGTTCTGCAAATAATTTAACCCTCTGCAATGCCCCTTCTAGCTTCCTGCAATTACTTTTAAGCTCTGCCACCGTGTTAATCTCCAGTAAGGCTAACTGTTGGGTAAATATTGGGCGAATGTTATGCAATAAAATCTCCAACTTTACCTCCTCTGATAAAGCCGTCCTCAACCTACCAAACAAACCAGACATGGTTGCAAAATATAAATGAATTGGCTCGTTATCACCTTGTGTTCTTGACTGAATTTCCAATTTTAGTCTATGGTCATAATCACAAGGCTCAAACTCATCCAAAAGCAAATGCTTTAAGTCATTCCAATTGTTCACAGATTCTTTAATACCACGATACCATATCAGAGCCTGATCGACAAACAAATGTGGAGCTGCTCTAAATAACTTTGAACTTGGAACGTTATTTGCTTCCCTCAGCTCCTCAACACGCTCTAAAAATAAGCGCGGGTCTGTACTACCATTGAATTTGACTCCCCATTTGGAAATACTTAAGTCTGATGAACACTGTAATTGCAAATCTCTAAAGTCGCTTGTCATTGCTTCAGGAGTAACGCCAGACACTGCTGATCCTGGATTAAAACTGTCTACCTTAACCAACAATGCCTCCAATCTGGACTGCGAAGCTGCCTTAATAGCCAAATGCTCAGCGCTCAATTCCGGTTTTATCCGGCCCAACCGATAGAACAAGTGGTGTGCTAAGGCCCTTGTTCGACTCGCGGTGTATCGATCTTTATGCCTAGTGTGCCTATCCACCAAGGAAGATAACTCTGAAAGCTTCTCCGAAATCACGTTAAGGTCGGTCTCTGCTGAGAAAGGAGTGTCCAGTATGACCTCGCTTGGAGCCTCAACAATAAGACCTCGCAACTGCTTCCTCAAACCTTCAACAGTTGTTGCTGGTGTTTCAGACCGAATTTGTACCTCATAAACAAGTTCATCTTTGAGCAAACTATGAAACTGAATTTGGCGTTCCATGTTTGTAATATTAATTGATGATAAAATTTGATCCCTTTGCCTTACAATGTAAGTAACCAAATGTCTGTGTAACCAACAATGTTGATTGTAATAAAGCTAAATAGTGCTAGATTGTTGTTATTCTAGTTCCTAAGTGTATAACTATATGATAATGTATCTCAAAATACACCGTAAGTTTTGTTGTACAACATAAGAAACCAACACTGAAAATGTATAAAGCTATCCTTAATGCAGAATGGATCTAAGTTTTAAATATAATTCTAAATCTACAATTGTTAATTTTGAAAAGTAAATATTGTTTTGTACACAAGATGGCTGACAAAGATTTGTCTCAAGTTTTGTTAATATTCTCAAAATAATCAGAAATATTTCAACCAAACGGCTGCTTAAACAAGGTTTTCCGCCTGAAACATGTCAAATGGACATTCGGAATGTCGTAACGTCGTAAAACGAAAAAAGCTTAAGTACATGTGTCAAAATGCTAGTGTCAGCAAATTATAATAACCTCCAAAATTTGTCAATGTGTTATCAAATATTACTAAATACCAATGAAATACTGCCTAAAACCAGCCACAAATGTGGTAAATAGTAGGGGTTTATAAATAAAGAACACAATTATGTACACAAGGTGAGTTCACAGGTGATTCCTATACGAAATTACACAAAACCTCTAGTGCCATAAAACTTTCCCTGGGTGAAAATATATCAAAAAAAAGAAAGATTTAACGTTGGGCGCCACTGTAACAAGTGCTTTCTCCCGGCTATGTGCCCCTTCAAAACACTGTCGCAGAAAATTGTCAAGAAAAAAATAAGAACTAATAAGGTCAGTAATGAAGCTAAAACCCTGGGAAAGCTTTGGATATGAAAGAAACAATTGCCAAATACTATTATACTCTTTATTTCACAGGAAGGCACCGTAACTGTAACGGAAGCTGTATATATCTTACACCAATTTGCATGTCATGGCGAGACCAGTCAACCTTTCAATCTATGAATCCTGACCTATTTCGATTGCTAAGGATAGAGCTGGGTCGTGTAACACTAGGTCCAAAGGACTGGAATCTCTACCATGAGTAAGTTACACCTTTATTACACTGTACTTCTTAAATACTAATATGGCAATGGATTGGCACCAGGGATAAAATTTCTAACTATAATTATTTACACAATTATATCTTTATTTTAGGTACGCCTGTTTCGAACTGGAGCGAACACACCTGAATTTACTGCTGTGGAAGGCGACCGGACAGCAGGCGGACCTTGAAACTGGGTAGCTTCCTCCGTCTCGCTAGAGGGACCCGATGCCGAAGCTGCTAGACAAGAAGCATTTCCAACAAACAAACACTTTCTTAATCCTTCTCCTTCTTTCTCAATTTCCCGTTCACAATAGTGAACTATATAACTTTCATAGTTCCTCCTATCGCGAAACTCCCTCCTCGCTGAATTCCTCTCGGTTCTTCTCCCTTTCAGGACACCGGTACGGAATCAGCTCCCAAAATGGTGACCACCAATGGGTCAGAAATAAGATTTCTTCAGAAACCTGATGCTGCTGTGTCAGCCGCGAATTCAAAAATGGCCCCATGAACATCTTGGGAAACCCACTTGCCCTCAGGCCTTATCTCTGGTATTGCAGTGGAATAAATTATCCAATCCTGAATACTGTCTTTTAATTTTTTATCTCACCTAATTGAAACCTGCTACTATTAATTTATATGAAAATTAAATTTGGGATTGCTAATTCTTTGTAATTTCCTTTAATTCAGAATTAGCCCCATTTTCAAACTTGGAATTTGTAAGTTCACTAATAATCCTATCTAGATCTTGATTGCTACCAAGTTGCATTAAAAACTCAATTTTATATTTAAAAATAGGATTTTTCCCTAAGCTGACAACACAGACCACAGGTTCATTACAACACAATTAAAGCTGTTTAAGACTTCTTTTTAGATGCTGTGTTGATGTTTAGAGGCAGTGCTACACGATGCCAATAAATTAAAATATTACGCCGTTACAATAAAAGTAATCATATTTACGATTATTTACGAGGGTAAGCAATAATAAAAACCCCAAAAGCCCCTTTTAAGTCCGCATTCTATGACAGACGGGCAACTACGGAACCCTACCCTGCGCGTGGCCCGACACGCACTTGGCCGCTTTTCGATACATCCTGTGGGTTCATAAAAATAGCAATCTTTTGTTAAGGTGCCGTAGGTTCAGTGAAATTAAGCGAACAGAGTTTTCGAAACAATATAATGCGTCTGTTTATAATAATATGGTTTAAAAAAAAATACGAATAGCCATCTTGAGAAGATCAGTGATTCGAAACATGATTAAGCAATTTTCGCTCGGTAGAAAAAAATCACGAATATTGGTCTAAAATGCACTTAAAAAACATTCGTAACAAATTATGCACTAAAGCTAAAAATATTAAAATGGCTTCTAAAAATCGGCAATATCATGTTTGAGAGAAATCAGTGATTACATTTTTATTTATTTGAACGGCCAGAAAATTAAAATAAAAAAACACGAACACTGGTCTAAAATACACTTAAAACATTCGTAACAAATTATGCACTAAAGCTAAAAATATTAAAATGGCTTCTAAAAATTTGCTTATTTGAACGGCCAGAAAATTGAAATTAAAAAACATGATATCCGCGCTTCCGAGCACGCACTTCCATCTCGCTCACGCTTATGCTCAATGAGAGGGAGAGAAGACCATGAACCTACGGCGCCTTAATTCCAGCAAGTAAAGCATGCAACCCAAAATAGCTAGCACGTACGTCGTAAAGGCATCTTAATGCATATTTTATGCACCGAAAATGCACTTCGACCCGTAACCAACATCTAAAATATCTCCGACTCTGGCCAACTGTTCCTTTTGTCATGCTTACTAGAAAATAGGTACATCATGTCAGTACGTTCACGTGTGTTACTACCTTCTGTATCCAGAGTAGCATAGCATTCATTCATAAGTTTCTAACCGTACCGCTCGTATCTACCAGCAGTGTAAAGCCGCATATCTCTAACATTAGCACTGGCGTTAATAAGTTGATTTGTAACCAAATTCAGTGAGTCATTCATAGAGTTGGAGTGTAAGGAACACTTTCAGAGCGTTCGTGCATGTCCTAGTTATCGGGTTTGCCCTCTGAGTGCTCATAGTACTTGCGCTGTGTAAAAATACTTGTTACTTGGTTTTATGAGACACTTAATTCAAGCCTTCCCATCATCATCTTCCTCCCATCCCAATCCCAAGATTTCGCATAGGCACGTTTTACGAAAGCGACTGCCATCTAACCTGCCAACCCAGAGGGAAAACTAGACCTTATTGGGATTCGACCGGTTTCCTCACGATGTTTTCCTTCACCGAAAAGTTAAAGGTAAATAAATACTACGTACATAAGTTCCGAAAAACTCATTGGTACGAGCCGAGATTCGAACCCACGAGCGCCCGCCGCTTGACAGCCGCATGCCCGAGCCCGAACTACTAGGCTACCGTTCCGTATCGTTCTAATTCAAGCCTTACCAAGAAAGTAAATTATTTATATTAAGTATATACAAAATGATAATTTTAACTAAATTAAATTAAAACTAAGTTAAGTTTAAATAGGGCCCTCAATACAACTAGCGAGGATTCTGGCAACATTTCCACGCTGAATTGCAATGCTGAGCGTTGCGCGAGAAAGCCGCCAGCTCTTCGGTCACCAGTTACGTCAACCAGACTAGGACCTCACGGACCGAGGGTCTCGACGCTAAGGGTTACAAAGTTGTACTCTCTACCAAGGACTCTGTATATAGTACATTTTAGATTTTGCTAACAACCAAGACCAGAAGAAGACTACATGACCACGTGTGAGACGATGCTTAACTTAGAAGCTGGTCCTAGAGGCCGTGGCAGACCCCGACTCACAATGGCAATCAGTTTCTGACAAGGACCTACGTGCAGCTCAAATAGACCCACAGACGACCCAGGATAGAATGTCCCAGCGAAGAATGATTAGGAGAGCCCCCGACTGAAATGGGATAAGGCGAGGATAAAGTTGAGATTTTGCACACAACCGGCGAAGTTGTTAATCTGTGCGCCAATCTTCAAATAGTATTGTAATAGGAAAATAAGCGACGGTAAAAATACCTTGTACTGGTTTGATGCATGCTTTGGGGTATCTATGTTACATTTTAAACGGCATCAAATATAATGACCACCAAAAAATGCTTTGATACCCTAAGATCTTTTACCAAAAAAATATACTGAACACCAAAAATAATAATTCTACCATTACAATAGTACTACCTGTTTTAATAAAAAGTGCACATTAAAATTTATTCGAACACCAAATTGACTAAATGATCACCAAATCTTTGCGACCAAATTAATACAATACTTCTACCTAAATAACCCACTATGATTGCCATAAAATATATGAGTATTACCAAATAAAGTATAATGATGCCAAAACAAGTGATACCAAAACCCGAATCAGCACACCCTACTTCCACGTGGACTTGTCTGTCCTACCCCTGGAGTGTATATGTCGTCGGCCGATCGTAAAATCCGCCAGATCACGAAATTCCTAGGCATATCGTAAAACGCTGCCATTTCATGATATGCCTAAAAGTTGGCCAGGCTTATCACGATGTGCCTGATAAACAATACGGCAGATCGATTAGAGCAACGCATTTGTCGATATTCCTAGCTCTATACCGGGCACATTGTAAAATAGTTTATTTCCTGGCCACTGGTGGCGCTGCGTATGCGATGGCGGCCGTGTTTATTGGGAGCCAATAATCAGGGCGGACAAAAATGGCTTGTCTTAAGCGAACTTTGTCTTAGATCGGTTAGGTTAGGGTTCACTTGTGCCCCTCGAACCAGAAATAGACACCCCGCGCAGCGGGGTGGCGTCTACTCGCTGGAGATTATCAGTCCGCACTCCTTATTTTTTCATTATCTACTTCAATTTTGGACACCCTAACTTACGTATAACGGTGAGTATTGAACGATATGGCGGCGTTTCATGATATGCCTAGGAATTTCATGATCAGCCTAAACGTCACTGGCTTAGCCAAATCATGAAATGCCGGCGTTTCATGATATGCCTAGGAAGTTCATGATCGGCCTAAACGTCTATAGGCAAATCGTTAAATGGTGAATATTGAACGATATGGCGTATGTCACTCAGCCAAATCATGAAAGGGCGGCGTTTCACGATATGCCTAGGAATTTCATGATCTGGCGGATTTTACGATCGGCCGCCAACATATATAAAAGTTCGCGGAGCCAGAAGCTGGAGTTTCTGGCGGGAGCCCGGGCGGACGGCGGGAGACTGAGTCCTAGAAACGAAAGCGGGGATGCGTCGAATTTAGGAAATTATTTTGCTATTTCTAATTTAGCAACGATTTATTACGATATCATTTTCTTTAATAGGATAGTAAGATGTTATAATTTGGGTTATATTTTCATATTAATAGGAGATACAATTTTGGTGATCACTTACTATTTTTGGGTTAGCAATGATTTTTTAGGATAGCGTTTTTTTAAATAGGATAGTAAGATGTTATTATTTGGGTTATTATTTCACATTAATAGGAGATAAAAATTTGGTGATCACTTAACTATTTTTGGATTAGCAATGATTTATTTGGATAGCATTTTCTTTAATAGGGTAGTAAGACGTTATAATTTGAGTTACATTTCACATTAAAATGGAGATAAAATTTTGGTGATCATTTAGTCTTTTTGGCAGTAAAAAGTATTTTTTTGGCGTTATATTTTACTATATCTGGTGGTCCGTTAAACATATGCCATTTTAAACCCATTCATTGGCATTAAGATACAAATCCTAACCTAATCAGCATCAAATATCAAACGTAACGACGATAATTATGCAAACAGGTGCTGCTTCATCATAAACATCATAAGAAGCCGAAAACTGCTGCATAATAGTCATCAGCATAAAACCTCCACTACGACCAGTGATGGCCATATTAATCATTCCAATTTCATTTCTGGTTGACGTAACTGGTGACCGAAGAGCTGGCGGCTTTCTCGCGCAACGCATCAGGATTGCAATTCAACGAGGAAATGCCGCCAGCATCCTCGGTACAATGCCTCGAGGGCCGTTTTTAGATTTCATTTAGTTTTAATTTAATGAAATAATGTGATTTACCACTTTTCATCTTGTATATACTTTAGAAACTAAATAATCAGTCTTCATTCAAATGTCGAATTGATGGTTAGTTTTGATGGCAATGTAAGAGCGGTTAGACACGGCCAATTTTTATGGATACAGCCGATACAGATAGATAGGTGATACAGCCCCACTATTCTGTAACTTGTTTTAAGCTCACCTGAATGCTCACCCACAAATATAATTCGCGTAGACTATGCGTAGGTAAAGGTCTAGTTTAGTTACGCGTGACCGGTGGAATGAGGCGCATGAGCGCGTTCGTGAAACGCGCATTTGAGTCGCTACATAAAGTCACTGCTATATCTTAAATACTTGTTCCAAGATACTCGTAGTTTAGGTAATACGATCCGAGACTAGCTTAGGGCATGCAACTGCGGCCAAGTCTTTATGCTGCTCGTTGAAAGTCATTGCGGCCTCTTATTGCAAATGAGTCCGGCTGGCTCAAATGCCGTAATAGTTGGAGAGTTTTGATCAAGTATTTAAAAGAATTTGATTGTGTCATGCAAATGGCTACGTTTTGTGAAGCGATTTCGAAAGAAGGAAAGGTAATTCGTGAATGATTTGTTTCTTGGTTCTTGATAACACTGAATACAATATAAAAAAACCACTTAACCAAACTTTACGAAGGTACCTACTTTAAAAGCAACTAGTAGCTGGCGCGCGACTCATAAAATAAACTTGCAATAGGCAAGATGACACATTTTGAAAAACTGTTCTATAATGTTTAGAAACATTTATTATGTACAACGAATAAGATTTTTCAAGAGAATATAACAGTTAAGTAGGAAAAAAATGCATTTTAGTTTTTAAATTTCAAATTGGCGCTAAAACGCTTGTCAGTGTCATGGCGTTCCGAGTGACGTCACGTTTGTATAAACAGAACGCAGACCTTTGACGTTTGCTACCTAGATCGCTCAATTGCTCATTGAATGAACATAAATTAAAAAGTTTACAAGTCTTGCGCGGCCGTGCGAGCGAGAAAGCGGGACAATCACGTATGAAGATCTGACAGATAACATGATTCTATCCCTGTAAGCTATTCGTTCAGTACGTAAGTTTTCTCTGTAATCTGTGGTAATAGCCGTTATGGGTGTTTGTTTATACAAACGTGACGTCATGCGCTCTGATTGGTGTTTAACATATCATGGCGGGCGTCCAGATTTTTCGGTACGGTTTTATCAAAATAAATAATAATCTCTTACTTAATAAAAAAATATGAGCATTTTTCGAATTCTATGATTCAAATTTCACTAAAAAAATACCATATTTTAGTGATTTTCAATTACTACGAAGCTACGGTAGCCTAGTGGTTCAGGCATGCGGCTGTCAAGCTTCGGTCCTGGGTTCGAATCCCGGCTCGTACCAATGAGTTTTTCAGAACTTATGTACGGAATATTTACCATTAGCTTTTCGGTGAAGGAAAACATCGTGAGGAAACCGGTCTAATCCCAATAAGGTCTAGTTTTCCCTCTGGGTTGGAAGGTCAGGTGACAGTCGCTTTCGTAAAACTAGTGCCTATGCCAAATCTTGCGATTAGGTGTCAAAGCGGACCCTGGGCTCCTTTAGGGGCACAACCGCGAATAACGCTAGGAGAATGATGAGTGATTTTCAATTACTGTCATCATGCCTATTCGAGCCGCTGTTGTTCTCCTATTTCCTTCGTCAATTTTCTAACATAGATTAACGAAGAGCTTTAAATACGAATAGTATTTCCTTATCCTTTGTTCCATTTTTAGGGTTCCGTAGTCGACTAGGAACCCGTATAGTTTCGCTTTGTCTGTCCGTCCGTCCGCGGATAATCTCAGTAACCGTTAGCACTAGAAAGCTGAAATTTGGTACTAATGTATATTAAATCACGCCGACAAAGTGGTAAAATAAAAGGTGAAACTATTTTTTTTATTAAGGTACCTCCCCTATACGTAACGTGGGGAGTGTTTTTTTTTTCATTTCAACCCTAACGTGTGATATATTGTTGGATAGGTATTTAAAAATGAATAGGGGTCTGCTGAAATTATTTTTTGATAATATTAATATTTTCGGAGATAATTGCTCCAGGAGTAAAAAAAATGTGCCCCCCCCCCCTCTAACTTTTGAACCATACGTTTGAAATATATGAAAAAAATCTCAAAAGTAGAACTTTATAAAAACTTACTAGGAAAATTATTTTGAACTTGATAGATTGAACAGTTTTAAAAAAAGAAACAAAATAATGTCTGAACTAAGTTTGTAATTTAACCGTATAAGCAGGTATTTATTGTACCTGTAATTATAATTTCTACAAAATCACAATGAAATTTCGTGCTTTCAAATATAGTAAAAATGGTGAAAATCGGTTCACGCAATAAAGAATTATCCCATAAAAATAATCTTCCATACTTTAAGCTCGCGCGCAATAGTTTACTTAATTTGCCGATAGATGTCGCTGTACGCGAAACGCTCACATTGTACATGGTGCTGTTAAGATTTTTATCTACGCACATATCATAAGTGCTCTAAAATGCGTTCATAAACCGTACGAAATGACCAGCATTACTACAACCGATTTTACTATAAGAACTTTCTTGTCTGTGGTAGTAGGTAAAATTTTTGATAAAGTATCGTTATGAGTTTAAATTTGGAACAGCTGTCAAAACTCAAGTTGGTCTCTATTCTAGTATCCATAGATATTAAAACAGTAGATACGAAACGTCAAATCACTACGTTTTTTAATACAAACCGCACGACATTTGATCTCAAGTGATATAAGTACAGGGACTTCATTCGTTAGTCTATGATTTAAAAAAAAACCATTCGCCATGACGGATGATCAAATTGCCGCCATTGCTGTTGTCATTCTATTGTTGGTTTTTTGCTGTTAATTACTACTACTTATGATATGTGTGTAGATCAAGTAGTGTATGCAACTGTACATAATTAGGCCTTAAAGCACTCGTGTGATCCTATTATGAAACTCGCTGACGGTCGTTTCATAAAACCACACTCATATTTTAAGGCCTCTCATTATGGATCAGTCGCATTAACTACTATTGTTGATTTAATGGGGTCGGAGCTGCAGCACGTGCGCCCATACCATACATTAGGTCGAAAATATGTCGTGCTCGAATTGTCTTAGTTGTCTTTGGTCGCTCGTTGTCTAATAATAAAATTGTTCGCCTAGTAAAGTATTGCTTGTAGGGTTTTAGGGTTCTGTAAATCTGTACTTAATATGTCAACTCAATGTAACCAATAGCCCATTTTTTTACGCTTGAGTGGGGACACTTACTTTACTGTGACGGACGGAAAACTACGGAACCCTACACTGAGCGCGGCCGGACACGCTCTTGGCCGGTTTTTAATCTTCTTTTACATTCGGCATCTGTAAAGAAGATGCTGGTAAAGTTAGTGTATTTTTATCATTTTAGAATTGTTAATAACCAATTCTGATACCAAATTAAAACAGAACATACTTTCAAACTCACATATTAAATGGCACTATGAGCTACATGTTACGAACTCTAGAGTTATTCTACAGGATGGGTGCTAGCCGCGGACCACTCATCCTGAAGAAAAACTCCCAATTAATTCGAAACATGTCGCACGTAGTGACATTAAACTACGTGTGAAATTATTAGTACAACTTACTTAAAACGGGTCATATTTAAAGTTATAATAACAATTACACACGTAGTCACAAAGTTGTAAATCCCAAATAGACATTTAAAGTATTTCCCTAATCTTTAAAATCTAGCAATCAATATCGGCAATACCTACTTTGCCGATGGTGCGCATTATCCTCCAGGACTTGGCCGCTCGCCAACTACTCTCCGTGGCACAATACACTTCAGTGCATTGACAGTAACTTAGGTAAGGATTGCAGGTTACTTATGTATTTAATTCAATTTTGGATTACTTATAAAACTCTGGCGAAGAGCCAAGTGTCATAGATAAATAAAGCGTAACTTTTCGAACGATCGAGGACTAATCTACTTTAAATTCCATACCTATACAAAATTATATATAGATCTGCCAACTAGAAGAAGATACAAATATCCTCTATATCTTCACCCATCTCTATAATGGATTATATGTATTTTATATCATAGATTACTGATTTTTTATAGAATAATTAAAAACAAATTTCCAAAAACTGAATCGCCAAAAGAAAGAAAAAGAAGCGTGACAGCGGGATATCCGGATATACGAAAGGAGTTTCGCCCAACCTTTTTTTTCATACCGCGTCGATGGTAAACAAGCTTACCACCCCCTTCCGATTTCCGCCTCAGTCCAAGTTGGCTCAGTTTGGGTTGTACAGGGCGGTTCCACAAACGCTTCAAACTCAAATATTGCGAGCCATCTGGTTGCCTCTCGGACACTGCGACTACGCGTCATTGCTTCGACTATATTGATTTTGAAGGACCGTTTCAACACGTCGAACTATCATCGCGTATAGCCACGTCTACAAGCGTGTATACATTTTGAAATTTATATCAAGGGAATAAGACTCAAAATTGTCTACGTATTTCTAGAGTCGACTTAACTTCGGGCACCTTCTTTGTAGTTCGAGGGCGCCGGCCATAGACTTATAGCGCGTGAGCATTTAGCTTAAGCATTCGGGCCTATATTCTCTCGCATGCACAATGCACATAATGTATTTAGCTTACACGTCCTTATATACAGAAGTAAGTATACTTTTACTTAGAGCTCTCGAAATGTTAGTCAAAAAGCTGGCCTACCAATTTTAAACATTAATGCACATTTAATAGAGTCCAAAATTGGTAGAACGCTTTCTTGGCTTGCTGTACTTTTATAAATACGGACGATGTAATATTATTGCGATTATATATTTCCTTGGTCTTTACTCGTAGAGAGGTCCTTAAATAAAATTCGAATAGTATAAGTGAATTTAAATACCCAACTTGTAAATATTTTATTTAAGGAAATAAATTGGCTTATAATAATAATATATATTTCCTACTGATTAAGATAATCACATACTTAAATGCTAAAATTAAAACCTCTCGGTTCTGCCGTAATCAGGTAAATGTAACGTCACTTAAGTATTTTAGTAATGCATACAAAACATGCATGTGTATATTTTCACCTTGATTTTTGGTCGTCATGTCCATTATCTACACAAAAATCAAATGGATAACAGGATTTTAATGGATTGCGTTTTAAAACAGCGAGTCTCTAAAGATGTCAAATATTTAATTTCGATTCGACGATAAATGTTAAATGACCAAAAGTGCTAAACATTCAATTTCCTCGACTGTACATTATTGTTATCACGTGGAGTAGAAACGTTTATGTGATCTACCTGACTAATATATCTGTGGCGCCGGCAAATGAGGCATCCCGGGTCTAGACTTCGATAGTTGCCATCAATCCCGCCTAATGCCAATTGAAACTTGTACTATCCCAACTTAGGAATATTAGCGATTAAAGCTTCGTTAAAGCTGCTTGAACAAATTGTACTTGAATATAGCAATTTATTGGTAAGGCTCTTGAAGTTTGAATGCCTGTAACGGCTGATTAATGGTTACTATTAAAACCAAATATCGTTACATTCATTTTTGTATTCATATCATTTTGTATCATATTCCCTTCGCCTTTAAAAAACGTCTGCTCATAATTTTGTAATTTATGATTGACTAAGAAGTTACGGGCGCAGCGTGGGTAGGCTGGACTGATGACCTGGTAAAGGTTGCGGGAGTCACTTTTTGGGGGAGGCCTATGTCCAGCAGTGGTCGTCTTTCGGCTGATATGATGATGATGATGATGAAGAAGTTACGTGTACAACACTCGTTTGCTATGCCGCCATAAAATGTGCAAGTCTAATCACGATGATGAGATGCACATATTTGCGTATTTTTGTATGCGGTTAATGCGCCCATCCTCCCACCGCACGTGCAAACAGTGCTCCCATACAGTGCCAATAATAATAAGGGTACAGGCTCCCAATAATAATAATGATAAAGTTAACAATCCAGCTATATTACCGACACGCAGACAGTAGATGGACCCAGAGTGGAGGCTTAGTAACGAGTTCCGTTTGGTAACAATTAGGAACTCGACCCTACAAAATATCAAGTTGAATTTTAATAAGTCCCGGGACGTATATTGGCTGAAGATGACCTAAAGGAGCCTGACGTCCACAATAGCACCAAACCCCAATATTTGGTGCAGTTTACAAAAGCAACTGCCGTCAGACCTTCCAACCTAGAAAGAAAACTTAGAATTAGATCGGGGCTCTCAAGCTGTTTTTTTGTTCACCGAAAAGCCTACTATTAAATAAAATATCCCAGTGGTAGGTACGAGCCGGGTTTCGAGCTCACGACCGCCAAGTTGCAGTTTGCGTTCCTTACCGCTCGGCTGCAATGGCGGGTGGACCGGGCACAGACAATTCCTAAATCCTTACCACGATACTTGGTAGTTGTGTTCAACTTGTAATTTCAACAAAAAACGTTGAGATTTATATTGTTCGGTGACTATGATATAAAATTCATCAATTCACCTCCCGTGGTTTTTTTTTGAGTACCGAAAGGTACTGATAAAAGCTTTGGTAAAGTCCACAAAGGTGTAGCTGCCTATCCTAAAAACATATTGAGACTATAATCACACATTCATCAAGAAAACCGACAAAAACCCAAACTTTCAAAATACTTCAATCGTACAACATCGTCTAAACTTTTCTCATTATAGATATCAAATTCGGTGGCTTTGCAATAGGAATGAATAAACGGGGTTATGCGGAGGCGAAAAAGTTTTTTTAATATAACGGCGTGCGATTTGAGTTTGAGCTAACTTGTGCGTTCGAAAAGCGGGATTCCGTGTTAGACTCGTGTTACGGAAAAGTACTAGGGACATTAATAAACAGAAATTAAAAAAGTGTTATTTCGTGTCAATCCACTACAGTAGCCGGCAAATAACTTGCGCAACGCGGGACGAAGGGGAGGCGCAGTTCGCAATGCGAATTGTACGTGCGAGCTGTCCCCCCACTTCGTCCCGCGTTGCGCAAGTTATTTGCCGGCTACTGTACGTATAGGTAGGCAGGCCTTAGCTATTCTGTCCCTTTAGCCAAAATTCAATATGATGATAGACTTTCATAGAAAATTGTTACAACTTGTACTTCTAGCATGAAATAACTGTATTATATTATTATTATTTATTTATTTCAGACTTGAAGTCCATAGGGTTAGGTATATAATACAGTATTTTATATATCTAGTGTTGGTACTAAACTTTTTTATTTTTATTTTATTTTATTACCACACTTACAACTATTTTTACAGGTACTTAAACCTAAGACAATATTGTAACTATTAAAATGTTTACCTTAACAAAATTATTCTAAGTTATGGCGCCTATAACATAATGTGAACAATGTGGACTTTGTGAATTCAGTCAGAGAACACCAAAACAAATCAATGTTCTCGGCTACAATGTTAAGGGTCCGCACCGCGCGCGTCAGTGGCGCCTTGCCGAGCAGGTTGGTGCGCCGGCGCCGCTCGGCCAGCAGCCGCGCGCGGCCGGCGCCGCCGCCACACGTACCGGTCGGGCACGTACAGGCTCACACAGCTCAACACAACACTGTTGTAGGCTTTGCCCCTTAGCAACCGGAACAAGTATATCGCCAGACACAGCTCTCTGCGGACCTGCAACTCGTTGTACCCCACCATGCCCAGGACAAACAACGTGGGATACATAAGAGGGTAAAATGGATATACTCCATATTGCCACAAATACAAAAAACGAATAAATTTATTTTGTATGCGTTCGACCATTAACTGGTACTTCGCCTCATGCGGAGCCCATATGACCGCGTTACATTCGAGGCTGCTGCGGACGAGAGCATTATAGGCCGCAACAGCTCCCATGTTCGTAAAGCTATGAGATCTACGCAGTACAAAACCAAGCATCCTGTAAGCTTTTTTACAAATATTTTTAATATGATCACGAAAACTCAAATCAGATGTAAAGTTTAAACCTAAATCTTTAACTACTGTCACTCTTTTTAACTTTTTGTCTTGGATATTCTAGTCGTGATATATAGGGGCGTGCGCACGAGAAAAAGTAATAGTAACGCACTTGGACGAGTTAAAATATAACTTGTTACTTTCACTCCATAAAACTACCCTGTCTATATCGCTCTGAAATCTGGCGCAATCCGCAGCACTGTTTATGGGTAAAAATAATTTTAAATCATCCGCAAAGAGTAAGCATCCTGCATGTTTGTCTGATAATCTGGGGCAAGTCATTTACCATAATAATAAATTCTAAAGGGCCAAGATTACTTCCTTGACTCACTCCAGACCTCACAAAATAAGGACCCGACCTGTACCCCGCGTACTCTACATACTGACGCCTGCCAGTCATATAACTCGCAAAGAATTTTAATAAGTGAGGGGTAAAACCGAAGCCAGCCAACTTCCGTAGCAGGATGTCGTTATCGACGACGTCGAACGCTTTTTGAAAAACAAAATAGGCGGCGTCAACCTGCCCCCCACTATCCACCACTGGCATAATCTGGGACACGTAACTAAGCAAATTTGTAGTTGTACTACAACCCAGCCGAAACCCGTGCTGCGCGTCCGAAAGCTGGCTCTGTAACTGCCTATACATAATATTTTGTAGCGCTGCCTCACAAGCTTCAGCGGGCGTTGACAACACTGCCACCGGCCTATAATATATCCTTCAACCCCTTGGCTTCCTCCCCCTTTCGGAACCGGGACTACACGAGTTGTTTTCCATAACTCCGGGAACACTTCATCACGTAAACAAGTGTTAGAAATATGTAGAAGCGGCTGACCTAACACAAACCGGCAATCTCTAAATAAAAAAGCCGAGACTTAGAGAGACATTACATAACATTTACAACTTTCGCGGCAGTACGGCGACAGGTGCGTGTAGTTTCACGTACCTCTCGACCAGGGGCGAGTCCCACCGCTGAGCCAGCGTACTTAGGATCCTGTTCGTGCTGCCTCGGCTGCGGATGAGGAGTGACGCGCATCGCTTCCTCATGATGGAAAAAAAACAGTCTGTTTGCGCCTCAGCAAACATCGTTGAGGCGCTACAATACCGCGGCAACCTAAACAGCATCCTAAATGCGTCATTATACTGGACGCGCAGAGCGCCGTACGCCCTCTGCGTAAAGTTAGCCCACAGACCGCACGTATAGAAAGTTTGACAAAAAGCTTTAAAAAGTGTCAACTTGACTTCTGTACTAGCACGTGCAAACCTGCGGGATAACATATTACAGCAACACACAGCGCTCGGCGCTCCCGCTCGGTGTCCTCAAAACTCAAAACTCAAAACTCAAAATTATATTTATTCAAGTAGGCCCAGTAACAAGCACTTTCAAATCGTCAGGTAGAAACATAATCTTAAGGTAATTACTTCGAGTAATTTATTAAACATAAAAAGTAACATTTAAATGAAATATTTAAAATTTTATATAAAAAAATACTAGTCTAGAATGTTTCTAGAAAGACAATCTAATGTCAAAAAATAAATAAAACGAGAATAATTAATTAAAAACACAATGTCAAATTTTTCCAAACGGAATAAATAAATTATAAATCCAGTCAAAATTAGTCCCAAGAAGTTTTATCATTCATGTAGTCTTGTGCGCTATAATAAGCTTTAGAAATAAGTTTACGTTTCACATAGTTTTTGAATTTATTAATAGATAACTCAGTTACGTTTCCAGGAAGTTTGTTATAAAACCTAACACAATTACCCATGAATGATTTTTTTATTTTTTGGAGCCGAGTGGTGGGCACCGCGAGCTTATGCTTATTTCTAGTATTAATATTATGTATGTCACAGTTTCTCCTAAAATTGACAATGTTTTTATGTACATACACAATATTTTCATAGATATATTGACAATGCAATGTCATGATATTAATATTTTTAAACTTATCCCTAAGTGAGTCTCTCTGTTTCAATCTATATATCGCCCGAATAGCCCGTTTCTGCAGAACAAAAATCGAATGAATGTCCGAGGCACTGCCCCACAATAAAATACCATATGACATAATGCTATGGAAGTAGCTAAAATATACTAATCGAGCTGTTTTCACGTCTGTTAGTTGACGGATCTTACTCACTGCAAATGCTGCAGAACTCAGTCTATTCGAGAGATTAGCAATATGGGGACCCCATTGAAGCTTAGAATCTAACGTTAAACCAAGAAAAACTGTGCTATCAACTAGTTCCAATTCCTCATCTTTCACAAAGACACTCCCTTGCTCGTGTTCAACGTGATTCGTGACAAATTTAATACATTTAGTCTTCTTCTCATTTAACAATAAATTATTAATATTAAACCAATTTACTACTTTAGAAATAGCATTGTTTACGTCATTGCAAGCTTTTTGCTGTCTTATAAGTTTGAAAATAAGTGAGGTGTCATCAGCAAATAATACTATATCATGGTGGGTCTTTACGAGATATGGCAAGTCATTTATGTAGATAAGGAACAGGAAAGGTCCCAATATTGATCCCTGCGGTACACCCATCGAGACCAATGACCCCGGTGATCGCTGTCCATTCACTTCGACCCTTTGTATTCTACCATGTAAGTATGACTTTAGTAAATTCAGTGCTGATCCTCTGACTCCAAAGTAGTCGAGTTTCCTGATCAATGTTTCATGACAAACGCAGTCGAAGGCCTTGGATAAATCACAGAAGATACCTAAAGCATCTTGTGATTCCTCCCAGGCATCGAAAATGTGTTTAATCAGCTTGACACCAGCGTCGGTTGTCGAGCGACCCCGGGTAAATCCAAATTGCATGTTATGCATCAAATTGTTTATATTAAAATGCTTTATTAATTGCGACAAAACTAATTTCTCAAAAATTTTGCTAAATGTTGGGAGCACAGATATTGGTCTGAAGTTAGTGGGGTCAGTAGTGCTACCCGATTTGAATAACGGAGTGATTTTACTATGTTTCATTAGATCAGGAAACTCGCCGCAATCGACACTGTTGTTAAATATAACTGCCAAATCAGGCGCTATGATTTCTATAATGCATTTGAGTGCATTTGAGTGCAACGTCAGACTGAGAGTCTGTGACCCAGTGGCCTAGGTACTTAATTTTGTCCACTCTATTTAGCGGAGTCCCACAAAGCATGACCGGCTGCATTCGATAGCTTTTATTACCTGCTTTAAATTGCATGAGCTCGCTTTTCGACGCATTGTACCTTAGCCCGTGGGCCACAGCATACGCTTCACAAATGTCTACCATTTTTATTAGGCCCCCCTTCGAGGGGCTCAGCAGCACCATGTCATCAGCATAGCTTAAGTTATTGACACACACGTCTTCTAAGTGACATCCGACACAGGCACTGCTGAGATCCTCGATGAGGCCATTCATATATACGTTAAACAATGTGAGGGAGCTCAAACCGCCCTGTCTCACCTGTCTGACCCCGCATTGCATCACGTAATCGTCGGACACGGCGCCTGCCCACTTGACAGTATTTTTTTGGTTATCATACCAATGCTGAAGCAGTGAGCTGACGTCACGGGGGACCGTTGTGTCCTCGTGTAATTTCGCGCACAACAAGTCGTACGACACCATGTCAAACGCTTTTGACAAATCCAAAAAACGTGCAAACACAAGCGTTTCACGTGACGTATAGTAATGGACGGTCTGCTTAACACATAGGATTGCGCTTTCAGTTGATAAATCCGGCCTAAATCCGAATTGAGCGTTGTGTAGTTTAATATTTTGTCCTAACATGTCATTGAGCAAACCGTCCAGCAATGTTGTGGCGAAGGACAACAGTAGCAAGCGAAATAGGCCTGTAATTGGATATGTCAGAAGCGTCCCCAGTTTTATTTTTTATAACAGGTACAACTATTGTCTTCATAAGTTCTTTTTCTAATTATAAAGGGACCCAGGTCAAGTTACCATGGCAACAAGTATGTAAAAAAAATTAAACATGCTAGCGTTGACGAAATTGTGCCCCATGTTTGCAAAAAGATTCCATCAACACATTTAAGTTGGACATCTTCCACTGCATCCCACACCTACGCGTGTCAATTTATTGATAGGAAACAATCAAATTGTTACAATAAAGTGTAAATTACAATACATATATAATTAAAATCATAAAAGGATATGAGCTGAAATGGAAAAAAAAAATCGGTAAAGATCAAATTTAAAGATACCAATAGAATCCTTACCTACACTTGAAGCCTCGCTGGCGGCAGCCCAAACGGCTCATACAAATTGGTACAGTATGTATTGGTCGTGAAATACTGTGCTAAGTTCATAGTTGTATATTTTTATTTTATTTAACTCTGACCCTGTCTTTGTGTAGCCAATTACGAGTATCGGAAACGCCCATTAAAATGAAAACTGAAAAACGTTTAATTATTTCAACTTGTCATTACTGAAACCGTGTCTCGATTGAACAACTTATTAAATGTGACATAAAATTTGGTTTGCGAGAGCCATTTCATCCGACAACTGACAGGCCAATCCAATTATATGCAAAGTGAAATCTTTACAGCGAATAAATTACATTGGTTGCTAGATGTCAACGCGGGTCCGTTCGCGTATCACAGTTTATAAGCAAAGCCGCGGGAACTAATAAAAACTACTATCTTCTGCCCGCGACTCCGTCCGCCTGGATGTCGTTTATGTCGTAGTTCCATACAAATTTTCACTCCCATTTTACCCTGTTAGGGGATGATTTCCGGGTTTTTATTTATTTATTTATATTAAAAGAGAATAAACACAATATACTTAAAAAACTTTTTAACAAAAAAAATTAACCGCCGGGAAAAAACGGAAAAGCAAAAAATAATAAACCTTTTTTATTTAGTTTAATAACTAAGTTCTTAAATTAATCTAAGTGTACCTAAGTAATTTTGAGTCGGCGCCAAACAATCATATAAATAGTAAACCTTTTTTATTAACCTTAATGACTAAGTTCTTAAATTAATCTAAATGTACCTAAGTAATTTTGAGTTGGCGCCGACTCAAAATTAATTAAATGCACTTAGATTAATTTAAGAATTTAGTTATTAAACTGAATAATAAAGGTTTATTCTTTTTTGCTTTTCAGTTTTTTATCGACGGATTAATTTTTTTGTTAAAAAGTTTTTATTTTACAAATTTCTGTGGCTGACTTTAGTTAATTACTAACTTAATTACTAGTTACATGCAATATTTTTGATTACTCTCTGTATAATATATGTGGTCAGACATTTCAATCAGTAAGTGAACAATCAATCATCCCCTGTTTTCCTACCCTTAGGGTTGAAATTTTTATTTAAAATTTATGTGGGACTTCGAGGTATACTCTTTCTAATAAAAAAAGAATTATCAAAATCGGACTAATCTCTAAAAAGTTATGCGTGGTCATACATAAAAAAAATATATACGCGTTGACTTGAGAACCTGCTCTTTTTTTTTCGTCGGTTAAAAAAGGCGGGGAATTATAAACGCAGCATCTAAAGTTTTTATTAGCATCAGAACGTAACATCTTTTTTAATATGTAAGCAACGGGTTAATGAAACAGCTTCTACTAAAAATAATACGCCATCTTTACAACGCCAACAGAATATGAAAAATCCAGCGCCAATTTACAAACAACAATTAATTTAACTCACCTACCGATATAATATATTGGCTTCTAAATTGATAACTCAGCATCTAATTTTGTTGGCCAGCTTATTTATTTATTTTAGAGATTCAATATCTGGCCACTAATAAAATCAACATTTAGCATCAATAAAGAGCATCGCATTTAATTATTTAACAACTGAATTAATGAATTGTATTCTTTTTTAATGAAAATTTGTATAATAACTGAATATTCAATATAGAATAACAGACAACACCGGCCTGCGCGCGACTGGCCCGCAGCGCGATATTTCCGTACAAACCGCTAGCGTGGTCAGGGCCTAACCTAACGCATAGTATATTTTCGTATCATCATCATCATATCAGCCGAAAGACGTCCACTGCTGGACATAGGCCTCCCCCAAAGAGTGCCAAAGTGACCGATCCCGCGCCACCCGCATCCAGCGGACTCCCGCAACCTTTATCAGGTCATCAGTCCACCTTGTCGGGGGCCTACCCACGCTGCGCCTTCCGGTACGTGGTCGCCACTCGAGAACCTTTCCGCCCCAACGGCCATCGGTTCTACGTGCTATGTGCCCCGCCCACTGCCACTTAAGTTTAGCGATCCGGAGGGCTATATCGGTTACCTTGGTTCTGCTGCGGATAGCCTCATTTCTGATGCGGTCACGTAGAAAAACTCCCAACATGGCCCTCTCCATTGCCCTTTGGGTGACTTTGAGCCTTCTTATGAGGCCCATAGTAAGCGACCACGTTTCAGTGCCATATGTCATCACTGGCAACACACACTGGTCAAAGACTTTCGTCTTGAGACACTGCGGAATATTGGACGAAAAGATTTGCCGTAGCTTCCCGAACGCTGCCCAGCCGAGTCGGATTCGACGATTGACCTCTTTCTCGAAGTTGGACCTACCTAACTGGATCGTCTGTCCTAGGTATACATAATCGTCTACAACTTCGAGCGTAAAGTGTCCGATTGTAATGGGAGTTGGTACTACATGGGCATTTGACATGATCTTCGTCTTATCCATGTTCATTCTTAGACCAACTCGCTCGGATGCTTTACTGAGGTCATCGAGCATCGTACTTAAGTCCTCCATGGTCTCAGCCAAGACTACTATATCGTCAGCAAACCGAAGGTGAGTGATGTACTCGCCGTTGATGCTGATGCCTAGCCTTCTCCAGTCCAGAGTCTTGAAAACGTCCTCCAGTGCAGCGGTGAACAGTTTTGAAGAAATAACATCTCCTTGCCTGACTCCCCGCTGCAGCGGAATAGGTTTCGAGGTCTGGTCCTGGAGTCGGACTGACATAGTGGCGCTCTCGTACAAACACTTCAGCACTAAGATATAGCGATAGTCAACTTGGCACCGCTGGAGAGACTGTAGTACAGCCCAGGTTTCAATCGAATCGAAGGCTTTTTCGTAGTCCACGAACGCTAAGCAGAGAGGCAGGTTATACTCCTCGGTCTTCTGTATAACCTGACGAAGCGTGTGGATGTGGTCTACGGTACTAAAGCCTCTTCGGAAACCGGCTTGTTCGGGAGGCTGGAAGTCATCTAGCCTGCGTACGAGACGGTTTGTAATGACCCTCGAAAACAGCTTATAGACATGGCTCAGAAGTGAGATGGGTCTGTAGTTCTTTAGCAGAGTGTTGTCACCCTTTTTGAAGAACAGCACCACCACACCTCTGTTCCATGCCTTTGGAGTTCTCCCTTCCAGTAAGACGGAACCGAACAACTTCTGAAGGGCCGTAAGGACCGGTTTTCCACCCGCCTTCAGAAGTTCGGCTGTTATTCCGTCTTCACCGGGTGCTCTGTTGTTCTTGAGCTGTTTAAGAGCCATTACAATCTCGTACAGGCTGATGTGCGGGATGTCGTCGGTATAGTGTCGGGTTAGTCTAGCTCTAGGGTCTTCCGCCTGACTAACTTCGGGTCTGCGCGTTGATGTGTATAGCTGTCCGTAAAAGCGCTCTATCTCACCCAGAATCTCAGGTTTAGAGGAAACGATTCTACCATCTTCAGTTTTTAACTTCGCGAGCTGGCTCTGCCCTATAGACAGATCTCTCGAGAATACTTTAGAGCCCTTATTACGCTGTATGGCCTCTTCAATACGATTTGTATTGAATTGGCGCAGATCGCGGGTAAGGGACTTGGAGATCTGTTTATTGAGCTGCCGGTATAAGGTCGCGTCGGCTGAAGACTGTAGAATCATTTCACTCCTTTCCTTCATGAGCTTCTGAGTGGAGCTAGATAGCCTTTTAGTTCCGTTAGTGCTTTGGGCCTTGAAGAACTTAGACCCAGTGACACGGACAGCTTCCACAAACCCGTCGTTCAATTCGTCCACATCGCCGCCTAGGCAATCAAAACGGTTTTGGAGTTCCAGCTGGAAGCTCTCGGGATTTTGAATTTGGATTGATGCTGGGCGGAGCGTAGACTTCATCAATCGAGAGCGCTCTTGCTTGACGCATATATTCAATGTGCCTCTTACCAGACGGTGATCGCTCCCGGTTTTGACCGTATTGATCACAGAGACATCGTTGAATATATGCTTCCTCGTCGACATGATGAAGTCAATCTCGTTTTTAGTTGCACCGTCGGGACTCATCCAGGTCCACTTTCTGTGCTCGCGTTTCTTGAAGAAGGAATTCATCATGTAGAGTCCTTCCTTCTCCAAGAAGCCAGCCAGTAGTTGGCCCCGGTGGTTCCGACTTCCAACTCCAAATTGCCCCACTCTCAGCTCTTCACCATCTTTCTTGCCCAGTTTTGCGTTGAAGTCCCCCATAACAACGGTGAAGTAGGTTTTGGAATTATGCATGGCCTTCGATATATCTTCATACATAGCCTCCACCTCTTCGTCGGAGTGTGTCGGTGCGTAAACCTGAATGACCTTCAATGAGTACCGGGTGGATACTCTGAGTATTAGGTACGCCACCCTAGTCGACACACTCTCGATCTTCACCACGTTATTTACGAGGGACTTGTGGACGAGGAACCCGACACCTCCCTGGGACTGTTGGTCGCCCTCCCGGAAATAGAGCAAGTTGCCGGATTTGAGGGTTATCGTGTCCTCCCCCTCTCTTCGGACTTCAGATAACCCTATGACATCCCAGCGCAGCTTGCTCAATCCTTCCTCCAGTTCCGCTATCCTTTCGTCGGTCCGCAGTGTGCGCGTGTTATAAGTTGCCAGGGCCAGGGGTCGTCGGTGGTGGTAGCCGGATCTTCGCCGGAGATTCTTCGCACCCCTGACCCCGCTGGTGTTTGTATTTTCGTATAATGATTATAATATAGTAGATTAGGTTAGGCCAGCTAGAAAAAGGGGGGAAGGGGGGGCGAAGCCTCCCGAAAAGGGGCTCGGGGGCGAAGCCCTCGCAGTAAAACAACAAACAATCATAACAATGGTATTATCTGTAGGTTAGGTTATGGTTATCTTGCGTCCCTTAGAGCGGAAATGGCACCCCGCGAAGCGGGGTGACGTCGACACGCTGGCGATTGGGTTACGTTAAGTAAAGGCCTCCACCCACCGACCGCGCGTCGTGCGCGGCGCGTGTGCTGCGCGTGCACTCGCGGGCCCACGCTGCTGTAGTGATAGAGATAGTGAGTTACATATGCGCGCGTCGCGTGTCATCTCTCTCCCTAATCAATAGGGGATGCAATATCGGACGGTTTCCAATTCCGGAACTGCTTTTCGAGATTGGCCTTCAATTCCGGAATTCCGGAACCGGTTCCGGAATTAAGGATTTTATTCCTTAATGTTGTTATGATTGCATTTTGAGCAAAATAAAACCAGAAATATTAATCAATATTTAGTTATTAATAATCAACAAACGTAAATATTTCAGTGGCCTTTTCTTTAAAGAACACACACTACACACACTACAGAGGTAATCGTTGTTATAAAAAACTACAAAAGTACGAATACTACACAATACGAAGTAACTTGTAACGTTTCATATACCGAACAGGTTTGAAATCACAACCTTTATGCAAAAAATGCAACAAAATTAAATTAATAAACCAGTTATGTATATGTAAAAGTACTATCAGTTACCATTATACGTAATACTTTAAAAACAGGCATCACATGTTTTAAAAAAACAATAAAGCAAAATGAAAATGGTATAACTTTTTAAATAGTATTAACATTTTTTTTAAATAGAAGAACATTAAAAATAGGCCACTTAGTGGCACGCATAACACACTTAAAACACCACAACACTCCTTACAGACAGTCGCACACAACTTTCGTCAACGAGGTTGCACTGGGAACTGATTGCATTTTTTATTATTGTTTAAGTGAGAAAACGGAAAGGAACAAAGATATTTGTGTTAACGGGTTACAATGATATTGTTTCGCGGGGGCACTCACTTGCAAACCCTTGTGGCCATAAACATTACCTGCACAGCGGAGCCTATAAGATAGGATAAGGGCGGTATTCCGAAATTTGGTTAACTTGGGTGTATCAGCATAATTCACATTGATAAGCTGCGGTAGCCCAGTGGTTCAGGCATGCGGCTGTCAAGCGGCGGTCGTGGGTTCGAATCCCGGCTCGTACCAATGAGTTTTTCGGAACTTATGTACGGAATATGATTTCATATTTACCGTTAGCTTTTCGGTTAAGGAAAAACATCGTGAGGAAACCTGCATACATCTGCGAAGAAATTCAAAGGTGTATGTGAAGTCCCCAATCCGCACTGGGCCAGCGTGGGGACTACTGCCCGTTCCCTCTCATACATGAGAGGAGGCCTGTGCCCAGCAGTGGGACGTATATAGGCTGATGATGATGATGATGATATTACAAATTTAGTTGCTATATAATTATCATGTTGCTCAGTCATAAATAAACGGTTGCTCGAAAAGTTTTTATTAGACGCTTAAGATTAGCTGCTGACCTATTTCATTTTAATGGCAACCCATAGGTAGTTTTTTTTGAATCTATATACGGCGTCGAGTTTAGGCAAGTCTATCGTTAACGAAGTACATTTTTAAAAACCCCGATTAACGCTACCTGACATCATCACCAGTATGGCTACCATGAGTTTGACAATGACACACTCGTTACGTGCCATCGACTTAACGCGCTTCGAATCGAGCTGTCGAATTCGTAATTCACGATGCCGTTGTACTACGAAAACCGCTTCGAAATGTTACAGGTCGACACACGTAAAAAGAGCCCTGGCGGCCATATAAAAAGTATGGCCGCCAGGGTTCTTTTTACATGAGTCGACCTGTACTCGCACGCGCTTAGTTTTCGATGCGTAATTTCAACTTTCGATCGCACGACCATTCGGTACCGTGGGACACAAATTTGACGTTTCGAATCGACGAATACCGTCACGTCTGTAGTTTACTATTTCACTTGCAAATTATAACAATTTTGAATTGACAACATATATCCGCAAAATTCGGATTGTCGCGTATTTTGTATTTAAAAATGCAAATGATAGACACAAATTCCGCCATATTTGGCATAGGTATTGTATCCACGTTACGAGTTACGAGTGCCAAAATTGCGAGTGAATATTCTTTTTCACTTCGATAAGAGTGGAGTCCCCTCCTCGCGAACTAATGATTTGCATTGAAAAATCTAGTTTCGGAGCCTCAAGGGCCGACTACGTGGGAGGACTCTTCTTGATAAAATTTCACGACTTCTTTCGTCGGTGATTTTCACATCACGCATTTATTGAAATAAATGAGTATATCACTGCAACTAGCATTATTATCACTATGAAAAAGAATATTCACTCGCAATTTTGGCACTCGTAACTCGTAACGTGGATACAATACAATATACGCCAAATATGGCGGAATTTGTGTCATTCATTTGCATTTTTAAATACAAAATACGCGACAATCTGAATTTTGAGGATATATGTTGTCAATTTAAAATTGTTAAACTCAAAATTCGAAACGTCAAATTTGTGTCCCACGGTACCGATTGGTCGTGCGATCGAAAGTTGAAATTACGCATCGAAAACTAAGCGCGTGCGAGTACAGCCACACAACTCCGTGACGCGTCTATCAAGTAAACTATACGAACGATCGAATAGAGTTAACGATTCGGTTTCAGTAAACGTATAAGTGACTCACGGTGCCGATTGGATTTTTAGTTCTATAAGTGACCGCCAGGGGCGGTGTATAGATTCTTCATACTAATAATTAACGTGCTCGATCACGAGCACGTTATTTTCGAGTCACTGCAATCTCACGGTAATGGTACATTGCATTGGTAATTAAGGTTAATATTAGGGCATTTTCACTTTTAAGGACACCCCCCGTTTTTTGATGTCCCGCGTGTTCAACATTTTTTTACTCCGTTAAGCATTATTTTATCCCGAGTTTAATAATTTATACCCATGGAACACATATTTAACTAATGGTTTCGTCAATAGTTTTAGTTAAGATAAGCATAATGTAATTATAGGGAATCCATCATTTTACCGAAAATCGATTATCGTTTCCCATAACACTATTCGCAGAATTTCATCATTACACAGGAATCATTCATCGAACTTCGTTAGATCGCTCATACATTTGCTCGAATTACCATTTACACAATTATAATGAACTCATCGAATTTCACTTCAAGGTTTTTTTTGTTCATCGACATAGTCGTTCATCGAATCGCCGTTACTATAATTTTGTTTTAACATAAGTTTCAGTTCCCAAAATTCTTATTACATAGTAAATCGTTTCATCAGTGTTTGTCATTTGATAATATTTATTTTTCAACGAACTGAGTAGGTACATTTCACCGAGACTTTGGACGTATACACAGAGCTCTAAGCCTACCCACCTCTCCCTCTGGATATCGGATTACCTTCCTATTCTACTTTAAGGCAGGCCACTGTAGGTACGACGACGAGCGAAGCGAGGAGGAGTGTTAGGTGAACTGTGATCCTATAGCGCGCGAGCCGAGCGAGCGCAGCGAGCGTGCCGCGGCAGCGGCCGGCGAAGCGCCAGAACCGTTTTTTTAATATTACTTACTTAGGCTTAATATTACGTCTACATCGTATATGAAGCGTATATGAGTCAATGTGGACCCATTTTATCCATTAGGTATTATATACTTAGAAGAAATGACCTATAGGTAAACAGCTTGGTAGAAAAATGAAATATTGATCGTGGCAACAAAAATATATGTAACGTACCAACATTGAACCGTGTTTCGATAAATTAATACTATACACAACTGACTATTCTATGAAAAGTAAATTTGATGAATCGTTACGCTACGATTTGAGACAAATTCGGAACGATTAACGATGAAAAGTTGTTCGATGAAATAAAAAACTATGAATTGATGATTACGTGAACAAGAAATACAACGAAATGAAATTCGTGGAATAGTTTCCGGCGAAATGTAAATCGACGTAATGCGTTTCGATAAAATGATAGACACCCGTAATTATAATATATTTTTTAAACAGCCAAGATACCGGTTTTTCACGTGTCCCACCCTAACTTTATGGTTTTGCAAGTCACAACGTGCAATTTTTTTCTACTATAGCTGTCGAGTTTAAAATGTTACTAGAATCTAAAGAGTCTTACGGGGGACATGAACAAAATTTTGAATTGAACCTTGCTGATTTTGAATTAAAAACTGAATTTAAATAACATTGCTTGAAACTGATGCCACCTGACAAGTTAGGTTTGTAACGATCAAAACTACATTGAAATTTCTACCAATCCACATTAAACTTTGGGAATGGCAACATTAATAACACGTGATCGGTCGGCAAACAAGTTTAAACCGCCAATACGCGTCAGGAAGTTGTGAAGGGAATTTTTGTCAGTGGACTGCAGACCGTACACGTTTTGTCAGTCAGGTTTGTGATCAATTTTCTTTAATAATATTAGCTTTTACATAAATTGATAAGCCTGCAACTGTTTTTTACAAAAATAATAGTTTTATTATGTAAGATGAGTTCAATGTTAAATTCTGATTGTAGTTAAGTAGAAAAACGTAACGTCAGGTTTGTAACAAATAGCTCCGTTACGTATAGGCTGACCGACAATGTTACAAAACTGACGACAATAGGGTGGTATTACATGGGCGTTCCATTCGAAATCTCGATATCGTCAGTAATTTGAAAAAAAAACAGATAGAAAATGTATTAACAACGCGTGAGTTGAATACATACTTAGGGCGTTTTAACTTTAAATTTTATGTAAGGGTTCGATCTTTTGGTCATGAATGAATACGAGATTTTATCAAAGTATTGACGATTAGTAAGCAAGTGTATTCAGTTGTAACTATTAAGTACGTACAAGACTGATTATTATCTTAAATAATTAGCGCATTGTTCTATTATAATAAAACAAATTAATATATATACAGTTTTCTCATTACCTTAGCGCATCATGTAACCCCAGCCTCAGAATTTTGAGTTTGTCAGTTTCGTAACTGTCCTACTTGCTCAGTTGCTTTGTTTGGTCTCTGTTTCGTTTTATATACGCTTTTAACCCAAGGTTTCTTTTTTATAGAGAACTACCTAAAAATATACATTAAAACAAATGCATCTATAAACGACTTTTTAAAATATTGATCGACATAAACAAAATAAATAACATAATGGTATCAATAGTTACAAAACTGACATTAAAATTTATTTTCGGGCAATAATAACTGTTTGTTTTATTAAACGACCTGTTTATATGAACATATAAGTCAATTGCAGCAAAACAAATGCAAAATATTGCAGATTAATTTTGTAGTTAAAGCTTGTCAACGAAATTAACATTGTTACAAAACTGACCGGTCTGGACTACACTGTCAGGTTCGTTTATCAATAATTCAAAAACTAAGCGTATTTAGGTGGGACTCATCGCAGTTTTAGTAACTTTAGAAAATAAACTTCATAATAGATTAGAACATTCACCATAAAAACACGTTTTTTTAAAGTCATAATTTTCATCCTGGTGCACAATTAAGTGAAAATGCCCATTAACGTTATTAACGCTAATTAAGTCATCATCACGAAACTAGACCTCTCTACGCTTAGTTACTACGCATTGCGGTGCCAAGATATATTTGTGAGTGGTTGAGGTGAGCTTCAAACAAGTTACAGAATACGGGCTGGTGTCTGAACTGCATATCGATAGGCGTCATTTAACACCTTATAAAATATCCACAGTCCGCGTGCATCCCATCTTGGGTCCGGATTGCAGGGGCCGCTATTCCGCGACGGATATTAGAGCATCGCTCAGTGCTGTCGCGCGCGACTTGATAAACGACCGGCACCGTTTGGACCCTCATCGATCCTTCGCTAAATCTTCACAATGATAATGCTGCTGTGTACTTCAAAAACAACCGGCCCAATGCGAGTCAGACTCGCGCACGAAGGGTTCTGTATCATCCTCCGGAGCCCCCTTAAATATTTACTTTGTTATGCTGTTAAGTATTTGTTGTTATAGCGGCAACAGAAATACATCATCTGTGAAAATTTCAACTGTCTAAATCACGGTTTAGGTACCTACTAATTATACGAAAGCGTCAGCCACCTGACCTTTCAACCCAGAGGGAAAACTAGACCTTATTAGGATTAGACCGGTTTCCTCACGATGTTTTTCCTTCACCTAAGAAAAGCTAATTATATCAAACGATGTTTCGTTCGTACATAAGTTTTTCTTTAACCCAGTTAAACTAATCAAGGTGTCCAGATTCAAAGATGCCTTGCCGCTCGGCTAACCGCTCACCTGATTTCGGTTTTTAAGAAAGGTAGCCTAAACTGCTTCTAATTTTTCATTATAAAAGCAGCCCATACTGGCTACCACAGTTGCATCCATCACGTTAGGGGTCTGCGAAATAGGCGACTGTGGGTGCCATTAAGCAAGTGTGTGGCTAAAGTGACTCTTAACCAAGTATTCTCGTACATTCAAGTATATATTTCATTTATTAATATTCAGTCCTCGTTGTTTGTGGGATATGATATGAGCACACGAATTTAGAGACTGGACCATCCTCATTAACATCGGAGTGAAGCTTAGTTAAAACTATTGTTATCCAGCAAATTCACAACAGAGGTAGCGGGCAAGTTCCTAAGTTATGAGGTGTTGTAAGTTGCGTCAGTATTTGGACGTGCGCCAACGCTAAACGGGGAAGCCTAAACGGTTTTTGTTGATAATTATTACGTGGGTAACTTAGTGGCCTTAATTACAGGGATTTAAGGAAAATTGACACTATTTTCGACAGTTGGAAGACCACTACATAATTAATAATTGTACTAATGGAGGTCTTCTGTGGAACAACAACGATGTTTGACGGTAAAAATATAACGTGAAATTCCACTCACCCCGTAGCGTTGGTGTATCGTCACCTCGAAGAAAAAATGTGGTGTTAGGTGGTGGTGTGGTGAAGGTCATCAGGGTTCCCGAGGAAAGCTGTGTTGAGAGTGTATATCTATCTCTCAACACAACGAATTAATTAATATGAAGGATCGGCAATGTGTTTGTGTTAGATTTCAGGGCTGTAATTCGCTACGCGCTAAAGCGGCTCACCCCGCCGGTTGGTTACTACGCATCGCGGTGTCAAGATATATTTGTGGGTGAGCGTTGAGGTGAGCTTAAAACAAGTTACAGAATAGGGGGGCAGGCGTTCTCAAGCTAAGTTAACTGCTTAATGCTTACCATCACGCTTACCAAATGGTCATTTATAGTACCTACCTAGTGCAATGAAATGGAATATTTATCCATTAAATGCACTCATAATGTGTAAAAACAAAAGAACTGTGACACTTGAAAAAATTGTGCCAGCAGTCGGACAAATGAAGCTCCGAGTAATTTATTATCTGCACTAACAGGCCTCGCTCCATTTCTTCGGTAGCAAAAATGACAGCAATTATAGCAGAGACATAGCTTCTGTCAAAAAGTTACTGTCTCTTGTTAAGAAAGTTGAAACATGAACCACTTTATATATTATTATTTATTATTGTTACTCTAATGTACAACAAGGTCCATTTCCAGTAGTATGTAGGCTGATTTATTATTATTTATATGATAACGTGGACCGTTAATAGGTACATGCTGAAGCTGAAGGTCCTGGGTTCGAATCCAGTACACCCATAACACATGGGGCTAGTTCGATTAGTGTAAGATTGTCCCTTAATATTTATTTATTTATTCATATGGACATCGATAAATGAAAACTGACACTTCACACTTAAAATGGTTTCTATGAAAGCAGGGTAGCAAAGTGTAGCAATGATCACGCTACTTAAGTCCTTTTGCCAACCTTTTTGTATACTTGCGGCCTGTGGACCAGCTTTACGCAGCAAACCTACGAGTAAGAGGAAACTGCTATCAGTTTCCTAAACGCATTCTTATATACCGATACTGCAGCGCGTCAGGGATGTTTGCCGTTGCCCGCCGGGACGACTTTCACGCTGTCATGCGTAAAAGAGCGGCATCCCTATTGCACAGATTGCAAGATAGTGCTAACAACAGTCTCCTAAACGCATTCCCCTGCAGAATAAACTGTCCACTCTGTCCAAACTCATGCAGTTTGGACAGAGTGGACAGTTTATTATGGGCTCATGCAGGGTCATGACCCTGCATGAGCCCATAATAATAATTAATTAATAATAACGTCACGACAATCACTTATGCCCGTTAACTACACGTGATTGTAATGGTGTGTGTTGTAATGCCGTTAAAGGTAATATTGTTTGAGGTCGCGGGAGTCCGCTGTATACGGGTGGCGCAGGGGACCGATTTTTGACTTTCGAGCGCTCGACTCTTTCACTCGAAAGCTGACAAAAATTATGAAATGCTATTTTGAAATAGCGATAGAAAATTTAAAAACGAGTGGTATTGACCACTCGTATTCAATTCTATCGGTAGAATGTAAGTGCTGGCCATTTTGATACTACAAACGTATTTACTTTTATTTGACTTCCGAGCGCTCGAAAATCAAAAAACGGTCCTCAGGACCGCCGGTCACTGCGGCACTCTATATTATTATGTCCAGCAGTGGGCGTCTCTCGGCTGATGTGATGATGATGATGATGATGTTGAAAGTTACTTTGTAAACGTGCGCTGGAAAATTTTACAGTTATAATTATCGTCATACCCATACATATTTATAATAACATGTTCCCATTGGATTGGGTTTTTTAAATACCATTTATCTTAGGTATATTGTAAATGTTTGCTAAAGAAGGTTCGGTCGAGACGGTTTTTTAACTTAGATCTTACGCAAAGTAATTCTTTACCTATTAAACCATCTATCTAAATTGGAAAAGTTAGAAAACTTTCTATTCACACAAAAAGAAACTCTCAGTTAAATACAACTTTCGCAAGCCCCCGAAATATTCGATGTTTTCTCATCTGGAATTTGTTAGCAAACTATTTTTTTTATCGTAAGGAAAAATAATTTCTAACACAACGATGAATAAAAAATATTTCAAAACAAAATGTTTCAACCTACGTCATAGAATGAGGAAATTCTGAGTATTATGAACACTATATTGAAATCCAATATGCAAATATGTACCCTGTATCACAGGGGGGCAATAAAAGAAGGAAGGAACAAAAATATGATAGTCAAATGTTCTGTACCTGATGTTTTATCAAATGCTAGGAAATCTTGCGGCGGACGGCTGAAAGAAAATGTATTGGTTCCTGTATTTGTTATTCATTGATTGTGCATTTTTATTAAACAAATTCCGTTCAAGGCTTTGTTTTGTGTGGCGGAGTTGTATGCTAAATTAAAAACAAAAGTTTGAACGAAATATCGATGGAATTCTGATGAAAACGCGTTATAATGTGGCGCGTAATATACGTCTATGAAATTAATGTAAGTTTCATATATTTTCCGCGCCAGCTCTCGTGAATAGACCTGTGCGTACAAGTAAGGCTTTCATCTGAAATCTTTAGTAAGGTAATCAGGATTATGGATTTACTTACATTCCATATTAATTTTAAATTATAATCATAGTGCGTAGACATTTAAAAAATATAAAAAGCCCTGACACAACTAGATATTAAAGAACTGCAGTAGATAACCTGTGGGTTTTCATAAAACTTAATTACTTATCAACATCAAATATATGGTACCTAAATGGTTTCGTCCTAACCTCTTTTATTTTTTGCAAAATAATGCTTTTTCTTTTGGACCTAGGTTCTTTTGTAGCAGCCAGAGTGGCTTTAGCTATAAGTCTTGTCTGACATGTGGGTAGTCTCCGCTATGGGGCTACCCGACTGCCGAATAGCAAAATAGTACGTAATGGCAACACAATATATATTCTACAAAAACACCTCTGGAAGAAATTTATTTAATTTTTGTTCTATTCAGAAGAACATAGTTTTACATGACAATTTTTATAGGGTCAAAATCTTAAATGACATTATTAGTATCTCTTAGTTTGCAATGCTATTTAATTCGTTATCTAACTGTGGTGTCGTCATCATCAATTAAAGAGCTATCCTCTTCTCGGTGGAGTATTTTCCATTTCTCTCTGAGGAAACTAAGGTGTAATTTTGTTATATTTTGCCTTAAATTACAATGTACCTAGGCCAAATATTGCGTATGTAGTCGGTTGAAACAGCCCTAAAGTTTTCAGCTTTCACCAAATTTAGACTTAGCACACACGACCATCAGTCGACAGTCGACATTTATCAGAGTGGACAGATCGTTAAGCCGGACCGCGAATAAACGACGCTGGTAGTTAGAACTCACGGCAGTTAAAATGTTGCTTAAATTCTTTTCAAGAACAATTCTAGAATAGCGTGTACCAAATACCGTCGGCACCTTATTACTTAGTGGCAGCCATAGTGGCAAAATATTTCGATATACATATTTATTACTGTAAGAATATGGATGTGTTACGATATATTTGGCTAGTCTGTATATACGTGGACTTTAGGTATATACGTCAATTAATAATGATCTTAATTTTCCTATTCTGTAAGATTTTTTTTTGCAGGTACATAATTTGTAATACAATATTTTGAGATTCTTTGGAATAAAGCAAGTATAATAGAAACACAGTGTAGGTATAATAGATAGTAGAAAAAACGCGTAGGTACCTACTTACCAAATTGTATTAACAAAAAGTTGGTAACAAAATAGGAAAATTAAAAGCATGCCTTATGCATTAACCTACACAATGCAACAAACTATTCTTCAAAGGCTAAATACGATGTTCGCCGTCATGGGGTTCAAACCCCAACTGGCAAGATCACTTTTACTATCAATCGTATATCAAATCACAAAAGTACCACGGATATTCGGCATATTTATCACCATTATACCAGCCGAAAGAAGTCCCGCTGGTCATAGGCCTCCCCCTAAGAGCGCCACGATGCATGGTTCTGCGCCATCCGCATCCAGCGGACTCCAGCGACCCTTACCATGGTCATCTCTCCACCTTGGCATTGGCATGGTACTGCGCCATCCGCATCCAGCGGACTCCAGCGACCCTTACCATGGTCATCTGTCCACCTTGGAATTGGCATGGTTCTGCTCCATCCGCATCCAGCGGACTCCAGCGACCCTTACCATAGTCATCTGTCCATCTTGGGATTGGCATGGTACTGTGCCATCCGCATCCAGCGGACTCCAGCGACCCTTACCAGGTCCTTTGGCCATCTTGGCATTGGCATGGTACTGCGCCATCCGCATCCAGTGGACTCCAGCGACCCTTACCATGGCCATCTGGCCATCTTGGCATTGGCATGGTACTGCGCCATCCGCATCCAGTGGACTCCAGCGACCCTTACCATGGTCATCTCTCCATCTTAGGCATTGGCATGGTACTGCGCCATCCGCATCCAGCGGACTCCAGCGACTCTTACCATGGTCATCTGTCCATCTTGGCATTGGCATGGTACTGCGCCATCCGCATCCAGTGGACTCCAGCGACCTTTACCATGGTCATCTGTCCATCTTGGCATTGACATGGTACTGCGCCATCTGCATCCAGTGGACTCAAGCGACCCCTACCATGGTCTTCAGTCCGCCTTGGCATTGGCATGTCTACTCACGCTTTTTCTTTATGAACAGATTGAAATTATAGATATTTTTTGAGTTTCAATTGTTTAGCTATAGCAGGTACTAAACATGAATGACATGTAAGTAGGTACTCGTATTATCTGAGAAGAACAAGTGAGCCTGACATGCAGTTGATTATAGTGTCCTTGCTAATACATCACGACTATCACAAAACGGTGCGCGAGCTCTCTCGATTTTTCTCGCACTATACGTCTCCTTCTAAGTTTTCTAATAAGAGAGCGACGGATAGTGCGAGAAATCGAGAGCTCGCGCGCCGTCTTGTGATAGCCGTGCAGCTACGACAATTGTATGCCTTCGTTGTCCACGGCATACGTGTAAATCCAGTTGACATCTTTCATATAAAATTAACAAGTTTCGACTAACAAGTATGTGAATACCAATTACGTTACCGGTATGTGCACATTAGTTACCGTCCCGCTAGCTGGCCTAAACTTTTGTAATGGATAGACAATGAGCGTCATTTTACGAGCCACAGCGTCGTTGCTAATGAGACAGAAGGGTTGGTCCCTTGTAATTCTGCTCCTACTGTTAACACTATTGCACACGTAATTACGATCAGACCTCACCTTTTAATGGGCATGTTTTAAGGACCCCGAATCAATGGGTTTTAATTTGTTAGAAAAAGAAGCACATTGGTAAAAATGGCCAGTTTATTTATTTATCGTATGGCACATCAGTATTTAGAACCGTGAGATCTTGGAAAAGACAGTGCGGTTGCCAGGTTGTTGCACTTTTAGCACCACCCAGGGGTCACGTGTAGGGTAACGATGGGTAATTCCTACGGACGTGGTGCAACTTCGACCAGTGGGTACACTGAAAAGCTTAACTTTAAAATTATTATCATTAGCCTACATAACTACATCTCTCTTCGAACCTTTCCATATTTTAGTCGCAGGGTTCTTTGCGATATTTTTCATTTCCGGAAGATCTAGATGAGTGACAGAGAACCGGCCAAGTGCGAGTCGGACTCGCGCACGAAGGGTTTCGTACCGTTATCTATGAAAACGGCAAAAAATCGCGTTTGTTGTATAGGAGCCGCCTTAAATGTTTAATTTAACTATATTGTTTTTTAGTATTTGTTTTTTGGGCAACAGAAATACATTATCTGTGAAAATTGTCTAACTACAACGGTTCATGAGATACAGCCTGGTGACAGACGGAAAGACAGACAGACGGACAGCAGAGTCTAAATAATAAGGTCCCGTTTTACCCTTTGGGTACTGAACCCGAAAAAAAGACCAAAATCTTTTTCCCCTGTGGGCGAAATCCTACATTGGACCTCAATGTATAACTGTGAAGCATACAGGCAAGTTACAAACCGCTCTTGACTTAGTTTGAGTTTGAGAATTGTGGTCATAAGTTATGGGGTAACAGGAAATACAATTTAAATCTCTCCTCGACCTAGAAAGGTTCCAAAACAACTCAGTTTGCCACAATACAAACTAAAAGAATTTTCTCCACACGCCCCATTATTCCTAAAACATGTCGCCGGCCGAATGGAAATATCATTTTACGGCCAGAAAAGGCATTCGTCTCATTTACTAGGGGCAGGTGAGGCTTGCTTAAGTGGATATTGGTCGACAAAGCGGCAGGACGTTGATTGATGGCGGCACATGTTGGGCACCAAAAGGGATGCCTTCATATATACAAAAATGTATTTGATACTTGGATATCGCGTTATTTTCCTTGGAGAAACACAGTTTAATATCACACACCAAAGAGTGACAACCCCGCTGAATCCACAGCCCCTCATATTAGACTGTTGTTATTTTACGGGCAGCACGAGATGTATATTCATGCCTATGTGCTTATGTACGTCATCATCATCATCATCATATCAGCCGAAAGACGTCCATTGCTGGATATAGGCCTCCCCCAAAGAGTGCCAAAGTGACCGGTCCTGCGCCACCCGCATCCAGCGGACTCCCGCAACCTTCACCAGGTCATTAGTCCACCTTGTGGGGGGGGGGCTACGGTCCTCTTGAGACACTGCGGAATATCTATTTATGCAGCCTATGGATATAGGTAAAGTAAATATAATATGATCTAACTGTTAAGTCTTATAGCGCGGCTGAAAGGACTGTTCTCTTGCATTAAACTGAACAGTGACAAGGTAACGTTAAGTTTGTCATTTGACAAAAAATCGTGTAGTCAAGTGCGTTACTGTTACTGGACTCGAGAGCTGAGTTCGTAGCTTTAACTGGTCGAAACGTTTTTCAGGTGACAAGGACAGTATTTCTTCTACACACCATGCTAGTTGCTAGTGACATCGCTAATTAATGGAAATACGACCGTAGGTAGCTAACGTAGAGTAAAGATTTTAACAAACTGTCATACAGATAAGTGAAGAGAAAGTTTTCAAATGTAAATGTTTCGTCATTCGATAGCTATATTCGAGTTAAAGAGATCTCGATTAAGATATACATTATGTAGGTGATGATGGGTCGCTGAGTAATCCTCATAAGGTGACTTTCTGGTACAGTACATTGTATCAGGCACGCAAAAATTTTAATAAATGGTTAGGCCTGATAATAAATTATTCATAACGCATTTACCCTCATGACTACATAAATATTGTAATCCCCTATGGGTATGGGTCATAAGTATTATGCACGCCTGCAGGCATAATGTGCTATTCGAAATAGGTTTTGGTTACGCCGTCAGAGCAAAATCCCTTTTGGCCTCCTTTCTTAAAAAAGCTGTTGAGACTGCTTACACGCACCGCCTTCATAGTTCTGGCTGTCATAAAAAAAAACATTCAGTTACATACGTCAACGCATAATTTTCATATTTTCTCCGCTGCAAACTGATCTACGAATAATAAGATTGTTATTAATAAGTACCTATAGTGATTGTGCTAGTTACTCCTGCCGCTCCTCTCTGCTTACGCCCGCTCCAAGTCACTCGGACAACTAAGGTAAGCAGTTTCAGCTTCTCAAAATTTGCATATTTGGTTTGTCTTTTATCCTACGGCGTAACCTTGCCTTCGGCTCCGCTCATCACCGCATAGTCTAAATTGCCTATTTACACGGCCTAAGCATATTTTTGGTCCTATCGAGTACCGGATTCTTCCGTCCAAATTTTTAAAATTCCCATTTATTTTCCGCAATACTCATATATTTCACCCGCCATTAACGCTCATTTCATATATATCTCGCTCATTGTCATTTACATTTAGCTTGACATTGTCATTAATATAATTGAAATTTTAATTTAGCCAACATGTCTAAATCTGAAATGGAAATTAAGTTAGCAGTGTTAAAAAGTAAAGAAGAGAAAATCTTTCAGCGATTTACTCGCATACATGCCGCTTCTAAAAATATTTCAAATTTTGAATCGCGAAGCAACGAGTCTTTCATGGCCGATAGTGAAACGATTGATGACTTACGTGTGAGTTTCGAATCAATTCTGGATGAGATGAATAAAATCATCATGTCTCTCGTTCCTGGTACCAAGCCTGACTATGAGGCCCTGGATGCGTTCGAAGATATGTACTCAAAAATAAAACGCACTCGAAACAACATTATTAAAATGTCAATACCGCAAGCAAGTGCATCATCCGCACCCGCGAGTCGTAACAACGGCTCTTATATTAAACTCCCGCCTATAGAATTGCCTTGCTTTGATGGTCGTACTGAGAACTGGCCCATCTTCTATGAGTCATTTAAAACCAACGTACATAATAATGACCAACTGACTGACTCGCAACGTGTGCAATACCTCATGGGCAAGCTAACACATAATGCTCTGAAATTAACCGCTGGTTTAGTGCCTACAGGTGAAACCTATTCCATAATTTGGGACAGTCTTGTCAAAAAATATCAAGATAAACGCGCCTTGGGTACTTATTACCTGAACAATGTATTTGACTTAAAACCATGCTCAAACAATGCCAGCAGTCTCAATACCTTCATTGAGAAGTATTCCGCGTCTATCGCCGCTCTTAAGCAGTTAGACATTCCTGATTTGGCTGATTTTCTTCTTTTAAATTGCGCATTGAGGAAGACCGACCAACAGATGTTACAAAGTTACGAAATGTCAATTCGCGATGTTGAGATTCCGACTTATAAATCGTTCATATCGTTTGTGCAAGACCAAGTTAAGATTTTAGAACGGTCCAATGGTAGTACCGTCGGCAAATCAGTTGCCAATATACCGGCACAAACTACGCGAACTACGTATAAGGCGTTTGTAGCCAGCAATGATACCGCTTCAAAACCCGCGATTAATGAACCAGCTTGTATATTGTGCAACAAAAAGGATCATTCGCAACTTTATGCTTGCATGAAGTTTAAAAACATGGTCTCCCCGCAAGTGAGGTTTGAATTTATAAAAGATAAGCATGGTTGTGTTAATTGTTTAAGTACGACGCATACACTTATTAACTGTAACTCGCGTCACACTTGCAACGTGTGTCAGAAGCGTCATCACACGTTCTTACATTTTGAGTCGAATAAAGCTGCTTCCGCTAATATTAAATCAACGCAATTGTTCGCCAACACTAACGACGTTACTTCTTCCGCCGCTCATGTACCGCGACCGTCAGCAGCCGCGCCTCCATCGCGCTCTCCGCCTGCAGTGTTCAATTCTTGTGAACCAAATGCACCTAATGCAAACTCGAACTGTGTCTGCACACCGCAAATAAATACTCCGCTGACTGCTCATCCGCCCCGCGATAGCATTAATACGCAATGGTCACCTGATGGGGCCATTATAGCACAGCCGCTTTCTAACGCTTCGGTCTCACTCAAAGTAGAGTCGAACCCTAAGTCAACAATATTGTTGTCAACCGCTCAGGTGTACGCTAAGCCTTATAATGGTGATGGTAAGACGATTATAAGATGCCTAATTGATAATGGTTCACAAAACAATCTAATAACGCTTGATTGTTGCAAATCACTTAACTTACCCGTGATACCGCTTAACAATTCCTATATAAAGGGTGTTGGTTTAACGTCGAGGCCTATACTTGGTTATGTTTATTTGAATATTGAATCGCGCATCTACCCAAATAATAAATACTATATACATGCTTTAGTGGTAGATTGTATAACAGATCAACTGCCCGCGCATTTCGTCGAAGCTAATAAATGTGACTTGGCATATCTTGCCGATATACCGCTTGCAGATTTAACCTGGAATATTCCAGGCTGCATTGATGTGGTGCTAGGTGTTCAACTCTTCCCGTATATATATTTGGGGAACAGAGTAGATTCTGGCACATGCGCACCCCCCGCTTTGCTAACCACGTTTGGTTACGTGTTAATGGGTGACTATCCTTGTAAGTCTAACTCTAATGACACTTCTTTTACCACATTTGTGCTCAATGACCTTGAATCGAGTCTCAATAAATTTTGGGAATTAGAAGAGATCCCATACAAACGTTTTCTTAGTCCGGAAGAGACTGAGTGTGAGAATTTGTACACTACTTCCGTGACTCGAAATGATGATGGCAGATATTCTGCAGCCTTGCCCTTCTGCAAAGATGCGTCTGAGCTAGGCAATTCTCGAGCTGTTGCTCATCGCCGCCTACTTTTTTTGGAAAAGAAGTTTAAACAAATACCTACACTTCGTGATGATTATAACCAAGTCATCAAAGAATATATGCAAAACGGTTATCTTACCGAAGTTCCTGAATCTGACGTCACTGATGACGGATATTACATTCCTCATCACGCAGTGGTTCGTCCTGATAAATCTACATCTCGCGTCAGAATAGTCCTAGACGCTAGTGCTAAAAGTAGCTCAGGCTTGTCACTCAATGACATTTTGCACACTGGTCCAAATTTGCAGGCAGATTTATTTATTCTGCTACTGAATTTTCACCTGTTTCCCATAGCAATGACATCGGATATCCGCCAAATGTATATGCAAATCTGTTTGCCGCCAAAACATTATAAATATGTGAAAATTTTATTTCGCTTTGATGAAAAAGAGCAGGTTCGCACCTTTCAGTTTACGCGCGTTGCGTTTGGACTGAAATCAAGCCCGTATATGGCAATGCGCACTGTCAAGCAGCTTTGCCTTGATGAGGGACATCGGTTTCCCGATGCTGCAACAGTGGCTAGTTCCCAATTATACATGGACGATTTAGTTCATTCGTGTATAAATGAGGAAACTGCAATGCGTTTATCGCAAAACTTAATCGCGCTTTTTAAAACTGGTGCATTTGATTTAGTCAAATGGTCCAGCAACTCCCTGTCACTGCTAGATAAGCTGCCTAATTCACACCGTGCTTGTGTTAATTTTGATGACAAGCAAAATATTGCCAAAGTGTTAGGCTTATCTTGGGAACCCTCCGATGACACATTCTCACTAACTACGTTCCCGCCCGCCGGAGGGAAGTGTACCAAGCGAATCATTTTATCCACCGTAGCTCGCTTGTTTGACGTCCTTGGTTTGGTAGCTCCTGTCGTCCTATACGCCAAGTTGTTAATAAAAGAACTTTGGCTCAGTAAAATAGATTGGGACGCTACCCCCCCGGAACACATAATTAAGTGTTACTCCACATTGGTTCAAGAATTTCCATTTTTGTCAACGTTTAAGATCCCGCGCCATATTGGCGTATTATCCGATTGTATAGTCAATATTGTTGGATTCAGTGATGCCAGCCTTAGTGGTTATGGTTGTGTAATTTACTTGCATGTGACAAACTTGACTGGCGATATCAGTGTAAGGCTGTTATGCTCCAAGTCCAAGGTTTCTCCGGCTAAGATAACTACGCTTGCTCGTTTAGAGCTATGTGCCGCTGTTTTAATGGCCAAACTGATTAAAATTGTGCAAGACACTTATCTTGCTCGAATTCCGATTGCAGGCATATATGCTTTCTCCGATTCAATGATCGCTCTTTCATGGATCAAAGCATCGCCGCATAGGTGGTCAATTTTTGTAAGCAATTGTGTTGCTCAGTGTCAAGAAAATGTGTTACCAGAGAATTTCTATTATGTTGCTGGAATAAACAATCCCAGTGATTGCTTGTCCCGTGGTATGACACCATCACAATTGGTTTCTCATACCCTATGGTGGAACGGACCTTCCTGGCTGCATAATGCGCCAACGGAATGGCCTATCCAACCGTTTCAGGCCGCTGCTATTGAACAATTGCCGGAGTGTAAAACCACTACATTGACAACTCTTGTGCAACTTGAGCGACCTATATTATATGATTTAGCGCAACGCATATCCTCTTGGAATAAACTGCTGAAAACTGTAGTTTATGTGCTACGTTTTACAAAAAAGCTTAACGCTACTGAGATTATAAAAAATATCGAAATCGCTGAAACCGCTTTAATACTCGCGATACAGAGCGTTCACTTTCAGGAAGATATTGCTCGCATGAAAAATAATATATTACCCTCGCGAAAACTCGTCAAGTTATCAGTGTTTATTGATGAGAAAAATGTTCTGCGTATAGGAGGTCGACTTTCAAACGCTGATTTACCATTTGAAGCTAAGCATCCTGCATTGCTCCCCAAACGCGATCATATAGTCAACATGATTATTGATCACTATCACGCTGTAAATTGTCATACAGGTGCAGGACTGTTGATGTCAATCATTCGCCAGCGCTTCTGGATATTGGATGCCAGAACCGTAATTAGGAATAGAGTACATAAATGTAATTCGTGTTTCCGCGTTAAACCGGACCATCCGATTCCAAAGATGGCTGACCTTCCTTCTTATCGCTTGCAAGAAGCTAAAGCCTTTGTGCATACGGGTGTTGACTATGCTGGTCCCCTTCGTATTACGCTTTGTCGCCGTCGTGGTCAACATGCGCAAAAGGCGTACATATGCTTGTTTGTATGTCTTGTCACCAAGGCTATACACATTGAGTTGGTTTCAGATTTAACATCTGACTCCTTTATAGCAGCTTTCAAGCGGTTTATATCTCGCCGTGGCCCCGTCTCATGTCTTTATTCAGACCATGGGACAAATTTTGTTGGAGCCAAATCTCAATTAGATGAGATGTATGCTTTGTTTCGCACATGCGATTTCAAATCTAAACTTAACCGCGAATGCTTTAATCACCGCATTGAATGGAAGATGATCCCACCGCGCGCTCCCCATTTCGGTGGTATTTGGGAGTCAAATATAAAAAGTTTAAAGACACATTTGTATCGTGTCATAGGGTCACAACTTCTAACATATGAAGAATTGCTAACTGTTTTGGTTCAAATAGAATGCATACTCAACTCACGCCCTCTCAGTGTGCTCTCTTCAGATCCGCACCCTGAAATAATAAGCCCCGCACATTTCTTAATGTCTACACCGCTTCAGTATTTACCAGCTTCAGACCTGTCAACTGAGTGCAAGAATCTAACGAATCGCAAAAAATTGCTAGAAAGTATTGTGCAATCATATTGGAGAAAATGGCGCTTAGAGTTTTTGCACACATTGCAAGTCCGAAATAAATGGTGTACTCCAGATCATCCTATTGTTCAAGGCACGGTAGTCTTGATGGGTGATGATGATGTTCCACCCCTTAGATGGCCGTTAGGTATAATCACGACCGTACATCCAGGACCTGATGGTGTGATTCGAGTAGCTACTGTTAAAACTAATAACGGCTTATTCAAACGACCTGTTGTGAAGCTATATCCTTTACCTACACAATAATCAATAACCTATTTCCAGTTCTTATTGGGAGGTTCTTTTTCTTTCTTATTTATCATTCAACCGCATCATTTCATCTCATTTTTTGAAATTCTTTGCATTTCAAGGCCGGGAGCATGGTTACGCCGTCAGAGCAAAATCCCTTTTGGCCTCCTTTCTTAAAAAAGCTGTTGAGACTGCTTACACGCACCGCCTTCATAGTTCTGGCTGTCATAAAAAAAAACATTCAGTTACATACGTCAACGCATAATTTTCATATTTTCTCCGCTGCAAACTGATCTACGAATAATAAGATTGTTATTAATAAGTACCTATAGTGATTGTGCTAGTTACTCCTGCCGCTCCTCTCTGCTTACGCCCGCTCCAAGTCACTCGGACAACTAAGGTAAGCAGTTTCAGCTTCTCAAAATTTGCATATTTGGTTTGTCTTTTATCCTACGGCGTAACCTTGCCTTCGGCTCCGCTCATCACCGCATAGTCTAAATTGCCTATTTACACGGCCTAAGCAGGTTTATTCAAATATTGTGGAGCATGGTCCGAATTGCATTTAGTAATCTACCTAAAAAGTATGTATTACTATTTGTTTTCCAATAACTCTCGGATTTATTTTGGAGCAAATTAACTGTAACTCAAAAAGTCGTTATTTTTAATTTCAGTACATTAATTTCATTGATCTGGATTATTAAAGGCATATTTTCATCTTATTTCAGTTAGTGTGTCAGTTAAATCATACTTTTTTTTCTTTTGTCACCACTTTTTTATAATTTAGTATATACAAAATACAAGCTTCCACCCGCGACTTCGTCTGCATGGACCCGGGATAAAACCTATCCTACCTCAATTTTTTTTTAATCCAGGCTATAAAATAACTTCGTACAAAATTTCATCCAAATCGGTTGAGCCGCAATAGAGAAACAAACATCTTAATATACAAGCATCAATTTTTTTTTGCGTTTCTTTAAAATTAAGTCAGTGTACCACAAAACAAAATTATCACAAAAAAAAACTTTAAAAATGTGCTAATACCTAATCAGTAATATTTAAAAGTATGCTTCAATTGACGCAAGCACGGCGTACATAATTGGTACAAACTTTTCTTCAAATGCTCATTTGCGAAAACACTGCTACAATATAAACGTCAAATTACGTTCAAATCGATTTGAACACGACGCTTTCGCGATAATGTTCACGAAAGTACCGAAAACAGCAAAAGGTGAGGTGAGTACAATTTATCCATGTCAACTCCCGGGAGGCAGACACTGTGAAATCTCCACTCTATTTTAATGTTTTATACAGTAACTTTACTTTGTTTGGATAGCGAGACTTTATTGGAGAAACGAGTGGTGGACAGGGTACGGGTTAAAAAGTTTAAGTTTAAGACAAAAAAAATAATCTTTGCGATAAGTCGTAATATAAGTAATTGCATCTTACTTAATTACACAAACAAAAATGAGGATTGTGAGGCCAAATTAAAAAAAACAAACATGTTGAATGTTCTCGAATAAAGATTTTTCGTCAGCTGAGAATCATCTCGATAGACCAGATTTTAAAAACCGTACCTACTTAAATTGGTTCATCCCTTTAACGATACTACGGACAATAACACATATACAGATGTTAAAATGTTAACATCCTTCATTTGCCTCGAGGGTGAATATATTTAGTAGAGGAAAATGGAAAAAATATATAATAAAGAATAAACCATCACATAACGTCCCGATATAGTACAATTTACAATATTGCTTTAAAAGTGAGCCAAATAATTCCTTATAATCACTAGAATCATATTCAAAAGCCGATACCAAAAATTCGACACTTAGGCTCTAGAAAAAAATATTTTGTCAAAGTTACGACTATACATTTGAGCAATTTGAGCATTTTTAAAACAGCCTGTTCCGATTTAGCGCGTCAATTAAGACTTATTATATTTGTATTTCATTTGAATAATGTGTCACACACACACACATCATCAGCCTATATACGTCCCACTGCTGGGCACAGGCCTCCTCTCATGTATGAGAGGTAAAGGGCAGTAGTCCCCACGCTGGCCCAGTGCGGATTGGGGACTTCACATACACCTTTGAATTTCTTCGCAGATGTATGCAGGTTTCCTCACGATGTTTTTCCTTCACCGAAAAGCTTACGGTAAATATGAAATCATATTCCGTACATAAGTTCGGAAAAACTCATTGGTACGAGCCGGGATTCGAACCCACGACCGCCGTTTGACAGCCGCATGCCTGAACCACTGGGCTACCGTAGCTTTAATAATGTGTAATGTCGCATTAATAATACCTGATCTATTAAATTAAGACATTGATACCCCATTTTTTATTCATTTCTATCAGGTACAGTTTCGAGATTCCTTAAAAAAATAGTAATATAATTAGTTCAAATAAAATTTATGAAAAACTAGCTTCCGCCTGCGATTACATCAGCGTGGACCAGGGATAAAAACTATGGTTTATTTTAAACTAGGCTATAACTACCTTCATACAAAATATCATCCAAATCGGTTTAACCGTTTAAGAGTGATTGAGTAACAAAAATCCGAACCTTCGCATTTATAATATTGATAGGATTAAAAACAGGAAAACTAAAATATACCTTAATGTATTTAACCACTCACTTGCTTGTAGTAATTTCGCGAACCTCTAAAGTGATGGTGGCAACTATGGTTGCCAATCGAAGTATCGGCTGCTTTTATAATGAAACATTTGAAGCAGTTTAGGCTACCTTCTTTAAAATCTCAAATGAACGGAGCGGTTAATGGGTACAAACTATTTTTGAAATTCTCGATTAGGTACCTATGATGCGTCGTCTTGTACGATAACTACCAGCTTCTGAAACACCCATTTCGCGTTGCACGTACGTTAAATCATATATATATATATACATTGCACGCATTGTACGGTTGATTTAAATGGTTTGTTAAGTCAAGATGGGAGGAGACTGGCGATCCTAACTACTTACGTCTCGACCGGGATACAAATCTAAGAGGAATTCCACTGATACAATGCCCTTACGAGCTTGTGTCACTCAAGTTGTCAAGGGAGCCGATTATTCTTTTATTCTCACACGAGTTTAATTTTTGTCCGACTGCGGCAGAGCCAAAAGAAACGACTATGACTTTAACAGACTGGACATTTTTCCTTAAAATTTATAATTTCGTGTAGTTTCGTTACCCGTGTGGTGTCGGGTTAGAATTTCACCACCCCCTTTCTTCCCGTGGGTGTCGTAAAAGTCGACTAAGGGACCAGGGTTGAAGTGTGTTGTGGGCGATAGGCTAGCAACATATCACTGCAATATTCACATTTTGTCGATATTTTATACCCACATTTATGCTAAAAGTGGCGCTGGAACATACGTTTCATGCTCTGCCCACCCCTTTTGGGAATAAAGGCGTGAATGTATGTATGTATGTATGTATAATTTCGTTAGCAGCGTTAATACAAAATTAATTTAGTATGGGGTGGCGCATCGTTACTGACAATTTCTCAATGTAATTTGAGAGGTTAGTGGCACTAAGAAGCCTCAATCTTCTGGTAGATGTCCCTTCACGTCTCCATAAGGCGTTGTACTCGTAGGAAGGAACTGGTTGAAAGATTTAGTGGCCGAGACAGATTGTTCCGATTAGCTCAGTTGGTTAGTAGCGACGGGCCAATGAATTCGAACCTCGTTCGGATTCGAACCGGCGACCACAGGCAGTTTTGTCAGTTTAGCGTAGTCAGGATACCTACTTTTTTTTACAAGTACCCGTCTGCTGAGGCCAAACGCCAGTTTCGTAAAGCTCACCCTAAGCTCTCCTACGATTACAGTTACAACTCAAGTGGAGGCCTTTATTGTTTTTCATGTCACCGGAATTTCAAAACCAAGTTTGGATTTGCGTGTCACTCTCGCGCCCATGCACTCAAATAATAACTTGCACAATGCTTTTGGATGGATTTGTCAGAATGTCGCCGTGGATGGATACATCTGGGAGGACATAATAATCATCATATACATTATACATTTATTTACCTATAGTATCTAAATACTTACGGTAGCTGTACATGTAATTTACACTAATGTTACTCAACGCCTGTATACCTGATGCGCAAAAGGTGACGAAAACGGGATTTAATAACGTTCTATCAGAATTTCTCAAACACTGCAGCGTGTAGCGCTAAGTGAGCAGGTAGTTAATGAAGAAGGTGCAGGTTACAGTCGAGCTAATTAATTACGGGGCCCGGCGGAGAACGCCTGTGTTATATCATACCCTGTATGTACCTAACGGCGGCAGCGGGGTTCTTGTTGGAACATTCTTGGAAAAAATTTGAATGAAACGATGGTCGTCAGGGCGGAAATGTTCTCGAGTGGCAACCACGTACTGGAAGACGCAGCGTGGGTACACCCCCAACTAGGTGGGCTGATGACCTGGTAAAGTTTCAACCATTATAACTTTTTAGTCACAGATTTTTAGCCAGGTCATAATCTAGGAATCATAATCATGCCCCTAGAATCTTAATCAATTGTTGGCTAGAAGGATAGGAAGATACCATATTATATGAATGATGCCAACGTAGATGCGGCAATTCATAGGTTCCTAAGCGCTGCAATAATCATCTGCCATAGATACTGTGACCAATCATGCTGATGATAATGATGATATTTATATGAAAAGGCACACAGAGACCGCGCCACAACGCACATTTTCGAAAACACGCTCTTCATCACAACTCGTCTGCTGCAACAGCCCCCCATTCCTTTTATTATATGAGTATTTAACCTCACCTCACCAATACTTCACCAATACCTCACTCACAAATATATCTTGACGGCGCGAAGCATAATGAGCCCTAGTTTCGTTAGACGTGACGAGTGAGGCGCACTAGGGCGTTCCAAATAACAGGACAGTGGTTGGTTCTGCCATAGTCCTCCTTCTGAGTGCAAAGTACGTTAATTTTATACAAACGCGCCGCGCGTGGCTTGTATGTGTGCGCCATTAGTATCTATGCGTCGCCGTACGCACACTCAAACAAAATCTCTACTGGCGCACTGAGAAACGGGTCGAGATTTTGTTTAAATGTGCGTGCACGACGCGTAGATACTAATGGCGCACACATCGGGGTGCGTTTGTGGAAGATGGCCTACTTTACACTCTTTCTACTGTGGTTCTACGGCAAGCACGACGGACAAACCTACTGCCACTTTTGTACTATAGGAGGGGGAGGTACAGATGGTAATGACTTATTTGGAATATAATGATCTTTTATTTATTGGATAACTTGCTAGATGAAAGCCTCGGGGGCCAATTCTTGACATCTTCGGTTTCTCTTCTATTTATAGACTTCTAGACAGCTTGATTTGAACTCCGAACGTCTGCGCAGTGCTGTCCAGCCAGCACTGTAGAGGTTACGTAGACAACCTCTACAGTACCAAATCTTGAAGCTGTCAGCAACTTTGGCTTGACAAATACCTACGTTTTATTAACGAACATACTTTTTAGTGTAGAACTATTTTAATGCACAAATTCTAATTCCCGCGTACTATGCAGTTTCACATTGTTTAAAGATATAAATCCGAACAAACTTATTTGGCATGTTAATTGAAAAAACGTCCTCTTATAATCCGTACAACTGCAATGCAGGGTTGGTGGTACAGAAAGGTTATTAAGAGTAACGATAAAAGGCGACAATGAATTTTAATAAATTAATTGTTTGCGTGGGTAGATTCAGTTTCGAGTTAGTAAATACCTTCACCACTTTATTTATGTATTTGTGACCGTCCATCAGAAAAGGGTCCTTATGGCAGTTTCTAGTTACGGAGATATTGACGTTTTTTTAAAATGTTTTAAAATAATCGTTTTTTTGTTGTATGCAAAATAGTAAAATATAAAGATAGACGTGTAAATTTGTAGCTAGGTTTCACTAGTGTACGTTGAGTATTTCTATATTAAAACTGGGTTCATAGTTTAGTAGAAAAGGGTCCTTATGGCAGACCATATACAAGAATGATGAATCTGTTGATAAAAATAAAATTGTTTAATAAAAATGTAGTCGCCAACATGTTCTTTTAATGATAGGTACCAAACAACATATCATTATTTCACCCTGTATACAAATATATAAATTTACAAATTAAGATGCAAGATACCTCGTGTTCAGTAGTACTTAGTCCTACTCCTGACGTATATCGCAGCTCCATTTGTTGATCTACCTACACCCGCCGTCTTGACCCTGACACTCACAAAAATTGTTCTTACGTAATTCATGACTAGCCCCTTCGTGGTTACTGATTAGTGGTGCAAATGTGTTCGTTTTAGTGTCCATCCGAAACATGTTTTTCCCGAAACCGAAAGGTTTGCCGATATACCTATGGCCGAAACTGAAACTACGGCCGAAACATTATTTTTTTGGCGAAAATGGCTGAAACCGAACCTTCGGTCGGACACTATAGTACGCTTCCGGGATAACTCAGTATTGTATGAATCATATTTAACAAAATGAGAATTACTCTTATGATTATTTGAATATATAATTCGTGTTACTCAAGATTTTGAGTAAATTTATGATAACACTTTTTCTTCGGTATTATGTTTTAATACAAGATTAGTAAATAAATAGTGTTAATATAGTGCTATACTGTAATTACCAATAATTTTTGCCTGTGATTGGTCATAAGGACCCTTTTCCCAAATGTATGGGACTGACTGTGATTTTTATGCAACTCAAATCGTTTATAACTAGAAAAATAAAATGTGTAGAGTAATAATGACGCCTTTGTGATACTTCTATAGACTGAATAAACATAATTTTGAAGTCACTATACAACAATTGTTATTGTTATAGAAGAAGATGAAAATTATAATCATTATGACATTTTAATTTAAAAAATAATAATTCTATACCTTGTGGTTTTATTTCTTACCTAAGATGTCAGTTCCAATATATCCAAATATATACTATGATTCAAACTACAACATATTAAAGAACAGTCCGAAAAAATATTTTTTCTTAATTTCGTTCTTATAAGCGACTTGCTCTAATCAAAGGCGGATTTTACACGACCTGGAAGTCAAATTAAATAAACCTTAACTTAATTTCAAAGAATAATACCTTTAGATAAATAATCAATCATCATCTATGTAACTTCCAATAGGAACATATTTAAAATTAGTTTCAAACTTCTTTTAACAATTTCTCAAAAGTGCAATTTTAACATGTGTAGGTTTGATGCTTTTTTTTAAAAAGTATGGGACATAGGGTCATGATTCTTTTTGTATTATATAGCTCATTTAACGGAGATTTAGGATCTATACTTAACTCAATACCTGCCATGCCGTCCATGCCTAAAGGGTCCTTAGGCATGGACGGCCACATTTAAAGGAGGACCAATAGCTATACAACTTATTACTAACATGAATATTAACAAAACAACCAGTTACAGGATCTCACAGATAGCGCCTAAATATGAAAATACTTATACTTAAACTTCATTTCTATTATGGAATAGTGTTCAATATACAGCCAAACCGATAGACCTCAATGCTTACGAGAGTAGGTATTGACCAGCAACAGCCATAAACACAATCCGTCAAGTGTCAGTGTCCAAAAAAGTATATGAAAGAAATATTAATAACGCAGAAATAAGTATAAAATAAATTAATAAACCAACCATCTACAAGTGCATTGGGAGCAGAAGAGGGGCGCCCCTTCCACGTTGTGATGACGTCAGTGACGGGTAACTCGGTCTCTTTTTTTGTGGGTACTGTGTTATACTTAACAGTCAGGTAAGGCAGCAGCACTTCAAGAAAACTCCGACATTTCTCGACAATACTTTATTTTTTACGTTATAGTTACAATTATACACTTTTACAAACAATTTTAAATGTTAAGACAGTAATGTTACGCCGTTGACGATCAGCAATAGAATGACCTCCAGGCACCAACCCCTGGCCAAGCAAGCCACCGTTCTGGAGGGAAAATCCAGCTCTCTGATTGGCTTCCGACGTCACACGATATCAGTGTCGTGAACCAATCAGAGAACCGCTTTATTTTCGCGCCACAAATTATACTAATCAAGCCAGCAACTGTATTGCCATTTTTTTGCGAATTAAGAGTGACTACTTCACAAAATGAAATCTAAAATAGTTAAAATCTGTTTACATGATCAATAAATCTTAATAAATTAAACATTACAACTATTTTCTGCCTAAAGACGTAAGCAATTGATTGGTAAAATACTGAAACCTAACAATCGACCGTCCTGACATTGTGTGCGTCCCTGCACACGACCCCAGGTGGTAACCTAACAATCGGGTATCTTGGCCAGAACCTGAAACATTACGTTAATGTCTTACATAATAGGATGCATGTTTAAAACAGATCGTTAAATTTATTCCACGAGCAAGGAAAACTAAATTTTTACTTTCTTATTATTTAACTAAACAGCGACAGAAAAATATCTAATTATTATTTAGTAAATGACTTTCCATCCTTAAATAGGTTAAACATATATGTATATAATCTAACCACATCCGCAATCGATTTGCTTAAATATAGTAAACACAAACGATATGGTGTTAAAGTCTGGCCAGGGAAAGATGATAATAGAAAACCGCGGCAAATTTAAAAAAAACAGCGTGTTGCAACACTGTGTATAACGCGATAAAATAAAAGTGATACTTGAACAATTATTATATTTCTTCATTTCACAAAATGCAAGTGATCAATAGAAGGAAGTAAAGTTATATCAAATATTACTCTTTGTATAGTTTAACTCTACTTTATATTTAGGAAGATTATTCAAAACCACACTTAAAATTTTTAATTTTGACGAGACATGATAATTGGACTTTGTATGATATTCTTCAATGTTAATAATATTAGCAGTAGGTAACCCTTTAATTCTCTTAGAAAGCAAAAACAGTCAAATTTATTGTGGAACAGTTACGTTCTTAGTTTGCGTATCAAGTATCAAGATTAGGACATCACACTAGTTTAAAGCGTTTGACACATTTGACAATGATATTACTGTTGCCATATAAAAAGTTCCATAAAAAACTCATTCTCATCTTTTCATTTGCCAGACTTTGTGAACGATTTTTGGTAATATCTTGTCACTAACCAAATATTTAACATTGTGAACCAGATAACAGACAAAAATTGTCATAATATAACTTTTGACACATTACTCGAATATAATTTTAATTATAAAAACCATCAGTAATCGATTAAACAACTTTAAATAAATAACTTAACAAAAGCCAAATCGATTTTCTGGCACTAAATATAGTGAACCCATACAATCGATTAATTTGGGTTAACAAAGCGAAATCAAGACCGATCGATTAAGTCATGACAAGCTACGAGTATTCTGACGATCGATTAATCAGAATACCTTTATTCCCTGACGATCGATTAATCAGGGTGCCCTAGCCTTCTGAACGATTGATTAATTCAGAATGCCTATCGATGCCTGTACGAGCCGATCGATTAATGCTCAAATCTAACAGTACACGAACCGACTCAATTCTCGTGACTGAAGACGTCTTTCTTAATTGAATCAAAACCAATCAATTAACGTATGCTGATCGCAAACCAATCATTTCATGGCTGCCGAAGGACTTGCCTTGACACTCAACTTGTTGCACCAAGCCGCGATCTGATCGATTCTCGCGCACTTGCTCTGTAACAACGAATTATATAGTGTAAGTAATTGTTAATACATTTCATACGACTAAATCAAACTTTAATTATAATTCGATTCCCTGCCAGAATCATCGGTGTCACTATCACAACTGCCGTAGATGCCATCGATCTCTAGAACGGTCACACGAATCCACATTTGCATGTAATCTGCAGCAATGATTATAAATAGATCGCCTGTTCTCTGTATCAACTAGACCTGTTATCGGGGCTACAACGTAACGGTCCTTACCCAAGACTTTACTTCACGATATGGACCCATGAAAACTGAACCCGTTGTTAAAACATTTCTTTTTTGTACAAGTTCTCCTTCACTATAGATACGAGTACGGGTAGGTTTTCTACCTATGTCATACCTCTCCTTTTGTTTAACCTGATCGCAATCTATCCTAGCCTTAACGCTGTCACGGATCTCCATCAAGTCATCATCCCTACGTGTTTCTGCTGTGACATCCTTAAGTATAGGGTTAAATTCGCCGTTCATGCGAGTTCCAATCATCACCTCCGACGGTGTTATACCTATGGTTTTCTGAATAGTATTGTTGAGTCCCATTGCACACGTCCTAGATGGCTGTCCCAGCTCTTCTCACCACGTTTTATGCTCAGATCCTTAAGGGAACCGAGAACTGTACGGTTGTACCGCTCAACCTGTCTGCTGGACCTCGGGCTCGCAACTTAATTTCAAACGTGTTTGATTCCCTTGTCTAAGTAATACCGTTTGAACGCATGTGTAATACTTTACGTTTTAAGCATTAGTGTTTCTACGGACTTGAGTAAACCGAATTTAGTGGGGCCGTCAACAACTACGAGCAATTAAGTAAAAGTCCAAGGTCATATAAAGCGTGTGAAAAGGAATCTACTTTTGTGATGGGATGTAGTAACCTTTGCGCGAGCGCTGGAACTGCCCTTTGCACATGCACAACTAATGCAAGCGCTCACGTACTTCTTGCCGAACCTGGACATTTTAGGGAACCAATAGTTACTTTGAATTCATTCTAAGGTTTTCTCAACCCCAAAACGTCCAATATCATCGTAATTGCACTTGCCACCTTGCACCCCTTGGCACTACCCATCCGACCTTCTCTTCGTCCCCGTCTAAATATAGAAATAGTTTGCCGTCTTTGATAACGAAATTCTGTTTAATGTATCGAAGCCCTTTCTCATCTAGATCGCTCTTCAAAACGCTCGTTATCCTACCCAGCTCCGAGTCTCCTAACTGAAGCGTGTAAAACCAATCCTCGCTACCAATACACATTATGTTTGAAAACTGATCTTCGAGACATTCTGGTGGTTCCACAGGGTTCCGGGACAATGCGTCAACGTGGCTCATTCTAGCGCCGAACCTGAACCCAATAGTGCAATAGAATTCCTGTAAAGTCAGCCATCAGTTGTGCTACTCCTGGAATTAAATCCAGTTTTGAAAACGTCGAACGCAATGCACTGCAGTCAGTGACAACCTTGAATTCCTTTCCTAATATAAACCCTAAACTTACAAAGGGAGCAAACTACTGCCAGAGTTTCCAGCTCGTAAGAGTGGAAGTTCTTTTCTGAAGTTTGTCTACTGTAAAATGCCACAGGGTGAACATTCTTAGAGCCCCCTAAAAGATCCCGCTAATGTCTAACCTACTTGCAACCGTGTGCAGTTCCAAATCTGCGTTAGGGTCATATATAGCAAGTACCGGCCTAGTAACTAGAATCGAGTTTTAACCTTTTCCTTAACAGTCACAGAATTCAGCATATGATAATCTACGCACAACCTCGACCTCGAGCGCAATCTAAAACAGATTCTCGTACGACAGCAGCCTCTTACATATCTCCGAACATTGTGCGCACCTTCTCGTGATGTGATAACCTGTAAGGGCGATAAACAACAGGGCGCTGCCTATCGAGTTTTATGCTCATCACTGTGACGCTGGTACAACCTAGGTCCTTTAAAGAAGAGGCAAAGCAAAATTGGTATCCTACGCCAACTTGAGCTTCATCACAGCTCAGCGTATTTAAAGACTTTAAAGGTTGTTCATTAACAACATTTCAGCACGACAGAACCTGCTTAGACGAATTGCGACAAAATCTAGAACAGGGCAGGATTATGATGTTACTTTCAACCTTGACTGCATGATGAAGTCCCCCGCTGATGACAGTTAGGCTGCTCGTTAGGTCTCCATGTAATACTACTTATTAGAAGTATATCACCACTGAACAACTGAATATGAATATGAACGCTGACCGAGTCTTTACCTTAACGGATGCTGCATGGATCATAAATATCAACCGACCTGACAGGTGAAAACTTCAGTAGGGCATCACTATCATCGACGAGTTCACAAATATTTAGGCAAGTCGTTTTATCTATTTTTATCCTTATAACCCGATACATTGCATGAGACTGTTCCGTGAAAGACCTATAAACACAAGAACCTCTAGAAAATTATCATCTACGACTCTTTGCACGACATTCCTGTTAAGACTCAAATTTCCTAACGACTGGACTGAGTCATTCCCAAAACCCTTCAATAAGCGTAAGGGCATTGTCGTTAGACAGACCAAGCTCTCCGGCATCAGATTTCTTAATAAGAGTAAGTAACGTCGCTTCCGAAATCTACAAACGCTTTGAGTTGGAAATTATTAACTTTTCAAAAACTTGGCCCCGGAGTTATTCATTACAAACACTCGTGTTTTCGTTTACAAAATCGATTCTCATAGTTTTCTGTACTGCACCGCCGGCGTTAGTTAACTAAACTTGTCATCTGATTTAACGAACGAGTAACACTGTTCGAAGGTATGACCAAGTTTATTATGACGCGTGTACCTCACTTTTCCTTGTAATTGTAACATTCAGTGGAGCGATTCGACCTAACAACAGACTTCCCGACGATTCGACTCCGATTGATTGCAATCCCTATTACTCATCAACAACCGCGACTGCTGATCGGGACGGGTGCATCAAAGTGCCAAGGCTTCCCAATCTAAGCGCATTATCTGTGACTCACTGTTCCACTAGACTTAGCTTTTTCATAATAGTAAACCTTAAACATGTATATACGCACTAAACAACTTCGCCTACCACTCTTGCTAAAAAGTAAAGTATGCAAGCTCTCATGTCAAGTTTTAGCCAGACCTTGCAACTTTTATAGAACGAAATAAGTTGTGGTTCTTTTCCATCCCACCCGTACACCGAAGCGCACTCATTACTTTTCTCAACCACTCATCCATACGCTGATTTTTGGATGAAGGATCACAGTTTTGCTAATATATTTTAATGATCGATTTTCTGCAATGGTTGTGAAGCGCTTTGGTTCACGGGTGGTGCAAGACCATCTGTCAAATCCTTAAACAAGTCATTTATATCTCTTTTGATAAAGAAGGGCTACGTGACCTGTCAATCCGTTCGTGGCGATCGTGATGCCGTCGTCCACGGTCGACGTCTCGCTCTACCCGTAGCTCCGTATCCCGGCGCCGCGCTGCGATGCGTCGCGCAGGACTTCGGAGGCGCGCATGTGGTCTCGTTCCCGACGAACTTCCTCTTCCAGTATCTGTTGCCGCTCACGTCGCAACCCGACGTCCGGTGCTGGCCTACGCCGGCTGATGCTCCGACTCCGCAGGAGACTTCGGCTCCGTGTGGCGGAGTGGGTATCCTTTCGACTCGGCGTCGCGAGCCTTTGTCGGCCCGGAGACCGTGACATCGCCACTGAAAACTCACGTCCAAGAATTTGAGTACTTTATCTTGAAAATCTAACACATTGGGAAAACAAGCTACGTTGCATACACAAAAACAAGATGACAATTTAAATTATACTTCAAGTTAAAGCTCAAAACATCTAAAATAACATCCGTCTAAAGAATAATTAAAAACGATAAGTTCGATAATAAAATTCAGTATAGTGAAGCTTAAGATTGATCACAGTAGGGTTTTACAACAGTGTATAATTATAAGTGTTTTCTGAGCAAGTATATAAATGTGATTCGTTGTTGTACCCACACTGGATATGTATGTATCTCTTGTACTTCTGGTACTACTCTTTCAAACAGTGTATCAAATTACTGTTTTGGCAATGGCACTCGACTACGTTCTCAATAACACACTAGACAATATTGGGCTTAGCACCAATGTGAATTAATGTAAAATTTTACCCGTTTCCTTAACAACCGAACAACGGTAAGTATAGGCACTGGCCCAAGTTTATTTTGTTTACAAATCAATTTAACCGTTCGGCTGCTGACCAGGATTCGAACCCGGTTTTGCTGCTTCTCGTTTTACTTTTTTACTTTTATGCTAGTAACGGTGGCAAATATATGCACAGCATTGGAATTTCACGAAGTATTAAACGAAAAATTGAATGTACCTTCATATCCGCCAAATAAATGTAGAAACGCAATAAGTAAAACGGTTAAAGAGAAAGAACAATTGGGACCACATGTCAGGTCATTAAAAGAAATCTAGGATTTAAACTTGACTTTGAACGATCGAATCAAACAAAGGAAACGAAAAATTTAGGGCGTGTACTTACGTTTTCTTTTTGTTCTTGTCACTTCTGATATGTTATACTTAACAGTCAGGTAAGGCAGCAGCACTTCAAGAAAACTCCGACATTTCTCGACAATACTTTATTTTTTACGTTATAGTTACAATTATACACTTTTACAAACAATTATAAATGTTAAGACAGTAATGTTACGCCGTTGACGATCAGCACTAGAATGACCTCCAGGCACCAACCCCTGGCCAAGCAAGCCACCGTTCTGGAGGGAAAATCCAGCTCTCTGATTGGCTTCCGACGTCACGCGATATCAGTGTCGTGAACCAATCAGAGAACCGCTTTATTTTCGCGCCACAAATTATACTAATCAAGCCAGCAACTGTATTGCCATTTTTTTTGCGAATTAAGAGTGACTACTTCACAAAATGAAATCTAAAATAGTTAAAATCTGTTTACATGATCAATAAATCTTAATAAATTAAACATTACAACTATTTTCTGCCTAAAGACGTAAGCAATTGATTGGTAAAATACTGAAACCTAACAACTGGGATGCATCGCCGTTTTTAGAATAACACGGTCGAAAATACTCTATATTTCTCGTGGCTTTACGCCACAAATAGTTACCTAATCATTGCACTTTGCAACTGTACTGCACGAGGTCATATAAAAAGTGGGTATCAACAAGAATAGGTCATGATGTCACGATCCTCAGCATTGAGGGAAACACTGATGATGATGATGAATGATAACGGTGATTAGATGATGATGATGGTGATGATGATATACGTAATTAGTGTTCACCAAAACATAAATTGTTTTATCTGCAGGTCTATCACGTAACGCATTGTGTATTAGGTAGATCTAAATGACAAATTTTACATTGAAAAATGTCAGTTTTGTCCTAACGCACGTTCAAAACGTTACGTGATTACCGCTCTGATCTGGGTATAGATTTTTTGATATAAAGCTGGCCCTAAGAAGATCATCGACGCATGACCAACCAGCAAGCAATTTACACGTCATACATTATACTGGTTTCAGCTTTATGTCTGAGAACCGAGACCAGCACGTCTATCACGGGACGGCCGCGACATACCCTCGATTTTTCTCGCACTATACCTCTTGTTCTAAGTGTTCTAATAAGAGAGTGACGGATAGTGCGATAAAAATCGAGAAAGCTCGCGCGCCATCGCGTGATACCCGTACAGCAAGTCGATCATGTAACGCATTGTGCGCGCGTCAGGTAAATGTAAATGTCAAATTTTATATGGAAAAATGACAGTTGGATCTATCCTAACGCGCGTTCAAACCGTGACGTGATTACCCCTTAGGACGATGAGAATCCCTTCTTTTCGAATGTACTCCTATGATTACGATCGCATACACTGCGCAGCGCCGTTGAACAACCCGGTCTATAAAACGTGACTTTGAGATAATGAAAGACTTAGTCAAGTTCGTGTGTAAGGGAGTTTAAAATTGATCACGTGCTAAATGGGTAGTAAAACCATCAAATTATTGTAATAAAGTGTAATAATTATAAAAAGATTTGGACCTTTGGTTTGGAAGAAAAATATGCAATATTTTACTGTGCAAGAGTTAATTTAAAGCTTACGCTTTTATATAATAGTACATTACGTAACTAGGGCGGTGAATTCGTGAATGCCCCAGATCGCAGGTGTTTGTGGCCCGAACCGAAGGCGAGGGCCATCAATATGCGCTCTGGGGCTTTACGAATTACCGCCCGTGTTAAGTACAAAATTTTACGTCTCCACCTGGCCACAATGCGAGTTTTCCCGTACGCGCAGCGTGCAGTAAAACTCGCATTATGGCCAGGTGTGATGTAAACAATATTGTACGACCACTATGGACCTTGTAGGGTATTGCTATCCTTATCTCGTGCGCATACGTCACGTCATGATGACCGGAGTGGGGGGCAGAAGTTATCCGACCGTTGCCGGGAGTGGTGGTGTGCTGTCGAGACAAGGAACGTGTAAATAGCAACACCGGTATGCCTATAGAACGTGCAAATAAGTGAACACTACAGACCTAAACGCAGTATTTCGCGATCGTAATAACAGCAATTTACTTGATTTTCCATACAACGATTAGTACAACTAGCAAACGGTGACGTCATACTTTTATGTCGATTAGTATGAAGCGGCTGCCGCCAGCGAGGTCCGTTATTGACTCGATTTTTTAGGTATTTATGTTCTTTAACTGTTGCTCCCATAAAAACATTAAAATTTGTTGCTCCCAAAAACTGATTCGAATGGCATTGTAAAAAAAAATAGGTGACAAGCCTATTGTATCGCATCGTTAAAATATCGTTACTATATCTCCTCCAAATAACCCCACGACTGCAGCCAGCAGGATTTGTGAATAAGCCACCGCTCACCCAGTTCTGTTTGTTGCCAGATACTCAGATAACTAGTGCCTTGCCGTTTATTAAAATAACAATTTGTTGGTTGCCTTACATTGTGCGGTAAATAGCTATTTGCAGCGCCGAAAATTTGTGATTAAGCCATTAAAATGTGTTTTGTAGTCAGACAGTTTCAATTGCCTGTGCATCAGAGTTTTCTGTTGTTTATGAGATCCTAAGTAAAGTATGCAGAAATGAAGCATTCTTTTTACGGTAGGTATAAGATACGTAATAAAAGAGTACACATGCGTCTGCAGATAAAGTGACAAAAGCTTTTCCTATTACATCATCACCGGTCATCGACTTAATAATCACTACTATAGTGTTAAGCCAAGATGTAGATTTTTAGAACCGTGTGATAAATTTAGGCCGTGTGGAAAGGAGACTGCAGTGCTAAAAGCTATATGGAGAAATAATGATGTTATGGGCATTCAGTAATTAGCAGTGATTGGCACGACCCGTGCAGCACGGTGTCAATGACCTCAATCATTATGTTAATATGGATATTCCCCGGGATTCCCGCATTCGATTCGGTAAAGGAAGACAATATTTTCTCATTTCAGTTAAGTTTACTCGTATTATGAGGATTTTTACCATAAAATAAATCAACATGTGTCAAATAACTTTAAAATTTAAATCACCACGTCCGAACTTAATGAATCAAAGAACATAAGTAAAAGTACACATATTTGTGGTTAGAAAATGGTTGTATTTCTTATCAGTAAATTAGAGAAGGATGACATCAATTCTGTTAATACTACTATTAGCTGTCTTTCGCATCAGCTTAAACTATATGTTTGGTAATAAACGCAAACAATAAAAAATCCGAAAGTAACCTTCGACATGTCAGGTAGTCGGGAAAGGGTTTTTTTGCACTTCAAATGGTTACATTTTACACTTATATATTTTATATGAGTGCATTTAATATTTTACGCAATATAAAATAAAACCAATATATATCAATATTTCCTGTAATTTAAAAGTATACAATTTATGAGTTTATTAAATATTCTGACTTCTATTTACAAATACATAACTCTCAATAGAGTTATTTTTGCGAACTAGATCACGGGATTATAATCATGCATGTCATGTCCATATTAATATTTCTTCTCGGAATCCCGCGGTGTTGCACGGGTCGTGCCGATCACTGGTAATTAGTGATTGTCTAAAGACTGCGAGAACATGTATTTAATTCTTCGGGAAAGCAAAGATAGCGGGTTTTTTCCACGGAGAGGTATTTTTTACAGAAAGCAAAAGGATTTTATATATTATTGTATAATATATAAATTAACAACAGAACGTCTTATGTCAAATTAATGAACTTGTCTTCCCGCTTCAGGCTTTTAGAATAAACTCTGGTTCCACTAGAATTCTAGACGGTAGTCTTTTCACTCAGGATTTGCAAATCCCGACTTGCCCTACTTCACTGCTCTTTCGTTGCATTTTTATTACACATAATTAAAGCTTCATTTAAAGACACTCAATCTCACAACTTATGAAAGTGAAAATTTGTAATACCTACCTACATAATATAAAATTAAAGATGCAAAAAGTCTCGCAATCATGTGTAAAGTATCACGTGCTCGTGATTTGTGAAGTGGTATTAACTAACTACCTGTAGGCGGAATTGTAGTTGTTTTTTTTATTACACCAGAGGGGTAGTCACGTAACGTTCAGAATGTGCGTTAACTAGGTAGATCCAACTGTCATTTTCCACATACAATTCAATCATTTCGACCTACCTGACGCACGTACAATGCGTCACGTAATCTACTGACCCCGTATTATGGTCGGCCTTATCACGCGACAAGTGATAAGATAGAGCGGCCGTCACTGGCGCACACCGTTCGATAGAATGAGACTGACGCTCTATCTTGTCACTTATCGCGGGATAAGGCCGACCATGATATGCAGAGGTATAATTTTTTCAACATTTCGAACGAGCGTTGGCATTCAACTGTATTTTTTTTTTCATACCAAAAATGACGTTTAGATAGATCTACCTAACTTACATAGTACCTACGAACCGTTACGTAATCGACCGGCTGCCTGGTTTAACCTCCTAAGACGTACAAAATTTTGTACAAATTCCAAAATTGACTTTTACTGATTGTCAAAAAGTTCAAAATACAATAGCACAAACCCTGGGTCTCAGGAGGGAAGCAAAGTTTTTTTTTAGGGCTCGTGTTTAGTCTAATTTAAACGAATATTTTAATTAATGAGTAACAAAAAAGAGAAAACCGGCCAAGAGCGTGTCGGGCCACGCTCAGTGTAGGGTTCCGTAGTTTTCCGACCGTCACAGTAGGTAAGTGTCCCCACTTAAGCGTTAAACAAGCAATACTTAGCGAACAATACAAGCAATACTTAGCGAACAATACAAGCAATACTTAGCAAACAATTTTATTATTAGACAACGAACGACCAAAGACAACTAAGACAATTCGAGCACGACAAATTTTCGACCTAAGGTATCGCACCTGCTCCGACCCCATTAAATCAGGAATTTTTTTAACACCGCCATGTAAGATATGAGCGTTCCGCGTACAGCGATATCTATCGGCAAAGAAAACTATTGCGCGCAAGCTTAAAGTATGGAAGATGATTTATATGGGATAATTATTTATTGCATGAACCGGCGATTTTCACCGTTTTTACTTTATTTGAAAGCACGTCATTTCATTGTGGTTTTGTAGTAATTACAGGTACAATAAACACCTGCTAATACGGTTAAATTACAAACTTGTTCAGAAATTATTTTGTAATTTTTATTAAAAACTGTTCCACCCATCAAGTTCAAAATAATTTTCCTAGAAAGTTTTTATAAAGTTCTACTTTTGAGATTTTTTACATATTTTTAAAACTTACGGTTCAAAAGTTAGAGAGGGGGTTACATTTTTTTTACTTCTGGAGCGAAATATTAACATTCAAAAAATGATTGTAATAAACCCGTAGGTATTCATTTTTAAATACTTATCCAACAATATATCACAGGTTAGGGTTGAAATGAAAAAAGAACACTCCCCACTTTACGTATAGGGGAGGTACCCTAATGAAACATTTTTTTCCACTTTTTATTTTACCACTTTGTCGGCGTGATTAATATACATATAAGTACCAAATTTCAGCTTTCTAGTGCTAACGGTTACTGAGATTAGCCGCGGACGGACGGACAGACATGGCAAAACTATAAGGGTTCCTAGTCGACTACGGAACCCTAAAAAATAATAAGATCCAATTATAACCGTGTTGAATAGAAAAATTCAAACCAAAAAATACTGACTGCGCACCAATTTTGATGAACGATTAGTATATTAGCTGTGCGAATCGGTATTTTTAGGTTCTAAGCCTTTTTTTGACGTGCATTTAAAAACTAACCATTTAGTTGAATATCTTAAAACTACATAGTTAATAAAGGAAGATGGCAGCTGCTAATCGCATCATGTTTCGTTTTGGAAGGGAATATCAGATGTAGACCTCGGGTTCGCAGATTTAAACTTTGCCGTCTGTTTCGCCTCACTGCGGCGAGACACATACGGCTGAGTATTCGGATGGGTAATTAAATCACTTCTCGAACAAACGTTAGGATTAGGACATATCTGCGGGCCTAAGATAGTTGCCATTTAAGGCCGTGCACGCAGGCGCATCCGGTGTGTCATGTCGTATGAGGATTCATACATTACAACGCAGCGGTGTACGTGCTGCACACGCAGTCGGTGTGGCTCGGCCTTTAATCACTGAATAAGAATCTACAACTATATTTAAGTGATATGTCTATCGTCCGTCTCTCTTGGACGGATGTCTTATGCACTCCGATAAGTGATAAAATGGCATCCATGCTACGTCCGCAAATGTAATTTTCAATGTGTTGGAATGATCTCCCTGCGCCTGCACCTATCTAAGGAGCGTCTAGCAAGTATACCTTTAGGCACCAGCTTAAAGGCTATTCGTTGACACTCCAAAATCCGAACCCTGCCCATCCAGCACGATTTAAAACATCCCAACCGTGTCGCGTGTATACCTTGTGTGTTTTAAATATCCCAGTCTTCTACTAATACATATTTAACAAATGTATTATATTAATTATTAATTTATTATGTGTTGACGTTTGTATCTGTAGTAGGTATGTTATGTTACGTTCCCTAGGTTACGTGCGGTGCTGTCTGAAAATCAGCGCTGTAGGTGTCTGTCTGACACCTCGGCATAATGCTGAGACTGCCACTGATTCGCTGCCGCGAAGACACACACGATATGTGTCAATTGTATTGTATGTCTGCTCCCTTTGTCTCTGTGTGTCTTTTGTGTAGTGAATAAATGTCTTCTTTCTTTCTTTCATTATTTCTTATTCCTATATATATATATATATATATGTATATATATATATATATATATATATATATATTTATTTATTTATTTAGTTTATATATGTATATATTTATTTAGTTTAGTTTCTTATATATATATATATATATATAAGAAACGTTAAACGACGTTACACCAGTATGTATAAATCAAAGCAATATGGGTTATAGGAGAATGGGTATTTTGTACCCATATATATACAGTTGAGACATATGAGTATCACGTTTGAAAGATCTTAACCATGGCATTATTTCTTTATATGGCACCTAGAGGGGCGAAAAGGGCAGTGAAAATTATTATCTACTATCCTACGTCCTTTTTAAGGTCTCAAAATATCTCCACACCTTTCATCAAAATCAGTTCAGCCGTTTAAGCACAAAAAGATGTCAGTCAGACAGAGTTACTTTAGTACTTATTTATAATTTATACTACTTACTACTAAGTGTATACTAATATTATAAAGAGGAAAAGTCTGCGAGATTGTAGCTTTGTGAGTTTTTATTGGGTAATCTTCGGTACCACTAATTTTGTTCACCTGCGTATAAATTTTAAGTTGATATACAGGGCGTAACATAAAACCCTGGCAAATAAAAAAACGCAGTAACCGGTATCGAATCGCGATTCCGAAAATCACTTCCTTTTTATTTTTAAGACGGCATTAAAAAAAAAAAAAACAGAAGTCTTATTTTTTAAATGTTGCTTACCCCTGATGTTATGAATGGCAACGTCGCACGCGCACGTAGAAAGCACGTCCCATCCATGCCCCTCGCAGCCCCGCCACTCCCCGCCCCCTTTTTTTGTGATTTTAATGTTATTACCTACGAAATGAAAACTCTCATAACTTTTTTATTTGATGCGATTTTTTTTTCTTACTATTTTTCTCAGATTCTATTTACAGGTAGGTATCTATCTACCCTTAACGGGATTGCCAGGGTTTTTTGTTACACCCTGTATGTAGCTCATAGTAATCACGTAACGTTTCGAATGCGCGTTCGGACATTTCAAATGTCATCTTTCCAAGTACAAAAATACATTTAGATCTACCTAAAGGCCTCCACCCACACCGGACGCGTGTCGTGCGCGGCGCGTGTGCTGCGCGGCGCACGCGCAAGTTGTAAAGCATTGAAACTACACTTCAAACACACATCGAACGCGGCACGCGCGCAGCACCCGCGCAGCTGCAGCGCAGCACACTCGCAAGTTGTAAAGCATTGAGACTACACTTCAAACACACATCGAACGCGGCACACGCGCAGCACCCGCGCAGCTGCAGCGAAGCACACGCGCAGCACACGCGTCCGGTGGGTGGAGGCCTTTACTTACGTACGATGCGTTACGTGATGGACCTGCAGGTCAGTATTATCCGACGATTCACCAACCCGTGTGTTTCTCAAACTTCACTGTAGATAACTTGGAAGCAGTGGTACAGCTTGTGTAGACGGATTACCGTAACCATTAGGCTAGTGATGAGATTATCCTAGCTGATGCCGCAAAGTTAGCCCGCAACCGTATCTTGTAACTGAACCGGCTGAGGACTCTTCGGTTACTGCCCATGACTTCGCTGGATGTGTAAACGAGCGTTTCATTAGTGCACGCAAGTTTGATACTCCATGTGAAAGTAATCGGGTGACATTTCGATCTATACCTTGAGGCCTTAGTACGATAAGTTTTATTTCGTCGACGTTTCAGTACACTTTTGCCTTAAAACGTGACGATAAGACCCATCGTCCTAGCTGGACACGCGTACAATGTGTTACATGATCGATCTGCGGGAATGGACATATGTGTATCTGAGGGGTAAATACGTAATTTTTCGAACGAGCTTTAGGACAATTCAACTGTCATTTTCCCATACAGTGACATTTAGATCTACCTGTCGCACTTACAATGTTGCGTTACGTAACCACCACCATCGACCAGCTGGTATGGTCTCAGATATTATGCGTAGAAGTAGGTAGAGGCATCCGACATATTTGCAACTTTATTTGCCCATGTATTACAGCGTAATCAGGTAGAGTCACAGGATAAAATAGATACAAACTTACAAAAAATCTTACAGACTTTCCTCATTATAGTGTTAGTATAGATAGCAGAAACAGAGCAAGATGGAAAGATCTACATCTTCTCTTCTCTTATGTCTGTAAGCACGTCTGCTTAGAGAGATACAAGTACAAGATACTGATACTGCTGATAAGAGAGTACAAGTTCTGAAACTTATGTCGAGGTTAGAGGGAAATGGAGAAGTTAGACGGGGGAAGCTGACCCCACCACCATGTGGGATAAATTGCTAGGAAAAGAGAGAGAAAGAGTGTTAGATATAGATTAGATGTGAGAGAGATAGATTTATTTATTCAGCAAACGTGGTAAAAAAACTTATAGTTAGTTTTAAAGACCTTTCAAACGTCGGATATACCTACCTCATGTTGATTTGCACACACATGCATAATATGTAGGTATGTTCTGCGTCCCCGTAAATAGTTAGTTTGTTCATTTAATTAAATAATTACTTAATACTTTGATCTATTGTGTGACATGTATATTCTTTAACCTATTATTGTGTACAATAAAGTACTTACATACATAGTATCTATAGATTATAACGATATCTGCAATAGTAACCTAAAGCCCATGAAGCATAGTTATAAGCTAACACCTGTTAGTTAAATAAAGGATTTCATTTTCACCATTCGTCTACGGATTACATAAATATAATAAGAAAGTTAAATAATGTTCAACAGTCTGCTAAAGTCATTTCGTACTTTCAGGTACGGCAAGCCTGAATTTTAACCGCTGTTGAGGTAAATAGCAGCTCATTGAATATTCTTATGAGCTTAAAACCATCTTGATACATTACCGTAGAAAACTAAAAAGTCGTATGTCATAGTGGAACTTGCACAGAATTAGGAATTTCGTTGTACCACTCTGACAGTAATGTTTGATAAAGAAGCATATTTCAGTATCATAATCTACACTTTTAAGCCTTTTCATTCCTCTTATGAGACAATTCGCCTGCAAAGTTTACTGCCAAGCTTGAAAAATGCTCGAGATAAATAAAAACTAGCTTGCTAGGGATGGAAAAGATAAAAAAGGAGTTAACTCTTTGGCTCACGCACCGTTTTCAAAATATTTCAAATCGAAATTTAATCACTAACTTAAGTTATACCAGTGTAAAATCTTCTTAATTCATAACCAAATATTATTTTCTTATACGTAATAAGCAATTGCACTACCAGAGAGCTAAATTTATTAATAAGCTGTCACTGCTGTCACGCAGAACGTTTGGCACTGACATAGTTGACACCAAATTGACGCTAACTCTTCCTTAACTCTAAAAGACCTTTTACAATAGTCAGCAAGTAAATATTAAATTACTTTGTATGCAACCAAAAAAAAAAATTTTTTTTTTTCGAATATTGTTAAACCGATATACAGGATAACTTATATAAATCTACCAAGCACTGTGTCGAAGTTAAAGCAAATGAATAAAAACACACTGTATATAACTATCATGCTTTGGCCACAGTATGAGACGCGGAGACGGCAGCATCGAAAAGCTAGTCATCGTTGGGCACGCATAGGGGAAAAGACCCAGAGGCCGCTGACCAACAAGATGGTTGGACTAACTTAAGAAACCAAACAAACCAAAATTTTACACCGTTGCTAATAATATTGCGACTGACAGGAGTGGATAGTTTGTCAATTCCCGACTCCCGACCCGAGAGGCACAGTCATAAACTATATCATTAATTTTAGTTTAAAATCAAGACTAATTTCTAAATCCCGAGAATACTAAGTCTGTGGAAACCTATCTAGTCTGCAGATTTGTTAGGACAATAACACAAACTGTTGCAGACTATCACATTAGTTCATCGCTAAATTGCTTCAACCTCAATACCAACGGCTTTAAGGATAAAATATTAATTCTAGCAGAAAGGGGTAATGCCTGAAACCATTAATAAACGAACTTATTATTTGATTATTTGATAATTGATTGTCTAAATATTTTAATTACTTACATAATAGGTACTTGCTTAAGTCAGAAATTGTTAAAATCCAATGAGTAAGTAGTTTTGTGGAGGATTTACAGGTTTAGTAACCCTTTACAATATTAGTTTAAATCGACCGTCTCAAAGCCTCTACTTTTTCCGTCCCTAAAGTTCATTACAATTTACCATGAAAGTTTTATACGAAATGCTACTTGACTTACAAACTAGGATGAAAAATTTCACTTGCAAAAAGAAGCTCAAATTTAAAATTTAGAGAATAATTTGACAGGAATAGTTCTTAAAGGCACCGATGCGGGGCGCACAGCTAAGCTGGCAACAGTTCTACTAGCTTGTGTTACGCTTGAATTCATTTTTGTGAAAATAAACCTTATACCGAGTAAAACAGTGTTCAGATTTCTGAACGATGTTGTTGAGATATATGGCTTAGGGGAAGTAAGCAGCTGCAATGAAGTCGTCCTTTTAAAGTCCTTTTACGGCCGCGAAAGGAGTAAGTGCTAAATGAGCACTACACACTAGAACAATGAATTAAAATTATACTAGATTAGCCTACAGACACACTCGATTACAGATGTATCCGCTATTATTTGAAACCTCATTTTTAGACAGGCTAGATAACTAGTTTTACAGTATTTTAAACCGACTTCAAAAAGAAGTAGGAGGTTCTCAAATCGGTTGTATTTTTTTTTTTTTTTTTCAATGGTTGTTACCTCAGAACTCCGTCATTGATGAGTCGATTACTTTTTTTTTGTTTGCAAATAGGTATATATGCTTCCAGGTGGGTCCCATTTTTTTTCAAAAATCCAGTTGGATGATGGGATCCATGAGGAATTGAGGGAACTCCTAAATTATATTAGGCACGCGTGTAGTGATTTTATGTATTTACACCCGGAAATCATAAATTTGGTGAAGTGGAATTGACGATGAAGAGCACAGATGACTTATGGAATTCCTCAATTATGTACATACTTAAAAGTACAAAAGTACGTCACCGATTCTGACAAGATTCCGTTTAAATAGCAACTAATGAAGTGCTAAAGGTATTTCTTGTGGAATTGACGGAAGTCCTCGATTATTATCGGGCCACATACTCGTACAGCGATTGGGTTTTTTTCTCTAATTATCAACGCATTTGCTTTCAGAAATCAGTTCATGTGGTAAATTGGAAAGTAAATGTGGAAATGTTCTCGTGGCTTGGCGGAGTACTAAATTGAAGTCGGTTTAAACTTTGTTTTTACAGTTAATTATTCTAACGTTAATCAGGGATCTGCGGACTCCAGACAAGTTGCTGTGGGTTTTCTTGAGAAAAGTCATCTTCGTCTAGCAGGTGCGGCGCCAGCCACTGTTGTTCTATCATTGAGACATAATCCGACTTCAATTGTTCATAAAAAAGTGAACAAAATTGAGGAACGCCATTTGTCTTCATTGCAGAAGTAGCATGGACTATCCGGGTTTTTTTACCCAAATAATGAGATAGAAGAAGTCGTTGGACAGGGGCCACATGATTAAAGTCTTTTATATTATTTATTGGATACTATGCTTGACTTGATACTTTACTTCATTATATTCATAATATGACATTACATGTTGTTGGTATTGGTGTGGTGGTCTGTGGTGGTAATGATGGTAAATTGCCCACCAGAGCATTCTACGGCCTGCAACATAAATTTAATAGTACATTACTACGCAGGCTGGGAAATAACGGATTGCCTGCCGAGTGTCATGTTGACTCATATACTCGTAGTACGAGGCGGGGATTTCCCCCGTGTGGTTGCGGATTAGAATAGGACCACCCCCTTTCTTCAGGTGGGTGTCGTAAGAGTCGACTTAGGGAACAGGGTTTAAGTGTGTTTTGGGCGATGGGCTAGCGACCTGTCACTGCGATATCATATTTGTTGATCTTATGTACCCACATGTATGCTAAAAGTGGTACTGGAACACCAGTTTCATGTGGCGTGAATGTATGTATGTATGTAGTACGAGGCGGGCAATCCCTAGTTCCGGCCGATGTATGTACATAATTATAGTGCTGTTCTCAGACATGCAATAAATTTAAATTTTTGAATGCCGTGGTGTTGTGTCTCCAATTGATGACGAAGAAAAAAGGATTTCACTTTATAATTTTGCAATTTTCATTAGGGGCCTCCCGTCTCGCGGTACCTGATACGTGATAATCGTACTTCGCCTATTATTAGGAACGTAACGTCAATATTTAATTGCATGTTTGAGAAAAAAATCTACTGACTGATCCTTCCAGCATCAATACCTGTCCAACTCTCGTGCTATATATATGTACAACTGCAAGACAGAGTCGGGTTGCAATTGTTGAACCGATTTCAGCGTCGAGCTTGCTGAATATTTGTTACCTCATTCACTAGTCGCTCGTAGCGACAATCGTCACACGACGCTCGTCTGGAATGAAAATTGAATTATAAGTGACTGATATCATTTGTCGCGGGAGTCCAGTGGATGTGGACGTCGCAGGACCAGTCACTGTGGCACTTTTTGGGAGAGGCCTATGTCCAGCAGTGGTCGTCTATCGGCTGATATGACGATGATGATTTTATTTGTATGGAAGGGCTGGTATGGAAGGTATGATAGGTTCACGGTGTGGCCGTCAAACGGTGGTTGCGGGTTCTTATACATAAGTTTTTCTGAACTCATGTATGAAGTACCATTTTGTATTTACCATTCGATTTTCGATGAAAAAAACATCGTATTCGATTTTCATAAAAGTAGTTGATCAATAACTTTTAAAATCACACAAAACTATTATTTTCTTACCATTATGCAAATACAGTATTAAAATCAAACCAATTAATTATGTGATCCTTCAGAAGTAACTACTTAAACACAAGAGTGAAATTTTGAATCTGTTTAACATTTATCCCAAGTTAAACTGCCTCTTCACACAAATTGTATATTTAACGAGATTTCAAAGAAGTCTTTGGTTATCAATGGTTCTACTTACATAATATATTCACATTGGATTTGTTACTATACTTACTTACTCTGTTATCTTATCAGATTAAGAAAATAATCTTTGTGTAAGGTTAAGAGACGTTTTTCGGTACAGCCTCGGGTGGTTTATTTTTACACACAGAGTTTATTCCAATTGCACGGTTTGCGAGAACCCAAATAATAAGATTGAGGGTCGATGGAAGCGAGTTACAGGATTAAAGTCTTTTATTACTTATCGGAATCGCTACTTGATACAATACTTTATTTTATTATAATTCAAAGGATGTTAAATGTAGTATATTTTTTAGATTTCGTAGTGATAATTTGATTTTTCTTCTCTCTCTCTTCTCTCTTTATCTCTTTATATCGTGGGTGGAATGCATAAGGGTGTCCCTCACGAGGGGGAGTGATTTTCGCAAACGAATCGAATTTTATCGCCTTAAGATAGGTACTAATGCCGACATTGGAGTCAAGACTGTCGGACTCAAATGCGACTGGGCTATTCCACTAAGGTGGGCTAAACTAGTTACAGAGTGGGTGACACAAGATGGGCAACGGCGTTGTGGTCGGCCGAGGAGGAGATGAGGAAATAATTTGTATGTAATGCAAAGTGACTGGCCGGAATCGGCAATAAATCGGTATACTTGAAAATCTAGGCGAGGAGGCCCTGCGTAGCCAGAAATATATGGTATATTATTATAGTATTAAAGTCCTCCTAGCGTTATTCCCGAATGGGCCCTAAAGAAGCCCGGCGTCCGCTTTGACATCTAATCCCAAGATTTGGCACAGGCACTAGTTTTACGATCGCGAATGCCATCTGACCTTCCAACCCAGAGGGAAAACGAGACCTTATGGGAACCGGTTTCCTCACGACGTTTTTCTTCACCGTAAGTATTCCGTTCATAAGTTCTGAAAAAATAATTGGCAGGTACAAGCCGGGATTCGAACCCACGACCGCCGTATGCCTGAACCACTAGGCTACCGCAGCTTCTCAGCATTGGGGACTTAGGCAAATAATAAAAAACTCTACATAAATAAATAAATGAAAAATTAGGGGACAATCTAACACAAAAAAACACTACATAACAAACAACTGATGCGCTTTGCATCTTGCGTCAGTTTTTACTAGACCCAGCGCCCCCTATATTACTACCCAAAAATACCGGTTATTTTAAAGTACACTAATACTCTATGGTTACATTTCACTGAATATATTTGAAGTTGAAGCGGTGCTAGCACTTACCGCCGAGCTAACGTCGTCAGTCCATTTGCAGTAGAATAGTTTTAATACATTTACTGGCAAGCTACCTTACGATTGTAAAGCCGGCGACTTTCAATCTGGCCCCTTCCTGTTTCACCAAATCGACAATTGTCACCTGACAATGACAATTCGACTTAGGCTAAGTCAACAGGTTCAGTTGGATGCTGGACAGCTTATTGACCCAGAAATGCATTTGGAACTGTAAAAAAAATTAAAGTGATAGTGTAGTACGTGATGATGAAATAAAAGTGATGGTGAAATAGAGCCTTGGAGGTCATGGGTTCGAAATTTTTAAATAGCTTAGGAATTATTAAACTCAACATTTATTGAAATACCATATTGACATTTCTTTGAAGGAATGAAGAAGGAGGAAGGAAAAGAGTAGATTTTCTTTGAAGGAATCGCGAGGAACCCGGTTTAATCCCTGCACGGTCTAGTTTTCCCTCAGGGTTGGGTTGCGTTGCAGTTGCTTCCGTTAAGCTAGTGCCCACGCCAATCTTGGGAATTGGTGCGGACTTGAACCAGCACGAGAATGATTGGTTACGCCGTTATTGCAAATACCGCTCTAATAGACTCTAAATTAATCAAATAAGGGGAAAAATAAGACTTAGGACGAAAACCCTATTCAAATATCTATAGTTATAGTTGCTATATTGAAATAAATAAAAATTTGCGAAAGGATACAACCGTTTTAATATTCCTTCTTAGATTGACAAAACGCTCGGGGATCGAGACGTCACGCTCTCTAAGCGTCATAGTAAATGACAATCGTTTCATGCGAAGGCACGTTTTGCCAAAAAGGGACAGAATATAACCCCTCTTCACTTTTTGGACGCTCATAATAACTTTGTGATTATTTATTGTCTTGTATTACTTTTTTCTCCATGTGACTATATTTTTAAGTCTTTTTCAAGAAAATTCAACATTATTTGATTGTTTAATTTGGCGTCACCATCTCTATTCTTTTTGACCTTCTTTATTAAGAAGCATAGCAGATTGCGTACGCAGCCCTCAACGCTTACTGGCACATTAGAAGAAAAAACATCAGCTGTCATAACAATTTTCACATTATTCGCTTTCGTGTCAACCGCTATACGAAATTATAATGAACGCATTATTGTTATCAATTAACTGCATTAATACACTCTTCACCGGCAATAACAATATCAGTGGTGCCAGTGTCTCATTGGTGCAGCACTAAGTAAGCTAAAGGTAAGCAAGCTCCGAGGTTATAAATGATAACTGATTTTGATTCTTGACAATCTTACTGTTAATAATGACATAAATAAATGAAAGAAATAAATTTTATTCTGCAAGTAGGCCGTAATGGCACCTTTACCAGTCAAAATTCTACCAGCGTTTCTGAAAAAGAAGTTACGCCGAAACAAACTCAACTGTCAGTCATTTTTCACATTTTGAGAAGTATACAAGTGCTAGGTTGACCGATGTCTTCCTTATTCTCAGCGATAAGTGATATAATGGAACCAATCATCAGTGATCGGAATTAGGTGAGCAAAAATACCTATACTTCGCGAGAGGACATAATAGAGTGGATACAACCGGATTAAAATATTATTATTTTTTGGATTCCGGGTATCCGATATATTATTTTCGATATTTTCGCCAATCTGACTAGCACTGACAATGAATAGGAATACACAGATTACTTAATTTATAATATATTTCACATTTTCGGATTTCTTATAATTTTAACTTCATGGCAAGAATGTAACCATTTTTACTACGAACTTTACAAAATTTCTATAAGGAAAAGAATGGATGTTCAACATTACGGCTAGTATTCGCAGTGCCCGGATAAACATCGAATACACGGAATCCAAAAAATAATAATATTTCTATCCGGTTGTGTCTACTCTATTATGTCCTCTCGCGAAGAATAGGTATTTTAGCTCACCTAATTCCGATCACTGCCAATCATACAGCCCTTGGGACGCTGACTGTGCTTTTCCATTTTCTCTACATCATCTTTTCTAAAATTATAAAGAGGAAAAGTCTTTAAAAGTAAGATTCTATGTAATAGGTAACCTCCGGAACCGCTTACCCGATATAAAAATACTCGTAATATAATAAAACGCTCACTGCGCGCTGGGCCTTAAAATGTGGGAACGCGACACCTGTGTTGCGCTCTCTGTTGCAATCACCTGCCATTATTGGAATAGTATATAGTATCTTCTTTAATAAACTAAATTATAAAATAAACACCATTATGTTAACTCAATTAATGTAACTATTAGTAATTCATCTCCGTAAAAACTCTTGCTTAAAGTAAAGACGACGGAACCAAAATTAGGAACGAATAGACAGATGAGAGGCGAGTGAGTGATTAGGCCGGACAAACTAGCACCTCACTTTCCAACCCTCCCATCTTTCTTATCCATTGCATTACAATATGGACCTTATTCTAAACAGGTCTGGGTTGCTTTTGTTAAGAATTCTTAAGTGTGATACGCGTTTGTCTAAATTAATAAGTTCAAAATGGCCGGGGCGATGATACGGACTAATTAGAGCCATCTATCGTGATGCTCTGATAATTAAATAGCTCTTAGCGTCGATTGGTTTTTTAGGATGCCAGGATTATTCAGCATTGTTGACAACGCGGACAAAGGTCGTAACTCGTTCATATTGCAGCTCCATACAAATTTTTACCCCCCATTTCACCCCCTTAGAAAATGATTTCGGGGATAAAAAACTATCCTAAATCACTCTCCATCCCTTCAACTATCTCCACTTAAAAAATCACGTCAATTCGTCGCTCCGTTTAGCCGTGAAAGACGGATAAACAAACAAACACACATACACTTTCCCATTTATAATATTAGTATGGATAATATTAGTAATGGTTTCTGTCATATTTTTTTAATATTAGTAATGGTTTCTGTCATATTTTTTTAATATTAGTAATGGTTTCTGTCATATTTTTTTAATATTAGTAATGGTTTCTGTCGTATTTTTTTGATACAAACTTTTATTGCCAACTGCACTTTTCTGTAAATCTTCATCAACTACTACGTTGAGACGATTCTAGCGAGACCAAACTCAGCGGGGTTACGTCTGTTAAAAGTCCTTATGTTTCCGTCTAATAAGTTCCCATGCCACCTTCTGTGTCCATCGTCAGATCAGCTTTTATATTGAATTTTCGTATTTCCGATGGTGTATTTTTGCAGCGACTCAATCTTTCCGTTTTTACTGTGTCGGGATTTAAAATAAATTATTTTCGACTGTTTTTTTTAATATTAACCTATGCCGTGTCTCTTTGCTTCGCATTAAAATAATCCTCAGTTTCGCAGCCGAAAAAGGACCGTCAGAATAAAAAAATATCATACTCATTTGGCCACCCTGTATACTAACGTATATTAAAAAAAACGTCTATCAAAGATTAGTCTGTGGCCGGCTGTACATAATTAAAGACTTACCATTTCAAAGTTCAATATCTCAAAACCGGCTGACCCGATTTTGTTGAAACGTAGCTAAGAACTATCTCCAACCACGGCGGCAGCTTCGATCGAAAAAAATCCGTCACTAAATTAAAATCGGTAAATTCATTTAGGAGCTACGTTGTCACAGGCAGACACAGAAACAGACAAAGGGCTACAATGACAAACTTATAAAATAATACTTTTCATTTTACTCATATACTCACGTATCCAATGTCACTCCGGGCGACATGTTTCGAACTCTTCGGGAGTTCTACTTCAGGATGAGTGTTTTCGCGGCGGGGTCGCTCGTATCACTGCCCGCGCCCGTTCCTCACGCCGAGCGGCGCGTGTCGCACGCGCCGACAGGGCGGGCCCCGAAGAGTTCTAAACATGTCGCCCGGAGTGACATTGAATACGTGAGTTGAACCTTGTAATTAAAAGTATTATTTTAACATGCCTGTCTCATGAAAGTTTAAATTTAAACTTATAACACTCCTTTTTTTGCGACGGGGGTTAAAATAACCGAATACCAATTATTAGACCCCGCAAATACAGAAGTGCAATGACTTCGTTAATTATGCTTACCTTCTGTCTGATAACTTAACCACATCTTAATCCATTAGCAACACCGGCAACACTTCGTAAATCGATAATTTCCTCCAAAACTCGCGAACAAAAACAAAGGTTCGGAATTTTCGACTGACTTTAATAGGGATAAGAAGCCACAGCACCCGGCTTAATTCAGATTAAAGAGATACCAGAGACAACATCTGGATTAGCATTGTATGCCGATCGCGAATCCGAGTGACAATAGATCTGTTTAAATGATACGTGAGACGGGAGGTATCACACATTGAATTACGCAAACAAAAGAAGGATGATACGAAGCTGTACTTAAGCTATGTACATACGGGTGCTCTCGCAATCTAGAGTAGCAGGTTAACGTTCATGTAGGTTAGGATAGTTTTTATCAGTGCGTGTTGCCTGTGATGAAATATGGCTCAACGTTACCCAAATGGCAATGGAAAGGGCTGTACTGGGCGTTTCTCTGCGTGATCGATGTGTGATGTCATAAGAGTTGACTATGGGCTGAATTGTGTGGTACTGCAAATTATTCCATCTTTATAAGTAATGGCTGTTCAGATGTGGCACTGAAAATTAACCCCTCAGGCACAATGCATTGTCGTCTTTGGCATTGACTTTGTTGTGGTGCGAAATAATTGATGAATCAATGTACTGACGCCATGAATCCTACATTGTTAATATAAATCGCCATCCTTATCGGTAATCATTTCATAGATTTTCATCCGCATCGCTTAGCCACAAATTGTGTATTTACACAGCGTACCTAACGATAAAGATGAAAGTATTTAAGATGAGGTTGCCTCGAGTTGCCTCTTGAACACTGCAACTACCCGTCATTGCTCTAAATATAATCCTACTAATATTATAAATGCGAATGTTTAAATAGATGTTTGGATGTTTAGATGTAGGTTACTCAATCATGCTTAAACGGCTTCACCGATTTGGATGAAATTTTGCACAAAGATAGTTTATAGCCTGGATTAAAGTATGAGATAGTTTTCATCCCGGGTCCACGCAGACGAAGTCGCGGGCGGAAGCTAGTGATTTCATAAGACGGCACGGGAATCTCTTACACTTGCACCTCATAACACGCTATAAAACTCACAAGCCTGTTTTTTCTACTAAAAACAGTTGTTTTATAAAAAAAACACGAGGATTGGTTGAGAAATGCGACCTGTAGGAGAGCAGCTGGGCAGCCGGTCAAATTGGCCCAAGGTCAAACAGAGATCTTTGTTCGCTGCGCTCGGTCGTTCGAAAATGTGCTACAAAAATACAGAGCAACCATTCGCAATCAAGCTGCCTCTATTAAGTGTAAAATTATTACTTCTCTTCATGTTACCGCAGACAAGACGGGAGACCAAAATCATAAGGGTATAACTATACGACAGTCATGTATTTTTCCCTCCATTTTCTTCTGAGCAGGGTTGCTCTCAACACCAAATGGTGTCTCTCAATAGTGGAGCGGTGTCGGCTTATGTCTCATATGAACTGGAGAAAAATATAACACCACTGATTAAATTTTTAGATTTCCTTTAGCTTTTAGTTATAAAGGGAATTTTGTTACGTTTATCCTTAAAAGTTATTAACTGAACTCTGTTTACTTTGTAATTACGTACTCTAATAAGATCCAAATGACGAAAGTAGTTTTAACTCCATTTTTTTAGCCCACCTGATTGTAAGCGGTCACCATAGCCTATGGACGCTTGCAACTCTAGGGGTGTCCCGCGCATGTGCGCGGAGTGTTTATTTTCTTGACGAAACCCATACCCATACGGCACAAGACGGCGCACGAAATCTCTCGATTTTTCTAGCACTATACGTCTTTCTCTTCTTAGAAAACTCAGAAAGAGACTCGCGAGCCGTCTTGTGATAGCCGTGCTGTTGTCCCTCGAGAAATTAGTTCGTTGAAATGTTAATATTTATTATATTTATTGGTTGGAAACATTAAAAATCTAATATTATATGGAACATTTGCGTAAATCTCAGACGCATATTTAAATATTATGAAACGGGTCACGCAAATCATACAGGTCGAATATCGCTCGACACTTTTCGAACCAATAGGTGGCTCTTATTCCTGAGCACTCGCGATGCAGGCGCGCTTAGGACTGTGGATCTGTGACTTGGCGGCGGCCGCTGCGGGTTCGACCCATGTCGAGCGATATTCGACCTTAGGTCATTAGCTCACTAGAGCCACCCGTCGCCCGATCCTCACCGCCTCGCCTCGTAAATGTACTAACTACGGAGTTGATACGGAGTTGATGTAGTGAGCGCATGCGCGTACAAGTGCATAGAAAGAATACCTAACCGCTCGAGGCGAGGCGGTAAGGGTCGGACGACGGGTGGCTCTAGTGAGGAGGAGAGTGACTCGTTTGATTAAATTTTAATATTGTAATTAAGTAGGTACATGGCGTTATATCAATTAAATTAGGTTGTAGCGTGTGAGATGTTAATATTTTAGATTTTTATAACACTAAAAATCATAATTCAAGTTTCAAAAGTTCTCAATCGACTAGACCTTAACCTACCCGTACTTGACCTTAAAGCTTTTACAATTATTTGATGATGAAGAATCATCATACAAGATTCAGACTTTGCGACCGAAGTTTATTTAATCACACATATTGGACTCAAAGAAAAGCCTAAGAAACGGATTTTCCCAACGAATACACTATTTCCTAGTAAAACCGTATTGGTAAAAGCTTAACGCCTCTATTTCATCTAGAGCCAAAGTTAACGGGCTTCCATTTTCTATCGTAGAATATAGTCTCAAATCCCGTTGAGCCATGATATGTGATTAGTTTATTACTATAGGCATATAACTTTTGATTTGTAAGAAACCATACAAAATACAACTAATTATAACATATCATCGAATTTAAACTTTCGGGCGAGATGTCTAAAATAATACTCCTAAATCCACGATTAAACTCACATACTAAGTTTCACGACAGGTGACATGTTTCGAACTCTTCGGGAGTTCTTTTTGAGCGACATTGCCGGGAAAACACTCATCCCGAAGATTTCGAAACATATCGCGTGTCGTAATACGTGGATTTCTTAGTAATATTATATATAACATATCAATTGCGGGCAACGGGAAGTCATTTTGTAATTGTATATATGTCTTTAAGGTATTTGTAACTATGGGCCTTAGATACCTGAGTTAAATTGTTTATTATTATTATAAATATCTGGCATCGCTACGCACGGCCGTCTGTATGTACTCGGCCGGCAATCCCTTACTTCCCGGCTTCTGTAGTAACGCACAATTTAGACTTTTTAAAAATCGAGAGTTACAATTGGTCGAGGGAACGTCTGACTTTTAATATTTAGATACTTATTGTCTTATTATGCAACGTGCAGCCCACAGTTATAATAATAAGCCTTTCATAGTTAAGTTTTAGATGTTCTGTTTGTCTATTTCTCATCGGCGCAAATGTCAAAGTGCCAGATAAATGTATAAGTTTATTGTAACTGTAGGTAGTTTCACTGGGTTGAAGTGAGGTATTACCTCGCCAACCTAAACAGGCTCCACAGACGTTTATGACTATAATAACTCTGTCAAAAATGGAATTTTTGGTACAAGCTTTTATTGACACCTGTAATCTTCTATACAGTCATCAACTACTCGTTGATACGATTCTAGCGAGCCCAAACTCAACGGGTTTACGTATGTTTCGTCCTGAATTCCCATACCACCTTCTGTCTCCATCATCAGATCAGCTCGATGACACCACAATATAGAACTGTCATCCAAACTATACTTAAACCTACATTTCAGCTCAATCGGTTGAATATATCTGCTTCAAAATTGTGTTGCAGTTCCAGCCGAACAAACAGTCACATTCATTGCAAGTTGAAGAACTCATATGTCATTAATATTTATTACTATCTTTATTCTCTAAAGTATTTACAAGGTGATGATTAATTTTTATTTGAGCCTATTGTGTGTCCCACTGCTGGGAAAAGGCGTCTCCCCGTGATCTCCATGCGCGCCTACTAGGTGCCTCTTCCGTCCCGTTGCTGAAGAATACATCCAGGCCCCGTATCGTGGTCGGCCTAATCACGCGATAAGTGACAAGATAGAGCGTCCGTCACTGGCTGACACCGTTCGATAGAACGAGACTGACGCTGTATCTTGTCACTTATCGCGTGATTATGCCGACCATGATACGGGGCCAGGTCGTCCCGCCATCTCCGTCTAGGTCGGCCGCGTCTGCGTCGCCCGCCATGTGGCACCCACTTGGCAGCTATATTATACCTGCCCTAGCCTAATTAACATTAACGGCAAATTAAATAAAAGCTTGTAGAAACATGGCCATTCAAATAAAGATCCGCATTCAATCGAGAAACAAATGACATCGTTCCCAATAAAAAGTATCAGCACATTTACCCGAAACACGAAGATGCGGCCACGGAACAAACGGCGAGTGAATAATTTGCGAACAGTAAGCGGTACTAACAAATGGCGCGGGTTAATGACTACCCTAAGGAGGATTCGTTTAATTAATGCCTTGTGTGAGCCTCCACTAATCTGTTTGTATGTTAGTACACTAATAGCTGAAGAATATATCCATTAGGACAAAGACGAGGTTAATAGTTTCTTTGTCAACGGTACGGGGTTAATTCTGGTAGTATTATCTATGAGCGTTGCAAAGTATTTAGTACTACCATCTATTTTTTCATATTATTTTGGAAATCTGTTTTTTCACTTGTGATGCTTGAAAAGTATGTCATAAACGCTAAAATATTCTTACCCCGTAATTTAAGTGTGCAACTCTGGTCAGAAAGGCATATTACACCTCGAACAATCTTCTCTGACTTCGTTCGGCAAAATAACCATCTCGCGTAATTTGACCCATTTCAGACCCTAGTTATATATACACACATATCATCATATCAGCCGCAAGGCGTCCACTGCTGGACATAGGCCTCCCCCAAAGAGTGCCAAAGTGACTGTCCTGCGCCACCCGCATCCAGCAGACTCCAGCAACCTTTACCAGTTCATCAGTCCACCGTTATGGGGGCCCTATCCACGCCTCGCCTTCCGGTACGTGGTCGCCACTAGAAAACCTTTCCGCTCCAACGGTCATCGGTTCTACGTGCTATGTGCCCCGCCCACAGCCACTTAAGTTTAGCGATTCGGAGGGCTATATCGGTTACCTTGGTTCTGCTGCAGCCTCATTTTTGATCCGATCACGCAGAGATACTCCCAACATGGCCCTCTCCATTGCCCCTTGGGTGACTTTGAGCCTTACTATGCCGCCTTATGAGGACCATAGTAAGCGACCACGTTCACATATATATACACAACTATCTTACACAAACCGACCTAGTCTCAAACTAAGCAAAGCTTGTCCTGTGGGTACCAGACAACGATATAAATACATACTCATAAAGATAAATAAATACTTAAAAAATACAAGGTCACTACGAACTAGGCTACAGAGGTCGTCAACATAATATAATCTATTATCGTTCGTCTCTAATCTGCGTTTTAAGGCAGATGTACTCCAAATATTGTCTCGCTCACTCGCTAACGTTAACTCGATATGCTGTCTGTGTCTTCGCCCGCGCATAGTACCTTGAGAAAATCGGTATTTATAAAGGCCTCCACCCACCGGACGCGTGTCGTGCGCGGCGCGTGACGTGCGCGGTGCGCGTCGGGCGCGGTTGAATCGGTATATTCACACCGCAAGCGGGCGGCGTATAGCAACGCGGGGGTACGCGGCTGCGACGCGTTACCAACGCGTGTGCCGCGCGTCTGCCGCGCGTGTGCTGCGCGTGTGCTGCGCGTGTGCTGCGCGTGTGCTGCGCGTGTGCTGCGCGTGTGCTGCGCGTGTGCTGCGCGTGTGCTGCGCGTATGCTGCGCGTGTGCCGCGCGTGTGCCGCGCGTGTGCCGCGCGGCTGCGGCGCAGCAGCTGCGCGGGCCCGCGCGTCATATCTCTCTCACTACCAACACATTTAATATGTATCTCACTATCTCTATCACGCTTGGCGACGCGTTAGCAACGCGTGTGATAAAGATAGCGAGATACGTATTAAATGTGTTGGTAGTGAGAGAGATATGACGCGCGGGCCCGCGCGGCACTCGCGCTAAACACGCGCGGCACACGCGTCCGGTGGGTGGAGGCCTTTAAAGAAAGGTGTTTGTCAGAACGGATCAGTATTTAAAAAAGCGGCCAAGTGCGTGTCGGACCACGCACAACGAATGGTTCCGTGCCTATTAAAAAGGTATTATCGTTACTGAAATCTTATGGCACTTACGTCCTTTTCTTTAAGGAACGCTGTTTTTTAACAATTTTTGCTGGGTGCGTCCTACGAGATATAACAACAATATATATAATTTCATATTAATAACGTTCACAAGATATAATGAACGTTAGCTATAACAACAGTACCAATACTTTTATAAGGAATAATGGTCAAATGCCATAATAATCATATAATATAACGTTTTTTTCTATAACCCTCAAATTGACTAATTTTATTTTCGTATAACATACATAACGTATAACGATCATGACATATAATATCTTTTCGTATAACATACATAACGTATAACGATTATAAGGCATAGTATATTTTCGTATAGGGATTATAGTACCGAAAATTTAAACTGTAACCATTCTCGTGCAATTTAATTGCTCCTTTTGCACTTTTGGACTTACCTACAGGACATTAAAATAACAGAATTAAAATAACTGAAGGCGATTATACCTACTATACGAGCATTATACTGTTTGATGTTAGATAAATTGAATTAGTACATTACGTAACTAGGGCGGTGAATTCGTAAATGCCCCAGATCGCAGGTGTTTGTGGCCCGAACCGAAGGTGAGGGCCATGAATATGCGCTCGGGGGTTTTACGAATTACCGCCCGTGTTGCGTACAAAATTTTACGTCTTCACCTGGCCACAATGCGAGTTTTCCCGTACGCGCAGCGTGCAGTAAAACTCGCATTATGGCCAGGTGTGACGTAAAATATATTATTTATTTATTTATTTCAACTAATTACACAGCATAACAATATTACACTAAGACACTGCGGAATTTAAAACACTATAAGGTACATATAAAAGTTACACAAAAAAAAAGATTATAACAATAACTGTTTCACCTCAAACATAAACAGAAGTGGGGCGGTCATCCATCGTCTCACAGTACGTCAGACATTCACCACATACATCCATCCACTTACTCCCAAAAACATTACAGTCTGGTGTTGATGCGAGAAGGGCATTGAGGCAGTTCAGAGCGCGCACAATATTATGTTATAAACCTTAGCTGTTATGAATATTATACGCTTTAATCCCACGAAATACTTTACGAAATTATATCTTCTGACATTATACCTTTCGTTTGTTATGTGCAATGAACGTTATACTAAACAAACTTATACACAGTGAGCATATATATTATGACCGTTATATGATAAGTTGTTATACCTCGTATTACTTACCCATTTTTGCTCAAAGAATTTAATAAGCCCGATGGCCATGTTTTTATTTTCATATTTTCAAAATACACGGTTCAAAAATTAGAGAAGGGGGCACAATTTTAGTGACTCTCGGGGCGATTATCTCCGACTCTATTCATTTAATTGAAAAAAATTGCTGAGTTACCTTATATTTATTTTGAAAGGCCTATCGATTGATGTGCCACACGTGGGCTTGCATGAACAAAAATGTTTTGACTTTCAGTTTTATGTATGGACTGCACCCCTAAAACAATTTTTTTTGGTAATTTAAATACATAACTATGTAGCAGCTAACATAATACCCCTATCGTCAAAATTTTATTCAAATACACTTAATAGTTTTCAAGTAAAATGTCTGTGACATACGGACGGACAGACAGACAGACAGACATACAGACAGACATGACGAATCCATAAGGGTTCCGTTTTTTGACATTTGGCTACGGAACCCTAAAAAGTGGACAATGATATATTTCAATTATTTTCATGAAAAATCAGTCAAAATATCACTAGAATGGGGTTTAGTTAGAAGCAGTAGCGAATTTAGAGTTGAAAATATCCAATTTCTAGATTGATTACAGACAAACATTTGTGCGGGGAGTGATAGACAAAAATAAAGTTGGTTGTTATGATGACTACGAGTTACAAAATATTGTAAACATGTTTAACTGGAAGCAGCCTGTGTCTTGGGAACCTAGTGTACAGAAATATCGTCATCATTTACAGCTTGTAAAATATCGCCCCTGCTGAGCATAGCTCTTCGAGAATGCCACCCGTCTCGTTCCTGAGCTAGTCTTATCCAGGACGGCACGCGAGCTATGTCGCGGTGACTTAGACTATCCGTCTCTTTCTAAGCGAAGCGGGTCGTCATGTGATAGTTAGCCCTGCAGGGATGACCCGCGATCTTCCTTATTTCGACAACCCATGATTGAGCTGGGTACTTATACTGATTTACCAAAGCTCATGAATAGATAGATATATAGATAATTTAAGAAATTTTGTTCTAAAGGAGAGGTAGCCTGACAAGTTCCTATTTGGCCCTGATATAGTGTCGCTACAAACAGCTTACATATGTTATAAATTTTTAAATGAAAGGAAAAATTTAAATTTTTTATGCTCCGAGCCGGATCTGGCGATTTAAAACACAAATATTAATTTAGCTTACATATGGCAATAAATAATACGTGTACGTCATGAATAGTCGGGACGGTGTGTATTGTCATCGTGCAAGAACGAGTGAGACATACAATTATGTACTTGTAGATTGTGAAACTATGTTTCAGGTAATCCGAATAGCATTGTCTAGTTGATAATTAAATATGAATACCTATCCATCAAAATCCGAGTCTAAATATTCGACATCCATACATTTATCAGATTCTGGCTCCGATGTATCTTCACTTGTATATATTTTTGATTGTAGCACTACAGACGCCTTGAATGAGGAAAAAAATAATAATTCATATGACATATTTAGTACCACGCTAACCAATTCATTACAACCGCACTATGAATATAAGTACCCGTCATGTCAACAACTAATTTCAAAAAATTGTTTATTGGAATGCTGCTGAATCCTTCGTCCTTTTTCTGCCGCAACCATTTGAATGTATTTAAAATGTTTTTTTTGCATCGGGGTGAACTTTTTTAGGCATTTTCATTGCAAAATCGTTTATTATTCTGAAATATGAAGAATTATTTTCGTTTTGTTTACGTCGGTGACATCCGATGACTTCCGACGTCTGTTGTCAAAAAAAACATTGCCATTAAAATAAATTAGTCCCACTGAAAATCCGCAACATAGCGAGGGCTAAATAGGAACTTGGCAGGCAAGAACCCGGACAAGTGCGAATTGGACTCGCCCACCGAGGGTTCCGTAACAAATTACAGATATAAGGTTTTTTTCTGTACTTGTACTATAAGACTTACTTACCAAAATAAATGATTCAATTGAGTCTCGAAATATACGTTTTTTACAGCATTAAAGGCCGTATCTATGTATTTAGAAGCTTGAATTTTTCACAGCATTAAGCTACTGTAGACCTTAGTATATGGTTCTTATTTCATTTTGATACACGCGTTCCTGAGATAAAGGGTGTTGACAGACGTACATACGGACAACAAAATAATCCTATAAAGGCTGTTTTTCCCATTGGAGGTACGGAATCCTAAAAACGTTATTTTGACTTCCCACTGACTCCTTACAGTTTGCATATTTACTTTACAAAACTTCAAATACTGTTCTCATAAACCATGCCATAAATTCGGGTTCGGTCGTTGTTAAATAAATTACCAATTCTGAATATAAAATGACAGCCGTAAAATTGGAACAAATAAAAAATTATCATCCCGCGCATCGCATGGCCATATTTTATTTTATTATAGATCCATGATACATTTTTAAAAGCTTTGTCGAATGACCACGGATTGTATGCAGATTTATCAATGCGTGTCAGTGTCAGCTTGTCACAAAATTTGTATATCACACGAGCAATACTATTGGGAATTAAAAATGAGACAGTCTGAGTTAAAATATATTGCTACGAGTAATCTATATTTCTATACTAATATTGTAAAGAGGTAAAATCTGTGAGATTTTAGGTATTTGAGTTCGTATGTAAAGGATAATTTCCGCAACTACTCATTTGACTTAATGATACATGGTAAATTGAAACATGACTAAGTAATAATTGGTTAAACAATCATTTGCCAAATAAAAAATTGGTTCTTACACCAGTTTTTGTTAAAAATAACATTCCCAGAGGATCAAATAAATGGGAGCAACCTTACGCCTTTAACAGTCTTGTTTAAATATTTTTGAATACTTTACCCGTGTACATATTTCGAACTGGAATATTCTAGCAGAAGCCGGCGCGCGAACTCTCTCGCTCTATCCGTCTCTTTCTAAGTTTTCTAAGAAGACAGAGACGGGTGGTGCGAGAGAGCTCGCGCGCCGTCTTGGGATAACCGTGCCGTTGTACAAAGTTACTTTGCAAATGTTTAAACATATACGACCAATGCAAGTGTATAGGTGAAGTTTTGTGTGGTTTATAAGGCTTCCAACAACGTGCCCGAAAATAATTATCCTAGATTTTACACAGAAGCATATAATAAATGACTATTAATTAAACATATATTATGCTCGAAATAGTTCTAAGAAGCAGTCAGATAAACAATACTAGTAAACATTTCAAAATTCATTGAATTATCATCTTATCACATACCCACATTCTCGTAAGTATATATCTAAGTAGTTAGCGTATGTTTCTATCGTTGCCAGTGTCCACTACTTTTTACTGATCGTTCCATTTTTGAATACGTAAGTACCAGGCAGACCGTTAATAAAATCAATACATAAGCAGACTGTTTAATGCTTCCAATATTCATGAAAGATCGTAAACAAATCCAGTAGTAAACGAAACGCAAAGGCTTACAGGAATAACTTGATTTCGCCCCAAAACATTGAATTACAGATTTAATTAATCACTTTGATCGTAAGCAACCGGCTTTTACAGAATCATGAATTTTTAATACTGAATGTATTTTCAATTAAATACAAGGGATTTCAGCTAAAAGTTTCATAAAAGCCTGATGAAAAATGAATTAACGAAGTGCTTTCAACCAACCTTGGGTGGCGAATATTTGATTTTTTTGTAATTCGTAATATCCGTGCAATAAAATTCGACGGCTGGACGTTTGTAAGAGTTTAATTTTGCAAATAAAAATTAATTATTACAGAAAGCGACACTAGCCAAAATTTGGATTATTGCGTAACTTCTTACTAGTCTTTTAATAAAAATGAAACCTTATTTTAACAGGCAGTAAGTAGAACTTTTCTGTAATGATTAGAACTTGATTAAATAGAAGCCATATTTCGATAGAAAAACTTTTTCCTTCTTATTTATTCTAATCAACATCAGAAGCCCCATTTTCAGTTTCGTTTTCAGATATCCTATCATTAGTGAATTCAGGGTTATATCTCTAAAAGATTTACCTAACCAAAAATAACCAAAGCTGGAAATCCTTTGAAATAAAATACTTCTTCAGTTTTAATCATATCGTTGCCCGTAAATTTCCAAACCCCTATGTAGGTACTAATTCAGAATATTCTTTCAACCAAATAGCATTTTGAATTACTGTAATGGAACCCCTTAGAGATGTTTAACAGACCGCGACGCAAACTGAGGTCGTTTTAAGATAATTTATACTCAAAGGGGTATTTTAATCGTCATTTAAATTTATTTAAACGGAACATTGGCCGCGGTGTAAAATACGTTTTAGCAGGTCCATAGATTACAACGGCAAAGTTTTGTTTCATTGAGAGCACATATCGGCCTTTGGGGGACATAAAATTATTTTTACGACGGGCATCCCTCTTCATTGCGCCGATAAAAGGTCACAGAGCTTGTTGTAATTTGAATTTTATGACCTCGTAAAGTAAACTATCGCTCAATGTTTAGGTAGTCATGAAAAATCTTGGCGAAGGCTTTGAATGCGAAAACGGCAATACATTTCCGATTACGATTTATTTGTGTTCGCGGTGTCAATACTTTACCACATTTTGTTCAAGGAGGAGGATCTCAATTCGGTTGTAGGTATTGATACAATGTTGGAAGTGTATTTTTCTTCCTAAAACGCCATAAGTTATTTGAGACAACTAAATAGTCGCGATAAGTGACAGCCGTGATAAGTGATCGTCCGTTTTGGCTGTTTAGGCCTTATGCCTTTTTTATATGGAAAAGTTTGTACCTCGACAAATAAATGAAATTGTATGCAACATTGTTGTCGAGCAAAATCGATTTTGTAAATTTTTGTCTAACCATAAACTATGCACTTCGCGGCCTGATTTTTAATAAAGTCAACTTTGCCGATCATTTTTGAGAACATAGATATAACCTGTTCTATAAGGATCAGTTACCTTCCGTCTGGTTAATGCCTCACTTTCCTTTTAAACATTCTACTTTGGAGGTGAAGTGGTCGGTCGACGACGGTATATAAAACTCATGCGATCATACTTAGCTGGTTTATTACTGTAGCAAATAACTACGTGCAATCGGTATTGTACGACAAATAATAACTTATATATCTAGGACATACAGACGTATATTTTCTTAAGTCCCATTCTTCTGTCTCATCTGACAGCCGAGGAAAAGAAACATGCCATACCGAAAGAGGTGGCTTACCTAGCTTAAAAGGAGGTCACCACACCACGTCTATCACATAAGTAGTACCTATCTATAAATATAAATACTTATTTATATTGACATTATGATATTGTCAGTGACCTATTTAGCGATCACCTCTACAGCTTTAAAACTCAGAGCCTACACCGGATCCTTAACGCCAAGTTTCAGCCGGCACGGATTGTTTCGCCCGACAACTAAGATTTAGTTCTGACAGAGTATAAGCAAGTTTGCAACAAGAACGCCGCGGTTAGCCGTGCTAAGTTAGTCTGACAGATTATGGCTTAGGGGCTGTGCAGACGGGTGGACACGGTACGTCACAAAACTTTCGTCCTTACAAAATGCTTGCAGATGTTTTATCATTATCATATCAGCCCAAGTCTACTGCAGGACAAAGGCCACCGCCCAAAAGTGCCCAAAATGACCGGTCCTGCGCCACCCGCATTCAGCGGACTCCTGCGACCAAGGACTGTTATTCGCTACGAGCTAAAGTGGCTCACCCCGCCGGTCACCCGTCACAAAACTAGACCTCTGCTTAGTTACTACGCATCGCGGTATCAAGATATATTTGTGGGTGAGCGTTGAGGTGAGCTTAAAACAAGTTACAGAATAGGGGGGCAGGTCATCAGTCCACCTTGTGTCTACACACGCTGCGCCTCCGGTACATGGTCGCCACTCGAGAAACTTTACGCCGCAACGGCCATCGGTTCTACATGCAATATCTCCGCCCACTTCCAGTTAAGTTCAGCGAGGCAAATGTCTATATAAGTGGATTTGATTTTTGTTTCTGATTTTATCATTGTTGATTTTTATATGGAGGTAGTGTCTAATAATCGAATTAGATTTCAAAATATCTCTCATGTGTGTATAAATGAATGGACAAATGCTACGTATCAACCCGCGGGTGCATTCATCGCAATACGTAAGGAAAGCCGAGCGGGCAGCTAGTACTCTTAGTAAATAATTGTGAGTTGAATTCTCCTTGCGTTTTCCACACAAGTCACAAAATGTAGTAGGAAAAAAAACTTAACAGTATCAAAAAATTGCTTCAATGCCTTTGTTTTGGCATCGTCAACATCAATTCCTCTCATTATCGACGAAACATACATACATACATATCCGTCGATGGCGACATTATGACAAATAAATTCTTAATGATATTAATAAATAATGAAGTCGTTAAAAATATATAAATTTTTGATACAGTTATTTTTTTTCTTTAATGCATCTTGTTTATTTTTTATTGAAATAACAATTAATAGTACAATTTGTACAATTATTGAGTGGGAAAAGTGAAAAGCACTAGTTCGCGGAAACCAACTTTACGTAGCTGTTTAGCGTGCAAATGTATTAAACATTAATTTTTATATGCAAATTACAAATTTAGAAATACAGTTGTATGTAGATGACTTTCATTTTTTCGCCATATTATTACGCTGATGAAATGAAAAAGGTTTTTTTTAAAGCAAAACTGAAATCGAAGTTATCCGCCTGTGTAGAAGTTCTGCAACTGAAACTCGCTCCGCTGTGAATCGATTGTTCTCAAATCTTGTTCGTGGCGTGTTACATTCTTGAGCTTCAAATTACAAGAGAGCTATTCAGATAATCAATTAATCATACTAAGGGCCTGTTTCACAATCGCCAGATAAAGTTATCTGCCATTTAAAATTATTGCTATCCTTTTCTCCCGTCATATAAAAGAAAAGTGACAGCCAACATTTATCTGACGGATATGTTTTAACTGGAGATTGTGAAACAGGCCCTAAGTATAATATTTTACTACGAAGGTAAAATACTAAAGTAAAACTAAAGCACAGACTTAATCACGAGATAAAGATATCAGTAATAGCTATTTTGTATCTCTGTTCTTTACGAGATCCAAAATAATTAATGATTGTGTAAAATACTTGCCCGCTCATGTGGGTTCACACTTCGCTAAGTATTTTCATATTCTACCGCTATCTGTGAGATCCTGTAATTGGCCGTTTTGTTAATATTCATATTACCTGTTTATCGCTGTTGGTTCTAAATAAATAAATAATCGAGACTGTCCATTCAATTAAAACATTATACACATATACGTACACATAGATAGGTAAGTACATATCTAACTAGGTCACAGAACACATCCACGTGGATGTGTTCCGTGAACTAGGTAGTTTGCCTGTTATTTATTTTGTTCATACGTCGCAGTGTAGTTGGATGCTGTTAAGAGCGGGCGTACCGCCAGGGAAAAATCAGAAATCACCCGCGCGCCCCGCACCTGCCGCGCTGATGCGTCTATTACTGCCCCGCTCCTCCTCGCATAGTATATGCCCCGACAATCAGATGAAACATGATGAATATCTATAGATAATAGGCTTGTTGACTCATGTTCAAATTGATAACGGAGTGATGCTAAATGGATACTAAACCATCAAATTACCGTATTAAAGTGTAAATTATAAAATATAATTAAAATCGTAAAAGGATATGAAGATTGAAAGTTTACAAAAATATGTTATTTTTTATTGTCCAAGAGTAAATTTAAAGGTACCAATAGAATCCTTACGCTTTTAAAGAAACAAAATTGTACGACAACTATGTACTTAAACGCAGTATTCCGCGAATGAAACAACCGTACGATGAAACATGTACTTTGTATTAACAAATTTCGGCTGTGACGTCACGCCTATCTTTCAGTATTAAGCGTTTTGCGCTGCTATCAGCGAGGTCAATGTTTGTCTCAAATTTTTGGGTATTTATGTTCTTCAGTTGTAGTTCCTCCCATACAAACATTTTTTCCCGCCCAAAAACTGGTTCAAATGACATGATAAAAATTTTTTAGTCATCATCCCTATTATAATAAGTGGGAAGAAAGACAAAATCTCTACCTATATTTGAAGATATAATTTTCGCTAGTAAGTCAGAGTTTCGAGAGCTATAACTGAAAACGACCTTCCGTTTTTTCGGGTTCCGTACCCAAAGGGTAAAAACGGGACCCTATTACTAAGACTTCGCTGTCCGTCTGTCTGTCTGTCACCAGCCTGTAACTCAAGAACCGTGATAGACAGTTGAAATTTTCACAGATTATGTATTTCTGTTGCCGCTATAACAACAAATACTAAAAACAAAATAAAATAAATACTAAGGGGGGCTCCCATACAATCAACTTTTTTTTTACTGTTTTTATAGATAATGGTACGGAACCCTTCGTGCGCGAGGCTGACTCGCACTTGGCCGGGTTTTTATTTACTAAATCACGTTAGGGTTGTAATTTAGCACAACAATGGCTAGTAAAAGCCTAAAGCAAAAAAAGCTATAATCGAATTTAAACTTTTCTGAGACATGTCTAAAATTCTTACTAATAAATCCACGGTTAAAATCACGTATTAAATGTCACGACAGGCGACATGTTTCGAACTCTTCGGGAGTTCTTCTTCAAAACAAACATCGAAAACACTCATCCTGAAGAAGAACTCGAAACATGTCGCCTGTCGTGTCATTTAATACGTGAATTTAACCGTGAATTTATTAGTAGCATTAAAAAAACTGTTATATTGTATATTATGAAACCTTCGATCATGTCTATGAAACGCAGATTTTCAGGCCACTGTGTGGCGGCCAAATTTTACAATTCTTATCTCGGATTCGTGCTTGGAGACAATGGAGACGCTCTGGCCCTTAAGTTATCAATTTTGAACATACTGGTATTCAAGAAAAACTGCTAAATTGTGTTCACATCTGCACCCTCGATTACCCTAAAAGCGACACCCATGATGACTTTAAAGAAAAACAATGTCAATAATGCCACTTCGGGCGACATGTTTCGAGCTCTTCAGGAGTTCTTCTTCAGGATGAGTGTTTTCGCGGCGGTGTCGCTTGAATCACGATAAGATTCAAGCGACACCGCCGCGAAAACACTCATCCTGAAGAATCCCCGCAGAGTTCGAAACATGTCGCCCGTAGTGACATTTAATACGTGAGTTGAACGTTGTAATTATTAGTATTATTTCAACATGTCTCACGAAAGTTTAAATTCGAAAAACAATGTCCGCCATCTTGGAATTCAAAATGGACATCATTTTTAGAATCTGCACCCTCGAGAAGCCCGAAAACGTATGTTGTTCTTTAAAAAAAACGCGCACCGTAATTTACAACAAATGTTTCAAGAAAATTAAATAATGCAAAAAAAAAAAAAATATGTAAAAATTTAATAATAACATTATGTACTCTTGTAACATGTTTTTCTTATGTTGTGGTGCAATAAAGATTATATAATTATATTTATTATTATTATTATTATAATGCGACCACTTTTTGAAATAATTCTGACTTCGAATTCGTATTTAAAGACCTCGGTCTAGGACATCGATTTTGAACATAACCGGATTTATTCTCAACTAGCGACCCGCCCCGGCTTCGCACGGATACTATATTATACATATAAACCTTCCTCGACCCTAGTCGACCAGGTCGACTAAGGGACCAGGGTTGAAGTGTGTTGTGGGCGATAGGCTAGCAACCTATCACTGCAATATCACATTTTGTCGATATTTTATACCCACATTTATGCTAAAAGTGGCGCTGGAACATACGTTTCATGTGCTCTGCCTACCCCGTTTGGGAATAAAGGCGTGAATTTATGTATGTATGTATGTAAACCTTCCTCTTGAATCACTCTGTTAAAAAAAACTGCATCAAAATCCGTTGCGTAGTTTTAAAGATCTATGCATTCATAGGGACAGACAGCGGGAAGCGACTTTGTTTTATACTATGTAGCAGTGATAGTGATAATCTTTCACCAAGTAAATACACGCTCGACAGAAAATGTTCGTCTAGTTTTGCATGTACTGCACAAATTATTCTAAGAAGCCGGTCGCCGGCCGATCGTTGCGTAATCTTATGGTTGTATTCTGAACTTTAAGATCTACATGTTAAGGTTGACTTTTAAATATATTAATTCAAAATATACCAAAGTATCTACTGGAATGTAATGATACATTCATTCACTGGGCGAATATACTGGGTCACAATATTATTGAAATAATTATGTTCACCGTGCTGTCGTGAGAGCACAGAACGTAGTCCTCTCGTCTCAGCGGAGCGATTGCGACTGACTCCGCCCGCAAACGGCAACAGAACATAAATACCAAACTGCACGAAACACGCGACAGGAGAAAGGGTATCGCGCTAAATAAAAAAGACGTATACGCCAAATACGTTTTACCTCAATAAGTCTGAAAAGGGACAACATAAAAAAACCTCGCTGGTCAAATCACTAGGCAATATCAAAAGCTATTATAGGCTAAATATTTACGTAAATTATATGCACGGGAACGGCACACAATTGACATTAGGTAAATATAAGACATGTTTTGGCGATTGTTTTCTATCGAGGCAATTCTTCAGACAAATAGATTGCAAATTATGATGTAGTTTCTGTATGTTCTTTTTCCTGTCATTCGCTCTAGTTTGTCATAGGTAAATATTCAATCTAAGAACTCTGATTTCGCGGAGCGCCCCCTCTTAAGAGGGAAGCCTACCTTTGGAATACTACTTACTCGATTATACAAAAAGAGAAAACGTTTTTCCGCTTCTAAATATTTTCTTGAAATTTTTATGTTATTGACGCAACGAAAGATCAATAAATTTAACTTGTAGGCGACTAAAAATTTCTTTTTAAATTGTCAGTCGAGAGCTGATTGGCACCTACTTCCCTCTTAAGCAATATTTTATTACAATGTTTTATTTAAATTTTAGTTTCTAACACGTTCTTGCTTATCAGCATTTAATTTGACGTGCGTTTTTAGAAGATTAATATCTCGATCTATACGTCACTCAGTGAGAAGGGGTTGACAGGACTAATCCTCTAATTCGTTCCATTATTATCTTGTCCACAGCTTTTCATAAGGTATTTCATTCAATTTGCTGTATTTCAAAGTTGTTGAATATTTAAATTTACATGAAAGACTGAATTAATTTACATTGAAGTGTTATCTTAAAGTCTCTAACTTGGCAGAGTTGTTCGAGTATGCTTTGATTTAAGTGCCTCAATTGATTCTACTACCTCACTTTAAGATTTTGTTTTGTTCCCCCGAATAAATTTTAATATTTCCAATATCGAAGTTTGCTTGAGGGGGAGTTGGGGCGTTACCGGAATAGCCAGGAAACTTAATTACCGTACTCAATAATAAGGATTTTATCGACACAGATTTCATTGTGACTAAGAAAAATACGTTCCTGGAAAAAATGCCTTAATGTTTTTGATCGTATTCTTCGTATATATTCGTATTCGAGGATCATTTAATGCGCTCCCAAAAGAATTTAAAAGTCTATCTTTATAGGAACTTAAAATTATGTAATTGACTCTGGCTGCAGAATGAATGTTACTCTATTGACGAGCTTTGAAAAGGAAATAAATTCTTCGCAGCTATTAAGTCTACGCTTGTTTTAAAAGTCTATTTATGAATGATATCATTGACATAGTGATTGTATAATTTATGTCTTTTTATGTCTTTTTTTGGATTTCATTTCTTAAATGATATTGTATATTACTAAAAACTCCATGTCATCTGTATGACAAAACATGTGAGACTAAATTAATTTAACCATCCACCTATGTGTTTATTTATACCGTGTTTTTAAGCAAATTAATTATCTATGATTATGATTAAACGCGTATCTGTGCCTCGTCATTGTTAGAAAAACTATCGCTTCTGTATTCACAGATTAGTTTCCATCAGGGAAATAGACAATTAAATAAAGATATCCAAGTTAATAGTGTCTATGCACCCATAAATCTATTTTTAGCGACATTTCATTGAAACCTGTGTAAATAGATTACCTGGCAAAGGGGACGCTCTGCGGACCAGAGCCGTTCTGTGGCATCCCCAAAGCCTGACCAAGCTCACTCTAAAGACCTACTGTTTCTACAAGAGCATTCAATCCTGGCGAGCTATACCAGGACTGAAACATTCCAAGGCGCTTATTAGAGCCTATGCCTTAGCGCTAAGCAGGAACCGTCTACGCATGTTGGTAAGGGTGCTTACAGGGCACTGTCGCCTAAACAAGCACATGCAAGCGATAGGACTGTGTGACACAGGGCAGTGCAGACTCTGCCTAGATGCGGAGGAGACGCCTAAACACATCCTAACCGAGTGCCCCTGCCTCATGCGCAGCCGTAACTCCTTTCTGGGAAAACACATCATGTGCCCGGAGGAGATCAAATTTCTTGAGTTCAATAGTATCCTGCAATTCTTCGAGTTGGCAGGACTTGACCAAGAATTGTAGTAGGGGAGACCGGGGGCAAAGGTACCACTTTAGAAATAATGACCTATAACTCAGAATCTAACGCTTCCATTTAAAAATCGCTTAGGATAAAACATTCTAGTCTCATTGGCTATCAGAATCTAGAAAGATATTTTCATTTAATGTCATCAGAATGGTGCAAATTGAGTTTTTGTTCATGAAGTCCTTAAGTTACAATTGACCCCTAGTACGGGTCAATTGTACCAGATAATCAGAGGTCAATAAAACCCAAAATAATGTTTTAATCAATCAGTAATTATTGTTAATTTCTTCAGACGAATGAGTCTGTTACGTACATCAGTCTTAATTATAGACTCGTATTTACGCTAGACAAAGGTAGCATTTCAGTTGGACTAAAAGTAACAATGTTTTCCAAGTTTTTGATACATATTATGTGGACTTATTATAAAAAAATACTTAGGGGTGCTCGTAGCACACATCTTTCAAGCAATGAGAACATCTCAATACAACAAAATAACGAATTATTTAACAATTACTAATCCCATACAGTTACAATTGAGCCCTGGTACAATCAACCCCATCCTTCACCAGAAATAAATATTAAAACGGATGGCATTGCGGGTATTATAATGTATATACATCCCGAAGTGTCGTATGAATCATAGGTACAACATAAAATACCTACCAGAGATGTAACTTGTTATAAAAATAATTCGTTTCAATTGTCTTATTTTAGCAGTCGTGTAAAAACTTTGGGTCAATTGTAGCACGGGGTCAATTGTAACGTTACAATTAACCCCGAGTCATCATCATCATCATCATCATATCAGCCGAAAGACGTCCACTTCTGGACATAGGCCTCCCCCAAAGAGTGCCAAAGTGACTGATCCCGCGCCACCCGCATCCAGCGGACTCCCGCAACCTTTACCAGGTCATCAGTCCACCTTGTCAGGGGCCTACCCACGCTGCGCCTTCCGGTACGTGGTCGCCACTCGAGAACCTTTCCGCCCCAACGGCCATCGGTTCTACGTGCTATGTGGCCCGCCCACTGCCACTTAAGTTTAGCGATCCGGAGGGCTATATCGGTTACCTTGGTTCTGCTGCAAATAGCCTCATTTCTGATGCGGTCACGCAGAGAAACTCCCAACATGGCCCTCTCCATTGCCCTTTGGGTGACTTTGAGCCTTCTTATGAGGCCCATAGTAAGCGACCACGTTTCAGTGCCATATGTCATCACTGGCAACACACACTGGTCAAAGACTTTCGTCTTGAGACACTGCGGAATATTGGACGAAAATATGTGCCGTAGCTTCCCGAACGCTGCCCAGCCGAGTCGGATTCGACGATTGACCTCTTTCTCGAAGTTGGACCTACCTAACTGGATCGTCTGTCCTAGGTATACATAATCGTCTACAACTTCGAGCGTAAAGTGTCCGATTGTAATGGGAGTTGGCACTACATGGGCATTTGACATGATCTTCGTCTTATCCATGTTCATTCTTAGACCAACTCGCTCGGATGCTTTACTGAGGTCATCGAGCATCGTACTTAAGTCCTCCATGGTCTCAGCCAAGACTACTATATCGTCAGCAAACCGAAGGTGAGTGATGTACTCGCCGTTGATGCTGATGCCTAGCCTTCTCCAGTCCAGAGTCTTGAAAACGTCCTCCAGTGCAGCGGTGAACAGTTTTGGAGAAATAACATCTCCTTGCCTGACTCCCCGCTGCAGCGGAATAGGTTTCGAGTTCCGGTCCTGGAGTCGGACTCACATAGTGGCGGAATGGACCCGGGTATGTCCGGACCCGGGTATGTCCTAAAACTACGACCAAGACCACCAGGGGATGGGCAGCAGTATCCCTGGAGTGCGGTGGAAATACTGCAATCGCCAACCCGCATGCCAAGCGTGGCGATTATGGCATATACCCCCTAATGATAAGTACAAATAGACCACGGCCCCGAGGTTCCGGCGACCCCCGGTACCCTGGTTGTGGTAGCAGCCAGGGCACCAGCGGGGTCAGGGGTGCGAAGAATCTCCGGCGAAGATCCGGCTACCACCACCGACGACCCCTGGCCCTGGCAACTTATAACACGCGCACACTGCGGACCGACGAAAGGATAGCGGAACTGGAGGAAGGATTGAGCAAGTTGCGCTGGGATGTCATAGGGTTATCTGAAGTCCGAAGAGAGGGGGAGGACACGATAACCCTCAAATCCGGCAACTTGCTCTATTTCCGGGAGGGCGACCAACAGTCCCAGGGAGGTGTCGGGTTCCTCGTCCACAAGTCCCTCGTAAATAACGTGGTGAAGATCGAGAGTATGTCGACTAGGGTAGCGTACCTAATACTCAGAGTATCCACCCGGTACTCATTGAAGGTCATTCAGGTTTACGCACCGACCTCGGCACACTCCGACGAAGAGGTGGAGGCTATGTATGAAGATATGTCGAAGGCCATGCATAGTTCAAAAACCTACTTCACCGTTGTTATGGGGGACTTCAACGCAAAACTGGGCAAGAAAGATGGTGAAGAGCTGAGAGTGGGGCAATTTGGAGTTGGAAGTCGGAACCACCGGGGCCAACTACTGGCTGGCTTCTTGGAGAAGGAAGGACTCTACATGATGAATTCCTTCTTCAAGAAACGCGAGCACAGAAAGTGGACCTGGATGAGTCCCGACGGTGCAACTAAAAACGAGATTGACTTCATCATGTCGACGAGGAAGCATATATTCAATGATGTCTCTGTGATCAATACGGTCAAAACCGGGAGCGATCACCGTCTGGTAAGAGGCACATTGAATGTATGCGTCAAGCAAGAGCGCTCTCGATTGATGAAGTCTACGCTCCGTCCAGCATCAATTCAAATTCAAAACCCCGAGAGCTTCCAGCTGGAACTCCAAAACCGTTTTGATTGCCTAGGCGGCGATGTGGACGAATTGAACGACGGGTTTGTGGAAGCTGTCCGTGTCACTGGGTCTAAGTTCTTCAAGGCCCAAGGCACTAACGGAACTAAAAGGCTATCTAGCTCCACTAAGAAGCTCATGAAGGAAAGGAGTGAAATGATTCTACAGTCTTCAGCCGACGCGACCTTATACCGGCAGCTCAATAAACAGATCTCCAAGTCCCTTACCCGCGATCTGCGCCAATTCAATACAAATCGTATTGAAGAGGCCATACAGCGTAATAAGGGCTCTAAAGTATTCTCGAGAGATCTGTCTATAGGGCAGAGCCAGCTCGCGAAGTTAAAAACTGAAGATGGTAGAATCGTTTCCTCTAAACCTGAGATTCTGGGTGAGATAGAGCGCTTTTACGGACAGCTATACACATCAACGCGCAGACCCGAAGTTAGTCAGGCGGAAGACCCTAGAGCTAGACTAACCCGACACTATACCGACGACATCCCGGACATCAGCCTGTACGAGATTGTAATGGCTCTTAAACAGCTCAAGAACAACAGAGCACCCGGTGAAGACGGAATAACAGCCGAACTTCTGAAGGCGGGTGGAAAACCGGTCCTTACGGCCCTTCAGAAGTTGTTCGGTTCCGTCTTACTGGAAGGGAGAACTCCAAAGGCATGGGACAGAGGTGTGGTGGTGCTGTTCTTCAAAAAGGGTGACAACACTCTGCTGAAGAACTAAAGACCCATCTCACTTCTGAGCCATGTCTATAAGCTGTTTTCGAGGGTCATTACAAACCGTCTCGTACGCAGGCTAGATGACTTCCAGCCTCCCGAACAAGCCGGTTTCCGAAGAGGCTTTAGTACCGTAGACCACATCCACACGCTTCGTCAGGTTATACAGAAGACCGAGGAGTATAACCTGCCTCTCTGCTTAGCGTTCGTGGACGACGAAAAAGCCTTCGATTCGATTGAAACCTGGGCTGTACTACAGTCTCTCCAGCGGTGCCAAGTTGACTATCGCTATATCGAAGTGCTGAAGTGTTTGTACGAGAACCCCGAGTGTTGTGATACAATTGTCCTTTTATACTCGCACTCACTAACCTTCACAAATCTCGATTCCTTTATCTAACTGACCCCCACACGGTGGCTTATCAAAAACTTTAATAACTAGAGAGTCACAATTCAGTACAAGTTTCACACTACGACTATCTAATTATAAACACTAGTACAAAACGTAAATCGCAAATACTTACTTTGGTCAGTCAAAAATGCAAATTGTCGCATAGCACATTCTTTTCGCACGGCAGTGAGTGGCCGACTAGTGAGCAGGTAGAGACACGCTCAAGGCATACTGGTGTATCATATGCATATTTCGATGTGGTTGAAGAATTATAGGCGATGGTACTATTGACCCGTGGTACTATTGACCCCGGTCTACCCTATGTGGCGATCACAATAGATCAGCAATGGTCGCAGTGATATAAGGGCTCTCACGGTCCGGAAGCCACTACAAAAAATAATAATAATAATAAATAGATTACCTAAGATACAAAAGCCATATAAAGTTGAAAATTTGTCTTACAAAGATGTGTTTAGATTTTTCCTATAGCACTTTGTATAATACATACCCCTGTATTATTAACAAACCGCACACTCAAACAGATAGTTAGCCATCACCAAAGCTAGTGAGAATTTAGTACAGGTACACAATTTTAGTCAAAGAACCATTAGCTTCAGGCTTAATTTGACCTTTTGTGTTCATTCGTGACTGTCCAAGAGTGAACCCAATCAATTACATTAATCAATCTTGGTCGGCCTAGACTGATTAGCAAAATGAATTAAAGTGGTCTATTGCGATTAGTCTCGTGTCAGTCAAATAACCAGCAAGCAGTATGTTCGTTCGGACTCCAGCCCCGCAATTGACAACATTTCAAAATATGTAATGACGCCTTAATCGAAAAGCATTTCGGTAATTATGTTATCTGAACGTAATAAAGTAGTTTTCTGTGTTTTTTTCCTGCTCGCTTTTAAGAAAATCGCGAAAACGTATAAAAGTGGTTTTCACCGTGTGTGACGTCAGTATTATGGCTGCCATATGAAAGGTGTCCAAACTGCCATACAGAGTCGTAGTATTGACGTCATAATTTACTACAACCTTCTGGAATTCGCTACTTTTCAATTTGATATTTTGAATGAAAATTACAATTAAGGGAGAAATAAAAAACACGTGTCGCTTAAAAAAACATTTTCTAGCGAACTAAATAATAAAATGGCCTACATAAAAATATGAAATGTTGTAAATTCTGTAACTTGTTTTAAGCTCAGCTCAACGCTCGCTACAAATTTAATATATGTATCTTGACGCCGCGAATCGAAGTATCTAAGCGTAGGTAAAGGTCTACTAGATTCGTTAGACGTGACGGGTGGGGTGAGGCATGTGTCTTTATATTCGCGCTCATGTGAGCGCGAATATAAAGAGTAACAGCTCAGTAGCGAGGTGATATGTAATAAAAGATTTTACGTCACACCTGGCCATAATGCGAGTTTTACTGCACGCTGCGCGTACGGGAAAAGTCGCATTCTGGCCAGGTGAAGACGTAAAATTTTGTACGCAACACGGGCGGTAATTCGTAAAGCCCCAGACCGCATATTTATGGCCCTCACCTTCGGTTCGGGCCACAAACACCTGCGATCTGGGGCATTCACGAATTCACAGCCCTAGTTACGTAATGTACTATTAGTAACTTAGAATTTAGTACTGGTATAATTTTTAACGTCCGTCAGAAGTCAGATCACCAGTACAATGGTTAGTCTATTTGCCGGATAATGAGTAAGCACAGCATAACATGGACACGGGATGACGGGATCGAATAGAATGGTGTTACAAATAAGTGGCCTATTCTCTGGGGCCTTCATTCCGTTTCCTCCCATCCATGAGAGGAGGCCTGTGCCCAGCAGTGGGACGTATAGGCTTATTTGCATGGTTTTTTGGCTCGATATGGTGAATATAACGTGAATAAACATTATTTTAAATCAAATCAGCGCCGCATATTTCGTCTCATATTAAATGACAACAAAACCGGTTGGAAGCTTAAACTTGCCACGTGATGTTTTCGCCGGGAATCTTCTCAAATGCCTAATAACAAACTCGTCTCTTCCTTCTCGTTTACAAACTAACTCAGTACACCACGAAACGTTAGAACTAATCAACATCAACCTTATTCCTTGACAATAAGCATACGTTCAATTAAGACATCGGTTTAGGGCGGCAAAATGAAATTGTATTTATAATTTTCCCTATTAACAAATACCTTTCCGCAAATCAAGGCGCAAGCAATTCTGTTTTTAAGATAATGGAAATAAAAGCCTGTCTTGTGTGGATTGTTAATGCCCCATCTGCATTCACAATTTTAGTTTTAAGATAGGAATATTGGTTACATACTCGTAAGCGTTATGTTGAAACTAGGATGGCATGTAATAGGAATAACTTAAACTTGTATAGGCGCGGATTATTGAGGGTAATTCAAGATTCCTCGTGTTAAGTTGGCTCATTTTAGTAATCACAGAGAGTTCATTACTATTCAGTTCGGTAAATAGGGTTTATAAAGTATGCGGTACTATTTAATTGAATAAACGGTACTTAGGGTCTTAATAGAAGAAGGAAGATGATAGGACACCTCATACGACATGAAAATTTCATACTCAATATAATTGGAGGAAAGAAAGAGGGGAAGCGAGGAAGAGGAAGACCTAGAATAAACTACATAGAGCAGCTCAAAACAAGAGTTGATGTTAGGTCGTATCGAGATATCAAAGAGGTTGCCTGACATCGGAGTAGATGGAGGGCCTACTCTTACTTTGAGCTACACCGACAAGTGCTAAGCTCTTAAATAATCAGAAGAAGAAGAAGGTTTTTAATCCCTATGAACTTGAGTAACTCCAAATTCAAGTCACTAACTTGTGTTTAGCATTAATAATGAAGTGTTTTCTTCGGTTAATGTGATGTTGAATATTGAAAGGATATACAGTGCGTAAGTCTAATACGGGCGAATCTCCTAACGGTGGTTAGTATAGGACAAAGTAAAGGTAATTAGATAACATTTCACGTTCTCACCTTAAACGCTCGTTGACAGTTACTACAAAACATTTGACATTTCGGTACCGCAACCATGTTTACAGTACATTGCTGTTGAGAAATTTAAAAAATAATAAATATGGGGTCGTAATGACCTGCACTTCAAAAAAACCTTTTGCTTCATGATCTTACACTAATGAATACTACGAGTATGTCCGATTTGATTTATCGCCCGTATTAGATTTGCACACTGTACTATCTTTAGTTTGGTTTCATAAATAACATTTATCAAGTAGGATCTTATACTAGTTATTAAGAAAATTTGGAAGGCCTATCATCGATTTTGTAGTCTAAAAACTAATTAAAGTTTTTATTATAACTCAAAATAAATCGGAACCCCAGCTGTCTTCAAAAAATTACTAAACTCTATTTAAAATGCAGGCAAGCCTGTTTGAATTGTGTCCCAATTTGACCACTTTTTTGACTTTCGGCAGTTTGTAACGACGTCTAATTTAAAATTTACCGAGTTAATTAACTAAACTCGATTAGAAGTACCACTAGCCCTTCCCTTGAGGTATTTGTTGGTTTTATTTTGTTTTGAGACTGTTCAATTCATATTATTCTTGAGGTAAATGGGTTGTCCGGCCTTTGCTGAAGATTTGCTTATCCTTCAATGACAGCAGCTAGCTCTTGTTCTTGAAAATGCTATAAGGACATTTATGAGCCCACGAGCAAACTCTTCATTATTCTTTTTTTGTATTATAATCACACACACGTGTACCACATAAATCGACCTAGTATCAATCTAAGCAAAGCTTGTACTATGGGTACTAGACGACGATATACATATACTTACATAGATAAATATGAGTAAATACTTCAGTATATAGAAAACATCCGTGACTCAGGAACAGAAATTCGTGCTCATCACTCAAATAAATCGCCCTTACTGGGATTCAAACCCAGGACCTCCTGCTTCTCAGACAGGGTCTCTGCCAACTAGGCTACAGAGGACAGGTCGTCTATAAAACAGTAAATCTGCTAACTAAGTTTATAAGTTTCAAATAAATAAATAAATATGCTCCGTGCTAGATTCGAACTGGCGACTAGTGTACGATTCTCACCGAACGGGCCGGGCCGAAGCGCATTCTATTACATGCAATGGAATTTGAACCGTATCGAACAGCAAATACATTTCATGTTTGAATGCATCGTGCTGCATCCACGAGGCGGCAACTACCGACACGGTCGGTGGGGATTGTAATCAGATATGAATTGCATCTGCTGTATATACGGTCCGAATTCCTTTGCATGTAATAGAATGCGCTCCAGCCCGGCCCGTTAGGTGAGAATCGTACATAACGGCATACGTGACCCGTCGCTATTAACCAACTGAGCTATCGGAACAATCCGTCTTGGTCACCAAATTCTTCGATCAGTTTCTTCTTGCAACGCCTTAGAAGACTCAGCCTACGCGGCAACAAAGTTCTCAAATGATGTTAATAAATTATCGTTATTAGCTATAGTTGTAAATGATGTATGGGTTATGTACCTAATTGTAAGAACGAAGCATATTTTAGACCAAAAATGGGCTAGCTACCTACCACTGCGATATCACATGATGCCGATATTTTATACCCACCTTTAAGGCCTCCACCCACCGGACGCGTGTCGTGCGCGGCGCGTGTGCTGCGCGGCACACGCGCGGAACACGGAACGCGGCGTGTAGCAACGCGGGGGTACGCAGCGGGCCCGCGCTGCTGCTGTGCCGCTGCCGCGCGGGCCCGCGCGTCACATCTCTCTCACTACCAACACATTTAATATGTATCTCACTATAACTTTCACACTCAGCAGCGCGGGCCCGTGCTTAACACGCGACGCGCAAGACATGCGGCCGCGCTGCCGAGTTTTAACTTTAGTAATAGTGCTAGTGTATACTAATTATTACAGTTAACACTCAATACTGCGGAAAAGACAACGAAGAGAATAATGAATAAAATAAATAGTATTATAAGAATTTGGCCCGCCGACACACCTGCGTAATTGTTTTAAAACCATACTCAAAGAGAAAAATTAATTCAATTCAATTTATTTATTTCAGACAAGGTCCATAAAATATGTTACTAAAAAATACATTAAATTCATTAAATTATAACAGATAGTAAACACACCATCTGGATAGAATCCCATTGTTTCTACGTTGCACTGGCCGGGTATACTCCACTACTAGCTTCAGGAGTGAAACAATCACGTTATCCACGGAAAAAATGATAATGTTCGGATATGGCGCTGCGCCGGACGCTACTGCGTCACGCTCGTTTCGCTCGCTCGGCTCGCGCGCTGTAGGGTCGCAGTTCACCTAACAACCTAACCGTTTTTTTGCGTTGGGGGATCAGGCTAGGGGATTAACGTGGATAACAGCGAAACAATAGATGTTATAACTATTTAACTTATGCTGGTTTTTTGGCATCAATTAAATTTTGTGTGTGTTTTATGATCCATATGAATACTAAAACTGATAACACTTTGAAGAAAAATATTGTCCAATGTGCATGTCACTCCCACATACCTACGTTAAGTATATTTATAACAATAGAAGCTCGCGCTTTCCTCGAATATTAATTCGGAATACGGTATTGATTTGGACATTATTAGTCTACGAAAGTTAATAAGACGTACGATTACGCAAAGAGGGAGCTGCGATCATGGTGACTTTTATACGGTCCGACGGGATACATCAGGCAACACAGGCACAAATTACAAATACTGAGACTGATACATATTAAAAACATTTCATTTAAAGTGATTGTCAAGACTCCGCAGCTCTTTCTTACAGCGTGAAAAAGATATATCTACCCCGTATCATAGTCGGCCTTAGGTATCACACGATAATTTAATTTATTTGTTTATAATTATATAAGTGACAAGATAGAGCGTCCGTCACTGGCTGACACCATTCGACAGAACGAGACGACGCTCCTATCTTGTCACTTATCGCGTGATAAGGTCGACCATGATATGGGGTCTCATCGCAATTAGCGCCAAGCTTCCTACTTAAGGCCTCCACCTACCGAACGCGTGTCGTGCGCGGCGCGTGTGCTGCGCGGTACCCGCCCAAGTTGTAAAGCATTGAAACTACCCTTCAAACACACATCGAACGCGGTCCGAAAGTGGGCCCGCGCGGGCCCCCAGCGCTAAAGTTACAACTCGGCAGCGCGGCCGCGTGACGTGCGCGTCGCGTGTGAAGCGCGGGCCCGCGCTGCTAAGCGTGATAGAGATAGTGAGATACATATTAAATGTGTTGGTAGTGAGAGATCAGCGACGCGTTAACAACGTGCCGGGCGTGTGCTGCGCGTGTGCTGCGCGTGTGTGCCGCGAGTGTACCGCGCGTGTGCCACGCGGCTGCGGCGCAGCAGCAGCGCGGGCCCGCACGTCATATCTTTCTCACTATCAACACATTTAATAATGTATCTCGCTATCTCTATCACACTCAGCAGCGCCCGCGCTGCACACGCGTTGCTAACGCGTCGCCAAGCGTGATAGAGATAGTGAGGTACATATTAAATGTGTTGGTAGTGAGAGAGATACCCGCGCGGGCCCCCCGCGGCGTTGCTATACGCCGCCCGCTTGCGTGTGAATATACCGATTCAACCGCGCCCGACGCGCGCCGCGCACGTCACGCGCCGCGCACGACACGCGTTCGGTGGGTGGAGGCCTTAACTCCACCAGCATCTTGGCTAAACGCGCGCTTCGCTTGGCTCGTCTTGCCTCCAGATATCATTATAAACTTATTAAAAAGTACAAAAACTCACTACTGCGATGTGTTGCGCAATTTCGTGAATACGATTGTGTTTTCTCCAATATGCTCGGAAATGTCCGCCCTTCATAATTATAAAAAAATAAAATAAATCAGCCTATATACGTCCCACTGCTGGACACAGGCCTCCTCTCATTGACAGAGACAGGGAGGGATAGGACAGGGACAGGCAGTAGTGTTCACGCTAGCCCAGTGCGGATTAGGGACTTCAACACCTCTGAAATTCTTCGCCGATGTAAGTATGCAGGTTTCCTCACGATGTTTTTCCTACACCGCAATACTAGCTTCGCCTAACTGGAAAATAGGACGTGAATTTCCTCGTTACTGACGACTTGCAAGGTTGTCTTCCATAGGGAAGAGCGGGGCCTAACAAATACAGGCATTGTTTACTTACCGGGTGGCTCCATCCTTATATCATAATTGAATTTTGTTATTTTTGTGCTTTTAAAAAATAAGTAGGAATCGAAGGAGGTTTTTAGGTGAGTTAGGGCACAGCGAAATGTCATCCTGCTCGAATTCGGAGCAGCCCAACTGGGGAATTACCTCCGCCTTGCAGAAGACCACAGCCATAATAACACTACTACTTGCTCTGTAGTAGTGTTGTGTTCCTGGTGGTGAGCAAGGTCGCCAGAGCTCCCGAGGATGCGTTTTGTTAAGAGCGAGGGAACTCGTTGCTTCAGCTGTCAACACAGCGTATCCTCAAACATATCAAGGGTCGGCAACGCCCATGTTACTCCTTTGGAGTTGCATGCGTGTATAGGCTGCGGTGTCCGCTTACCATCAGGCGGGCCGTACGCTTGTTTGCCACCGTCGTAGTATTAAAAAAAAAAGGAAAAAAGGTTAGGTATAGGTACAGTCAGCGTCGCATAGTAAGTAGTAACAGCCAAATAAATCGTAACACGTAAAGACGTGCACCGAAATAATTGGCTACCTGGGCTGCTACTAACTAAATGATGCTGACTGTACCTTCTACATTGAACATATTTATTGATATCCTTGCATTTTTGAAGAAAAGCCTCGCCGGGAATGGCAATTCGTCAAAATCAACCAAAACGTTAATTGCTATTTCCCGGCCTCTGAATAACGCACGCCTTCTGTTTTTCTTCAAGGTCAGTAATCATAAAGCAATAGGTTTTGGTATTTCATTACGTTTTTATTACAAACCTTGCTTCGCCGTATTGACAATAAACACATTTCAGAAGGTCGTGTCGGACAGTGAAAACGGCTGCGTCTTGCGCCTAAGGATGTTATATTTCTTTATTTGCCCCTGTCATGGAGGGATGTGAGGAAATGAGCCTGCAGGCTGAATTACATTTTTCCTCGCAACGAATTCTCGAATCGTAATTGTTTTCTTTGTGCTCACTGGTATATCTTTAAAAATGCCTTGAGGATATACTTTTTCCGGTTCTCAATGTTTTGTGAAATAAGTTAACATTTTCTGTGTAGTTACATTGTGTGATATGACAATAAAGAAAACACGTAATTTTTTAACATTTATTTTCATGTTTGCACTACTAACTTAATATAACAAAATATATGCAAAAGGCGATATGTTCATTTAATTTCTACATATAATAATATATGATATTGAAAATATAGAAAATTCTTAATTTAATACATACAATAAATACAGTATACCATATTCTATATACGTTAACTTACATTAAATAGGTACCTATGAATTACACACGTTTCTTAAGACTAGTTAAGGAGTTATTATGTATTTAAGATTTTAGGAATAATTATTAAGAAGCCACAAATACAAGCAGATTAAACTTACATTTTTGATGACAGAAAAGGATATCACAGCTATTAAGTTAATTATGTACATTAAATTATTCGGTATGAATTATTTCTGTATTTTAGATTCATATCAACCAAAGAAAGTAATTTTGAGTTTGTATGAAACAATCCAAAACATTAGTCATAGTTTATACAATTAAAACTACTTTTTATTATAGGTTACATGGCTTCAACAACTATATTTTGGTGTAAAGCTAACATTAACACTAGTGGCAAATGATATTAGAATTATTTACAAATAACAATAATTATATTGTGAACTAAACCATTATATAAATAGTTATGGAATATTAAAGGAATGTATAGCTACAAAATTTCAACGCGATGCCTAACTACTTGTCTCTAAGTAAGTACATTTATATCAAAAGCAACCATGAAATGCAATTTTATTGGATGGCAAAAACCGATGAGTTACTTATAATTATGATTTATTTATCGTATTACTTGAAATACAAAATACCAAGTATACTGAATATTTTTGAAACGTTCAGCGTTTATTTTTAAGCCCACTAGATACAGACAGTAAGTATTCCAAATTGTTGAATTTGGTCTTGGAATTTTATATTTAGAACCAATATAAACCTACCTGGGTGGGTACCGGAATTTCAATTAAAATGGGTACATATATTGCATGCAAACCCGCATTTTACTCAAAATACATCAGTCACTTTTCTTTTCATCAAACTAGTTTTCAGAATGGGTTGCGTTATTGATACACACTATTAGGTAGGTAGGTAGGTGTAGGTACTTAAATCTGAATCATTTTTTTAAAGATTTTAAAGAAATTGGAGAAACCAGTACTTGTGAAGAGTGAAAACTAACGCAGTACGTACGTCGTTATGAAGTTTTATATTTTGAGTAAATTGGGCACATTGTATTTCCGTCTATTATGTAGGTAGCAATCGACGGATTATCATCAACGATAAACCTAACACTATCTTCGCAGAAGTTACCGAATTTTGAACGAGATGAAACCGAAATTTAAATTTAATGAATCCTGTAATAAAAAATGCTTAGGGCACGTTGAAAGCTTTGGATCGAGTTTGGTTACCATGGTAACCCATAGCTTAAGAGCATCAGGGATGATACCGCGATGTTTGATGGTGGTTTACCTCCATCTCTCGCATTCGAAATTACATCTTCAAAAGTGGTACCGTCTCAGGGTTGGGGTCAGTTAAGAAGCGTAGACCACTCTATAGTTAATAGAGTGGTGTCATGCATTTACAAGCGTAATACCTTGGAGACGGGCTGTACCATGCTCGTAACAAAAAGATGTTGATGTTCGAAATTCGAAAAATCTCGGAACTACGCAGTAACGCCTGCGTAGCGCGTGCTAGTTTCTGGTGAGCATCGGGTTGATCATGATGTTGGCGAGCGCGTTGCGACGCTTGCGCCACGCGCCTGCGCCCTGCGCGTGGTACTGCAACTGCCGGTACCACGTGCGGGTCCGCGTGCTTTCTTCGGCCTGTAAAATGAACAGTTGTCTTAGAAAAAGGGTTTTATTAAAGTAAAAATTAGAACTAAGGAAGTTATAACAAGTGACCAAATCTAGGCTGAATTGAAAGAAGATTTTTTGAATCTATAAATTAGATATAAAAGATACATGTAGGTACTTAAACTAAACCCTGAGGGGTAGTCACGTAAAGTTTTGAATGCGCGTTAGGTAGATCAAATTGTCATTTTTTTATATAAAAATTGACATTTAGATTTTCCTAACTTACGTACGTACAATGCGTTACGTCATCGACCTGCTGATCTTGGAAAAAAAACGATAATCAAAGTCTTGATTGCGGATAGTATTGACCAAAGAAATGGTCTGCAAAAATAATGCATAAAGATTTTTTTTATTTTATAACATAATGTAAATTGTCAAGTAAAACGTAAATTTTAGAGTTACATGTATCATGTAATGATTTGTTCAGTCATGTCTACATATAGTGACACGAGGTACAGCCGGGTCATTATTTAAAGGAACGCGACATTGTATAGACATGGGCGGTCTTTATAATTTACTAGTACGATAGAACTCACCTTGAAAATATAAGAATCCTTAGTAGTAATCTCGTGCACTTCGAAGAAATGTTCGGGTTCGTGATCCGCAGCGACCACACAGCGGTCCAAGAAAAGCGGCTCCCTTTGCAGCGTGTATCTTCCCGCCTTCTCTCTCACCAGAAGAAGAGCTGCCTCTCTCACTCCACTCCGTGCGAACAGCGCATCCCCTTCCTTTTCTCTCGCTTCGCGGTCTCTCGCTTCTCTTGTTTCGCGGATCTCGTTCGTTTTGTGCGTTATCGTTGGCTGAAATTGTAAAAAGGCCAGTTCAATGTATTGTTCATTTGGCTGGTCGTCCAAATACCAGGATAGCTTGCGAAGATTTCATTGTGAAACATCACTGTCCTTGTCATCAATCATGCGGCTTTTTTTTATTAAACTTATTGGATGCTCAATAACATATTGTATTCATTACAAGGTACACCTACATCATCGATCAATATTATTTAAATTAAATTCGTGCAATAACACGTCATCCGGTAGATAGTACATCTTATTTCTGTTCCATATAACACGTTCCCTGTCCGAGTGCCCCCAATAATTGGTGATGCACCTGCTTTTCCGCTTTTTTATCAGTGCTTCCACAATGGATTCACAGCTCCGAATTGGGGTGTGACGTTGTCAGATAATTTTGTATGGGGACAGTGAACGTATTTAAGGTCCGGTACGGTAGAGTTCTCTTTGAAGCCTGCTCTATACAGTGGGCCATCACGACACATCGTACAGGACGCAACTATGCGTTAGACGGAGAAAGACATCGCCGCGCCATAAGCCATCTGACACCACTACCCTCTCTACACGCTGGCCCATCCTGGTGGGCATGTAGAGGAGCCATGAGATGACAGCTATATAGTCAAAATTCCCATTGAGTAAAGTACATTACAACAGAGGCCGGGAAGTAAGTAAGGGGTTGCCGGCTGAGGACATAACTACATATAGACGGCCGAGCGTAGCGAGGTCGGATAGTTATGAGTCTGATAATTATGAACCTCTTTTCACGCCGAGGTATGTACAGTGCTTATCTCAAACATGCAATGAAATAAATTAAAAAAACTCCAAGAAATAAAACTTAATTTTCATGGCTGAACGCTGTGATCCTTTTGATTGTGGAATGGAAGTTAAAAACCGTCCAAGTGCGAGTCAGACTCGCGTACGGAGGGTTCCGTACCATTATCTATAAAAACGGCATATAAAAATTAAACACGTTTGTTGTATGGGAGCCCCTTAAATATTAATTTAATGTGGTTTTTAGTATTTGTTGTTATAGCTGCATCAGAAAAACATCATCTGTGAAAATTTCAACTGTCCAGCTATCGCGGTTCTTGAGATACAGCCTGCTGACAGACAGACGGACGGACAGACAGCGAAGTCTTAGTAATAGGGTCCCGTTTTTACCCTTTGGGTACGGAACCCTAAAAAGACCATCTTGCAGGCCTCCAGTTTTGTATGAAATGCCATTACGGGTGTCTCGTCTCGCTGCGCCCGAAACGTGACACTTCGAAGCCCATTATGAAGAACACAACATCAATATTTCAATGCAATGTATGAGAAAATAGATTTTACGATCTCCAATGATTCGATCAACAAGTCCATGGTTCAAAAAACTGGGGATATTCCACATCGCTAGTAATCCAATCATGAACGGAAACTCCATTAGCAAAAGCACCTAAATATAAAAACACAATCCGCCTATAAAAATATCGTAATAGAAAAACGTAATCACCTTTCCGTTAGTTACCAAAAGGGCGTTGATGGGCGTCAGCTTGATCGTTCGTCCTTTTCGCCAGTTGTTGTCATTCGGCTGGGTGAACAACAGCTTCCCTTCCATTGCGAACCTAAAAACAATAGGCATAGAGTCCGTTATCGATCGACATTGGGAGGTGATAAAAGTAACGACCCAAATTGTTTTAATCATAGACTAACAGAATTAGACGGGAACCGCTTGACGCAATTAGGATGGTCTTTATTTGTTGATTCTATTGTCGATAAGTAAATTTCAGTAATTCATAAAGAATTACGTATTTAAAACATTCCCAAAAAAACGTGAAAATATACTTGTTTGAGAAACCAAATGGTGCGTATGACAAATATTTAATTGGCCTGTGTAATAGGTACTTTGACGATAGAAAAGAATATTTTTTTATTACCAATAAACAAAATATCATAAAATACTCGGCAAATAAGCTTGAACATATTTTTGCGTTTTTACAGGTCTTTCAATATACATAAAAATCAACAAATAACAACAAAGACGTCAGTCTTTAAAACCATAAAACAATGTAACATCCCTACAGACGTAATAAAGACATCATTTGCAAGTATTTCCCGACAAGCTTTTTACGAGTAGGTATAAAAGTGATATCAAACGATTTAAAAAAAACCCAACTGCTTTAAAACACACTTCATAAATCCATCATGCCGTTTTAACTGTAGCCCGAGAATAGTTATTTGTTATGCAAGGCTGCAAAGTTGTTGTTTGGCGCAAGTGCTTAGTATTGAAAGCCGAGCTGGCGAAGGATTGTAAAATTGAACCATGAGCGAAGCGAATGGTTCAAAAGTACAATCCTGAGCATAGCGAGGCTTTCAAGGCACGAGACGCCAAACAATTTTGCTGCCGAGCGAAACACACTATTTTTCACCTCACCACCGCGAGGAAAATTGTAGGTAAGTAAATGTAATGGAAGTAATTTGGACCTTATAGGTACTCATTTTCAATAAAGGTTTGTTTACATCTCATCAAGATCTAGCATTTTATAATTATCAAATGTAACATAAATATTTTTGCATCTTTAAATAACATCATGCTTACCTACATTAAAAAAGTCAAAGTATTGTTGGGTACTCACGGTTTAAACTAAGACTCAAATACGCTTATTTCACTTTTTCCGCTAACTTAGCAGGCATCAAAATTCATATATGTATATATTCTGAACTAAAATCTATAAAAAACCACCATTAATTTGGTTTTACTGTCTGTGGGTTTAGAACAAAACAAAATTAAATGTATACGAGTTTTTTCTTAAATTAACTTTTCAAACGGTGCGTTCCAAATTTGGAAAAAGCGAAATTTTTAGAAAAATAAAACGACATTTTAAGATTATTTATTCGTATTTTATCCTTATAAGTCAGTCTAAATGTTAATATTTCGTATGTACCTACTTAATTAAGAGAGAATAAGTATTATTAATTTTATTTTATCAAAATAATAACAATTTATTATTGGCATAACACCATCAGTTTCTGAACGCACCTCTCATTCTGTATAGAAAAAAGTTGGGTCTCGCGATCGACCGTCACGTTCCAAATTCAAAAACTCTTTCCACGCTAGCGGATAAAATGGACTTTTGGGCGCAGATTTTGAGCGATAAAGCAAGCCTTTTCGAGCCGGTGAGGTGAAAATACATTTTTGTTCACATACATACACACGCTTGAAAAACATAGCCCTCCTTGCGAGGCTGTAGGGTAAAAAAGTTGCCGTATCAAATACCGTATTGATCTTTTAAATAAGCAGTTTGCAGAGCGCCACCTGACTTTACTTAATAAGTTCTCAAATTGAGAACTTTTAATTATACCGCATAAGTGAATACTATTCAACAACGCAATACAATTCATTTGAAATGAAAGGAATTACGTAGACGAGTTCCATTAAATGAAACTTCATTAAATTCGTGCATGGCAGCTCTTGGAGTGGAGCGCATATTGCATCCGACGTAATAATTACCTACCTCGACGTTCTGTCTGCTGTATTGTGAAAACAATTTTAGACGCCATGCAAACAGACTAGCTTTGAAGTTATTAAAGAAGCACATATTTAATTTCTGGGAACGTTATTTAATGCCCAATATTCACCTGTGTTTTCAGGACTGTTTTGTTTACCCTGTTAATATTAGCTAATTCTGCCTATGATGATAGCAAGTTTAAAATACTGGTAGTATTTGAAGAGTACACACGGACGGAACATGACTAGTCACTTTTTATGACAATATGAACTATTATGTGACATTAAACTTATTAAACAAAATACCTACTAGACATGTACCCTTAATTTATTTATTTTTAGTAAGATTAAGTACCGCAAATATTTTGATCGTATGTTTTGGATGTTTTATATGTATTTAAGTTTGGACATTTGGGTAAGGACCAAATTCGTAACTAACGTAATTAAATTTTCTATGAAAGTTTTCCGTTGTGACACGAAAGTTAACCATGGAATTCTATGAGTAGTGTTTGTGTCGCAGCGGACCTTTATTCACTTCTTCAGTTTGTATGGCTAACTACTGGCCAAGAATTTGGTCCTCACCATAGATGGGTGTAAACGAATGTGTATCGCCGTTTAGTTTGGAACTAAGTCGATTTATGTACGCTGTTTTTATTTAACCATAAGGCAGGGCTTCAAATAACGTTAAACAGTTGGTATCGTTGCCACTGTGAGACTGTGATCCCTGTAAACATAGCAACTGTTAAGCGCTATCTATAGCGTAATTAAAATAACTCTATAGAGTTATTTTTGGTATGCATCATAATCTGCATTTATTTATTTAACGGCGCTGCGTTTCCTCTTATATGTAATCTACACTAATATTATAAACAGGAATAATTTTAGGCCTCCACCCACGTCGGGCGCGGTTGAATCGGTATATTCACACCGCAAGCGGGCGGCGTATAGCAACGCGTGTGCCGCGCGTCTGCCGCTCGTGTGCCGCGCGTGTGCCGCGCGTGTGCCGCGCGTGTGCCGCGCGTGTGCCGCGCGTGTGCCGCGCGTGTGCCGCGCGTGTGCCGCGCATGTGCCGCGCGTCATATCTCTCTAACCACCAACACATTTAATATGTATCTCGCTATCTTTATCACACTCAGCAGCGCGGGCCCGCCTTCGAATCGCGTTCGATGTGTGTTTGAAGTGTAGTTTCAATGCTTTACAACTTGCGCGTGTGCCGCGCAGCACACGCGCCGCGCACGACACGCGTTCGGTGGGTGGAGGCCTTTTATTGTTTGTTTGTTTGTATTGAATAGGCTCCGTAACTACTGAACCGATTTGAAAAATTATTTTACCATTATAAGCCGACATTATCCCTGATGAACATAGGCTACTTTTTACCGCGGGAAAAATTTTCATTCCTACTGGAAAACGGGTAATCCGTGCAAAGCCGGGCCGGACAGCTAGTATGTAATGAAAACATAACTTATATGCACATACGTCTTTAACTATTGACCACGGGAAATACAACTTATGTTTGTCCGACCCACATGTCCTCGATCTTGTGTCTCTCGTGTGTATGATCCATAAGTTCTCTGCTCTTCTAGCGCTAAGTCATGAACACGTGTGATCAAAAAAATATCAATTACCATGAAAGGTTCAGACAATTTGCGATTGGGCGTGTCCCGAAGTTATATATAAAAATATGTTTCGATTTCTGAAGCATCGTTCTTCGTTTTTGTGTGAATATATATATATTTAAGTATCGGAATTGTCTCGAATTACGGCTGAAAACGTTATTTCCTTTTTACACGTATAATTACTTGTATTTCTGGAGCTCTCCAGCAATAAAGAGCCCTCGGGAATAGCACTTGCCTCTGTTACTGCCACTAAAGCGACGACTATCAGCTTTGCCACGTAAGTAACAAGAAAAAGCGGAAGATTTTTATCGACTGAACTATGTATTTACTTAAAGATATTAAGGATTCTGAATGCACACACCATAATCGTGACATGAAAAAACCCGTGTTTTTTTGATATTTCATGTAGAATCCAAACAAGCTCGCTCAAAAAAAAACGTTTTATGAGCTACATTCCGATTAAAGTACTTTGGTATCAGGAACATTATTAAAAAACACGACCCATAAAATTAAGAGGGGTTAAAAACTCTGCTCCCGCATAACATTTATGACTTAACCCGCAGATAAACCTGCGGCCCGCAATGTTCCAGTAATGGGGTCATTTGTCCCATCCGCCAATAGCACGAGAATGTGCAAGGACTACAATTTGCCGAAATTATCGCGAATGGCCCGAAGGACAATGTTTATTTTTTAATTAAATCAGGATTAGATTGAAGACTTTAATCTCGATCGGATAATAGTTTTCAGTCCTTCTATTTGATTTCGCAAATTGGGAATCTTTTGTTCGCAATGGTGACATTCCGGCGATCTACTTCTAAACGGAATTACTTTGGATTGGATAGGGCGATTGCGAAAATAGGGACATGGAAGTTTTTGTGTAAATACCTTGCATCGTCGTGATTCCAGTCTAGAATATCGACAGCCATTTTTCTAAGTCTGATATCAGCGACGTGAAGGTCGTGCGCGGTTCTTCTGGCGGCAGCAAGTCGTCTCCATAGAGGGACATCCCTGGCTGCGGCAGCCGCAGCTGCTGCTGCGGTGTTCATCTCCTCTAATCTGGATTCGACACAACGCTGGGCGCTGCGCACATCGTCCCTTTCAGCAGCGCAGGCAGCCGTTGAACGATGCAACCGGGACAGGAGGAGTGGATATTTTGTTACGCGTTGTACTGGCACCTACAAAATAAAAAAATAATTTTATTACAAGACACATGAAACACCAACAATGAAAAGTCACATGTTAAGAAACATTACCATTAAGAAAGAGTTCAGGTTCATCCTTCTCAAAACGGTGTTTTCCATTTGCGATACTCGCAAAAATATCCGAAGCAGCTCCTTGTCTTTCTCAAGGCCGGCTAATAAAAGTGCAGCACCAGCTTGCTTTACGCAGTATGACTGGAATGCCGTTAGCATGCCCGAACATTCCAGAAGTATTTTTCCGACGTTCACTGTTAATAAATCCTGGAACGTAACATAAGATTACGGTTAACAAAATATCAAAGAACATCAAATAAAAACCATATTACAAAGCATACCTCATCGCCTTGGTCAATCGCAATCTCGAGGGCATCTCTTAACTTTTCCGACATCACTTGATTATTTTCAATAAGTTCTTCGACATTGAGGAAAATTGCGCTCAATTGTTCTTGATTAAGCAACCCCGCAACCAACATGGGTTTGTAAAACTCTTCAAGAATAATCTGCAAATCTCGCCCATACTTTTCTTCGGTCTCCACAATTTCCGTTATTATTTCTTTCCTTTCTGCCCTTTTCTTTGCACATTTCCGGCATACTAATGGAGCATATAAAGAACCTGGAATTAATAAAAAAGTTGATTATTTCTTTATTTCTCTATATTAATAAACTATAAAATAATCACATAAAAAACGAAGTATCTAGACATTTCCGTAATTCGAGAAAAGTGTGGGAGATCATTAATAAAGTAAGCGGTAAGATAGCCAAATCAATCGATGAAATTATTACATCTGCCTTCAAAAAACAGATGCCGAGAGATATTGTTAATAATTTTGCGATGGGTTTCCGCGACAACGTCAACAATATTTGTACCTATTGTAATAACCCACTGCTGGACGAAAAATCATATGTTAGGGAACCTGATATGTCGATGCGGTTGTCCAAGGCTAAGGAGGATGTTGTATTTTCGATAATTAGACATCTCAACGACAAAAAAAGACCAGGTATTGATTGTATTCGACCAGTAGATATCAAATATGTCAACTCGGCCATAACACCTATCATAACACACTTAATTAACTCATGTATAAATCGTTCAAATTACCCCGATAAGCTAAAAATAGGCATTGTAAGACCCATACATAAAAAAGGAAAATACAACGACATAAATAATTACCGACCCATCACCATCTTATCTTGTATTGATAAAATTATTGAAAAGTACTTTGGTCATGAAATTAACAAATATCTTACTAAAAACAATATAATACATGGCAAGCAGTACGGGTTTCAGAAAGAAAAAAATACCTCACAACTACTAAGTAAATTTACGAACGAAATCAATCAACATCTCAACGACAAAAAGTACGTACTCGCCGTGTTCATTGATTTTAGTAAGGCATTTGATACCCTAAGATATGATACATTGTTTTCAAAACTCTGGAGAAATGGTAAACAGGGCCCTTTACTTGAATTCTTTAAAAAATATCACACAAATCGGTATACCGCAGTGAAAGTAAATGAGTCGTTAAGTGACCTAATTAAAACAGATAAAGGCTCAGCACAAGGATCTATTTTCGCACCTACCGAGTACATATTGTATGTTAACGATATGCCGAACATATTTCAGATGGGCTCAGTGTACCAGTTCGCAGACGACACATGTCTCCTGGTGGCAGACAGGGACATACAAAAGGCCATAAATGCAATGCAAAACAATTTCGACCTTCTTTGTAAATGGGCCCACGACGTGGGATTAATTATAAACTACTCTAAAACAAAAATAATGAATATCCACTCCACACACCTGGTAAAGACACCCGATCCTGTTATCACTGCCCATGGTCATCAATGCCTACACTACAATAACCATAACGAAAAAAAGCGGGTATGTACTTGTGAACCGTACGAACTTGTTCATGAACACATGTACCTCGGCCTTATCATAGATACACATTTTAACTGGGGACCGCACATAAACCGGGTGTGTAACAAACTTAGATCAATTCTAGCAAAACTTGCTATACTAAAGTATAAACTCCCATACAATATCCTTAGAATGCTGTACATGTAACTCGCGCAATCCGTTATAGGATATGGACTGAGTAGCTACGGCAGAACCTTTAAAACATACATTGATAAGATATATAGAGTACAGACTAGTTTAATAAAAACAATTATACCTAATTCCGCTAAGAAAAAACATTTGGGTCAAGAAGAGTTATTCAAATACTGTAAGATTATTAATATATATAACCATATCAAAATAGAAATTGTTCGTGAAGAAATGGATAATTTAAAAAGTCTCATAAAAATAACTAGACGGGAACACCTTAGGAAATTAGTGTATTTGCCTCGTTTTGTCCTTCCGAAATGTAAAAATGTATATGGCAAACGAACATGGGAATAGCATAACTGATAACCCACACAAGTGTAAACGTACTATGAAAGCGTTATATCTATGCTGATGCGCTAACTACACACACATTCCATGTGTAAAAAGAAAATATATATTATAATTATACTTTAAATATCATAATTATATTATATAAACAACTTACTGCCTTATTCATAAGAAATCAAAAGGCCTACAATATATAAAAGGCCCCTATATATTTCGTCCCTTTCTTACGAAAACAACAAATTTTAAAGGCACTTTAGCTAAAATAGGTTTGTTGAACGTTTATGAATACGGCCATTAGTCATTAATTAAGTATCTATTGTACGTACCTAATAATAGTAATTTAGTTAAAATAGAACTCCTGTAATAGTTATTTACGATACAAGTGCCGAAAATGGGAAATTCGTAACAAGTGGTGATAAATTAAAACACGACCGAAGGGAGTGTTTTAAATCGACACGAGTTGCGAATTGCGTATTCGCACGTGTATCGTACAACATTTTACTGTACATATGGCTCTTTAAAGTTTTGACATATGCACGGGAAGTGCTCTTTTCCGCACTAGTGCGGGAAAGTAGCACCATATGTACTGTAAAATATATATTTATTAGTTATAAAGTGAAAACAGCGGCAGTTACACCTTTACGGCTTTGTCCGCTGTACAAATGTTTCCTACTGTATTGTTTTGTTATAGTAAAAAATAATAATAATAAAAATAATAATAATAATAATATTAATAATAATATTAATATTAGGGGACAATCTTACACAAATCGCACTAGCCCCATAGTAAGCTCAATAAGGCTTGTGTTACGGGTACTAGACGACGATATATTTAATAGATATAAATACTTAAATACATAGAAAACATCCATGACTCAGAAACAAATATTCATGCTCATCACACAAATATTTGTCCTTACCGGGATTCGAACCCAGGACCAGAGACAGGACAGGGATATTATTAGTAATTTTAGTCCATCTTTGCTATACAAACCTTGTTCTGTAATTTGAGTCTCTACCGTCGTATCACAATCTTCACAGAGATGTATCGGCGTGTCTTTATCCGTCAATGTATTGCACGGTGATATTTTCCCCTGAAGCCTACTTCTCGATGACTTACTTGTTTCTGAACCAACGCCAGAATCATTTCGTTCAATTTCAGCGGATGTTTTCTTACATACAATCGTTTTTTCGATACTATCATGGTTAATAATTAAAGAATTGTCTTCACTTGAATCAGAAGCATTTGATAGCTGGCTTGTATTACTGCTTAGATGGGAATTTATGTTTGAACGAATTAGTTTGTCTTTAGATTGATTGAGTGAATCGTTTTCTCTGCCAAAGCTGGTTATATAAGTTTCTTCGTCGTCGATACCTCTTTCTTTAGCATCAACCAAATAGGATAAAATATCATATTTTGATGCACCTTCAAAAATCGACCGCGAACCATTTCTTTTATCTTCGTCTAAGATTGATAATGAATTTGGAGGGGGGTTGACCGGTAACGGAGGTGGCATATCTCCAATTTCTTCATATATGGGATCACTGTTAAGACGAATAGATTCGTAGTGATGATCATCATCAGTGTTACTTGCTATCTCGATGTCGCAAAGCGCAGTATCCACCAACATTTGGTAAAACTTGGATCTAGTAGAAGTGGTATCATCTTCAGTAGAAAGTTCGCTCGCGGACGCATTATAACAGTCTGACATAGGTTCAAGGTCTGAAAATACTCCCATAGCACCGCTTTCATACTCCATACTTTCATAGGGAGCAGAGCAGCCGTTGTCGTCGTTTTCTAGACAAGCTGACGTGTCGGCTGCTTTTTTATCCGACTCGTCATCTCTGGCGCTATTCTGTTCGTTTTCATCTACTTTGCTTTCATCTTTTTTGTTAATTTCCTCTTTAAGATTTTTCAAAGAGCTTTCAATTAATTCTCCAATAGTAAGTTCTTGATTTTCCGTTCCATCTTGGTTTTTAGTTTCTTGTAATTTTATCAGTGAGTTCTCAATAAGTTTTTTTACTAAACCAGAGTCGAGACCTTCTGCCAAATGGCCAAAGAATGGATCGTCAAAGAGTTTACTGACAAAGTTTCCGTTTTGTGACTGCTCGTCATTTCCGGAAGATTTATCTGAAGATTCAATGCCATTTATGTTCTCCAACAAATTATTCTTCTTGCCACAAACGTGCGGAATAAGATTTAGTCTCACGGCTTCCACAGGATCGTTGAGTATATTGGCCATATCGGATGAATTCGGGTTATTCAATAAAGTTGAAGGATTGTCGGAATTGCTATCATTATAATACTCTTCGTATGTATTCGACTCTTCTTTCTTATCCTTATCAGACAATGACGTTCCAATGTATATTTGACTCTTTGATTTTTTTATTTCTTTCTGAGGAGTTCCAACACTTATAGTCACTGTTGTTCCAGTCTGATAAGTATCACAAGTGTTTCCGGAATCATCATTGACAACGACTGAAGAGAGATAAATAGGCGTATCACTACTAACATTCATCGTTGAATAGCATTCATTGCCGCTTATTTGGATAGATGTTTTTCTAGGTTCATTTTCCATGCTTTTCAAAGAAGCCTCGCCCTCATCTGAATCAAATTGTTTTACCCGTAAAACTGTTCTTTTTTCATAATCATTTGCGTCAGACCATTCGTCGCTCGTAGAGCTTGTAGAATTATTTCTAACAAATCGAGTTTTTACGTAATTATTTTTCTTTAACTTACGGTCTTTGACCTTGAGTCGAGGCGGTGGTTCTGGAGATTCTGATATACCGCGTCTCAAATTATTAAGAATCTTTTGAGTGATATCACTATTATCACTTAGGTTCCCCGACTCGATATCGTTTTGAGACGCATTATCTTCAACATGCTTCAGTTCCAGTAATTTATTTTGTGAATTGTTATCATTACGAGATTCAAATTCAGGGAGTGATCCCAAGAAGACTTGACTCGTATGCCCATGTTTAGGTTTAGGACGCAGCGCCATAGTATCAAGAAATTTAGGAGGTGCAACTGAAAGAATTGTGGTCAATCTTTCTGATTCCGAACGACGCAGCACTGGTATTTTCGGTACATCGTTATCTGTAAACATGAAAGCATACATATGTATAAATAATGCAAGATGCAAAGAAAACTACATTGCCTACAAAATCTTCAAACATATTGATTTATGTTTTCATGATTTTCACACATTATCTTTACTCAACTGGCCTGATTCTCGTATAATTAAGTTCATTTATTTTTCACTAAACGCAATGAAGGCCTGTTTAGTAATAATAGAGTTTTCGAATTAAGATAAGGTAATTTGCGTGTGTGATAAACATTTGTTTATATTTATTTTTATACTCATAGTACAATCTTCACATTACATTACATTATACTGAGTAATAGGCGACATACATAGCTTGAGACTACCCAGTCTAACCCCCCTATTCATACTCAAATTGAGGTAAATTTGAGTATGAATAATCTCTAAAATAATTATTTGTAACTAATATTACTTGTGATATAATTACTATCTTAGTTTATATATACGAACCTGCTACACTTTCTTCTATAGAGTTCATCACGTCGCTTGTTGAGGTATTACTTTCAACAGGATTGGTGTCTTCTACAATAACTTCAAAACTGTTATTCACCTGTACGTCTTCGTACAGGCTAGGGTCGTTTCCTGTACTTTGTGTTATTAGTTTAGCCAGTTCAACATCAACTTCTGTTAAACTGTGACTGACAATGTCACCCTCCGCTACAATATCTTCCTCTACGTCCACAGGCAAATCTCCTGGTATTCCTCGGACAGTGTTTTCTTGAAGATTGAACTCTGCCGTGTATATAACTTTTGTTTCCTCATTTTCTACTAAAAATTGAACACGTTTTCGTTGTAAAATATTATGAGTTGCAGCAAAACCGACTTTGTCCTTAGGCTTAGGAAGATAAAAGAGCGAGGAATTCGTTCGTTTCTTTTCAAAAGACTCTTCGGATAATTCTGATTTAGAATGAGCAACGTGAAAATCATAATTTCTAGGTTTCTTAAGGATTGATTTTATATTCTCTGAGTTATTATTCTTATATTTTTGATTTCGTGAATTATCTGTAGGTGTTTTTCTGACATAGTTCTGACGTTCTGGTAAACGTTGGTTGTCACTTTCGCTATCATCGTCGGTTCTTGCGTTCCGAACTCTTCTTGGTGGTCGTTTTGGAGATACGCTTTTCTGCTTTGTACGATTAGTGGTTGATAAGTTCGTAGACTTTTTATTAGTGGTTTTACTTACAGACAACGATTTGTTGCTGTCGTTTTTAATATTTGGTAATAACAATGAGGAAGGCATTTCCTGAGTTTTCATTTCAAAGTTTTTGAGATCACAGTTTAAAGAATCATATGAAGTTCTATCGTGTAAAGCGTAAGATTTGGATTCATCTGATACGCGAATGCGCTGGCCGCTGATAGCTTTAACATTAGTATCTGACTTTGATTTACTCAGTGGTCTAGGGTTATCCACTTTTAGTGAACCCTGAAACATATCGGCGTAATCATCATCAAATTCAATTTCGACTAACGATTTTGAATGACCAGTCGATTTTACCAAATCGTATGGATTGATTTCGCATGATAAGATAGACTTCTTAGAATCGGTTACGTTGAGATTATTATCTTCATCTACCCAGACTTCGTTAACTCTGCTAACCGATTTACTTCTAATTTTACGCTGCGATTCTGGACTAAGTTTTCTATTTTTACCCCTACATGGACTGATACTTTTAGCTCGTGAACGAGTCGTTGAAAATTGACTTCCGATACGAGCTTCATGTGGAGGTGCTAACCGACTTCTTCTCATCAAATCGTAAGGATCGTTATCTCCATTTGGCTTCAGTATAGATGGTCTTGCCTTGGATCCTTGAACTCTGACCGTCCCAGCTCTAAGTAAACCAGCATCTCTATTTACTTGATGTCCTCTGACTGTGCCTCCAACCAGCATCCGTGGGCTTTCAGCTATTGTTAAAGGTAAACGAGATCCCTTGCATTTCTTACATATACTGACTTTGGTAGAGCTGGTTTTCTTTGTACCATTGAGGTACTCAGGACAGGAACATAGTATTACAGCGTAGTTGTGAGGCGTTGGTTTTTGAGGAGTACTTATTAGAACAGGGCCGGGCACTTCCGGGTACGTTGAGAAGACGCTAGGTCTCATCGGTGGGGTTTGGGTCCGCACTGACCCGTACAGCCAAGTCTCAGCGTACTTCATGGACTTCGATAAAGCCGACCCACTGGGTCCGCTGATAGTTCCATACATGTATGGGCTTTCCGGTGACTTTTCCGATGATTTCACACTCCCTGAAGTATTCAGTTTCAATTTCGACGACCATTTCTTCGTTCTCGCGCTCTCCGGTGTATCATAAATCTGAAAAAGAAGAAATATTTTTTTATAATATTGGTCTTATATTTTGAACGAGAAGCTTGAAACAAATAAAACAGGTTATCATAGTATATTCTTCACTGAAATTGTCCTTTATAATTTGATTGACACAGGCTAGATAGGCAGGTCTTTCATTTGGAATTTTTTGTTTATTAGCATCGGACAGACTAGATAATAAATAAGTTAAGATTTGTTCGTACGACTGAAAAATATTTTTAATGATTAAATTGTGTAAGCTCGTGTTGCCAAATATCATCGGCACTAGGCTTTAATGGAACTTGGATGCGATGTCTGATGATATTTGTCATTGGCTTGATTTACTTCCAACAGTAAAATTTTATTCAACACAAAGATAAGAGAAAATGGGCAAAATTGAGCGAACTACTTTTTAAATTTTAAATCATAACAATACTTTAATTGATATATTTAGTGTAATAACAATATATTGTAATATTTTTAAATCAAAGTTTCATCATTAAAACGCAAAAAGATAATAAAATTAACCGATGTGTACCTACATAGAAAAGCTTATTCGCTGAAAACTGTACATATTTGACCAAAATGACACTTAATGAGAATCAGCCAACTAAAAAATTATCAAAAATCTGATTTGCAAATGACAAGTATTTACTTATTAAAAAGTTTATTACTTAATATGATTTACTCGGTAATGCTTTATTTCAAGACTGTTAGCAACTGGTTCCGTTTCAATCGGGAGTACTCGTATTTAAGTGTTTAATCAGTCTTTATATATGGAAGCTAGCTTTGATAACAATAGATGGCTTGTGTCAACAGTATACGGGCTTAAAAAGTGTAGGTACGCAAATCTCAGAATCGGGGACAGGCTGGGTTTTCCTCCCTACAAAGTTATATTTTCAATACATTTGTTAGGTCCCTACTAACTGACAGGCTTTATTAAATGTACGAAAAAAGTGGAAACTTCCCTGGCTTTTATTAACAGGATATCCTTTTTCGACACCAATTACTACAAGCCCAAATTCGCTTGTACGATGTTTACAAAAATCTTTTCCCCGAATATCTGTAATTTGTACACCAATGCTAGTAAATATCGCGTAACCGGTACGTAGCTAGTTTGTCTCTAATTTCGGTACGGTATTGGACTGGACTGCTGGGGCCCTTTGTCCAGTGTCCTACCGGACGACAATACGTACGGCAGTTTGATTACACGCTTTTGAAACTGGCGATCGCTCATTCGAAAGATCGAATTGGTTGGACGTGGACAATGTAGTTTTTCCATCGGAATATTGCAATTGCTAGTTGAAACTGTCGGAGCAGCAAATTAGAATGCGTTTTTCCAAATAAACCTTTGACTCATTTCGCGACGCGGTACAGTGAAGTGCATTATATGGGCGCAATTTACTCAAAGTTGTGTCCGATGGCTTTCATGTCGGAAAATTAAGGTTACGGTGCATTATTTATGAGATTCTTTATTTAATGCATTTGACTAGACTGTTTGTGTGTCTAAACGTGTTGTAGATTGTTCAATTTACGTAGAAACACCCCACTCTTACTAAGGCCGCTTCCGCAATTGGCATCGCGGAATCGTTGTGTTATTTTGAACTATATAGAGAGCTTACTGATGTGGCCCATTCTGATATTTGTCGGTACAGTGTAAGTATTACATTTGCGCAGTAGGTATACATAGCGCGGAAGCGGTGCGGAACGCTAGCATTAAGCCGCATTCATACCGCCCCGCTTCCGCCCATCGCGCACAAATTAGGAAGCACTCATTTAAATGTAGGCGATCAGTAAAGAATCGACAGCAGTTTACCGATACGCTACCGAGCCCGCGACTACTAATGCGGAAATTAAACTCACAATTAATTGTGAAGACTACGTATGTAATTTTTCTGTCTTTGTAATAAATGCTGTCACAAATACATGATTGATTTTGAATTTGCCTATCGGCAAAACGCAATCTAATACACGCATTGAGAAAGAGCGGAGCGCATTCCCATGAATTTAACAATATATGTAACATGGTAGCACTGAACGAAATTTACTATCGAACTCCATCTTATAAACGACCCTCTTCATATTCGTACATATGTAAGTTGCATCTGGAAAAGGGCTTATATTATGTTAGTAAGAAACATAACCCAGCTACGTCATGATAACATAATGTACAAAGCGTCGTAGACAATTGATAGAAATCCGTTATCGGAAACACATATGCAACCCTACGGAACAACTACAGATCGAACAAGATACCTACTTCTAGTCAAAGTATTAAGGTTTAATATGGCTTGGCTAGAATGTTTTGTAGTCATATTGTTAGGCTTTTAATAGAAATGTTCAGGGTTTAGCATGGTTTTCAATTTACGAGAACAATGGGTTAGGAGGATAACCTCGGTATACGATGTCAGGTGACGAGGTAAGATGACATGCTTTGTTCAGATTAATTTTGCTTTAAATTGAATGCCTCAGTTGATAAGTGTAGCAGCAACGAGTATAGGTAGGTAAATCATAAATTTAAAAGTATTGGGGAAAATTCTTTGCTCGGACCAGGATTCGAATCAACGACTTTTTGGCATACGCGGTCGCTGTCAACCAACTGAGCTATTAGAACCGTAACTCGGTTCAAGGAGTCCTGAACTTATTATTTTCGCTAGAAGACACTAGTATCTGGCAAAATAATATAAACGTTAAATCGATTACGTAGCACGACTGTGCTGACACTCGACCGAGTTCTCCAATATCTATAGGTACAGACAACCTTTAAAAATATCCACACATGCGTCTCATGTCATTGGAAATAAAGACTGTGTAGGTATAGATATTTTTGAAAGGTTCTCTATACAGATCTTGGAGAACTCGAGTGTACAGTCAGCATCAAAAGTAGCTGCGCAATCGAAGACGTCAAAAGCTCTTATTTCCATTTATAAAGACTTTTGACGTCTTCGTTTGCACAGTTACTTCTGATGGCGACTGTACTGTAGAAGCCGGCTCGCAATTCGTCGCAGAACTATTCAGCTTTGAAAATAAAAGAAGGTCGCTACTAAATTGTAACAAATGCAAACACCAATGTTCCGTAAATACTTAGCAAAGCGGGTAGATAAGGGTTTCTCATTATTCTAAGCAAACTTTTTAACAAAATCCTGAGTCGAACAGCTGCGCCGCCGGAACGGGTTTGAATACCACTTACCACTAATCTTATTGCGTGGTAACACAAAAACTCTTTAAATGCAGTGCATTTAATTTCGCTTTAAATGGAGAACGAAATCGTGCCTGGCGCAAGAATCAGAAACGATTAAGATGTAGCTCATTTTATCGATTTTACTTTGTAGCTTAATCCAGAAAAAATGGCAGTAAAGCAATTTATTTAATGTGTAAACGTTCCTCGTTTCTGTCAAAATAAGCTTGTGATTTCGGTGTAGGTATTTTCATATTCTTTTAATATACGCATTAAAAATAAATGCACAAACAAGTAGTAAAACTGTAAGAGATATTTATAAATTACGTGTACCTACATTTAAGGGGTGTGCTAACTTTATCAACAACTTGGCGGTATTTCTTTTAAAACAAAAAAATACACATATTTTTAAAGCAAACCTGAAATGAATATTATGGTATGAAAACTTCAAATATGTCTTCACTGTGTTCAAAATTGGATGTTTAAGTTGAGAACATCGTCATTACTACTTATTTTATTTTAACATTAAATTCATTTTCTCTTAGGCTCTTTGTTAGTATTATAATCTACAACAATTACTAGGTACCTTTTTTATTGTTAATTACGGCATAAATTATACATTCTATTCTGCATTAGCAGTGTACACATAGTGCGATTTTGTGTGCTAAGTGGGTCAACCATTTTTCTTTTTTCTTTATAATTTTTATCTATGAGTTGTTTTAATTGGCTTTGTATTACTATGTAAGTCATGTTTTTGCAGCTGTTGGTACTCCTTAAGTATAAATAAATAAAACCTGCTACCTATGTTTCGTTTTCTTAAATATTTTATAAGTAGGTACTATATTTTCGTTCTAAATATTACTGATATTATTCTATTTTACAGATACCTAATTGAATTTTACTTACCTATGTACTTAATATAATTCTCGTCTCATCTTTTTTGTGTTATATGTATTTGCTTTCGTTTTCTTGGTTTTTTATTGTATCGGATGTTCTGTACAAATGCTTGAATGCATCATGCCATACTCGTATCATTGTTTTTTTTTCGTACAATTGAGTATACTGGTATGCAGTATAGATACTTGTACAGTTTTCTATTTCTAATCTTTTCCATTATACTTTTTGTAATATTGATTTTTGACATAACAAACTCAAACTTCCAGATTATTATTGAAATTTCAAAAGACGAACCTTTAATTGTTCAGTTTAATTTATTTAATTTATATTGCACACTATAATAACTTATGGTACAAAAGGCCAGTTTTGTATCACCAGCTCATTTAAATATTTCGAACTACGGCATACTAAAAAACACGGCGGCATTTTAGCGCCACTATTTTGATATTAAGCGTAGCAAGCCTGCGCTTGAGCAAGAGATAGTCACGAGCGAGACCGAACATTTGTGAGGAAACTATACTTGTATACATAATTACCGCTGTAGCGCCATTGATAACGCGTCCACGGTTTGATCAACAATAACAGATCACCACTTGACTATGATAATAAAAACACCTTTTGAGGTGGTCACGCACAAATTGCTCTCCGATTTAAAAAAAATGCTTCATGCGTTATACATGGATTCAGTACGGTGGCCATCAGACATATCGGAGCGGCCAAAGTGCTCACAAATATCTTAGACACGTCTCCAATTGTCGAGGCATTAGAAGTGCCCTCAAATGAAGGATTTCAATTTTCATCACAGAAGGTGTTACAACCGTATTTGCGACTCGGTAGCAAAATTATTACCGACTTCGGTCGTAAACACTTGAACCCCTCGTTGCGCTAAAGATTCTGCTTTTGAATCCCTCGAAATTCAATATCTATGTGTAGGTAGCCCATTGACTCAAAATCAACTATTGTGAGACACGTTTAAAATTATGCTAGTAATAAAAGTTAAACTCGCGTATTAATACCAGCGACATGTTTCGAACCCAGTGTGCGGGGAGATACACGTAGCCCATAAGTGACAATACATGGCATTAAGTATAATTTTAGAACAGTAGGTAGCAATTTTTTCTGGGTCCATCAAACAACTCTGTTACATTAAACTCCAAAAAAAATGTACTTCAAATGATATAATCAAAGTGTCCCCTTTAAACTAACAAGGTTCTTAGTAAGCTCAACATTAACGATGCCCTTAAATTAAATGAGCACATTAACTTGTATCAAAGACAACATAAACCAAGTTAAGGTTTAACGCATTATTTAAGTACCACAAACGAATATTTAATTTTTTCTATGAAAGCTTTCCGTTGTACACGAAAATTAACCATAACCATAATATGGTTAATATTTGTGTCACAACGGAACTTATATGTATGGCTAACTACCGACTAACCAGGCTTAGCCTAAGAATTAGGTCCTGGTCCTTACCCCCGTATGCTTAATCGCCATCGTCGTACTATGAAAACAAATGAGCGAGATGCCGATTGCCTATGTCCTACCTCACTAATGACATTACATCATATGACACAGTTATAGGCACAAAAATAACTCGTTCACCCCGCGGTTTGTAATTCAAGCCAAGGATCAAGTGTCGAGTACCATTCGATCCGGCCTCTGCTTGTGGGACTTCGTAGCAGACGTGTTGAGTTACATTGGACTGATTTAAACGAGGTCTTAGGTTGACGTAGTTTGGTTTGAAATTTTTGTTAACTGTAACCATTCGCTAAGCCAAATTAAAGGCTATCGGGCTAGCGATGTGAGTTAGAACTCCGCCGAGGCTTAAAGACTCGAGCCATCAGGGTTAGCATAACGCTAGTCTTCAAGGCTCGGCTGACTGAGTGCTTAAGAAACTGGCTGGACTGGGAGGCTGGAGAAACTCCTAACAGTCTAGTTGCCCATCAGCATTAGGTGTAAGGTCAATGTAGGAGATACGGATAGATGCACGACTTACCAGTTGTTAACTAATAACTAGGTATCAACCCAATAGCCAGGAAATTCCATTGCCATTGTTATCAATAAAAAATTGAATTGAATTGAATTGGATTGAATTGAATTGAATTGAAAAAATAGACAACTCAGCGTTTCTATAGGTGTCATACTTTCGATTATGAGTAAAGTTCGTTGAACAATTGAGAGCATTATAGAAAAAAAAACGTCTTTGTTGTTTTTTTTATGAAAATTAAATAATACTTCGCGAATGGGTTGGCATTCGCGAAATATTTTATTTCTCATCCATTGAACAAATGGATGAAGATCGTGCCTCTATTCGCATCTCCGACTAGATGGCAGCCACTCTCATACAATCTACGCCAATTGTTGGATTACATCAGTATCTTTAGAATGCAACCAGGGTAACGCTAATCAGCGAACGAAAAAATCATAGAAAGCTCGCGTTCTATGATTTTTTTCGAATTTCTTACAAATTTCTACCCAAACACGTCCCTAAAACCCGGTATGTGGATGCTCGAACTAACGGCTAACTGGAGTAACTGGCATCGTTTTGACAACCCGCCCCCATCCCCGCATGGCACCCATTCAATGGGGCCATTTTGTGACGCTACTTGATTTCTACGGTGTTTTCGTTCGCTGATCTAGATAGTTTTGTTCGTATTATCATGGAACGGTGAAATATAAATATGTCTATAGAAAACTTATGGTCATAATAGCAAATGGCACCCATTCAGTGGGGCCATTTTGTGGCGCTACTTGATTTCTATGGTGTTTTCGTTCGCTGATCTAGATAGTTTTGTTCGTATTATCATGAAACGGTGAAATATAAATATGTCTATAGAAAACTTATGGTCATAATAGCAAATGGCACCCATTCAGTGGGGCCATTTTGTGGCGCTACTTGATTTCTACGGTGTTTTCGTTCGCTGATCTAGATAGTATTGTTCGTATTATCATGGAACGGTGAAATATAAATATGTCTATAGAAAACTTATGGTCATAATAGCAAATGGCACCCATTCAGTGGGCCCATTTTGTGGCGCTACTTGATTTCTATGGTGTTTTCGTTCGCTGATCTAGATAGTTTTGTTCGTATTATCATGGAACGGTGAAATATAAATATGTCTATAGAAAACTTATGGTCATAAAGCAAAAACTCCACTTAAGTATATTTAGTTACTTCCATCACTACGCTTAACTTTAATTCACAAAATCATCTTTAAAATATTATTCATGAGGTAACTGATGCGAAATGAATTTGAAATTAGAATATTAACACAGTTAACGAGGTAACATGTTGTTACGTCCTCCAGCATACAAGGATAATTAAATTACCTCATAAATAAATAGCTTTTAATAAGCACAAATTAGTTTTCCGAAACCATTTTGCTCATACGCACGCGGAGTTACGGAACATAAATTCGAGGTGAATTTAGCGACTCGGAAAGCTAACTTAATTTAAATCAGACACTAAAGGGAATCGAGATTTGCAATTAGCCAAATAAGAGAAGTCACTGTTTGAAAACTAAATTAAGCAATTTCGTGCATGGCTAGATTGTTTGGGAACTTGGTAACAGTGCGGGTCAGGAGGTTAGGTGTAATGGCCGCTCCATATGTGAGTATTCAACTGCTCAGTGTTGTGATCTCTAGAGCACGGCGCTGTCCCACTAGAGTAAAAGTGGTTTTGTCTTTAATTATAGCAATAAGAGTTTTTGGGCTGTGCTCTTTACTTGACACAAGAATAATATTTTATCTTTCTAAGTTTTTACTTATCTTTTTCATAACCCTCCTTGGTTTGTGTTTTTCGAGCGTATGTATTATGTATGTGGACAACTAAATTCTATTTCACGTTTCACGGGCTCCATTCTAAAAGGCTTGATGGATTTTAATCTATGAGGTGTGGTTGGATTGTTCTAAATCGTGGGAGTGACTAATGTAACTTCAGAATTCTGTCTTTTTTAACCCCCGACGAAAAAAGAGGGGAGGTCTGTGGTATCGTAGCTGCCAAACGGATTAACCGATTTGAATGCTTGAATGCGGTTTTTTTTGTGTCATAGATAATTTTACCCCGCGTGTGGGGTAATCTGTTTAGCCGTTTATGAGATATTGAACTTTGAAATGAAAATGTCGCGGATTTTTCAATTTTCTAAGTTGTAGTTATTACAACAAGCACAAGCAGTCAGGTTTATCGAATCTTTTGAATTCACTTGCTATTCGTCTATTTCTATTTGATCAAAGCTATCCAAACTTACCTACAATCCTGTATTAATTGTAACTCCGCAACTTTTTGTGCGTCCATCTCGGTGAAGGGTTGTCAAGTAAAAACGCTCAAATGCGACAGTTTTCTGAGTCGGATAACACATTCACTGACAAAAATCGCTACGTAGCGAGCGTCGCTCGTAGCCGATCCCGTGTATTTCGCGCTAAGTACCAGAAAGGCCCGCTAGGCGGAATCCTAGCAGTGGAAGTGTTAAAGGCAAGTAGAAGTGTTAACAACTAACCTCTGATTCCACCTAGTTACAAGTGGTAACTAGGTGGAAACAGGGAAGAAATAAAATAACCCATACAAGTGCCGCCGTAACAAGCGCTTTGAAACTTCGCTGTTCATCGAGTAAAGGTAATGTATCGGTATTTTTCTTTGGAAACTCGGTAACAGGATAGTTAGTGGAGAACTTGCTTGTAACTCTAGTGAGGATACTGAACGACGAAAGATTAATATTATAAGAGATAAGTGGCCTAGTTGGAACTTATGCGTGCACTAACTTTTTTCCGCGATCTCGTCCGCTTATACTAGATTATCGTCTTAAAAATCTAATACCAAATACGCTATTAAACCTCCCACTAGGACAGCGTCAATTATCGCACTTTCAGAAAAACTTTCAGTCCCTTTCCGAAAAAAAAACTATTATATGTCCTTTCTACAGACAGAACTGAATGAAAGTCCATAATCAAGAAGATGGCGAAAACCTCTCATGAGAGACACAACCTTCAGCCAAGTAGAAAAAGGGTTCCAAGGGTTTATAATTATCGCCATACCAAATTTCACCTAAGTCAGTTAAGTTGTCCAAATCCGTCCATTCTAACTGTCAGCTTCAGTCACTGAAATCGGAGATCAGTCCTCATCATTGGCCTTATACATCTATTAGAAGATGATTTAAACAGCGTTAGAGGTGCGGCACTTACATACGGGGCTTGTAAGGCTGATACGGTAGTGACAGCCACGCAGGCGTCTTTACCTATGGTGCAGGGTGTGCGTTGCACACGGGTGCAGCGATCCTCGGGGGCGCCGAGCGCCGCCCCGCTACCATTCCATTTTGACCGCGCTTACTAGGGGGCGCTAGAGTTATGTTTGCACACGGTTGCTACATGGGCTAGAGAAGCCTCTGCAGCCACGACCGCATAATTGGCAAATGTGCTGCCCGAAGAGGAAAGGCAGCGAGTAGGTAGGTCTTAATTCGCGCCTATAAGAGATCGAACCAAGCTTTATCGTGTTCCACCACTTTATTGGGTAGGGTCTCTCTCAATTAGTCTCGATCTTGAGAATGTTCCTTGAAATCGGAGATCACAGCACCAAAAGGAATACGAGAAGCAACGCACAAAACATCTGAAACCCCTGTTACTAACATGCACAAGTATGTCACCACAACAATGACGCCTTTCTACATAAATTGAACAAAGCACCAACCCCGTTCCCACTTTCCCACACCTTACGGTAACCCTACACTTGTCTTCGAAGCGAGAAGGTCGTATAAGCGTGGCGCGTGCACCGCTTTATGACGATTCAAGAACCAGTCGGTGGCAGCGTTTCATATCGAGTTCGCGCCTCTGATATATTTTTTAGGCTTCCGTTTTCCTCGGTTCGTGTCACAACTTCGTGGTTGTTTTTGTTTTTACAAGCTTTTATTAGAATTGCATTGTATTATACCCTATTACATACAAGATTAGAAAATCGTGCTTTAATTTTCATGCTGGAAAAACCATTTGGAAACGGAAACACATTTACATTGTTGCTAAATGATCGAAATTAGTACATCCTAGTACTAAAAAAACAAATGTTTTGTAGTATAGTGTATAGTTTGTTTTTATGCGTCAAATCCTGGTTAGTAGTTGATAATGGTGAAAAAAGTACCAGCAATAAAAGCTCTATAATAATATCATAAAAAGGAAAAGTCTATGAGGTTATCAGTTATGTACCAATTATTCAATTTCAAGACTTTTTTCACCTGTGTACCCTATAGGCTAGGGATATATTCTATATTGAAATGGGATAATGGTTCCAGACATTATCGCACAGATACATAAAAAACTTACAACCTAACAGACTTTTCCTTTTTATAATTAATAGTAGGTAACTATAGTGATTTTATTGCTCACAGTAGGTACTACACAGTACCATAGACTTTCAAGCCGGACATAAGCTATATTATAAATTATAATATACAACGGCTCCAACGGTGCCGGTTAATGTACGGCCCGATAATCCGCGTCCATCTTTCTCTCTTTCTCTTTATGCATGTGATTAAAAGAAACAGAGATATAGTGGACGCCGATTATTGGGCCGTACATTAACTGGCACCGCTCCAGTTGGGTTCTCTGTAGCAGAGCCGCGCGGACAGTTAGTCAATATACTGAAATACATCGTTCACAAAAGTAGGAGACATTTACAGCGTATCCCCGCGATACGGTCTCCCCACATTGAATCCGAGGCCGCGCCACTCGAGATTAGCGAGCGAAATATTTTAATGGAACCCGCAAATCAACCGCGCCATATCGCGAGTGCACTCGATATTCCCCCGAAATGAAAACCCGAGGCAGTGGTTTGTGGCAACTTCATGTCGAAATATCTTCATTTGTATTTCGAGTAAGGTCGCGCTTTAATTTGGCACGTCGACCGAGAACGCAATTGTGAGCATTTCTAGAAAAGTTTTTACCAACTTTGCACATTAATAAGTTTAGAAATATTGGTAACAAACAAGGGAAGAAAGTTAAAACTAGGTATGCCTTCATTGAAGTACAACCCTTGACTTGTTACAATGAAAAATAGACCAATAAAGCAAAAATGTGATCAAAATGTGTGTGCAATTAAAGATATTTGGCAAACTATATATGTATAAGTAGGGTTAATACAATTTGTCTGCTGTGCCCAAAGGTTTATGACGTTAAGTCCGCCGATAAGTTGTTCTTTTGTGCAATAAAGAATAAACAAATAAAATAAATATATAATAGGCACACGCTTTTCTAGAAATCCCTCGCATCACAATACGGGTTGGATTTTGATAATTGAGGTGTCTGTGATTCGCCAAACCCAGATTTTTCAAACTTTTCTTGTTATGATCAAATGCAATTCGCTGCATACAACGGTTAGCACGGGTGATAGGAAAGTAAAATGTTGTTTTATAGTTATTACATTAGTCGGTCGCAACGTACAAAGGTAAAGTATTTTCCATTCACCGTGGTGCAGGGACGCTGGCATCCCGCAGGGTAGTGTAATGTCTCCTCTTTTTTTCCCTTTCATTAATTACATAATGGAAGAACTACGGTAGCCTAGTGGTTCAGGCATGCGGCTGTCAAGCGGCGGTCGTGGGTTCGAATCCCGGCTCCTACCAATGAGTTTTTCGGAACTTATGTACGGAATATTTACCGTTAGCTTTTCGGTGAAGGAAAACAACATGAGAAAATCGGTCGAATCCCAATAAGGTCTAGTTTTCCCTCTAGGTTGGAAGGTCAGATGGCAGTCGCTTTCTTACAACTAATGCCTATACCAAATCTTGGGATTAGGTGTCAAAGCGGACCCCGAGCTCCTTTAGGGGCATTACCGGGAATAACGCTAGGAGGTGGATGATTAATTACATAATGGGCAATATTGTTGAATTCCAAATTGCATCTTCTTCATAACCACTCCCTCATGCTGACCGGTATTCGATCCGGAAAAAATACAAATGTAATGGGGCCAAACATTTACAACAAGTTGCCAAAAACTATTTTTATTAATTCTTTCAACGAAAGCTAAAAAATATGGCTTCTCGAGCACACATTCTACAGCTAGGAGAGTTTCTGAAGTTAGAATACAAAAAAATACATAGAAAGTAAGGTTTTTTACTAAGGTGCTTTGGGGTATATTCGATATATTTTTGGGCGAGTTGAGAGCATGCTCTTGTTTTTAAGCCCCGACGCAAAAAGATGGGTGTTATAAGTTTAACGTGTCTATATGTGTATCTGTGTATCTGTCTGTGTTAGCGTAGCTCCCTAACGGATGGACCGATTTGAATCCGGATTTCTTTGATCATAGATAATTTTATCCCGAGTATTCTAAGCTATGTTTAATGAAAATTTGTTCAGACGGTTTTGAGATATTGGACTTTGAAATTAAAATGTCGGGGGTTTTTTAACTTTTCTAAGTTGTAGTTATATTTAGTTAATTATTTTGACTTGTATTTTTTTATTTAATCAATGAATGAGTATGAGTATGGCAGGATAAACTGAATTTCACCCCCTACTATCGTTTGATATATCAACAACCTCAAGCCAATCCAATCTGCCTCGGAACAGAAACTAAAAACAGCGCCTGCAAATAACAAAATAGCAAAATTGTTTCCAAACTCTATTGAGGCCGTACATTTGACAACCCTATTTTTTATTTTTATATTCTATTCACTTCAACAACTTGATTTCGATTTTATACGCACTCAAAATATGTCAAATAAAAGATTGCAATGATTTAGATACAAGAAGACATTTTAGATACACTGATGCCTACAAAGAAACCTATGGCAGTCGCTTGTGGTGCCATTAGGAATCTTGGCATTATTATTGTAACGAGACCCCATTATTCGCGTCCCAAATGACGTCAATTGGATGCATTCTAATAACTTTCAGATACCGCCAATCACAAATGCGAATCATAAGCACTGACCAATCATGAACAACTAAAAACCACTGGAAGAGAATTTTCAATTCACTACTACTTGGAGATCTATTTCAATGAACGTATGAAATTAGAATTGGGGTTGGGAGTTTTGTATTGATTCGTTGCGCTTCAGAAATTCGTGGTACAATCGGCCGCCATTTACCCTGAAGGTGAAATCTGTTAGCCATTGTTTCTAACGCGGATAGTCTCTCACCAACAGTTGAATCAATCAAGCTCTCAAAAAGCCAACGTTTAGATTTCTCCCAATGTTCCGGTAAGCCCGTTTTTCCTTCATGCACGGTACGTTTGCGTTCGTTTATTTCATACTTCCTTTTCAACTGTAATACTTTGGTTTGGTTGGATATTTTTCGTGCCTCTGCTAGTTTTATCTAACAAAAAGTCCACTCGCATGATGAAATCCCATTTTCAGGGTTCACTGTATTTTGAACATGATCAAAAGTTAAAGTATACATAGCTAGTATACATCCACAGACAATTTACCTTATGAATACTTATAATAAAGAAAGCAGGATCCCTATCCTGACATCTTGAAACAAGGCAAGAGATCGCACGGTCGCTCTTCAATGTAATGCTTGACAAATTTTACTAAAAATAAAACAATAGTAGGTACATTACGTAACTAGGGCGGTGAATTCGTAAATGCCCCAGATCGCAGGTGTTTGTGGCCCGAACCGAAGGTGAGGGCCATAAATATGCGCTCTGGGGCTTTACGAATTACCGCCCGTGTTGAGTACAAAATTTTACGTCTTCACCTGGCTGCAATGAGAGTTTTCTAGTACGCGCAGCGTGCAGTAAAACTCGCATTATGGCCAGGTGTGACGTAAAGTATATTATATCCCCTCAAAATTAAACATTGAATATTATTTTTTAAAGGTCATGGTAAAATGGAGTACCTATACTATTTATACTAGGTAATATGTACTAGAGTCCGGCTAGGGAAAGATGAGCCTAGAAAAGAACGACAAATTAAAAAAAACAGCGTGTTACTACACTGCTAATAACGCGATAAAATAATAATGATACTTGTATCATGCCAAAATAAGGATGGAAATAGCACAATAAAGTAATACCAATTTATACCTTTTTACACAAATAAACTATTCATTCATTCATTCATTCAAAAATTATGAAGTTTCTTAATTTCACAAAATTCAACTGATCAAGCAGAAGGAAGTAAAGTTATATGAAATAGAAATGTTTTACTTCTTTCTGCTTTACTATATTTAATTAGAATGATCAAAACCACTCTACAATAATTAACTTTTTAGTTGCTGATATAGTAAGTATCAAGATTAGGACATCATACTAATTTAAGACGTTTGACACATTTGACAACGATATTACTGTTGCCACATAAAAAACGGGACTGACTCTTTTTAAAGGTAATGCTTGCGAAGTAGTATGTAGTGGCGATCTCCGTCACTACGCATCCGATATCTTTTGTTTTCTAACCGTTAATATTGGTCCTTAATCTGCGAATTTTAAAGTATTATTGTGTAAGTTTTTTTTTTCTACTCCTGTACCGTTATCTGTCATTTATATAGGCTTTAGCTCAAATACAATTAAACCGATAACAAGTTGTCGAAAAACTCTATGCTCTATGGCCCATAAACGCACTCTTTAGTGTACTTTTTTGGTTCACACATTTTCCATAAAAGCACTGTTTACCACGATGTCAAATCATCTAACTTTTTTTTAATCAGCCACTTTATTGCGGTGGTACCAACTACGAGTACATAAGCAAATTTTTCGAAATAAAGAGTTTTTATTTCCTATCAAATATTTGTAAAACATAAATTATTTACTAAAATAAAAATAAATTATGATGTATTGTGTTTTAATATACATATTTTACCAATTATTGGTATTATTTATAAATACAAACCGATCCGATTCGGTTCGGATCCGGATTCAGTTTGGTTCGGATGGCAAATGTAAGGAAATTAAAAACAAAACAGACCATAAACAAGAGGTGTCAATGTGTCATGTTTCTAATTTCCCACCAAAGTTCCAGTTAAAAATGAAAAGACGAAATGTGATAACTATTCGTTATTAATAACTTCTTAAGATTTACTGACTTCGTGTTTGTGAAGTTAAGAAAAATGTGTACGTTCCTTTTAAAATGGACGAAGAAGAAAATAACTACACCGCTGAAGAAATTGCGTGAGTAGTAATAGAACTAATGGAAAACTTACTGCCTGAAAAGTCAAATGCAATTTATTTAAAATTAGTCTTACAAAAAGTATTGTATGCAACGGTGTATAACTTGGTCTTAAAACACTCGTGGCGCCTTAAATTGCGATGCTCGCCAAGGCTCGCATCGCAACTCACGACACTCGCGTTTTAAGACCCTACTTATACAACAGTTGCATAAAATACTATATTGTAAATTACCGTTTGACATGTAAAAGTGCCCTTTTTTGCTGAATAAATAATTGATTTGATTTTGTTTTCCGACAAGTATGCGAGTGCAAGAGCGATGTCTTATCCACAGTTGCTTATAAAATGGCAACCATGATACGCTCGCTGAATACAAGCTAGTACTTACACTAAAATCAGCGTTATTCTACTCCCCTTATGGAACCCTCTCCGCTCATCGGGGTCTCGCAAACCGAGGCTTTTTACCACGTGCCGGGAATTCAAGTGATAAATGTTTTAGTGCACTCCGATAATATTCCTCTGGCGACGAAAGCGTTTTGTTGCGCAAATTCGGGATACACTGTATTTTAGCACGGTGATAAACGACTGCCTTTTTGATACAAAAAGCGTTAAAAGGTGGCCAGTTTTCATAAATAAAGCACTTTTCTTGTTTTCGTTTCGAAATCTTTTTTTATAAAATGTATTTGTGAAATAGAAATTGGGTCGTGCCTAGTAATTTCAGAAATAGTATACCTACCTCCAAACTGACTTTTACTTCTTTTTAATAATCTAAAAATATACAAAGAGGTCTGCAGCTAAGTGACTTTGTAAGTTTGTATGGTGGTTTGTGTATAGAACTGTGTATAGTGTGTAAAATAAAACTCTTACGCGACACGCAATTATGCACGTCACCAAACTAAGAACATAGACTTATAAAAAGAAATGTGAAGCATTATTTAGATTTTTATAGCTAGAATTCTTACAATCTACTGTAACCAAGCTTATCAAGATAGGGAAAAACATCAAAACTTTCTAGTCACGTATCTGGTATTCCATTTCAGCCGCTCATTTGTGGGGCTTATTGTTATTATCCGAGTTATGGCACTGTTGCTTTTATTATTATTATCATATGAATATACACGTAAAGATGGCGTTCGCGCATTGTTTGGAGCACTGTAAATTTCGAAAATGGAATGTCCCTTATACCTCCCAGCTGTTATACGACTGAATATGACAGCGTGAGTCGGTCTGATTTCTGGATTACGGTAATCGGGGAATGTGGTTAATTACGCATTTTTTATAAAATTTAATGGGATGAGATGACAAAATCAGAATGACAAAATAATTAGACATTTATTCTGCAAGGCCACGACGGCACATTTATGTACATTTAAAACTTTAAATTATTATAAGAAATATATTAACTTACAAAAATACTCAACTGAACATGGGTGCTTTTAACTACTAACTGCCAAAATTTTATAGCAGCAAATTTCAGTTGAATATCATTATTGTTGCTATAATGATTACCATTTAGATGAAAACTTTGAAAAGCACTCTAGAGATAACATATACATAAATAGTGCTAATATCCTTATTGATAAATGTTCATCAAACCAATTTTTACTAAAACATGTTACGATAGAAACCGACCTCACTCGCTAATATTGTGTTAAAAAGATACAAGGTATATAAGGTTTTTACTTAAAAAACCAAATTGCTGTATTAATGCTGCTTCAAAATCAAAATGTATAAATCAAAAAGAAAATAGAAATGTTTCATGAATTCATTTTTCTTAATAAAACAAACAAAAAATCGGGAAAGGACACAATTTGTAAAGGGCCCGTTCAAGTGTCTCTCCAGACATATCAAGTTAAGGTTTCAGTCCCGATGGAGTATCTTCAAGACATTTGAGAGGGACCTAAGATCGTGTCTCAATATTCATTTTAGTCCACTTTAAACAATCTTGAAAATTTGATGTTGAATTGCTCTTAGTTGATTGTTGTTGACATACATCAATAAATAAGCCTAACAGAGGTCAGGTCAAGTGTATAGTAAGTACGCTATGCCGACAATGACCCACAGAGGCAGTGCCTAAGGCGGCACTGGTGTGTTCCGTAAGAGTTCTCAGACACAGCCGTCAGAAACGCGTCGAGGAGGACCATTGCGGGGAAAACCCCGCAATGGTCCTACGACTAAAAACATTCGGTGCGAGTCTGACATAACCTCCGCGCTATCCCCGTGGCGCGGAGGTATGCATACAGGATTATCTTATCAATAAAAAAAATATAGAAGTATAATTCTAGTCCATTTTAAGCACTTTAAACCACCAATCTTGAAAAGCGGACCCTGAATTGCTCTTTAGTAGATTATTGTTGAAATACGTAAACAAATAAACATAACAAAGCGCAGGTCAACTTAAGTAAGTATGCTATACCGAAAATTATGTATGCGTAAAGTGAAAATAAATTAAATGAAACATGTAGGTATATCAGATTCGAAGTCAGTGAATGTCCGTGATGGCTGCTTACGCATCCCGAATGCAGTTCAGATGAAATGGATGCACGTACGGTATGCAGGTACAAACTGAAGTGTCTCGATGTTGCTAGAGATTCACGGGTAATATTATTTCGGTCAGTGTCAGCAATGTCCTCGTGAACCGTAAATAAATCTTCCATTTCTCTTCTCTCTCTTCTCTCAAATGCTCTTTTCGACTCAAAAACACTTTTGAGAAGACAAAGGATGCTGCAACTAACGATTTTTCTGCCTAGTACTCATTTGAATTTGATCATTAATTTTACGACAATTTCTTCCAAATAAACAGGTCCATAATGATTCTCGGTAATATTTTGTTATGGTACATATGTTTTTACAAAATTATCAAGTTGTCTAGCACTTGGTTGACTTATCGCTTAAAAAATCATGCCAGATCATGCATATCGCTTGATCTAAACCGCCACTACGATAGCATTCTTCGACAACTTGCTATATTTCATAAGAAAACACTTAATTGATAGAGCGTAAATTAAATGCTATGCCGCTATGAAATTAATCGGAGATGTAAGCAAATATTGTTCTACTAGTTGTTCTCGGTAAAACAAAAGCCGCGTCCCTCGGGTGACCCTTGTCAGGCTACAATTTGTGGAATGACAGTAAGACTACACAACTTTAGTATTAACGAACGTTGATAAAGTGTAATTGAAAGCGTAAAAAAAAGTTATGTTTTTCTCCCCGGGGTTCTGCTTACATTTACATGTAAAAGTTTAGGTTCTTAATTTAATTAAAAAGCTACCTTAAAATATTGAGTTACTATTACTATGTATAGACTACGTATAGGCCACCTAGAACACTTCTTGACGGCTTCCGTAAACCCGCCTTGAAATTCAGCACGATGTTCTACGACTATGCAAAGGTTATCCCATGAGAGTAGTGTACCATGTGCAAACTTATTCTAGGGGATGTCTGCTTTATACTTTATAAGTCAATGCCTTTAGAAAATAAAATCATGAATAAATCACCGTACCTTTCATTTTATTTAATTGGTGAAAGTGTCCTCGATAGACAAAAATTCCAAGGGTGTGTCCCCTATAAGGATTATTTTATAGTATTTTATTTCATCTAAAATTTAAATTAATGAAATATAAATAAAACTTCACTAAGTTAGGTATTTACCGTAATTTGTCCAAAAATGATTCCCTTGCGAGGAAGACATTAAAATTAAAATAATTAGAACTCAGCAGAATTAAATTGGCAAAAACATTTAGCAATCCCCTTATTTTACCGACTAACGTTTCACCGAATACATTGTTTCGCCGGAGTTTCATTTCATCAAATATTCTACGAAACCGTTAACTTTTTAGTTAAAGCTAAAAGGTCATTGTGAAGAACTCATTAGGTTAGGTTAGGCTTGTTTTATAACATTCCTGAAAAGTTTACTGTTTCTGAAAAAATTTTTAATTGAAACGAAAATTTAAAAAACATTCCATTAAACGTTTGGGTAAAAGGGTAATTCACTAACATTTTTATCGTGGCGTAATGTAAGCATAAAGTTCCTCATATTATACGCGGCATTATTTATGCATGATTTAACGAACGCCGTACGACATTATCACAAACCGACCTAGCTCCACGTAGCACTATTACTTTAAGGAGCGAACAGCAACAGTAAAACCACAGGTAATGTCGCGTAGCGGAAAGTTACTGTGGACTTTATGTCCATAGGGTAATTGCTGGGGAAATTGTCTATGCCTGGAAAAACTAACACCATTGGATTGGAAAGGAAAACAGTTTAGTTTGTCGGCGGTCGGGTCCTACTAATTTAAGTGGGTAAGTTATTACTGCAGGTCGATTACGTTACGCATTGTACGTACGTCTGGTCTAAATATGATTTTTCATATTTGTATTTCATTAATTTTATAAGATTATTTAAAATATGTTGAAGGATGCATTTGTAAATATGTTCTCGAAAATGGGTCTAAAATTTTTAATAAGGACGATGATGTTAACCTAGCTTGGTCTTATTTCTGGAAAAAAATAATCTAAGTAAATATAAAAAGATGCCGAGGAAAGCTCGATTTCCGATCCTGATCTTCAAATTCCCGCCATTATAGTTTAACTATTTCATAAAGCTTATACAAATTTTCTTTTATGCAACATATAATCATAACTCAATCTTAATAGATGGCGCTAGCTCTATCTCAACTTAAAAAGTAATTCTAATTGGTGAAATTGCCGCCATTTTACATATAAATGTTTCTGATTGGTTGCTATAGCACTGTTGCTATAGCAACCAATCAGAAACAGTTCTAGAAGCCCGCTTTCCTCGTGTATTTTTTATCTCATTTATTTCCTATTTTGTTATCAGCGCAGTTGTAGTAAATAGTCTTCCTTTGAGATCACGACAAAGCTAACAAGAGGCAAAGTTACAAGTGGAATAGTTTGTATGGAACGATAGTAAGGGCATTATATTGTAATATTATTAGGTTGGTCGGACTGGTACTGAACTTTTCCTTTTTCTTGTTCACGATTTGTCCAAGTTACAAGCGTTCGAACTTCGAACGAAATATTCACATTTTTATTGCTTCCTGTAAAATAATTATAAATATTTAAAATATATCGTTTTTTAAAACTAAATATGCTATACTTGACAAATACGGAAAAGTATGCTGATACTAAAAAGTTTTGTCTTATAAAATATTATGAAGCAGTCAATACGTTCCACAAAAGTATCGATACATTATCCATTACTTAATTATTGTAAATAACGCCGGGTCCGCTGCGCCGTGTTTTCGATGTTTTTAAACATTTAATATGTCATCCGTCAGTTTCGGCATACAAATAGGGTATTGTTTTGATTCGCAAAACATGTAAGATGTTTAAAAACATCGAAAACACGGCGCAGCGGACCCGGGTTAAGAGGAAACAAAAAGGCCGAGAAATAGGTAGTAATAGTACATTACGTAACTAGGGCGGTGAATTCGTGAATGCCCCAGATCGCAGGTGTTTGTGGCCCGAACCGAAGGTGAGGGCTATAAATATGCGCTCTGGGGCTTTACGAATTACCGCCCGTGTTGCGTACAAAATTTTACGTCTTCATCTGGCCACAATGCGAGTTTTCCCGTACGCACAGCGTGCAGTAAAACTCATATTATGGCCAGGTGTGACGTAAAATGTATTTATGTCGCGCCAGCCTCAAGCCTCTCCCCGCAGAGCGCGATAGAGTCAACTGCAGCTTGGACCGAACATACCTATTAAAACAACATAAAATCAACGTTTCGTAGTCCCCTGATTTCTTCTCCAAAACTTGACCTATTTAACATTTTTTTTAATTGAAAATCAAAGAAAGACTTTGGCCGTGTTCCTGTATTCCTTTTTTTAAATAATCTAGTCAAAATTGTTTTCTGGGTGTTTGAAGACAGCGGAAAATCTGGCATTTTTTTTAGGTTTTTGAAGGTTGATATCTCTTATAAGAATAAATTTATGAAAAAAAGGAAAACATAGGAACATGTCAATAGTAGACATAGATTTATCGAAAAAAAAATATTGCTCTCCTGCCATTACCCAGGGAGAAAACAGGGGACTACGTTTCTATGGAAAAACGGCCGTTGTGTTTCCTCTTAATGCTATTCGAAAAATATTACCTATGTATTACAGAAAATTATATTGTCGGTTAGAGCGTTTTTTTTTTATTTTCTTCCTTGCAAATTTGTTCACGGGAACAACAAGGCAATGGACTTAAGCTCTTTAAGATGAGTGACAAGGTAGAGTGTGTCTAGTACAGCAATAAAAATACAAGATAACATTCTCCCATCCTAAACTTGGCCCGCAACATGTAAGGAAATTCCGCCGGCTCGTTGTCGGGAACTGTTAAAATTTTATTGAACGCGACTTTTACGTCAGCAAATAAAATCGGGCATGGGGGTTCTAGCGACGTGTAAAATCGGTCTATTTTTATGCCCTCAAAGACCGTTACTTTTGAGTGGATTTTTTTATTTTCCTGACACTTTCCACAACTGTATTCGAATTTCGAATACATTCCACCAATTTTACGCTGGCTGCATAAAATTTGAGCTTGTATTAACATACGTAACGAATATCGAGGCGGGCTTAGTATTTTCTTGGGTTCAAAGGAGGTTAAAGAGGGCGTTAAAAAGGACATGTTGGGTTAAAGAGGCTGTTAAAGTCAATACTCTTATTTATTGAGGCGGTGACTGTAAATGGGCTTGAAAAGTTCCTGCGTAAAACCTTTTTTTTATTACTAGGTCAGGCAATTAGGTTAACTGTTCTTTGGAGTAACGATACTTGTCAACATCTACGAAATATTAATTAACGGAAAATGATACTTTTTTTAAAATATAAGCGTATCTTCTATTGTTTTGCTACTTGAAATACTTGAATGGCTCATTATCGCAATACCAACCTTTACTAACAATGTAAAAAAACCACTTGATGTTAGAACTTACCACTTGGCGGTGTATTGGTAAAAATTGTAGTCGTATAAACAAATATTGGTACGTACCTGTAACAATAAAAAACATTATTAGGTTTTGTTATGTTATAATAATATTAACTAATGAAATACATACATGACGACCGCTTTAGCCTAGTTGGTAGTGACCCTGATTACGAAGCAAGAGATCCTGGGTTCGAATCCCGGTAAGGCCATTTATTTGTGTAATGAGCACGAATATTTGTTCCTGATTCATGGATTTTTTCTATGTATTTAAGTACTTATTTACCTATATAAGTATGTTTATCGTCGTCTAGTACCCATAGTTCAAGCTTCACTTAGTTTGGGGCTAGGTCGATTTGTGTAAGATTGTCCCCTAATATTTTATGTGTTTATTTATTCATTTATACATTCTTGTTTATCTACAACTCATTGTACACGTGCTACTCAATATAATTTTCAATTATACAGGGTGTCCCAGAATTTGACGTCAAGCCGTAAACGGATGATAGACCAAGTCATAACAATTATCATAAAAATACAAAAAAAATACAACTCATGTTCTTTAAAAATTAAGGTAACTTTAAAAATTCACTCAAAAATCCACATCCTGTAATGGTTCTTTAACTCTTGTTACTACAAATTGCATAGTTTTTTTTTATTATTATTATTATGTAATCTTGAATAAATTCTGTACATTTTTGCCTAAAATGTAAAGCATTTTATTCAAGATTACATAATAATAATAAAAAATAAATAAACTATGCAATTTGTAGTAACAAGAGTTAAAGAACCATTATAAGGTGTGGATTTTTTAGTGAATTTTTAGTGACCATAATTTTTAAAGAACACGAGTTGAATTTTTTTTTGTATTTTTATGATAACTGTTATGACTTGGTCTATCATCCGTTTGCGGCTTTACGTCAAATTCTGGGACACCCTGTATAAGTGTGTGTTTGACAAAAATTGGAGAATATGCTTATGGTTTCATTTAATAATTACGAGTAGCGACCCGTACGACTATGTATTAGAGGTATTCTAGGGCTAAGCTAGAAATATATCTACTAGTAAAATATTTTTAGAATATAATGAGTAGTTCCCGATATTACTACCTACATACAAACTTACAGAGATACACACTCACATAGCTTCACTAACAGTTTAAATTTAGTTTTTACCAATCCATTATATGAAACATAATTATATATAAATCATCCTAGTTACGCCCCACTGCTGGACACAAGTCTTTTTTTATACCACGTCGGTGGCAAACAAGCTCACTGCCCGTTACTAGACTTTAATTCACTAATTGCATCAGAAGATATTTAAACGCACAGTTGATTACTTATCAGTAATAATTAATTATCATACCGCCCTTCAAACTTCTACTCTGGCTTATGATACGATTTGACCGCTTAACATAATGTCAGAATAATTAGAATTACAATCGCTAATTATGAGCTGATGACAGCAATGACAGTATCATTGCGGATTTAATTAGGTAGTTATGAATGTAAATATAAATTAATTACCGAGAGTACGGATAATTAATGACGATTACGCTCTATTCCATGTCGTTTATAATCTTATGTAAGTAATGATAATTTTGTAATGAGGGCAAATAAAGTATTGACACATGTGCGGTATTTAGGGCCTGCACAACGTATTTAAAAGTTCGTAAAAAGTTTAAGAGCTGTAATAATAATATCTACCTGAAAATTATAGAATAACAAACTCAGAAGCTTTAAATTACTGTTGATATTTTTTATAGTATCACTATTATATTTTGGGACGGGTACATTTCTTGATGGGAAATACTTTAATAGACGAGTTAAATATTTGTACCTGATGTTGCTCTTTTAATACATGAAGAAAAGCAATTATCACGGTTGAGAGATGGATTTTTTAAATATTTCTATAGCTAGATGGATTTTTCGCCCCACTATTACAACTCCTATAAAATAAGTCCCAACGAAATCGTTAGAGCCGTTTCATTACAAAATGGAATTCGCGAGCCGATTTACAAATAAATACGCAATTGTTGCTCGATTATTAATATAATGTACTTACATACATGTGATATATATATTAACTTAGATCGAATCCTGTTATTTATATGATTTTTCTAACTTTTTTGAATATGATTATGTTGAACTACCAGACGTGCAACACCCAGAGTAATCTTATTTTTTATAAAAATAAATATTTAATGTAAAAAAAGTTCAAAATGGTACCTAACTGTAAAACAAGATTTGGAAATAGACATTATCTCGGAACTTATTTAATATCGCACAGGAAGCCTGGTCGGCACACATCCTTTAACCGATAGGTTCTAAGGCTTACATTCAATAGGAATTATTCAATCGCTTACCTAAAACAACAAGTAACTTCCGACGGAGTTTTCTCTAACATTTCTAACTTATAGATACGTAACGGCAAGCGCTTGAACTACAAGTGTTTGCACTACCCGTGCGAATAAACAGTTTGAACTTATTTTGGTCCTAATTTCGGCTATGGAAATAGAAAGTAAATTCAAAGTAGTCATATAATATGATGACTATATTTTATTACTTGACTTGCTTATTGATCAAATAATTGTGCGTGTAAAACCGTGAAATCAGAATGGAATTTCATGTTATAACCATATAAGCGATCTTATAGAACCTTAATAAATTGTATAAATCACAAATAACTAATTAGTTAATTAAACCACAACTGCGCATAGTTTCTAGGAAACAATAAAAATATGAATTAAATGACAGTCGACAGAGCCTGTTTCTATTTACTTTGTATGCAAATTAGAATTGCATACAAATATGATACTTAGCATAATAGCAGATGCTACCGGTGTTTTTCATTGTAATTTCCTGATGTTGTCCATCGATTACTCCCGCATTTCACCGTGGAAAACATGAGCTCTAGTGACTGTGAGCGGTGGACCTCACGAGTGTTTTTTTTTTCAAAACTTAGTTTTTTTGTTTTTGTTTTGGTTGCACCCACTTACGATTACAGACCGATCAACGTTAAATATGGCGTCGGAAGCTGTCATTCCATAGAAACTTGTCAAACTTTCCATACATAGAGATTTTAAAGAACAAAGCTTACGATTACGGACGGTTTGGTGCAACTCACCCTTAATGACCAAAACATCAATAGACAAAACAACATATAATATCATAATTATAGACTGTACTCACAAAAATTACGAGAATCGGTTGAGAAATGCCACTAGTAGATGAGAACAGTTGGACATCCGGAGAAACATACGAAAGCATTTTTGGCCAAACTGAAACAGCGAAACTCGTTCCGTACGCTTGCCTTTTAAAAAGTTATAGGAGTCAGGTAAGGGACGATTTCGGTTAGAAGCCTTGTATCAACTTGTCTTGTTATTAGTTCGTTCGTTCGTTTGTTTGTTCGGTCGTTTGTTCGTTCGTTTGTTCGTTAGTTTGCTCGTTCGTTCGTTTGTTCGTTCGTTCGTTCGTTCGTTTGTTCGTTAGTTTGTTCGTTTGTTCGTTCGTCCGTTTGTTTGTTCGTTCGTTAGTACAGTCAAGGGCACCAATATACAGCACAAAGTTTCAAACATATGTAGGCAGACCTTATTTCTGCAGCAATAAGGTTGTAGTATATATATTTATGAAACTTTGAGTGAATACATATTGGTGCCCTTGACTGTACGTGCAGCATCGCGTACGGTGGACGGGCACTGGACGGGGTGCATCTTTCACGTCAAACTTGACCAACTTCCCGAAATTCAATCGAGTAGATGTGTTGAACCATTTTGAAACTCGGATGTCAATGCAATACTATAATATATATGGTACCATGTAGCTGGTCCGAAGATGGACTCGAACTATTGAAATATGAACTCCTCAATTGCACAAGAGCAAGCCTTTTGAAAAATACTGCCAATGCAATACCGTGCAAAAAAAGTACAGTCGGCAATAAAAACTTGTACAAAACATGAAATGCTGTCAGGAACTTGTTAGAAGGAATATACTTCTAAATACCTCTTCCTTTAATATAATTTACAAATCGTTTCCTACGCTTTCACTGATTTAAGCAAATATTTGAAATACTTTTCGTTACCCCAGAATTTCGAGCATTTCAGAGTTTGAAACAAGTAAGTTATGACACCGGTGGCCCAAAGGGCAAACTTGGCCAAACGGTTAGCTGACCTCAAGGGTTATCAGATCTACAATTACCAGGCCATTTCCTAAATAATATATATGAGGGAGCATCTGATATCAGGCTATTTTAGGCTATTTGACAATACATTTACGCGTTTTAATTTGACACTCATTGAAGATTGATGTTATTCGTATAGAATGTAGGATTTATTTTTCAATCCAACAAATATTTGCACAAATTGCAATCATCATGAACTTTTATATAAACCAAAAAAACATGCTTAGAATTGTTGTCAAATCGTGTCTGAAGTTTTACACGAGGGTTTTCTGCTATGTGCTATTATAATAGTTCCACATTCTAACTCTATCATCACCAAACTTCATGGCACTAAATTATTATTGTAATGTCATCAACTCTTAATATGAACATATTCTTGCAAAGGTTCAATCCGATACAACAGAAAAATTTATGTTTTTTTTTAAAACAACTTGCAAGATTTGATTACTTTGTTCACCTGTCAGTATCGTGTTGCAGGGGATAATCACTGAAAGCAATATTTTACCAGGTAGGTGTATACATAGAATAAACCTTCGTGATGAGTATTTATTTATTTATTATTATATAAAAACACACATGTCTGACTTACAGTGGAGACCAGGCGCCATGACATGGAAGAAATACAAACAAAGTTACAGCAAGTATCGCAAACAGAACAAAAACGAAAAAAAAAGTTACTTAGTTGGTTGGAATCAATATTCATACAATAAATATAGGTGGGTTTTTTATCCAGCTGCCTGAGTCTCGATGAGGATTTTAATAATAAAATAACAGTTCCTTAAGAAAGATCAACAACAAGTCCATATCTCATTTAGCGATTAGCAAACACGATATGCCATAATAGCCTTTATTACCAGGGCAGACACATTGGAAAACGATTTCTTGCGACGGCTAATACTGAAGGCTAGGCTTTTCCGTTACTCAAACGGACTTATTGCTTTTTATCCCAACGAGTTTCTAATCAACGGAGTCAGTGACTTTACATTGAGAACTTGCTAATCTGTTTAAGGGTGTGAATTGGAAACTGTCGGGATGTTTCAAACGCCACTTTTACCAGATAAGAAATCAATAAGATCTGATTGCCAGATAAGTATAGTATACGATTATTGCCTATATTATGATTCTTTATCAGATTTTTAACCGAAATATGATTGCTTAGAAAATTCCTCTCCTATGGAAAAAATGGGTCTTTGTTTTCCTTTTTTACCTTGCCCATCCAAGTAAGTTAAAATTGTATTTTATATTACATCTTAAAACTCACTAAGAATAAAGGAAAAACTGCATGAATAAATCTTCACACAGATATTTATCGAAATAAGTTTATGCCATGTGATGCCCAATGAGTGTTACATTGCATTTTTCTCGAGCGCGGAAAGCCTAGATAAGCGTGTCTGTTATACTTGAGATTATTTCAGTTGGCCGGATTGCGTAAAAGTAGTCCAGTCAAAAAGCAACACTAATTCCCAAGGTAGAAGATTCCAATTCTAATGACAGCTTTATAAAAAGTCGGCCACATTAAATTATCTCTACCATACACCGGGACATAGTTTTGCGAATCGAGGCGTCCCCTTAACGGATGGGTATGATACATTTATGTACTGAATATTGTTATTTGAACAGAAGCTTCCATTTAATGTACGGTTCCTTGTCATGTGTTCCCAAGTGAATCCCCGGCTTTACAAAATAACTACGAAAGATGTCTAGGTTCAACTTTTGTGCAGAGAAAATTGAATGATATTATTCGATCATTTTAGGCTCAAGTCAGGCCATGTCGAATCCATAGTCGTCAAAGTTGACATATAACTATTAACCTCAACAATTGCCCTTATTGGAAATTCCTTTGTTCTTTGTAGCAGCAATAATATTTTTGTGACGTTCACATGAAGACAAACGAACGCTAAGGTTACGTTGAAGGACGCGTGTTGCGCATGTGTACAAAAATGCTACACCCCTTCAAGCACTAATGTTTAAGTTAGCGGATCCTCAGCCGCTAGCGCCCACGCCACGGCATCAAACGGGGCAAAAGCCTATGCTTTGCTAACAAAGGGAAACCTATTTGTCACTTACGTTGGTGGCATTTTCATCACTTTTGAGGTACCGCAAAATTTACCGCGACTTCAATGTGGATTCCCGCTCAAGTTAGTAAAATGTGAAATAATTTTCGAAATCGGATAAGTAGTCCCGGAGATAACCGCCTTCATACAAACTTTTATAGTCACATACTCTCAAACTATAAAATTAGTACCTCTAGTCCTTAAAGATAATGATTGATATTGCCGCCCTTCACAATATCCCATTGCCAGTACGGCTAAACTTTTTACCCCAGCAATGTTACAGTTTACATTCCAGTTTAGAACAGCCGTTTTAAGTGCTCCAGTTACTTTCCCATATACAGCATGATATGTAGTCCCGTGTAGTGAGAGTAAGCTTTCTATGGCCAATAGTTTACTATGCCATATCGCTAGGGCCTGCTGGACTGGTTTAATTGTTATAAGAGCAAATATAGTTACAAGGTTGTTGACGTACGGGGAAAGCGAGACAACGTCTGTCTGGCGCGTTCAACGTGTTACATCAGCGTTGGAAATGTGCTCTTATTGGCTATTCATCAAGAATTGTAAGCTAACCTAAGCTACCTACCTAACCTTAGTAGTTTTACTCCAAAATAATCCAAACGTCCCAAGGATTGACACCTCAATGCCCATTAGTTGACACCTATTGTTGACCTCTGCTTTACGAGTATTGTTATGGATTAAGATTGAAAATCGGACAGGCGGTAGACACCCCACAAGGTGGACTGATGACCTGTTAAAGGTCGCGGGAGTCCGCTAGATGCGGGTGGCGCAGGACCGATCGTTATGGAACTCTTCAGGGGAGGCCAATGTCCAGCAGTGGACATCTTTCGGATGACGATGATATTATTGATAGTCATATCGATTTTCAGTCATTTTTAATGATATATTATATTTAATAATAATAATATTGAGTTGAGCAATAGAACTATATCGGCTGATATGACAAAGATTGAAAGTGTCAAGTATTGGATCCTTGTCAAGCACGAGGACGTTTACCTTAGTTTATGTAGAGATTGAAAAGAATGGTACTTATTGGTGTTATTGGTTCTTTTAAAAAAAACGAGCCTATAGAAGCAATGGTGTATTTTTATAGACGAAACACTCGACACTGCTGCATTTACAGGTAAAAAAGGTCAGTAAAGCTAACTCTGGCTCTAATTGTGACCCTTTCAAATAGGTATTAATTACATACTTAAAATTTGGCACAAAACAAATGTCTATTCGAAAAGTACTTCTTACACGAGTAAGTACATGCAAGGGGGCCTTACTTAAGTTGTTTACCTATATACATACTGGTCAAAAAGAGACTTAAAACGATCTTACTCACACAAGTATTCACCCTATTTTCTCTCCACCTTCAGTAAACCTCAAACTCTTAGAAGCGAAACTACCCATTTTATTTAAGTACACGCTACACGTCTGCGTCTTCCCGATAAGCCACGGATTTATTTTTAATTAGTAGTTTGAGATTGCAGGGACAATGTTGGTAGGGCTGCTGCTTGTGTTGTGCCAGTGAAAACATTGTTGCGTTGTTTAAATTAGTCTGGTAACTGAAACATTACCAGGTGTTGACACACTTTATTTGATACGTTCTAAACAGTAAAACAGAGGAAATGCTTTGTTTTATTAATAATGCTAACCTTACTAACAAATACGAAAATATTGTAAACGTCGCTAACTTGGTCATGAGCTTACGTAAGAGAAAACATTACCTGAGCCCTAAAAACAACTGAAAAAACCCCCCTTGTGAAACAACAGTTTGTTCAAATCTAAAAAAAACAAATTAGGCAATTAAGTTTATCGTCAACATTTTGTCAGTCATACAAAAAAAAATATCAAGGGAAATACCCAGTTAATAATCAAAGTTATCAGTATTTACGGCAATAATCCTCAAAATCCCTTCAAGGATTACTTTAGTGAGTAAGGTGGGAGCCCTGTTTTTATCAGCTTTTACTCGGTGCACGTGATACAAATAGTAATATCTCGCAGCTTCAGTGTGAAAGATAAGTGATAACCCTAACGGGCTAATGTTAGAGGAATTTGCGCGACACAAAAACTTAGACAATAGGTGCTTGTTGTTTTTAAAAATATCTAAAGGATATAAAATAAAGGATATTTTTTTATTCCCTAATCATTGGCATTTTCAATTACTAGATTAAAAAATAAGGATGTCTCCTTTGTTCCTTAATGATTCTTGTTAATTTCGCAGTACCTATTTTTTTATTGTAAAAAAGCAGCTTTTCGAGTAACGTAATTGATCTTCTATCTCAACTACGTGAATTATCAACTCAATTTCTTGATTATCGTTTAATTATGAGGAAATAAGGATAAAACTGAAATTGCTATTAACTTCGTCAGAGAAACGTGATAGCTATCCCAAGTGATCGTATTTGTGCATCACATACAAACTTAGTGGTAACAAGAGAAACGTAACATTTGCAATCAATATTCAAGTTTAATTCGATTGATGTTCATCCCGTTAAAAATTACGGATATGAGCGTTTCTTCGCTTTTGTGTAAAATTGAGGACTCTGAAGAACAACGCATGAGAGAACTTTATTGCCGTTTGTGCGGAATTGCGATAAGAAACACTTTTGTGTTACTTTTTTTTTCTTGTTCTGTAAAGTGTGCTTTTTTATTACGTTCTAATTCTAAAGTCTATTTATTCTTACGTGTCCTATTATTATGTAAACAAACATGACGTCAAATATAATGATAGACAACGACTACTAATTTGAAATGACGAGAAATTATATATAAAGTGTCATTCATAGACTTCTTTGCGTTATGTCAGATATTTTTGTGGTCATTCGTTCGTTACTTCGATTATTGAAGTAAATCTTATTGTTAATTGTATATATTTCAGTGGTTACCTATTTGGTTGATTTGAATAGGTAAATTTTAAATGAAAGGAAAAATTGAAAAATTTAATGCTCCGAGCCGGATTCGAACCGGCGACCACAGGCATTCATGGCCCGTCGCTACTACCAACTGAGCTATCGGAACAATCTGGTTCGGGCACCAAATCCTTCAATCAGTTCCTTCATTGAACAACGCCTTAGGGAGACGTGTAGCGACATCTACCAGAAGACTTAGGCTTCTTTACGGCACCAACGTCTCAAATTATATTGAGAAATCGTCAGTAACGACGCGCTACCCCATACTAAATTAATTTTTGTTTTTTTTAAGCACTAACGCTGCTAACGAAAATTATAAATTTTAAAATGAAAGGAAAAATTGAAAAATTTAATGCTCCGAGCCGGATTCGAACCGGCGACCACAGGCATTCATGGCCCGTCGCTACTACCAACTGAGCTATCGGAACAATCTGGTTCGGGCACCAAATCCTTCAATCAGTTCCTTCATTGAACAACGCCTTAGGGAGACGTGTAGCGACATCTACCAGAAGACTTAGGCTTCTTTACGGCACCAACGTCTCAAATTATATTGAGAAATCGTCAGTAACGACGCGCTACCCCATACTAAATTAATTTTTGTTTTTTCATTTCATTTAAAATTTATAATTTTCGTTAGCAGCGTTACTGCTTAAAAAAAACAAAAATTAATTTTGAATAGGTACTTTGCGAGTTTCTTTTAGTGTACACCAACATTTTAAGTGGTTATTATTGTGCAATCTCAGAAAAAAAATATTATAATGACCTCGAGAAGTGTTTGTTTACATGATAAAACACGTAAAGATAAAAAGAGTTTAGAATATCATAAGAAAAGATAGGTGTTTAGTTTACTCGTGAATGTAATGATTTGTATGTATGTATGTAAATACTTTATTGTACACAAGACACAGGTAAAAATACAGACAAAAAAGTTTAATCATTACAAAGGCGAACTTATCCCTGTAAGGGATTTGCACGGAGAAACAAATTAATAATCGAATGATACTCGTAATTGAATGTAGGATAATGGACCAAAGTAGACCGTACACGTTCATGTAAATGCTGCGTTTGGTAAATGACCTTCTAAACATGGTAAAATTCCATTATCATTGAGAGCTTGCACTCAGCAATAAAGCTGTGACAAGCCTGTAGACTTACAGAAACCTGTTATACCATTTTAATTGTATAAAGCAATTATGTGATTTTCTTTCTGAATAATACACGAGTGAACATGAATCGTGGAATAAGCTAAGTCGATTAATTGAACCAGTTTATGTGACCTTACTTATTAAGTGTTTTTTAAACGAAAATGGTTCTAAGTCGTGCCGTCGCTAAGGCCCCTATTAAGCGGGCTGTAAAGCAAATATAGGGCAAAATTACCTAAGCGACGACTGTGTTTGAGTAAATGGTCTGGAAAGGTAGAAACTGCGTAGGTGACCTAGCCTGTCAAGGTCTGGGGGCGATGCGAAATTGAATCGTGAGTATTGAATTGTAGTTTAATATTGACATCGAAACAATTAAGATTTAATCGATTACTAAGTCAAAACTCTATAGTGTCTCCTATAGGCTCTTTATAATGACACTAGCTGCCCGGCCCGGCTTCACACGGATTACCCGTTTTCCCGTAGGAATGAAGCATTTTCCCGCGGTTACAAGTAGGTTATGTTCATCACTTCATCAGGGATAATGTTGAATGGTAAAAGATTTTTCCAAATCAGTCCAGTAGTTTCGGAGCCTATTCAATACAAACAAACAAATCTTTCCTCTTTATAATATTATTATTATATCATAGTGTAGAAGTGTAGATATATTTTTATCTGTTTTCTTCGTTTATTTTCTTCGTGATATGTTTTTTTAAACACCCGTACATTAAACAGACTTTGATTTACCATACGCATACGCTCCTCTCTATGGAATTGCGAACAAAAAAATTTAGCTCGGTAGAGGAAGGATTTGTCATTCGTTATATTAATATTTCTTCAAGTTTGCACTTCTCTTACAATATAGTTTGTCTTTTGCAGTAATAAAACACCAATGTTATTCTGACTACGAGTTATACAGGGCACACCTGTATAATGTCTGTAAGAACTGGAGTTAATTTGATAAAAGAGTTACAAAATCGAAGATATCTCTGAAACTATCAATTGACATTATTTCATATGGCCGACTTTTTATAAAAATGTAATTGGAATAAGAATCTTCTAGCTTAGCCGGTAGGGTTACTAACCTACTTTGATGCAGTTCGGCCAAGTAATATAATGTGAACTTGTGAAGTATACATAGGGGAGACATCTGTTGCGGTCCTCTCTATTTATCACTGGTTTCGTTTGATTCACTTAAAAAGGGACGGGTAAGAACGAGACAGACGAATCGCTTTATCTACAACAACGGTGCACCTTTTGGAAGTCTAACTGCAGTGCAATGAGTTCATCCAGCGGGTTGGTTACCAAGTGCAAAGTGTTATTAACTCTTGTACTAGCTTACAAGTAACATTTAACAGTAGTATACGGACCAAGTTCGCTCGTGCAAACATTAAGTCGGACAAAGCGAGTGCACTTATCAGCCTCCTAATTTTGCTTGAGTATTTGCGTTAGCTCGACTGCAATTTAAAGGACTTGTAGTTAATAGTAGTAGTTCACACTTTTTGCAAAAAAAGTACATAACTGTAAAAAAAAACAAAAAAAATATTTAAAGGCGAAGTATTCCTTAAAAAGGATATTTGACTAGCTTAGTGAAAAAGTGACATGGCAAATATACTGTGCACCATGCATAAGTTGGCAAAATCATACCAAAAAGACTAGGTTTTGCTACGTTTTTGACGTTTTTGGAAATTTGCCACGACAATATATAAGAAGGTATCGACAGTTTCAATTGTAAGGATACTTTCCTTTTTTAAAGGAGAGGAAAATCCGTTATGGATAGGGGTACCGTATTCCAAATGCCCGAGCTACTCGAATAACTGCTATCATAATCAATAGCAATCGTAAATTTGAGCAGTAAAATAAGTAAAAAAACAGATACCGAGAAAAAAGTAAAACGTAGCACCTACACTTTTAAGTAAGCACGCCCTATACAAAATCCATCAACACCACGTTTTCATTGATGTGTATCAATGAAAACGTGACAAAATGCATGCTGTCTGATTACAAGTGTGTGTTTGATATTAGAGTGAGTTTCAAATATCAAATACAGTACGAAGTGGTGAATTTAATTAGTTGTTTAATTATCTTACACATTGAAGCGATAAGACCGCCTGTTGTTACTATTGTTTATTAGCAATTTTTTTTTGTTACATGATTCTCTCTTGTCGTGGTGCCATAAAGAGTAGGTATTTATTATTATTATTAATGATAACTTTTACCTGCACTTTATTCTTAGGAGAAGTGGCCTCACTGATTATATTTATTCTGTAATGCTCCGTAGGCCAAAGTTCGAGGTAAGTGCAACCTCTTTACTGATTAAATTTCGCACCAGCACCCAACCAGCTTTATTGGTTAGTCTTGGTAGTTATTAACCAGAGTTAATCTATTAAAACTTGCTATATTCAATAACGGTGCATTATGGATGCGTCTAAGGATTTTCAATGTCGCATTGACGATAAAGAAAGCCAGAATAATGTAGCAAACTCGTATATTGAATAATGAAACCGACGGTTTGTTTCCTCTTACGCATAAGTAAACGATAGTGTAAAATTAAGACGGTAGTTTTTAATAAACAAAGAAAGCACGGACAGAAATGAAAATCACGTAGTATTTTCTCTTTTCTTAGTTTCTCAAATTGTCTAACTACCTGAAAATACAATACATTATTTCATAAGCTATTAGTTAGTGAATATATTTAATCGCCAGCACGAAAATGCCACAAGATCTCGCAGCTAGCGCAACTTGTAACACATACTATTTTAATCGACGATGAATGTATAAATATGATATCGGTATGCCATTTTTTGACAGCGTATTCTGGTGCATTATAAAGACATAGCGCGTAGAAGTGAGAGCGGGCTACTAAATGTCATAACAATATCATTGCAATACTACGTCGAGACAGATTATCCAGGCCGAGAACAGTAAATACCAGCTTCCCACACTAGCGCCGATTAATTTATGATACTGTCAGCCGATAGGCGAGATTGGTTTATAAATATGGAGTGGATCGCTCAATCAACAGATCCTAGACCTTTTGACAGTCCAGTGTCATGTTAGCCATATAAGAAAGTTATACATCGGATTCATACTTATCTATCGTACTTACGCGTCACGATACGGCACGTCAGATACTTAAGGGGGTGCATTAGAAATTATCACGTGCTTTGTAACGCCGCTCTGACTAGATTAGGAAACAATAATGTTAGATTTTCAGATATATGATTCTTGCCTATATCATTGTTTATCTGATTTAATCAATACATGATTGGCTAACTTTTCCTCGATAGAAAAAATGTAAAGTTGGCCTTTTATGTTCATGTTTTACTCAGCCTACTCAAACACATATAATTTTACGACACACTCAAGGTAATACAATAATATTATGTCTCATTTCAAATCTCAAAAAGCTCTACATATTCCTTTTGATTTGAGAATACAGGCCTGCGTTTGTGTATGATCTTATAAATTCAAATACATCAGCAAATATTTCAAGGTTTTTTTTTCCATTTATTCTATAATTTTTCCATTTACACAACACACCACAATGTCACATGTTATAACTAGTGTGACGAGGAGACAGCGTTATCTTGCAGTCCCTGACACAAACATTTGCATTCATAAACGCGCATAAAACCGCGACGTTTCTACATTGAAGGAAAATTATTTTATAACGGTGCCGGCAATGCGCGCGATTTGAAAATAGAATATTACATTGTGTTGCAAGGGAGGGAAATTATGTTTTGGGTACCAGTGACTGATGGGAGGGTGGTAAATTGAATACTAAGTATAGCGTAAAATTAGGAATCCTTGATAGATTAGAGAATCTAAGAACTGTGTAGATGTTTGTCGTCATACTAGCTTTTGCTCGCGACTTCGTCCGCGTGATTTTCTTTATTCAATTCCACTCCAACATATTACGACTTCCGAGTATGCATTGTCCTTCGTGGTAAAGGAAATATAACGTCTTCACCTTGTCAGAAATAGATTTTGTGAGCATTAGATATAGCAGACGAAATTTTCCAACTTGTGGCCAGACGTTACGTCAAGATTATTAAGTACCTACCATTCGTCTAATTAAGTAGGTATTTGTTTTGTCACCGAAATCCAGTTAAAAAGAAACGATAAAATCATTTTGCAATTCCATTATACCCTCAAATGAATGCCGATCATTACCCGAGGCAAGGATTATTTAAAAGCCTATAATTTGTCCGATAATTCCGTTTCTATCTACGTGCCGTACGTTTGTGGGTTACATTGTCCCTTTAGCGTGAGATAGGACGCGGATAGAATAATAATATGAAGAAATAATAGTTGCATTTATCCAGAAGACCGTGGTTATAAGCCGTATCGTATCGTATCGAGCGTATTTCGCTCAATCAAGTTTGTAACGATAAATACCAAGCAAGAGAAACATACTTAGGTACGTGATTAATGTGATATGATGTTATAAAAAAACAACCAATTAAATATTCAAATGAACTTGGAATGATAACGATAATTGGAACGATAATAATAATAAAAAAAGGCTCTGGCTTGCCTTTATTGGCCGTCCAGAGTGGAGTCGCAAGAGCTGTTGCTCGAGGGTAGATGTGGACACCTAAGTGGTGAGTTGGCTATATGTTTAAAGTCCAGTGCCACCTCTCTACCCCCCAGCTCTCTGACCGGTGTTGCCCTTAGGCCATTTTTTTATGTCGCTATTAATAGGGGCCATCTACCAGTTAGCGAGTCACCGTCTGCCAGAGATAAAGATTGAAACAGTTTTATTAGGCAGGCGCCCGATGTTTCACCCAATAGCCCAGCCACTAGTCCATCATTTCAACCCAATAACCCGTTTCATTTAGATTCCATCAACCATCAATAGTCCCTATACACCCCAGCGGGTGCTGTCTCTGTGTGCGTTCCACGGGCAGGGACAGCATCCGCTCGGTATACTCCTTGCATTTCATTAAATTGTCAAAAGGGCCTCTACGTGTTGGCTCAGTTGGTACTTTGTGGGTAACTAGCTCGACGCACGCCTCCCAAAGGCCCGGGACATCATTGTCCCGTAAAAGGGAAAGACATTAAAAAAAAAATGGTCCAAGCCGGATTCGACCCGTCCACAGGCATACAGGGCCCGTCGCTATTAACCAAGTGAGCAATCGGAATAATCCGTCCCGGTCACCAAATATTTCAATCGGTTCCGCTCTTACAACTCCTTAGAGAGGCGTGTAGCGACTTCTACCTTTAAGACTCGGACTACTTAACGGCCCCAATTATGTTGAGAAATCGACAATAACGATACGCAACCACACTTAATAATTTATCTATAAACACAGAGGTCATTTTATTTACCATTAACTTTTCCGTGAAGGAAAACACGGTGAAAAATCCTGCATACATCTGCGAAAAAATCAAAGGTGTTGAAATATGTGAAATTGAGAAACTGCCCAGTTCCCTTTAGTAATATTTTTTAATTTTTTTTGTTGGACAAGTAAGGTACAAATGGGGAACGCCACCTGGCATTCATAGTCATTTGTATCTATTAAATATTATCTCCGATCCTAGTCTTAATCTTGCTTATCTAAATCCTAAGCGAAATCGAGTATCACGGCGGTATTGTATCTGCCTAGATTAGCCGAGAGTGAAACCAATTTGGAAAGTGAACCGGTCAGTGAACCCATTGACAATGGGTTAACGTTTAAGGGGCCATCTGACTAGACGTATTGCTTTGATATAAAATTGGCATTTTGCGCGCACCAGCGGGCCTAAAATGGTTACCTTTTTATCACTTAACATTGTGGATAAGACATCCGTCACTCTCGCACTCGCATACTTGTCATAACGCGACAGACAGCGCGACAGTTTGGTGAGGTAGGGCACAGCGAAATGTCAACCCGCTCGAATGTGGAGCAGCCCAACTAGGGAATTACCTCCACCTTGCAGAAGACCACAGCTATAAAAACACTACTACTTGCTGTAGTAGTGTTGTGTTCCTGGAGGTGAGCAAGGTCGCCAGAGCTCCCGAGGATGCGTTGTGTTGAGAGCGAGGGCATTTGTTCCTTCAGCTGTCAACACGGCGAATCCTCAAACATATCAAGGGTAGGCAACGCCTATAGGCTGCAGTATCCGCTTACCATCAGGCGGGCCTTACGCTTGTTTACCACCGTCGTTGGACAAAAAAGACGCCTTATCGACATTTGTTCGTTGCTTCCGATCCTAACCACACTTTTTATACCACCATAGTAGCAAACGAGCATGTACGGTCTTCCTGATGGTCAGCCAACACCGTAGCCTATGGACACCTGCGACTCCTTGGAACAAGCACGTTGCCAACCCTTTATGGATTTGAGGGTTCCTTGTTTCTGTCCGCTTTGTACTCGTACGGATGCAAATGACAAGTGGAAGAAGTTCAGTTCCAAAACAAGAGAAGGCTACATTTGATATGATTTCAGATTGGCCTCCGGAGATTATTAACTAAAGGGTTGCGCCTGCTGGATGCGGATAGCGCGGGGCCGGTCATTGTGGCCGTTATTCAGCTGATGGGTTTGCAAGCCGTAGAACGCGCGGGTTGTCTCTTTGTTAATTGTTTTTATTTATTGTCGATGAATTAAAAAAAACTATGATAATTTCCTCCTAATATTACATACCCCACAAAGTGGACTGATGACCTGGTAAAGGTTGCGGGAGTCCGCTGGATGCGGGCGGCGCAGGACCGGTCACGCAGTGGACGTCTTTCGGCTGATATGATGATGATGATGTTGATGAATATTAAAAAGGCAAAAGTTTAGATGTTTGGATGTTTAGATGTTTGTTACTCAATCACGCTTAAACGACTCAACCGATTTGGATGAAATTTCGCACGAAGATAGTCCATAACCTAGATAAAAATATAGGATGTTTGAGTTAGAGTTTTTATCCCGGGTCTACTTACTCCTTATAATTATTGAACCTGTTGAAAAAGGATAACAGCTGGACAGCGAGACATCGTGAAATATGAAATAATTTCGGTTTCATTCGTTCGTTCAAATAGGCCTCCTCCCCAATTAGCAGTGCACGCGCCGGAGTCAGTAAGCTCCTAAGACTCTACCTCTAGAATTGCAGTTGTCCATAGGCTACGATGTTCGATTACCAACAAGCGGGCCGTAAACTTGTTTGCTTCTATAGCATTATATTATGTAAATAGCTAAGGAGACAGGACTTAGGAAATCAAACAATGATAAACAACAACCTTTGAACGTTTAGCGAGTGAACTTTACAAAGAAAGGCTTCGTATTCGTATAGCAAAGTTTTAAATTTTCTACGGCAGAATATTTAAAAAAATAGCGAAATCGTAAAACCGGTATATTCATGTGTTTCTCCATTCTGGTTCAAAGGTATGGAATATTTAAACCTATATCTGAATGGAATAGAACACTTTATTTGCGATTCGACGTTTTTGTTAAAGTTTTTGTTCAACATTTCTATTTGCTTCCAATACTGGTTCATATGAAAAATAAATTTCATCACGTGTTTTTAACACAATATCATTCACTCTGTATGATTATACAGAGTGAATGATATGCACATAATGTTCTTCGTTTCCCGATTTTTTTACACCAGCTTTAACCATAAAGTAAAATCGTCTCCTAGGCTAAAACAATTCGGTCGATAGACCACTAGCGTACCCATAGTAGCTCAATTGGTAAGAGCGATGGACGGATTCCAGAGGTTGTGGGTTCAAATCCCGGTCGTGGCGAATAATTTTTAAATTTTCCGCTTTGATCGAAATTTCTGCTTAATAAACATTTCCTGTTAACATGTCAGGGTTAAAATGTAATCAACCGTTTTGTTAGTAATTCAACGGGATAGTGTTTCAGGTAGCGCAATCCACCCGCGCTCTTAGGAGGAAAGAGCCACATTTTATTGGTACTATAAATTTTACTGGTGCCATACCATCCGAGATTGCGCCCTCGGATTTTTGCGCTTCATAGCCGGGCTTGTCTTATTGTTGTTTATGTTTCGGCTTTTGTTTCAACAGATTCTGTAGATTACTTTTGGAATCTTTGATGCGGTTTTGTTATTTACGCACTTTTTATTTATTCTGGCGATGAAGTACTGCAGGTGCGTAATCTTTTTTTCATGGCCGTTTCTTTGCGATAGAAATTCGCGAACGCTATACTTTTCTTATGCGAATAACTAACTGTTTTTCGTAAATTAGCCATAGCCATTGTACGTGGCTCTGTGAGTTTTATTTCTCGAGAAAGTATTATTAAAAAAAACGGCTGTTTTTAATACTGTTTTTTTTTTTACATTTTCGTAAATGTAAGTCGACCGATTGAACCTGCTCACTAAATTTCAAGGGAATCGGCTGAGAAATGCAACCTGTAGAGAACAGCCCGACAGATGGACATACGATAGAATTTAGGTCCAAGCCCAAGCATAGAACTTCGTTATCTTCGCTCCTTCGTTTAATTAATAAATTGTGATAGTTTGTGAAATAGGTACCTCTGTCACTATTTTACGCAAAGCTTGCTAAAGCGGCAATTAAACTGCGTCGTTCACCTAATGCGGTCGCCGAATTTATTTTGTACTACTTAGGCCAAGAAACGTCGCCTTTACATTAGTCTGTCCCCCTGCTACGGCGACTCGCCAGCTGTCGATCGCCGACTGCGGCCGACTAACGTGTTCTTTACACTTTTGCGGTCGCCGCATGCAGTATGCGGCGAACGACGAAGTGTAATTGCCGCTTAAGGTACTTAAATTAAACTTTCCAGTAACATCACTTATAAATTCGAATAATATAGTATAGACTACAATGTATGCCCTTATATAGCTAGGTCACACAACAAAGTCGCAGACAGAAAGTTGATATGATGTGTTTACTGTGAAATGGTTCAAAGACAATAAAGAACCATGTTGCAAAATATTTTATTAGTTGTTTATTACATTGTTCGTTAAAGGCCGAGCCACACTGACTAGACGTGCACGCAGACGCATCCGGTGTGTCATGTCGTATCAGGATTCATACATTACAACGCAGCGGTGTACGTGCTGCACACGCAGACGTGCTGCACACGCAGTCGGTGTGCCTCGGCCTTAACGCACAACAATTAGCAGTTACGAACTACATGTAAAACGAACCCAAGATCTCACCCTCTCTGATCAAAAGCCTTTCAGAAAAATCATCAACACATAACACATCCTACAAGACTTTTTTTCCAGTAATATATATTATGAACAATAAAAATGTCTGCAAAAGCAGCATCAAAACTGTAATGTCAAGAAAAGGATTAACGTCTAGAAAATAAATATGATATCCCCTAATTGTCAGATTAACCACTAAAAGAATTGATAATCAGCGTATAATCACCGTATAATCACCCAATTATACTATTAACTGTAACTACCGGAATGCAAAATAACGAAATTAAGCTCTTTACGTTTCACAGAATAAATACAAGTACTCGGCTTTACTTAAAATATACTTGGACTATTCAGTCAACACATTCCATTAAGTACCTACATATTTTTTTTCTTTAGAATTATTCACATAGAATAAAATAAAATGTATCATACATGTAAAACTGATATCTAACAACTTCAAGTAACATGGTTACCACAAGATGGCGCGCGTGCTTTCTCGCGGCGAGATAGACTATCCGTCTCTCTCTAATCAGAACACTTAGAAAAAGACAAGACAGCCTATTTGGCCGCGAGAATGCTCGCGCACCGTCTTGTTCTAACCGTGCTGAGCTAGGTGTCAAACATAATTTTAAGGATTTTTGATATGTATACTCCACTTAACAAGTATTAGGTACTATATATAAATATATTCGAATACTGGAACACTTAAGGTGTTTACAATAATTACTTAAACATAATGTACTAAGTGGTAATTACATTCAGTCAGTGGTTAAAGGTCTCCTTCCAGAAAACAAACCAGGTCTACTTAAATACGTACAATTAAGGCAAAACCGGGTGTATAAGTACAGATTCATTAAGTTAATTAATGTAGATAAGTACAAATACGCCGTGGAAAAGCTAGAACCTTTAAATACAGATATAGACATCATGTTGCAGAAAGACTTATAACGATTTTGCTACGTTTAAATATAATATTCAATCGGTGCACATCAAGAAGTGTAGAAAGTTAATACATATTTCAACAATAATGCACATTTTATTCGCTCGAACCAAATAACGGGACAATAAAACTATAATATTAACTTCTTAATACATAACTCGTTAGCCAGAAGACAATAAACTACACCAGTAGTATCTTGGAACCTTTGTTACACCAAAAATTCCTAAGGTACCCACGCTACGTAGAAGATCACATCACTGCTGGGCACAGGCCTCTCTCATGTATGAGAGGGAACGGGCAGTAGTCCCCACGCTGGCCCAGTGCGGATTGGGGACTTCACATACACCTTTGAATTCCTTCGCAGATGTATGCAGGTTTCCTCACGATGTTTTTCCTTCACCGAAAAGCTAACGGTAAATATGAAATCATATTCCGTACATAAGTTCTGAAAAACTCATTGGTACGAGCCGGGATTCGAACTCACGACCGCCGTTTGACAGCCGCATGCCTGAACCACTGGGCTACCGTAGCTTTACGTTAGCGTACATACACATCGTTTACCGTTATTTACCGTGATATTCCCCTGTATTGAGATGTTTCCCGTCTTAACGCGTAACTCCCAAAGGCTTTCCGGTTAAGCTAATCTGCAATATGTCCTTAACGCCTTCGTCGTTGCCTAGAATCCGACACGCTCACTATGTCTGCGGATTGGGAGGCTTCACATTCGAATTGGGCAGTCAGGCGTCGATTTGATAAACGTTTCGCATTGCAGCTTGTGTTTTAATAAGACTGTGGCAAACAGTAATGCAGCCTGAGCTGACTTCTATGGACGCTGGTGACGCCAGAAGAATCACAGTCTTTATGGATTTGAGAAATTTTTGTTTTGATAACTTCAGGCAAATGACGCTATACTTACCCCATTGAACATAAGATTAGAATAATCGTGCGTTAATTATCATGCGATTTTAAGTAAAACTATGTTTCTCAAAAACAATCATGAGTATTTTACGTTTTGGAAGCACTTTATGATCGACATAAGTAATTAGTACCATATGTCCCTTTGATATCAAAACTCTACTGTTATATATGAACTGGGGCTCTTGGCGATATTAGTCAACATCATCTACTACCCTTATTCATTAGTTATTTCAGCTTACTTAAATACTATATAATATACACATATATATTTATATTTATATATATATATATCGTGATCGCATCAGATATAAGGCTATCCGCCTTATTTCTGATGCAATCACGATATATATATATAATATATTATATTAAGTCTTACAGTAAGCGGCCATCGGTTCTACGTGCTATGTGCCCCAGTGGGTACAACGATGGGGCGGAAAGGTTTTCTAGAGGCGACCACGCACCGGAAGACGCAGCGTGGGTAGACCCTACAAGGTGTACTGATGACCTGGTAGGAGTGGTAGGTCGCCGGAGTCCGCTGTATGCGGGTGGCGCAGGACCGGTCGTTATGGAACTCTTCAGGGGAGGCCAATGTCCAGCAGTGGACATCTTTCGGATGACGGTGATATTATTGATAGTCGTATCGTTTTTCAGTCATTTTTAATAATATATCATATTTAATAATAATAATATTTAATAATAAATTGTCGCCTGTTCAAATTTCAATACATACTTGCATGTATTAGAGATTTATTTTGGTATGCTCATTAATATATAAAGTTATAGGGGGCAACTAATTAGGATTCCACACACGGAAGCTATGTTTGCGTTAAACCTCCTTTGTTATATTTTAATGATGTTTCTCACATGCCTAATTATCGCTTACAAAGGCTTGCTATTAAGGAAATTGAATTGTTTTTTTGTTACCACTATTGTCCTTTATTTTTCATCATAACTATTAACCAATAATAATAAGTTTGTCAACATTTTACTAATATTATAAATGTGAAAGTTTGGATGTATGGATGTTTAGATGTTTGAATGTTTGTTACTCAATCACGCTTAAGAGTCGCAGTAAGCTCGATTCTCCATAGAAACGTAGTTACGCTCTCATTTTAAAACTACGTGTTGGATTGTAACGAAACTTTGCATGTTCAATGAAATGAGGTATATCTATGTCTGTAATTAGTTTATGTAGCCTCAGATACCATAATAAGAAAAATACAGCGAATTTAAATTTTCATACAAAACTAGTTTTAGCTGTATTTCGTTAGTTTTATCAATTGGAATCATACAAACTAATTACAGACATAGATATACCTCATGTCATTGTATATACAAAGTTTCGTTACTATCCAACACGTAGTTTTCAAATGAGAGCGTAACTACGTTTGTATGGGAAGGTGAAATTCGGCCGAGCTTACTGCGGCCTCTTAAACGGCTCAACCGATTTGAATGAAATTTTGAACGAAGATAGTTTATAGTCTGGATTAAAATATATAGGATAGCTTTTATCCTGAGTCCACGACTCCACGCAGACGAAGTCGCGGGCGCAAGCCAGTATTATAATAAATATAGTCTGTTGCAAATTAACTTATCCTCCCTATATACAAACTTATATGGACGAGTCACATTTCTCTTCAGCTGACTGTACTTGTATAGGTATAGCCGACCTCAAAGATATGTTTACACTTACACAGACAGAAAACTATACATAAGTTGAACGTCGACTGTACCTGACGACTAATTATATTCCGTAAATCCCGAGATCAAATTGTTAGCTGGAAGAGATCCCTTATAGGGATAAGTTCGCCTTTGTACTTTGATCTATTGTGTGACATGTATATTCCTTAACCTGTTATTGTGTACAATAAAGTGCTTACATACATACATACATCAAAGACGTGATTTCATAGACGTCAAGAAATAAATCATTTGAAATATTAATTGTCTACAATAAAATTATTTCTTACAATTATTATATTCATCACAATTATCCCCATCTAAACTTTCTATCATCATTCTCGGCTAACGAACCGCATATTTTATTTACAGAAATATGTATGTTACTATTAATTACGTAAAAAAAGATGAATTGCTGTATACCTACCATATACATCACTATGTGTGTGTTAGTTTGTATTAATTTATTTCCTTGTAACGATTTATGAAATCAATTACTTACAATACAACTTGTTCCATATATGATTTAATCTTCCTTGCTCACACAAAGCGACGCGACGTTGCAGTATGTTCACTTACGACTTTTTTTTAAATTCTGGATCCGAGGTGAACAATTGCACATCACACAAGCGTTCCAGGGAGAAAATTCCTCTGAAACCGTACCGTTCTATGCGAGAATCGCTCCTGGAATTCGCCCCTTTAATGGATTATATGGTATTCTTAAACGATTTTCAATGGGGAATTTTAATGAGTAAGGGTTTTTATGCAACATTTCCTCCCATAATGAGCCATTAAAACAATACATGGGTCGTTATTTTAATAGGTTCCCTGTCGCCGCACATACAGCGGGTATTTTTTTGAATTTAATAGATGACATGGGGCCTTTAAGTCATAGTGACGTAGCTAAATTCTATTAAAGAATAAACCACTTGGTTCGAATTTGACTCATAATGCATTGGCAAAAAGTGCCCATGTAATACACTAGTGCAACGTGGGAGGACTATGAAGTTAACCTTATGTATCGTACCATGCTTTGGCCATATTTTAAGTATTCAAGATAGTTAAGTTATTTATTTCAGTTAACCTCAGTAAACAATATAACGTAGAGCACGTTCAGGAGACTATTATTGTGCGTGACATATTGAATTTTCGGCTACACGACTAAATGAAATCTTCATCTGCTCTCATTGAAATAAACTGAGTCGGTGAATGGGTGAGTTGACCGGGTTGTAAAGGTAGGGTAGAACATCTTATCTACCGTTTTAAATGTGCCATTGTATCATAGTTACACTCCCACACTCTATTCAAGTAACATAAAACAGGGACAATATCCGGAGACGCCTGTACCTTCAAGAACTTCTATTGATTCAATCGTTAATTCACTTTCTATTCAGACCTACTCCACGTCTGACTCCCTAGGGCTACGGAGTGTATCTCGTCCGTAAAATACAAAGAACTACCTACAATGTACTGCCGTCCCTGGCGCCATCATATTGACTTGGAGAGTAAAACTTTGTTCCTATTCAGAACTACAAATAGACATTTCCTCAGGGCATGTTAGCCTTGTTTGTTTCTTTTGATTGTGGAATGTTTAGAAAGATGGGATTCCTACAATATAACGCGCAAATGTATTATATTTGGCATTATATTTTAAAATCTTGATAATATTTTATGGAATAACGTTCATATAACATTTTATTCCTCAATACGACCTTATAAAATAGGCTGGTAAAATTATAAGGATATCTTCCTAGCACCTTGTACATACTTATATAAATTCCGAAAACTACCTCAAAAAATATTATTTAATTATAGTTGTAACGATTCAGACCAGTAATTAATGACATCAATTTCGCGAGGAATTTGGTTCTTTATTTTCTCGTGAAGTCAAAGGGACGTCAAAAAAGGGGCAAAAAGTGGTAAAAATTCACGCAAAAATACTATCACACCTCAGTAGGTGTGATAGTATCCTAGGCAGTCCTAGGTGCATAAGAATAGAAAGGCAAAATATGATGTTGTTATTTCTTGCTGAACACAGTGCTAACAGCCTTAAACCCAAAGGTCACTGCCGTGTTATAGAAATTCCATCATCATGTAATTTTAACTAATTTCCACCTCAATACACCTCCAATGCCGCGTTAGCCATCAATCAAAACTGACAGGTTCTTTAATTTATTATAAAATAAGTGAGTCATTAATAATCGCCTATAAATCATTCAATAAAATCTGAGCCTGAGTCCAATTAGGCATTTTATATAGTTAAGTTGTTTAATCGTAAAAAAGAGAGCTTTGTATATTTTAAATTCATGAATGTGGGTAATTTACTGACTTATCAACTATATTACGCACTTATTGGTCATTTGCATTAAAGTTTTTTTAAGAATATCGCATCGTTTAAAAACTTAAGAATGCCCTCTTATACAGGGTGTGGCCTGAACCAGGGGCAAAAAATTAAACGGTAGACTATTAGGCGTGTGAGCACTTATTTCCAGGTAATTTTAATTGAAAATTATAACGTTCTTTTTTTCTTTTTTTTTCTTTAAAGCAAGTTCACGTGTATTATTTACCCTTCTGGGGTGACTCAGGTAGTATTTTTTATTTAAAAAACACTAAAAAGATAAAAAATGTTACAAAATCACAAAAATATCTTTTAAAAACAAAAATGCTAAAACTATTATGACTCAGTACATGATGTTACCTCAAAATCTGCATTGACTGCTGTGCTATGATCTCGTGGTGCCAAGATACATACATGGAGGTCATAACTTTAGGTCAACATTACTCAGTACTAAAAAAAATAAAAAAATTGGAGTAACCCCTTGTGTTACTTCAGATGCTCTAAGGAAGCGTCCTTTTAAATATTTGCCCTTGTTACAGGCCACGCACTGTAAGTAGTTGTGACTTGTTACATACTTAAGTACATACTTATATTTAAAATTTGGCGAAGCGTCATAACCGAACATAATATTTTTTTCCTAGTTGAATATAAAATAATTGCCGCTAATAATTCCCCTGTGTGATCGGGGTCATGTGATTAACGTGGATAATGTGATTAAAACCGACATTGTTTGTGTTGGCCGAATTGCATCAAAGTTGTCCATTCATAAAGCAACCCTACCTCCCAAGGCAGAAGTTTCAAATTTCAATGACAGTTTTATAAAAAGTCAGTAAAGTATATTAAATAATCTCAACCATACCCACCGCTTATCTCATCTCCCCCGCAATATATCAATTAATATAATGACTCTTTCGAAGAGAATATGTTAAGTAGTCGCCCGGTCACGCGACTCTGACTTGGCGATTTCATATGACTAACGGCGGGTTGCACCAACCTACGATTACAGACCGATCAACGTTAAATATGGCGCTGACAGCTGTCAGTCCATAGAAACTTGTCAAACGTTCCATACATTCAGATAGAGTGACCGGAACGCCGATCATTCCATCCATTTGTTCCTGTCGCATCTATACGTTCATTCATTCACTCAATCTTTCGCTCTGAAACCAACCGCAGCCATGTAATGTACCGTGTGCTTAATTAATGCAATACAAGTTTCTTACTGAATACACCGGCCTTTTAATTACTTCGATTCCAACGAGAAACAGCGCCCACAACCACTGCACCACTGTTCAAACACATTATCTATTCTGTGACACCGCTTACGATTACAGACGGTTTGGTGTAACTCACCCTAATAGTAGCCCTGTGAACCTGGTGTGTGTTACGAGCGAGCCTGTTTTGTTTTTAACTTGGAAAAACTGAATCGAGAAAAAATCTATATAATTGTTGAACCTGTTCGTAAAATTTCACGAGAATCTGTTGAGAAATGCGACTTTTAGAGGAGAACAATCAGACGGCGGGATATCCGGACATACGAAACAATTTTTGGCCAACTTGAAACGGAGAACTCCGTTCGCTTCAATTAAGGTTATGACAAGAACTGCATTCGGAAAAGTTTGTTAATAATGAAGCTTATTTATTATCCATTGGGTAATACAGTATTGGAGTTCAGTTTTTGGATTGGTCTGTCTGCTAAGATGTTTCAAACGTAGGCAGGGTTATTTTTCATTGAAAATATTTCATTCCGTACGTAAATGGAATCAGGTACCCATATGTTTGATAGATTTGTAAATCATTGTCACTAAATTAAAGTTGTCACTAAAATTAAGTTTCTAACAAAACGATGGTCATCTTCTGTGTCCATTATCAGACCAGCTGCATGGTACCAAAATATTGCTTAATACCTTACACTGGTGTACAAATCCTCAACACGATTGAAGGTCGGGAAGTTGGTCAAACAGATTCGAAAGCCATCAGTCGTTTCTGATGCCCTGCAGGGCGTACCAAATGAAGCCATACACACACAAATAAAAAGTCGGTTTCAAAAGTATGACATGTGCTCAATTTTTCTGAAACATTTTGACTCGATAGAAAATAGCGATACACATTACCAGAAATCCAGAACCATACGTTCCCCTAAAAGGTTTAAAAGCAAGCACTAAATCTTAGTAGTAATGGGTGCCTAAGCGAGATACAATGATACCGGAGGCGCACGTTGCGTAATGAAAGTGGGGAACGAACGTGTTAAGTGCCTTTGTTGGCCCAATAGGTGTTTAGATAGCTTGACTCACGATATGACTATGTGTTGAGGTTTTAGATGCCTAAATTATTAGGCTTGATACACATAGTCATGAGCACTGTGCAATTTGTTTTTGAAAAAGCGGAAGAACCCGCATTTTGGCATATTTTTTCAGAGCCGTTCCGATTTTAATTTTTTTAATTTAAGTCGCCTTTAGTAAATTGTATTAACAGAAAAAAAGACCGCATCGTTACGTTTACCGATGCCGTTTTTTCGATTCTTATATTGATTTTCAACTGAAAGCTCAACAGACACAATGAAAATAAGTACGAATTAAAATTGTGTTGGATCAGGTTTCAAAACGTGTTTTCATCCAACGTCGAAAATAAAGATTTGGTACCGATAACTTGCCTAAAACCTAATAGGTACGAGTATCTATCGGCACTTGCGGATCGAAAAAACCTTATCAATGAGTAAGTTATTTCCTACTTGTCTCAAATTATGACAATCCGTATCTAGATTTAAATAAATACAGTCAATTCTTATTTACTTCTTAAGTTTGTTGCAATTGTTTGTATTATTTTTATATTTACGTATATCTTTGGAATCCTGAGGTCAATCTGCATGTTTTACCACATTTTTCTGTCGTTCTGACTCGATCAATCACCGCGCGTGGAAGCGAGACCGCCAAATGCATTGAAATTTAAATGTAGTAACGTTTGCCCCAGATTAAACCCCTAGATAACGTTACACCAAGCATATACATTATTTAAAAAAATGTTATGATGATTACGGGAAACAAATAACTTTCTAACGGAAACATATCGCCGTTAACAGCCCCGATGCGCGATGCCGAATGAGTTATCACCTATAGCGCTATCATTATGTTATGTAAGGCGCAAGCACTCAATGTTTTTGCGTGCAGAGAGTGTTGCCATACATTAAGTAGCGAGGCAAGTTTATGGGTTTTGGGTTGCAGTTAACATATGAACGTTTTTGAAAAGCTTAGCGTTATAATTGACCCCGTGAATAAATCTGAAAAAATATCAAACAGAACATTTTATCCAAAGCTGACCTAATTTTACGACTATCTATAAGAACCCAATTAATACTTGATAGACTCTTTACAATGGCGTCGATATTTTAAAATTGGAAAGCTACCGGTGGGCGTTCGGTATCGACTCCGGCGCACCTGTTGCCTTTCGCCCGATTATGCAACTGTTAACACTTGTTTATTATTGATATATTATTAAATACTACTATAATGTTTATTTTATGACGCTCCTTTGCGTCTGGGTAGAAAAAGAAATTTCGCTAGAAGCATTTGTTTTTATAGTTATTATGTCATCTATGCCGGTATTACAGAGATGTAATGTTTAAACCTTTTTTTTATATACAACGATGGTTGCAAACATGAAGGTGCCTGCCTGATGGTAAACAGACGCCATAGCCTAAGGATCTAAGGGTACTTCCATTACCGCCGACGACCGCTTTAGCCTATTTGGTAGTGACCCTGCCTACGAAGCAAGAGGTCCTGGGTTCGAATCCCGGTAAGGGCAAAAATTTGTGTGATGAGCATGAATATTTGTTTCTGAGTCATGGATATTTTCTATGTATTTAAGTATTTATATCTATTATATGTATCGTCGTCTAGTACCCATAACACAAGCCTTACTGAGCTTACTATGGGACTAAGTCGATTTGTGTAACATGTCCCCTTATATTTATATATTTATTACCAGAGGATTTGAGAATTCGCTTTGTTGACAGTAAGTGACAAATATATAGTTATCCCTCATTTTAAATACAGCGCATCCTTGGTAGATCTGACGACCTTACTAGCCACCAGACCAGGGCTTTTATTCAATACGCGCTAATACGGCTCACCCCGCCGGTCACCCGTCACGAAACTAGACCTCTATCTACGCTTAGTTACTACGCATCGCGGAGTCAAGAAATATTTGTGGGTGAGCGTTGAGGTGAGCTTAAAACAAGTTACAGAATAGGGAGGCAGAAACAAAATTATTAATACTTACAGAGCAAGTAGTAATAGGTACGAATGTTAAAAAAAGTTTTGTATAATAATTTTGTTCATGGTTTTAGAGGGCTTTTTCCCGAACTGATTATTCGTTCAAACGATAGCTACAGTTAGGAAATAAAATTTAAATGCTATAGATAACCTACAATATGCAATGCGGACATTAGGTGTATATGTTTTACTGTTAAAATACATGGGCGTTTTGGTATAAGGCGGGTGTAGTCACGGAGACAGCTAGTTTTACATAAAGAGGTATGTCCTAAGCCCGCAGGCACGCTCAAGCATTATATTATCAGATGTTATTATATAGCAAAGTTAAACACGTCCGTTCAACATTCCAGAACGAAAGTGAGTATGTTGCATTATGCAACTATGCAGAATTTGCGTTGTGCTACAAGGCCTATGCAATATGAAAACAACATATTGAGTAAACTATTCAATTTCCTCGTGGATATACTCGTAACATGTTTAAATGCCTTGACACTTGATGTTACGCATGTATACATACACTAGTGATTCTGTGAGGTTAATAACACAGGAGCCTATCTTATTAAAAAAAACGAATAACTGAATCGACACAAACTTGCTGTTCTCCTTTACAGTTGCATTTCTCAACGGTTTCTCGTGAAATTTTGTTAGCAGGTTCAATAATTATCAGTCGATTCAGTTTTTAGGAAAAAATAAGTTTTGAAAATATATTAGGCTCGCTAGATTTACTCTAAATGGACCCAATTGTAAGTAGGAGATTTAAATGAAATGTCAAAGGATCAACTGTAGCTCGTATAAGAAAAAGTAAAAATATCGAAAAGAAAGGACAAGATCGCTTCAATTCAGTTCAGTATAAAATGTTAGAGAGTTGACTCGAGAGTCGAGATGCTTGCACCTAAAAGAAAAGTTTATAATGAAAATATTTTTTCACGTAATGTTTCAATACTTATCATAACAAGACTTAAATTTACGTACCAACGCGTGTTCATTGATTTACGGAAAAAAGTGGGACAAAACGAGGCGTGTCCTGTCTAATGTAGATATAAATAAAATTTCTATTTATGCTAAGACGGTGGCAAACAAGCATACGGTCTTCCTAATGATAAGCAGACCCCGCAGAGCCTATGGACACTTTCGATTCCAGGCCCCGTATCATGGTCGGCCTTATCAAGCGATAAGTGACAAGATAGAGCGTCTGTCTCGTTCTGTCTAACGGTATCGGCCAGTGACGGTGGCTCTATCTTGTCACTAATCACGTGATAAGGCCGACCATGATACGGGGCCTGAAGAATCACAAACGCGTTGCCGACCCTTTATTGATTTGAGGATTAGTTGTATTGACAGCTAGAGATGCACGCGGGCTCCTCACTCTCAACACAACACATAATAACATCCTCGGGAACTCTGGTAACACCAGCCCCGCTATTCTGTAGCTTGTTTTAAGCTCACCACAACCCTCACCTCAACGCTCACCCACAAATACGTTTACGAGTACCTATATGCAGCGATTCGTAGTACCAAAGCATAGGCAGAGGTCTAGTTTCGTTAGGCGTGACGCATGCGTGGGCGCACGAGCGTGTAAAGTATAACAGCCAAGTCATATGTGACATATATAACTTTGAACCAAGTTAAGGTATGTATTCAATGTTAATTATATTCATACCACAAACCACTAATATCAGGAAAAACAAACAATGTTGAATTAGCGTCAATTACGGTTATGGCCGCTTTTATTCGATTAAAAACAAAAAACAATCACGACGTTTCGTTTTCATTTAATTATTTAATTCCGTAATTATGGCTGCTTTCTTATACCGCGGTCAATTTACCATTGTTTAACACAGTTTCAACCACAATTATTCGTTTTCTCTAACGGTTTCCATGTTAGTGACAATTAACGATTCATTTGTAATTAATGCACAAATCGATGGCTCGAAAGTTTGACTTTGGTGCCGATCAGGATTAATTTATGTCTATTACCTATGTATTTCCATTCCAAGGGACACGGGCGTGAATGTTCGTATGCATGTATATAAATGTACTACTATGAAACAAAATGCAAGTAAACCTATTTATTACTATCCATTCAATAAACTTTAATTTGTTGCATTCAAATCGAAAACATACGACAATAGTATTATACAATTAGCCAATCAATAATAGCCATTATGTCTTCGACTTAAAAATGCCGCGAATTGTGAAGCTGGCCTTGCATAGCAATCAATGGACCATATCCATATTTATCGAGTCGTGATGGGTTGATTAGAGATTTAGAGCACAATACCATCCGGTTGCGCAAGAGTCGAAATTAAGGTCGACTTGTGGATGCAAGGGCGGCCCTTTGTGCATTAACGAGCTATTTAAATAAAAAAAGCACACATGTTGCAATGCCAGAGGAATATCATGTGTTGTTAAATGATTGTATTTTACCTGCCGCATTGGTTGAAACCACGGAATATAAAAAACTAGTGGAAGTGTCATACGCGTCGATTTCTATCAGAACCGGTGTCGCCAGTACGCACACTTACAAATAGTTCACTACAAAGGAATCTTGAACACGATTGGCCGATGCGTTTTATAAAAATAAAAAACCACACGTAGTTAAACATATATTAAACCTTATCTCTGAAAGACATGGTCCACATTTTATTGCACGGGTTTGATACTTACTACGTTTGGATATAATATTTAAAATTGCATAGAGAGCGCTGCCACCTGGCGTCGAGTAGCCGATTTATGACACAATTTAGTTCGGCCGCTCGACGCTAGATGCGCATTGATTTTCATTCTTGCACTAGAGATGTGCTCAGCGAGTCCATAAAATTATATCGATAAAAGTTAACTAATTATCCAAATATGCAGGATTATAATTATTATGACGATTATGTACTTGATTTAAAATTGATAAATGTAGGATATTAAAAATGTGTAGTTTTGTATTTGATATAATAGCGTAGGCGTGGCTGTGTGGTGATAAGGGGACATGGCGTGAGGGTTAAGTATGTATTATATGCAAGGGAATAGATATTCGTGATCCAATTTTAATAACACAAATTACTCCAGGCAAAATACGGTTTTTAACAGTGACGGTACTGCCATACATGCCCAAAAGCCGGGCTTGCCTTTCAAAACTCATTATCGATCAAAAATAAAAGGTAATGAGGGCACGAACTATTTCAATTCGCACTTGCGCTCTCATTGCATTTTTCAAATTTATTACCTACATCGTGGTACAAAATTCGACCGCGCACCACCGCGGCGCGGCTGCCGGCTGCACAATCGCTGTGCTAGCCGAACTCGCTTGAGACAGGCTCACGGCTAGTCATCTCACTCGCACGCGTCGGCTTGCAAGCGGGCTTCTATTCTAGCTATCTATGTCTCTTTCTTACCCATGAAGACTGCCTAATAATGAGATGTAAGTGTTTATAGGTTAATATAGCAAATAGTACGAGATATTAAGCCTTGCATGCGTATGAAGTTGTACACAAGTCTAGTATAATGCGAAACTCGCGCGTGCGCCATCATGTTACTTTACGCGCGCAATTACTTTTGTTTGTTGTTTGTTTGAGCGGTCAGTACGGTCATTAAGTATTTTGTTTGCTGTGTTGCTATTTCATCGGATTGACAATTCCTTGTGATTGTGATAATTTAAAGTTTGTGCTAGTTTTGCTTGGCGAGGGAAAGGTAAACTTTAAACTTTGCTCAGAAAAAACCACTAATTTCTTCGCCAAAACCTACGCCTGATTTATGTATTTCTCAGAGTAGTAAATCGCATAAAAGACAGTTTAATAGACCGGTGTACAAAACTCATTGGATTGTAGATATGTCTGTAAAATTATATCTAGTAGTAGCATGCCTTCAGTGTGCTTTGGTGAGCTCGTCCTCGCTAGCAAGTGCATATGCAACTGAAGATTGATCAATAATGAGGCAAGAAGATGGATTTATCCACAACAACCGTAATAACTACAAAACAGATTTCTCAGCTTGCCCTATTCCAAAACCCTAGGCACGCCACTAGTTTTTAAAAACACTAATTTACAATAGGGTTTTTTCTGTTGATTTCATTTTAAAATCTTATTCTAAGATGCTTTATTCAAGAATCCGGCAAACTTTCCACCTGGAAGTAATTAATTAGAATCAAATGAAGCATGCGTTTTCTTTTTTTGCATGATTTATCTTGAATATTACAAAGAAAATGTAAATGAACCAAAATAAAGACAAAAATATTAATTAATATTCTTTCTGACTTTTCAATAGCTAGTTAATTTATCATTTTTTTGATGCCTGATATTTTGCTGGATTCTGTCGCTGGGTGACTATTTAATTGATAATATATCCGTTACACAGAAAAAATAAGCTATTATAAATTATTTCCAAAATTGTCATTTTTTCCATACAAGTTGTCAGTTCATTGCCTGGACTAAATTAACATTATTGACCCTGAAATAAAATGTATTTGTTAAGCAGTTGTCTTTTTGATATTTTTTGTCTTAATATAAGCAAATGATGTATTCACACATAATCACGGCTTTCAAAATCTGTTCACGAAATCCGTAAAAATAGATGAACATACATCCAATAAATCCGCCAGCGTCATTTAGTTTTATAATTTAGTACTAAGTTCCAGATAACACAAGTTTATATGGACAAATTGAGTGATGATACGGCTACTACCAAAGTAAGAAGTTAACACTTTAAAATCAAAGTAATTCAATTTTATGCGAAAATACAAGAAGTTACAGAATACGTATATGGGAATGAAATAAAACATTTATAATATATAATTTTGATTGTTTTCTCAGGCACTTAATAAACAAAATCGCATTTCAACTCAATCACGAAAGAGTACGACTATCGATAAGTTTATCGATAACTTTAACGACAACACCCACGCACTAATTTTGCGAGTTCAACGGACGAGTGAGTAGCGAATGTTCTAGAACTATGTCATTATTTGAAGCCGATAGAAATCGACCTTATTGTAATCACATAAAGTACATATTGATTTTGCACCTAGCTTAAGTATGACGTGCGGAATGGAATAACTAAAATTTTTATTAAATTTAAATTAAATACTCCTTAACGATGCTACGAAATGCCACCGTGGGTGATATTTTTGAAGCGGTTATCGTTTTTACACTCCAAAACAGCGCAATAAGGCATAATTTGTGGGTTTTTATCGTACTGTTTGAAAATAGTCTGCACAACTGTCACGCATAAGTGTAAGCGGCGAACTAAGCGGCATGCGCGGAGCTCCGCGCATCAGTGGCACACGCGCCACGCCCACTAAGCAGTTCTACTGTTTTTTCTGTTCTGTGGTTGAAACGAACTAAACGGAACCTAGGCCCGATGCGTAACCAGCTTGAGCGTTATGCTTATTTAACGTGGCTGATATTTTTTATAAAACTGTTATTGAAATCGGAACCTTCTAGCTTGGGCGTTAGAGTTGCTTTTTGAATGGATTACTTTATACAGTACAAATAATCTCAAGTATCTGTATACTTGAGATCGACCGGGATTTTTGAACAATACTCTAGCGAGAGTAAAGCCTGACAAGTTCCTACTTAGCCCTCGCGACGTACACAGCGACACTATATCAGGGCTGAATAGGAACTTGTCAGGCTTTGAAGGTAATAATAGAATAGAATAGAATAGAATAGAATTCATTTATTGCATAAATTATAGGTGTTAATAGTAAGGTTACATGTATTTTAGTAGAATCACTATAATTTGCCTGTCGCAGGCGTACAATATCAGTAATGTAATCCGAACAAAACGAAAACGTTATGAATGAATGAATGAATGAAAAAAAATATTTCAGAACAAGTTCCATATCGGTTAGTAACAGTTTCACGTAGCCTATTGTTAATATACAATTCTTATTTTTAAACTCATTTCAATATTAATACTGAATAAATTATTAAATGATGGGGTTTATAAAAAATAACGATAAAAATAAAGTAAAGCACAAGCATGTCAACATTTGGAAATAATAAGTATGTCTGATCATTCAAAATTAATACATATTCAAAAGATTAAAATGGGCAAAATTTAATCAAGAGCGGAACCTATGCTCCAGGTTGGAATTGTAAAATGTCATAACGCCGGTGGCCCTTGAAAGGATTACCGGGATCTGGCGCACCGCAGACTCACCTCTCGACAACCTCACAGCCGCTCAGACGTGTTGCTCCATTGTCGCACTGTGCGTGCGACTGTTTGTGGGGCCCACTTAACGAGTAAGCAAGTCACCGCCTGCCTTTTTACAATTTTGAGGCTAATTGTCACGGCAGGTGTCCGCTAGTCTCCTCCCATAACCCATTTTCCAGACCACCCACCATTCAATCCCATGACCTTAATTTCCATCGCAGCACAGTGTTGCACTGCCATAGTCTTTGCACCTGGCGGGGACCATCACTGAGTGTATCATGTTGTGCGCTCGGAGATGGTATCCGCCAGGTGTATCCCTCGCTTTATATTATATTTGTTTTAAAGGGTCTCTGCGCTGTTGGCTTCGGCCCCACGCTTGCCTTCCAAAAGTCCGGGACCCCATGGCCCGAGATATAGAAAAAAACATACATAATAATAATAATAATAATAAGGTAGGTAGGTATACAATAATAATCATAAGGTAGGTAGGTATACAATAATAATCATAACTAAAATGTCAAACTAAACTAAGTACTTATAATAAGGACAGTGAAGGGTCAAACACCTCTTCATCACGGTATTTATGAATACCACAGTAACGTATGTGAAATCTTATTTAAGAAGCATCATACATGTTTAATTAATTTTGTGTGTACAGTCAGATCAAAAGTAGCTACGCAAACGAAGATGTCAAGTCTTTAATAAAAGGGAATAAGAACTTTTGACGTCTCCGATTAGATTGCGCAATTATGCTGACTGTACATACAAAGTTCTGCGACGACACACATTTATAAAAAATAATTAGTCAAGTGGTATTTTTCTTATAGTAAGTATACCAAAATAATTTAATGCCAGAGAAATCCTCATTATTCCGAGGTGGAACTATAATAAATAAACAATATAGGTAATAATATGTAATACATAGAGGTCATCTAATACTCTGAAATAAATATTCATGCTTCTATTAAGTATCGTTAATCAATGAAATGGTGGTCGCTTACTATAGGCCTCATAAGAAGGCTCAAAGTCACCCACATAGCAATGAAGAGTTGGAGAGGGCTATACTGTGAGTTTCTCTGCGCGATCTCATCAGAAATAAGGCTATCCGCAGCCGAACCAAGGTAGCCGACATAGCCCTCCGAATCGCTAAGCAGTGGCAGTGGGCGGGGCACATTGCACATAGAACTGATGGCCGTTAGGGTGGAAAGGTTCTCGAGTGGCGACCAAGTACCGGAAGGCGAAGCCCCCTCAAGGTGGACTAGTAAAGGTCGCGGGTTTCCGCTGCATGCGGGTGGCGCAGGTCCGGTCACCTTTGCGCTCTTTGGAGGCGGCCTATGTCCAGCAGTGGACGTCTCTCGGCTGATATGATGTAGAACAATGAAATAAAGTTTACAATGCGTTGCAAAAATAAAGTTGTAAGCATGTACTTGAAACATTTCAAATCTGCATTATTTAAGAACTGCTGATAGAGCATCAATTATTACAAGCCATTTTATTATATTACCTCGTATTGCACACAAATAAATTACGAGTCTTTAATTTAATTCGACGACACGATGTGTAATGTAAAGTCTGTTAATACATTTTGCATTTTATTAAATTTTACTTGACGATGGTTCAATAATTGTAAATAATGTAAGATATTACAGTTGGTTAAATTATCATTCGTAGTTAATTCTACGTTTAATTTTATTGTGTTTGTCGTAAATGGATTCAATATGTATTTTATAATACTCTTAAGAAGTTGATATACAGAAATAAAAATAGAAAATTCTGTGAAATGAAACGTAAGAAAATATTTTTTTGGAAATAAATGCAATTCAGTCCTAATACCTGCTCATTTGGCTTCCCAAGCTGTTCCTCACAATGTTACGATATGTTTTTTTTTTATGTTATAGTATTTTTATTATTCTCTTGATGATGAATCCACTTGATCAGAAATAGACCTTAACTGTAGGTACAGAATAGATAATAGTATAGTACAAGTACAGAAGGGACACTCCTTTGATCTTTACCAAAGGCGCTTTTTTTCTCAAGCAAAGCATTAAGATTTATGGCCCTGTGACGTCGTTGACGACGACGTCGACGTTCATCGCTATAAGTACGAGTACATGCCGATTCCCCAACGTTGGGGCACCGGCATGTACTCATAGCGATGAACGTAATTTATCGCGGAGTGTCCCGCGCCTGATGCAGGTACAAAACAAAAACGATTTATTAGAAAGTAATCAGCTTTAGAGATAGAAGTAAATACACAAATAAGTTTAAATAGACAACAAAAGTTAAAATCCTGATGCATTTAATTATGATACAAAACGTTCGTTGTAGTGATGGCAGAAAAATCCAGTCCTGGACCGCTTTACCGTGTTAAAACGACTGCGTGATTTCCCAGGCAACATTTTCTTAAAACGAGTTCTGCTTTAGATATTTTAATCGATACCCACGCAATGTATCACCACTTATCCATTAAGATCATGGCAAAGTCCCTTAAAACCTCCTCCAATCAAGCGCGTAGAACGCGAAAGCGTTTCCAAGATTGTAATTACACCCCTGTCATTATATCGTCAGACAATTTTCACTTTTCTTCTGTTTTAACGCATACTTTCTTAATAATGAAAAAGCACTAAGATTTTCTCACGGTATCATGCTATTCATCTTACTTTTAGTGCATCTTTCGATCTAAACTGTAATTATATGTCATGGGGGTATGATTCATGATTGTCACGGATCGTGTCACGCAACGTGTTGTCACTCTTCTTATCTGGGGATGATATATTTGTCTTCGTAACCTTTGCGTCATTAATTTTCGTCAGTAGTCGGTCTGTTTAGTGTGAATTGACACCACTGGGAGTCCTTTTCATCGAGGAAGTGCTCGTGTTATACCAGCCTGGCTAGCATGATCGCTTTTGTGTCGAACATAAAGCATTAGTCCCTTACTAGCAAGTGTGTAAGTGTGAGAGGGAATAATGCTTTACATGCGACGTAAATGTGACTATGCTATACCCTATTCCTATTTCAAGGAAAACCATTTTCAAACGCAAACTCATTACTATTATTTAGTTGAAATAAGTATAACTACAACTTAGACAAGTTGAAAAACCCCCGACATTTTCATTTCAAAGTCCAATATCTCATAAACGGTTGAACAGATTTTGATGAAACATAGCTAAGAGCGTTCGGGATAAAATTGTCTATGACACAAAAAAAACCGCATTCAAATCGATCCATTCGTTTAGGAGCTATGATACCACAGACAGATACACAGATATACAGACAGAAACGTTAAACTTATAACACTCTTCTTTTTTCGTCGGGGGTTAAAAACTATATATCCTACTAAGGGCCTGTTTCACAATCGCCGGATAAAGTTATCTGCCAGTTAAAATTATTGCTATAGCAATATCCTTTTCTCCCGTCATATAAAAGAAAAGTGACAGCCAACATTTATCTGACGGATATGTTTTAACTGGAGATTGTGAAACAGGCCCTTAGTTAAATGAAAAAATCGTTAACTTTGTCCATTAAAATTCTAATGTTTAAATTAGGTTAGGTGTAGATATAGGATAGTTTTTATCCCAGAAATCGGGAATGATTTCTAAGGGGGTGAAAGCTTGTAGGAGCTACGATATATAAATTATTTGTACGCAGACGGACTCGCGGGTAGAAGTAAGTCTCACTATATTTTGATTGGCGCTGAGACTAAAAACCACGCGTGGATAATAGCACGTTTTTCCGCCTTTATACTTTGCCAGTTTCAGGTCCTACTAAACTGCAGGCAACAATATCTAGTTTTCTTCCCACCGCGCAAATATCGCTTACTTTCCAAGTGTAGTAAAATAAACTCACGTACCCACGTGGAAATGTAAAATGTGCTAATTAAACACGCTATGCGACGCGTATGTTTTCTGCCGCGTTTTTGCGGGGTTTCCTTCCGATGCAGCGACAAACTGGGGGTGTACTTGACTCGAAGTATTGATATGATATTGGTATGACATTTGCTGCTCGATCAGAAAGGTTAGCGAGGCTGTCCCTCTTGTCGCTTCTGCTAAACTCGGCTCTTGCGCTCCTCCAAGATGTATTTTTATATCGTTGATGGGAAACAAGCTTACAGCCCGTCCGATGTTAAGCGAACAACGTAGCCTACGAACGCTTGCAGCTCTAGGACTGTCACATGCGCACACAAATTTCTTTAAAAACCCCATACTGTAGTCCCTCGGAAAATCCAAGACATCCTCATTCTAGAACCTGAGCGTTCGAGTGAGGAAATTCTCTGAAATCGAAACTTACGCGACCATTATCACATACGCGATGCCAACCTAAAAGGCTTGCTAAAGGGGCTTCTATCTCCTGCGATTTCTGGCCGGAAACTAATGCTGTCTTACGCTGATTTTGTACGCTAGAGCAAGATGCACATACTTGCCGGCCACTAATTGCCGTAAAAATGTTGCCCGTTTAGATGCCCCATAACCTACGTTGGCAACATATCGTCGCCTCGGAACTGCGCGAGAGCCGATCGCGCTATGAACGAAAGAGCACGTGCTTTACAGCAAGCTCGTTCGAGCAGGATGCAATTATTCAAATTCTTTAGCTGTCGAATATCGATTTTGTTGGACAGATACTGACCTATTTTTATGTGACGTTAAGATTGACGTGTGTGCAAGCGAATGCGAGCGATAAATGTCATATTAATATAAAATAATACGCCAAGTCAAACAGACCTGGTTGGGTGACGTTTGTTATGAAAACACTGGGTCACGGAGAGAAAAACATCGTTACATTTAGGATAAATTTATTATTTTAAAAAGGATGTATAGTGGCACAGGACTCGGGACACGGTAACAGCGATTCTATGCGCTGTGGAATATTATAATGAAGTATAATTTTGAACATTAAGTAAAAAGAGAAAAAAAAACAATTTCGCCACTAATATCGCCACAAACCTTTTTCATCATCATCATTCAATTCATTAAATTATCATTCATTATTAAATTACTTGGACACATCCATTTTATTTCAGAACCAGTTATTCAGTGGCTGAAATGGCTTAGTTACACTTGAAATTATTTGAGAGCCAAATTGCATTCTATGCAAAAAGGAAATCTACCGTCCAGGGTAGAAGATTGCAATTCCAATTACAGTTTTATAAAAAGTCGACCACAATCCACAATCTCAATCATACTAAGTATACTAAAGTAAATTTGCGTCCATACTTGTTGAGACTCGACAATCATGTTTCATAAAGTGCCACCGGTTTTAGAACGAAAGGTTCAGCATAATTAGCCATCCTTTCATTTAAAGTGTCAAAGGCCTCATTACAAATTAAAAGGGGGACAATGATTTAAGAAAAAATGTACGGACAGTCTCATATAGCCGAAAATGTTGAGATAATTCAATGAACGAGGAAGAGATCGATTCTTTCTCATTGCGTTCAGTCAAGTTCGGAAATACGCGCAAGGACAAAGTGATTTATAATTTGTTAACAAACGGTTTCTATAGCTCAGATATTTTTCAATGTTTGGAAACGTAGATATATTTAAGAACTCGACTGTGTGTTTTGACAGTAGCCAAAAATAGTATATTCGTTAGCATTATTGTGTAACAAAATATCTTAGCGTCTGGAATTGAAAGATGAGCAGTTTTTTTTATAAGTATGCCTGATTAGTTTTAAGTATGTGCTACACGGTTTTAAACCGCGGTTTCTGCCACGTGACCTTGGCAGAAAAACAGCCGTTTTAAACCATGCAGCTAGTGGTTTCAAACCAAATCTCGCATGACCTTGGCAGGCAGGCGCGCTCGGCAAACCATTTGGCAGAAACGGTGGTTTAAAACCATGTAGCCGCTGGTTTTAAACACACAAACGACAGTCGCACGCCGCACGCACTGAGTGTAGACGTGCCCGCAGGTCTAGGTTCAAAATAGCGTCGGCGAACGAACGAGAGGTGGTTACCGAACTAGGTAATTGAACTGCATAGAGACCTTCCATGTCTGTGGGACTTAACCAGTGAGGATTATAAGGACCCTAGCCAAAAAAAATCCTTTTTTATCAATTGCACACAAAAGTGCAAAACAAACTTTCTTGGAAATTTCGACAAGGAAGGTGCCATGGCGTCTCAGTAGGTGTTCCGCGCACGTTTGCCCCGCACAATGGTTTCAAACACACTGAAGTTTGGGGCCGTTTTAAACCGTGTTGACGGCAGTGCTTCTAAGTCGCTTCTGCCAAGGTCACGTGGCAGAAACCGCGGTTTAAAATCGTGTAGCACATACTTTACTTTCATCTATCTATCATTGGTTTCATCTTAAAAAAGCTCCTCCTTCTCGCAAGTCTGAGGTATAAAACTACGCTTACAGCAATAAAGGCAAATAAGGCAATGCCGCAATGTAATTTGAATTTACGTACAATATTGAATCCGTCCATGTCACTTGACCTGAAAGCGTATTACTGTCAGAGAGACAATATACGCGTACTTCCCATTAGATATACGTCACACTCGTATATATAGCTAACAGACAGAACCAGTCTGTTTCCGCTACAGGCATGCCGTTTCACATACCTACACGAGTCAATATACATACGTACCTATTTTACTACTACTATTTTATTTATTTTACAGTTCCACTTCGTCATATTTTTTATAAGTCCTTTATAAGTTTCTATTTTGGACTCCCTGTTGTTTATATTTATATTACTTAGTTTAATATTCAGGATTATATTTAAATACAGATCTCAAAGGAAACTGAAGAAAAAGCGATAAATTAAAGCTTAAAAGTATTATCAAATAAGGACTGTTCGTTCTGACGATTATTTCTTCGGAAAATTACTGTGAGTAGTAAATGTATCTTTCTTTCAAAGTAAACTACAGATAATGCGATAAATTAAAGCTAAAAAATATTTTCGAGTAGGTACGGACTGTTCGTTGTGACGATTCTTTCCTTGGGAAATTTCTATGAGAAGAAAATTTATCTAGTTGATATTTTCGCGATGTTTTATTATACCAGTAGTTTTTTTAGCAGGTATTTTACTCTTTCCATAATTTCCGAATATAATATTTTCTTCGTAGCCCGAAAGAAAACCGCCGCTATTTCTCATATATCGTTCCTAATTATGTGACTACTTAATTCAAACACACACAGCATTACGGGCGATGTTTCCAGACTGAATAAATAAATAAAAATGCCAAAAAGGCACAGATTTCCCGGTGTGCTAGGAAAAAGTATTAATATATTTTGATAAAAACGAAATTGAAGCTGACATGTTTACCTAGCGCAAATATGTTTCGCGACGGTACAAGATTTATGAAATAATTTGCTGAAAGAGGATGTTGACTCCCGGTTATTGGCTTTAATGTGAAATGTAGCAAATACAGGCGACACTTTACATGAAATGGTTGTGTTTAGGGCACGCTGAATACCTACAATTTTTTATAACAAATAATAAATTGAATTTCTAATAAAACATTATATGTATTCAATTTAAAATATAAGCCTAAGATCAAAACCACAGTAGTTGTTGTGAGTTTTAGTAAGTTGTGACTTGAGTATGACTATGATATGACGCAGTGGAATAGTAAGTATATTCAATCCGCCTGATCGTCAACCCACCGTATTACAAAACAGCGCTGCTTTGTGATACAGTAAGCTGTTATGTAAAACGGCGGATTATACAATATGCCTGCGTCTGTGACATATATACATATTGTGTACACGTATTGAAATGATTATTTCACACAGATCAAACGCGATATTGATTTACCTTGAAACCCGTGTCGAAACATTAAAAGTTAAGGTAAATAAATATTGAATTAGACACTACACGGATCTAATGCGAAACTAACTAGTCATTTAAATACATATGTTTATTTTTTCTTCATTTCAAGGGTGGACCTCAAATAAACCTTTTATTATTTTCAAAGAGTATTCCGCGCGTATAGCACAATAGGATCCTTTATAGAAATCAGCCCCACTTACAAAACTAAAGTAAAGCAAACACACAACAAACCACGCTTCTAAATTAAACCTTTCCATTCGCTTACTCAACCCAGAGTCAGGAGATTTCAAAAACAATAAAGCGAAACTAAAACCTTTAGTAGGAAACGGGACTGTCCCACCCAGTGTGGTCACACTAGCCCGTAACTCCCCACAGGGAAAATTAAGTGGCCCCGAAATTGCTATTCATGTATTCCACGGCTCATGTACCGCGTGAAAATATAAAAGGATGTGTTTCGCTTTTTTATCTCGAGGATGTCCCAATTTATCATGAACTCGGGGTTATCCTGTATTCCGAGTTCTTTATGAGTTTTATACGATCAACTCTAACTGGCATTTATATTAAATTTCAGTATCAAATTAATTTCGTTTATACCACTTTGGTGGCAAACAAGCGCTCGATCCGCCTATTGGTAACATCAAAGCGCAAAACAATAAAGGCTTTTTGGGACCTAGTGAGTAGTTGCAGCGCTACGAGAACTGCTCATACTTATTTGACCGTGTAGGTTTTAGTGACACGTTAGGTATTAGAAAAAAAACTTTTTTCACGCTATTAACAACAGCGCCACCTATTATCAAAACACGGAACCACTTACCCTTTGAGCATAGCACGAGGGGTCCAGAGCCCCAGGCCGGAACATCGCCGTGCCCGCTGCTGCCATCTGCCGGCTACCTCAGCTTACCCTTCCACCGAGACATCGCTCTGAAACAAAAGGAAAGAGTTTTTACTAGAGGTCTATAGGGTCTCAGTTTGCTTTTGTTTTATCTCGTGTTCTATACAGTAAACTTCGAGGTATCTGAAAAGTATTTTTTGTGTTATTAATTTAGAGCGCAATAGGGTATAAATTGTTATACCCTATTGGGTGTAAACACTAAAACCCAAAACACATAGTAGTTGCTTAGTATCTGGCGCATATTTAATTTTTTGACACATCACCAAAAAGGGCGAAATGTGAGTTCACTAGTGTTGTTTTTGTCTTGTGTTACTGCCAAAGGAGAGGAGGGTTATCTTTTTCGAGCGTCTGTATGTCCGTGCATAATGTATGTTTTATTTTTTGGCACGCCCTGCAGCCTTTTCTGTTTGACGGATTTTGACATAGTAGGTGTCGTTGGATTCTTATTCGTAGGAGTGACACATGCTATAATATTTATAAAAAAGCAGTCGGGTATTTCGAAAAATCTATTCATTTCACTTGTTCCCTACAAAGTTCATACTAGTAACATCCGTGTCGTGTTTGAAGTTTCATGAAAAGTGATTTATATTATGAATATCATGATTGATATGAATGATTGATATTCGTATGCCTATTGGACATCAATTCAATTCATTTATTGATGAAAGCAACGTCAATTCAATTCAAGTTGTCGGTGGGAGCGAGGCAGAAACAAGTTGCAGAGGAAGTACCATACCATTAATGACTTTTTTCACTTTAAACGTGCGTAAATCAAACAGATCATGAATTCACTATCTTATCATATCCGCAGTTGATATTCGAATCCAAACCTTACCACAGCTGACAAAAGTTTATTTTTCATTGAATTTTTTTACCGCAATACGAGTTTGCAAAGTTGGTTAGAGGTGAAGCGTTTTATAGGTTTCGGATATTGGTGTTTAATATGCGACGATGTATCCGTAAATATATTGAAACTGAGAAAAGATCACTACTACCTATTATTATGAAGAGGCCTGCTGGGTGGTTTAATTTATCGTGTTTGATTATTTATTTTATTTACATACGAAACTTCAACACTTATAATGTAGTATGTAATGGTACAAATCTTATTTACAAATACATGGTCCCTCCAACCGGATATTATTATTGAACGTCGTTGGAAATGCTACCTATTAATAATATTTACCTTTGTTATGAAATTAACAATAAAGTTTTTTCCGGATATAAAAAGTGTAATTATATCCGTTTTATTACTCTGGGTAAGAAAAAACATGGGAAAATTGGGAGTAGGTATTCTGCACTAAAAAAATTATCCTAATAGTGTTTATCAAGGTTATATAGTCCGCAAGTATCCCGACTTTTGAAGATGCCGCTCGATACATTTTGAGAAAACCGCCGTAAAAACCGTGCTCGTTAAGTTGACATCTGTCAAGTGATAACGACATGTCATTTTGTACAACATGCGCCCACGGATGCGACAGCTACAGGACTGTTATTAAAATATGTAAATAGCTTCCTTCCTTATAGCAATTAAAGTGTACAATCCTGCCTCGCTGAATCACGGCAAAACACAACCTAATAACCAAAGGGCCTAGCTAACTATTAACTTCGCACACATATGTCGTTTTAAACTAGGGCAATGCTATTAACCTGCTAATTTCAGAAGGTCACAAGTTAATATGAATTTTAGTGTGTTTATGTCGTTGTGCGCAAGAGTTGACTATTACCGCGCAATGCGCAGACGCAGGCGATGCACTCTGGGTCGTTGACCCCGTGTTCCCACAGCGATCTGCTAGGGTTTGATCTTATTGTGTGTGCTTCCGGTGGCTAGGTGTGGATAAAAGTCAGGTGGAAAGATTAATAACAAAGAGTTATAGACAGTGATAGACATTCTGAATTTCGTTAATTCGTAAATCGTATTCCGCTGAAGGAATATTCGTTGGGTGCGTCCCACGAGATATAACAACAATATATATAATTTCATATTAATAACGTTCACAAGATATAATGAACGTTAGCTATAACAACAATACCAATACTTTTATAAGGAATAACGGTCAAATGCCATAATAATCATATAATATAACGTTTTTTTCTATAACACTCAAATTGACTAATTTAATTTCGTATAACGATCATAACATATAATATCTTTTGTATAACATACATAACGTATAACGATCATAACGCATAGTATATTTTCGTATAGGGATTATAATACAGAAAATTAGGTTAGGGCAGTCAGGAAGGGGCAGGGGGGGGGGGGGGGGGGGCACCTACAAAGGGGGCTCGGTGGGCGAAGCCCCTCTTAGTAAAAAAACAACAAATAATCTTAACAATGGTATTACTTGTAGGTTAGGTTAGGGTTGCCTTGTGTCCCTTAGTGCGGAAATAGACACCCCGCGAAGCGGGGTGGCGTCGACACGCTAGCGGTTAGGTAAGTGTTTGATATCAAAATAAATTTAATTTCAATCTTACAAACGTTTAATGCAGTTGCAGTCTTCTCGCCGGCTTAACTCGCAAATCCAATAGAATTTGTTATTTACTTGTCTGTTTTTACAAAGTGTAACCATTCTCGTGCAATTTAATTGCTTTTTTTGCACTTTTGAATACTTCACATTCGAACGCGTTATTTATGATTTAATACACAACACATACAACAGTAAAAATCAATTGTGTCAACCGACTAAGATGACCACTAAATCATATTACGTTTATACCCCAACCCACAACGTTGTTTTAATAATAATTAATACTTACCTACAGGACATTAAAATAACTGAATTAAAATAACTTAAGGCGATTATACCTATTATACGAGCATTAAACTGTTTGATGTTAGATAAATTGAATAATATATATTATAAACCTTAGCTGTTATGAATATTATACGCTTTAATCGATATATCAATTGATATTATATCTAAAGTACGTTATACTTTACGCAATTATATATTTTGACATTATACCTTTCGTTCGTTATGTGCAATGAACGTTTTACTAAACAAACTTATACATAGTGAGCGTATATAGAATAGAATCATATATTTATTCATGGCAACAGCACATACATGTACATAAATCAAAAAAACAGAATGGTAGACAAATTGCCACGAAATGGTTCCATCTCAGCGTTGTGCTGGCCTGGTGGCCAGCGCTGGTCTTCCGATGGAACCATCCGGTGATTCCACGGCGTAACACATATTTTACACTCGTACAAAATAGTTATAATAATAGTAATATAAAACAAAACAAACCGTAAAGACAAATAATAAACTTTTTTATGAACGCAACATTTATAACCGCGCCAACCGACCCACTAGCGCCATTATGACAGGTGGATGCTCCCGGCAATTAAAACGTCAAACAAGACAGACATGTGACGGTGACGCGGGCGCAATGCCGATTTGACATAATTGAGGAGAAACAAGACAAATATATTTCAAGCTAATTGGCACAAAAACAAAGCCAAACTGATAGCAGCACATGAGCACAATAACAGCCATTTAAACTAGAGGGACATAACACAGAGGTAAGACAACATTATCATTTGAGTTCCTAAATACAGCTATATATTATGACCGTTATATGATAAGTTGTTATACCTCGTATTACTTACCCATATTCGTTTGGTACTAACCATAAAATCACTTACCTTCATACCTAAACATATTTGTAGACTAACAAGCTGGAAAATTTGCTTCTGCTAAAAATGGCTGTGTAGTCGTTTTTATTTATTTACCTATGAAAATGGTATGACAAGACAGGACTTTAATATTTTTATCTAAAATCCTTTAAAGGATGATAACAAGTAAGCTAAAAATAATATTATTTACATAAACTATTACAACGCATTTTCCTTACAAGTACCTATGTATCGTGCTTTGACCTCTCAACCTACGCACAGAAACTGTACCAAGGAAGGTTAGAACAGTTTGAATTGCTTTGTTTACTGCAAACAGTAAGTACCTAAAGCTGTTACTTCACCTCGTGAATTGGAAACTATCGCGTACTTTGAAACGCCGTTCTAGCTAGGTAAGGAAACAATAAGGTCCGATTTTGAGATATATGATTCTTAAGTATATGATTGTTTATCTGATTTAATCGATACATGTGATTGCCAAAAGTTTCCTCTGTAGAAAAATAGCTGGGTCTTTTTTTTCCTTTTTTTACTCAACCTACTCACACAATACATTATTTTACCACACAATCAAGATTATCCTACAGCATTTTATCTCATCTAAATTGTCACTTAATGAAATATAAATAAAACTTCACTAAGGTAGGTATTTTATTTATCGAAATTTTTCCAGAAAAGCCATTCCCAAAAAGAGTTACATCTATTTTTCTCGGGCGAAGGCATAAGCGTGTCTTTGTCAAGGGGGCGGGTTAACGCGAATCGACTCAAATCTATGCATCGCCTTAATACGTATGTATTGCTTTGTCCAGTGCGCACTTAAATGTTGCCAATATACCTATGTAGCTAAATCTGCGCCCACGTAATAATTAACACATAGAGATGCTCGAAGAGGCTATTTCTCTTTACGATGTCATCTTTATTACGATGTTTAAGGATGTTAAACCCATAATAGAAGGTGTACATTTGGTGTCAGTAGTAACTTGCAAAAGGGATAAGGTGCCATACGAGGCGCATTCAAGAGAAACAGAAAACGGTGCAATTTCTGTAACCTCGGTCATACAGAATTTAAAGCTTCTCTTCTGTGTACATTGCTAAACTTAATAAGGGCTATATAAAAACTAATTTTTAGTTGGGTTAATACATATTCAGCATAAACGGCTCCTCTTATATGATTTTTTGCAATCAAATAATTTTTATATGCTGAGAATCCCTTCACTACACACAACAATTTTTTTTCTTAGAAATTAAACTAAGTTTCATCGAATTACGTCCAAATCATGAGAGTCGTTTCTAAGAACCCAAAAACGAATGTATTCAATAATGTTTATGGGGTTTAGAAGTCAACAATTTTATTCAGTTGTGATATTTTAGTAATTATCCCTTCTAATTCTCATACATCGCACTCTCACTAAACATGTGCAGAAACAATGTAAATAAATTAACAAACAAATTTGACTTCTTCACACACGACTTCTACATAAATACATGACAAAGCTGCTTCTTTTATAATAACGCATTATTATAATAATACCTTCCGTAAGGTCAGTCCACATTATGAGGAAACCTGCGAGGTAAGCATTTAATTGGTATAAAAACATAATTACTAAGTACATAGCAGGTGCAAGGCTCTCTAGTTAGTAGGATTACTGGACCAGAAACTTGCCGTCATGGGTCATCTGTTTAGAATAAAACTAGAAGAAAGCCCTTTTCACACGAGAAGATAGGTACATATTTTAAACAAAATCCTAGAAAACATTTACGATTTCCTAATTAAACTCGCATGCATCGTAATGCTAAATTGCATTTTCAAACAGCGTGTTTAATGCTCGGAGTATCAACTTATTTTTAAGTATTTTACCCCTGTGTTGAACGAATGGAATACTTACGTAAAATAAACATAAATTTATTTTGGCCCAACTTTTCAGGAATATTGCAGTCTAGTCATCCACTGCTTTGTGTCAAATTTAGAATAAAATACTAGTTACAGCTTGTTGGACGATAGTAATATGCTTAATGACCTATCATATTATAGGTTTGTAAGTAAATACAATGCAATATACACAGCTCAAACAACTATAGTAACTTGATGCTCGCTAAATTCAAATAGGTAAGACAAGTAAGTATTAGTCAAGACAAGAATTAGTTTTGAGTCGTGAGAAGAGTGAGAGTGATTATGAGTCGAAGTTGTGGTTCGGGATTGGCCTGTATTCCCGAACAGAAATACAGAACGGGCCATAAATAGGGTCATTACTGCGTTTAGTAATGAATACATTTTCATTCCAAACACTAGGCTATCAATAGTAATTTATTACTCGAATGTAATGTCATTATTGTCGATGACTTTGGCCTAGTTGGAAGAGGCTCTGCCTAGCCGAGGGTCCTGGGTTCGAAGGGCGTTTATATCTGTGATATAGAGGGATAAGTATGTGTTTCCAAGTGTTTATCTATTTATACGTAATTGTATATTCGTCTAGTACTACATTGAGTTTGGGACTGGGTCAAATTGTGATAATGTCTGGCCCGCATAAAAAACTACAAACGTGTAAGTGAGAATATTGAAGTACCTAATGACGGATATAGTGAATGATCTCCCAAATCACCAAGTAACACGGAGCAGTGGGTCATGCTCATGTACCAGTTATTTATTAACTCTTTATTTTAGTCAATATATGGTGGGCCAGTACATAGTATATGGAGGCAACTTTATTGCAGCAATAAAGTGACGCCAACGACAAATTTCATTCTTAGTTTTATTACTTATAAGAATCACATTGAAAAATTGATAAAGTTATTATTTCATAACCACACACATAAATAACACGCCCCAAGAAAGGAGCAAAACGCGTAGGCTACAGTAATAAAATAATCGCTGCATTTCACCCACACACTTACTTTTGGTAAACCAGAACAAATATGACCTGCCAGGCTTTTTATGGCAACTGTTAAGTCTAATGAGACATGGTCCAATATGTTGAGAGAAGTAAGACTATGAAAATGTGGTAGGTTGCTGATGACTTGGGTATTTTAAAACTGTGAGAGCCTACCCCAAAACGTGGTATCAAGTCAGAGCTTCTTTAGGAAGCAAGCGGGAAAAATGGTCGGATGATGATGAACAATATATCCATGTGTTTGTAGACATTTATTTTTCCTGTACACGTGCAAACAAATCTCGTATTTATAAAAGCATAACTGCAACTTAGAAAAATTGAGAAACCCCCGACATTTTCATTTCTAAGTCCAATATCTCAAAAACGGTTAAACAGATTTTCATGAAACATGGCTAAGAACACTCGGGATAAAATTATCTATATCACAAAAAAATAATAACGAAAATCGGTTCATTTGGGAGCTACGCTACCACAGACAGACACGCTAAACTTATAACCACCCCTCTCTTGCGTCGGAGGTTAGAAATAGTTTAAGTTACAATAATTATAGCGCAGTTTGGCGAGTGCGAGTATATCAAATTAAAGGCATTGTCAGGATCAATGTATCCAAGCATCTTGTATAAGTATACTGTTTTTAAGTATGGCTAATAAACGATACATTTCACACTGTCAGATCCTTCAACTTAAATTACGTATTACGACACACTCCAACACACCCAGGACATAATTTCAGTCGCACGTAATCGAGGACGATTTATGCGTTGTGCAACACCGGTTATGCATTAAGTTATGCATTCGAATTTAAGTGTCACTTTTCATCTTAATTGGCTGCTCGGATGGTAAACATGGCGGTTGTTTTTGAGATATTGAGTTAAAGTTTGGGTTAATTGGCTAATTTGACATGTAATTATTACTTTAAATATTGTGGTAAAATAATAATCGACTACTTGTTGACCATTTGAAGTACCGCGGTCTTACTTGGAATGCTCCTAGATTGGAAATTACGGAAAATATATCGTGGTAGCGTCTTTGATGTGAAATATTTGGTATTCGTCTCATTCTAACTTTAGAACTTAACGTAACTTTACTTACTTAACAGCAATAGAAAATGTTTATTTGTTCACACAACAAAATAGACGTAAGTAAATACATGAAAAACAAATTGTGTGTAGAAAAAACGGTGCATGCTCAGCTCAATGTATGCCACGAAGCATGTGTCGTAAATAAAATTATCATGTTACGCTGTAAATTAATTTCTTACTACATATTAAGATAAGATAAGACAAGATACATTTACTGACAAAACTGTGTATATGTTTACTATTTAACTTACTTGATATATGTATACCTATCTATTATCTATACATTGGTATTTATTTGCCGTTCTTTGTGTATTCCAATCTATATTACTTCCCTCATCAATCGGTCTTACAATTTCAACCTACTAACCTACAGCACGCAAGTTGAAATTAAACCTCAGGTACACGGACATTTAATTTATTATACACATATAAAACACATGACAATACTTAACTAAGCGATTAAAGATCTATATCTATCTATCTATCTATTCGTCGCGATATTGGTATGTCATTTGTTGTGAACACTCGTTCTGATACGTTAAGCTTGTGTGCCAGTAAAAATGTCATACCCATTTATAACATCAATAGGTCGCGTCAAATATACCTCCCTAGTGGGCGCGCCCACTGGAGAAATGTGCAAAGGGCACAAACAACCGCTGTATTAACATTCAAAAGTTCCACATTGCATTATTTAAATTACGATCGAGGTATGTAAAACAAAAGACAGATTTATTGTACAATAACTTGAATATACCTACTCGTACTTTATAGAGATTGGCCGGGTAACAAATGTTAGTTGGCTTCTTGTCTACCAAGTTCATCACTTTTCTTTTGGGTTACATGACGTATTTTTGTCCAAACTATCTACTTTTTTATATTTCCTTAATAACCCAGGTACCTACCTGCTTTAAGTTTACTGTTTGGCGTTACATCTTACAATATACAATGCAAATATTATTTATTGGTCACCAGACATAGTAGACAATAGAAAAATAGTGGTAAATTAAACATAAACAATAGTAGATAACAGGCGTTCTTATCGCTGAAAAGCGATCTCTTCGTGAAAACCTTTGGGTGGTGGAGACGGTGCAAGAAAAGATATGATTTGATTAGTATATACTAGAACGGTTAATCAATATTTATTTACTATTTTCTTTTAAGCTAAACTATTCATTTCGTCGGATTCTTATTTTAATTAGTGACAAGTCTTATTTCAATCAGAAGTCAACCTCCTCCGTCTACCAAGATACATATTTAATACTATTAATAATGCTGTCATGCCCTTATACAGCAAGCGGCCAGGCTATGGTCGCATAATGCACTCCGGCAAGACAAGTAGGCTCGTTAATAGTAAAATAATCAATAGCTGTATTTTTAATACGGAAAGTAAGGGCAGAAAAGGTCGTACACTGAGTTTCGAATATAGTTGCTATAGTTTTTCTGGGTGCGTCCCACGAGATATAACAACAAAATATATAATTTCATATTAATAACGTTCACAAGATATAATGAACGTTAGCTATAACAACAATACCAATACTTTTATAAGGAATAACGGTCAGTTGCCATAATAATCATATTATATAACATTTTTTTCTATAAGACTCAAATTGACTAATTTCATTTAGTATAACATACATAACGTATAACGATCATACCATATAATATCTTTTCGTATAACAAACATAACGTATACACATCTAACGTATATATATTTTCGTATAAGGATTATAATACGGAAAATTAAGCTAGGGCAGCCAGGAAAAGGGGGGGCGGAGCCCATATCAAAGGGGGCTCGGGGGGCAAAGTAAAAAACAACTAAAACTCTTATAAATGGTATTACTTGTAGGTTAGGTTAGGGTTGTCTTGTGTCCCTTAGAGCGGAATTAGACACCCCGCGAAGCGGGGTGGCGTCGACGCGCTGGCGATTGGGTAAGGTTAGGTTAAAATAATTGACGTATTTGATCTCAAAATAAATTTAATTTCAATCTTACAAACGGTATTGTTTTTTTTCAAACTCAAGTTGAGGCTATCGCTCTAAGAAATTCACATATTTTCTTCATACGGCATTGCTATTAAAATGACTGAAGCTAATTATAGTATACGAGCATTATACATTTTGATGTTAGATAAATTGAACAATATATGTTATAAACCTTTGGTGTTATGAATATTATACGCTTTAATCGATATATCAATTGATATTATTTCTAAAGTACCTTATACTTTACGAGATTATATGTTTTGACATTATATCTTTCGTTCGTTATGTGCAATGAACGTTATACTAAACAAAGTTATATAGAATGAGCGTATATATTATGACCCTTATATGATAAGTTGTTATACCTCGTATTACTTACCCAGTTTTTCTGCTCTATGTAGTATATTTGGTAGATTGTGTACAAAAACCAAAAGCAAAAATAATAAAAAAAGACCGGGTTTCACTCCGGGAGTGCCGGCAGAAGCGAAAACTTGAATAATTTTAATTTTGCAAAAATTCCCCCCTCCCGGGTGTGTAATGAATGGTATAACAACTTTTGATATATTTTCACTGGATATAACAACATTTAATATAATCTCATTGGATATAGTCACTCAAGGGACATAATACACTTTTGGTATAACAACAATCAGTATAATTTAAAGGCGTATAATGTTCAAATAGTATAATATATTTTTGATATAACGTTTAATGGATATAATGTACATCAGATATAAGTAATAGTGTTATAATGTTTTGTAAGATATAATTTTATTTTTCACACATACGTTAATTGTTTTAATCTAACCTAAACCTAACCTAATCGCCAGCATGTCGACGTCACCCCGCTTCGCGGGGTGCCTATTTCCGCTCTAAGGGACACAAGCTAACCCTAACCTAACCTACAATGGTACAATTAATACCATTGTTACAAGTGTCAGTGGCTATTATACTGTTGTGTGTCAGTGGTTACTCGTCGTTGTACCTACCTACACCAACCTGCCTTAGAGTAAAATAGGTAAGAAATAAAAGTAGTAAGTATTCCAGATTATGCCAATAGTACATTATACCAACTGAGTTTTATATCGAACAAAGTTATATCCCATGTATGTTTTACGTTATGACTGTTAGATTAATAGTTGTTATATTACAAGTTCATTATATCTGTTGATAATTATATTACATGAGAACATATCAAATGTTGTTATATCAAAAGTGCATTATATCCTTTAATCGTTATATCCATCGAAAATATATCAAAAGTTTTTATATCGATCGTTACGCATGTGTGAAGAAAATGAAGTCAGACATTGAAGCGAAAAAGGTTCTCACAATATCAGAACTCAACTTCTTCAAGCAATCTTCAAGGCATAGAGTGCAAGCTCAGATATTTTTATTTCTTTACAGATATTCAGGCTGTATCAAAAATGGGTTGTGAACCGATCAAGGGCATAACGTGTTCTGATAAGACATTTACATTTGTATGGAGCAGGTCGCCCCATTCGGCCAGACGCTCCATACAAAAATAAAAAAAATCGCGTCAAAAAAACATTTTCTCTTGGTTTTTTCTTATCAGAACACGATGCCTGTTATGCCCTTGATCGGTACACACCCCATTTCTGGTACACCCTGTATAGATATACCTGATGAATACTGTATAGATGGGATTGTTCAATGTAGTCGACTAAAATAAAACTTTCATTGGAATTGTAATCTTCTACCGTGGAAGTTAGAGTTGCTTTTTGAATTCACCCAACTCAAATTTCACATAGTTAACAATGAACAAACAGGAGAAGTTGTTCTTGTCAATTAATCCAAATCGCTGTTTACCAAATATCAAAACACCATCTGACTAACCAACAGGTGCTAGAAAAGCCACAATATATCAAAGAAAACTATTAAAGATAAACTAAAAAAAAATTGTCATCTACATTTTACCATACTCTATCATATCATAAATCTATATCAACAATTAGTGACCCATTTAAACGGTTCATTTACATGACTGTTTAGTAGCTAGCTACTAAACACTTACACAGCAAAATATGTCAACGCTGAGAACTAAAAACAGACAAAAGGATGTTCGTTAACCATCAATGCTCCATCAAACTAGGCCAACCTATAGGACCATAGACCACGTATTTGTATAGACAATTTTCACTAAAAACTGCATTGACAGTCACCTTGCAGCGCTACTTTCTACCGGAGAAACGTACACATGTTAATGCTGCCTTTGACGTGTTGACGCGTACGCCTATTAGGCAATATTGGCGTGCCTCGTATGGCATAGGCGAGTTACTCGCAATTGATTTTCTTATTTCTCTTCTCGACTCAAAGGTTTCGTTTAAGGTTTAAACTAAAAGATTACATTAAAACGTTTTGGATACTGACATTTAACTTTCTCGACTAAATTCTAATCAGATCGTATTACGTACCTACTATCTTGACCAAATTATAATCATATCGTATTAAGTAGGTACTAAAACATCTTCTTAACCTACTTTTACATATAAAACCGGCAAAGGTCTATGAACCTTTTTTTTCTGGAAGTACTTGAAAATGTCATATTCCATACAAACTTGACCATGTCCGAACTAACTATAATTGAGTAATGACAAAACTACTTCGATATGTGTCAATTGTAATGTTTGTCTACTCCCTTTGTTTCTGTGTCTTTTGTGTAGTGAATAAATATCTTATTTCTTTCTTTTCTTTCTATATGTTCTTCATTTACACAACTCCCGAATAACTTAGTTGTATGTTTATATATAAGCAGGTATACACTGCTCGCATGTGTATTTTACTGGAAGCCAGCTACTCGACCAACGCAAACGGAGCCATCAGCTCTTCGGAGTAAGGAGCGGTAAGTAGGCTCATTGGCCCATTTGCTTCTCAACGCGGCAAAAAAACGAAGCGCAACGACAGTGACCGTAAAACTTCACAAACATACACATACACACACAGCTACTGCACATACATACAGGCGAAGTAAACGGTACAGGGAAGTAAAAACTACCGTGAGATTTGTCTTTACTATGCAGTATTTTCACGCACTTTTCTGATTTTCTAACATCTTCACCGCCAAATGAACCTAATAGATTTTCTTACGCGAAGCCAGAATAGTACATTACGTAACTAGGGCGGTGAATTCGTGAATGCCTCAGATCGCAGCTGTTTGTGCCATAAATATGCGCTCTGTGGCCTTACGAATTACCGCTCGTGTCGAGTACAAAATTTTACGTCTTCACCTGGCCACAATGCGAGTTTTCCGTACGCGCAGCGTGCAGTAAAACTCGCATTATGGCCAGGTGTGACGTAAAAGTAATTTAAATTTTAGGTACCTCTATTGGATTGATTATAATATAAGCTTCGAAACATTTTTTCCACGAGCTGTTATCCACAAGCAGGCGTAGGTATACATCCGTAATTCTTTTACGGCGATAACGACATGAGAATCCTTTATACAACGTGATTAAGTGCTAATTATATAAGACATACTTGCATACAGTTAGCGCGAAAGTAGCAAGATGTATTCATATTTTGTCACAGAAACGTAATGGTTTCTGTATCCCACAAGGTGGACTGATGACCTGGTAAAGGTCGCGGGGCTCCGTTGGATGCGGGTGGCGCAGGACCGGTCATTGCGACACTCTTTGGGGGAAGTATACAGCCAGCAGTGGAATTATTTCGGCTGATATGATGATCGTAACGATGAACATAAGGTGCTCTATCCCCTAGCCGCCCAATGGCCTATTCAATGGCCTTCTCCCTTCAATAGAATTTATACCATTTATAATTGGAACAGAGTTGCATTTGTTATGCATCGTTCGTAAACATACAATACCCTATATACTATTACTGCACAGAGGCACACTCACATTTCATTGTCAATTTTTATTGCATGGTACGCGGCTATAAGCCGACGTTTGACAGCCGTCTAATACATTAAACGTCAATGATGACATATCATCATCCTCCTAACGTTATTCCCGGTTATGCTCTAAAGGAGCTCGGGGTCCGCTTTAACACCGAATCGAATAAAGTTTTACGAAAGCGGCTGCCATCTGACCTTCCAACTCAAAGGGAAAACTAGACCTTATTGGGATTAGACCAGTTTCCTCACGATGTTTTCCTTCACCAAAAAGCTTACGGTAAATATTCCGTACTTACATGAGGCATATTATGATGAAGTAAATTGTACTGGGATGACAGCTGTAAAATATTGTATGTAAAAGCATTTTCACTATAGACTATAGAGGCTATAGGTGGGTGATGTTATGGTTCCGGTAGTCAGTAAGGCTATAGCCCCCGAGGTGCGTTTGATGAGAATGAACCCGTATTTGATGAGATTGAACCCGTATTTGTCCTAACTGATAAAACAACAAATCTTCCTGTACCTACGTAATCTACGGTGTCTGCTATGGGCGAGCCGTGTGCTTGTTTGCCACTATCTTGTTATAAAAAAGAAAGATATTATATGTATGGCCGCTAATTCGCGAGTTGATAAAATAGATACTAGTTGGTTTGGGTCTCTATTAGTGTCTGAATTGTCAGTTGCCCCATTCTTTACTTGTGTCATGTTATTCTTTTATATTTATTTATGTCGGCACTATAAAAAAACGAATTATCTCACGTCCATATCTCTGTTCCTATCACAGTATCAGAGTATCACACATATTGTCACGTATATCCAGTGCTACTTATGTCTGAGGCATAAAGTTCAAATTAACACATGTGTTCGGTTGGCCCGAAATATTGCGTATCTACCTTGAGACTATTTGCAATGGCCGAATTGCATCAAAGTAGTCCATCCAAAAAGCAACTCTATCGTTACATATTGAAGATTCCTATTCCAATGACAGGTTTATAAAAAGTCAGCCACATTCAATACATTCAACCATATGTCGGTACTTGCCTGTGCAACTCGCAAAGTCCCACGCCGGTAAAACATAAACTATTTTCATTTTCCCTCTACGCATCACTCAAAAACCGACCTTCAAACGTAACAGGTAAGTCCATTTTCAGTTGCTACCTTCCCAGCGTATTACGCAAGTGAACGTGTGTATTCCGTATCACTATTACGATGGTAACAGCGATATAAATGCGTTAATCGAAAATCAATTTCGTTTCAATTCCGGAAGTCATCCGACGGCTAATAACCGTTGAATGAGTGGAAGGCAATTTCATTGTGATTAACTGCATGGCTTTAGGCTTGAGGTTTTTATGTGCTTTTATTTCTCTATTATGAGTAAACTTTACTTACGCAAACTGGAAAAGAATGGTTACAAAACTACACTTAGGGTGAGCACTGTTCGTTAAATAAATAAATTAAATAAACGAATTTTATCCTGCAAGTAGGCTGTAATGGCACTTTTACAAGTCAAACATCTACCAGCGTTTCTGAAAAAGAAGACCACTTTTAAGAAGAAACGTCGAAACAAACTCAACAGTCAGTCATTTTCTTTTTCAAAAAAAGCTTATTACAATAATAGTGGTGAGCTACTTAAAATAAGTCAAATTGAATATGAATACAAATAAAAAAAACATAATAATGCGTTTTTATACAAGAAAACATTTCTGTCAGTCCTCAACCCTGTATTTTTTTTTGCCTTTGCCTTTGACATCATTTTTTTGTTGTAAGTACTTAAAGTACTTATTTTAAAATCAGAATGTATGAAAAGTTTGACAGATCCTATTTTCACTGTTACGCACTATAAAGTTTTACTGACTTTACATCAAATTCAGATACAGTAAATCGATCTGCGACGCGAAAATTAGGTGTTAGAGAAATTGTTTCACCGCTGCGCTTGCGTTCGCGCTCCCGTGTCGCTTGATTGGGCATTTAGCAAAAACCAAATCAGAACCTTACATTCTTGCAATAGAGTCGACAATGACATTGACACGAATCCACCAGATCTGTGCCAAGTGATCGATTACGCACTGAATCGCACGAGAGTGAGAGATTGGAAATGAAACGCAAAATTGAAAAACGTATAGTTTTCTAATGGGAATTTCATTATGTCACAGTTTCATATTGATTTTATTTTATGTAACAGTATGTAATTACAGATTGAATAACGTGGGATTTTTATGTGTGATGTTCAGCTGTTTATAAATTGTCATCGTCATCAAGGTATTTGGAGCCAGTGACTTGCAGAAATTGAGCGGCTACCTCAAAATGCAAACTTAGTTCGTGTGTGTATCTCGCTGTCGCTCGATATATGAGTGCGATAGCAATATATAACTACACGAACGAACGAAAGGGTGCCGTTTCACGGTAAGGGTTCTGTAGCGGATCGAAAAAGGGGTGTAAAAAGTTCAAGCCACTGACAGAAACACTCGAGATTTTCCGTACCAATTATAAATTAAATTAAAAACTAGGTCAGCTGGGTCCGTCTCTCCTGTCCTGTGGGATCTAGATTTCTGGATCTGACTGAGCACAAATAACATCAAATATTCCCATTCAAAGGAATGTACAAGAAACATGAATGTAATCTTTTCATGATCTTGATTGCTAAGAAATATCGTTTGCACACCATTGGGTAACTTTTTCATCATCCTCCTAGCGCTATTCTCGGTACTGCCCCAAAGGAGCCCGGGGTCCGCTTTGACACCTAATTGGGACCCAGGACCCAGCATTGGGATAGGCACTAGTTTTACGAAAGTGACTGCCATCTGAGCTTCCGACCCAGAGGGAAAACTAGACCTTATTGGGACTAAACCGGTTTCCTCACGATGTTTTCCTTCACCAAAAAGCTTACGGTAAATATTCCGTACATAAGTTCCGAAAACTCATTGGTTTAAGCTGGTATTCGAACCCACGACCGCCGCTTGACAGCCGCATGCCTGAACCACTAGGCTACCGTAGCTCTTCCACAACTAAAAAAATAGCCACAGGGTAGTTTTTTCTCGTTTCTAAAATATTATCAGTTTTCAGAAAAACACTCAACAACAGGCGGCCTTAACCAAGTTTCCTAAAACATAGCGTTTGTTGCTGGCAACGTTAACGGCAGTAAATGTTTAAATTTTCTCGGCAACACTACTGCCGTAATGCCGCCCGCGGCGTCGCTTGTCAACAAACATGGCCTAAGACAATTTCACGGCAATACGCCAAGCGACAATAGCGTTGCGAAAGTTGTCAATTGCATTTGAATACATACAAAATACATTACAACGAGCTCATTAAATTCGAGGCCAGCGTAAAAATACTGATACATACCACGAACATACTGCGTCCACCAAAGCTCTTGTCTGCTTAGCAATTAAGACTAGAATAGCTGGATTGCACGATTTCGTGGTGTACCTGGCCGCGACCCGAAATGTGTGTATTGTGTTTTATTGTCAGCAAACCGACTGAATTCATGTGTGGTTCGTGACTGAGGGTAAATTAAACAAATCAGTGGATCAAGTTGGCCAATTATACTGACGACTAGAGATGTGACGACTATTATACTGACGACTAGAGATGTGACGACTATTATACTGACGACTAGAGATGTGACGACTATTATACTGACGACTAGAGATGTGACGACTATTATCATCATCATCATCATCATCACTTCAGCCCAAAGACGTCTACTGCTGGACATAGACCTCCCCAAGTACATACTTAATATGCTACTAGAAAATAGGGGCCTCAAGTATGGTGATCGTTACGTGAAAATTATATTATACATTAATGTAATGTATTTTTTCCAGCTATTAGACTTATACATGAAAGAGTTTTGATTCTAATGGATGCGGGACATCATTAACTATAGCCACTTATAAATTAGTTTATGTCCAATAATGAACAATAAAATAGAAACAAGTGGCCGTTATTTGGTTTTGAGCAGTAGGTATATGAAGGGTCCACGGAAAGAACATGTCTAGTCACTTTGACAGCATTTCGAGATATTGCGGTTTTTAAGTTTAGAATGATTCAATTAACCATACTATCTTCGCGATTAGATGCTTTTCAAGCGCAAAAAAGTGGTTTTATATCAATGTTTACAATTATAGCAAAAGGTGTAGGTAATAGTTCGTTGAGAGCTCTACATTTTGAGATTAAAATTTCATTTTTCGAAAAAAAATACAAGACATGTTTTTTCCGTGGACCCTTCATATTTATTAAAGCCACTGGCGAGATGTTCACTAGTTAATGATATCATGTATGTACGCCGTGCGAGATATCACCGAAAAGTTACATAATTAGTCACGTAATTCCTCATAACTATATTATCTATGATACATGAGAATAAACATTCTTGAAGCTATTATATTGTACTTATCAGCCAACAATATCCTACATGACTACGGTACCATATCCGACACTACCGTCATTGATGCAGTGGTCATGTCAGGATCAATCGCTAGAACGTGTCGAATCGCGTCCCCGCAACGGCGCTGCGCGGACGCTTATTGCACGACTGTCATTTGTTTCTGTGCTGTTGCAAGGTGACAGTCGGCGACGCAGTGTCGGCGTCCGCCGCCATTTGATTACTATGTAGTCGCAATTAACCTGTCAATTTATTGGCTAGTTAATAACCACTACAAAGTATTAATAATTGACACTTTTAACCTTACGAAAGACGTAATTTTGTATGACGTTAACTTTAGTTATCTGAATTAACAGGTGGTTAAGAATTTTTCTGAAACTTCTTTTCAACGCGCCGACATCAAAAATATGTACGTAGTCACAACATACAAATAATGTCGTTGCAGATAACTTCTGCATTTTAATTTTATTCAGACAATAACTACATATTTCAATCTTTAAAAACAGCTCCTGTATAGGTCAATCATGCAAGAGTTTTAACGTATGTTGGTATATTGATGGTAGATACCGCCTCTAGAGAAATGGTCATGCCAATAAATAATCTGCCAAATCATCCCGGCATTGACTGTTATCGATAGACATCTAAAGTTTTCCGATTTTAAGCTTCATTACCTTCACACCCTTTTAAGGAACAATCGTCCGCATCCAATCGTAATCTTATTTGGTAGTCTAGAAATGTCAAATCTTCTTAAATGTCTGTTTTGCAACCGTTTATCCCAACAATGTCGATATTTGGCTAGATAAGGCGTTCATTATCCGTGATGAGCTGTTTAGCTAAATGTTATCGTGGATAATTTGGTATGGGCTGTGATGCAAGCTGATTTCATATGTAGAATGAGAGAACATGATTATCAATAAGCTCTTAGGTTTTGTATTCCAATTTGATTCCATCGTGTTTCGCGCCCTCTTTTTTTAAAGTAGGTAATAGAGGTCAGCTAGCATGGTAGGTTTTATGCTCATGTTTTACTTGACGGTTTGGGCCATAAAAGGTGACCATAAAACCTATCGTGCTACCTAATAGGCGGGGTAACGAATAGTTGATGCCTGGTGCTGGGTAAAGTCGTGTTATTTAGCTCTTAAGGACGCGCTGTATTGTAGAAGGTAATTTCATAGATGCCCGAGAATTATCAAAACAAGGAATTAAATGTGCATTACCTTTAGAGAGACGTCTGTATTTGTTCAGAATACAGCAGTGCCCAGTATTTAGATGTGTACATCGAGGTTCATTTTTGTCCGATTAGCTTTAGGTCTAGAACGTGCATGTGACACTCCTGCAGTCGCAAGCATCGCGTCGAGAGACCACGGTGACCGCTTACAATCACCCGGGCCGTGCTTGTGTGGCACAGACGTCGTTTAAAAAATTGATAAATCCTACAAGCAGGATGGCCAAACAATTTGATACTAGAAAAATCAATGGAGTACCCTGCTCTAATAGTGCCGCTGAAGCTTCATCTGCTAACTAATAACTAAGAAACCAGTGAGGTCATCTGATTTCCCACTAAACCACATCTCTGACCACCGCGCTCCTCATTCGGAAAACTTCAAGTAAGCCGCTAGTTACGTAACACATACATCACTTTTGAGGAAACCTCACTATGACCTCTAGTTTTAGTTACGTCTTGATTCGTACATCGCGTGAGTGTAATGTAGAACCTAATGAGCCGGAAATTGTTGTAGATGGGACATTTGAAATAGAAAGTTGTCATAAAAGTACATCCTACGCAATGGCGGTAATGACATGGTAAACTATATGCTTCAGCGACATAGCGTGATCATCTTATTTGTTTCTTGACGACTGTATTGGGGATATATGGACGGAAATAGAAAAAATGTATGAAAAAGATTTTTTTGCTGCTGATTGAAACGGCGGTTGCCTGAAAGTGTGTACGCTGTTTATATAACGAAATACTGTTTCAATCGAATACCTGGCCACATTTTTTTTTTCAATATCCCTCCAATTTCCGCCCCAGGCCAAGTTGGCTCAGTTTACAGGGCGGTTCCACAACGGTTCGGGAGCTCAGCCTGGTTGCCTCTCGGACGCTGAAAGTACGTGGCATTGCTTTAACTACTTGCGATACTTCAACGAACACAATTTAAAAGACATTCTAGCCTACAAATAGGTAGTAGTTTATGCGACTGATCCATAATGAGAGGCCTAAAAATACGAGTGTGGTTTTATGAAACGAGCGTCAGCGAGTTTCATAATAGGATCACACGAGTGTTTTAAGGCCTAATTATGTACAGTTGCATACACTACTTTATCTACACACATATCATAAGTAGGTAAGTAACAGCAAAAAACCGACAAAAAATGACAATCGCGGCATTTCATCATGACGAATGGTTTTTTTTAATCATAGAAAAAACGCAAGAAACCGACAAAAAATGACAATCGCTGCATTTCGTCATGACGAATGGTTTTTTTTAATCATAGAAAAGCGAATGAAGTCCCTATACTCATATCACTCGCGATCAAATGTCATGCGGTTTATATTAAAAAAACATACTGAGTTTTGACAGCTGTTCCAAATTTAAACTCATAACGATACAAAAATCTGTACTGTAATAACATTATAGTACAGATTTTACCTACTACCACAGACAAGAAACTTCTCATAGTAAAATCGGTTCTAGTAAAGCTGGTCATTTCCCGTAGGAAAACCGTAGTTTCTGAACGCATTTTAGAGCACTAATGATATGTGCGTAGATAAACAGTATTTAAATCATACCGTGAGTGAAATCTTTTTTAACGAGCTTTCATAACGGTGACGGCGACCCTTGCGAGTCCCGATATGGTGATTCTTAATCATTCGGTCACATGAAGTAAAGCTGACTGGAGCAGTTGGGGATACCGTTTACAACATACCTTTTGCTTAGCTTTGGTCTAACAGCTCCGATGTGTCTGCTAACAGTAGCAGGCTCGAATCAAAGTCTAAGCGAGTTAATTCGAATCAAGTTTCTTCGCAATTCGACACGTGACTCGAACGAAAATTAGGGCATAAAGCCCAATATCTCGCAAACGAATCACTAATTTGTTCAGAAATATTATGGATTTCTACAAAATCATTTTGAGAAATTTTCTTATTTCTTCCTTATTACGAAGAATATATCGAGTAGTCAGCAGACAGTTAAATATCTTACACAAAAAACCAAGCGTGGATTGAATTAAAATTACTGTATTAATTTTCGTTAGAATAAAATTTCCCGTTCCACCACCTCCTCCATTAAAGCCCATATTTGGTACTTTTGATGATCTCCTCATTAGAAACGTCAAACAGGTGGAATCCAAAAAATGCTGATTTTATGACGTGACAGTCATCTGAATTGAATTCCTCTTGCGACCATGTGCCATATTTGGTACAAAACTAACCTGAGCCTTACGCAACGCATATCACATAAACTGTAACGGAACTTTTATGTTTCATATTATCATTTCATCATGTCCAAAACGCACTATCAGGATATTAAGAAATATCTCACGTAGTCAGGTGTCGTCAACTTACTTGACATAGTATTCATTTCGAATGTGCAATGACCTTCCCATAGTTTTTCCCACGTTTCTTTCATTGAGATTATGCAAACAATAAAACACACTTTTGCCAAAATGGTAATTTATTGTTAATATATGTTTAACATTTCACACGTCACACAATGACTTGAAAACAACGATTACCGGATCCTGATGATTTGATTTGTCGGGCGAACAACAAAAATCATTTCCTAATTTGATTCGATCAAGCATTGAATGCGAAACCTTTTAGAATTCTATTTTAGTCATCGTTTTTGATCTTAACCACATTTCTATACTTTATTTCTTTATTCATCAAACAAACTAAACATAAAACAGTTATGTATAAAATCAGTTTGTATCGGGCAGTTACTACAAAAAGATACATTGTCCAAGTTAAACTGAGTATTTATGCGCTTATTTTTATTGACTTGGTTCTTTGAAATTTACCCTTTAAAATACTAATACACCCCCTTTCTTCCCGTGGGTGTCGTAAAAGTCGACTAAGGGACCAGGGTTGAAGTGTGTTGTGGGCGATGGGCTAGCAACCTATCACTGCAATATCACATTTAGTCGATCTTTTATACCCACATTTATGCTAAAAGTGGCGCTGGAACATACGTTTCATGTGCTCTGCCTAACCCTTTTGGGAATAAAGGCGTGAATGTATGTATGAATGTATGTATGTAAAACACGAATCATGATATGTAAAATTTTTACCTAGCCCTTATTTATCTTTTTTATACATTTATATTATATTCTTCTCTAGTTAGAAATATGTCATCATCATATCAGCCGAAAGAAGTCCACTGCTGGACGTAGGCTTCCCCCAAAGAGTGCTACAATGACCGGTCCTACGCCACATGCACGCAGCGGACTCCCACGACCTTTACCAATTCATCAGTCCACCATGTGTGGGGTCGACCCACGCTGCGCCTGCCGGTACGTTGTCGCCACTCGAAAATACGTACCAGATTAGTACTTCTATACAAAAGCAATATTTTTCCGAACGCCAAAGAACACATTTTACTTCTCTGATTTACTTATCCTTGTCTAGGCTGATAAATTTATCTAGAAACACGTAGGAATGTATATTTTAATTAATTCATAAACTATCGTAATTTTCCGGTTATCGTTACTTAACCATGGTATGTGGAGAAACCTAGTTTACTGGTTCAAGTCAGCCCGTCAAACACGGTGTCAATTTAACTTCAGAAAGCGGTTTTATCGTCGACATCTTGATGTCAATTACGTCAAACTAAGTTATCAAAAGTACTAAAGCTGATAATTAATTTGTTCCAAGCGTTTCTGAGTAGATACGGCATCATATCCTTTGAAACTATATTGAACATTGAACAAGATATGGAAACAAACAATATGAATTTAACCTACCATTTGTGATATACTTATTATGAGTACTTACTGTAAACAGCTAAAGCTATAGCTAAAAATGATATTGGTGTTCCTACTGAAAGACGTCAGTTCTCACTGACAAACTACCATCCCCTTTAATCCACTAACTGCCAAACTTTAGTGTTCTGAATGTACCTAAAGACATTCCATCTTAGTCTCCAATTACATAACACTATCCTCCAGGTGATCAATGTGTTCATATTCTCGCCTCCAAAATGCATGCCTTTGTTATTCGATTCTCATGATACTTTAATCATTTATTTATTAAAAATATTTAACATGACTTTGCAGAAAATCGAAAGCGTCATGGAATCTCAAGTATCTAAACTAAAGAAATAAAACCTTAAATAATTAATTATATCGGTACCGTGGACTGACTAGCATCCATCGCCTCACAGTATCTCGGGTATTCATAACACACATCCATAAAATTGTATTGGTGTCAATCAAAGTCTCATTAAATTAATTAATTTTGATTGAACGCTAACAATTAAAACTTACGAGTAATAACACTTAGAAACAGTATGAATTAAATTAACCAACAGACTTAATTCCATAAAGCTGAACTAATTAATGAAAACAAGTGAATCTCAGACCGTTTCGTAAATGCTCATCTCGCAGACAAAGGCATAGAAGTTACGCAAGTGATTTATCGTCTTTTGTTCAAAAGGAGGGCAAACCGGGCAAGTGTGGAGTTAGGATGTGTGTACATGAAGATGTATCTAATCCATCATGACTTCCTTTCAACAGTCGTATTATTTTCATGTGTAGCTTTTCCTTGGGTAGTGTTGATAGACTAAAATTTACCAAAGTGCCCACGCGCCCGCCCTGCACGATCATGGGACAGCCGCAACATACTGCCGTTTTTTCTCGCATACCTCTTGCTATAAGTATAAGACAGATAGTGCGAGAAAAATATTTTTTTTGCATACCTAGTGACATGAAACTATAGACAACACAAAATTATAAAGGAGAAGAAAAATTGCTAAATGGACCTCTTTAGGCAACCTTTGGATAGAGTCTGGCCAGCAAATCGAAAAGACTAAAGCATTTTCTCAAATTCTTTAATATGGCAATAATTTTGCCTACTAAATAAGCTATCAGTTATTATAAGTACCTATTACGCTATCATGCATTTCGTGTTACCAACGCGCGGTTTTTTTTTTAATCTCCCGCTTTTTTCTTGTGCCACGACTAGCGGAGGAATTGCAAATAATGATTTAAAATTAAATAGTACTCATATTTATTTTACTGTTGAAGACAACATTGAGTCAGAAATTGAAAATGTTTTTGCAACTTACGACTTGTATCGGAACATAATTTTATATATTTCAACAGTTCTGTATTCAGTGTCTACTCTACACCATTGGAAAGATGCCAATTTTTTGTTCCTGATTCGACCCAGTTCTAAGTCACCTTAGAAATTAATCAATATTTAACTGACCTAATTCTATCCACACTCAACAGTCATAATCAGTCAATGACCTTCACACACGATCCGTTATCGCTTCCACTTTCCGCCGGATCGCACGTGTGAGACGCCTTTAAGCCTAATTTGCATATAACGGTTACATCGGACCTCGATTACAAACCGTATTTGTATCGACAATAATACCGTGGATCCGGAGAAGGTTGACGATCTCTGATAACGTTTGAAGTGATGCAATTTCATTTGTTGCATTCATTTCGATCATGCACTTTGATTCTTATATTGTATAAGAAAGGTTGACGACCGCTGATCAAATTTTGCCTTCAAATTACCCAATGTTCATAATTATTGTTTTATGACCCAATGCAAGAGCAAAAGTCTACTGAGTTTTTGATAATTCACTTTAAAAACAAAGTTTTAACAGACTTCAATTTAGTACTCCGCCAAGCCACGAGAACATTTCCTATATTTTTTTTTACAATTTACCACATGAACTGATTTCCGATAGCAAATGCGTTGATTGCTATAGAAAAAAACCGAATCGCTGTATGTGGGCCGATAATATTTGAAGACTTCCATCGATTCCCCAAGGTCATCACCAATGGCACTTCATTAGTTCCTATTTCAACGGAATCTTATCAGAACCTGTGACGTACTTTTGCACTTTAAGTACATAATTGAGGAATTCCATAAGTCATCTCTTCATCATCAATTCCTCGCCACCAGATTTATGATTCCGGATGAAAATACACGAGTTATAACAGAAAATACCAAAATCACTACACGCGTACCTAATAAAATTAAGGAGTCCCCTCAATTCCTCATAGAATCATCTAACTGAATTTTGAAAAAAAATGGGACCCACCTGGAAGTATATGTATACATACGAACAAAAAAAAATTTTCGAATCGGCTCATCAATGATGGAGTTCTGAGGCAACAAACATTGAAAGTAATAAAAAAATTAAAAAAATATAGCCGAATTGAGAACCTCCTCCGTTTTTTTTTGAAGTCGGTTAAAAAGTGATGCGGTACTATAGTTACATATTAAAGCTGAAAAACGTGAATCTAGTTGGCGGCTTTATAAGATATATTTATGTCTAAGGAATATATTCCCGATGATTAATCAGGGGCCGTAGACAAGCTTCAGGACAAGACATCTGTCATTCCCATACACTTTATTAGTTTTCTATTGGCGTAAGCGCTTGTCGATTGTAACCTTGTCTAGGCCCCCTGATCTGTCCTACTGGTCAATTGCGTATCATAGACCATTATACTGTTCCGTGGTATCGTTTCGTACGCACGTTAGGTAGATCTTATTGACATTTTTTAGTTTAGTATTGTATTATATTAACGCTCTCTCGAAAACTTACGTAATTGCCCCTCTGCTTAGCTGAAAATAAACTAGCTTAATTAAGACCTGAGTATATAGTCTAGACCTATGAACCTTAACTGTCTAAATCGTACGGTTTAACTTCAAGAGTTAAATATTCGTCTCAAAGTCACGCAACCCTGATTACGCAACTAATTACAGCCCAGACAGACGTTCACACAGTGTGCTTTAATATTAAAACAAACATTATGTCTTATTACAGTTTTTTTCGTGAGTAATTAGGCTTTACGACAATTTTATATCTTTAGTTTCTATGGGAAGGCTACTGTTTTAGTTGTATTTGGAAGTGTTGAGGTTAATCGAGGCCGGATTCTTTTAAGGGGCTCCCATAATTGGCGTATGGGATCGTACCTTCGATCAGAATCTCTTAGTTTTCTTAGGTTTTTTGTAGCTTATTATGTTAACAACAACGGCTTTAAGCAATATAGTATCCAATATTTACTTCAAAGTTCATTGTTTTCGAGATATTTGGCATCAAAGTTGAACAATTTTAGGCCAAAAAAAATCTGGCCATAACTTTTGTGTTAATTGGTTAAAAATGAAAACCCTAGACCAGTTTTAGGGACGTCACAGACGAACCCAAATATGTAGATTTCGTATGTATTAGATCTTTCACGTCTATAGAGATACAAAATAAGTGTTATTTTAGACAATGATTAAAAAGATCATACAAAATTAAGTATTCATTTGTTTCAAAATCCGGTAGACCAAAATGGAGATAAAAGATTGAAGAACCGATAACTGTTTGATTTATACTTCTATCTGTAGTGCAAAAGTAGGAGATACGATTCAAAACTTGTCAAAAATCGATGGAAACCTCGGGTAGCCCCTTAAATCTAATGGATGAAAGATATAATCAAAACGTAAACACATTCAACCGTAGAAAGAGGACTTTATACATGGAGTCCTAATAGGGAGATAAATTATCCTGACTAAATTGAAAACAGAAGACTAACACGTACATCCTTGACATCATGATGTTCTATAATTTAGACGTAGTATATGCGTGACGTCAATAACAGTACAATTTTTGACTGGTGACAAATAAAACTAACAAACAAAAAAACCCTATATGTAACGGTCAATAGTAAACGTTTGCGGCATTACGTTCGCCTTTTGTACGATCAGTTGTTATTTCGTGTAATAAACTTTAAATAAATAAGGTAACGGCGCCTATTACCGTGGTACGCGAGGTACTTTTCAAATGATTCTAAAAAATGATGGGTATGAAAGCTCCTTAACGTCCTAGTTTATTTTTTTTATTGAAGAGTGTTTATTTAACTTTCAGAGTCGTAACTTTTTGAACCAATTTTAGTTTATTATATTTGATAAAATAATTAATGAAACCACGAAAGGAGAATCTTCTATTACCGTGGTAATGGATGGGATGTGATTCTATTACCGCGAAATTAGCTTTTATTACCGAGGGTACAAAAAGCAGCAATTTTCTACCATCGGTAATAGTAACCTGATACACAATTCGGCACCATATCGAGGGTTAAAATAATATTCATGACTTTGGTTCCGTACTATATAAAAATAAAGAAAACTGTCATATATACAGATTAATGTGGGTAGACTCGTTTACTTTTTATCATAAAAAGTGATTGTAGCAGGTACCTCTCAGATTTGTATGTAAGTTGTGTTAACATGAGCTCCTTAGCATATTAAATGTATTTCGAATGGACAGAGTGTTTTACTGGACATAATAGTGGCGACGTACGTAAAGTGGACACAGTGTTATCAAAATGTCAAAGCAATCGGTGAAATTTCATGAGTTTAACCCTCAGACGGACAGTTGGGACAATTACTTGGACAGGCTAAAGTATTGTTTTGAGGCTAATGGCATTGAATCTGACCAGGCAAAAAAGGCCAATTTCTTTACAGTGTGTGGTGCACAAGTGTTTGAAACTTGTTTAGCTTTGATTACACCCAAAAAATCAAGCGATGTGAAGTTTAGTGACATAGAAAGTATTCTAACCAAACATTACAGTCCTAAGCCTAATGAAATATCAATGTCGTATAAGTTTTACAAGCGCGATCAACGACAAGGTGAAAAAGCCTCGGATTATATCACCGAATTGCGGAAGATTAGTTCTTGTTGTAATTTCATTGACTTGGAACGAATGCTACGCGACCGTCTTGTGTGCGGTATGAACGATCATAAATTGCAATATGAACTGTTAAAAAGAAATAAACTCGGTTACAAAGAAGTTGTTGATACGATGCTTTCATCAGAGAGTGCCGACAAAGACGTTCGTATGATAGTAACAGGGAGTCTCAGCGGGGCTAGTGCGGGCGTCACGCCCGAGGCGGTCGACCCGGCGCCGGGGACATCCGCGCCGGAGCCTATGGACGTCAACGCCGTGCATTACAAACGCGTTCCTAGCGGCACCACCACACGGTTGTGTTACAGATGTGGAGACCACCACGGAGGAGAGTGTCGTTTCGTTAACGCAATATGCCGATTCTGTAAGAAGAGAGGACATTTGGAAAAGATATGTATAGCCAAGAAAAAAGGCGGAAACAGGACCGTAAACTACACAGACATAGAGAAGGAGCAGGACGAATATATAGGCGGCATCTACAACGTGGACGCGGACAGCCGCGTGCCGCCATACGAGGTGCAAGTGGCGCTGAACGGCGCGCCGTTTCGCATGCAGGTGGACACGGGCGCCAGCTTCTCGCTGGTGAACGAGCGAACGTGGCGCGCATTGGCGCGGCCGCCGCTGCAGCCGCCGCCGCTCACGCTGCGCACCTGGACCGACGCGCCCGTAGAGCTGTTCGGGCAGACAACCCTACAGGTGCAGTATAAGGACATTGCTTGTGATTTGAATGTTTTTGTCGCGAAGGGTAAAGGACCTAACCTTCTAGGCCGTGATTGGTTTGCTCCGCTTAACTTTGCTCTGAACATTAATTTTGTATCGAACTTAGACATCGATCATAATACGCATACGACGATTGAGAGGCATAGTGAGGTTTTCAAAGAAGGATTAGGTACTTACCGAGGGCAGCCTGTTACTATAAACGTGAAACCGGGCGCTACACCTAAATACATAAAAGCGCGACCGGTACCATATGCTATTAAAGATAGAGTTGAAAAGGAAATTGACAGACTGGTTCAGGAGGAGGTACTACGCCCTGTGTCTTTTTCTGACTGGGCGACACCCGTCGTTCCCATAGTCAAAAAGTCAGGGGACATACGACTGTGCGGCGACTATCGCAGCACGGTGAATCAAGCTACAGAATCTGATACCTATCCGATGCCAACGGCTAATGAAGTATTCGCGACCATCGCGGGAGGTAAGTACTTTTCAACTCTAGACCTGGACCGAGCCTACACACAGGTCACCGTGGACGAAGCAACGGCTAAATTGCTCACATTGAATACCTGCAAAGGTCTATACTCGGTACATCGCTTGGCATTCGGAGTGAAGGCGAGTCCGGGTATCTTTCAGCGGCTGATGACAGCACTGTTAGCAGGAATCCAAGGGGTGGCGGTCCTAATCGATGACATAATCATAGCTGGTCGCACCCTGCCTGAAATGTGGCAACGACTAGACGAGGTACTTACTCGTATTGGTAAAGCAGGTCTCCGGCTCAACAGCAAGAAGTGTAAGTTGGCCAAACAACGAGTAGAATTCCTTGGATATGTTATCGATGCTGTTGGTATTCACCCGGCCCCTAGTAAAGTAGAGGCTATTTTGAATACGCCGGAACCACAAAACGTGCAGGAGTTGCAAGCATTTCTCGGTCTATACAATTTCTACGAGAGGTTTATACCACGTAAAGCTACTATGTTGGAACCTCTTCACCGGCTGCTCGATAAAACACAGGCGTGGCAATGGACGGAGAACGAACAAAATGCTTTTGATAAGGCGAAACATCTGTTGTCATTTGATATGACATTGGTTCATTACGATTTGAACAAACTGTTGACACTGACTTGCGACAGTTCGGAGTACGGGGTGGGAGCGGTCCTCGCGCACGTAATGGAGGACGGCCAGGAGCGTCCTATAGCCATGAGTTCACGGACCCTGCACATTCACGAACGACGTTACTCACAACTGGACAAAGAAGCAGCATCGATCATGTTTGGCATTCAAAAGTTTCACAATTATTTAATTGGCCGCTATTTCACAATAGTGACGGATCATAAGCCCCTTCTCGGCATTTTTGATCCCAAGAAGCCAATGCCTGGCATGATATCACCCCGGCTAACGAGAATAGCTCTAGCGTTGACTGCACATAGCTATGATATAATTTACAAGCCAGGATCTCAGATCGGAAACGCTGATGGATTAAGTCGATGGCCACAGCCAGTACCGGATCAACCGGAACAAGAACTAGGAGAAATTTTACTAATGGCGGAAACACCACAAGTCTTCCCTTTTGATGCGGACCAGATCGCAAAAGAGACAAGAAAAGACCACACTTTGACGGCAGTCATGAATCACTTGTACAGGGGTTGGCCTGCAAAAGTGACCGACAGTGAGTTACGACCATACTGGCTTCATCGCACTGAACTGTCTGTCCAGGAAGACTGCATACTCTTAGGTTGTCGAGTGGTAATTCCTCCTGCAATGCGTAAAGCAACTCTACAAGTGCTTCATAGTACTCACAATGGTATTGTCCAAACAAAGGCTCTGGCAAGGAGTTACGTGTGGTGGCCACAACTCAACGAAGAGATTGAGAGGCTGGTTGGGAACTGTTCCATTTGCCTGGAACATCGACACATGCCCCCGAAGACCAGTCATGAGTGGATTACACCGACAAGACCGTGGTCAAGGATACACATGGATTTTGCGGGCCCCTTCCAGGGAAAAAGTTTTCTTATCGTGGTCGACTCTTATTCCAGGTGGCCCGAAGTTTTCGTGGTCCCTAATACTAACTCAGCTACTGTCATAAAGCACTTACGATCGTTATTTGCCACCCATGGTTTATGTGAAACGATTGTTTCCGATAATGGCACATCGTTCACATCACTAGAAATGGAGCGATTTATGGAGGCAAACAAAATAAAACATGCTAGAACCGCACCTTACCATCCGGCTACAAATGGTTTAGCAGAGAGGATGGTTCAAACGGTGAAGAACAAATTACGAAAAATGAATAGTCTACCGTGGGATGTCTTAATTCCTAATATGCTTCTAGGGCTGCGAGCCACGCCTTGCTCGGCAACGAACAAAAGCCCAGCAGAACTGCTGATGAATAGGAAGCTGCGCACTTTGCTAGATACGATTCACCCGGACAATATAGTTCACAAAAAAGTAGAGCAACAAATTGATCGAAATGCACAAATAAAACGAAGAGAAAGTAACATAGGTCAGAAAGTCATGTACAGAAATTATGGAAAAGGTGCCAAATGGTTACCTGGAACTGTAGTAAGCAAAGGTGGTCCATCTAGTTACCAAGTTCAAGCTACAGATGGATCAGTGGTCAATAGACACATTGATCAATTGATTAAAACCTCAGCAGAAGGCCCGACTGTACATGATCAGCCCGAAACCGAAGATAATAGGGAAGAAGGTATACAACAAGAAGTTAGTAATGAAGAATGCACAGAAATGGAGAGCGCCTGTGACAATGATTATCAGGGTGACAGAATTATAGAAATACCAAGCTCAGATCAGTGGGCTTCGATGCTAGGCATACCTCCACCTGACCCAAGTCAGTCTGTAGGGAAAGTTACTAGGAAAGCTAGACAGCATTCTAGGGTTCCTTATGATAGACCAAGCCAGAACAATAAGTAACTAAGTAAAATGGCCTAGTTACAGTTGTTCCGGTGGAGTGTTGATTATTAGTCTTAGTCAGTTTCATTTATGTTGATTTGTTAATTGAGTAGTCAGTTACTTAGGGGGGAGATATGTCATATATACAGATTAATGTGGGTAGACTCGTTTACTTTTTATCATAAAAAGTGATTGTAGCAGGTACCTCTCAGATTTGTATGTAAGTTGTGTTAACATGAGCTCCTTAGCATATTAAATGTATTTCGAATGGACAGAGTGTTTTACTGGACATAATAAAAACATAAAACACACTTAAATCAACAAAATGGTGTCCACTGGTTATAAGAATAACTACTACTTGCATACATAGCAGGTAAAGACTACCTTTTATTAAATCACAGTTACATTACATTATACTATGGATTCGGTATTTTGTATTCAAAGACTAAATAAATAAAATACGGGGTATTATAAAAAACCTAATAAGTTCAATACTGAGCATACTAACAGGCTAAATGACTCGAAAACAATATTTTGCGTTTTGTGAAGGTAAGTAACACCTTCATCTATACTTATGTGTCGTTTCCGAGTTGTTTGAATGTTTTAGGACTTTATTTAATTTACAAATTTTGCTGGGATATGTTATTATCTCCGTTCACCACACATCTTAATAATACGAACCAGAGAAATCAATTTCATCAAATGAAATTGTACGAACGGAACCCTAGATGTGATTTATTTTAAGAGAAAACTAAAATGACACTCGGTAATAGATACTTCTATTTAACCTATTACCGACCCAAACAAATATTGAATGGGTCGGTAAAAAAATCCCATAGTTACTATTACCGATTGTTGTGGGATCTTACCATCGGTAATAGACTTAATTTGGAATTTTGTAAAATCTAATTCCGATCCATAAAAACTTAAGGATAAAATAGTATTTTCATTACAAATCAAACATGCATATTACATGCTTGATATAAAACCAAAATCACATAACGGGTAAGTAAATATAGTTAATTATTACAATATTTAAACGACATGACAAAATAAGGGATTCCATAGAAACTGCAGATTCAGTACTAAAGTTTTGTTTAAAAATTAAGGGTTTGTTGGATACTTTCCATACCACGGAAATAGTTCTTTAATAGCGTCAATAGATCAAGATTCGAATAGCTGTAAGAGATTTTATAATCGATGACATATAAAAAAGATAAAGCACAAAGAAGCAAATCGCCGACTTAACTATTACCGTGGTATGCCACGGTATTAGTTTCCCCAACTAAAAATAGCGTCTATCACCGCTGTATTTTATATTCCATTTTAAATGAATTTCCAGGCCAAAAAATATATAACGAGTACGCAAAAGTTGTGCAGAAAACTATACATAACCATTTAAAATCCATAGCATTTGTTCAATTGTCATAGGTATTGCGTGAAATAATAAATAAGATTCGGGTATACTTACCAGTGACGCCATGCGTTTGTATGACACAACCTCTTCCTACGCCGCCGTCGCAGAAACTGACGGATTGCGTGCTTGTTATTTCATTCACACACATTTGCGTAAACAGGACCGTTAGTCAACTAAATTAGGCTTCATTTGTGTAAAGTATGTTTTATTGTAAATCGAACGGTTTGCTTTTAAAATGCGTATTTGAAAATGCCACGGTAATGGTAGCCGAATTTGATACCCCCGGTAATAGGCGCCGTTACCTTAGTCCGTTTATCTATACCTAATATCCTTTCTCTATGCATTCAACTTGAATTATTTTAAATGGTATCGCTATTAGTACAAATATTAACCTGATACTTAGCTCAAATCACTTCCACTGACTTAGGCTTAATAAGAATTTTAACGGACCAATTGGTCTACGATTTTTCGTTTTTCCGGAAAGTTATCAAAGGGAAATTGAGAAATTGTAGTCAGCGTCAGAGAAAAGTAACCCCCCAAAGACTTAAAGATTATCGCCCGACGGCGAGCGCGTCACGTGACGTAAACGCTAGCCGCACACGCAAGTAGCTTCCCTTCCCCGCTCCCCCGCCCAGCACACCCATCTCGGTTTCAGTATCCACCGATCTCCGTCAAATATACTCGTATATTTGCATGATTTTAATTTTATGGTATTTTTGTCGACTTAGAAATAACTTACAAAAAGACATCACGCAAGTATGCAGATGATGAGATTCGAACCCGGGTCATCATACGCCGACCGATCAACTGACTGTGCCTTATTTACCCCTTGGCTGTGGGCTTAGTTGACAAACTCGTCGAAAATTGCAATAGCATTATTCCTTTTATGGAACAAGGTTGATAACCGTCTCATCCTCTAAACAATAAGGCTTAAATTTCACCATGTGTGATCTAATAGTTTTGTTTTAAACTAGCACCATACCATACCGTCTTGTCTTACAAAATGCAATACGTAACTTCAATTAACTGCAAGATAAGGTTGAAATTAGTATAGATTTTTCGTTTAGTTGAATAGAATGTTCTTGTGGCCGATTGTTGGACTACCTACCATCATTTTATTTTACTTCAGAAAAGTAACTCCTGTATGAACTGCAGGTTAAGGTTGAATTTAAAATACGTTTACTTCTTCGCCTTATATTTACTAAACGGTGATTGAGGGTCATGTTAAAATTACTTTTCAACTCATTACGTTTCGTGCCGATTCGCTAACAACATCCGATTCATTAAGTTTTCAACCAGTTGTTTCGATTTTTAAACCGAAAATATGGTTCGATTGACAGCTTTTTTAAAGGCTAAAATTGTTGTTCTTTGGGAACAGGAACAAAGCATAAAAAAATTGCACGGGATATGAACATAACGGTAAGATTTTCGTTATACACATATTATCAAATATATTTATTGTTGCAAGTTTTTTTATGTGTTTCTAATATTATAATTTTAATTACAGATTAAAACAGTTCGTAGATGGATACGAGTGATGTGAAATGCGATCGCCAAGGCCCTCGACCAATTGCTTACACTGATGACTCGGAGCGACACCGTAATATTGTGGAGGCTCACTCAGTGGCACCCTTCAAAACTACGCGTTCAAGTGCTGAAACTTTTGGAGTGTCGCTTAGCACTGTTCGAAGGCATTTACACGCAGCTGACATCCATAATTATAAACCAGCCAGAAAAATTAAGCTTACTGGCGATCACCGCATCAATAGAGTAAACTTTGCCACTCGTTATTTAAATTTCGACTGGGAAAACGAAATTGTTATATTTACCGACGAAAAGTGCTTCAAGTCAGATAAGGATGGTCGAAAAGTTCTATGGAGAAGAGCTGGGCAGAGGTTTAACCCTAAAAACGTATTAGACTTGAGAACAAGCGGGCGGTTAACACTAGGTAGGTCAATAATATTGTTATCGAAATTATGTTATCTATTGTTGACATTTACTTGGATTACATATTGCAACAGATTTATAATATTAACTTTTTTTAGGTTACTGGGGCTAGATGTCTTCGATGGGCCCAGGTGAGCTAGTGGAAATAGGCGGCCGCATGAACGGTGATCGATACCTTGGGGTGTTGAAGGACGTAATGCTGCCGTCAGTGCGTGTTGCATATCCTGAAGGCCAGATTTATCTAGTTCAGGATAATTCTGCAGTGCATCGGTCCCGAATCGTTCAAGACTGGCTGAAGACCCAAGAAGACATAACGGTGTTTAAGTGGCCGGCTAAAAGTCCGGACCTAAACCCAATCGAAAACTTGTGGGGTCAGATGGTTTTGAACTGGGTCTCTAGTGAAATAAAGTCAAAAATTGGATGAAGAGGTAAACAAAAGTTGGGAACTAATGCGAAATAGTGATGCATGTTTCAGGATGGTTTCGGGCATGAAAAATCGACTTCAAGAAGTCATAGATAGTGACGGCCACCCTCTCCGTTATTAAATAATAGGTAAAACTCGGCAGATTAATTGTGCAAGATAAAATGTCATTATCACGTATTATTAGCTTGTGTTAATAATTTCTAATATTTGTGAGATCATTATCTTGTAATTAATCGAAGATAAACAAACTTTATTATTATCAATCCAGTTACTCTTGTTTACAAGGCTCAAATAGTCGCGTAATGTGTTAACGATGCACCATCTGACCTCACATGTTTTACTAGTGTTGTGTTAAAAGGGTTATCAGAAAATGTGATAAAAGAGAAAGATATATATTGCTATACTAAGTATAATAGTTTAGCATGTTGGTTCTTTCTCTGATTCACAGGGACAAATGATAACATTTAATTTTTTAACCAGGCTTTTTTCTTCCGGTAAAATCATACGGTGTATAAAAAAATATTATCACTGCTCTAAATAAATAAATATTATATTTGTTTCTAGAAATATCTGTTTACGAACCGTTATAGATTAACATAAAAATGTTAAAAGTTATAAACCTCAGCCAGTGTATCAATCTGTTTTTTTTGTTAATATATTTAGTTATCCTAAGTTAGTATCCTAAAAGTTATTTAAACCCCAATTTAACACAAATAGAAAACTGTATACCTACTCAACCAGGAAATGGATTACATGAAGTCTCAGTAACTAAATTCAAGAAATATATTAATGTTGTTTACCCTACATGTTTATTTTTTCCTTCATACCTTATTACTTTAACATTTGATTTCTTAAGTAATAATTATAGAAACAAAAAAGAAAAAAAGCAAAAACAATTACAACGCGGGGAATCGAACCCGTGACCTTTACATTGATACACCTCTGTCTTAACCACTACACCAAGTCGTCCTTTGCGATACGTTACTAAAACTTAAACAGCTTGATGTCAATACCAAGGGGGGGGTCCTTTTCTCTGACGCTGACTGTACAAGTATTTTTTTAAACTTCATTGCATAAATAAGAAGTACAAATGGCGGACTTAATGTCTTCAGGCATTCTCTACCAGTCAACCACACTAGTTTTACTTTTTCGATTATTAAGTGCATGTCAACTAGAGATGCAACGTATATCCGGTTGTTATCCGGTATCCGGCCTATCCGACCATTATTTTACTATCCGGCAGAATACCGGATAGTTGCGCCCTATCCGGCCGGATACCGAATAGTGATTTTGTTTGGTATTTAACTTTGAAAAATGATTAGTAATACTAAAAACTTATCTATTCAGCAAAATAGGTGGGCGCACGTGTACTGCATACGAAATAGTTCCGTACACTGACCTAATAAAACTCGATTCTTGCCTAGAAAACGGTCCGCGCGAACCTGCACGACGCGCCCGCCGCCGAACTAAAAAGTAGGTATCGTTTGGCCGGCCGGATACCGGATATTCGGCCGGTGATCAGGCCGCATATCCGGTATCCGGTATCCGGACAAACAACTATCCGTTGTATCTCTAATCTCAACATTCTCAACCGTAAAAATACTCATGTTTTTTGCGCATAAAAATGGTTTTCCTTGAAATCGCTGCACTTTTTTTATATAGTAATCTGGAATATTATAGGGTATGGAAGAGCTGTTCTGCTTACTCCATAATCCCAGAAATTGGTGTGCGCACTTCCGACCCTTAAAAAAGATGACTGAAAACTCTTTTGGATTAAAAACATGCCGACTTTAACATCATTACGTGATCATATTTCAAAAACAAACTTCATTCATTCCTTCTATAACCTTACTCACGTCAGTTACGACCTTACGACCTCGTAACCACAGTTTTATATTCAAAAAAGAATATTTGATTCCACTGATAAAAACAAAACACGACAGTTACGTTTCGAATTTATTATTCACTTAAAGAGAAACCGTCGAAATATGAACGGTTATCGGAGAGATCTAGATTATTGGCATGAACTTCGGTGTATTGAACTGATTGATTTCTTCTGATGCTGGTTGTTCTTTCTAATTATATTTGGGATATCATCTAGTAATACTTTAACGCAAAAGTAATCTGCGTGCCTGTTACCATTTTACGCCTAAACTACTGAACCAATTTATTGTTTCAGTAAGAGCTAGTTAACACCAATCCATAACTGTCGGTGTAATCCGACAACGACACTTTATGTTTTTTTTTGACAAAATAAGCAAAGCTTGTGCTGGAATTAGATGACGATATAAATAAATTCTTAAATGCATAGAAAACATCCATGACTCAGGAACAAATATTCGTGCTCATCACACAAATAAAGGCCCTTACCGGGATTCGAACCCAGGACCTCCGCCTTCGTAGGCGTCACCAATCTCTCGATTCATCTCGACCTCTATTCTTATAAGCAACAAGCGCGATTTTTGAAAAAGAAACTGCATACAATTTGAAATTAAAGCCTCATACTTTTATGTACCTAATATACACGGCCGGGAATCTAAACCGGTCAAATCTGTCTGAAAATCGGAGTTCGTTTTATTGCGAAAATTCTAAGGAACCATAGATCTACATTAAGGGACCTTACAAGCAAATATGATCCCTAACACAAAAGCACTAATTAATCTCGTGATAAGTTAAATGGCTGCCATTTTGTGAAGTATAAGCGTCCCCCACGTGACATTACATCTACACTATAATCTACACTAATATTATAAAGAGGAAAGATTTGTTTGTTTGTTTATATTGAATAGGCTCCGAAACTACTGGACCGATTTGAAAAATTCTTTAACCATTACAAGCCGACATTATCCCTGATGAACATAGGCTACTTTTGGCCGCGGGAAAATGCTTCATTCCTACGGGAAAACTGAAAAATTAACCGTGCGAAGCCGGGCCGAACAGCTAATGTAATATACTTTTCTGAAGAACCTTCTAAAAAGAGCGAGAAGTGAATTAATAATTTGTTCACGCATAAGATTCGACCACATGCTGTCTCCGCTCGCCATACGGCTGAGTTCGTGGCCTTGAGTTTCATTCCACCAGCTTGTTTATGCAAAAATGTAAGCACAGTTCATACCTGCCACAATATTAATACTAGGCTGGGTGTGATGAACGTATGATGAACGAAACGTTTCGTCGAATGAATTTTGGCAATCTGTAAACTTTTCAGGATTGTTATAAAACAAACCTAACCCAACCTAATGCGTTCTACATAATTACCTTTTAGCTTAAACTAAAAAGATAACGTTTTCGAAAAAAAGTTCAATGATATGAAATTTCGATGAAACAACGAATGCTTTGTGAAACGTTTGTCGGTAAAATGAGGGGATCCCTTATTTCGTATGTCCGGATGTCCGACTGCGCTCCTCTACAGGTCGCTTTTTTAAAAGATTCTCGTGAAATTTTGTCAGAAGGTTGAATAATATTAAAGATTTTGTTTGTTGCTTCATTTCTTCAAATAAAAAAAAAAAAAAAAGACAGTCGTAAATTATATTAGTCAACTAGTTAATAGTTTTTTGAATTTTGCGACCGATTGTAGTCTAATTGGTAGTGACCCTGTCTACGAAGCAAGAGGTCCAGGGTTCGAATCCCGGTAAGGGCATTTGTTTATATGATGAGCACGAATATTTGTTCCTGAGTCATGGATGTTTTATATGTATGTATTTAAGTATTTGTTTATCTATATAAGAATGTTTAACGTCGTCTAGTACCCATTGTACAAGCTTTGCTTAGTTTGGGACTAGGTTGATATGGTGTAAGACTGTTCGCAAATATTTCCTTATTTATATTTTATAATTGAAATACAGCATTGAAAATCGTGCCGTCACTTGTTCCTATTTCCTACAAACTTCATACTAAGTAGGATATGAGATATTGAGGATGTATTAGTCTCTGGTCCCCTTTCTTTCTTGATAATTTTCTGAATTTATTCCGTTAATTTACCTCCATGTTTTGACCATACGCTATAAGTATCGTCGCTTCGCTTGAATGGCGAGCAGCTTAAGAGGGTTAACTCGATTAAATACCTTGGGCACCTGGTAACCGACGACATGCGCGATGATGCGCGGATATCGAGAGGGAGCGTAGGGATCTGGCGATCAGAGCCAACATGATAGCTCGCAGGTTCAGTCGGTGTACAGCGCAAGTTAAAATTTCGCTATTCCGTGCGTACTGTACATCACTGTATACCTGCAGCTTATGGTCGCGATACACGCAGCGCTCGCTCAATACATTACGGGTTCAATATAATGATGCGTTCAGGGTGCTGTTGCGGCTGCCGCGGCGCTGCAGCGCGTCTGGCATGTTCGCGGACGCGCACGTCGACGGTTTTCATGCGACACTGCGCAGGCGCTGCGCCGCGACGCTCCGTAGAGTCCGCGACAGCCGCCACAGCCTCCTGAGCGTAGTAGCGGGTAGGTGGGACAGTGGCTTAGTCAGGCACTGGTCCTCGCTTCACTTAGGTTTAGGTTCTAATATAGTTATTTAAGTATCTCCGTGTTACTAACAAACTATGGACACTCTTTCCTCTGAAATAAATGCATTATAATTTATTTTTATTTTATTTTCATTTTATTTTATTTTATTTTTATTTTTATTTATTATTTATAAGACTTTATCTATGAGGCCACGGACTGCACGCCATCGCCAGAGGGCAGCGGGGTGACGATGCGCTCCTCGTCGCCCCGCTGCAGTACATCATACACCCGAGCGATTTTTCATGGACTTCTCTCCCTCTCACTGAGCATAAGCGTGAGCGAGATGGAAGTGCGTGCTCGGAAGCGCGGATATCATGATTTTTATTAAATTTTTTTGGCTGTTTAAATAAATAAAAAAGCATTCACTGAGTTCTCTCAAACATCATATTACCGATTTTTAGAAGCCATTTTAATATTTTTAGCTTTTGTGCATAATTTGTTACGAACATTTTAAGTGTATTTTAGACCCTTTTAGACCTACGTTCGTGTTTTTTTTTCTATAGTGCGAAAATTGCTTAACCATGTTCCGAATCACTGATCTCGCTGCAGAAAAGCCTCAAGTTTTCTATTCGTATTTTTTGAAACCGTATTATAAACAGACGCATTATATTGTTTCAAAAACTCTGTTCGCTTAACTTCGCTGAACCTACGGCGCCTTAAATGTATTTAACATTATGATCGGATATATCTGAACGCGCTAAAAGTTACCTTACAAAACTGTAGTAGCAATGGCAACTACTTGTATGTACTGTTCAATCATCGTCAAACATATGTTTCTATTCTTCGCCTTATCAGAAAGGAATACGATGCAATACTGTATAACATAGTTTCGAACTATAAATAGTACCAAATAAAGTAATACACTCCAACACGTACTCTAACAAAACCCGATAAAAACAACACAGTTACGAATCGAATTCTTATTGTCCGTTGAAAGTAACTGACCAGTCATTGGAAAATGGCTCTAGACACGTTGAGATAAGGATTTGATGATAGGTTGTATAGGATTAATTCGCGGCGGGACACGTCAACGCCCTACCAGTCAGTCACATTAATTAAGGACGTGGCTTTGGCTGCGCGTGAGTACGGTCTGCGGCATAAGCGATTGTCTATTTAAAAAAAAGGCCGGGTTGCTCTCCAGGAATGCCGGCAGAAGTGAAAACTCAATGACGTAACAGTTTTTCCATCAGTTCACGTGTCCGTCTTACGAATTTTCAATCTTTCGAAACTTACGGTCACGTGACCTGTTGCGAGTTAAACATTTTTTTCCCATCACAAAAGTGCACAGCGCCGCTAAAGAAGTTTTCACTTCAAAAATAAGACAGTATAATAACGAAGTTTTTTCCTTTATGAATATACTCGTATGCACTTTATTGTGTACAATAAAACAGGTTAGAACATAAACATGATGTGTAAGATTAAGGTACAAAGGCGAACTTATCCCTTCAAGGGATCTCTTCCAGCTAACCTTTGAGCAATTGAGTGAAAGATAGGTAGAACAAGATAGGCAACCTTACACCATGAACAAAAACACAGAGAACAAACCAGAATATTTACACCGTATTGCTTGATAGAAAACCTTATTGATAACTATACTTAATACTATATAAAGAGAAAAAGTCAGTGAGTCCGTAAGATTGTAAGTCTGTATGTGGGGGGTAGTAATAGTTAGGAATTACGTTTAAAATAAATATTAGTATTGAATAGATATATCTTAAAAGTTATTGAGAAATGTCGTTCCTCTATATACGAACATTTTATTAGCAACACATGTAAACCAGTGTGTATTATGTATTTATGTAGGTCATGTCAACGACAAACACGAGTTAACAGTTTTGCACCTTAATTCATTGTGATAAGTGTAAAATCTGTGAGCTACGGTAGCCTAGTGGTTCAGGCATGTGGCTGTCAAGCGGCGGTCGTGGGTTCGAATCCCGGCTCGTACCAATGAGTTTTTCGGAAATTATGTAAGGAATATTTACCGTTAGCTTTTCGGTGAAGGAAAACATCGTGAGGAAACCGGTCTGATCCCAATAAGGTCTAGTTTTCCCACTGGGTTGGAAGGTCAGATGGCAGTTGCTTTCGTAAAACTAGTGCCTATGCCAAATCTTGGGATGAGGTGTCAAAGCGGACCCGTGCGCCTTTAGGGGCATTACCGGGAATAACCATAACGCTAGGAGGGTGATGATACTGATGATGAAGTGGAAAATGGTTGTCATGCACGCCTTTTAAAATACATACAAGGCTTTATTGAGGAACCCTTTACTGTCCCTCGGAAAAACTTCGGCAGCGAGCTAATTCAACAACATGAGGCTTACTCGCGTAACTTTTCGAACGATCGTGAGGACAAATCGACTTTAATTTTTACATATAAACGCGTTACGCAATCGACTAGCAGCTGGAACTGAACATGATTCTCGCTACCGCTTATGATATGGACACCAATCGCGATTTTATACACGTCTACTGGTCTTGGTAACGGTTACCGTTCGTCTACGGCTTAAAACACTGACCCATAATTAGTTCGCGGAACAATGATGTCTAGCGATTTATTGACGCGTAGTCCAGTCCAAAAGGGCAGTGGTCTACAATCTTTTTGCAGCGAAGGGACACATAGTGGCTAGCAAAATTGATGCGCGCCGCACTTGTCAATCATTTGTGACTTTCCTAGGCAAAAGATTGTTGTAGATACAAAAAGCCAAAGAGATTCGGGGCCAGACCTTTTGCTGACCGCTGAACTACGGCATTGAGTTTTGTAATTCCTCACTGTCGACCTTGAGGTTGCAAGGGTATGTATAAATTAACTGTTTAGTACGTAATTACTATACCACCTGCACCTACAATCTATCGTAAACTTAGTTTATAATCATGTCACTTTCAGTTCCTCATTGATTGGTATAACTCGTCGATAGGCAGCGTGGGCTTTCTGAATAGTACGCTATTAAATATCGGTGATTGATTGTCTTTTGTTTAATAACAGCTGGTGATTAAGAGCTAACTCGTTCTGGTTTAAATACAATAGATATAATAAGGAAGTATTTTACGAGAAAGTTGCTTTAGCAATTTGAACCTTATGCATTACGTGATAGGAAGGGTAGAAATACGTTTGTGAAATGCAAGTGCTTCGGACGGTTTGCAAAGAAAGTCGCATCGGAATTGCGTACAGTCGAGTTTCAAAATATGTGCACGGATAAAGGCATCAAAAGTCACGACGGCCTTATTGTGAAGGCCATAAAGGGAAGGGTTGTCAGTTATTTTTAAACCTTTCTGATCGTACATCTATTTACGAACACGATTGTTCATGCCCGGCTACATTACACCATACTAATTCCGAAGAGGGTTGTCCAAAACTATATTTTTTTGGAATAGCATAATTTCGAAAACTATGTCGCGTCGCGCTGAAAGTATTTTTGTATTTTCCAGATATAATGCTAACATAAATTTTTTATACGTATATTCCAGTAAATCATTTACGTTCAACTTATAATTTCGCCGAAAATGGCGTTCTGAATTCTGAAATTTCCGAACAATGATGTATTCGGAGAAACGACTCTTCTGATTTTTTCTGGGTTCCCTTCCCTTTATGCCCTTTTCTTAAATAGTATATGTGTAACAACTATGTGTCGACTATTTTAATAAAAGTATTATATTTATGTTGTTTAATAAAAATAACAAAGTTAAAATCCACTTTGTTTTACTTTCACAATCTTTTGTTATTTTCACGGCGACATCGTTGATCAAGTGGGTCAAATGAAATTACATCAAATTAACATTTAAGCCGGATTTACATTTGGCCGACACGACGTGTCCTTTTGTGGTGTGGTCTGACCTATATAACGCGATTGGTCATGCAACACAATACGATGAGTCTCAACATACCAAAAACTTGCGACACATCCGAAAAAATTACAAATCTTGGTAGGGATTTCCCCTTAAGGGGATGCCTTGATTTGAGTCGTACACGTCCGTTAGACAGAGATACGCTGATGCATTCCGCGCACGAGAAAAAGAGATGTAACACCTTTCGAGAATCGCTGTTCTCGCAGGACCTGTCCTATCGGGGGCTACAGACGAAGATGGTTTATTTTTATAATGGTTTATTTATACGAAATAAAATATGTAATAAATATTTGTTTCGTTAAGAAAGTTTAGTAAAGTTTTATTAAAATTTAATTAAGTGACAATTGAGAAATGAGATATAATAATTTAATGAACTTGATTGTGTCGTAAAATAATGTATCGTTTGAGTAGGCTGAGTAAAAAAAAGGAGAATACAAACCCAACTATGGATGTGTTTTTAAAGAAAATTGGAGAAACTGAATCATCAAAAAAAAAGACCGGGTTGCACTCCGGGAGTGCCGGCAGAAGTGAAAACTTGATATTAACGTTTTACAGTCGGCCTGTCTACATCATGCGTAAGACGAATCTCACCTTACGGTCACGTGAACTGTGGCGAGTTTAACAATTTTCCCCATCCCTAAAAGTGTATAGCGTACAGAAGTTTTCACTTCAAAAAACACATAATTATTGTATTTCCTCAAGATTTCACGACAATCGGTTGAGAAATGCGACCTGTCAACTGAAAACTGGACAGAAGTAGGACATAAAAATTTTTGCCCAAGCTGAAATGGACAATTTCGTTCGCTTCGCTCGGCCGTTCAACTAAACGCAAAACAAAACACTCCGATTTCCCAAGTCCGTATGCATACCACGATATATGAACTTTTTCCATATGTTAACAATAAGTTATGCAGCCTGCATACGTGTGGGACGTAATTAGCTATTGTTTCTCTCAGCATAGATGTGAAACAGAGCATGGCGTCTGTATTCACAATATAATTGTCTCATGTGCGAGGTCCCTGATATAACTTGACCCCGAGAATCGGAATATCGGAAACAATAATATTGTATGTTATCACGCCTGTTTCTCGAAGGGGTAGGCAGAGATCATGGATTTCCAAATGATCTTTATGATTGGATGGACGCGGGAATGTAAGTTTTTGTATGCGAAAATGACAGTTGACTTGTCCTAACGCTCGTTTGAAAAGTTACGCAATCGCCGGACGACGTCAGCATGATCTCGATAAAGTACAATATACTGCATTCAAATTCTTCCTCGTCGTTTTCTCTCTTAACAGATTGTTCTAGGTTATCATTTCAGGTGTTGGTAGCAAGCTTCACAACACGCCGTCATTCCTTTCTGACAGTGGCCTTCAGATTATATCCTGCCATATTATGAGTGAGTCGCCACATAGCGCGAATTACGGCGCGGAAAGCGTTTTACTTTACCTATCTGTTCATTGCGCGTTCGAGACGCGCAACGCATTGTAGTTAGAGGGGTTCAGCCGCGCAATGTCGCGGCCGGGCCAATACACTGGATCGCTTCACGCGTGAGCATTCGGAAGACCTATCCGTCTCTTTCTTATCAGAACACTTAGAACAAGAGGTATACTGCGAGAAAAATCGAGAGTATGTCGCGGCCGTCCCATGATAGACGTTCAAGTATCTCATATGTGCGTTTCGTATATGAACGGTACTCACGTAGATTGCAATTTGGATCTTATGAAAGCGGCATATAATCCATATTTCTAGTGAAAGAGTTAGACGGAGCCTTGTCATCCTCAAGCTATTATGATAATATTATAAGTGGGTTATTATATAACGAGCTCTAAACTTGTATACAATTAATGAATTTTTATTACATTAACCTTTTAAGTATTATTAATGAAATGCACTACTATATAAATTAACACATTATAATGTATCTGGCTTAGTGTCCGTCCACATAACATGCTTCTAAATAGCGCGCGACTCGGCGACTTGTTTCTCATTCGCATTCAGCTAATTAGAGAGAGGGCGGTTGATTTTCTCGTGTCGCGTCGCGGTGTCAGTTGTGCCGTGACTCTTTGACGAGACTATTACAGCACTAGAAGCGCGTATACGGAACTATTATTGCCTTTTTTGAGTATGCCAGTAATGTTAAGCAGGAAATTGTATCATCCAAAAACGTAATTAGCATGAATACAAAACCACAAAGCATCTATAGCTGGTTCAACTTAAGTAATATCTACGTGACGTAACAATTCTTACTTGAACCTACAGAAATACTTCACGAAGATGAACTTTACAATATTGACATCTCAAATATAAAGCTTATACTCATATTCAAACCGTTCCAAGGGGATTAATTTACCTTTACCCAGGCGATAACTTCTTAAAACTTCTTCACTCCCATTAAATTACCTGCGAATCAAAAGAGAAGATTAGATTACTCAATGGTCTCATGAGCTATTAGCTAATTTATATCGGACGATTACGCTGTCAAATCAAAAGGTCATATACGCGCATGAGTAGGTACTAATGGCGCATGCGCGTTTTCATCACAGCATCACCACCATCTCGTAATAGGTATGGTGGAAATACACGTCATCAATAACTTCTAATATCACTTCCGATTGCCATAACTTACGGATAACTATCTTAAGCTTCAGCCATCAGTAATTCTTATCATTCCAACTAACCTATGGCGTTTAGAGCAAATATTATTAATTGCAAAACCAAGCTGCGCACGTGATAACTTTTATGCCATTGTAATAACGCCTGTTTTGGCTTGAATCATTCACCAGTCATGATGTTTCTGTTGTACATTTTGGTAACAGAATCTTGCGTAATAATAATTATGGGTATCATTCAGAAATGTCAGTAAAGACTGATGTAAAACATCTTCGCTTGGTACGTTAGTTAGCGAAGTGAAAACGAGATGGCCCGGTTTAATAACAAATAATAACAGACATTGGTAATGTTAAAAACGTACAATTAGTGAATGGATGAGTGAACGAAACTGAAAGGAATGAAAGGTGAATGGTTATATCCTTGTATGAGTAAGTGTATACTTTAATGATATTTGCAATTTGTAAAGCCTAACAATTCCAAATATGTTGTACGAGATAAATAAAACGAACTTTAGTAAGAAAAGTGTAGTCATTTATTGAAGTATTTTTATAAACACGCGTTTTTTTTAATGGAAGGCGTATTTTAAAAAAGGTCCATCCAACCAAACGAGGGCATACGAAAAATAAAACATGCGATGAAAGTGCTGCTCGCTTTTTAAATATTCCACCACCAAAATAACCACCTATTCCTATTCAAAAAACAGAAATCCATGAAAAAGTAATAACTCACAAAACATTGAACGAAAGCGTTTCTAAACTAACTGTGACAATCCACGCAAAAAATATTCAACAAACATCGTGTAGTACAAAACAATGACGTATATTGATTTTGATTTGAATATTATCAAAGTATCTGGTTTATTTTTGGGCATCTTTTATATATTTGGAGGCACGCGAGTTCTTTTTATTGGCCGTATATTGAAACGGCGGATTTCTGAATTCAATTCTGTTTTATTTGTCAGCTCATTCGTTACCTATTTTGTACGCAAGTGTCTTTCGTTTTTTATTTTAATATTACTGTAGCATCTTCTCTTTATGTTCATCCAGTTTTTCATATTCAATACGTCGTTTTGCTTAGACAGTAGACATTAACACGTTCCCGGTGCAGCGGGAAATTCAAATATAATATTTGATTCCTACGTGCAATTTGTTTTTCATTTCTAGTAGGTATTGGTACGTGCAAGCAAATATTATTGGTCCAGCTCATACGTAGCGTTATACGTGCACATTTTCATCAAGCCTTAGTTTATACGGGGTCGTGCGGCACATATGAAGCACTCACGTATCGTTGATACTTACCTCGAAGTATAACACATATGTTCCATGCACAGGGAACGTGTTAACATAATACAGTTAAAATAGGACAGTATACAGATTTATTTTCTAGTGCAGAATTAGGTCTTGACAGAGGGGTTTTTGAGAAATACCTACTTATCAGATTACCATCAAATTTAAGTAAATGACGTGACTTTCTTGATGTAAAAATCTAATCCATCTTTCAAGAATCTGTATTTATGCTCGCGGAAACCATTAATTTAACCGAACAGTTTCGACCAAACTGCCACGGATGAACGCAATAACGGAACCCCGTAATCGAGACGGTTAATTTCGATTTATCTCCGAAGGGATCGTTCCAAATACAAAAATGATAATTGGGCTAGGGGCGTGCAGCGACCGTTGTGCAAACTGGATGTGGGTCGAAATCTGCGCAAGCGTTGGAGCAATTCAATCTTGATTAAATCATGCCTACGATAAACCAAACTACACCCTATTCCTTTATCATAAAACTCACATTTGGTTTTGCTCCGTGAAACTTCTTGGACATTGCTGCCTACATGTTGAGATATTTACCTACTGCAATCTTTTTTGGTCCGAAGAGAAAACAAAAGACGACCGGATTCGCAAACTTTAATTCCGAGTTCCACAATCGCCTAGGAGAACCTCGCACGGAGACCTAAATACTACTTAACACCAAAAAAGTTCTTTAAAGTTCTATACCCGACCGCTTATCCACTCAGATGCTTGTGGCAACCACAGTTGCCAATTTCGTGGAGCTCTAAACTGATAGCGGCAACTGAGGTAGCCACTCGAAGTATGGGCTGGCTTAATAATGAAAAATTAGAAGCAGTTAAAGCTGCCTTTTTTAGGGTTCCGTACCCAAAGGGTAAAAACGGGACCCTATTACTACACTGTCTGTCCGTCTGTCCGTCCGTCTGTCCGTCCGTCTGTCTGCCACCAGGCTGTATCTCAAGAACCGCGATAGCTAGAAAGTTTAATTTTCACAGATGATGTATATCTGTTGCCGCTATAACTACAAATACTAAAAAACCGGCCAAGTGCGAGTCGGAGTGGGGCTCCCATACAACAGACATGATTTTTTCGCCGTTTTTATAGATAATGGTACGGAACACTTCGTGCGCGAGGTCAACTTGCACTTGGCCGGTTTTTAAAATCCGAAATCAATTGAGCGGACGCTTTGTTCACCCAGACGAGGTGAAAACGATTGCCCGTTTCCGGATTTTATTCGAGTGCTCCGAAACCTAGGTCGTATCTCCTTTGAAAAAAGGTCGACTATTGCTTGATGCACCCAGCTATAACATTGGTGAAGTACCTGAATCGATATATCAAGGTGAGCACCGCAACGTTATCTGTTCCGGTTGGGGAGGTGCTACTGTCACAGGACTATGGTTTTTCCGTATAACGCGCGCAGATATAGAATGGATTATCTGTGCGCGTTATAATACGTGGTGTTGTTCGCTCCTGACCTGCTCACCCCCAGCACAATATTGGTGTACAATCGACACCACAGAGATGTATACATTTCTCGCCCCATTCCACGGAAATAAAGTGCAAAAGTGCCTTTGACGACTATCGATATCTTTGACGTCAACCGTACGCGGGTTTCCGTGATACAACATGGCATATTGTGTCAAGAAAATTATCTGCACATAGGGTCGTCGATTTATTTCAGATCTTCATTTTTACAGAGATTGTTAATGATATGTATCAAATACCGGATCTATTTACTTAAGAATTGACTAGAAATCAATGTACAAACGACGTCTTTCCATAACACTTTCGCAACTGCACTAGATATGGAACAAATTCACCAGAAACCGACAGAATTCGGTAGGCGTGTAAGTTCATAGGTACCTACTACTGCCCGCCGTAGTCAGCCGGCATCTGATTACGAGTGCCCGCCGGTTGCGAACAATCGCAACCAAGAACAGTTTTATTCGTAAACAAGATACAATTTTACTGAAGTTTTTAAATTTCTCTAAAGATAATCTTTATACTCAAGTAAAGATGCAAGATTACGAATCAAACGATTCGTAACATCACGAAATATATTACGGCTGTTAAAACTAGGTACGTATAAAATGTCTGATGATTAGAAAATAGAGATATCCAGAATATAAACCTAGAAAAGCATGATGATTTGCGTTTTCCATTTCATTATTTATCTGCAGTTATTTTTGCTTGAATGTCATAACCCTGGTCTCCCGCATCGTGTGTGACCTTGACCCGTCATAGACTATAAAACCGAACGCGATAAGGGTCATGTTAGTGTTACAATAACAAAACACTTTTATTTCACTCTAAAATGACGTTGAAACGCGTAAAAAGCACTTGTTTCTAGTACCGCGGTTATGGTCTTGATTTTAGTGTTTTGTATTTAGTAGTAACATTATTTTACTTTTTATTGCGTATAAACAGACAGTGACAGTGTAAGTACCCATATTACAACATCGTACCCACTGAAGTTGTGCCGTACTAAACGAAATCGCTGAAAAAGGAAATAAATGAAATTTTGCGACAGATTTTTTTATTTTCTGCGATTTTGCTTAACTGGCCTCCACCTCCGAGGTGAAGACTCACCTCGCACATTTCACCTTAACAATCACATTAAAAGTAAACTATAATACTAATATATGATTAATAAGAGGACAACTATATGTAGGGGTGATCTCCAGAACCGCATAAGTTCCGAATGAAAAAAAAATCACCAGTATATAGATTGGGCTTTCCGGATAGACTAAGGATATATTTTACCCCACAGGTTTGCCTGCGTGCTTTGCAATAATGCGGGCATACGCCAAAGACCTTCAATATGAATCCCTTAGTTTTCTAATGTTTTTGTATCTTATTATACTAACAAAAACGGATTAAAAGCAATATAGTATCCCGGGTCCATATTGGCTGCCATAAAATTCATGATCCTATTTTTCTTTGTACTAACGTATTGTAGTCATAATCTACTTTGGGATAAGCTAAGGGAGACGGGTGTATCACGCGAGGTTGTGAATATTTTTTCATATTGGTATAGAAATCAAAAAAATAAAGTGAGATGGGCAAATGTTTATTCTGACGAGTACTCACTTAAATGTGGTGTGAGACAGGGGGGGTTATCATCACCACGCTTGTTCAACTTATATGTCAATCAGCTGCTAGGCGAACTGAGTAGCATGCATGTCGGATGTCGTATGGATAATGTTAGCGTAAATAACATAAGTTACGCGGACGATATGGTGCTGCTCAGTCCGTCATTTTATGGGCTCCAAAAATTGATAAATGTATGTAGTGGGTATGCTGAGACACATGGCTTGAGGTACAATGTTAAAAAGAGTGAGTTCATGATTTTCAAATGTAAAAATAAGCTGCCAGATTACGTACCACCACTTCTTTTAAACGATCTACCAATAAAGCGGGTGTCACAGTTCAAATATTTGGGACATGTGTTAACCGAGGAGCTTAGGGATGATAAGGACATCGAACGTGAGCGCAGGTCACTGTCCGTGAGAGGCAATATGCTGGCTCATAGATTTGCTCGTTGTAGCGTGCCTGTAAAATTATCTCTTTTTAGAGCCTACTGCCAAAGTTTCTACACGAGCAGTCTATGGGTCAGTTTTACGCAACGAGCGTACAATGCACTGAGAGTGCAATACAATAATGTCCTCAGGGCCCTGTTGCGGCTCCCCCGCTACTGCAGCGCGTCGGGAATGTTCGCCGACGCAGCCGTGGACGACTTCTATGCCATGATACGCAAGAAGTCGGCGTCCATTATATGTCGTGTGCGGGGGAGCAGCAACAGTATCATGCAGATGGTCGCCGATAGGCTAGACTCGGGCATCCTCGCGCGTTTCATAGACCTGCACGTCAATAGGGATAGATGAGGCGCGGGAATAAAGAGCCCGGTTACTTCTATTATTATTATTATTAAATTTTTATTTAGTTTGTGTGTCTAACATAGTTTTAAGGCAATTGTTACCAACAAAAGTATGGAACAAGTTTTCTGAAATAAATGTTTTATTTTTATTTTTATTTTATTTTTTTATAATCATCGCTAGTCCTAATTTTTAACGCCCTAACTTTTTGTTCCTAAATTTCTGTAACTATCATTGGAAGTCATAATGATCAGTTGTCCTAAAATTTTTCTTCCTAATTCCATTACTAAGAACTTGCTTGAAGTCATAATTTTGTTAATAATAACAATTTTCTTCATAACGGACATGCATCATAATTTTGTTAGTCCTAATATAATAACTAAGAACATACTTAAACTCCTAATTTTGTTTTTCCTAATGAATAAACGCTTTCGCTAAGTACATTAAAAAAAACGGTTCTGGCACTTCGCCGGCCGCTGCCGCGGCACGCTCGCTTCGCTCGCTTGGCTCGCGCGCGTAGGGTCGCGGTACAACTAACACTCCTCCTCGCTTCGCTCGTCGTCGTACCTACACGGACCTGCCTTAGGCTACGTCCGCACAGACAGGCGGCTTGCTTAGCGTCTAGCTAGAGTCTTGTGACCTCGTCTTGTACCTTGCGATAAAAACAAACACGTTTATTTACTTCGATAACGCCAACTAACATTTATGATGAGAAATATTATGAAAAACAAAATTAGTATTTAAAAATGTATGATTAGTGTCATTATGAATTTAAATAAAACGGGCAAGTGAGTGTTCTGATGAAAAAAAATTATGAAAATCAATATTAGGATTTGAGAAAGTTATGACTATTGTCATTATGACCTCGAGTAGTTCTTACGATCGTTAGGAATAAGAATTATTAGGACTAACGATTATTATAGCGTAAAATTTTATAAAGAACATTTTCGGACTTCCAATAATACTTAAAAAAATAGGTGAACAAAAGCGCCCCCATAGTGTCCCATATGAAGATGAAAACCTCGTGTAGCCCCTTAACGAAAACGGCCAATGTAAATAAATTGCGACATTCAAGTCCCGTCAAAATGATTTCATTTATAAATGTTATAACAATTATGCACGCAATAAAAAAGATCGATACGGTCGTTAATATTATAAAACCGACATACGATTATTATGTAATTTTTATTTATTATTTAGGCTTAAGTTATGCCTTTAGATTATTAGTTACGTGTCGAGATATTATCAATTTAGTTAAGTAATTTCACCTACGCGACGTATCTTCCTACACGGTTAATAATAAAGTTTTTAAAGGTAGGCCGTAGGTAGGTTACATTACCCGTTCGGAAAGTCCCCCTTTCTTACAAAAGGGAAACCTAAATTTGTTTACTACTCACGGGCGGTAAGAACGGCTCAGAGGGATAATCATGTAACATTTTGAACGCGCTTCAGGACAGTTAAACTTTATTTTTTTCAGAAAATTTGAAATTTGGATACATTACATTACGTGCGTTACGTAATCAACCAGTTCGCGTATTTATCGCCCGTTCTTTTGGGCTAGGGCGTCCAACATTCTGCCATCTGAGATATTCTTAGGTTTACCGCCCTAGGTGGACATTATAGGCCTACCCCAGACTGCCACAAAGACCAGTCAAGTGCCACCCGCATCCAGCGGACTCCCGCGACCTCTAACCATGTCATCAGTCCACTTCGTAGGGGGTCTACCCACGCTGCGCCTGCCGGTACGTGGTCGCCATTCAAGAACCTTTCCGCCCCAACGGTCATCGGTTGTACGTGCAATGTGCCCCGCCTAGGTGGAACCACTGCTAGTGCCTAGGTGAGTAATGTATACTTTTTTATTAGAGATGAAATAAGTGTCTGACTTGTCTCTTTCACTAAAATCCATTAATTCATTGCAACGTTAACTGAAAGAAGAACCTCATAATAAATAAACTTCTGTTTGTTTATTTTTATTCTATTCAGTAGGAACCTTTACTTTCCCTGATGCTATAAAGCCGCCTAGCGGGCGCCTACGCTGTAGGCAGTTTCCGCTACATATCGGATTCTTGGAAGTAAATGTGATAAGTAAGTATATGCTTGAAACTAATTTCAAAAGTAGAGAACTGTCGCGTCGTATCTGCACGTAAAATATCATGCTTAAATAAATACAAATTTCAAAACCTTTTTGTCTGCACCTAGAAAACCACGATTACATTCCACCAATATGTAGGTAGTTAAAAACACGCAGCCCAGTTTCCAAAACGCCGTTGTTTAAAAAACCACTCAAGCCACAAAATAGTACGAAATTTCACGGTCCACTTAACACTATGAATTCAGACCATTTCGATTTTTACCGAATACGAACTGAACTGGTCCAAAACAATCGAAGTGATTTCTAAGTTCCCATAACTTTCTCCTTAAAACAACGCGGCTTCTGTACAAGCAATTTAGCACCTACAACCATTGTTAATGATTTCTCGGTAATGTACTAGAGCAGTAAACAACATGTTTTGCTCAAATGATTCTTGAGATGAGGAGCTAAAGGTTACGGACGGTTGTAATATGAGGTGCTTGCGAAGCTTTCTGCGTAAATAATTAAATTTCCCCTGCTAAAGCTACTAAAGCTAAAATAACTGTAACATTACAACATGTTTGAAAAGTGTTTTGGTAGTGGCCAGCACTGATGGTAAAGGTCGCGTGAGTCCCCTGGATGCGGGTGGCGCAAAAGTCGCAAAACCGATCAGTTTATGTCCCGCAGTAAACGTCTTTCGGCTAATATAATGATGATATTGATGAAAGAAAAGTTCAGTCAGAATCTACATATGCCGCCACCATATATAGATTCCCAATCATCATCAGATGCATCATGCCATGCATGCCGTTTACGATGACTTTGTCGGTCTTTGTTCCGTCCACCAAGACACAAACAAACTAATTTCCTTCCGCGCACTATTAGACAACTAATATCACTCGCATTAAGGGAGTTATTACGATTCGCAAACATTCGAATCGAAAGCCTGACTGCCAGCGGAGCATCTAACAGCCCATTCTAGTAATGACAGGGTACAAATAGACGAAAGCCACCTCCCATTGTTTGGTCCGCAGTGCCATATCGCCTAAGTGAACTGGTTTCTTTATTTTTGGGGTTCTGCGCGTGGCATCGATTTCCACGGTGCTTGAACTGGTATTGTAATATAGAAACGTGATATAAATTTAAGCCTTGCGATGCTTGGAAGGAAAAAAAAGGTTAAATCACAACAAAATTCAATCCGTTTTATTTTATTTCGAAAATTAAAAATTTTAAATGTTTTTTTAGAGGTTTTTGAAATCTGCAAGCGCTGACACCCACTGAAAACGGTCTATATTAAACGGGCATAGACTATGACGTCACAATTCATATTCTCGGTGCGTTTAATATGGAGTAAAGGACCGACCACACCGCTGCTCAAAATACGCTAACGCACCGTAAACGCAGCGAAATGTATGAAGAATACGTGACGCCATACGACACGTCAACGCGTATACGCAGCGTAACGCACCGGTGTGGTCGCTACTTAAGTCATTGAATTAGGAACCTATCGAAGTTTCGAAAAAAACTTGCCCGATTTTCACTTGTCCGAAAACGGTTAACCGAATTCCATACTTTTGAATTGTCGCTGGTTTGTTTTCCCACATTATCGTTTTCCCAAAAATCAATAACCAAAAGAACGATTGCCAACTTTATTGTTGGACAACCGATTTGTTGACCACCTTTTCATAATTCCGATGCTTCGTAAAATCTAACTCTCATTTTCCCTTCATATCATTTTACCGCCACGATTAAAAAAACATTCAGAACTGCACATTAAACTGCGATGCGAAAATAAACTTTTGCTAATAAGTGGGTTAGGTTATATTTAAAACTGTGACCTTACAAAATAAACAATTATTAGAAAAGTGGCTTAGATTAGGTCAAAACATTTAAGCAACTAGTGTGCTGTACGAGTTCTTAAAAAACCCAAAAAGGGGGGCTCGTAAACCGTGGGGTAAAAAAACAACAAATGATCGTAACAATGGTATTATTTGTAGGTTAGGTTAGGGCCATCTTGTGTCCCTTAGAGCGGAAATAGGCACGCAAAGAGGGGTGACATGCTGGCAGTTAGGTTAGGTTACATGCTACGATTTCGATCTTTTGATAAAGCGGGATAGTAATATTTCGGACTTAATACTTTTCGGCACCAAAAACTAGTTGACGAATGATCCTTCGGAATTTTAATAAGTGTCTATTCGAATCATAAGCGAAATAAAATAGCAACGAACTGAGAATTGGGAAAACTAATAATATGGGAAATGTAATTTCGGGCAAACAAAAATTCATCATCATCATCTATTTAAGAGCTAGGCTCTTGTCGGTGGAGTAACCGCCACTGATTTTTGTCCTCTGTTAGCCTCTTCACGTCTTCATATGACTCGACAGCCACTTTCTCTTTTATTTACAAAAACAAAAAATAAACAAAATTCGGCCAACTAATAAAAAGGGAAATGTTTTCGGGATTTTAATATTCGGAGTTACGATTTTGGAGCTGATGATAGGTAACCCATTAAATTGCAAAAATTATCTCGGGATAACAAAATAATTGCGTTTAAGTCTATACTTGACATTCAAAATGTCATCTATAATCAATATTCCTGGCTCTCTTTAGGCGAGGCCTATGTCCAGCAGTGGACGTCTTTCGGTTGATATGATGATGATGATGATTCTGTCTAACTGTTATGTAAATACGTGATATAAAACATTTTTTTTACATAACTATATTTATGTTGATGAGTGCAATATATTCTAAATCTGTAGTCCTTTGCATCCCTGTTTGGCGTTCTTTGCTTTAAAAACGTTTTTTTTTATAGTACCAGCTGCCCGTCTCCATCTAGGAGGGAATAAAACTGCCTATAATGTCTATCCTGAAAGTCTGTCCTACATACCGGTGAAAGAATTTTAGAAATCGAATGAGGAATTCGGGTTTACCCATACATACAAACTTACCATGCTACAATCTCACAGATTTTTCCTGTTTATAAATACGTTTTTCACCCTCGAAGTTTGGAAATACAATGGTTTTTTTATAAAGTTGTACAGACGGAGAAACCCATATGCCATTTAAGGATGCATTATTATGTCACAAAAAACCATATTATTTATAGAAACATATATGTGCATTTTTTATTAAATAGAAATGTACAAGGTATAGTTAAGATTTACATAAACTCAACGTCCGAGTGGCTCACATACGTTGAATCGGATCGGGTAGGACACAATAATTAATAATATTAATAAACTAAGGGCTTGACTTCCACAAGGTGAACTGATCACCCGTTAACGGTTGGAGGAGTCCGCTTGCTGCGGGTGGCGCAGGACCGGTCACCATGGCACTCTTTGGGGGAGTGCTTTGGCCACTACACGCCTAGGCGATGCCACACTTCACTGACGGTTTAATATGGCGCAGGCAGCTGTCATGTCACAGAGAACTCAACATACCATATTAACAGATTTTTACGGACGTCACCCACAATTACCGACGGTTTGAAACAACCTAGCCTATTCATTTCCTATTTTGTTTCAAGACAGTCATAACTACTATATTCTTGAGTGTCATCACAAGATCATCGCCATGAAGTCAGGTTCTGCCTTCACCGTTTTCCCTCTCATTGTTCGACGACCCGCTGAGCCATTGCAACATGTAATTTGATGTTTGTGAATGAACGTTTTTATGCTACACTGCATTGAATTAAAACAAATTGAATCAGTTCTTTTGTTTAGACAGGTTGTGGGTAGGAAATGAAATCGTAACGAAAAGGAAAGGGGAATTACGGTACAGAATAACCTAGTGGCTCTGTAAGCCTGTTTTTGACAAAAAAACCTGTCTGTCTTAGTTACGTCGCGGGCTGGGCAGTAGTCAGGTTCCACTAAAATTTATAAATGTCACCCTGCGATCGCAAAAAGTAACAAATCATGGAAAATTAATAAGTACTTAATACATGGGGTAACTCAAGTGACTTAGATACGCCACAAAATCCTAGTACATTCCAAAACAAATGAAAACACGCGTCAAAAATAAAAATGAGAACTGCGCAATCGCCACATGATTTCAAATATTATTACACCGACTATTACAAGTTAGTATGATTAAGTGAAGGGCTCGGGATAACAAAATTAATTAAAACGTGTCAGATGTATGAGGCATGACGGTGTTCCGAAATAATTATTTTTTATTGAAACAATATTTGTTCATCTGTTTCTTAAATGTTGAGACATCGTGTCGTCAATAGTGAAATGGTTATAGTGTTATAGTTTAGTTAACAGATACTATAGTGCGTATTTTAAAAGTTAGATGCCGTATAGGTAATTGGGTATCTTGTTCATATCTCGTTCTTATCGCATAGCACGTGCTCTTTCGCTCCTAACGCGATCAGGTATGTCGACATTATCGACACCTCGGGGGTTTGCTCTAACTTTAGCCGAAACTGTAGGAGAAACAGGCCTGACTTAACCAAGAAGACCGCCAGCGCCGTTATTAAGCGCTAATGCCCCCGTCACGCCAAAAGAAACTAGACCTCTGACCCTATCATGGTCGGCCTTATCACACAATGAGTGACAAGATTACTGACACCGCGCGATAGAAGGAGACGACCATGATACGGGGTCTGTTTACACTTAGTAACTACGCATCGCGGTGTCAAGATATATTTGTGTTTGAACGGTGTTGCATGCCATTGTTTATATTCTTCTTCTTATCTTCTTCTTATTTAAGAGCTAAGCTCATGTCGGTGTAGCTCAAAGTAGGCACTCCATCTCATAGATAATGCTCCATCTACTCCGATCCCACGCAACCTCTTTCACATCTCGATACGACCTAACATCAACTCTCTTTTTGAATTGCATTGATGTAGTTTATACTAAGTATTTTTCTTCCTCGCTTCCCCTTTATCTTTCTTTCAATTATATTGAGTGGGAAGTTGACATGTCGTATGAGGTGCCCTATCATCTTCCCTCTTCTATTCTCTAAGTTTCTCACTTTCCAGCTAATTTTCTCAATTCGCCTCCAACATCACATCTCGAAAGCTTCTAATATCTCCGCATCTTTCTGGGTCAAGGTCCATGATTCACTTTCGTATAATGCTATGCTCTAAATGTATCATTGAATAAATTTTATCTTCGTTTCTTTCGATATTTTTAATGTGACTATATGTTTTTTGCTTTCAAAAGCTAGTTTTGCCATTACTGTTCTGGACTTTATTATCTGGTGTGCATTTGGAGTCTGCGGTGATAAGGCTGCCTAAACATCTGAAAGTTTTTACTTTTTCGACTTTGGATCCGTTTAAAGAGATTGGTGTAAAGGGTAGATTTTCTGTTTTAGGTGCTATTACAATTTCTGTTTAACTGACATTAGTTTTAAGTGAAAATTCTTTAAATACTGTATCAAGTAATGATGTTTCTAGTAATGATTTTAAATATTTGCGTGATTCTGCTATTGCGGCATTATCGTCTGCAAATCTTATGAATTTAATACTGTGTCCATTAAATTTCACTTTTCTTTTAACATGTGTTTATATTAATAAATATAATTTTGTTTTCCTTCTTGTGTACTAATTTTGGTCGGCAATAAAGAATATATGTATTATATTGTAAGATGTCATCCATCACAAACTAGAAACGATTACGACCGTAATTAAAACAAACAACCGAACACCATGTTATTAATATCAATTGCACCGCTATCCCTCATTTTATCTATAGCTCTTAGGTATAATTCACTGCAGCTAGAATTGCACTCCGAACCAGCTCTTGTCTCTTCATTTGCTTCATTGCAAAACCAATCGAATTATCATAGGAATAAAGTTCGTTGTTGTTTATAACGGTCAAGTGAGATATGAGGTTGAAGGAATAAGCTCGAATTCAATCTGGACTGGGTTTCTAAACGCTTCGAGCTAATAGTGAGATTCCCGATTGTACAATAACGGTATTTACTGCCTTTACGATTATTTCGAAATATGGCCCAAGTCTGCATAGTTTAACGGTGCTTTTATTAATCAGGTAATATTACATATTAATATCATAAGATTTATTTTCTTCCTCCACGCATACATTCGGTATAACAACATATTAAGATGAGGCATTAAATCCGCCATTTGTAGTAATATGTTTTGAGCATTAAGGTTTTACTAAATTAACGACAAGCAATATATATATATTATAATTTTAAGTAATATTCACGGATTTTATAACTGTAAAGTGTAAAATCAAAAAACAACGTTTTCCCTCGGTAATGGATAAAAGGTGAAATAATATTTTTCCTATTGATTTGGAAAAGCCGGTCTGTTATATTTATCAGTAAAGATAGGATAAATGCAACGTTTAAATGAAAACAACCAATAATTACGGCGGAAACATAAATAACGTTTCACTTATCTATATATGCTAAATATGTAAATGCAACATTAATATTCTCCGCGTTTTCGCCATTATTGACGACCTCTGTAGTTTAGTTGGTAGTGACCCTGCCTACGAAGCTGGAGGTCCCAGGTTCGATTTTTTTTTGGACCTGGTTCTTGTGTAGCAGCCAGAGTGGCTTTGGCTACAGGTCATGACTGGCTTGTCGGTAGTCTCCACTATGGGGCTACCCGACTGCCGAATAAATCCCGCAGGTTTGAATACCGGTAAGGGCATTTATTAGTGTGATGAGCACGAAAATACTTGTTCCTTTCTATGTGTTATAGCTATTGTCTATATAAGTATGTATATCGTCGTCTAGTACCCATAGTATAGTGCATTCATCCTTACTTGTCTTATTTGGTAAACAACATTCTAACCTCAAAATGCATCTTTTTAGGATAGATTAGCAATTTTGTGAGTATTAGATCATGCCGAGACGACTTTTCGGACATCACTTCACGATTTTATTGTCTAGCAACGCTTTTTTTACGATAAAATAGCTGCTATAGTCTAAAAAGATACATTTTGAGGTTAGAATGTTGTTTACCAAATAAGACAAGTACCTAAGGATGAATGCACTCCACTATACAAGCTTTGCTCAGTTTGGGACTAGGTCGATTTGTGTAAGATTGTCCATAAGAAAAAATATATATGGTCACTTATTTAAATACAACCATGATATTTCTTTTTTTTTAAAGAAGCAATTCTTGATGTTATACTGAATGAGTGTAACTCAGAAGTTCCAACCCTCCTTGAGTTGCGGCTTAAGTCCACGCACGGTCGACTCAAGTCGTACTAAACGTACTTTAGTTGTAAGATTTAAATGACATGCTTGAATACCTAACACGAAACTTTGTATGCACAATAGGATCCGCCATATCTAGGTAATAGTTGAGGGGTTAATAATTAAGGGGATGCCTTGATTCGAGTCGACCACGCCCCCTAGACAGAGAGACGCTTATGCCTTCCGCGCACAAGAAAAAGAGATACAACACTCTTCGGGAATGGCATTTTTGGACAAATTTCGATTCATACAAGGTTACCCAATGCCCTCTATAATGTCTAGTCGAACAACATACACATACAAGCAACATACACATACAAGCAACATACACATACAAGCAACATACACATAAAAGCGCCATTATTTTAAGTTTTTGGTTATAGCACCAAGTGGGCCGTAAACAACCATAAACTTGTTTGCCAAGCATCATCACATTAAAAAGCTAGGTCCCAGTCCCAGTATTTGCTGTACTTGAAGACTCTGGGCCTCAGGGTCCATAGAATGTATTTTTTAATTCCCAATGCATATCAACAACAAGAAGTCTCAAATGTAACGTGTACAATAAGCAAAGTTATTTCACAACAACTTCTTTTGGGAATGAATTACAACGACCATTTGGTGCTTTATCTTTATTCTTCATTAAGATACCTATCGATAAAGCGCCTCGTCCTATAGATGACATGACATACAACTTTTTATCTCAAGACTGCACCATAGAATACAATTTCTCGCCTCCGGAAATCTAGCGACAACGCGGAAATTTCTCATAACCTGACAATACGAGGCATCGGGGCCAACAATGCACCAATTATTGCAATCTCGACGCCGTCCTCTCTGGCCTGCACCACAATGCCAGACCTATCTCCTTGAGCAATATTTCACAATAGAAAGCAGGGAAGTGCCGATGCACAGCCAGTACCGTCACATTACCCTACTGTTTGAAAAGGCCGTAAGTTTACGCCAGTTTTGAAGACAATGAGTCAGTTTTCTTTGAGAATGAACAGTCTCGGTTCAATAAATTGAACTACTTTAGTTCCAACGGCAATGTTTTGAGACAATTTTCACGATAATTTATGGTTGGAGGTATTTTTATCTATAATGGGATAGTATGAAATTGTACGTTTGCATGATAAGAGGGGCATTACTTTGAAAGCAACGGTGTGACTGGAAATATGAGTTTGGAAGAAACACTTACGTTGAACACTTTATAACCTAACTATACTATACCATACGCACCATCATTCTGTTAAATCTTCGGGTAATATTATATGTAAGAATATAATATAAGGTCCTCATGAGACAGACTTGGCCTAGTGTGAGAACCATTGATAGCTCGTTTTAAATTTATTTTACTAAGTTGTACTAAGTTTATAATTATTTTTCTTCATTATGCAGTTGCCGTCAGGTAAATAAATGGATTTAACTAATTTCGACAGTGTTGTAAACGACTTTTCAGCAAACAATCAAACTATCACATAATATGGAAATATATTCTGAATGAGCATGAAGGAAGCATGTTATTCAGCATTCGGACAACTCATTTTTAAAACAGCTTTTCGGTGTTCGAGGAAACCGATCTAATCCCACTAAGTAGAGTCTAATTTGCCCTCAAGGTTGGAAGGTCAGATGGCAGTCACTTTCGCAAAACTAGTGCCTTTGACAAATCTTGAGATACAAAGTAAATACCTATACCGACAGCTCCAAAATTTAGTAACTTCCGTTTTTAGAACCTATAAGTATCTCTTCTACTTGTATAAAAAACAATCAATCTTTTTTTTTCCAAAACTCATTCAATGGCAGTTAATGTACACATACGTCTTATGAAGCTATAACGACGGCGACATAAAATAGTTTGATATAATTAAGGTCCTTAGAAAGAGGAAGCGCTGTCCACTTCTTACCAAAGCCATTATTGATCTGGAACGCGGAAAGTGACAGTCGGATACATCCGAGCAAAAACATTATCTGACTAATTGAAATAAGCGCAAAAGTTGCAGAAAGCCGGTTTTATACTTATCTCAAGTGATGCTATCTGATGCGCTGTCGTCTAGTGTTTCGTCGGCATCTGTCATTCCCATATATGTTATTATTTTCTATTGGCGTTAGCGCTTGTCGATTGTAACCTTGTCTACGGCCCCAGGAGCCCTCACGTCAGAGCGCATCAGATGTGTGTTAACATAAAAAAAGATTGAATCAGGCGTTACTTCGCGGAAGTCCATGACAAGTTATGAGAACAATCATCATCCTCATCATCATCATATCAGCCGAAAGACGTCCACTGCTGGACATAGGCCTCCCACAAAGAGTGCCAAATGTGACCGACCCTGTGCCACCCCTTTACCATGAGAACAATATGAATATTCCTTTGCAATTATTCCGCTAAAATTACAAGTCAATATTATAGGTCGCTAATAAGCAGTGATCATAACTTTCGTAGCTTTTTGGTGCAGCGTTGTGTTGTTAACGGAATTGGTATAAAGAATTTCAGTCCTAATGCTTATATAATTAGCGTTAATAACGTTAATATTAATCTTAACTAACAATTTTGATTGATATTGGCTATACCAATTCCGTTAACAACACTACGCTTCACCAAAAATGCTACAAAAGTTAAAGCTATGCACGATGATGATATGCACTATTTGCAATATTTAATACAACTGTATTAAATGTAACAAACTGATATCGTTGTGATCCTCACGACAGCATTGATAGATGAAATTGTTTGCATTATTTTCATTACTCCAGCCGAAGAATTGAGAAAATCTTTCGCCTTCGACATATAACATGGAGCACTTTTACGTCTATTAAATTATTGCTAATTTAAGTACAAATAAATTGTTTGATAATTTCATTAGATACCTAATGAATAAGATTTATTTCGAAAGAACAACAACAACAAAAATCATTTACAATATTCTTAAATCTAAAAGTAGGTATATTTTTGGTAGTTGTCTCAAAAAAGGACTAGTTGTCTCAGCATGAGTCTAGGCTGAGGTATAATGTGTAGAGATAGCTTCACATAATCTTAAATACCCAATACTCTAAGCTAATGTGTAAAGTTTAAATAAGATTCTTTTCCCAATATTTTTATTATATATCGGATACTCACATAGCCTTATCTACTTACGGATTTATAATTTATCAAAAACAAAAATTAGAGCGAGAGAGAGCTAATATGCGCTATTTCGAACGAGTGAATTGCTAACCACACAGCATATGTAGACACCTTCTAAAATGACCTTCTGACATAAACCTATCTCACGTTAAAAAAATGCAGTTCAATAAACTCGCTAGAGAAAAAATAAGACAGCCAATAACATAATGACAGACAATTATTATGCGAAAAGAAGTATACCCCACTGATTGTACCAAGAACCTAGACATCCGTTACTCGCCCCACATGTACAGTCGACGCCAAAGAGATGTACACATTTTTCGCCGTATTACCAAAGCATAAGGTGCAAGATTGTAAAGATAGTATGCCCCAGTTCAGCCAATTTACCATATCAATGGATGCGAGACTTACAATGAGGTGCATATGTTGTAGAAGAATGCACTTGGCCCCAATGTTTAGGAGAAAATGATTTATGACAGTCCCAAACTATAAGTAGTTGCTTCGAAATGTGATGTCGAATATAATGTGATAGATGATCTAGTTTGTAATATCAGTTGAAAATGCGACCTGTAGTTGAACCGCTGGACAGCCGGACATACGAACGCATTTTCGCCCAAGGTGGAACGGAGAAGTTCGCTTCGCAAGTAACAAGCGTTCGTAGACTACGTTGACCGCTTTACCCCATGGTGAACGATACAGTAAAACGATTGCATATTTATTTATTATTTACACAGCCAATAATTGCTGAAATATATTGATTTAATAGAAAAGGTACAAAAAAGCCAGTTATCGATTCCCTCCGATAGCATTATATGAGTATATCTTGCACATACACAGTTATTTAAGCATAGATAATTGGCAATACACTGCATCCTAGTGCATAAACATGTCGTTAGTCTTTTTCAATTTTCATATCTTATTAATTGGTTAGGTACTTAGATGCTTAAGAAATCAGAAACCAAATAGGTCAATAAAGTACTGAATATGATAATAAAAATATACTTAGTACTTTTTATGCAATACTAACTACGAATAAAATTTTAGTGTCAATTTTTAACTTTATAGGTTCGAATCGAATAGGATCTACATGTTGTTATAATTTGTAAATAAAATAATAGCTGGGTATAAAGTTCTAGCAGGTTCTAGCCTAGGAATTAATATACCCTTAATTATATTCTGAGAGTCCACTGGATGCGGGTAGCGCAGGACCGGTCACTTTGGCACTCTTTGGGGGAGGCCTATGTCCAGTAGTGGACGTCTTTCCGTTGATATGATGATGATGATATTCTAGAGATGTTTGTTCGAGTGTGTTGATATTCTTGTGTTCACAGAAGATAATATAATACCGTCGGGTGCAGGTCAACCTGAATTGTATTGTGATGATTTGTTTGCCTTGTACCGCATAATTCCCATTGTGTATATACAAGTAAATTCCAAGCAAACCAGTACTCGTTATCCCAGTAATCTAATCTTTGAATCCTAAGCCAAGGTATTGTATTTAAAACGAGCGCTTTTTTACCTCGGTGAGAGGCTGCCAGCCTTGGTACTGATATTTAGCTCACTTCCTACTCTATCTAACAATCACGCCATCTATTATACTGCTGTCGAGTAAATACTCACACACATACATATACTCACGACTATGTTACGAAACGGGATTGGGAAATGTTGTTACGGTATACGCCAACGTGCCAACGTTGGCGTTGGTGTGATCGGCCTAAATGGATTTTGCTCTTTTACATAAAAATTAAACAACAGGGTAAAGCTACAGAAAATGTAAATTGAATACTTAAAACTAAAATTTAACAAAATTACAAAAAAAAAAAACAAGTTAAATTATCTAAAAGTTCCTTCCGCGTCCCCCAGAAGCAAAGGTGCCCATCACGCTCGCGGCATACCTCGTTGAATCGCGTTGGACAAAATTTGCCTCAGGAATGACCCGGAGCTAGGATCTAAGCTGTTTAGCTCTAGAATTAACCAACAGAGGCTCTAGTATAAGTTTTACCGAAACAAAACGGTACGACCGCGTTCGCGTTTAGCTGTCATATCCCATACAAATTGAGGGTAAAACGCAAACGCGATCGTAAAGTTTTGTTTCGGTAAAACTTATACTAGAGCCTCAGAATACATGGAGGCGATCAGTTGAGAAAAAGGCTGGCTCAACTGGTCTCGGCTGAAAAGAGCTTGAAAATGTGACGCAAGATCGTGTAAAATGGAAAACTCTTCTGGGAGTCGTATCTCCCTAATAAGAGATAACAGGAATACAGCATCATCATCATTAGTACTTAATAATTGATTTACAAATATATCGAAATATAACGAAAATGGGTCACTCAAGTATTTTATATCGAGAAACGCTCGACAGCTCGAATTAAGATCTAAAAATACTACTACTAATACTTGGAAAGAAATGCGGGTAATAACAGTCAAATGGGTATCATTAGCGTTTACGCTTTGCTTCACATTGCTAGATGCTTCTTACTGCTTAATAGCTTAATTTCCAAGGAAATTCTTTCGTGCCTACTTCCTACTGATATTGTACGATGCAAACGAATGATAGAGGCAAGGCGGAAAACCTATAGAAAAATCTCTCCGCCAAAGTAGATAAAAGTAGATTTTTAATTTAATAAGCATACCTACCTTTGGATTTATTATGAAATTATAGAAGGCCTTAGATTAAAATAGTAGTTTATGCGACTGATCCATAATGAGATGCCTTAAAATACGAGTGTGGTTTTATTACATAATAGGATCACACGAGTGTTTTAAGGCCTAATTATGTACAGTTGCATACACTACTTTATCTACACACATCACAAGTAGTAGTAAGAAACAGCAAAAAACCAACAATAAAATGACAACAGCAATGGCGGCAATTCGATCATCCGTCATGACGAATAGTTTTTTTTTAAATCATAGACAAACGAATGAAGTCCCTATACTCATATCACTCGAGATCAAATGTCGTGCGGTTTGTATTAAAAAACGTACTGAATTGACGTTTCGTATCGATAACTGTTTTAATATCTATGGATACTAGAATAGAGACCCACTTGAGTTTTGACAGCTGATCCAAATTTAAACTCATAACGATACAAAAATCTGTACTGTAATGTAATTACAGTACAGATTTTACCTACTACCACAGACAAGAAAGGTCTCATAGTAAAATCGGTTGTACTAATGCTGGTCATTTCCTACGGTTTCTGAACGCATTTTAGAGCACTTATGATATGTGCGTAGATAAAAGCTATTTTTATCATTGCAACGTGTCGACAGTAGTGGGTAGATACTTCAACGGTCGATATTACAATCACATGGCAAGGTTATCAAGTATCAATTTCGTAAATCTACCAAGTATATGCAAAAATCTAAGAATCTATAATTAGTAGTAGGAAATAGTTTCCTCGCAACACATTTTATGGAGGTATCTAAGTGAACAAAAAGCTATAAAAGAACATTAAGGTCGTCTTTATTTCTCCTTTGTTACTTTCCAACTTTATAATAAAATCATACCCGGTAGCGAGACCGAGTACACGTATAGAACTGGACCCAGTAAAACAACTTGTCACGGAAGGCTGTATGGAACTATGCGAACATTTTTATAAGTCTAAGTTAGAGTTAAGAGATTTTTTTTTAATAATGTTTACCGTGACCGTTTATTTCATATTTAAGTTTAAAAAAAAGTTAGCGTAAAATAGATACGGATGTTTATGTCCCAAAAAACTTGTTTTTTTCTTGACACTTTCAAGAGAATCTAAAATAAGGTAATTTCCGTTGATCTAAAACTATGAAATTATGCAAGTAATATCGTCTATTACTACAAGTACAGAAAAAAACGGAAAACTATCTATGCATTTGTTATTAAGTACGGCACCCTCGGTGGGCTAGTCTGACTCGCACTTGTCCGGTTTTTCCTCATTATGAGTCGAGCCTGGCTTGCTTTACCTTTTTTTTGCATAAGGCAAGGTGCCCTTTTTAAGTACGACAAAAGTTACAGTTTACTTTACGTCACACCTGGCCATAATGCGAGTTTTACTGCACGCTGCGCGTACAGGAAAACTCGCATTGTGGCCAGGTGAAGACGTAAAATTTTGTACTTAACACGGGCGGTAATTCGTAAAGCCCCAGAGCGCATATTTATGGCCCTCACCTTCGGTTCGGGCCACAAACACCTGCGATCTGGGGCATTCACGAATTCACCGCCCTAGTTACGTAATGTACTATTACTTACTTTTTATGTATTATATGTTTGTAAAGTAAGAAACATGAGAAGGGATCCTGTTGTTTTACCAAATTTATTTTGGTCAAATTTCATTTCCCAAACAAATTTTAGAAACTATTTTGTTTGACAATGCAAACTTTGGCACAATTTGAATACGAATATTTTCATTCCTTCTCATTCAGCAAAATATTATTACGAAAAATTACATTATGGCATGTGGTCATTTAGCAAATGCTTTAATAAGGCAAAAAAACATTAGACAATAAACATTTCGTCAAGTTAATGTTATGGCAAACTATAAATAGACAAAAATCACAATTGTTTGGGTTATGACATTTTACCAAAATACTATTAATAAAACGGCACGGTCCCTTAAATAAATAATGCACAGTTAAGTAGGTCGGTAAGCAAAGGCGTTCAATTAGGTTAAGGCAGCCAAAAAAAGGGGGCTCGGGGGGCGAAGCCTCCTAGCAGTAAAAATACAAACAATCGTAACAATTGTATTACTTGGTAGGTTAGGTTAGGGTTAGCTCGTGTCCCTTAGAGCGGAAATAGGCACCCCGCGAAGCGGGGTGACGTCGACACGCTGGCGGTTAGGTTAGAATTGCGACCTCTACACAAATTAATTTTCCCTACCCACATAACAAAAAAAGTTGTTATTTTATTGTGTATCTTATACACCATGGAAATAAAGATGCAAATGATTTGTCATTGAAGAGTTCCTCTGCTGATTAACCGACTGATTAGAAATGGCCAATTAAATATTGACGATACAAATAATTTGCCTTATTTTGTTTTTGTTAAAACATATTATGCTAACTTTAATATTTGACTGAATGAAATTTGGTCAAAGTACCAGTTGGTAAACGAGATATTGCCTAAACATGAATATGCCAAACATAAGGTTTGCGTAAGAATTATTTGTCGAGTGTTAATTTGGCAAACGATTATTTGGCAAATGAAATTCTACGAAAAATGTTTTGGGAAGTGATAATTTGTTAAAGTTTTTTTTGGTAAAACAAAGGTAACCCACATGAGAAACATGCCCCCCCCCCCGCATAGAAATTTGGCATGCAAGGGGGGGGGGGGGGGGGGTATCAAATATCTCTGCAGCTGACTGTACATGGCGTAGTGTAGTAGGTAGGTATATCGCAAACGATTGCACGAACATCGAAGCATGCAGCATCTAAGTAACTGCTTTGACACCTATATCAGTATACATGTTGATGCCCTCGCGAAACATTGGCTATATTGAATTGAACGCAAGTTGAATTCCTCCTAGCGTTATTCCCAGTTGTGCCCAAAAGGATCCTGGGCCATTCTTCCAATCCCAAGCTTTGGCATAGCCACATGCTTGAACCACTAGGCTACCGTAGCTTCAACGTAGGTACTACATTACAAAGTACTTTTTTATACTCGTCGACCTTAATGTTTGAATTAAGACTTCGTACACCAAACTTAAATCACATACTTTTTACTATGGAGCTCCCAGCTCAACATTTCATAACTGTTGAGACAACTGAAATGAAATTGACCAATCACGTGGCGCCTTTACTGAACTATAATGGATTTGACCAATAGGACGCCGTCATGAGAAAGTCAAAAGGTAAATAGACATCAACGCACAAAAATGAAAAAGTCGTTGGTTGCACTTCGTTTTCAATAGATAGCAAGTTTGTTTAATTAGTTCAGTTGACTCGTAGAAAAAGTATTGTTCACAATAGTGTCATAATCAATCTTTTTAATCTCGTACCTTACTTAGGCCACTCAGCAAGCTTCGTGGCCTAAACACGGTACTCGACTAAAAAGCTCTCAATTATAACACGATTGTGAAAAATACTATATCTACGCACACATCATTAGTGCTCTAAGATGCGTTCAGAAACCGTAGGAAATGACCAGCATTACTACAACCGATTTTACTATGAGAACTTTCTTGTCTGTGGTAGTAGGTAAAATCTGTACTGTAATGTCATTACAGTACAGATTTTTGATAAATTTGTATCGTTATGAGTTTAAATTTGGAACAGCTGTCAAAACTCAAGTGGGTCTATACTCTCTATTCTAGTATCCATAGATATTAAAACAGTTATTGATACGAAACGTCAATTCAGTACGTTTTTTAATACAAACCGTACGACATTTGATCTCGAGTGATATCACTATAGGGACTTCATTCGTATGTCTATGATTTAAAAAAACCATTCGCCATGACGGATGATCGAATTGCCGCCATTGCTGGTGTCATTTTACTGTTGGTTTTTTGCTGTTACTTACTACTACTTATGATATGTGTGTAGATAAAGTAGTGTATGCAACTGTATATAATAAGGCCCTAAAACACTCGTGTGATCCTATTATGAAACTCTCTGACGCTCGTTTCATAAAACCACACTCGTATTTTAAGGCCTCTCATTATGGATCAATCGCTTAAACTACTATAAAATATTGTAGATACCGTAGTATAAGTAGGTTATTAATGTAATCAGCAATTACCTGAAAACAAAAAGAAATACAAAATTAGTTTGAGTGCGAAAGCAAATGGGTGTAAAAAAACAGATAAGTCGAATTCATTTGCATCTGTCTAACAAATTAGTCTAACAGATTAACAGATTAGTGTCTAACAGATTATTGAGAGTCAAGAAACCAATGTGAATATTATCGCAATATGGCGTCTACTTCTGGGTGCAAAAATAAATGCAGAAAACAGTCTCATGACAAAATTGCTTTTTGATAGAGCAACTAGAAGAAAAAACGATAACCCCAAAACCCTAACCCTGTTTCCCGCATCCGTCTGTAACCTGCACCTGTAAAAAGACTTAACTCACAAACATTATCTATATAATCCCCGCGTTTTGCAGTGTACAGCCCTGTTTTCCGAACGCGCTCATGCGCTTCACCCCGACACGCCTAGCGAAACTAGACTCCGTTTAGTTACTACGAATTGCGGCATCAAGATATATTTGTGGGTGAACTGAGGTGAGGTTAGAACAGGTTACAGAATAGCGGGGCTGTAGACTTTCCCGGACGGCACAGTGGCCACTTGGCCAGGTTCCTACGTAATTAGCCGTCATTATAGAATATTATAGAATTTTATGGGATAAGTCACCATGAATACTGGGAAATGGCAGGCTTTATTACAAGCACGAGAAGATGATGGACGCTTCGCGGTACACTTGGAATGGAAACGGGCCATCGTGGCGTTTTGCATAATTATGGTGTTGTTCTAGAATGAACTGACGGCAAATGTTACGGATACATTTACTTATAAACTTATCTCGAATCAAAAGTTTATTTGGGTTACGTACCTAGTACATGTTCAAAGTTCGATCTTGATCACATTATCTGTTAGACATAGGGCAAGCCCATATTCACAATGACAACAGATCATACGATACGTCAAGTTGCAATCGCATGATTCGGCTTGATATTATTCGGCCCGACTGAGACAGAGCCGAAAGAAGGGATATGATTTCAACAGTTTATGTTTGTAATTTGTGAAAATGAAGACAAGAAGTTTCTTATTTAAGGCTTTACGCCAAGAAGTAATGTATGAAAACCCTAACTAAAAACATTATTGCCCGCTACTCTAACTTTTTAAATTTGCTTTCTAATATTAAACTGACAAAGGAAAAATTACATACTGCCAACCACCACTAGACTCTGGAAGCATACTTGCGACATAAAAAAAAAAATCTATGGTACTCTTCTTACGTGCGGTTAAACATGGTGCTCGAACGGCTTGTTAAAATGTCATGTTTAAAAAATAAAAAAGGCGGCAAATTACACAATTGTTTTCTGGACTTTCGTTCCGATTGTAATTTCAACAAACTATTATTTTATTGATTACCTTGTATTTATTTTAATTTAAATATTTCCTTACATCGTTTGAGAAAAGCACTATACAATCCTCGGCCGGAACAGGGATTGCTGGACTCGTTGTATCCCGCCTCGTCTACGACTCGGCCTTCTACCCTAAGCTCGTCCAGCAATCCATTACTTCACGGCCTCTGCAGTAATGTACTATTCCGTAGTCGGGATCCAATTTTTTATACTTATTATGCTTGTTATATCACAAGGGTCGGTGGAGTATTCTATGTGGTATGTAATCTTCAAGATGCTTATTCACATTCATATAAAAATCCAAGTATTAGCCATTTGTCATTAACGACCAAATTAAAAAATACCGCGACACAAAGGACATATTTTGTCACGCAAACTCGCTCCGTTATTTCGCGCGTGTCTCCGAAAGGCGATTAATGAGAACTTAGGTAGAAAGTGATTATCAGTGATCCGGAGTGAAATTAAATGTAACGGTGTGTTGCAGAAGAACCACGTTTGGCTAATCCTAGTTCTTATTACACGCCACTTAATACTAAGAACATACATAAGGTAAAAGGCTCAATGCTTGACATCTTAATTTCAGTTGACACCCCCTCGCATCGTTTAGGGCATTTGTAATTGGGCATCGCGCACTGGGTTTTAATAATCATGTCACTTAATCATAGAAACAAACAAAGGAAGTTTAAAGTATAAAGTACATAAACGATATGATACAGAGAGAAAGGATATAATGGAAAAATAAACCATCTTCGTCTGTATAATAGCCTCCCACAGGACTCGAAATTGCGATGTCTAATTAACGCCAGAGTGCTTTGACCACTAAGCTACAAGGACAGTGACTGAAGTCGCTTATCTTTCAACTTGCACTTAACTAACTTTCAATTATATTCTTTGTTAATTTGAGCAATCAGGATATAGATGTACGGTTCAACTAGGCAGCTGCGTTAGGATGTCATCCATGGTTAGGAAAGCGTTGTAAACTTGTTGCGTTCGCATATAGGTTCCTAACTTCTCTTTGTAGGACGAAGAAAGTCCGGACAACTTGAACAATGTATATAGCGTTTGTTTGTCATATGATGAAAGTGAAATGTGTCAGAACTGTACTGACATTGCTGAGGGCATAAAAAGTTTCTTCATTTTGCATCAGTTATAAATGTGTCAGTATTTTATGCGGACGATGAATAAAAATGGAAAGCCGCTTTCTTCGTAAATATGAGAAGCTTTTTAACAAAATCGTATCAAATTGAGTGCACTCTGCGCCAATGAGTGGCCCTCATTATACCAACACTTTTACGCCTAACACTTAGCTTCAAACCGTGCGAGTCACGGAAACAAAAGTCACGAAACGAAAAAACCGCGCCACAAAAGGCGGCTTTGTGTGAAAAACAAATGAAAAGCAAAAGCGAGATGAAAGCCGGATTGGTTTTTGCAAGATCTCAGTCGTGTCAGCGTTCCCAGACCTTTACAATGGATCGTTGTAAATAAATGAGATTATAACCTGTCGTAATGCGTGTAACAATCGCGAGCCCAAAGAAAGTGTTGCGCCATCGCTCAGTCGAGACTAAAATAATAATTTAAGGTGACAAGCTCAATTATAACTTGAGCAAAAACGCTTTCGCTTTCGTTTGATAATGCTCGTGAGACAAATGAGGCTGGCAGATGATTCGGCAACGGCTCACAAGACTGGATGCGGTTTATTCGGACTGATCATCTAAATGCCTAATAATATACGTGTGGGGACATAAATAAATAAGACAGCGATTGAATTGACACAGCGTGTTATCAAGAAACAGATTGATCGTCTGGTACTCTGCGGTTAAAGCGGCTCTTGCGGCTCAGGGAAACGCGTAATTGCTCTGACAAGAGCAGTTTTACATTTTTACACGCCGGCCGCCGAGGACTCAACATCGTCATCGATCGCCGTGCTCCGCTCTCCGCGCTCGCTGCTGGAAAACACGAAGAATCCGACGAGGGTGCTGCAGGCTCCGGACATCCAAACTGTCCTTCTCAGGGCAATGTAAAACTGCTCTTGTCAGAGCAATTACGCGTTTCCCTGCTTAAACGCAGAGTACCAGACAATCAATCTGTTTCTTGATAACACGCTGTGTCAATTCAATCGCTGTGTTATTTATTTATGTCCCCACATACGCAATAACTATTTACCGTTATAGTTCGTATTAACGATTTTTCGATGGTAAACTCTTGTAAAAATCAATACTTAACCGTTTCTAGTTGTTTCTAGCTAACAGACGTAGGTAAATATAAAAAAAATAAAGCAAAGCAACTATACATACTTATTATAATAGTAAATGCTTGCATATTCTGAATGGAAAACTACTACCGAATTTGAAACAGATTTCAATGAATAAGATCGCCAGTAATATAATAAATTAGTGTTCATTTATTAAAACCAGCTCCTGTCCTTGCTGTGCTCTGAACGCTGATAGCGAATCTAGTTCCTTTTCGCATATGTCTTGAAAATTGTTCATTATAGAAACTAATGTTACATTTGTATTCTCTATTTCATAACAAGTTTTATTCGTTTCATTTTAGTAATTTACGACTAAGTACTGTCTGTCCTAGACACTATCATTACAATATGTTTCCTTTATATTTATGAACCTGATTATGTCTTGTGTCTGATTTGTTCCGAATTAACTTAATTAGATCAGCAATAATTAAATGCATTATTTTTTAAGGTGGAAGGGATTTTTTTTGACACGTTTCTTGGCTGAATTATAGCTTAGCTACTTCAAGACTCTTGGCCCTATACATATACGAAATTTTGGATATTTGGATATTTGTTACTGAATCACGCTTAAACGGCTCAACCGATTGGGATAAAAATTTGCACGAAGATAGTTTATAGCCTGGATCAACATAAAATATAGTTTTAGCCCGTGTCCACGCAGGCGAAGTCGCGGGAGGAAGCTAGTTATACATAAAGCTTTGTTTATAATAATAATATCCTTGTATAGCTTTGTAGGAATAGTAGCATAAAGAATTTACAAAACTAGAAAAAAACATAACTTAAATGATCTTCTGACTGGGCTAAGTAGCAATATTGGCAATATATGTATATAGCAATCAACTTAATGTTGGCAATAAGTTGCAAGCCGACACAAACATTCTGTCACAAGAAAATAAAGGTCAAAATTGTTACAACGCACAATGCGAAAGATTTGTATCATAGTTCATTTCAAATCATGATTGCAGGATGGCTTATATTATTAACGTATCTGGAATAAAAAAATACAATATAACTTGGCGAAATTCCTTTTAGTCACGAGTATAAAAATATACAAAAAATAATTAATAATATTTTGAACGAAGAAACCAAACAATGACATAGGTTTCAATAGTTAGATAGACTATTCCACAAGCAGGTATTATGCAAAAGATTTAGTTAACAGTGTAAATGAGTTTAAGGGACAAGGCCGTTATCTACTGTTATTAATGTAACCAACCAAGTCGGAGAAATCTTAAAGATAGGTCAGGTCTAAAGTGTGAAAAATTTCATGAAAGTAAATGAAGCAAGACAGGTTCGTCAGGATCGTAGCAAGTACAAATCCGTGATCTCTGTCTACCGTAAACAGGCGTGATTATATGCACGTATGTATATTGTGATTGACTGTACATTTTAATTTAACAAAAATAATATTAACAATCGATAAATAAACGGTTTCATTACAATACAGCAGTTAAATGTTTAATAACAGACTCGGTTTCGACACTTCAACCTTTCATATTGCTTTGTTCACGTTAGATTAATTGATAATTGCGCAGAATGTAAATTATAATGGTCTAATGTACGCCCGGGGCAATTAAAAATATAAGTGATCGGTGCATTGTTGGCAAACGAAGACTGAAATGTGTGCTACTAAATAGACATAAAGATTTATGCGCAGATACCAATTAAGGTATAGCATTAATAAATACTGATATGGTAATGCCCGTTATATGCGAAATCAATAATAGTGTATTGAGAGTTGAAGTATAAAGTGGAGCAGAATTGTTGGATCATTGACATTGCATATTCTTAACGTACGTTTGTACGTGTTTTCTTTGTGTGCAAAATAAGTAATTATTCTTCTTCTTTAAACAAATAGAAAAGGAAAAAGTTTTGATATTTTTCATAATCAAAATATTTTGAACTTCTAGTTAGTTAAGCAAGTTATTATTTTATGCCCAGCAAGTAGGTATTGAAATTACCAAAACTAACATTGTAAACGTGTATCGTAAGACCTTACTTAATTTGGCAATCAGTGGAGACTAAAAATAATGGATTCCGTCGATTACATTCCATTTTTTTTAATTTACATGTTTACTCTTGCATCTGTTCAAATAAGGGTAGCCTGCAGCTATTGAAACACACTTTTAGGAGTAGTATTATGGTATTTTTTTGTAATCCTCTTCGGCATTATTTTATGTCGAAACCTGGTTCGTGTTTAAGCTCAACAATAATTTCTGAGCAATGCGTGCAGCGTTGTTACAAAATACTATCTTGATATGCCTTTACGCCGTTGGTTTCGACATTTGGCTCGACTCCACTGAACTCGTATAAATTCGCGTTCAGTATCACAAAGTTAGCGTTGCACTCAGTTAAAGTAATTAGTACTTAAATAACAATAAAAATATTTCCGTGCATACGCATAACCCAAGGACAGGCAGTGAAGGGCCCATCTTCAACTGCAAACCGTTCACAAACTCAATAGTCAACCTTATGACATAGAGAACTAAGCTCGATATTCGACGTTTTCTAACAACGTAGCGGTAACAATAACATTGCAAAACCTCCGTTTTTGACGTTCATTTTTGAATTTAATGACTCCGGTATAAGGTACAAATTCCAATAACAGGAGCTTAGATTCAGTACATACATCCTTAAAAGCCAAGACTTAGTTCATGCGCCTGAGCACAAATGCCATGCTCTACTCCACCCGTAACGATATTTGAAATGTCAAAATCGTGATTTTTGTCGAGAAATGTTTCGTAAACCATGTGCAATGTATGAAACTTAGTACCTTACATTCCATCTAGACAGTAAAATGATAATGGATCACTTATTGCTAAAAGGAATGAAGTCTCATTCCTAGGTAAGGATCACTTGTAGTGACAAGTCCTATTAAGAGATAGACTTTAAGTAGATATAACATTTTACGATGTCAATCCCTCGGATCAACATCGCGCTTAATGCAAATATCTGGCCAAGTTTCTACATATTCTAGGCAGCAGCGTTAGAACTAGCTAGTCCCCTGACCATCCCACTAATGCGCATATAATGGTACCATTATATTATGAACCACAGAGAAAGCCGACGGAATCATTTAAACCAGAACTCAAGTTAAAATGCTAATGGAGAGACGGTGAAAAATATTTTATGAATGAAAAGGCGATTGCTTCGATTTTCCAAGTACGATGTATTTGCTAACGAGTTCAAGCCGGTATCAATAAAACGATTATGAGATGAGACTGCTCTTTCGTTAGACTATACAAATTTAAAACGATCTAGATTAGTAAGAGCGACTCTGAACGAAATAGAAATACAGAAAATCCCAAAAAGTATGAATCAAATCGCATGAGTAGGTAACCAAAGTCAGGGCTTCGTGACGTCGTGTATATGTTCCAAATCTTTAACCATTTTTTTCAACGCCTGCCTACTGTTTGGTTGGTTGCGTAATGTTTTTCCCGATACTATCCCTTCATTCAAATAAACGCATATATATCATAGAAACTCGGTATAAACGCCACTTATAGCATGGTCTAAATATTATTTATCATTGAACTCATAACTATACTTAATGGTAATTTCAAAATGACGGTAAAAATTGAATTCATCGGAAGAGACACTGTAATCTCCAATTTAATGCCATTGAAGCAGTTTCATGGTCCAGAAAGCCCGCCAATTTAAGATGAGCTACTTCAGAAATCACTGCTATTACAAATGGAAGGTCTTTTACATATTTGTGAGGAACCAATGTAGGAAGGTCTACGATTTCATGTGTTCTGGTTCGAACTAGGGATTCATGTTGCTGGTTGGTATCATAAAAATATTTGGATCGACTATTTCGATCGGTCACGGCTGACCTCGAATTGCGGAAGAAAGGTACAATGACAAGGTCCAATTACTTCTTTTGTTTCTTTAACTTCAATGGCGGTTGAGTGTTTTGCTACATTTTTTATTTCGATCGCTTTTGCAATAAGGACTCGTTTTGTTGTCATGTATGCAACATATTGAAGTATGGGTATGTCAACTTATGCAATTCTTATTGCACAAAAAATAATTTAACTTTGTTAATTCACTGCAATAATTTTCAACATGAAAATTCGCATTTGTGACGTCATACTACGTCGTAGTTTCTTCCAATACCTGGGGACAGGCAGACGAAAAGACAACTGCATAAAAGCTTGTCCAAGGCCTTCGACATGGTGTCATATGACTTGTTGTTGCGGAAACTGCAGGACTCATCCGTGCCGCACGACGTAACTTCTTTGTTTAAATATTGGTACGGCAGCCAGAGAAACTGTGTAAGATGGACGGGTGCATTCTCGGATGCATACGTCATGCAATGTGGAGTTAGACAGGGGCGATTAAGCTCACCAAAGTTATTTAATATTTATATGAATGGCTTGATCGAGGAGCTCAGCAGCGCACATGTCGGATGCCATATAGAAGATTTATGTGTTAATAATCTAAGTTATGCTGATGACATGGTGCTGCTGTGCCCCTCGATGGGAGGACTCATAAAAATGATAAAGATTTGTGAACGATACGCTGAGACCCATGGACTTAGGTATAATGCATCTAAAAGTGAGCTCTTGCAATTTAAAGCAGGTAACAAATCCTATCAGATGCAAACTGTAACTCTGTGTGGGACTCCTTTGAAGAGAGCTGACAAATTCAAATACCTAGCTCACTGGGTCACGGAAACAATGACTGATGACATCGAGCGGGAGCGCCGGGCGCTATGCGTCCGCTGTAACATGTTGGCCCGCAGATTCGCACCTGCTAGTAGAGAGGTGATATTAACTCTATTCAAAGCCTTTTGTCACACGTGCGGTCTGTAGACTAGCTTTACCAAGCGGGCGTATGGCGCTCTGCGTGTCCAGTATAATGATGCACTCAGGATGCTGGTTGGGCTTCCGCGGTAGTGTAGTGCTTCGGCTATGTTCGCTGATGCTCAGACAGACTGCTTTTACGCTATCATGAGAAAACGAAGTACCTCACTCCTCAACCGCAGCCGCGGAAGCTGAAACAACATCTTGAGCACGTTAGCCCAGCGCTGGGATTCGCCGCTGGTGTGGCGGCATGCGCAGCTGCACGCGCCTGTCGACGCTCCAACGCGCCGCTTTTAGTTATTAATTTTAATTTGTATCATTTTATAAACACCTTAACCATTTTATAAATACCTTAGGCATAAGTCATTAGTATAATTTATATGGATCAAGTTGTCCGATATAAATATTTTTGATTTGATTTGATTTGATAAAAGCTTCCTTAAAGTACGCTTCGAAATAAAAGCGCTAAACGGCAGAAAATTATGGATTTATGCAAAACATTCCTGCTTCCACTTTGCATAGACCGAAAAAAGTGCTATGAGTCAAGGTAAATTCCAGAGCGATGTCACTTCTAACGTAAATCCTTTACCGTTCACCAGTAAGGTGTACGGGCTTGCAAAAACAGAATGATTAGCGATCTTGTCTAAATGAGTCGGTCACGACGCGAGCACAAAGGATCTCGAAACTATGCGAGTAGAAGTATCTAGAAAGTAAAGACGTGGCTATTTCTCTGGTTTTGAAACATGTGTCGGCAGTCACATATCTGAAAAAATTAAGGTCGAAATTCGAAATTGTGATGGAAAATTAAATCAAAAACAAAGTGAATGTAAACGGGCTCTTCTATTAATACGGCAGAACATTTTTTTCGGGAATTTGAGCCTGTACCGGTAACCAAGGTAACCAATGAAGTTAAAAATCTGTGTTTGTGTGTCTCAAGTGTGTACTTTACGCTACATTTTCAGTAACGGTCCACCCCGAAGTTGTACATAAACCAAATTAGCATAGTACACAAACGAGAATAAATGGTATTTGTGACCGGATTACCTTAAATGGTTAAGTCACGAAATAAAAAGACTTTGGCTTTAATGTCACATGTAACCTTGGTACCTTATTTTCAACAATTGGATGTGGACATTTAACTTTCCAAACGATACTATTAAAAGTTATGGCTCTTTTGCTGAATATAGAACACGGCAGACAGTAATAGATGTAATTTGTATAATAAATGAAAGGTTAAGTTGTTTGATCAGTTCTTAAAATAGACACAGTGAGGTACAATTCGAAGTAATATGTGAAAAACATGCTGTGCATGTGTTACATTAGCACAACAGTAAACTTCTGTTTCGACTGCTAATTAATATCTTCCATTCCTTCCTTACTGATTATTTACAAAGTGTATAGTCAAGGGCATTAACACGAAACAAAATCCATACTAATATTATAAATGGGAAAGTGTATGTGTGTGTTTGTTTGTTTGTCCGTCTTACACGGCAAAACGGAGCGACGTATTGACGTGATTTTTTCAAATGGAGATAGTTGAACGGATGTAGAGTGACATAGGATAGTTTTTATCCCCGAAATCGTCTCCTAAGGGGGTGAAATGGGGGGGGGGGTAAAAGTTTGCATGGAGCTGCGATATAAAAGAGTTCCACGCGGACGGAGTCGCGGGCAGAAGCTAGTACGTACATAAATAAGGACATAAATATCTGTATAGTATAGGACTCGTGTACAGATATTTATGTCCTCATACACCCATGACTGTACATGGCTATTTTGATCAACTTAAGGAATGATCACAGGTTTCGTTAATTAACACCTAGCTGACACAAAAGATATGACTAAAACATACCACGAGAATTCAATTCTTCACTAAGAAACATACCGGGTGGAAAGGCACGACGATCCTTCCCGCAAAGGGGGGTTAGTTTAAGTGATGGAAAATCGATTCGTAATGTTTAGATTTTTTTTTACGATCAATTATTAAAAATAATAAAATTAATTAATGTTCTTCTGTGACAACCCTACTATTACTATACGTACTAATTATCGTTTATACGTATTGATAAAGGTCACTGACTCTTGTGTAATTGTTAAAATGTTACTGACCCTAATGAGGGTGGTCACTTGCAGTATTTTGCATTAAAAGTTAACTGCCTATAACTTCAAAACGGTTATGAATATGAGCCTAGTTTCTTTAGAGGAAATACTGTACTCAGTCTAAACAATCCCCCTTTTGCGGAAGGGATCGTCGTGCCTTTCCACCCGGTATATTATTAGATGTGAGGTGAATGCCCATTGATTGGCACCTCAATTTAAATAATTTATATTCACTGTTGAGCTGCTGTGAATTAAGATTGAAGGTGCCAAGTAAAGGACCAATATCGATCACTATAGCATTTACCATACTTGATATTTTGTTACAACATTCTGGTATTCTATCTTAGTCTAGCATATTCGAAGTCTTGATCTGTATTCGATGATTAATGGAGTTATTATGACGATTACATGACTATCATTCCTAATCTAATCGTTTTTGGTTTTGGCCGTAAGTACATAGCCACTGCCAAAACTGGTTTCGAATATTGAAACAAATAGTCTAAAATGCATGGCACGCGAGCTCCTTGTCTTAATCTTGGGTCGTTTTCTTCTTTTTGATCATTTTGTACTACTTTAATGATACACTTAACTCAATAACCGTTAATAGTTATCGCCAAATTGCCAATGCGTGTTTTCGATTTTTATAGACGATCTTTACGATTGCTCTGCCTTTTTTTACTTTGTCAGAGAAATCGCTTAAGCATACTATTATAAATCATTAGCTTTTTCGATGAATTACAATCGGTCAAATGACTTTGGGTTAATGCTACTGACATAAATATTATTATTTATATCAATTATTGTTGGCTGTCACTTATCGTTTCTCGTTGTAAATATGTATAATTATACTTTAATTGAGTTTGTAAATAATAAGTGGCACATTATGCTATGAAAAAGTTTCTTCATATTGACATGTTATAATTTGTAAGCTTTTATATTCATTTAAATTATGTAAAAATGCTGCGCCGCAGCAGAACCAAGGTCACCGATATAGCCCTCCCCACATTGCACGTAGAACCGATGACCGTTGAAGGGGAAAGGTTCTCGGGACGTGGTTGCCAGTCTTCCGGTGCGTGCATAGCGTGGGAAGACCCCCCAAAAGGTGGACTAAAGGTTGCCGCAGGAGTCCGCTGGATGCGGGTGGCGCAGGACCGGTCATTGTGGCACTCTTTGGAGGTCTATGTTCAGCAGTGGATGTCTCTCGGATGATATATGATTATGATGATGATGGTGATGTAGAAATATATATAATCATATAAAAATGTTATGTAATTTTTTTGGTGATGATATTAATATGGAGTCATATTAAATTTACATCCAATAATTTATAATATATTTTTGTTGAAAAAATATACCTAACTCTAGGTACCATGAGTGTCAATTTCTTTTGATCACAGCTTATCTGTTTCTATAAATAGAAATTTGATGTAAGTATTTGTAATTATGACTAAAACAGAACGCAAAATATTTTCCATGCCATTTTTATCACATGAACCAAATTTTAAAAAAGATTTACTATTGAATTTTAACGTCTGAACCATTGAAGTGGGTTGAAACGCTTTCTCTGTACCCATTGACGCAAAGAGAGCACCGAACCTTTTGAACTCAGTGGCTCACTGTCGCAGAGAATAATAAAATGCCCATTCATTTGGCTACATAGCCTTGAATTAAGATTAAATTAACCTTTAATCGCCAATACGCTATGAGCAAAAGGTGTACTGATAAAATTACTTTTATTAAACATTACTTTAGAACTTTTATCTCAATATTTATAATAGAGATCTTTGTGGAGTTAAGACAGATATTTTATATGCCATCCATAATGCAATAAAGCAAATATCGAATACACAAAATCATGTACGAATAGGTACACTAGAACAAATAAACAGATGCACATTTATTACCTATACATTAGGTTATAAGTGCGCGAAATACCCTTTTCCACAGTCCAGTTGAAATTCAATCTTATATCGATGGCATAAAGACAGACGGGCAAAACCTTTTTTACGTCATCTAAACGCACAAGCGGTAACACTGCATAGCAAGAACCAAATGAATGGCAGAAGAAGCAGATTCCTAGGTATAATTTCCCACTTTCTAAATCGTAATTCAATACAGCTGCTTCATTCATGTGTGGAAATACAGAATTCCGATGAGATAGACACGGCAAAGTCCAAGAGAGACGTATCTTATAAAAATGGGAAATTATACAGTGATAGTGAGAAAAGTATACCAAAAAAATTTGTCATCGAAGTTTTGTGCATTTCAATCATTACAGTAACTCATAAATTAACGTCCGCGCGTCCTGAATGATCACAAAGTTAAACTACAAATATTTGCCCAGAATATTCTACAATAGGATCATCAAACACACCGGTGATTAGATAAACGAACTTGATGTATACAACAGAACTGAAGAGTACAACGGCGGGGACAATGCCGAGGAACCACGGTCCGTTGCTCTCATCTGTACTCGTGTACAGCCACAATATTTTCACATTTAGTACCTTATCTCCAGGGTATAAGATCCGAAATTGCACACTTATTTTTACACCTGACCGTACAAGGCCCGATGTAGATACCGCAGGATGTCCGTCCGCCTTCGCCGATCATATTTATGGGAACACTTGCTACGAGGTTTGAGAACTTCCGATCTTTTGACAAGGATTTTCCCTTGAACTGTGGATAAAGCAATTAAAAACGGTATTTGTTTTTGTTTTTGATCATCATCACCAGCTTTGATTGTTGGTAATAGTTTACTTTTTTATTTCTCCTTTAAAATTAAGGAATTTTTACCGAACCTTGTATTACAACTAGACATAGTTGTAATACAAGGTTCGGTAAAAAATCTTAATAGTTTAATAACTGCTATTGCATCTTACTTCATTCTAAAGATCATATAAATTAAATATCAGATTTATCTATGAGTAACTTCCTTCACAAAATCGTGTTAATAAACTCAATATCAGAGATCCACTTAAGGCGCCGTAGGTTCAGCGAAGTGAAGCGAACAGAGTTTTTGAAACAATATAATGCGTCTGTTTATAATAATATGGTTTCAAAAAAATACGAATAGTAATCTTGAGGCTTTTCTGCAGGGAAATCAGTGTTTAGAAACATGATTAAGCAATTTTCGCTCGATAGAAAAAAATCACGAACATAGGTCTAAAAGGGTCTAAAATACACTTAAAATATTTGTTACAAATTATGCACAAAAGCTAGAAATAATAAAATGGCTTCTAAAAATCGGCAATATCATGTTTGAGAGAACTCCGTGTTTACTTTTTATTTATTTAAACAGCCAAAAAATTAAAATTAAAAAACATGATTTGCTCGCTTCCGAGCACGCACTTCCATCTCACTCACGCTTATGCTCAGTGAGAGGGAGAGAAGACCATGAACCTACGGCACCTTAAATAGTTCATAGGTACAGATTCAAGAGGATATCCCCCCCCCCCCCCCCACTATGTAGTCGTATTTATGGAAAACTTTAGATATAGCATTCAAGAACTTCCGAACGAACAAGGTTTTCCTTTGGCAGAGGTTAGTTGTTAAGATGTAATGGTTTTTTAAGCTGATTTATGGAGATACAACTTTCAGAGGGGAGTTCCGTGTATTCCGGGTAATTCGTCAACTATGAAAATGAAAATGTATTACATTGCTATTGTTAAGCTGGTATATCAATTCGACAAAAGCTCCTAAATAAGTTGTCACTCGTCATTGATGAAGATTTTATTGTATGCTACTATAACGCTTTTGGGTCAAATAAATTATTTGATGTAGTAAAGATATGAATTGCTGATTGTTTTTCTAACAGCGCGTCAGTGCTCCCATTTATTATTGGGTCATCTCGCTAACCTAACGTCTGATTGGAGTCCAATGATACCGCTATCCTGGTAAAAACTCGGTCATCCCAGTCATTATCTACCAAAGAAAATCTAGTAGTATCATCAGCATCACTGACTTAGCGTAAACCTAACGTTATCAATATTGAAATTGCGCTTAGCGAGATTTATATAAAACACTGGTACTACTTTTGAACTTAAATTAACATATGATCCGAATGAAGCTACGCTTATATTTTTAAAGCTGCAACTGGCAATACTTAAAGAATAATAATACCCTGCAAGTTGAGGCGCGAATTTTGAGCCAATTTCGAGATGCGCCATTAAAGAGATAATGAGAAAATTATTCAAACCTTACCTTTAGACGGCCCACGTATCGCGTTTTCATCATCGATGGTAAAGGCCCAATCCAAATTACTAGTATACACGTACGTGACCAACATAACTTTGCGGTTCCTAGACAAGATTATAATACTAACAGTCTTCAACTTAGAACCATAATCATGTTTACCGACGGTATAAAAGTTTTGGGATTACCTATGTAAGGCAGGAATTACGCTCAGGGGGCTTGTCTCGATTCTAAAAGGGCCGATTACGATGATCGATTGCATTTGGTTCCGTAATATCTTTTGTTAGCAGTTCTGTAAATTGTTTTTAATGGTCCACGTTTTACATAATGATGCATTGTTAAAAAGTTCAAGTTAGTTTAGCGGGTCTCTGTGTGACCAGCTACTGCTACTGGGCAATCGTATTAAAAAGATTTGTAACATGTCTCTGAAAAATAATGCTTAACCCAAACGTCACATCCAAAGAAATCACATCCAAAGATATGGCATCCTAAAAGATATCAGTCCACTTTATTAGAGGAAGTTCCGGTATTTATTTACCCCACCTAATTGAAACCTGAGAAATTGTGCTAAGTATATAGCAGTTATTTTAGTACAAAAACCCTCATTGAAGAGCAGGAAAATTTACGTTTAAATCTTGATATTTGGAAGCCACCGTCTTAATTTCGGTTTTAAGCTCCGACTACGAGTACCTATAATTACAAAGGCTTCAAAAAGATTGACAGTTAAATTGCAGAACAAAACCGACACGCCATCTTGGGGCTGTTTGTTATGGTTTTCATACTTTACATGCAAATATTAAATGATACCGTTTCGATATTCTTGCCAAATATGTTCAGAGAAATTGTTTTACTCAAACTCATACTCATTTATTCATAATCCATACTAATATTATAAATGGGAAAGTGTATGTGTGTGTTTGTTTGTTTGTCCGTCTTTCACGGCAAACGGAGCGACCAATTGACGTGATTTTTTAAGTGGAGTTAGTAGAAGGGATGGAAAGTGACATAGGATAGTTTTTATCCCCGAAATCATCCCCTAAGGGGGTGAAATGGGGGGTAAAAGTTTGTATGGAGCTGCGATATAAACGAGTTCCACGCGGACGGAGTCGCGGGCAGAAGCTAGTATTATATAAATATTATATGTCTTCTGGGCTTCACCTTATAGACAAAGGCCGTGTTTCTGACACTTTCGTTCTGCAAAAATATACCTGCTTTGGTACTTTACTAACAATTTCATTGTTTGAATTTACCTTAGACCAAAAAATTAATGTCTCGGAAAGTATTTGAAATGAGGGAAGAATTTGGAATGTCTTTTTTATTTATTTTAAAAGTGCATTTTGAACAAAAAACCATATCCAAGCTAGACTTAATTCGCCATTATAAATACGTGTAAAACTGGTTAAATTCAACTACACCTACGCACTGACACGTAAAGTGAATTATATACTTTAATTTAATTATAGCCTTTATAAATCTTTCATATACAGCCGTAATCAATTTGCAGCAAAAGCAAAGAATGCAGAAAGTCACATCTTCGAGAGAAATCTTATCGATTACATTATAGGAACGAATAATCGATTACGCCGCCAATCGATTATCTAAAGCTATAATTTGACAGCTGTCATAACGTATAATCTTCTAAACGCTGACGTCTGAAATGCTGACTCGAACAGGATTGACTCGTATGTGTGACCAGTTTCTTCTGAACCAGGGTAGTACCGTGCCATATAAGTATTTGGTGTCGATATTTATTGGTGGCCATATTTAATACTTGTAAATCCTAAGGTACACGATGCGTGAAGTTATAATGACAAGTTGACATAGATTTATCTGATGGTTGGGCTCTGCATGTCGAACGAATCTAAAAATGAACCTTCCGGTCTTAGTCATAGAGATCTGATTGCTTCGGTTCCGTTTTTAGCTATCCCGCATTCTGGTCATTGGCTTTTAATGCGATGACAATTCAATAAGTTTATAAATTGGTATGGTCATGGTCAACTAACGTGAAAATGAAATTCTTATAGTTTTATTTTAACTAGTTTCCTAACACATCATAGCTTAAACGTCAATTAACAAATGTGCACCAACCAACCTCGTCTAGCGAGTGAGAAAGTCCCGCTAAAAAACTACGTAATGTTTATTCTTTGCGTGCGATTGAGTGAGCTGAATGTTTCTATTGCTTGATAAGTAAATGAGGAGGAGTGAGTCTATGGATTGAGTGGGTGTTATTTTACGTCAATAGTCGTAAAATGATCCATCAAGAAAGCTAAACATAAAATAATCATCAAACAGTTAATGGAGACTTTGGTTGTTAAAATGCGAATAGATAAAACACCGTCTGACAGCCACAAATCAGACACGTCAAATTTTTAATCTTGACGGCTTCAATATCAAAGATAACAATAAATCTAACCTCCGACAAGAAACCTGTCGTAGGGTCACACGTTGACCGAGACCCCTAACTTGTAAGGTCTTATATAAGACTATATTGGACAAGAGCGCGTTAGATTGGCGAAAGCGCCAGGTGATTCGAATTTCACCGTGATATACTGATACCGGTTTTCGTCGTGAAATTGATAATTTAGCGATTGTGTTTTATTTCTGTCGCAATAAAAAAAGTCTTTCTCATTTCATAATACTAAAAAATTAGCTATTTTGATTATTGTTCTAGCCTCACTTTCCTAGCACGCTTTTAGTGTTGTTTTATTTTTCGATCATTATGATTCTTGTCTTGACTCCTTTGCTTCAAATTAACTATTGTAAATATAGTTAATTTGAAGCAAAGTCGCTTTTTAAAATTAAATAATATTTATAAATGGCCACAAATCCCGCTCATTTTAAAGTATAATAAACAAAACACGTAGGTACCTATTATGTCTTTTTACCTATCGCAGGTTATTACAGTCGTTACGTCCCCACGCCGTTGTTTTCATTTAATGTAATCTAAATGAAACTTACGAGTAATTACCTTGATCATAAGACAATGAAAGTAAATCTTTATCTACAACAGCACAGCTGCAGGGAATCTCGTTACATTGTCGAAACAGATGAGATCTTCATTTTTTATAGTTCGTTGAACTTAAACCACATCGAAGCCTTTATGACCAGTTAAACTAAAGCTCTCGTGAAGTACATTTGTGCCGTCTGGCGGGGTCTAATTATTCTGCTGTGACCAATGACCACCTTCCATGCCTATAATTACGAACTATTTCACAGTTTTACGCGTACCAAGCACCTGTTTTAGGTTCATTGTACCATTATTGCACCATGGCACTTTAGGTCAGTTTTCAGAGAAGTTTTGTGGCCTTGCGTTTTGTAGTTTATGCCGTATGAGTGCATTTTTACAAAAGGTTTTACATCAGCTGTGTCTTGCTTAACATTTTTCTATTTAGTTATTTTCTAATTTCATATATAGGTTTTTTAGATTCATTATAATCAATAAAGTATAAGTTTGTATAGGCACCAGAACCTTAAGTATAAAAAAGACCGGGTTGCACTCCGGGAGTGCCGGCAGAAGTGAACACTTGAATATTAACGTTGTGCAAAAAAAAGGAAAAAAATCAATTTGTTTTTTTTTTAATATATTTTGATTTTTTGAGGAGCATTTACAATACATGTTCTCTATTTATTTAAAATGCATAAAAAATGAAGATATTTATAATAGGTAACGGTTCTTTAGCACAAACAATAAAGGCACTTTTTCTGGAATACGTACTTGCGTGATTATGAGATGAGCGTCTTCAAGTAAATGTGTACATCTCACTTAGTTGTATCCATATATTCACTTGATGACGACTTAGGGTAAACCTTTTGTACCCAATTAATAATGCGTAAATATCCACGTATTCATATCATACCACCACGTATATTTAGGATAAATACAAATATCCAAGCATCATTAATGGCTTCAAAATTGTTTTACTGCTGGCATAGTGAGTCATGCAAATAATTAAAGTAAAAATCCCAATAAGCAGTGCTCTTCAGTCTCACTACCTCTACGTATGGTATCTTTTTATTTAATCAAAGTAAACAAACAAATTCATTTTATAGACTTTATTTTTTCTTCAAGCGACTTACAGATCTACAAAAGTTTTACCACAAACAGATCTCTTCTTTTTGTTCATTAAGAAAATGCGTACATACGCATTTGATCACTATCGCACCCGAAGGCTTTTCCAAGAGAAGTCATAGTTTTTACTTTCTTCAAGTAAGACTAGCTGTTAAATGTGACACTGATAGAATACATAATTACATGTTGCCAGTATATTCTGCCATAATTATAGAAGCTACCGTAATTTCCGACGGAACCCGGTAGTGTCAAGGACCACACTTTCACAGGTTTTTTCTAAGATTCCGACTTTAAGAAGACTTCCTTAACGTACATTGTTTAAGTAGTGGCATTAGATGTTGCCTTAATCAAAGGGTTCGATAATAAACTGTCTAAAGAGCTATTACAACTCAAAAAGCACAAAACCTGCGCAGTGACGAGAATCCTGACAGGTCACTGTAAACTAAACAAACACCTGTTTCAAATGGGTATGAAACAGGATGCAACTTGCAGGTTCTGCCAGGAGACAGAGGAAACAGCAACGCACATTCTCTGCTCCTGAACACTAATGCAAAAAAGAAGTATCTACCTAGGGCGACATGTCGTGCACCCAGAAGAGGTACAACATATCACAGCCCAAAGAATCTGGAATTTCCTAGAGGCAACGGGTCTTAACGGTGAAATCTAATAATAAAGGGGCTGCCACAATAGATCACCTGCTGGTCGAAGCGGCAAACAAAGGCCCATAAACCAACAATAATAATAGATGTTGCAAGCTTTTCATTTTACGAATGCTAATCAGAATTACAAATTAGTATAAGTACCTACAGTTTTATTACTTCGTGTTTTGTTACTCTTGTTCGTGAAGCACAAAAACAAGACCTTGCAAAAATCTTGAGTGCAATAATTCATATTTCAATATTTTTATTATCTTTTGTGATCAACTATGACATCATGTTCAATTCTTCTGCGCTGCTACAAAGTCCGCTATCAATTAGCGAGATTATAGCACTACAAATTTGGGCTATGGTGGAACAATTAAAACAGAAAAAGGTCGTTTGCTATCCAATTTCTTTTTCCACCTAAACGGAGATTAATTAATAGTTATTTGTTATGCAAGGCTGCAAAGTTGTTTTTTGGCGCAAGTGCTTAGTATTGAATGCCGAGCTAGCGAAGGATTGTAAAATTGAACTATGAGCGAAGCGAACGGTTCAAAAGTACAATCCTGAGCATAGCGAGGCTTTCAAGGCACGAGACGCCAAACAACTTTGCTGCCGAGCGAAACACAAAATTTTTCACCTCACCACCGCGAGGAAAATTGTAGGTAAGTAAATGTAATGGAAGTAATTTGGACCTTATACTCATTTTCAATAAAGGTTTGTTTACATCTCAGCAAGATCTAGCACTTTATAATTATTAAATGTAACATAAATATTTTTACATTTTAAATAACCTCACGCTTACCTACACAAAAAAGTCAAAGTATTGTTGGGTAATCACGGTTTAAACTAAGACTCAAATACGCTTATTTCACTTTTTCCGCTAACTTAGCATGCATCAAAATTCATATATATATCTATATATATCTTCTGCACTTAAATCTATAAATAACCACCATTATTTTGGTTTTATTGTCCGTGTGGCTTTAGAACAAAACAAAATTAAATGTATATGAGTTTTTTCTTAAATTAACTTTTGAAACGGTACGTTCCAAATTTGGAAAAAGCGAAATTTTTTGAAAAATAAAACGACATTTTAAAATTATTTATTCGTATTTTATCCTTATAAGTCAGTACCTACTTAATTAAGAGAGAACAAGTATTATTAATTTTATAACACAAAACAATAACAATTTATTATTGGCATAACACCATCAGTTTCTGAACGCACCTCTCGTTCTGTATAGAAAAAAGTTGCGTCTCGCGATCGACCGTCACGTTCCAAATTCAAAAACTCTTTCCACGCTAGCGGATAAAATGGACTTTTGGGCGCAGATTTTGGGCGATAAAGCAAGCCTTTTCGAGCCGGTGAGGTGAAAAAACAATTTCAACGGCTTACCTCGAATGCAAGAAGAGCGCCACAAAACCGCTCACAATCTGTAATTAAAAAAAAACGTGATTAGAAAATGTAAAAGAAAAGCATTAAAGCAAGATGTTGTATCAATGATAAATGTGATTAAATGTAAACAGTAACGCCCTCCACGGAAGTTACGATGGCGACGGACAAATTAAGTAACGTATACACAATATATTACAGGGATCGAAAGTGAAAATAACGAAAGTAAGAGGTGATCCGACGAGTCGATAGGCGGCCATTTTGACAAAATAAATGATGCGTCTGTGTGCGTGAAACCTGTTTTTAGTATAGGTGTGGTCAAGATTTGTATGGATGCCTTGATATTATTAAATTTGTATTGAATCATACTTGAGATTTTGCAATAGACGTAACTAATATAATAGAAAACCTGTGGAGCTTAATAGCGAGTGAGAAGCTATTGCAAGAAGAAACTGCACGTAGTAAACTATCGAGGGAAATGATGTTGATAAATCATCCCTATTTTATGAAGACATGCGCAAGTAGGTGAAATTTAATACCGAGAGTAAACTTTACGCATCTAATTAATGTGATTTCTAACATGCATTCATTCGTATTGACGAGCGTGACATCTTCATCGTTAATTTTAATTAGTTTAATCACCCTAAGGTTACATTGTATAATGAAATCAATTTTAAATCAAATTATATTAACTTAGAATGCGTATCTAAACATCGCCGATAGATTACGAACATCAGATAGTTTTAAAACGAAAAGAAAGAACCTAATTGTTACGCAAGACAAGACACTTTTATAAGTCCGTGGGGACAATGACTCCAAACGCAAGTCAGAAGAGAGAAGCAAAAAACAAGCTTAAGAATTTTCTCAAATTGAGAAACATTTTGTAGATCCGTCTTATTATTTCAAATGTGATGAAACAACTAAAAATAAGCTAATAGGACTTTTTTTCCGTTGCGGACAATCTTACACAATTCGACCTAGTCCGAAACTAAGCAAAGCTTGTACTATGGGTACTAGACGACGATAAACATACTAATACAACAACAAATATTCGTGCTCATCACACAAATAAATGCCCATTGCGGGATTCCAACCCGGAACCTCAAGCTTCGCAGGCAGGGTCACTACCAACTAAGATAAGATAAGATAAGATTTATTTTCAACCAAGTACTTAAAACTAAGATACATGGACCCTGGAAGGGTGTAGCAACAATCAGGTAACTTATACTATATACATAATTTTTAACTAACTAATATAGATAGGTACACCTATTGATATTGTATAAAAAAAATACGGCAAACACATTATAAACTTGTATCTTCCATAAATTCAGCTATGGAATAGTAACATTTGTCTGTGGGTTTAGTTTTTAGACTGTGTACGAAGGATGTGTCAGTTGGCGCATCTTTTATCTGGTTGGGAATTTTATTATTATATCTAAACCCGTCGACAAAACTTTCGTGTTTTCCAAGTTTATTTGTTACAATGTAGTTTAGTTCATAAGACATTGAGATTAAGAATGTACGCAGCTGTCAAAACAATGGCCTTTATTGAAGGTGCCGACCACCCTGTTTGCGTGCAAGGCTCGTGTATTACCACCGCGTCGTTATTGTACCACACAATTTCTCGACAGATGGATAGCCGCGGGCGTGACGAGGCATCTGGCTTTGAACTCGACGTCACCTTTATTGAATTTTAATAAGGCAGTATGTTAGCTTTTGTGACGTAGTAAGGACAAGAAAGTGGTGTTCCAACAACTAATTAGAGATGCTAGTGAAGCTTTGTTTGCTGAGAAAGGAAATTTTCGAACATGTTTTACCTTCTTTGTCAGTTAAATGGATTTTGGAGGTCCACTATACCGCATTCCTATCACGGATATTTTAAACGTAAATCGTGACTAAGTAGTTCACATTGACAGCTTACGTAGGATTTTAATACAAAGCATTTTAACTGTTATAATAATACAAATCTAAATCCTAGATCTGATGGAGTTGAGCGATCAATAACTAACGATTAACTATAACCTCTAACTATTATAGTTATCGTTAACACTTACGTAAACGTTTGAGTGATGAAACGGTGCTTGTGATTGATGTATTTGAAAATAAAAGAGCATGTTATGTCGACGGTACAAATGAAAGAATAACGATGTGTTATGAAAGGCAGTAAAAGCTATTTTTGGAACTGTCAAATCTGCTCTAGTTTTAGTTGTAAACATCTTAGGTTACCACATGGAGAGTGCCGAATATGTAACCAATAGGATTTTAAGTAATAACTTAAATACTTAGCAAAAATAGCTGATAAAGAAAAATGAGAGCGACTTATCGAGTTCTATAATAATAGGATCAATGTTATTGCCAAAGGTTAAACGATCAAGAGTTGCCAAATATTGTTCGATCGCGAATTACTGGGTCAAGAACCTTGAGTCATCGTTCAGAATGTATCGATTTTAATATTGATGGCCGATGCAATTCCAATGCTGCGCAGGACATGAAATGACCTTAGAGAAGAACATTCTATAATCATAACTGGGTCACCTTTTACATTTGCATTGGATTAATGAACTGGCTCAAAAAGATTATTCAGCCTTATTCTAAAGTCATCTTTAATACCGCCAGTGAAAACAAATGAAGAAAATTTGTAACAAACAAATGAAAACACGTTCTGTATGCACTTCCTCATTATGCCGCAGTTGTCTGTCCTAACCTCTGCCACTTGTAAGCGCATTACTTGCATTGTCTGGTAACGAAGCCGAGACAGCCCTTGTTAGCACTGGATTCAAACGCGTGTTCTATTTTCATTTATTTTAGCGTTGAATTTATTGTGTTTTATTGTGGGTGCAAAACAGCCAGCACGAGAGTGTTGAATATACTCGTAGTTTCTAATCAATATCGGTGCGTCGTCACGATATGCAAATATGGAACGCGTTCAAATAGATAGCTATGTTTAGAATTCGCTACGGTGAAAACAAGGTTTTTACTCAAATAGGCATACAATTAAAGTAGCAATCTAATGACATAATCCGCAATGAAAGCTCCACCAACTTCCATTATCCAAAGGTCGGTTACTTGGCCACAAAGCAATTTGAACTAAACCACTTTCTTCCAAATTCAAAATTAGACAATCAAAAACGCCATATCTATCGCCTTTGCTCTTGTTTGGAGCATGTTTGTCGTTATGTAAGCTTGTGAACCGGGCTCTCGCTTCCATTGTGACATGGGAACATGAGCTTTCTACCTTGTAATAATTTCTGCAAAAACATGATTACGATTTTAATAGTCTTGGAGGCGTTGAGTTGGTTGATTGCCCACCGTTGGCTACCTTTTTTAAAGCTTAGACATAGACATAGACATATTTTATTCAGTAAACAATACAAGATTGTGTTTGAATTTCTTACAGCTAACAATATAATATCTTATAGCATATCTAATGACTACGCTCTAATATCTAATAACTACACACTCTACTTACTCTCTATCAAATATTTCATCAACACTATAAAAGCACCCTCTTAATAAAAATTGCTTTAATTTTTCCTTAAAACTATTAAAAAAAACTACTACTAATAAAATTGCTTTAATTTACGATACCTTTTAGCTCTACAAAAAGTTTATTAAACAACTTGACAGTCTGTTCTATTGTATTGCTTATGTCTGATCTATTATATGTTCAATTAAACTGCATGGTTTTAAGGTACATTGATGTTAGGTACTTGTCTGTGTGTTTTTTCATCATACTTAATATCGTATAGAGTAAGCAAAACAACAGAATAAATAATAATTTCTGTTAACAAATCCCCTGTTTAAGTATGTCGAATGAGCCTACACGTGGTCATCCTTTTCTATCGCATGCAACGCGCAAAAGCTACGTTAAATTAAGCAGTAAAACCTATTAAATATGTGTATTTTTCAGTAGGCAAGTCGTCGGTATTTATTCTATTCAAATAAAGAGTGAAAATAGGTTCACACACTTTATCATCTAATCTCTTAGACTCCATGCCCTCTGATTGATATCATGTAAATTTCTCCTCGTCTCTTTTTTATCAGCAAATATCATCTGAACACGTAATCAATTGTTACAGCTACCTGTGATAGATGGTCAAAAAACGTTTGATCATTGTACTCTCAACATGCTGTCACTTTCACGCACGTCATCTTGTTTATGTGTTCGAAAGCGCAAACATGTGATATATGAGAAACAATGATGTATTATGTGCTGTTGTTGAAAATTACTTAATCATAGCAACGATTGTATTAGGTGATCATATCAGTTACACACAAAATTATGAAAACAACGCAATCAATAGTGCGGAACGTGATACATTTTTGAATTTCCTAAAAACAAAGACAGCGATGCGTGCATGAAGCATCATTCAAAAAAATCTTACAAACTACCTACAATAAATAATAAGCAATCATAAATCAATAAAAATTAGGTAATATACTTTTGAGAATTTTATTATTAGATTTCGAGAGACAACCCCCAAATGCAAGCGTTTAAAAACCCTGATGTTTCACATAGTTTTTGTATTAAGTAACGGAACCTCTAGAACCATAATTGATTGGTACTTCCATGTATGTACAAAGCTGTGTCTCGCCAATTACATTATGCTGGGAAGCGCCGTGTGAAAATCACTAGAAAGGGATTTTGTTAAACCTAATGACCGGTTACGATGTAAACAATGAAGCACCAGTAAGCTTAAGTAACGGTTATCAACGCGCAGTAACGCAACATACCTAATTCCGCGTCATATATTAGACAATGATACGTGACTGGATATCTAAGGAACACTGGCTGATCTTCATTTTAATAAAATTTTGACGAAACATAACATTGTGAATGCAAATTTTGAAATCAGTATTTACAAAGGAATGTAGCAAAACTGTTTTCGTAGTCTCAATAAAGCTAGAATACGGTTAAATATTTGAGTAGTTTGTAAAATCAGCAACTAATATGAAACGTTTGTTTGATGCTGCATCATGATGAAGTTTGTACCGAAATACTTGCATACCATGTCACGATAATCTAGTAAATCTTAAATAGCAATAATACTCGTTTAAGTCTTACGACTGGTGATTTTGATCACAATTTATTTTACAATACAGTTATCTCATTTAGTACTGAAGTATGCAAGTTTCATCGCCTAGATTAAAATAAATTGCGAATTGACTACCTACCTACAGAATAAATGCATTGTAGAATTGTAAGTAACGTTAACAATGAAGCGTGAACATTTCTAACCTCAATTGTAGGATATTTTGTCACTGTACGAGTATAATGTCACAATGTTTTGAAATTGAGCAACGTATAATTAGGGAATATTGTTTGAACAACTGTTCTAACAACTACCACATGTTTCAATAGTCATTCAGAACCTCGTACTATGTTATCTTTAACTACTTTAAAATAGGGATTCGTTTTGCACATCACTTTTTCAAAACATCTGCTATATTTCATCACACACAAGGATTTTTAAGATACATAAGTAGGTAACCGTCCCAGTGCTTGACGATGGCGTAATACTTGACACTTCAACCATAATTCATAAAATAGAGGTTAATAATACGTGTTACCATTGGCATTATACATTAAGGTGATGATGATGTCTCTTAGTAGTATTTCCAGCTCTTAAAAATTACTAAAGTAGTAAGTTGAGGTCTATCTCACTGACAGAAATGCATGGCCCAAACCAGAGCCCAAAATAGCTTAATAGGCAGGGTGCAAAGCGGGTGGAGGGAGTAGCCTAAACGATCACAGCGCCCGCTACGGCTAAAATTTACATGTTTGTTGCTGACTTGAGCTGTCAAATCCATTATGCAGTAAACATTTTTTAATCGTTTTTGAGATAAATTTAATATGGTCCTAGTAAGATATGTTATTGTGAATTGTAATAACACCAAGAAGAAGCGACTGTAAAATTTACCAATTTCCAAGACTGTGGTGGAAACGAGACCGAAGAAATAAGTGGATAATTGCCGTAAGAAAAAAAAGTCAATTAACCTCTAAAATTTTACTTAAAGTACGTACCTAATCATTTGATACAAGTATTAAATTGAAAATTTACGGTGAATTACTACGTTACAGTCCGGATGGATCCCTGTGGCAGCCAAAGCCAGATGACAGAATTTGTAGTGCACACTTTATTGGAGGTAGAAAAGTCGATGCAGAAGCCAGTGCCAGTTATGTTCCAAGGTCATGTCTCCTTGGCGAATGTCTTCAACCTTAAGGACATGCCCAGCTAGCACCAATTTCTTGCCTTTATTCATCGGCTCCGGTTGGAAAATGATTTCGTGGTTGTTGGCACGAAACCCCGTTTTAGTCACCAGTAGGCCCATTTCTCAATGAAAACAACAATTTTAATGTTATTGGCAATAATGTTACTGACTAACATCGTTCAAAATTGTCTAATATAGTAAAATAACACGAGATTTCATTAGTTTTTTCACAATATTTACTTACTTCTCGCTTGACAGCGGTGACAATATTGTCCATAATGACCACCTGTCACGTGGCGCTGTCGTCGCGCACGGTCCCAATAATTCATATAGTTTATTCGAGCATGTGTTCATGTAGAACGCATTATGATGTTTCTTTCTCTGTATTCATATTCAGTTTGACTTATTTAAGTAGGTTATGAACTATCATATAAGCTTTTTTTGGCAAAAAATGACTGACTGTTAAGTTGGTCGGCGTTTTTTCTTACCAGTGATCTTCTTTTTCAGAAACGCTGGTAGAATTTGGGTTGTTTAAGTACCATGTCGGCCTACTTGCAGAATAAAATTCTTTAATTTCATTTATTTACTTAGGCATTAAGGTGTCTAACATTGGAAACGGCCATCGAGACGTAGGGTCCGATGGAGTTCTGCAACAGGAAAATTTTCGAAACTTAGACATGACTGTGTGAGTGTCTCCATTTCGGCATGGCACCGCGTTATTCATCGCAGGCTATTTATCCTAAGTACATAAGAGCAGCGGTAGCCTAGTGGTTCAGGCACCCGGCTGTCAAGTGGCGTTCGTGTGTTCGAATCCCGGCTCGTGCCAAAGAGTTTTTCGGAACTTATGTATGGAATATTTACCGTTAGCTTTTCGGTGAAGGAAAACATCGTGAAGCCACCAGTTTAGTCCCAACAAGGTCTAGTTTTCCCTCTGGGTTGGTAAGTCCGATGGCAGTCGCGTTCGTAAAACTAAAGGAGCGGCGGTATATGTGTTACCATAGACGACCGGAGATGAGGCGCGAGGCGTATATCGTCGGAATTTTGGCGCGAACTTAACCTTAAAACAGTTACAGAGGAGATCCTCTGTAACTGTTTTAAGCTCACCTCAACGCTCACCCACAAATATATTTTGACACCGCGATGCGTAGTAACGAAGCGTAGGTAGAGGTCTAGTTTCGTGACGGGTGACCGGCGGGGTGAGCCGCATTAGCGCGTAGGGAATAACAGGGTCTTCTTCGTGTTGGTTTTTGTCGTCGGTAGGTGTCGCCGGTGCATTATGTTATGATTTTATGATACAACTTGTCTAATACATTATGCTTTGAAATAACTATTGCACATACATATCTATTGGTATTTTACGTACGTTTTATTGAATGAGTCATTTGGTTAACGGTAATTGCAATGTATGTACTATTTTACTCATTGATAACTGGATTAAATTGCCTGAATTATTATTTTATTTTCAAACCCATAATGTAAACAAACTGTGACGTAAGAATTACGTCAAAGCTTGTTCAAAACGGAAACCTATTACTGTCTATAGATTTCATAACATAAAGTATCGATTTATTCGGACTTTGACCACTAAGACTAAAATCTTAAAATCTCGCAACTGTATCCACTAGTCACACGATTATAACCCTACACGAATGACTTAAAGTCTAAAAGTCTTATAGATATAGTAATGCATTTTAAAAGATACTGCACATTTCTCTATTGACGGAAATGTTTTCTGCTTGAAGGCACGTATGCATGCATGATTAATACGTTTCTTTAGATACGATACGCGATGATTTACTTGATTTAACATGTTTCTGGACATGGACGTGATTACTCGCTGACTGCTATCGATTTTTTGTTTAAGTCTGTTAGGTATTATTCACTGTATATTTTCACCTTATCAATTAAGTATATAGGAATTGATTAAGAGGGAACGAACGTTATTGGATGGAGTCGGTCTTGGGGATTGTTTTTGAAAAGTAGTAGTTTCACCTATTTATTCATCGTTTATCAAAGTTCACAAATCGTGACGTTAGCTGACCACAACTTTTCACAAAATATATACGTTTTCTTATTTAAGCTCTGCTCTTAATGATTCAATGTAAATGTTACCAAATCTGCTGTAGGGTAAAATATTGCGTAAGTTTTCGAACGATCGTCACGGATAATAACTGTTCATACGTTCTGACATTATTTTCAAGTGATGTGTCCCGCTGGGCAAAGGCTTCTCCCCTCTTTTACAACTACTCTGGTTTTTAGCTTCATCAGGCCCAGCTCTTTATGCCGGCTGTACACGTTGGGCCAACGGGCGACCGGCGGGGTGGGCCGCATTAGCGCGTAGCGAATAACAGCCCAGCTTTTCGAAACCAAGGGTTTCCTCTCCGTAGCGGTCGTCACATGGGCCCGTCAATTTGAGAATTATTAACCTAATAACGTAAAGGCGCAGATACTTAAGCCTTTCATATCGACGTACATGGACCAGTAACATGCGTTTCGCGTTGCAAACAGGAAATATCAGATTAACATTATATATCCACGGGTGTCAGTTTTCTTTCATCGGCATTGTAGGTATGAATAGGTATTTAAATTAAACTCGTGTGTCGATAAACATGACGAATAAAAGTTTCTGACGTTATTAATGATTAGACATATATGCGACTATTATGTCTAGGCTCCACCTCCAAGGCACCACCTGCTAGGCGACACGGATATAATATTATCAGAATGCTCACTTAAATGCTTAATTACCATTTAGATAAGGTTTTATTAACGACGCGAACGTTCTTTCAAATAGTAGCTTTGGGCGGGGACCATTGCACGTAGAACCGATGGCCGTTGGGGCGGAAAGGTTATCGAGTGGCGACCACGTACCGGAAGGCGCAGCGTGGGTAGGCCCTCCACGAGGTGGACTGATGACCTGATAAAGGTCGCGGGAGTCCGCTGCATGCGGGTGGTGCAGGACAGATTGTGGCACTCTTTCGAGCAAGCCTATGTCCAGCAGTGGACGTCTTTCGGTTGATATAATGATTATGATGATATCAAAAGTAAAACCACAGTAGTTCTAGACAAAATTCATGTTGTTACGTGTATATGATGCACAATACAGAGTTTTTGTTTTAAATTAAGTTGCACTGCCCACATTTTATCTGCTTTGCCTTAAGGTTGACTTATAGAGAATGCTTTATAGCATTAAGTCCGCCTTTTCTACCATAAGATATACATAGAGATTAAATAAATAAATAAATAAAATTTCACGGCTCTCACAGTGATTTGAGATTTTTATAAATAGGTATAGTAAAAAAACGGTAAGCTATCGAAGTTTCGAAAAACACTTGCCCGATTTTCACTTGTCCGAAAACGGTAAACCGAATTCTCATAATCCATATACTTCGTTCACCATACTTATGAAATGTCGCTGGTTTGTTTTCCCACATTATCGTTTTCCCAAAACTCAATAACCAGAAGAACGATTGCCAACTTTATTATTTTACAACCGAATTGTTAACCACCTTTTTATATTTCCGATGCTACCTAAAATCGAAATATCATTTTCCCTAATTTCATTTTACTGCAACGATTAAAAAACATTTAGATATGCTAAAAACCCTACAGATGCGCCCTTTAATATTGCGATGCGAAAATAAACTTTCGCTAATAGGTTGGGTTAGGTTAGATTTAAAACTGTGACCTTACAAAATAAACAATTGATAGAAAAGGGGATTAGATTAGGTCAAAACATTTAAGCAACTCGATTGCTGCACAAGTTCTTAAAAAGCCCATAAAGGGCTCGGGGCTAGCCCCCACACTAAAAAAAAACAACAAATGATCGTCAATGGTATTATTTGTAGGTTAGGTTAGGGTTCACTTGTGTCCCTCAGAGCGAAAGTAGGCACCCCGCGAAGCGGGGTGACGTCGACACGCTGGCGGTCAGGTTAGGTTACATGCTACAATTTTGATTTTTTGATATAGCGGGATATTAACATTTCGGACTTAATGCTTTTCGGTACTAAAAACTTGTTGGCAAAGGATCCTTCGGAATTTTATTAAGTGTCTATTCGAATCTCAAGCGAAACAAAATTGCAACGACCTGCGAATTGGGAAAATAATAATATGGGAAATGTGCTTTAGGGCAAACAAAAATTCGGCCAACTAATAAAAAGGGAAACGTTTTCGGGATTTTAATATTCAGAATAACGATTTTCGAGCTTATGATAGGTAACCTAAAAAAACCCTACTTAAATGATAAATGCGAAAGTTTGGATGTTTGTTCCTCAATCACGCTTAATCGGCTCAACCGATTTGAATGAAATTTGGCACGATGATAGTTTATAGCTCTTTCGGGAGGCCTATGTCCAGCAGTGGATGTCTTTCGGCTGATATGATGATAATGATGATGATGACAGCTATGACAGGACGGCCCGCGAGCTATGGCGCGTCGAGATAGAGTATCCGTCTCTTTCTAATTATAACTAGACTAGAACTATGAGGATTAGAAACTTATCGATGCCATCATCATCATCATATTGGAACATATATGGAGTTCGTATATGGCCCAATGTATCTAAACTCTTTCTGTTTTAGGTTTTTACATATTAAGACACACTAGATACTTTTATGAGTTCGGGCCGCACGTAGGGCATTACAATAAATTCACAGAACAGATAAGGTGTCTTAATCAATATCCCGGCTTCTCCAACATGGTAGCAGAGCGTGGTTTTTGGAATGACGTGTCAGCAAGTGAGAATCTATGAAAAAAGAGAAGAAGAAAGTGAGTTGAGTTAGATACTGGATTTGGAGTTTTTATAATATTAATAAATAATTTTAATGAGTTAAAAGTGAGTTGATTTCTATTTCTGAATACTGGAGAAGGCGGAAATATTATTCAGAACAGAAATTTGGTCGGCAGGATACTAACCGATACAACAGTGCCTTTGCCTTTGCATGTGGACGATACACTTATTATAGAAAGAGACTGATAGTCGATCTCGCTTCGACACAGCTCGCGAGCGGTTCTCTGATAGCCGTGATGAACCGAAACTGCAGTATTCGTGGAGGCAATATTGTATTGGTTGATATCTTGTCAATAGATTATGATGATGATGTAGGCATCGATACATTTTAACAATGAAAACCGACCAAAACGGTACCTTTTACGGTATCTCAAGTATAGGTAAAAGTATAGTTTTCATATTTTCATGTTTAAGGCGCCGTAGGTTCATGGTCTTCTGTCCCTCTCACTAAGCAAAAGCGTGAGCGAGATGGAAGTGCGTGCTCGGAAGCGCGGATATCATGTTTTTTAATTTTAATTTTTTTGCCGTTTAAATAAATAAAAAAGTATTCACTGATGTCTCTCAAACATTATATTGCCGATTTTTAGATACCATTTTAATATGTTAAGCTTTTGTGCATAATTTGTTAAATATATTTTAAGTGTATTTTAGACCCTTTTAGACCTATGTTCGTATTTTTTTTCGATAGAGCGAAAATTGTTTAATCATGTTTCGATTCACTGATCTCCCTGCAAAAAAGCCTCAAGATTACTATGCGTATTTATTTGAAACTATATTATTATAAACAGACGCATTATAATATTGTTTCAAAAACTCTGTTCGCTTCACTTCGCTGAACCTACGGCGCCTTAATTCACAGCGACGTGGCCAGCCCATTCCCATGGAGTGGGTGCCACACGATGGGCGGCGACGACGTGGCAGGCCGAGACGGAGATGGCGGGACGACCTGGCCCCGACTCATGGTCGGCCTTATCACGCCATAAGTGACAAGATAGAGCGTCCGTCACTGGCTGACACCGTTCGATAGAACGAGACTGACGCTGTATCTTGTTACTTATCGCGTGATAAGGCCGACCATGATACGGGGCCTGGACTCATTTTGGAACTATTGGCCAGATATTGCTCAAAGCTAGGACGAGAGGACTCGAGAGGGAAGGTCTTTGCCCAGCAGTGGGACATAGGCTTCGAAAAAAAACTAACGTGTTACAAAAGATTACTAATGGACCTGATAGAGCTCATGGAGTCATAGTAGAGCACCTACTGGAATAATGTATGAGCCGCAGAATTTAAACCAACTTTCAAGAATCGAAGAACTTAATTAACTCCTGGCATTTCAATTAGCACGTCTTTTATGCCATCACCAGAATCGACATTTACAATCAAAACGGTAAAGCACCAATGGGAGTGGGCGACTTTCGTATGCGATTTAACCAAATTTAATCGGAACATAATGTCGTTTTCACGTGCTTTCTAATCGGGCGTGCGTTTCGTATAACAGCCCAATTCCAAAATGGCGTAAGTTACTTTGAAAGTAATAACCATACGACTATTTGATTTAAGGAACAGGTTATCGCATGGCGGTCCTCTTGTAAATGCCTTATGTGCATCGGTGTAGCACTCACAGATAAGTCTTTATGAGAGTCTAAATAGTGATAGCCTTTCTTAGCTAACATTCAACTCAACATAGTGTTATACTATAGTATAGATCGTGAGTGTAACCTTAGCATGATAAAATCAGAGGAGGATACCACGACATCATATAGAGTTTGCTTATCAACATTGCAACTACTGTACCAAGTGTCTTGAAATGTGCAAGGCAGGTTAAAAGCAATAAGAAACGGTTTTGCAAAATTCAACTTACGGTTAAATGTTTGTATGGAAAACAGTCTAGTGGTTACAAAGAAACGTGCTTCTTTGTGGCCTGCCGAATTACTAACTTGATGACTAAAGAGCTTAAACAGGGGGCTTGCGTCCCCGTGCAATCAATTCACTCAAACATGCTCGGAAACATTATGTATGTGTAGACCGCGAAACAAGGCGTTACAGGCGTCAAAAATGTACAATTGGCTTCATCGTCTTCACTCATGCCATTTGCCCGATATGGTTTTCCATCCAGTAGGTACCCTATCCTCGATTTATAGTTTCGCCATTTCCGTCTGTCCGTCCGTCCGTCTTCGGCTTAGCTCAGTAACCATTACTACTAGAAAACTGTAATTCGGCATGGGTATATAAATCAATCACGCCGACAAAACAGTATTAAAAAATCTTGACAAAAAAAATCTTAGGGTACCTCTCCTACAACAAAAGCGGGGATGTAATTTTTTTTTCTCGTTTAACCCATGATGTGGGGTATCGTTGGATAGCTCAATCAAAAATATTATGGGTTTTCTAAAGCCATTTTCCAAATCAGTAATTTGTTTACGAGATATTGGGCTTTATAGCCCTAATTTTTGTTCGAGTCATGTGTCCATGCCGGCTAAATGGCTACTACTGGGGATGTGAAAAAAATCTTGGTTGCAGTACATATAATGAATTTAAAAGGAAAACTATCATGGACAAGTAGGCATAAGTAGTTACCGAGTAATAGTCGACCAACTTAATGTGTACTTGGAAAGGCCAATTTTCGTACAAATTCGGCCGACGCAACCGCACTGCACGTCGATGTAACTAAGACAGACAGGCAACTTCGGAACCCTACACTGCGCGTGGCCCGACACGCACTTGGCCGGTTTTAAATCTTGCGTGAACTTTGTGACATTGTACGTAATGGAGCAATATCTTTAAGTACCTAAGTATGTAACTTTCTTGACGAGTATTGATTGGTACTTTCTTACATAACAACAGGTCTCAGGAAATTGAGCCAGAGAAGTCAAACCGGTCACCCCGATTTAACGCCCCGACGGTTAGTGTTGAAATTGCCACGGGAACATTAACTAGGATTCGTCTTGCTACACCGTAAGTCAACATACAACTTTATGCTTCGGTCTGTTTGATGGAATGCACCTTTACAACTTAATTTCTTGTTTACACTACCTTATCCAACGTTTCTTTTTAGTCCAACGGTTGACTGGTACACAGATGGCATTAAGTCCGCCATTTATACCTACTTTGTGCAATCCATACTTATACTATAAATGCGAGACTGTGTCTTTCTGTCTGTCTATCTGTTACTTCACGCTTAACCGACCACTGAACCGACTTAAACGAAATTTGGTAAAGATATAGTGTGAGTCCCAGGGAAGGACATATGATCGTTTTATAAAAATTTGTAGGGAGCAACGATAAAAACAAATTCCACGCGGGCGGAGTCGAGGGCAGAAGCTAGTAAAGTATAAATAAATAAAAATAAATAATCGGGAAAACCTAGCTCATTCCACAACCGGAGCGTTACCTTTACCTAAGGCATCACAAAATTCAATGTAGGTACGGAACATCTGTAACATTTTTGAGTATTTCATCAATGTCACCTAGTTGCGGTATTCTGATTCCTACGTGTGACATTCGCAAATGGTTCCAATTCATAATACTTTCATAATAACGTTGCAAAAAGTGTTACGAACTTGAACTAATGACCCGGCTCCGCATAAAGCCTCGCGCCTATAATAAATAGTAAGAACTGGGCGTCTCAACTGTAGTTTTTTTTTATCTTAATGATGTCCCAACACATCGTTTGACATTTAAAAAACACATTAGCCATACAATTATACCGGAAAAGTATAATCGATTTTTTACCATCTTACAAAATCTCACTTGACATTATATTAATGCATGTTAAGTCTTATTTAAGTGTTAAGTGAAAAGAACACGTTTTCATTCAAATAATATGAAATGAACGGTTTAATATCAAATAAATACATAAATAGGCTTAGTGTCAAAAGTTCAAGTTAGAAATTTGGTCATTAGTTGCGTAAACTCACATAATGTGTAGAAAACTTGGTCTGCAACAGCGTCTTCGTTACCACGTGCAAGGATTATTTAAATTATATTACACATAATGATTGTTTTTAGTTAAGAGTCCGCAGTAAGCTCGGCAGAATTTCATCTTCCCATACAACGGAGTTTCTTTCTCATTTTAAAACTACGAGTTGGATTGTGACGAAACTTTGCATATACAATGACATGAGGTATTATGTCTGTAATTAGTTTATATGGTTCCGGTTTATGAAACAAACGAAATGCAGCAAAAACAAGTTTCGTATGAAAAACTCAACTTCGTTGTATTTTTTTTACTATGGTATCTGAAGCTAGGTAAACTGATTACAGACCTGGATATACTTCATGTCATTGTATATGTCGTCACAATCCAACACGTAGTTTTAAAATGAGAGCGTAACTACGTTTGTATGGAGAATCGAGCTTACTGCGGACTCTTAATACCGCTTATATAAGGTAATTTGCCATATTGTCATATTGATGTTGTGATTATGATTAGGCCTTTGAAGTAAACAAAGAAGAAATGAAATTATTCAATTAAATGAAGTTATTTATTTTCTACATGGAACACAGGATATGGTATGTCATAATTTAGCAACGGAAACATGTTTAACCATATGTGGAATGCAAGAATTCAAGCATGCATACTAATCTATACTAATATTACCTACAAATGCGAAAGTGTCTGTCTATCTGTAACCCCTTCACGCTTAAACCGCAGATTTTGATTAAATTTGTTATAGAGATAGTTGGGGTCCCGGGGTGTACATAGGATAGTTTTTATCCCGGAAATCATCCCCTTAGGGGGGTGAAATGGTTGGTGACAGTTTGGAGCTACGATATAAACGAGTTCCACGCGGATGGAGTCGCGGGCAGTAGCTATTTATAAAATTATAAATTCATTAATATCATTATCTATTAATTGGTAAGTGCGGCAACCTGAGAGGGTTGACTTCGACAAAGTTTGTTGCGGACTATTATTTGTATGCTATGACGATGCCTGTGGCATTTTTTTTTGGGTTTTTTTACGAAGTGTGTTAAAGATGCTTACTGTGTTTTAGACGAAGCCTGCGTTGTGGATTTCTTTTTTTTTATTATTGTATTTTAAGTTTTGGAAATAAATACATTTTAATTTTTACGATTTTGTCATTGGTAAAGTACTTACATGAGAAATTAGAAAGTTATGTATTGTATTTAGGTTTAATTCCTACCTAAGGAAGTTGATATTTCTCAAAGTGTTTATATTATCTGAGCACCGTGAACGAGCGTTCGACGATGAAAGTCTAAACTTTAAAACTGGTTAGAAGCAGTGCTAAGACTGAAACAATGAAACATTTATCAAATAATGTATTAAAAAAGCCTTTTCCTTATTGAAAACCGTTCATATGTATCTCCTATTTTCTTTGGTTTCTCTGCGATACAACATAACTTACAATAAAATGACAAAAAAATGATCACAAAATTTTTAACATTAGGAAAATAGCTCGTGATATTAGCTTAAAAACATTTACAAAAACTAGTTTAAAAGATAATTTCATTCGTATGAACCAACATATTCACAGAAAGGAACGAATTTTTAAAACTTCAACCTTATTGAATATAAAAGGAGGCTACCTCGACAGCAACGCCATATATTCGGCCTTTCATTACGAGAAGCACCTGCCCAAACAACCGGGCATTCCTGGTTCGTTATTTCCTCACTTTTTATGCATACAAATTAAAATGAGGGGCAGAAATATGCTTTAAACAACATTACGTAATTGAGAATTGAATTTATACGCAGTTTGGAAAAATATTTAAAGCAAAAATGCACCGAAACATCTTCATGTTATTGCTGTGGTTATCCATGAGATGACAAATATGTGCGATTTATTTAAGATGTTGACGACTATATAGGGTCGTCTTCGCAAGCATAAGATAACTAGGTACGTATAAAAGATGCCATACATCACATACAACGTAAAAGCGTTACCACAAAATCCGACACACGTCTCAATCGCAGGAGTTTCTATAGCGGTTTCGTACCACGACCCAAATTTCCTTACTCCATAAGCAATGACAAAAGCCAAACAAAATGCGACAAAAAGCGGGAGAAAGTTCTTCCTATTCTCACGGCAATGATTGAAGGCACGGAAACAGTTAAGATAAGTCAGTGCATGCTTCGCTAATATTGTTGTAAATATATCTTTAAGAAATCTAGCAATTATGTAGTGAACACGTTTTTGTTACGGTACGATGCCAGGGTGACTTAAACAAAGTTATCATATCAATTACAAACAAAGATGTCCACACAATCCACAAAATGTTTTCGCTCGGAACTATAACAACCGGCCGGACATACTCGACTCTTTGGGCAGGAGACGGAGGAACCTCGACAAGAACGTGGAAACGGAGCTGCAGAAGGTCGCCCTGTCGGAGTTGCGCCGCCGCTCCACCGAGAATGTGGATTCGGAGGATGACATGTCGAGCCCCAAAAAGCACAGCAGGAGGAACTGGAGCGGCGATTCGGACTCGGAGTCGGAGGAAGTCCGTTCGCTGGTGCGGAGGTCGAGCGCGCAGCTGGACGCGGCGGAGGCCACGATGGCCCGGCATGAGGCGTCGCCCGACCTGCTCCGCGCGTTCGACTACGTAAGGACCCAATTCGATACCGATCTAGATAGTAGGTTCACGGAGGCCGAGGACGAGCTGGCCTCGTGCCTCGCCACGCGGCGGCGGCGGCGGTGCTCTAGAGTTTATTGTGCATTAGGTTATACACTAACGGACTACCTACTATATCATATGATATCACCGTATCCAGATGTTTTCTCACACACAACGAAATATACAAACCGCTCTATCTTTTGTAGTGTTTCCAGGCTTCAACAAATTGGTATGTCAAACGTTTAATCTGATTATGTACTTACTTAAAATCTAAGAAACAAAAGAAAAACTTTAAAAGAAGGATCCGTGGAGCTGTGATTGCGTAAAATTTCGAAGTAGCACAAGGACAACTCGACCTTTATTTTTCCATACAAAATGAGACATTTAAGTAGATACCTAATATCCGTACGAGACGTTACAATCATCTTCATTTGCAAGTTGTAAGCCCGAGTTTTCTCATGTGGCCTTGACGTCCAACCATTGCTTCTCAATGCAATGATAACGTCAAGCAGGCCAGTAACTTATTTTTTTTTACATCTCCAACCACAAACTTCGCAAATACAAATGGCAAACAACCTCTCTTAATAGGCTTGTGAAATGTTTAGTGGTCTATTGTCATTTATGCCAAGTCCCTGCTAAGTTTGCCTTGATACGTCGACCCGCATTTTTATGGGATATCGTGATAAAACAATATCTTATACGGCAATATGGCGGCCTCGGAATAGTTTTACTTAATGCATAGTGCAAGTGTTGCAACACTGCAGTTTTCAATTCATGCTTACCTTTGACTTGGTTTTATTGAGACGGAAAATGACTGCCACATCATCATTTCATTATGTAAAAAAAGTTGTCTTATAACATCATACATATCATGTTATAAAAGTTCTACTTGCTGCCTGACTTTTTGTCATTTTACAAACAGATATAGTGGCTTGGTACGTTCAATTCACGACAAAGTGTCATATTCAAGGGCATATTCATTAATTTATGTCCCTTTAACGGACAGTAACAAAACCGACAACAAATGTCAATGACATTCTTCTAGTAACAAAATCGACAGAATATAAGTTACTTACGCATCACTTTAGTTAACCTGGCTTTATTTTAATTCGCCTTGAACCACTTCTACTTACTTTATATTCAGGTAAACCATACCTATGCAATGAAAAGTTGTTCGTGTGGATATATTTATATATAATAGTACTAGCATTTGGCCGCTAGTCCCGCATTAACACCGTTTTTCTACTCCTGTACTTTTATCTGTCATTTACATAGTCCCGAACACTAATATAAAGACATACAAAATAAGTCTGCAGAAAAGTCTATACTCTATTCCCCAGAACAGTACGGCACAACCGTGCTGTTTTGTCGCCAAAACGATACGCTTAGCAGCCATACGCTTCTAAACCTGGGTAGTGCTACATTGTGCCACGGCCTATTAGACACGATCGAGTAGGCCGCGACGCGACTAATCTAGAGGGCCATGCCGAAACATAAAATACATTAGGTACTACCAACTTAACAAACCACTGAATGTATTTACTTCAAATAAATTATTGTACTAACGGCATTGCTGCCAACTTAAGAAAAACCTTGGTCTTAATATGACAGTACTGGCAAGTTGAATTAAGAACAAAACAGACCATAAACAAGAGGTGTCAATGTGTCATGTTTCCAATTTCCCACCAAAGTTCCAGTTCAAAATTAAAAGACGAAGTATGTCAAATATGATAACTATTCGTTATTAATAACTTCTTAAGTTTTGATTCGTGTTTGTGAAGTGAAGAAAAATGTGTACGTTCCTTTTAAAATGGACGAAGAAGAAAATAACTGCACCGCTGATGAAATTGCGTGAGTAGTAATAGAACTAACGGAAAACTTACTGCCTGAAAAGTCAAATTATGCTATTTATTTAAAATAGTCGTAGAAAAAATATTGTATGCAACGGTGTATAACTTGGTCTTAAAACGCTCGTGGCGTCTTTAATTGCGATGCTCGCCAAGGCTCGCATCGCAACTCACGACACTCGCGTTTTAAGACCCTACTTATACAACAGTTGCATAAAATACTATATCAATTGTCATCCCCAATCTGTATACATATGTATATATGCCATAAAACACTTGAAACCCTCGCGCGCTTTGTATCTACACATTTTTAAAAGATGGCTTTACACGGGTCTAACAAGACTTTAATTTACCTTTATTTCTGACGCTTCCACATGGTTATCACCAGCCGTGGTCACAGATGAACAACGTGTCAAACGTCAAAGTAATCTTTTAAATCGCCAACAAACTGCTCCGCAGTTCGGCGAAAATATATGTATTTACGGTACACATATTTTATATTTTGATGTTAAAATAAATAATCTTTATGCCAAATTGCATCTCAACCTGAGTGATTTTTGCGTGATTGAATTAAAAACATCCGAAAGTCTATACATCCAAACATTCACATTAGGGTAAATATAAGCATATAACTAATACGTTAAGGTAACCCAACTCGATAGTTCAAACATTACATGAATAATTTCATCAAATATTTGTATTTAACCTGCTGTAAAGGCCTAATAGCCTAAAGTTTCTCCATATACAAACCGTTTAACAAAGAAGCCTTTGTAAGCACCATTAAGAAATTAAATAATATAAGACTCGTTCAAATATTACCATAACGGACTGTCACTTACGCTAAAATAAGACAATTATCTGATCACTCAACACACAAGGAATTTGCAGGAAAAGCGATGCATTCCTTAACACGTGTTTGTTAATATAATTTGAAACATGATATGTTTGCTACATAAACAATTATACACAGTCAGAAGCCTAGCAAGTATGCAATAATTTGCTTGGAAACTGGATAATTTTACACCATTAATTTACTACTCGTAAGAAAATAGGGGCCACAAGTATGGTGATTGTTACGTGAAAATTGTATTAAACTGTTTGTTTTTTCAGCTATAGACTTAAGCTTCAGCATGTGAGCTTGGATTCTGAAGGGACACCATTAACTAGTTACTTATCAATTAGTTTATTATTATTATTATATTATTATAAGCCATTTATTCCAAGTAAAATATACACATCATTCCATTTATAAATTATAACATTTGTAACAGATAGTTACTAGCGTTCAATTTGTTACTAACCTAAAAGCTAGCAATCTTAATATTTATTGTTCAATTATGATAAATGATAAATCGTGAAATGTAAATAAGTATAAGTTAATAAAAATTTAGTTTTCAGGTACATGCATGTGTTACTTATATCTAATTTGATTTTTATTTCTTAGCTTGTCGCGTTCGACTTGGGTACCCATCTTTGGGTGTAGGCCTCCTCCATCATTTTCCATCGGGTGCGGTCTGCCGCGACCCTGGTCCAGGTGGCGCCGGCAATGGCCTCGACGTCATCTCGCCAGCGCGCGCGGGGCCGGCCGCGCGGCCGGCGCTGCTCTCGCGGCCACCAGTGCAGCACGCGTTCGCTCCAGCGGCCATCGGTCGCGCGCACTACGTGTCCTGCCCATTGCCACTTCAGTCGACAGGCCTCCTCGGCTGCGTCAGTCACTTTCGTCCGTCGCCTTATATCGACGTTATGGTGTCGGTCTTTTAGACGTATTCCAAGAAGACTTCTTTCTGCCGCTCTTTGGAAGATTTGTAATTTTGCGACTGTTTTTTTAGTCAACGCCCATGTTTGGCAACCGTAGAGAAGTGTCGGCAGAATTACAGAATCCATAGCTTTCTTCTTCAAGGATAGTGGGAGCTTTGATTTAAAAATATGTTTTAAAGACCAGTATTTTGCCCATGCAATTTTTATTCGCCTTTCTATTTCTCTTTTCGTAGTGTCTGAAAAGGATACAATTAGTTTAGGTACAATAATTAACAATAACACAGAAAAGTGGAGGCCCTATTTTCTTATGAGCAATATAGGTACATAGATAAACAGAATAGGTACAGTACAGTCAATCAATATGTAATTTACAATGCAATTTAGTATTGATCTAATTTATTCTGTTCCTATTAATATTCTACAATAACAACTAATTAAAACATAAAAGAAAAAAAATAACTTAAGTAATCTAATATAACTTAAACAAAATTTTATATTGTGAAATTAATAAATATCAATACGAACTGCAAAAATACAGATAGTCTAAATATCAGCTTATGGCATGGAAATCAGTTGAAAAAATTGTTATGTCTTTTTGTAGTTGACACATCTCCATTCTCCACGTCAAGCAACATTACGAATCATTGTACTTATTTTATCGGCGTTTGAACTAGAATTGTACTAACCAATTTACCAACATACAATAATGTTGAACGTCTAACATGGAAAAGAGTGCTTGAAGCCTAAAACCAGGATAAAAGTTTGAATTTTGAATGTTACCTCTAGGGTTTCATAGGTAAACTAATCCAATGCTTGGACTTCCTCCACACATGTCAGCGTACATTGAGTCTAGTACAAGTTATAGAATAAATAAATCAGGGTGTAGTCATTGTGAGAGTTCTAAAGCCGATTGTATCGAGAACTCGTTACAGCGAGCACTGAGCCGTGACAAGCAAGGAGGGAACAAGAGGGCGATTCGCAGGTAAATCATCCTAGCGTTTATACTGATTGTACCTACCCAACAGGGGCCCGGGGCCCGCTGTGGTACCCAAGATTTGTCGTTTTTTTCTGGGTTGCCCAAGATTTGTCGTAGGCAACCCAGAGGTAAAACTAGATCTCTTGGGATTAGGTCGGTTTCCTCACCATGTTTTCCTTCACCGAAAAGCTTTCGTTAAATGTCAAATTATATTTCGGACGTAGTTTTTGTTGTTCTTCAATTTCCTGGAGGGTTTTTTTTTAAAAGATTTAAAAACGGTTCACGTAGGTTCATCATCATATCAGCCGAAAGACGTGCTCCGCTCGTGCCCGCCGCTGGACATAGGTCTCCCCCAAAGAGTGCCACAATGACCGGTCCAGCGCCACCCGCATCCAGCGCTCCCGCGACCTTCACGTTACGCGATAAAAAATTGGTATTTTACTTAATCAGTATCTATACCTGATACCTAGATACTACTATAGCACAACTTATTGCCGAATCACGTGCGACTCATGTCTCGCTCACACTGTGCTACTTAGCAGAGATCGGCGGGGATGAGCTGTTTTCAGTTTTTGCATAACATGGACATACCTCGTCATTCAATGGTAAATGAATTCAATAGTTTTCTTCCAGTAAGTACCAAAAAACTACTTGTGCAAGCTTTGGTGTTACCAATTATTGATTACGCAGATGTGTGCCTTACTAATATCTCACAGGAGTCTCTAAATAAGTTGGATCGCCTCCTTAACAATGGCATACGTTTCATCTTCGGTCTTCGTAAATACGACCATGTATCCTTTTACCGCCGTCAGCTCAACTGGCTTTCAATTCGACGTCGCAGATCTTTGCGTACCCTCTGTACCTTATTTTCTATCCTGTTCGAGCCTTCTGCGCCAGGTTATCTAAAACAGAAATTCGTCTTCGAAACTCCGCGCCCCGGGTGTGAACTGCGTTCCTCCCGCTTACTCAAACTTACAATACCTTCTCACCATACTGGTTTCATTTCAAGTTCTTTCACCGTTCAGGCAATCCGTCTCTGGAATGCACTCCCTCTCCCTTTAAGACAAGCCCCAAGCAAATTAGTTTTCAAGCGAATGCTTCGTAGGCATCTGCTGGAGGAAGAATTTGCATAGCGTCCATCGTCCCATATATATTAGTGTATCATATCTTTGTATATAAGTAATAATATGTCATTTTATATATGTAGGATTATGCTTTTATAAGTCTGTACTAAGCTCTAAATATTGATCATTTACTCTGCACCAATTTTAAGTGTCTCTGTTTGGCCTTATGGTTGACTGGTAGAGAATGCCATTTGGCATTAAGTCCGCCATTTGTACATCATTTTTGTTTTGTGCAATAAAGTTTAAATAAATAAATAAATAAATAAATAAATAAATGCCTCATGTGTAATTATTAACAAATGAAATGATTTTATTTAAGCTGCCTTTCTGCTACGAGCTTTACTTAGCCATCAAAAGAAATGAAATTTGTAAGAATCTACGGAACGTGATTAATCTATTTTGCACAGCTTTCCGCTTAAGTGGGAAAACAGTTTCAACTAGAATTTAAGCTCGTTTAGTAATGCATTTTCATTTTATATTTAATCATTTCAATTTGGTCTTCTTTTAATATTTCTTTATCCATAGTAATATACACACAGTACATACAGTAATATACACAACTATATGACATTAATGACGTAAAAATAGCTCACCCCCGCCGACCTCTGCTAAGTAGTAGCACGAGGGTAGTTTTCCTCGACACGTGTCGCATCACGGCATCAATAACTAGCTAGCCCCAATTGATATATATATATTCCATTCAATTATCACAATATTACAGAGACGGCGCTTTATTTGAGAATAGCCCACAAGTTGTGAGTAGAAAGGCGACATTATTAAAAAGCAAAATATTCGATTAATCGGCGTTGGAGAGCATATTCAAGTGTTTCGGATTTATATTTTGCGTTTGATTCAACAGTTATTAAAAAAAACATTGGAAATACTGTTCAGTTTATGCCATAATTAACCAAATAAGATCATAATAAAAAAGTGACTAAGATTAATGACTTAATGAGTTTACTAGTAACACTTCAATGTCATTCTAGTCACTGTAGGTAGTGTAGCCAATGACTTTTCGCATTTTTAAACTTAGTAAACTGCTATTTTTCAAGTGACTGCCTACTATTAAGTATATAGTGTCTATAAGTAGAAAAATTCTTGACCTTTTATCATGTCACAGGAAAGTAGCAAAGGTCCGGTGAGCGGCTAAACTTTTTTGCTTTTGTTTACGAAAAAAACCACCGTGTGAAACATACTTAAATGTCACCATCGAAAAACTATGTTTTTTGTGAACGCGCTTGTAACACGGGCTTATGTCATTCCATGTCATCTCCACCTTTTATACCTAAAATACTAATATTTACATAGCTCCTAACTTACGAATAACTACATAGTTAAAACAAAGTCACTTTCCGCTGTCTGTCTCTACATATGCTTAGATATTTAAAACTACGCAACGGATTTTGATGCGGTTTTTTTAATAGATAGAGTGATTCAAGAGAAAGGTTTATATGTATAATTTAGTATCCGTGCGAAGCCGGGGCGGGTCGCTAGCTTCATTATACATCAAACCTTACAACCACTTCTCCAATCATGATAATCAAGAGCATCGTTTCAGTTTTCGTTACACCTTCACACACCGTATATGTTTTACAAACAAGCTTGCATTATTGTAAGTCGTTACTCGGTTTAATGGTCTTGTTTAACATGTTAAATAGGCCAAAACAACCGAGTGGCCGGGGTCGAGCAACCGCGACATTGACACCTACGCCGCAGCCGGATCTGCGAACTGGTATCCTGGCTTATCACCGACGCCATCTCATTGTCACGCCGAGGCTTTAGAAAGCCATAATAAATATGATTTGTGTTATCAACATTGTTTAGTAGCTGTGGTACATTTCACGAACTTACCATTTCTCAAGTCGAAACTGTAAGACCGCTTTAGTCTAGTTTGTAGTGACCAAGAACGCCTAATGCCTACGAAGCAAGAGGTCCTGGCTTCAAATCCCGGTAAGGGAATTGATTTGTGTGATGAACACGAATATTTGTTCCTAAGTCATGGATGTTTTGTATCTACTTATTTATCTACATAACTAGGTATGTTAATCGTCTTAGCCTGTGTTGTCGTCTTAGCATGTTAACCCTTAGTACAAGCTTTGCTTTGTTTTTCGATTTCTGTAAGTCTGTCTGCAAATATGAAAAACTGGCAACACTGCAAATGGCTAGTCCTTATTGGTCAAATCCTTCGCAAAGCTTCGTGAAAAGGGAAACTGGTTGGAAACAAAATCATATCTTGGTTCCGATATCCTGCGCTATCACAATTTTCAGGTCGAAGTCGTTTTAGAAAGCCGTAATAAATATGATTTGTGTTATCAATATGGTTCACAATAGCTGGCTGGAAATGCAGACACTTAAGTTTCTATCCGCGAACAATTTTAAGGTCGAAGATGTACGATTAGAAAGCCGTAAATATGATTTATGTTAACAACATTGTTAAGAATAGCCACTTTACCTAGATGCCTCTATGTTTCTAGTCAGCTAGTCTACAGGCGGTAAACTCTACTATGTGTTACCCATATCGAAGATATATTATAATATAGCTTTAGAAAGCTATATACACACTTCCAATTTTCACCGAGGGTGTTAGTTCGGCCCTTCAAGCCAAAAGACAAGCACTTTCGGCGGCACAGGAACATTTGACACAATTGTCGGGACATGTTTCCCTTATCTTGCTGCGAAACTGCTTTGCTCTGCCTCGCATGGTGTATATATTACGGACGTCTCCAACTTGGCTTTATGACACGGATTTGAAATCGTTCGATGACACTATTAAATCTTGTTTAGAGTCAATACTCAATGTGAGTTTAGACGACAAACAATGGTGTCAGGCGGCTCTGCCAGTTCGTTACGGTGGCTTGGGCGTGCGTCGGGTCCAGGACATAGGTCTGGTAGCCTTTTTAGCGTCGGCACATGGTTCGTCGGATCTTGTTGCTCGAATATTATCATTTGATGGCAGCAGCATTCGAGTTCCATTCGTAACCGAGGCCCTGGCTAAGTGGGCGACACTATGTCCGTCCAATGATCATCCGGATAGCTTAACGGTCCAAAGAGGATGGGACGATATTCTATGTCAGCAAACGTTTTCTCATTTGTTGAGTGATGCCTCGGGGACTGACCTAGCACGTCTCAAGGCTCTCACAAAGCCCGAATCCGGTGCGTGGCTGCATGCCTTGCCTTCCCCTCAACTCGGCACTTTGCTCGACAACGACTCCCTGAGGATAGCAGTTGCTTTAAGGCTGGGGAGCAAGGTATGCGAAGCGCACCGATGCGTTTGTGGGACAATGGTGGAGGAGAATGGCCACCACGGGCTAAGCTGCAAAAGATGTGCGGGTCGGTTCCCTAGACACCATTCTATCAATGAGATCGTGCGTCGGGCTATGGTGTCCGCCAACGTACCGTGCATCCTGGAGCCCCCGGGTCTGTCTCGGACTGACGACTGAAAAAGACCAGACGGGTTGACGTTGGTTCCCTGGCAGAGAGGGCGGTGCCTCCTATGGGATGCAACTTGTGTTAGCACTTTTGCAGCGTCCCATCTAAAGCACACAATTAAGTCAGCTGGTTCGGCGGCCGAAAATGCCGCCAAGCTCAAACACGCAAAGTACTCTGCCTTGGAACCGACTTATGATTTCGTTCCGGTTGCTGTGGAGACAGCTGGGCCCTGGGGCAGTGAGGCTCTCGGGCTGTGCAAGGAGTTAGGCAGACGATTAAGGGACAGGGGCCTTGACCCCCGCTGTGGGTCATGGCTTGTCCAACAGGTCTCCATTGCTGTTCAGCGAGGCAATGCCGCTAGCATTTTGGGCACCTTTGGTTCGGGCTTGACGCAGAGCGGGATGTACTCGTAGTATTACTTTTATTTATTTTTACGTATTTTAATTTTATCATTCTTTACACCATTGTATTCCGACTTGATTTGTAATTCATATTATGATAATGTCCATATTGTTATTTTAAACTAATTAAAGATACTTTTATTCCATCTTGTATAATTGGTTTTTTTCAAAATTGTGAAGAGTGGCACTGCCTGTAAATATTCTTGCTAGTAGAATTGTTCGTAGTTAACGATTTAATAATATGATTTGTGTATTCATTGTTTAGAACGGCAATGCCCGGAAATTCAATAATATGGAGGTATATGTAGGCGGTATCCTGTACTTATAACTATTATCAAGACAATGATATAGCTTTAGAAAGCCGTAACAAATATGATCTGGGTATAAATGCAAGAAATACCGCTACAACTACAATTAAATCACTTTTCAGAGCTTTACCTGTGGGGTTTAACTCGTTGTTTCTAGGAAATGTAACAAAGTTAAACAGTGTTTTGCGTCTATCAATGTACCTATGAATAGCAAAAGATGTACCGAAAATTCCGGTATTACAGCATTAATTTCATTTAGGTAAGCAATACGTCGCTCGGGAGCTATTTCAGCGTATTCTATAGCTGTTTAGGGCCAGATAATATTATGATAGGAGAATATTGTAAAAATGGCCAATAAAAATGAATAAAGCGAATTATTATCTATTCCACGGACAATATATAAATTCATAAGTCAATCAAATATGTGAACTAACACAAATATGAATAAATAGGTTTTTGTATTTGATTATTAAATTATTTATCATCAAAGAGCTAAATTTTAATAAAAGGTAATAAATAATTGAATAATGAAACAAGTAATTCTTCTGCCCACGTCTACTTATCATACTTTTAGATCTTCCTAAAGATCAGCCAGAATACATTATCCAAGATATGGACTCCGGGGTTCTTTAGGATACAAATGGGGAAAACGATTGGAGGATGATTATGGACCCTTAATACATTGCTCTTGAGTTCGTACATATGTACCTAACTACCGAGTTAAAGTACAGTCAAGGGTATTAGTATAACACATAAATAAGGACATAAATATCTGTACACGCTTTTGTAACATCTACATCTACACTAATATTATAAAGAGGAAAGATTTGATTGTTTGTTTATTTGTATATATTGAATAGGCTCCGAAACTACTAGACCGATTTGACAAATTCTTTTACCATTAGAAGCCGACATTATCCCTGTTGAACATAGGCTACTTTTTACCGCGGGAAAATGCTTCATTCCTACGGGAAAACGGAAAACCAACCGTGCGAAGCCGGGCCGAACAGCTATAGTTGTCAATAAAGTCCCTGTACAGATATGTTCGTCCTTATTTATGTGCGTATATTAACCTCGTAAGGCCCAAGCAATTTATGGGTATAGGACTTATGTAATAGCGACCCAGCGTCCTAAAATAAGGTCATAAATACCTATCTATTATGAAATGTAGAGCCCCTAAATAGAGTACAAATTTTACTACAAAAGTCTAATGAGTTCGGCTGTTAGCATTTGTCCCACCGCCGGCGAGTAGCGAGTACTCTCATAGTAATTCTTCTACTACTCGCAGGTAACTCGCTACTCGCAGGCGATGGGACAAGTGTCTTTAGGCCTGATTTTTTTTGTCATAAAATTAGGCCGATGGATCTTACGAGGTTGATACCCCTGACTGTACTTCGTTGCGTGCAAAGGGTATGTACAGAACCTCTTTCAAAGACACGACCTCGTATGCGCATCGTAATTCGTGACCGCACGAAACTGAGTTATCTACAGGAAAAGAGATAGCATCATTAGGAAGCAATTCCATACACGTTTCCCTTTAACTGGAAATGGTCGGTTAAGGGGAGGTCTTCGACTTCGAGGCTCCACTCATTTTTATCTAATATACGTTGTACTTATTTACTTCGAACTACAAGACACCCAGCTTTGTATTGCACTTTTATAGGATGTAAGTAAATGACCTAGTACTAGACATTGTTGAAATTGGAATGAAGAAAAATCCTCTTACGTCGAATTGAACCAGATATTGCTTTGACATACCCACGGTGCTAGGTATGACTTGCATGTAAGATATTTAAGTGCATTAACAATTTACTCTTACTTCCCGTGTGGTGTCGGGTAAGAATTTAACCACCCCCTTTCTTTCTATCGTAAAAGTCGACTAAGGAAGCAGGGTTGAAGGGTATTGTGGGCGATGGGCTAGCAACCTGCCACTGCGATATAACATTTTGTCCACCTTTTATACCAACAATTATACTAAAAGTGGCACTGGAACATAAATGACATGTGCTCTGCCTATCCCTTTTGGGAATAAAGACATGATGAATGAATGAATAGTTTAGTATTCTAACTCCCAATGAAAACGAGGGATAGTAAGGCTGTGTATCTGTTTTGTAGCATTGTAGCTCTTAAACGAATGAACCGATTTAAATGTGCTTTTTAGGGTTCCGTAGTCAACAAGGAACCCTTATAGTTTCACCATGTCCGTCTGTCTGTCTGCGGCAACTAGCTCAGTGTCCTTAACTACTAGAAAGCTGTAATTCGGCATATATATATCCTCATGGCGCCCAGCACGCAAAAACGAACAGTGAAATTTGAAGTTTCTCTTAAATGGAATTAATTTGATTTTTCATCAACTGGCATGCCTTTTAAAAGGCGCGTGGACGCCACGAGGATAAATAAATCAATCACGCCGACAAAACAGTAGAGTAATATAATATGGAAAAAAAATGTTTTTCCTCCCCTTTGCATAAAGTGGAGGTTTGGTAAGCTTGTTTAACAATATTATGGGAACAAGGACAGACAGGCAACTACGGAACCCTACACTGTGCGTGGCCCGACACGCACTGGGCTGGTTTTTTTATTGAAATCTGTGTCTGTCGAGATTTTTGATGAATTGGGTGTTTCAATTTGGTAAGATTGTTCCAAATTTGAGTGCTATGGCTCCTCACTCCTTACAAATGCACATCGAACAAATATTTAGCATTATTTGTGCACTTAACAGTGTAACAGTCAAGCTAATTGCGTTCCTTGTAAATAGGTACTAGTAGACTAAGTAGTCGCTGACATTCGCATACAAGAATTCCTATTGTGGCAAAGGCAATGAAGAGCTGGTATAAAACATATGCACAACGCTTTCTGTGAAACCAGCCAGGCTTACCGGGACCTCCGCTTATGCGTAGTTAATACGAATGTCAGGATCAAGTTACAGAGGCAATGAACATTCTGAGACTACGTATGAATCGCGTAACAGTAGTCACTGACATTTACATACAAGAATTTCTATTGTGGTAACCAATAAACACTCAGAGAAATCTCATGAAAATATGCACAGAATGCTCACTCGGTAATGGCAGCCAATTCATAACTAAGAATGGTCGACCACCATTGTTTTCTAGAATACGCATCTCTCACACGCCATCTAACGGTTCCATGTTTGAGCTAAACTGATGATTTCCTAAGATCGATACATAGACAATGACCTGAAGTGCAACATTTCCAAACGTTAAATGATCCAGGCAGTTAATGTAACCTTTATTTCAATTGCTTCGAGTCGTTTCTATGGTTTATTGATGCGAAAAAATATAAAATTGTAAGTGAGCTTCATTCCGCCGATTCGTTAGGTTTTTAACAGTTTGGGATACTGTTTTTTTTTCTTTGTGTCGCTCTTTAGAACCAATTGTTGGAGAGAATTACTATGTGACGAATAATAAATAGTTAAAATACGCGTTAAATTTTTTTGAAATGTAGAGAATAACATTTTATAGTGAATAGGTACGCAAAGAGGAGAAACTTGTATTGGTTCTTATTCTTTTTCTTACATTTGAATTTTTCACAGTTGATGTATTTCGGTCGCCGCTATAACAACAAATACTAAAAAACTGAATAAAATAAATATTTAAGAGTATTTAATCAATATTTCCCATACAATAAACATGTTTTTTTGGCCCTTTTTATAGATAACTAGCTTCTGCCCGCGACTCCGTCCGCGTGGAACTCGTTTATATCGCAGCTCCATACAAACTTTTTACCCCCATATTTCACCCCTTAGGGATGATTTCTGGGATAAAAACTATCCTATGTCACTCTCCATCCCTTAAACTATCTTTACTTAAAAAATCACGTTAATTCGTCGCTCCGTTTTGCCGTGAAAGACGGACAAACAAACAAACACAAACACACACACTTTCCCATTTATAATATTCCCGTTAATATAGTACGGCACCCTCCGTGCGCGAGTTCGACTCGAACTTGGCCGGTTTTTTTTCTGTTTTGCCCTACGGTTGACGAGTAGAGAAATACTTGTGGCATTAAGTCCGCCCTTTGTACTTATTTTATTAGTGCAATAAAGCTTAAATATACAAATCAATCATCGATGTCAAAAAGAAATTAAAAATAAAATAAAAGAGGTAGGTAACATAAACATAACAACACAATAAAATGTCGCTAAAGGTTGTCTGGGAGTTATCCCTCCTTACCGATAAAACCGCCTATCGTCAGCAATGTCAGCATTGCATAACCTAAGTTTACTTTACATATTTCTGTAACTGTTTTATTATTTGCAGATGTATTTATACGTTTTACCATTCTATACTTTATTTATTTTATGTGTCAAACATCACTACCACACTACAATTAAGACGAATGCAACGACATGATACATACACCTGTTTTAGGTATACTGCAAAACATACTTGCACTATTTAACCACATACATACCACCTAAATCGCTCCCCGAGATAAGGTCGTGACGACGCACAAGCGAAGAAACTTGTTTATTCAGTTGAGCCAACTCTCATTTTCATTTCTAACACTGATAAGATTATTATAGCATCTCATAAATAATACTATGCATCCTAGAATAATTAAGCATCAAGTGAAATCGCTGCTGATCCATAAAACGGCGATAAATTGTCGAACGCGACATGTCAGTGTAACTGCCATAATTGCCATATTATACAAACTGAAAAGGCTACCAGTTTTTGTATCGGTTTTGCAGTTGCGAGAACAGTGTCGCAACGACCTTTGAAGCGTTTTGCACAATTTGCGGTATTATCTTGAGAAATAATACGGTATAGAAATTTATGTAATTTGCGTTTACAGACGTGCTGCTTGCACTTGTCTGGGTATTCAATGGTGAAATTGGAAAACTACAAATATTTTTTAAAAAACCGGCCAAGTGCGAGTCGGACTCGTGCTCGAAGGGTTTCGTACCATTACCAATAAAATCGCCCCTTTAAGGCGGTTTGATCGCCATACAAAACGTCTTTTGACATTCGCAGGCTAATGGCGTGATATTTTAAGAAACTTATGTAACAATCTTTCATAAATAGGCTTCCCATTTGCGCGAAATTCCCCCTTTCCTAGAATAAACTTGAATAAACTAGAATAATTTGAGAAATTAGTTTGTCACGTGATACTTTGCGGAAACGATTATTCTCAAATTATTCTGGTATATATACAAGTTTATTCTAACAAATGGGGAATTTCGCGCAAATGGGAAGCCAATTTATGAAATATTGTTACATACGTTTCTTAAAATATCATGTCGTTAGCCTGCGAATGTCAAAAGACGTTTTGTATGGCGATCGAACCACCTTAAGTGGAGCCCCTTTAAATACTTATTTTATTTTGTTTTTGGATTTGTTGTTATAAAGGCAACAGAAATACATCATCTGTGAAGATTTCAAATGTCTTACTATCACGGTTCATGAGATAAACCCGCCTGGTGACAGACGGACAGACAGCAGACGGTAGGACAGCGGAATCTTAGTAATAGGGTCCCGTTCTACCCTTTGCTTACGGAACCCAAAAAAACGCTGGACGGACGAGGTAGAAAAAGACCTTCGCGCCCTGCACGCAGAAAACAGCCCCCCTATTCTGTAACTGGTTTTAAGCTCGCCTCAACGCTCACCCACTAATATATCTTGACGCCGTGATGCGTAGTAACTAAGCGTAGGGAGAGGTCTAGTTTCGTGATGGGTGACGGGCGGGGTGTCGCCATGGCAACAGCGCCCGTCCATTCGCCGTTCGCCCATAAAAGTAAGGGTGAAGGGTGAGCGTCAAGTGTGAACGTCTCCGTCCTGTCATTAGATATCAAAAAATGCTTAGTGAATAGGTACAACTGTCAAATCATCTCACCCCTAGTGGTGTTCTACTTATACTTAAAGTATGTATAAAAACTATTCCAATTTGAGTACCTAGTTTAAGCTGCTTATAACCAACAAAAAATTATAAATTGAAGTAACAATTGAGCTTTGCTAATCTAGTGTGTGAAACATAAGTACAAAGCCAATATTTTCTCAAATTAAAGAAAGATGACGTACCGGGGTAACATTATCTTGTCTGTCGCATTAGGCGAGAGGCGGGGGTGATAGGTGAGGTGAGAAGTGGGGTGACCTGTGAGGTGATGTGTTGGGACGCCGTCGCGAAATATATCATTATTTTAGTGAATTTGACTACAGGGAGGAGATCACACAGAATAGGGCGCGCTGGCGCCAACTCGTATCTGAGGCCAAGATCCACTTCGGGTCGCTGAGCCAGTCGAGTAAGTAAGTAAGTAATTAAAACAAAACAATTGTGTTACCTACAATGTATGATAGTCGCGTTTGTATCGTATGTCACTGTGGATGAATCGTTATGTGGCGACTGTAAGTAAAGTAAGTAACTAACTAGTTATTACTTTTCTCCCTCTCGCGACGACAATCAGCCTCGGACTATGCAATAATGACAGCATAATGACTTAATGATGTTTTACCTACGTTATACCCTTAATTCGTTATTAATATCACCACATTTAGTCCGCATCAACTATTTACGGAAACCGAGCATACCCCGTCATTACTAAAATAGCTGACGGTTTATCTACAAAACTAATATAAGTTGTTAATAATGACATTAAAGAACAAAACGAGACCAGGATAATGTGGCCCCTGTAACTGGAACACTTTTCCCTTTCTTTCATGCAGAAGTAGTCCATCTTACGCTGGTGACACTAGGATAGTGTTGGAACGGTGTCATGGTCGATTATCGCTTGCGCAATATAACAACAGCTAGTAGTAATGTCTGTGTCGTTCCCATAGGCGGCACACGCCATTATAAGCTAATTGGGCGCTGACGTTCATGTATCCTGGCGTATGGAGAAGGCATATTGGTACTCAAAGACGGGAGAAAATGTATAGTCGACATTCAATATTACGTGATAATGATTTTTTATTATTTTGGGAAAACCGATACAACTAAGATTTAATTGAAATCATGCTTATTCATATTGTTTTACATTTTGTACACACTTGAAACTATTTTTTGCTGGCCAATTTTTTTACATTCCAATCACAATGATGATGAAACTGATGAAAGATTTTGACCACTTCGATGATATGGTTTAAGTATTAAAATCGTAAGTATTATACAACGTGTCCCAAAACTCAACGATAAGCCGGCACCAGAGGATGGAGCTGCTTATGATTAGTCGAGAAAAAATAAGGAAAAAAATATATCTCAATTATTTTAGAAATTACAGAAAAAAAATGAAATTCATCGAAAATCGACATCCCTAATGGTATTTTTTTTTTTTTTTGTTTTTGGAAACTTAAGTAGCCCTGCTATCTAACACAGTTCTTAAAAATACCATAATACATGTAGTTTTTACACAAAAAATAATCAAAAAAATCAATAATCAAAAAAAAAATTGAGATATATTTTTTTCCTTATTTTTTCTCGACTAATCATAAGCAGCTCCATCCTCTGGTGCCGGCTTATCGTTGAGTTTTGGGACACGTTGTATAAAATTGTTCACAGCCATAATTATTAGCATCCATAATGGATATCATTAAAAAGACGTAAAAAACGCTCGGTCTAGTTCACGGCTCTGTAACACTCGTAATACTGAAAGATATGATACATGAACGTTGAAAGCACGCGTTTCACACAATTATGCCAATTACATTTCATAATGAATTTTATCGTAACACGTAATGCTTGTCAATGAAGCATGATTAGCTATCAATTGCTGAGGGAAAATGAATTAAACACTAAGCAAAATAATGTATTATAACAAAAATAATGTGTAATACGCCCCACATAAGTTTGCGTCTATGAAGTAAGCCTCATTTCGCCTTCCGTACACCCTTTGAACGACTCTGACACTTACGCCACTAATAGCTAACATGAGATACGCAAAAAACAATTAAACAAAAACACAAAACAACATTAACAAAAAAAATTAGAGGACAATCTTACACAAATCGACCTAGTCCCAAACTAAGCAAAGCTTGTGCTATGGTTACTAGACGACGATAAACATACTTATAATATGTTTATCGTCGTTCCTATCCTAACCTATCCACCATCCGAGTCTAAGTCCTAGAACCGTTTAAATGACTAATGATTTAGGAGCCAATATCTGCGAGTTAGTTTCGTCAATTCACTGACGCGTTTCAGGGATTTATCAAATCACTAAACAAATCTAGTGAAATGAAAAAACGAGTAGCCTTTTTTGTCCGATTTCGTCATTTCACTAAACAGATTCAGAGATTTGATCAAATGACTGATTTGTATTAGGTAAATGATAAAATGGATTCGCCATTTTAACATCCTGCGTGATCCCTTAGGGATTTGTTCAAATCTGTTTTGGCCATTTCACTGCGACATATCTACGTAATGGACATATTTGATCCCGCAGCTTGTGCGTTCTGTTTGATTCACAGGCAGAGACGCGCGGGTAGCTAGTCTAATGTACTCGAGCATTTAAATCCTAGCGATGCCATTTGGCACCCATAACACCGCGTTCATATTTTAGCGCCATCGAAATGTGCGCGCGATAAACAGTTAATGAAGTGAAAGAAAAATATTCAGGTCATAATGGGTTAATTGAAGCCTATTGTAGATACAATGCAATATAATCATCCCCATGCGTTTATCTCCTTCGCTGAGCGAGTTATTAATTACAACGTTTTTTATTACAATCAGTTATTAAAATGCCTCATCCACGCAGCCCGGCTCGCGTTCGCTGTCTCCTTGAACGCGCGAAGAAATCTCGCCGACACGCGACGGTTTCACATGCGCGTGAGCAGTGGCAGTTTTTACCGAGTACGCGTATTTCTAGTTTGCTTTGCCTTTTATAAGGCGTAATCGCAATTATGCGATGGGAAAGTCGTAAGATGTATTAGAGGGAGTATCCGGATGTTACTCACTCATCATTGTTGACAAGAATTTTAGTAAATATTTATCATTCTCTTCGATCAATGAGATAATTTTGCTGCGCACAGGCTGGTGATGATGATGGTTAGGTAATTACCAAAACTTAATCTTGTGTTTGCAAAATCATATAATTGCTTTTCATGAATTAAGTTTTATCAAAAAGATTTTACGTTGTTTGTGTATTTACTTAATTAAAAGAAAGAACAGTTGACACTGGTATATGAACTAATACGATAAAAAAAAGTTTTATTTAATACATTTATGTAAGTAATCTATATTTTTTTCAATAAGAGAATAATGATTGTTGCTAATTTTAAATAAAATCAATTCAAAACACGTATTAAGTAATCCTGAGGATTGGAAATAAAAGAAATATGTAAAATGCGTCAGATCAAACCCAAAAAATCCATATCCATTTTATAAGTAGGTAAAGTTATTGCTTTATGCCGTTGGTTTAACAATAATGATTTTAAATAATAAATCATCTTTATTTCGAAGAACAGACTTCATAGTTGTTAGTAACAAAGAAGAAACAAAACAAAATCATTGATTTTAACAATACTTACTTAGATATTTAATTTTCAATACTGAATTTGCCCAATCCAATCAGCGAGAATTGGGATCATATTTGTCAGCAATAACATTCAGAACACTGTTAGGACTGCTTCTTACCTGACCTCGTATAGATACTGTTTTCTTGCACATGATATAAAGGCTGTCTAAACATTATTAGTACGCGCATGGCAATAATAAACTGAAAACAAACCCGTCACGCCCAACTCGCCAGTCACGCGTCATTCCCATGGCCTATTCAATTATTGACAATTATGCATCAAAAATAATAATTACCAACATAAAACTCACGCCATAGAAAGCCTTTTTGTACACACACTTTCAAATTTCACTATTACGTGCTAACCAGTTGTTATTATGAAAAACGTGTCTTACCAGCTAACCTTTAAGGTTTGCGTGAATTCCATCACAGTTCCGTTAACTGCTGCGAGTAGTTGTAACAATTTGAAAATTGAGACAGGTCCCAAAGAGGGCGCTTTTATTCAAAGGTCAAGAAAGGCACATGTCCTAATAATTTTTCGTTATGACTGGCGCTTAAGAAATGAAGTTGATCGATAAGATAAACATTTAAAACACTCCCGACACAACTAATATTTACTAAGAACTGACTTGACAGACAAGTCATTCGTTTAAATAAAAACGCACTCAAATCGGTGCATACTTGTACGTTTAAGAGCTACAAGGCCTCAGACAGACACACATATACAATGGTTGAACTTCGAACACCCCTCATTTTCCTCGGTGGATAAAAGTAAAAGAATCATCGCCCTCTAAGCGTATTCGTCGGTTGCATCCTAAAGGAGCCCGGAGTCCGCTTTGGCACATAATCCCAAGATTTGGCGTATGCACTATAGTTTTACGAAACCGACTGCCCCTGGTTAAAAATATACCATGTTACCTATGGATTTCTTGATAGTATTGAAGTATTTATTTATTTTGAAATCCAATTTATCAACATATAACAGCTTACGCCATGGCGTCGGTAAACTTAAAGTATCTAACTAAGAAAAAAACAAATTGTTACAAATGTGAACAAAGATTTTTTTTGTCTTGCTATAACTAGGTTCATTCATCTGACTAATTAACAATTACGCTGAACTGAATACAGTTGTGAAACTAATGTTGGTTATAAAATGAATGTAAAACGCATCGTGACATTGCTGTTTGCGTGTGCGGCTTACGAGTAAACACGAAAATTGCTACCGTTCTGTACGAAATTTACTTTTCCATACATATGTTAAAAAACAGCAATTTAGCATTGCCATTTCTTCGAGACATGTCAAGATCAGCAAACAATTCATAGTTATGATACCTAATGTATCTAAGCTGTAGATTATATCTTAGATATTAATAGACAGCACAGTGGTATTTGTATTTTGACATTTCAAACCCAGGTTGAAATGTCAAGGTGGATAAACTTTAACACGAGAATGGAAGTTGTGTATTTATTAATATCTAGTTGAACGAAAAGTACTATTAAATACAAAATTAAACATAATATAAAACCACCCGACCACCAAAACCATCCAACCATCAATTTGGGATCTATAATGCCAGAGACAGACAACATAATTTAGTAAGTATTTTTTATCGAAAGTCTTGTCTGTCGAGGTGAGTCTTTGCTATGATAGTTATGTCAAGGGTTCTTAAAATATATGTTAGAATAGAAATAGAAGAAGAATATACACATAAAAGAGAATTTACGTAGTTATATAGCTCCATTGGGATTAGGTGCCTAAGCGGACACAACCGGGACTATGGGAGTCCCTAATTTTACCGACAAGCATTTCATGAAATGCATTGCCGCCGAACTTTCATTTCCTCGAACGTTTTCTTCTCAGATATCGTTTACTTTTTGAGTGTAAGTAAAAGTTAATCGGGTAGAATTCTGACATTTTACTGTTACCAAATAATGTTTTCGAAGAAATGATAATTCGGCGAAACATTCATTCGATGAAACGTTTGTCGATAAAACAAGGGTATTACGCCCCAGGAATAACGCTAGGAGGATGATGATATGATATTATAGCTCCAACATATCGTTTAGTTAGTTACACATCGCATTCGTAATATTGTTCTTGAACTAACGATTTACGTAACAAAAACACGGAATTAACGCATATTACAGAACACTTGACTGACCGATTTCACGGCCACCGCCTGCATCTAATAAAAACTAACCAGTCGAAATACGCGTTCCGTCGGTGCAAACTACTTGAAATAATTTACAGGTGTGGGTGTGATTATTTAAAGTGGCTGATATTTTATAAATCTTTCATTATAATTCGAATCTTTTCCCTAGCACGGTAAAGTTGGTTTTTGAATAAACTGCTTTGATTAAATGCGGCCAACTCAAACAATGTCAAGTATAAAAACTTTATAGGTGCCCGGTAATAAGAATGCTAAATATGTAATTATAACGTCTACATTTTCAAGTGAATAATCATGCTAGCTCTTGTGTGTATATTACATTTATTTACATTAACAGACTGTAATGTCCGCTTTCTTTATATCTGTGTAGATCTCATATCCCGCTCCAACTATTTTCTGTTTGGCCCGAAGGTTGATTGTTAGAGAATGCCTTCTTACTAAGTACTCCCCTTTCGTATCTGTAACTTTTACAGTGCAATAGTTTAAATAAATAAACTTGGTAGATATAATCGCTCTCCTTGATTCATCCACATCCTAAAGATAAACGACATAAAGGGTTTGTTATTAAATTGTTTTGTTGATTTTGCAAGCAATGACATGACATTTGTAATTATAGCATACTTTTTCAAATGCATCTGAAATTCTATGGATAGGTTGTCAAAATACACAAATTTTCGCAATCGCAATACCTAGTTGTGTGTGTTCTAACAATGAGAGCAAAGTACGTAATGTATACATTAAGCATGCTTATTTAGAAATACCCTAAATTTGAATGGCGTGACTACCAAACCTGTTATATAAATTAATTCATGTAATTGATTAGGTTTTCATTCCACGAAATGAAACTTATAATACGTAGGCAGCAACATGTATATAAATGCAAAGGTGTTAACTTAAGTAATGTGTTTATGTCTTATTGAGAATCAAGTTTTCCGCTATTAAGTTTCTGCTTCCTCATTATAGACAGCTTTCATTTGTCCATTAAGTTTAGTGAGAGAATAGTAACTGGTTACATTATCTTACCCTTCATTTTGTTGATAATTTCCTACCTATTCAGTTATCGTTGTATAATATATTTAAAAAAATTACATATTAGTTTATATTTATCAGATATTTACGCTCATGATTTATTCTTTAGTTTTAAGAGCCCTGAGATTATCTTCTATGTTATTAATAAATTATATACATATATTTTTGAATGTTTATCTTAAATTCGGTAAACAACATATCAAACAGCTCCTTGTTTACCTATGGGCGTAGCATGGTAGCCATTTTATCGCTGTGGATAAGACATCCGTCACGTTTTGACAAGAGACGGATGTCTCCACAACGACAATGCTCCCCCGCCCGCTGCTCTGTCAACATCCTCGTTATGTAATTCAGCCGTAATCAATAAATTTGAATTTACACGTAGTCACTAAAAACCATGAAACAATGCGAGTACAACTGTTAACGCACAGGTTATGGCTCCTCGCGTAAGTTTCGACAATTACCATACAAACGGACGGTCACTTTCTAAATGGGAGATTTCACACTATTGTCTTGCCGTTGCTGAACTTAGGTGATAGGCCGTAAAAGATCGAATGTGCTAACTCCTATTCAATGAGTTTTCAATGTAACTGACAACTTCGAAATATTTTTGAGGTGATGCCACTGATGCATTTCAATTAAATTATATTGTACGAACAAACAAGAAAGTTTAAAAGTAAACACAAGTCTATAAAAGACTAGGCTACGATATACGTACATACTGATAAAGATAAGTAAATACTTATATTTAAAAAAAACGATGACTCAGGAACATTAATTTGTGTGTATTCGCCATCACACAAATAAATGCCCTTACCGGGATTCGAACCCAGGACCTCCGGCTTTGTAGGCAGGCTTTCTAGGCATTAAATCCGCCATTTGTACTTCTTATTTGTGCAATAAAGTTTATATCAATGCAATCTTTTAATATATATATATACGGTTTGCGTACGTACTAAAAGTAGGTTCATACTTGTGTTAAGAATTGATTACAATTTATAAAAGTTTACGGCACTATTTTACGATTAGAAGTAACTGTGCATAAAATTGTAAACCATAAAGAAGGTACTTTTTTAAACGTTTTGTGGCCTTAACCCAATTGTGGTATAGTTAATACTAAGTAATAATGTAAACAGATTGAGTCCACGGAAACCTACGCAACCTTATACCAACCAAGAGCGAAAAGTTGAAAATATGCAAGTTGCATCACCAGCTTAGTCACGATCTTATCTGGTTTGCCGTTTACTTGCATTAATATGGAATTATGGCAGCAAATAAATTGACCGCAAGTGCCGTTTGACATTTTATGCTTAACTTTGTTGCCAAAGAGTGATTTTTACTGTCTTGTTCGAGCGGATTAAATATCGCAGTTTACTAATTTTCCTTCGTCACGATATTTCCCTATCGTTGGTGAAAAGTATAGCTTATTAGAACCTTAGAACCAGTGCGTGCGAGCCTATAGAAGTAAAGTACTAATTTTACGATGATATTTTCATAGTTCATTTATGTTGCGTTAAGTCAAATTTATTAGCTTTTTGTGTATAGGTGGTTTGTGCGTCAGTAAAAATACGTAAATACACCTAAATTACAGAACAATTCACTTATTTGGTTACTTTTTTTATAAAATATCGTCTTGTAAAATATTTAACGTAGGTTGGAAGAGCACTTTGGCCTAGTAAGTAGACTGGTACTGGTCTACACTACACGCCTCCGAAGCCGGAGGTCCTGGATTCGAATCCCGGTAAGGGCATTTATTTGTGTTATAGCGAATACACACGAATAAATGTTCCTGAATCATCGTTTTTTTAAATATTAGTATATACTTATCTATATTAGTAAGTATTGTATATCGTCGCCTCTAAGTACCTACCCATAGGACAAGCTTTGCTTAATAGTTTGGGACTATTAGGTCGATTTCTGTAAGATTATCCCCAAATATTTATTTAATCATATGATTCAATGACCAAGACATTCCTATTTTACTGACGTCATTCGCTCTCATCAATCCCGTATCGTGCCTAGACACATTCTAGGAATACTAAATTAACCAAGCGATAAATAAACAGACTAAGTTCTTGAATACTAACAATGTTTAGAACAATTTCCACGCCAAGGTCCTCGGAATAACATACCAAGTAAGTCTTACTTCGCCTGAGAGAGTGAAAGAAAGTTCCACGTAGTACATGACACGTTTTATAGGTATTTGAATGCTGAGATAAAAGCATATAAACGTTTACTGTTCTGCGTTTAAGATAGCCGTATGTAGGTGTTTATCGACTATGATTACTGCAGTTTGGTGGGTAAATATTACGCTAATAAAATCCCATTGAAAGGAAAACTTGTATCTTGTCTTCGGTCGGACCTGTTGCTAAAAAGCGCTTCAGATTTTAACGACTACTTACCTACAGTACATTGCCAAAGTTAAAGGCTACAAAACCAAATTTTTGGATGGACTCTTAATCCGCATAAACGGCGTCGCTTATATGAGTTCATGGAATCGAATCATTTTTAAATGCTTCCGTGTCCTATTGGACAAGTAAGACGACTTCTGTTTTACTCAATTTGTATGACCCTTTGACGTATGAATACGATTAGGTCAAAGGCTATTCGCATCTTTTAGCGGCACTTTCTATTCTAATCCATCGGCAAAATCAATTACAGCTAAGTAATATCCAACAATGGACAACAGTAGACATGCGCTGAACGCACTAAAGCTCCACACAAAACAGCCAATTTGGGACACCTAGCTAATTGTACCGTTTTAGGTCGGCAAAATCTTTTAAGGCCGCTTCCTAAGTCTAAAAGTTTCTCAATAATTTGGAGATTTAAAGTCAACGAGGGCAAAACGTCATATATACTTTATAATTACCCCGCTAACGGACCCCGCTAATTGGCCACACTGGCGATACTTCTAAACAGTGATTTCAACTACCCACAGTTTCTTTATATGGATTTCAAACAACATAGATTCTAGAGGCGTAATATAATTGATTATCAATATTAAAAGAGCATCCGAATACTAAGATAATTTTTCCACGTTTCACGTACTATTTTTACAAAATATAAACATGTCTGAATCAACTTATATTCAGTATAATGTGTCACATAATTATAACACGTTTCTTTATGAGGCTTCATTACCATCCGGCATCCGGTCATCACCGTTACTAAGTAAGACGGTTTGTGACTTGTATATAGCACCTGATCATTCCCACTTCCGAAAACTCACTAAAAATCCGTTACGTGACATTGTCTCAAGGCGAGTTTAATAAAAAAGGTGACTAAGTTTACAGAAAATCAATCAACTGCTTGATTACTGATCAATTTATCTAAAAAATCCTTCAGTTTTTCTGTTTTTTACCAACTCTTCGTATTTCTCTGCAGACAACTCTTTATCTAAAAATGTGCTGCTAGAATAAGATTTTTGTTGTTTTATAATAATTCTGATCTTCGATTGGACGCCTCAGGACGAATCAGATAATTTGTCTTCGCTCCGTGTTTCGAAAGGGATTTATTGCATAAAATCTTACAATTAGAATAAGATTTGATTGTTCGCCGTACCTATTACAATGAAATAAGAATACGGTACATAGGAGCACTGGAGGTACATATATTTACCTAAACATAATGAACCTACTGAATATACTCGGCTTCAGTACTCTTGAGTGCTTACTGGTTATTTTCGTAACATCTAAAATATTTCGAGGCATTTCCCATGTTTACATAACTTCCTTTTGTATTTTAACAATAGCTACCTTATCTATTACAAATAACACGTATTGTTTTCAAATCCACTTCGTTAACAGTATATTTATCGGGTAATTAAAAACAGCTTAAAAGCCAATGTCTATAAAATGGCAGACGCTTATTTTCGATGGCTTAATAGCTATGGAACCAATTATTAAACCAAAGCGATCTTAATAGCGTGATTAACAGGTTGCCGATTCCTTATATTTAGATGATCTCTAAAAGGTTATATTTGTTTTTTTTGACTACGGCCAGACTGATGGTAAAGCGAACTTCGAATGTCAAAGTTCGGATATCTCTATCTCTATCGCACTTACTATACTCGAGTGACAGGACAGGGATGCAAGTACACGAACTTCGATCTTCGGTTTACGTGGTAGCGCCGCTGGGGTGCGCGGGGTGGTTGACACCAAAGACAAAATGCAAGCCAACACAGGACACCCCATAATGCCAGAGCTACAGCAGAGAAGAAAGACTACAGCAGATGGCGCCTATGATTTGAGATGATTGCAGTTAACCGCAGGGAAATGTGACCCCTACTGCATTGAAGTTTGTATTCAACAAGGCAGGGGCTGTTCACGTTTCTCTATAGCTGTAAGCTTTATACTTTGTTATAAGAGATCATACACAAACCACACACAAGGCTTTTTCTTTCGATACCGTTGTGTAAATAAGTAAGTACCTATCCCAGTTCCATATACGTCGCGTTTTGACCTCTGTTACACTACGCCATGTGGAAAAACGTAGTACTTATTAGCAGACTGGATTGTTTACTCGTTTCTGGTATCAGCACAATAACCTTGTAGCGGTAATGTCGGTCTAACAAGGGTGTTGAGCACTATGCAAGTTCGAACACTAATAAAACTCGATTAAAAGTCAGTCACGCGTTGCCAGTGTCGAAACCGTATTAAAAAGAAATATCTGTACTGTTGTCGTGACACGGTTAGTGAAAAAATCTATATTTGGAGGCGATTGCAGTATTTAGCCAATGGCGGCGGTGAATGCGACGAGGCTGCGCCGGCGCCGAGGCCGAGGTCCGAGGGTATGCGAGCTCACAAGTGCTTAAAAATCACTAAAAACTAACACTGTAATAGTCTGCAAACCAAAGTGACAAATCATGACGTGGCACGCTCCGTTACCGTGTCAATGTGAAAGAGGAACAGCGATTTCGAACGCACATTCCTGCCCTCGGCCACGTTCAATTATAGTTGAAATTGTATTTCAAAGTAATTCTCGTTATTAAAATTTTTAAATTATGTTTTGTTAGGCATGCGAGTTGCTTTGAGGAGACTTCTCCGTTACATTGGAAAAGTTTATGAAATAGGTCATGTCACCACTGATTTGCCTTGCCGGTATTCGATTGAGCTGTGGAAAATATGTAAATTTGCCGTGACAATGCAATATTTAGTGATTTTTGATACAAACTTATAATTCGTTAAGATTTCTGCTAACATCCCAAACGATATTATGCTATAGCCATTAGACAAGTGTTGTTAAATAATTTCACATGATTCGACAGTAGGTAATTTCTACTTTACAACACGCAAGCCTATGTTATGTTCAGTACGTAATTACGCTACCGGTTAGGGTAGGTATATATTCGCCAAAGGGCAGCGCGTAGAACTACCGGGCGGTTCCCGTGAGTCCGTCATACCCGTCCTGGTTCCCCAACCAGGTGGGATGTGTAAAAGCATTTCCCCACGAAAGAAAAAAGAGGTGTATATTATGCTACCTCTAAAAGTGAATTTCACGATATACTTTTGTGCCTGCCAGTACTCCACTAAACGGATTTTCTCAGTTCACGACTTCTTAGGTCCGTCTTGTCTCGATTGAAACCTTGAGCCAGGGTTGTTATTCGGAATGCGCTATTGTGCCTCCCCTCACCCCTCACCTAATGAAACTAAACCTCTGCCTACGCTTATTTACTACGAATCGTGACGTCAAGATGTATTTGTGGGAGAACGGTGAGCTTAAAACAACTTACAGAATAGCGGGGCTGTATTGATTGATACATTAAGTAAACAAATCACTTCCATTTTGTATTTTAACGGTAATTATAACGTGAGTTCCCGTGATTACTTAATTTAAACTTGTATGAGAATTTGTTGATGTTTCACTAAGTAATTCGAATTCATGTGTGAAAGGATGTTGGACCAGTTCTGATCACGGACGTCAAGAAATACGGTTAACGCATAGCTTGCGTTAATGAAGGTAAATGGCCCAATGCTCGACACCTAGATGACATCTATTGTTATGACATAAGATTGAAGGTGTTGGCCAGTGTCGGGCACGGGGCCGTTTACCTTAAAATGTGAAATAGGGGAACGATTAGTTTTAAAAACCTTTGTAGTGTAAGTAGTTATTCCTATTCGTTTTAGGGGTAGAATAGACTAATTAGACAATTATTTTAAAACTCCTTGTTAGATTTAAAAAAGTCGAATCTACATTTCGAGCTTAGGAAACTAGTCTAACCAGGCAGGCACATATATGTTAGAACTACACAAGGTACCATGTCTTTGTTCTGAGTATGCCCTTACAGTGGGAGCGAGTGGGCCTTGGATTGCGACTCGCAATAAAACTACAACAGAACTTTACCAACCTCAAAAGCAATAAAAAATACCTAGTTTGTATAAAATACCTCGGCAGAATGTAGGTGCTTAGTCGATTTTATAGCTGAATATTCAATACCCTTTTGAATATATTCAGTCTTTTCGGAATTACTTAGATGGTGACCAGACGGTGAGACGAAAAACGCAAATTAACAAAAAAACTTTTCGTCTTCATGAAATAATTTTTAAGTTATTAATTATTATATTACTAGCTTCTGCCCGCGACTCCGTCTGCGTGGAACTCGTTTATATCGCAGCTCCATACAAACTTTTACTCCCCCATTTCACCCCCTTAGGGGACGATTTCGGAGATAAAAACTATCCTATGTCACTCTCCATCCCTTCAACTATCTCCACTTAAAAAATCACCCAATTCGTCGCTCCGTTTTGCCGTGAAAGACGGACAAACAAACAAACACACACACTTTCCCATTTATAATATTAGTATGAAAGTATGGATAATTAGTATGGATTATTATTATATTAACTAATGAGCAACCTGTGACAACATGTGACATCCCTGAAGTTGCAACACTTGCAACCGTCCATAGGTTACGGTGACCAGTTACTAAAACTATCAGTGGCGGAGCACCCATACAAGCCGATTCCCACCGGCTTGCCTAATATTTCTTGCATTATATTACCAAACTCGTAAATCATCAAAAAACATCCCTATTTTTTGCTCCGGGTTGTCCAGTGAAAAGTAAAAAAGATATATATTCGCTAAAACATTCGCGCATATCGAATAGAAACCCCTACTTTGAGACGTTAACCATCGTCATGTAAAAACAGAACAATAAAAACAAATTTATGTTAAGAGGCGCCGTGAAATTTTAGCACAAGTGCTGGCAAAAGCACTCTTGTTTATTTTAATTAAACGAATAAATAAGGTAAATCTTCGAAGAATCTTCGTAATTAAAGTCTCGCACACCTAATTGGTTTCTACGAGTATCAAAGAAAAACGAGTGTACACATTGTCCTTATTGAAAAACTGGCGAATGAGAATGTCGAAAGAATTTTTATTTTACATAAGGTACCTTAAAAACACGGCATATAGTTTATCATGGGTCTGCGACATGCCATTTATTACATAGAAACGTGAGCATTTATTAAGCCGCTATCAAAATACCTGTCATTTAAGCGAGTGGAAGGACCTTCGCCGAAAGCAAACATTAAAAAAAAAACACAAGTCGTTTAAAATCTAGACGCTTTATGCCACATTGAAACAAATGACGTGAGCCTATTAACGCACACATGTAAGTGAGTAAATAAAGCAGATCCGGTAGAAACTTTACACTGTACGTTAGAATCGAATTTCTTGTGTCAGTCGACATAAGACCGTGGAACAATGCCACAGAAGACGGAAACGAAAAACTGTTCCTAGGAAATGCGTGGGACACACGGCCGGGGTAGTCGTCCAGCATTCGTTGACTATTGTTTCTCTTCGGGTTGAAATGGAATATTATTAATTAATTTATAGTATATACACCTACTTTAGAAAATAAATAATTTTTGTTTTGGGAAAAAAAAAATAGTATTAATTTATTTTTAGAACATTCAGACAGATTGTGTACTAAAAACCTGCATCTAACAAATCATGGATTCAAAGTCCGAATGATTTTACTTTAATTTTAAGACCTAAACAGTTCCCACTAGGATTTATAGTACGTACATTATTAATCTGTAATAATGTACGTACTATAAATCAATCCAAGAATATTACAGGAATGGATGTGCAACGCAATTAAATAAATAGCTAGGAAATCTGAATAATTAATGAAAGGATGTTGACCACAATTCCAGTGATAAAATCGATTTTTTCAATAAGTATGAGTGCAGATAATAAAACCAAATACATATGTCGAAACATATAAAACGCAAATTGACTACCGATATTATTTAGAGCCGAATTACTTTCCTAGTTGAAGGATTTAAAAACTAAGGGGTATACGAAGTGTTGTGTCAAAGATCGCTTTGCTAATTTTAATTGTATAATCATCTATTTGAATACGAAATCGCGGATCATGCAAACTGCATTCAGGTTGCTATATCAAGGATGATTAAAAACAATAAATCATTGATCGACAAAACCCGTTCATTAGACGTGTAAAAAACTGACTTGATCTAAGCAAAATATAATGTTTGTGTGCCTGGCATCAGAAACTGGTACCCAACCTCACAATATAAATACCAAAACCTGCTGACATTTGCATCAGAGGAAGTCCACACTGACTCATCGTTAAGTCATAAAAGGAACTTAATAGTTGTATAATTATGATATTATCATCTCAACAAAAATCATAATTGCTTCAATAATACCTTTAATTTTAGGTATTATTGAAGCAGAGTTGGCCATATTTTGACGAACACTAATGAGGTTCGAAGCATAAACATTAATGAAATGCATCAGTTCAAATGTCCTATCACCGACGCCGAAACGAGTTGCACATCTCCAACCTTGCATCTAAACGATACAAAACAAATAAAATGTCGTGTCCGAAACCCACTTCATTAGTCTGTCAATTTGTTATGCCAGGGTGGCGCAAGCTTGACAGTGTTCTCTTGCTTGTGTCAGCTAGCATTGTCTCTAAGCGAAACATTACCTTGGCTTACGTGCAAGAAACAGTTCATACTTTGACATTTCCAATAACTTAGAAGAGTCACAAAGAAAGTTCTTGAACTTTTAAGGAACCATAAAGGCCACTGGTAATTTTTATCTGTGCATTAAATCCGCTGGTAACTTTTACGGTGAAGTTATCCTTTATTTTATGTGTGGCCAATAAATGCATGACAGTGGTAAAATGGTTGTCCTTAATTTGAGCGTATTGTATTGGTAACGCAAGGCCAAGATTATTGCTATTGCTAAGTCGTGGTTTTTAAAGCTGAATCAGAGACAAATTATTTATTTACTCTTTGTTTTTCCGTATTTCACACTGTACAAGTTAATAAAGACACGTGATGTAGATCTCATATTATAACAATCCACGCTAAGGATGAAGTGTATCATCAATATCATCATACCACTTATTTTTGCAACCGTCCGTTGGTATTTATAGTGACATAAAACTTTATGCCTAAAGAAACTACCAGTATAAGTAATAATAATGAGACACAACTGCACATCGGCGCTCCGTGTTATGATTATGAGAAAGGTTAAAGTTAAAGGTTCTTATCAGGTGTAAGGGGAAACTTTTACAATCGACTGTTTGTATTTTCATAACTCTTGAAACTGTGACAGCGATAAGCCTTGATAACACCGGTGTTAACTGCAGTGAAGTTTTTTGAGTACATTTATGAACTATTTTTGTTATCTAGGACTGGTATTGTACGGAGCAAAAACTTTACTTGGGATGGAATTTATTATTATGTACATACATACATACATACATTCACGCCTTTATTCCCAAAAGGGGTAGGCAGAGCACATGAAACGTGTGTACCAGCGCCACTTTTTAATTATTATGTACATACATACATACATTCACGCCTTTATCTCTAAAAGGAGTAGGCAGAGCACATGAAACTTATGTTCCAGCGCCACTTTTAGCATAAAATAAATGTGGGTATAAAAAAGCAGTGACAGGTTGCTAGCCCATCGCCCACAACACACTTTAACCCTGCTCCCTTAGTCGACTTTTACGACATCCACGGGAAGAAAGGGGGTGGTGAAATTCTAACCCGACACCACACGGGGATTATTATGTGTTTTTAATATTATAGTTGTGCCAACAAAAATTCAAGTGACATAAATAACAACGGTTATACCTAGATGTGTAATAATACCGTATATATAATATCACTAGACACATTATGGCTTATTATTAATTAATTTAACTTGATCCTTACAGTTTTGAAATAGTAGGTAAGCTAGGTAGGCGGTGTCGTTAAAAATTTGATGGATGGTTTTGTAAAAAATAATAATTTATCATCACGTTCTCGAAAACGGCTTTAACGATTTCGATGAAATTTGGAATATAGGGGTTTACGGGAGCAAATTATCGATCTAGCTAGGGCTCATGTTTGGTAAAATTCGTTTCCTCCGTATTTTCACACGAGCAGAACTCGTTCGCCCGGGCACGTACTCGTATAATAAACTACACGCGATAAACCTGTGTTTGGGTCATTATCATTTCTTAATGATCTTCGTCAGTTTTAGTTAAATACTTCCATTCAGATCGTGGCCACGAGATAAAAGATCTGGTTGCAAATGAGCAATGGCTGTTGCTCGGTGTCGCCATCGAGGGTTGCGCAGTTTTGCACAATGCCGTCCGCCAAAAATTGTTAAGATGTAATTCTGTCGCGATTTCTTTAAGTAGGGGAACAACTTTGTGACACTAATGGGCCTATCTCATTTTTGCGCGCACTGACACAGTCGTGCATGTCCCTACCTTATTTGAGGACAACTGTTGCGCGCGTAAGCGGGATTTACCTACCACAACACCCTGCACGTGTCCCCTCAGTATCATCATCGTCAGCCGAAAGACGTCCACTGCTGGACATAGGGCACCCCCAAAGAGTGCCACAATGACCTCTGCGCCACCCGCGACCTTTACCAGGTCATCAGTCCACCTTGTGGGAGCTTTCCACCCCAACGGTATCGGTTCTACGTGCCATATGCCCCAAGCACGTGTCCCCTGGGTGGTGCTAAATAGAAAGAAGAAAGAAAGGAAAACCATTTATTCTATAAAGTACACATAACAGGACAAGATTGATAATAATAACATAAACGTGAAAAAGGCGTGCACACCGCACAAAAGGTCCAGCAATGTGTGCGATAAAGAAAAGGCTGCGAGTCAGCATGTGTTGCTATTTTGCAAGGTGTGCAAATTGCAACGCTGTTATTCTGTCACAGCCTATGAGTCTAAATAGAAATCAAGTTGATCGATAAACTTATATAATAACAGGCTACTTACATTCAATTGTTGGCGTGGATACCAAATACTATTACAGACAACTCAATACATTGACAAGAAGATTAATGAATATCGGAGGCAAGAAGAAAAATAAAAAAAAAGAGCTCCTATAAAAATATCACATGGATATCGCCTATTCTAATAAGATAAATGACCCTACCGTCCCAGGCTAGCAGAATAGATTTTATGGACACGGAGTCCTAAATATATCAAAATGTCACGCAAAACATAATCATACAATAGGTTGTATGATAAGCCTAGGGGCTATGATAGGTACCGATGTAGTTTAATAATAAATAAATAATAATAATAAATATAAGGGGACAATCTTACACAAATCGAGCTAGTCCCATAGTAAGCTCAATAAGGCTTGTGTTATGGGTACTAGACGACGATATATATATAATAGATAGAAATACTTAAATACATAGAAAACATCCATGACTCAGAAACAAATATTCATGCTCATCACACAAATATTTGCCTTTACCGGGATTCGAACCCAGGACCTTCAGCTTCGTAGGCAGCGTCACTACCCACTAGGCTAACAGGTCGTCAATTTTCAAATCAAGTTTTACCGCACGGCTATGACAGAGTGCACAAAAATATATATTACCCTTATTTGCTTATTCTGCGCCCTCCGCCGGTCCATCGGATCCATGCGTACAGAGTGGAGGCATCTCCAAAAAAGTCATCATCATTTCATCATCCTCCATCGTTATTCCCGTCAATGCCCCTAAAGGAGCCCGGGGTCCGCTTTGACACCTAATCCCATGGCATGGACACTAGTTTAACGAAAGCGAATGCTATCTGACCTTCTAACCAAGAGGAAAAACTAGACCTTATTGGGATTAGACCGGTTTCCTCAAGATGTTTTCCTTCACCGAAAAGCTAACGGTAAATCCGTACATAAGTTCTGAAAAACTCATTGGTACGAGCCGGGATACGTGCCCACGACTGCCGCTTGGCAGCCGCATACCTGAACCACTAGGCTACCGTAGCATCCCCAAAACAGTATGTGAGATAAAAAAAAAGCTTAATCTGCTGAATAAGGTCTGAAGTTTACTCGGACTATTAAATAGCGAACAGGGGTTACCATATCTTGGTTTCAGTAAATCCGTTTTTGCGTTCAATCATATTCATACCATTTATTGCACTCGTGTAAGTATAGGTTATAGGGGTATAAGTAATTTAATAAATTACGGTTAAACATTAAGTAGATTACATATTTTTTTACAGACGTACTTATCGTAGGTTTCAGAGACTGAATCCATCGTTTTACCGGCACTGCTGAGCGCTACTTTTCGAGTTATCAACAAATTTAGGAATAATAACAAGAGTGGAGCGATTTATAAAAAATATAAATTATGTTGATACCTCAGTTAGTGACTCGACTGTCGTGCCGCGGAAAAATATGGGTTAATGTCCTGGGCAAATATTGTTTAGTAACTAAAGTCAGTTTTAAAAACAATCACTTCGGGTTCCAAATTTTTCTCAATACTATGGCATTAGCAGTGGCGACATGAATTTAGTAGCTCGTTATAGAGAAACTCATTTTTACCTCTGCTACTTTTTATATAATTGCGGCGTCATCCTAAAGCACGCGTTCTAAATTTCTTGCCAATCACACAACTAGGCAATACTGCTGCGTTGTACTACTTGCCAGATTTGTTCATGTTTGTAGGTTATGTTATGTTTGAATTTCTCCGCGTCTAAGTTTAAACAAAACGTAAACTTGTAACAACATTCAAGTATTATTTATTTAAGTGCTAGTTTACAGTTCTATACCTACGTAGTTCCCTCAACGCAAATGACCGCTTGGAAATTTCTGTTTACCTAACCTTTTGGACACCTCATCTAACTCAAACTCGCGCTAAGTCATCTTACTCGTAATATGATAAAAGTTGAGTTGTTTACCTGCCTTGCCACCTGCGATGAATGAGGAACCAATGCACGAATGTTCAACTGCCAGCAATAAAACACGGGCAACAACCCCGTCGTTGACTGTGTGTGTGTATTTTCTCGCATAGCCTTCCTTCTCCTGAGCGGGGGAAACCCTTTATTTCTGAACTAACTTTTGATATTTACTATAGGTACAATCACCTTTTAATGCCATACTAGTACTTAGATGCAGAGAGCGTAACTTTTGTCTGCAAGCGAGTATGCTATGTACTTGAATTTTATTGTACACACGCAGTAATTTACATACTACATAGCTATAAAAACATTCACGATAAGTATCTATAATCTCAAAGCAATGCCATCCTTCCTTAATGGTTGAAACTAACGAGTTAATTCCTAGTAAATTTGCCTAATGCGTCTTTAAGCTGAAATTTATTGTAGGACCGTGGAAAATCACGATTTCCTTGCAAAAAGAGACGTGTTAGGTATTTAAATCAACGCGGTGATGGCCGCGTGACAAAAAACAGTTGAAAAGATTCGATTAACACATCAAAGACGCTAAGAGGTTAGGCCAAATGATGTCAAATGCTGACGGCAACAGAATAACAGATTTTATGTAGGTAATGGTGCCTGATGTTAGGCAGACACCATCGCCTATGGATGCTTGCGAAAACAAAAGAATCAAAAGTGCGCAGCTGCCCCTTTATATTGTTGTGTTGTCATCTAAAAATATACCGGGTATTTTCAGTAAACCTAAGAAATAGTTTCTCTATTCGAAGTGCCCGCTAATCCTACTTGCGAAAGTTTGGATGTTTGTTACTCAACACGCTTAAAAACAGCTCAAATATTGCACGAAGATAGTATAGCCGGGATTAAAATATAGTACCGTTTTTATCTCGAATCCACGCAGACGAAGTCGCGGGCGTAAGCTAGTAATCTATATTAAACTAGTACAAAAACCAGGTAAACACTTAAGGCTAAGCTTGTATAAACATACATGCGATTTTATTAAACAACTGCCGCCGAAAAGGTCAACGTCGTTATCATCGAAGTCATCGAAACTTCAATGTCGTATCTGACCGTTGGTGACATCATGACATGACGGATGCGCTTTTAGGTTTCAAATGCTACGTTTTTTTTATTAGAACGCACTATAGTGAATGAATGATAGTTAGTTTTAAACGAGTTGATACAGAGAGTAAATATTAGCCCAAGCATTTTATTTTCATTAGTATGGAAAAAAATGGCAATTTGGTAATTTATAACAGTAGTTTTTTTTGTGTGCAGATATATTATCATTTTAGTAATTACGTAGACTCTAAATCCACCAGAATATTAGTCATCAAAAAAATCGATATTTAACCAATTCCTGAAAAAAGAGGAAAAATATTAATAGATATTTTAAATTTTGTTTTGGTTAATTTACAGGAGCTCTTCAAGAATAATAAATAAGTCACACAACAAAACATAATGGATGTGTCATTTATTTTTATATATTTACTTCCCGATGGAAATTTGTTCTTTGAATCATATGGTTTAAATATTTGACCGTGGTAACTTCCACGTTAAATCAAAACGAAAAAAATATTTAATAAAAAGGTTTAGTTATTATAGTATCAGCTAGGGAATAACATGTTACCTTCGTTACTGGACAATACGTCTCTGCCAAAAAAAATTCTTTTGTTGCCGATTTGGTTTATTTATAGTCATGTAATAATCGTTGAGAGGGTTCCAATGATCCCAAACACTGTTTTATCTTGTTTAGTTTAGGAATAGTAGATACTTAATAAAATATTCAATAAAGATGTTTTCTTGAAAAAGGATTAAAATGTAGTCAAATGGAGAAAAAAACAATGCAAGAGGTTAAATAATCACAAAGTTATAAATGTCCAAAGTTTAAGAGTGTAGGTAACCCCTCTTAAAACTTTGGACTGTTCTGCTTCTTTTTCGCACCTTCATACGATACGATTGTCATTTATTATGACGCTCGAAGATCGTGACGTCATGCAACATTAAAATGGATGTAGCTTCGTAATTTTTTGAGATATTTGATTACGATTTTCATCATTAGGCATATTGTTTTGCCTTACTTCTTTTGAAGTAAGTAATAATACATTTTGAGTCTACACCCTTATTGCTATGGCCACTTACTGACTATACATATAATCATAGACGTATGTAGGTAATTAATTTGTGCAATATCCGTATAATTTTCACACGTTTCTCACACACGTGATTAAAATAGAAGTCTCGCTGTACACTTGGGCCTTGTTTTACTCCAGCTACTTAATTCCAAGCACACTCTAACCAGCCTAATTCCAAAAGGGCCTAACATCATAGGAAATTCACGTACACTTAATGCTTACTGTGTTTAATGGTAGTTACACGTAAACTCGGGCCAGATGAGTCAGAGACCTTTTCACCCAACATTGTTTGAAAACCAGTTCCCGAACTGTTTCCACGGATTTTCAAACCCTTCTAAATATTCATTAGTTAGACATTAACTTGACTTGTCCATGATTAAAAAACTAGTTATCATCTTCAGTCAGAAGACGCGATACGAACAGCTATTAATCAAGTTTTTATTATTTTATTTATAACTGGCGTTTGCCAGCGGTTTCATCCTCATAATCGTGCCTAGTTTGTACATCATGCGATCTTCGGCAATTTTAAATTAATCTCGAGAAAGTAGTCAAATAACAACCGAGAAAGATATAGGATACAAGAGCTGTCTAACTGCAACTCAAAAAAAATTAGACTGGTCCGTTACGCTTTAGAAATGAATTACCTATTGTCTCAGATACCATTAGTATTCAAACTATTTTAATTTAAGTATTTATTCACACCTTATACCTAATTAAAATCAACTTTGCAGGCCGCCTGATTGCATTCCGGGTTACAAGGCCCGATAAGCGGCATTAAGGCTTTCTCCGGCGCGTTATACAATAAGCATAACTGTAAACTTGTAAACATCCGCTCTTACCTTTACCTAAGCAAGTCCGTTAAATATTCCGTCACTGCCGGTAGGAAACACTAACACTTCGATTTTAGCGAGTCGATCAAGTCTGATCGCACCGTTATTCACGTCATATGTGTGTCAAATAACGAGAAAAATTCTCACAATCTCCGCTTGAACACTCACTGAAACGTCAGAACAAAACACTAAGGGCTTTCCACGCAGGTTTTCCGGTCACTGTCACTAAGTCCTCACAATTTGAATGTTTGTAAATGGAACGGCGCACGCGCTGTAGGTGAGCGCATTAAACTCGGCGCAAGAGTACCGCGCTCCTCTCTCTCAAGCCAGCGACTGGCGTTCGCCGCCGCGTCGCGGCCCGTTTCGCAATCGCAAGCACGATTTTCTTGCAATATCTTGTTGCATGGCAACTGTTGAAAATGCTGCGGAGCAATTACGATGAACTTCGTTTAAACCTGTATGGTGTTGACAAAAACAGTAATTTTGCTATCGATTGTGCTTAATAGCGCATCGGCGCGACGCCTAGTGCAGTATGCGATGCACCACAATGTAGCCTTGTCCTTTATGGCACCAGTTTCGAAGGCAATGGAAGTTTAAAATTACTTGAGAAACAATGGGAACTTTAAGTTTAGGAAATATTGTCACGATCGCAAAGTAGCATTAGATATTTAGAACGTTAGGTACCTACGATAGGTTCCCATGGTTTTTCTAATGAGAATTTGTTGTGCAGGTACCTATTTATAAATGTTGTTGTGGGTAGGTTTTAGAAAAGGCAGAGAAATAAGCCATCATTGTTGTGTTCACTTCGTGGTGATGGCGGTGGGTTTTGTCGACTCAACAAAATTGTAGTCACAAAATTTCGTCCGGCTAAACATTGTCTTTCAAGAGACCAGCAACATTATACGCTGGAATAAATTATGGATTTCAGAAGGCACAAGGAAAATATATTTTCTATTTTCGCTCTCCTATCTTAAGCGCAATTTACGCATGAAAGATATTACATGCAAGTTGTATTACATTGCGGGTTACCAAGGTATTTATACTGCGTTTTATCTATCAAACCCCGCAATGTAGTTAACTTGCGTGTAATTTCTTGCATGTCTAATTTGCGCTTTACCTTTGCAAGGCAAGGCAGGGCAAGGCGGAATATGAAGTTAACAACACCAATTCTTTCGAAACTAGCAATTAGCAATCATTTGACTCTAAAACAAATGAACACGAACCACTCATTACACTCGTACAAACAAGATCAAAAAATGCGGAATCCAAAACATACATCGGAAGACATTTCTACTTCAGAACCGCGATGTTACCAAGATAAATAACATTTATCGTCACGCGATGCCGCGGGTATAAAAATAAAAACGGATTCCGATTCATTGTAGGCCCTAATAATGTAAGTTGAATCGTTAATACTCTATTGAAGAACGAAGTAAGTACATAAAGACTCGACCGACGGTTAAAGCATCTTTCTTTGGACGAAATTTGAACGTCAGGCAGCGTAGCGTTATTTTTCCTTTCGAGGTTAGGGTAACTGAAATGTTTGTAAACTAGACATCGATTTTATTACATAATAGATGCCATGTATGGAAGATTATTTGGCCGTATTTTGTAATGAATGGTATTGTCTATCATTCCATATAAAAAGTAGTCGTCGCCATTGAAGTTCAGCACTGCCTTGCAGGAGAAATTCTAAGCTGAGTAAGGATCTTTTTCATAGACACAACCAACTACTGACGGTTGCTTCACTCTTGCTGTTTGAGAATCATTATACCTTGTACGATTAAGAGAGAAACATAAGATGTCACACTTCAATCTCCGAACTACCCAGGATTAAGGCGAAATGTGAACCATCATTCTCTAAATACACGACGATATGCCGTTCGCAGCTCAAGACCTAACATTTTAGCATAGGCTGTAATATACAAATACAAATATACAATACAAATATTCGTTATTGCTCACTAGACATAGTAAAAAAAAAATAATAATAATAATAAATGTGACGGCCCCATCGCCCACCAGATTTCTGATGCAATCAGTCAACGTAAGGCAGCTTGTGGCGGGCTGTTAGGGAGTAGCGACCCTACGTACCTGAGTGCTCCTGGGGGTGTCCTGTGGTCAGGCAGAGCCGATCGGATGGTTGGTTGGACAGGCCCTCCGCCTCTGGCTTGCCTTTACTGGCCGTCCAGAGTGGAGTCGCAAGAGCTGTTGCTCGAGGGTAGATGTGGTCACCTAAGAGGCGAGTTGGCTATATGTTTAAAGTCCAGTGCCACCTCTCTACCCCCCAGCTCTCTGACCGGTGTTGCCCTTAGGCCATTTTTTAATGTCGCTATTAATAGGGGCCCTTCTAGCAGTTAGCGAGTCACCGTCTGCCAGAGATAAAGATTGAAACAGTTTTATTAGGCAGGCGTCCGATGTTTCACCCAATAGCCCAGCCACTAGTCCATCATTTCAACCCAATAACCCGTTTTATTTAGACTCCATCAACCATCAATAGTCCCTATACACCCCAGCGGGTGCTGTCTCTGTGTGCGTCCCATGACACGGGCAGCGACAGCATCCGCTCGGTGTACTCCTTGCATTTCATTAAATTGTCAAAAGGGCCTCTACGTGTTGGCTCAGTTGGTACCTTGTAGGTACCTAGCTCCACGCACGCCTCCCAAAGGTCCGGGACATCGTTGTCCCGTGAACGGGAAAGACATACATAATAATAAATAATATAATTTTTAATCTCACTTCTAAAATGTTTGATACTATATCTCTCTAACAGTGATCGTATGCGTACTTCCTGGTTGTACTTCGGATACAGTTCTAATGTGTTATGTAACCGTAGGCCCAGACCGGTTGGTGGTTTCACTGCCTAGCCACAAATTGTCTGTCTTTGTCTAGAGCCATCACTTCTACAGGCGTTCACTTGTCTCCGAACTGTATAGATACCTTTAAAAATCTCAAACATGCAACAAAATATTGACGTTGTGTTCTTCATAATGGGCTTCGAAGTGTCACGTTTCGGCCGCAGCGAAACGAGCGACCCGTAATGGTATTTCATACAAAATTCTAGGCCTGCAAGAGGTCTTTTTTAATTTCCATTGTACAATTTGTGGCAAAGGATCACGGCGTTCAGCCATGAAATTGAAAGTTTGATTAGGTACTTGGTTTTTTATTTTATTTCATTGCATGTTTGAGAAAGCACTATACCTCAGCATGAAAAGGGGTTGCCCACCACCTTAGTTCCGGCCTCTGTAGTGATGCACTATTACTTTAAAAACAAAGTTTAACCAACTTCAAATCAGTACCCAAATCGCTTCACGTTGTGCCTATAATATTTTAAAAGTACCCTCGATTTCTTCTGAATTCCATCATCAGATGATCTAATGACCATAGGACCACATGGGAAGGAGGATACCTTTGAAAAAAATCGGTTATGCCGTCTTTTAGTAACCGGGGAACATAAATTAAAAAAATATATATTCCGACGAATTATTCGCATACATTTCGCCCGTACTTCAACATTCCCACATTTTCTCTCCACATACCACATAAAAAAATGTCTGTTCATTTCATGCAATATAATCTGTTTTACAGAGACTGGCTAAAATCTTATATTTTTAAGATTTTTGGTAGCCTGTTAATTTGAGTAATAAATTGCAAATCGTATTACACTTAAGTGATTAAAGCATTTCTTTATAAGCTTTTAATTATAATGTGCTTTCCAGTCTTATTATGTATTAGTTCGTATGACATGGACTGCTTTTCGGAAGCAAAAGCTTTGATTAGTGCATAATACCCCCAAGTCGCTATGTGGCTATAATTATTTTTAATCGTATTTGAAGAGTTCCGTCATTACTGAAGGTTCTCAGAAACACCTTCGCGCTTCAATAGTTGCAAATCTTTCACGTACATCATTCAAACGTAGATAATTTTTGGTAACTCATCAATTCCTTAACACTTCACCAAACTTTAGATTTTCAGGGGTAGGGAAATACACGAGTTGTAATAGGACTTACATGCGTGCCTATAAAATTTGAGGGTTGCCCTCAATCTCCCGGATTTCTGATCGTGACATGGTGACACTGGGATGGAACCTGGAACATAGAACCTCCTATTTTTGACGTTGGTTAAAAACTAACTTTGAATTACTGTACAATGTAGATTATTTATTATTGTTATTATAAAAAAAAAACTAGATGAGAGTCAGGCGGTTGTAGCTTGTTTTACCGACAAATGTGTCATCGAACGTATGTTTACAAGATTTTTCATTCCATAGAAAACCATATTTTATTCAGACACTGAAACTTCTGAGTGTTTAAATAAAATAAACCTATCCTATAAGGTTCTGCAAATGACCGCGGCTAAATTAAGCTATACTGTAATGTTGGCGGGATCGTGGAGGCGTACAGACAGCAAAACACGAAGAGTAGAGAAGTAGGTAACTTTTATTAAGGCGAAGATTTACAAACTTTTTAAATTAGATCAAAAAAAAGGCAACACTTATTTATCTACGTACGAGCGTCAACCCACGAAAGCAGGAGTGAACACTCGAAGCGTAAATAATACCGCGGGTCTTGTGGCAAAAGTCTCCAGACGTCCCACAAGTGGAAGCGTACAGAGAGCAGTGAGCAAATAGACCGTGAGCCTTGAAGTAAACAAGATTAATTGACAAAACTTTATAAAAGGTCTTATACATTCTACGTTGAACAAACGCTTGCGCGATCTAACTGACAGGCAGCGCCATCTAGTGAGCAATTGGGTAGGCTGCCTTTAGCTTGGAGTTGTAGCTGTGATTACAATCTCCCCCTCAGTTTCTGAAGGCGTCCCGACCGAGAAACTGTAAGCGTTTAGTGTTTCCGCGGTCGGCCTCTACCTCGCGTTGCCGCCTTCGGTGCTTTGGTCGCCTGGTTACGGGGACGTCCTCTTCTTCGCAGCGGTTGAACGGGACTCGGTATCGAGGCCGCATCTCCCCTGAAGGGTTCTAAAGCTGAGGCGTGATAGGTCCCAATCGGGATATCAGGTTGTTCAGAATTAGATATCTGGTAGGAGGCCGGCCCAATTCGTTTGACTATCACATAAGGTCCATCTCTACGTGGTGCAAACTTTGCGCTGAATCCTCGTGTAGCGTTGCTTACTGGATGGAGTTTGGCCATAACGCGATCTCCGACGGAAAAGGTGGGGCTTTCTTTTCTCTTCTTGTCGACGTATTCTTTACGCGCTTCCTCCTTCATTTCTTGCACCACCCTTGCTTTGAAGAGAGTATCTGATATTGTGCGTAACTTAGGTGTGATCTCTGGGATGAAGTTCTCGGAAAGAACTATTTCACGAAAATCATGTTCGTTTTCCGCTGGTGTTCTCAATTCTCGTCCAAAGGTGAGGTATGCAGGGCTGAATCCCGTCGACGAACATTGAGCCGTGTTCATAGCAAATCTAATGCTTGGCAGTTTATCAGGCCAATTGCTATGGTCACCCTCTACTAGTATTGCAAGTTGCGTCTTCAGGTCCCTATTCCGTCGCTCTACCGGGTTTGCTTCGGGATGATATACAGGAGTGAAAGAGTGTTTGACACGGAGGCAGTACACCACTTGCTGCATCACTGCGCTGACGAATTGTGGCCCGTTATCGCTTATGACTCTTCTAGGGATTCCATATCTCAGAAATATCTCGTTGAGTAATATCTCAGCGCAATTCTCTGCAGTTGCACTTTGTAAGGCGAATAACTCTACCCACCGGGTAGCCACATCTTCAACAATGAGTATCCAGCTTTTCTCTTGTGACGAAATGGGAAGTGGTCCGAAAAGGTCAAACGCGACCACTTCAAATCTCTTATTCATAGTTGTTGTCTGCAACAGGCCAGCTGGTCGTTGATTGCTCGGTTTATATCGCTGACAAGGTACACATTGTTTGACGTAGCTGTCGATGTATTTTCGCATTCCCCTCCAGAAATACCTCTTGGCTATTCTTTCAAGAGTCTTCTCAACGCCATAATGCCCAGCGAGAGGGTCGTCATGGTACGCACCTAGTATGTTAGCCCACTCGTGTTCGGGCACTACCAATTGCGCATCCTCTGAAACGGATAACGGTGAGTATCGATAGAGCAGACCGTTGTTCATAACGTAACCTTTCCCACTCCAGTAGATTGCGTTTTCATTGTCACCACCTTCCAGAGAGTCTACGATCTTGCTTATCCAAGCGTCTTTTCTCTGCTCCGCTCTTATTTCTGCTGAACTGCGGACAGGCATATCGATGGTGACCCCGCAAACACTGCAGTCATTTTGGTTATCTTCCGTGCAAGGAGGTCGTGATAGTGCATCGGCTACAACGTTGATTCGACCGGGAGTATACTGTATGGTCAGGTCGAATGCTTGCAACATCAGAGCCCATCTGGCCAACCTGCCTGTCGGGGATTTCAAGGATAACAGCCATTTTAACGCGTGGTGATCTGTCTTAACGACTGTGGGTAAGCCTTCGATATAGCCTCTGAACTTTGTCACGGCCCACACGACGGCCAGCGCTTCCCGTTCGGTTGTCGTGTAGTTCCGTTCTGCTGGGATAAGTAGGCGACTGGCGTATTCTACTGGATGCTCTTCTGCACCCTCCCCCTGGACCAGAACTGCTCCGAGCGCATAGTTACTGGCGTCTGTTTTAATCGTATATGGTTGGCTCTCATCAGCTTGCTTCAATACAGGTGCCGTGGTGAGCATGCGTTTTAGCGTAGTATATGCAGTCGCTTGTTCTGACTTCCATTCCCAAACGGCGTTTTTCTTGGTGAGCCTCGTAAGTGGTTCCGCAATTTTTGAAAAGTTATGTATAAACCTGCGGTACCAGGAACAGGTTTGAAGAAAGGTGAGTAGGTGACGAACATTCTTGGGAGGTGGGAGGTCCAATATAGCAGACACCTTGCCTGGATCTACTTGTAGGCCGTCGGGTGTGATATAGTGCCCAAGATACTTGATGGTCGAACACCCAAAACGGCATTTCTGGCGATTTATTGTTAGATTGTACTCGCGCATCTTCTCAAAAACTGCCTTCAGATCTTGCAGGTGTTCTTCAAAGGTAGTTGAAAAGACGATCAGATCATCCAAGTATGCCAACATCTTAACATGATTCAGATCCACCCGGAATCTATCAATCAGGCGCTGAAACGTCGCAGGGGCATTGCGTAACCCGAACGGCATCCTTTTGAAGATAAAGATGCCAAATGGAGTTATGAACCCAGTTTTGTTTCTATCTTCCTCGCGGACGCTAATTTGCCAGTAACCAGCCTTCAGGTCCAGGGTGGACATGTACGGAGTAGGTTTAGCATCATGTAGCAAGTCATCTACTCTGGGGATCGGGTATGGGTCAGGTACAGTTTTGGCGTTGAGCTTACGGTAGTCCACGCATACCCTGATATCGCCATTTGGTTTAGGAACTAGAACCACCGGTGCTGCCCAAGGTGTTTGCTGCGCTTCTATGATCCCCTCTTTCAGCATCTTATCGATTTCCTTCCTTAGCGTTTCCCTCCTAGGAGCTGATAGTCGATATGGTGGTGTGCTAATCGGTGGGCTGTCTGAAGTATCAATGTGATGCTCTATGTGTCTGGCGGCTTGCGACCTTGAGGAGAAAACATCTGTAAACTGTTCCAGCAAGATCTGCATCTGCTCCTTTTGAGTGTCGTCCATAATACTGTCTTGTGTGATATCGATGGAGCAGATATCTAGCTCCTCTTCCACCGAACCTGGGAAGAGACTCTCCGAGCGCGGGGAAAGCGTCACCCCTTGTTCGTGGATGGCCCTCTGTGCATCGCGCATCATAAAGTCCAGTCTTGGCAAGAAACCGTCAAAGGTCTTATATCTTCTGTCCGTTACCGTGTCTTCAATCCGGTGCAGTCGATAAGAAGACCCGTGGTGTCCTTTTTGAATCTTGGAGGTCTGATTTTCATCTGTGGTCTGGCAGACTGTAGTGACCCGTCCGTTATTATCAGCTTGGTGGCTGTTGTGCTCCTTTGGATTGAGTTCTATAGCAGCCTTCGAGATGTTTACGTCCGGTTTTCTTTTTTCCTCGAATCGTAGAAAATCTTCTTCGTATAGCTCATGTACCTCTGCCGGATTATCCACGTACCACCATGTATACTGGCCCATGTCGAAAATCATACGTGCCTCTTTAAGGAATCCTGCCCCCAGCAAAGTGCGATTGTCTCGGGATTCTGGAAGAATGACGAAGGTGGTTGGGATGGTCCGTCCACAGAGAGTCACCCCGACTACTACCTTAAGCACATCTTGTCTTTTTGGGAAACCGTCTGCTAATGTCAGCTGTACGGACTCCGTTCGGAATTCATATCCCGCTTCCTTTAACTGGCAGTACAGCTGGTACGACGCTACGCTCGACTTGGCACATGTATCAATGTACGCATATCCGTGTATATTTTTAATTGATATGCATACTACCGGTCTGGAGCTGGCAACTTCCTGGTAGTTGACGCTGCAGAAACTCACGTCCTCTTCCTTAAGTGGCTGGCGTGGATGTTTGGTGCACGTAGGGCAATTGGTGCGTACCACCCCGGGTGTTCCACAGCCGTAGCATGAGAATCGCGGTGCTGATGGTAGGGGTTTTTGCGTTTGTGCTACTAGACTAGTCGGCTTGGTCGGTGCCGTTGCTTTGCCCTCCTCAGCCTTCTTCTTTCGGCAAACGTCAGCTGTGTGGCCCGGATTCTTGCAGTGGCTGCAGCGAACTCGGTGGTGTGAATTCTTGACAGCTTGTGGCTTGACTTCAAACAGCTCTTCGGCACTCTGGGCAGCCTTAAGGAGAGCATCGAAGGTCCTAACGGACTCCCTGGCGATCTTCTCCTTCATCCTCTTGCTCAAGGTTGCATACACCATGTCTAGTTGATGGCATTCAGGATGGGTTGGTGGCGGCAACTGCGCGATCAGGTCCCTTTTCGCAACCACGAATGTCTCCGTCAGCTCATTCTCCCTTTGGTGTGTCCCCATAAGCTCTAGGTAGATAGAGGGAGCTGGTTTCTTAGGCGCGAACGCCCTCTGGAGTCGATCCTTAAAGTCGTCCCAAGTAGTAACGGTATTGGAAATGCCGTTCCACCATGTCGCAGCATCGTCCTTCAGCACGAGTGGTAAGCTTTCTAGCGCGTCGTCGTCGTTCATCTTCTCCACGCGTTTGAAACATGACGCTGCTGTCAAAAATGTTTTTACTAGGGTAGCATCTCTTTCCCCATTGTACGAGAAGTTAGCTAATGCGAACGATGTAGACCGCGCCGGTTCCGTAGCAGGTGTTGGAGGATGTGGAGAACGCGTCCCCGCAATAGCCCCAAGCAGTTGCTGAAACTGAGCTTCCGACATGTTGACCGCCATCTTATTCTTCTGTACCACTCTTCTAGGTTTTATTTTCGTCGATGTTACGCGTCCAGACTTCGTTACGACGTATTGTGTCTTCGTAGTGCCCGCGTTGGACGCCAGTTTGTAATGTTGGCGGGATCGTGGAGGCGTACAGACAGCAAAACACGAAGAGTAGAGAAGTAGGTAACTTTTATTAAGGCGAAGATTTACAAACTTTTTAAATTAGATCAAAAAAAAGGCAACACTTATTTATCTACGTACGAGCGTCAACCCACGAAAGCAGGAGTGAACACTCGAAGCGTAAATAATACCGCGGGTCTTGTGGCAAAAGTCTCCAGACGTCCCACAAGTGGAAGCGTACAGAGAGCAGTGAGCAAATAGACCGTGAGCCTTGAAGTAAACAAGATTAATTGACAAAACTTTATAAAAGGTCTTATACATTCTACGTTGAACAAACGCTTGCGCGATCTAACTGACAGGCAGCGCCATCTAGTGAGCAATTGGGTAGGCTGCCTTTAGCTTGGAGTTGTAGCTGTGATTACAATACTAAAATATATAATAAAAAACATATACGAAATTAAAAAATATATACATATACCTAAACGTAAAAGTCTTGACTGACTGACTTAAATCAACGCCCAGCCCAAACCGTTGAACCCAGAAAACTGCTTTTTCACAATAGGTAGTTTGTATAACGCAAATTACTCAAATTACCCACTAAAAAGGCATTTTTGAAAATTACACCTTTGAGGCATTAAAAAGGGGTTGAAAGTTTGTGCGGGGATGTACTAAAATGTTGAGTGAGAGACTTTAAACTTTGTGTATGGACTCCTTATTACAATACAAGAAAAGTAATTTTAGGGTTTTGAAGAAACCTAAGCGGGTTAGATAGGGATGCAAAGTTTGTACGGGTGAAATTTGGTATAGAGATAGTCGCAGGGAAGCCCATCAGAATAGTTTTTATCCTGGAAATCAAATAAATATAAAATAACCAACAATAAATTTTTAAATGAAAGGAAAAATTGAAAAATTGAATGCTCCGAGCCGGATTCGAACCGGCGACCACAGGCATTCATGGCCCGTCGCTACTACCAACTGAGCTATCGGAACAATCCGGTTCGGGCACCAAATCCTTCAATCAGTTCCTTCATATAACGCCTTAGGGAGGCGTATGTAGCGACATCTACCAGAAGACTTAGGCTTCTTTACGGCACCAACGTCTCAAATTATGTTGAGAAATCGTCAGTAACGATGCGCCACCCCATACTAAATTAATATTTGTTTTTAAGCAGTAACGCTGCTAAAGAAAATTATAAATTTTTAAATGAAAGGAAAAATTGAAAAATTGAATGCTCCGAGCCGGATTCGAACCGGCGACCACAGGCATTCATGGCAGCATGCATTTGCATGGCATTTTCTTTAGCAGCGTTACTGCTTAAAAACAAATATTAATAACCAACAATGTTGGATTTAAAATATTGTCAAAAAGGGGCCACCCGAGGTTTCCATCGATTTTTGACAAATTTTGAATAGTATCTCCTACTTTTGCACTACAGATAGAAGATCTCCATTTTGGTCTACCGGATTTTGAAACAAATGAATACTTAATGTTCTATGATCTTTTTAAATATTGACTAAAATAACACTTATTTTGTATCTGTATTGACGTGAAAGATCTCACACATACGAAATCTACATATTTGGGTTCGTCTGTGACGTCCCTAAAAACTGGTCCAGGGTTTTCATTTTAAACCAATTAACACAAAAGTTATGGCCAGAAACCGGTTTTTTGGCCTAAAATTGTTCAACTTTGATGCCAAATATCTCGAAAACAATGAACTTTGAAGTAAATATGGGATACTATATTGCTTAAAGCCGTTGTTGTTAACATAATAAGCTACAAAAAAACTAAGAAAACTAAGAGATTCAGATCGATCGAAGGTACGATCCCATACGCCAATTATGGGAGCCCTTTAAGCAGATGACGCTCGCAGATCGTGACGTTTTCTCTCTCTAACAGGCGATATTAAAACAGTTGTAGGTTCGTAATTGTTTGGATATCTGAATGGGATTTTCGTCACTAGGCATATTTTTTCCCTCCTTTCTTTTGGAGTAATAATACATTTTGAGTCTGAACCCATAGTCCTCAAATCTGCATATTTACTAACACGAGTCGAGCACTAACCACCAACAGTAATCATATATTAGGTACGAGTATACTTTCAAGTTGATTAATTGTAAGACCTTTACCCCCATCGGAGGTAATTTTGCTGATAGCCACGTTGAACCTGGGACCTCGTTTTCTATTGCATCCAACATGTCACTAGGCCCAAAGGGGAAAGCACCATGTCATGGTGTATGTGCACGTGTGTTACTTATGACTGTAAACTTTATAATATAATTATATTATAATAAAGGGGTGTGGGTAAATGTGTTGTCATATATTATGATAGATCTATTTTAAACAAACATGTTTTGTTATGAAATGTAATACTCTAAAATGCATCGGAGTCGAGATATTTGCAATATATATTTCCGCAGGTTATATTGAAAATGAATATAGTTATAAACCAAACTAAAACATCTCGGTCATATTGTTTAATTTTAAATGCGTTTAATTTTAGACATATACTAGCTTCTGCCCGCGACATCGTACGCGCATAAATTATGGTTTACATGGTATTCCTATGTTTAACCATACTAAATACTGAAAATAAAGATTTCATTTCCATATTTCAATTATATTGTACTATTCCACATTTTTCATAACATTTGACATTTGATTTCATATAAATTATGTATTTGTGACATTAAATATATTATTTAATGATTTGCACACCTGCTCGCAGGCTAGATACACTGTGCGCATCATTTTTGTAACAACCCTCTGACTATGTCAGAAGCAAAACAGTTCAAATTCTCTTCGAATGTAAATAACACCCTAATAAACTTGGTCGTCAATAATAATATAAAGATGCCTAAAGTATCCTTTTAGAGAGCGCTCCCTATGCGAGCCCCAGGTCCGCAGACCCTACGGCAAGCACGACGGACACTTACTATCCTAAGGTGTCTTGCAAGCGAGACCTGAGGCCAAAGTGCCGAGTGGTGAGGCAAGAGCCTAAAGCAATCTTTCAGAGAGCGGTCTCAATGCGAGCTCGAGGGCCTAAGGCCCGATCCGCCACGGATACTCGTTATCTCCGAGTAACTTGCAAGCGAAACCTGAGGACCGAAGTTCAGGAGATAAACGGGGAGGCAAGCAGAGCCAAAGGCTGAGTTTTTCGTAGGAATGACATCCCCTAAACATGGTTTTAGAGAGCGGTCGCCATGTGAGCTCGGGGGCTGAAGGCCCGTGGGTGAGCCCCCATGGACACTAAGTATCCCCAGGTGTCTTCGTATCCGGAGTATCCAGAGACCAAAGTCCAGAAGTTGAGCGGCCAGGCAACTTTTCGTATTAATGAAAGATCCAAATCAAGCCTTAAGAAAGCACTTGGGGGCTGAAGGCTACTTATATTATACCATCCCCAGGCCAGGAGGCAGCGAGGCCAAAGGCCGAGCTTTACGTTGGAATGAAAGGCCCATAGCATCACTTATTTTTGAAAAAAAAATTACAGAGCAACTATCTCAATTAGTTAAACATCACATCAGCCCGCACCAGCATGGGTTCTTTAAAGGTCGCTCTGTGGATACCAACCTATTGACTTTCAGTAATGAGATTCTCAAAGCAATGGATAAAGGGTCTAGTGTGGAGGCCGTGTATACCGATTTCGCCAAAGCTTTCGATAAAATCTGTCATAATACGCTTCTCCTCAAACTTTGGCACCTCGGTATACACGGGGATTTGTTCCGATGGATTAAATCATACATTGAGAATCGGAGTCAGTGTGTTGTCTTGTCTGGTTATTCCTCACAATGGAGGTCCATTAGTTCCGGTGTACCACAGGGATCGCACTTGGGTCCCTTGTTGTTTACACTTTTTATTAATGACCTAGGAAAATATATTAAAAACTCTAATGTGTTACTCTATGCAGATGATACAAAAATATTCAAAATAATAAATTCGATAGACGATTGTAATATGTTGCAAGAGGATTTAATACATTTTGAGACATACTGTAAAGACAATAAATTATTTTTAAATCTAGATAAACGTTTCATAATAAATTTCTCTAAGAAAAAACATAAAATCAACTTTAATTATAGCCTATATAATAATCAACTAAATAGGGTAACACAAATACGCGATCTTGGTGTGCTAATGGACTCGGAACTTTCTTTCAAACCTCATTTGGACCTAATAATAAAAAAAGGATACAAACAACTGGGCTTCATTCTACGCGTAGGGAAAGCTTTCAAAAATCCTTTCACGTATAAAATGCTGTATAATAGTTTTGTTCACAGTAATCTCGAATTCGCTTGTGCAGTCTGGAAACCCTATCAAAATATTCACATCGAGAGAGTGGAAAGGATACAAAAAAAATTTGTTAAAGCCCTAAATTTCAGAACTGGCTATGAGTACACTAGTTACACTGATTCACTAACTCACCATAAATTACAAACACTCCGTGCCCGCAGAGATTGTGTAGATTCTTTTTTATTATACAAAATCATATCTTATATGTTAGATGTTCCCTCACTATTACATGAAATCAATTTAAGAGTACCTTGTAGACGTCAGCGCCAATGTCAAAAGAAATTCTTATTTTCGATTCCCCGCAATCGAACTTGTTATGCACAAAATATGCTGTTTATAAGACGTGCATGTAAACTGTTTAACCAGGATGAAAGACTTAAAGACATTGATCTGTTTAATTGTTCTATTAAGTCATTACAACATGCTTTCCAGTAACAATGGTCTATATATGATCGATCACTTGACTGTTATGTTCATATACTTACGTATGGGTTTATCATAATCTGATTGTAAACTGTCAATTTAAATATTAGAACTTGATTAGTTACAATAGCAAGTTAAACTTTAAATTCATTTATTATCATGAAGCTATAATACTTAAGTTTGTTGATAATGTATGTTGGTAATATGCTTATACTTATAAAATAAGGAAACTGCAGGTCTAAGATGTAAGCAATAGTTTAAGAATTAGTCTCTGTAAACGACTGTTTGTTTCTCCATTAAATAAATAAATAAAAAATAAATTTAGAAAGCGCTTTCAATGCGAGCCCCTAGGCCACTCATTATCTTCGGGCGTCTTGCAAGCGAAACCTGAGGCCCAAATTCCCGAAGATAAAAGGGGAGCCAAGCGAAGCCGAAGGCTGAGCATTTCGGAGAAATTAAAGGCTTATAGCATGCTTTTAGAGACCGCTATCTAGGCGAGCTCCCGAGGCAAGCCCCCACAGTTACTTCCAATCGCTTTGTGTCTTTGCAAGCGAAACCTGAGGCCAAAGTACCGAAGATGAGCGGCGGGCAAGCGAGCCCTCACGGACGAGTCTCTATTGTTTCCCATAAAATTTAAGCTCCGATTTTTTCAGTCCATAACATTTTCCACCATATTTTTTTCTAGTCATATTGAAGAAACATTTAACAATATATATTGGTTCCGATTTTCGCAGGTCATCATTATTGTTAGGTAGTCATAAAATTGGTTAGCCATAACATTCAATGTCCCGGTTGCATGCTATGCTATTACATAATGTTAAAGGCAATAATCTAGTTTATAATAATTGTTGTAAGGTCTTTTTTCGCAAGTCATAATGATTGGTAGTCATCTGATTAGTTAGTCATATCATTCAATGTCATGGTGGCGTCACTATTCATAATGTTAAAGCCTATAAACACACTCCCAGAAAAATAATAAAATAAATAAAATTTTAATTTTTTAGTATTACTGAACGCGTTCTTCCAGACTGCTTTATAATTAATGTGGGTACTAGTTTGGGCAAAAATAAAGAATGATGCGATTGAAAGATATCTATGCCGCTCACTGTTTTGTTTAGTGATCAGAATACGTTAAAATAAGTATGTTTTGTTTTGAAACTTTTTTTCTGTAAAATCAAAAATGGCCGAAATATTTGATCCGAAAGTTGGGAAAAATATGTACTTGTCAACATTTCAATGGATGTTGTGTCATTATTGGTTCTGGCGCTTCGCCGGCCGCTACCGCGGCACGCTCGCGCGCTTAGGGTCGCAGTAGAACTAACACTCCTCCTCGCTTCGCTCGTCGTCGTACCTACCCCGACCTGCTTTAGAGGTCCAATACCTAGGCCATTTTTAATTTCAGAGAAAAAAGTTTCTTACAAAACATGCTTATCTAAACGTATTCTTTACGAAACAGTCATAAACCCACAGCACAGTAGTACCTAGTACCCCTTTCAAATGTATGTCTGGAAATGTTTCTGAGTAATTATCTATATGACTATAGATGTTATAGATTTGGTCTCTTAAATGTAATTCACTTTAGGTATTAAACATTAGTACGTTTAAATACATGCCTTAGAATATTTATGAATAGTTATCGATAGACCTTTGATCGTTATGGACATCTATTTTCTGACTTTTGTGATTATAATACTTAATATTATAGTATAGGTAGTATAGGTCATTATTAATATTAGAACTACAAAGCGTTATACTTAACAAAAATTATGACTATAGATGTTTATGTCCTCAAATTAAATGGATATCAATTTCTGACTATATAAATTCGGAACAATTAGTTAATGGGAAACAAAGGGACCCCCTCACGGACACTTACTATCCCGTAGTTGAGTGGAGAGGCGAAGGGCGAAGTAAGTCCCCGTAGGCAACCGTAGGTGAGTGGCGAGGCAGTCGAGGCCAAAGGCCGTGCTTTACGTTGAAGTGAAAGACTCCAAACATTCCTTCAGAAAGTCCCCATGGACGGACACTCATTATCTCCCAGTGTCTTGCAAGTGAAACCTGATGGCGACGAGGGGGATGCACACTTACTATTCCCAGGTGTCTTGCAAGCGAAATTGCATGTAAAAGTTCGAAAGGTGAGTGGCGAGGCAAGCAAGGCCTTTTCGTTGTATTGTAAGGCAACCCTTCTGAGAACGGTCTCAATGCGAGCAACGACCCCTAAAGACACTCATTATCTTCCGGTGTCTTGCTAGCGAAACTTGAGGACCAAAATCCCGAAGGAAAACGGGGAGGCAAGCGAAGAAGAAGCGAAGCGAAGGCTGAGGTTTTCGTAGGAATGAAAGGCCCAAATATATACCTATCCCTTTCGGGGGCGCTCCGATGCGCATATTTCAGAAAGTCACGGGAGTTTTCTACATTAAAAAAATTGATAACATAGATACTCAATTCGCCGCGGAATGCCGTTTTGTCCAAATTGTATACCCACATCCCTTGACGTTGGTGAACTATGATAATTCCCTTCCTTCAAACAACTTTAGATGACCTCTAATTTCATAGCAAACATAGGAAGGCAGAGATCAAGGTTGCTTGTTTTTCAATATAAACAGCGACGTCGTCAGTGACTGAAGTTCCAAATTAATTAGGTATCTTATGTATAACAGTTACTATCAGTGGAGGTATCAACCAGTTTTGGTTAATATGTAGGTAGTGTTTACCACTATTTTACATGCCGGGTTTTTCACGTTTCATCTTTATTTTGCTAAAAGTTTGAATGGGGTTCTTCTTACTTTCTAGTCAAGTATATGCTTGTCAATTTTCAAGTATTCAGCTCATAGATTTAAGAAGTTCCCATACAAAGTTCAACCCCATTTTTTAACCCCTTTGCACCATTATCTTAATATTTTCAAGGACAAAAATTCTAAAAACTTTTAGATCGTGTTCTGTTATCGATTCTAAGTATCCCCAGCAAACTTTTTTTCGAATATCTTCCATGTACAGACTTTCGACCGTCTTCAGCTTTATTATATGTACAGATGCGTATTAAGAGGTCCTCTAAAAGATTTTTACACAAACATCCTTGGCCGCTGCAGAAAAGAATGACAGTTTTTCTCATACAGGGTTACCCAATGCCCTTTATAATAAATATATTAAACACGTATATAATTTCACACAGAAAGAGAGCCATTTCTAACCCCAACCAGCATTGCTATCACAGGACGGCCCACGAGCTGCGTCGCGGCGACATAGACTATCTTGCTCTTTCTAAGCGTCCTAATTAGAAAGAGAAGGATAGTCTATCTCGCCGCGACGCGTGTCCCTTACAGATTGGATTCTCTTAGATGGCGATCGCTTTAGCAGCTCCAGAGGATTGTTGAGAGGCTATATTTGACTCTAACTGTTGAAACAACTAGTCCTCAAATAAATAAAAAGTCGGCAACGCGCTCGTTACTCCTCCAGAGTCGCAAGCATCTATAGGCTACGATATCAGCTTATATCAGGCAGGCCGTATGCTTCTTGGCTACCATCGTGATATGAGAAAGTAGTATGTCGTGGAAATTGTGAAATCATGACGAAATCAATAGGCCAGTGTAAAATGACACGAGCAAGTTATTATTACATGATGAATCAAACTTTACGCGGCACGTCTTTTGATACTTAAACCGTGTTAGCAAACCGTTATTGTAGGGTTAAAATACTTTACTTTAATATGAAGAGTCAGCCCGCTTGAAGACCGTTATGAGTAAAAAAAAACCGTTGGCATTCGCACGTTAAAAGGGCGCGAATACTACACATTTTTAAAAAGCTAAAGCTCATCCGGTCTTCTGCACGTCTGTCATGAGACGACCGCCGCCGCCGACATACTCTCGATTTTTCTCGCACTATACCTCTTGTTCTAAGTGTTGTACGTGTATAGAGAGAGACAGATAGTGCGAGAAAATCGAGAGAGCTCGCGCGCCGTCTCATGATACCAGAAAGGCTACCGCGAAGTGAAAACGAACTTCTTTCGAATATCTCCTTCTCTGTCGCTCCAACTAGCAAGTGTGACAGAGACGGAGATACACAAACGAAGTTCGTTTTCATTTCCCGGTAACCCCTCAGTGCTGGTTAACGTAGGGCTGGTTCGTTGCCAACCAGGCAAAGCAGCCAACCTCATGGGGACTGCCTAGTGGCAGCGATTTGGGGGAAACATGTATATGGTTTAGGCTCACATAGTTTAGGCTTAGTTAGATTGTAAGTTTTCTTTCAGTTTCTTGTTTCTTAAGTGTTATTTTTGTATACGAAGACCATGTCCTGAAGAAAGCTCTCGCACTACCGGACAACAAGAGGGGCAGAGGTCGCCCGCTTGTTACGTGGTAGTCGACCGTAATCAAAAGAAGCCCAGTTGATTTTTATTTTGATATATATTTTTTATTATTATTTATTAGTAAAAATATACAAATCACTTACAGACACATGATATGTCCAAAAAAAAGACATTAGGATTGTGCTATCTAAAATATTTAAGATCGTTGCCATCCATGTGGCATTCGATCTTTCCGCCCTGTATACTTACTGATAAGTCATGGACATAATTCTACATGGCTTTAACAGCTAAAGACAGCCAATATAATATAGCCATCATAGTGAATTTTAAAATAATGTCCTTTTCAGCTATCAATGACTTCATGTACTCGTAGCTCTAATGGGGGCGCTTTGGTTCACCTAATTTTTTAAGTCCTATTAATGGAAGTCCGGAAATGTTCTTCATAAAATTTTACGCCATAATAATCGTTATTCCTAATAATTCTTATTCCTAACGATCGTAAGTCATAACCACTCGAAGTCATAAAGACAATAATCATATTTTTCTCATATGCTAATATTTATTTTATATTTTTTATTCATCATAACACTCACTTGTCCGTTTTATTTAAATTCATAATGACATTTAGTCATACATTTTTTAATCGTAAAATTGAATTTCATAATATTTTTTTGTATAAATGTTACTTGGCGTTATCGAAATAAATAAACGTAGTTATTTGTTTTTGTCGCTAGGTGCCAGGCGAGGCCACAAGGCTCTAGCTAGACGCTTAACAAGCCGTCTGTTTGTACAGACGTAGCCTAAGGCAGGTCCGTGAAGGTACGACGACGAGCGAAACGAGGAGGAGTGTTAGGTGCACCGCGACCCTTTTACTCATTAGGAAAAACAAAATTAGGAGTTGAAATATGTTCTTCGTTATGATATTAGGACTAACAAAATTACGATATATGTCCGTTATGAAGAAAACTGTTATGACTAACAAAATTATGACATCAAGCAAGTTCTTAGTAATTAAATTATGAAGAAATTTTTTAGGACAACTGATCAGAAGGCATATGGGATATGGGTGTCTCTATCAAGGAGGTGTGGTCGACTCGAATCAAGGCATCCCCTTAATCATTAATTATGTATGCGTCACATGGCCGAAAGTATTTGGTAAGTCACTGTATCAAAGTAGGCCGACAACCCGATATGTCAAATCACGTAGAGTTGTGATTATTGAATGTGGCCGTCTTTTTTAAAAACTGGTATTGTAATTGGAATCTTCCGGCTTGGACAGCAGAGTTGCTTTTTGAATAGAATATTTTGATGCAATTCGGCTAACTCAAAAATCGCAATGTATACATATAATAAAGCTGAAGACGGTCGAAAGTCTGTAGATGGAAGATATTCGAAAAAGAGTTTCCTGGGGATACTTAGAATCGATAACAGAACACGATCCAAAAGTTTTTAGAATTTTTGTCTGTTTGTCTGTTTATTTGTAAAAACGGCTGAACGGATTTTGATTGACTATTCTATCGAGAAAATTCCCGGGCAACACATAGGCTATAAAAAATATTAAGATAATGGTGCAAAGGGGTTAAAAAATGGGGTTGAACTTTGTATGAGAACTTCTTAAATCTATGAGCTTAAAGACTTGAAAATTGACAAGCATATACTTGACTAGAAATAGAAAGTAAGAAGAACCCCATTAAAACTTTTAGCAAAATATAGATCATCATCATCATCATTTATTTAAGAGCTTGGCTCTTGTCGGTGGAGTAATCCATTACTCCTTTTTTGAGGAAGCATAGTGTGGTGGTTTCCCCCTTGCCTTCCACACCGCAGTACACGAACCGAGGTTCACCCGCTCCGTGATGTCCAAACAAGAGCCCTTCCATATTCCTATCTTCGTTCTCCAGTCGGTACTAGTGCTACTGCTGCCTGACACTAGAGGATTGCTTATTTAATGGCGGCAACTACTCGCCATGTCACAGAATCGTCGTCGGATATTGTAGCTTTTTATAGAGTAGCCCCTCCTACAAGCGTAGGCTTGCCGACCACACAGCGGTCCTGATAACCCTGCCACTGTGTGGTCGGGGACTGCTTATTCAGTATATTCGCAGCTAACCATCATATCTGATGGCCATTCCACTATCCGCCGCCTGTGGACCCCGGTAGTAGCCTACAGCTCAGCCCTAAATATTGATAAAACGTGAAAAAACCCGGGATGTAAAATAGTGGTTAACACTACATATTAACCAAAACTGGTTGATATCTCCACTGATAGTAACTGTTATACATAAGATACCTAATTAATTTGGAACTTCAGTCACTGACGACGTCGCTGTTTATATTTCGCTCTCTAAAGGGATGCTGTGGGCCTTTCATTCCAACGTAAAGCTCGGCCTTTGGCCTCGCTGCCACCTGGGGGTAGCATAATATAAGTAGCCTTCAGCCCCCAAGTGCTTACTTAAGGCTTGATTTAGATCTTTTATTAATACGAAAAGTTGCCTGGCCGCTCATCTTCTGGACTTTGGTCTCCGGATACTCCGGATACGAAGACACCTGGGGATAGTTAGTGTCCGTGGGGGCTCACCCACGGGCCTTCAGCCCCCGAGCTCACATAGCGACCGCTCTCTAAAACCATGCTTATGGGCTGTCACTCCTACGAAAAACTCAGCCTTTGGCTCCGCTTGCCTCCCCGTTTACCTCCAGAACTTCGGTCCTCAGGTTTCGCTTGCAAGTTACTCGGAGATAACGAGTATCCGTGGGGGATTGGGCCTTAGGCCCTCGAGCTCGCATTGAGACCGCTCTCTGAAAGATTGCTTTAGGCCTTTAATTCCAATGAAAAGCTTGGCCTTCGGCCTCTCTTGCCTCACCACTCGGCACTTTGGCCTCAGGTCTCGCTTGCAAGACACCTTTAGGATAGTGAGTGTCCGTCGGGCTCGCCCTAGAGTCTGCGGACCTGGGACTCGCATAGGGAGCGCTCTCTAAAAGGATACTTTGGGCATCTATATAATATTATTGACGACCAAGTTTATGAGGGTGTTATTTACATTCGAAGAGAATTTGAACTGTTACACGCATAATCTATGAAATCAGTAATCAGAAAATTTATTTGCTTCAGATACAATTAGAGGGTTGTTACAAAAATGATGCGCACAGTGTATCTAGCCTGCGAGCAGGTGTGCAAATCATTAAATAATATATTTAATGTCACAACTACATAATTTATATGAAATCAAATTTCAAATGTTACCTATGAAAATTTTTGTAATAGTACTGTAATAATCAAAATATGGAAATGAAATCTTTATTTTCATATTTATGTAAGTAGTATGGTTAAACATGATTATACCATGCAGGTAAACCATAATTTCTGCATTTTCTGCGCGTACGAAGTCGCGGGCTGAAGCTAGTAGTTAATAGTTACATTGATAATTTGCTCTTTTATCGGAATAGGTAAAACTTATGCGTCATTCGATGAAAATGATCGAACCCGGATATCAAAAACCGGCCAAGTGCGTGTTGGACCACGCGCAAAGTAGGGTTCCGTTGTTGTCTGATGTCTGTCTTTGAGCATTGTGACATTGGCACGCGTGCACCAACTAAACGTTGCGATTGCATTGCTCGACCTCTGTAGCCTAGTTGGTAGTGACCCTTCCTACGAAGCTGAAGGTACCGGGTTCGAATCCCGTTAAGGGCATTTATTTGTGTGACGAGCACGAATATTGGTAATGGATGGTTTCTATGCATTTAAGTATTTATTATGTATGTAAGTAAGTATATCGTCTTCTTACCCATATTAGTACAAGCTTTGCTTAGTTTGGGACTAGGTCGATTAGTGTAAGATTATAAATTTTAAATGAAAGGAAAAATTGAAAAATTTAATGCTCCGAGCCGGATTCGAACCGGCGACCACAGGCATTCATGGCCCGTCGCTACTACCAACTGAGCTATCGGAACAATCTGGTTCGGGCACCAAATCCTTCAATCAGTTCCTTCATTGAACAACGTCTTAGGGAGACGTGTAGCGACATCTACCAGAAGACTTAGGCTTCTTAACGGCACCAACGTCTCAAATTATATTGAGAAATCGTCAGTAACGACGCGCTACCCCATATAAAATAATTTTTGTTTTTTTAAGCAGTAACGCTGCTAACGAAAATTATAAATTTTAAATGAAAGGAAAAATTGAAAAATTTTTTTAATGCTCCGAGCCGGATTCGAACCGGCGACCACAGGCATTCATGGCCCGTCGCTACTACCAACTGAGCTATAGGAACAATCTGGTTCGGGCACCAAATCCTTCAATCAGTTCCTTCATTGAACAACGTCTTAGGGAGACGTGTAGCGACATCTACCAGAAGACTTAGGCTTCTTAACGGCACCAACGTCTCAAATTATATTGAGAAATCGTCAGTAACGACGCGCTACCCCATATAAAATAATTTTTGTTTTTTTAAGCAGTAACGCTGCTAACGAAAATTATAAATTTTAAATGAAAGGAAAAATTGAAAAATTTAATGCTCCGAGCCGGATTCGAACCGGCGACCACAGGCATTCATGGCCCGTCGCTACTACCAACTGAGCTATCGGAACAATCTGGTTCGGGCACCAAATCCTTCAATCAGTTCCTTCATTGAACAACGTCTTAGGGAGACGTGTAATTCGAATCCGGCTCGGAGCATTAAAAAAAAAAAATTTTTCAATTTTTCCTTTCATTTAAAATTTATAATTTTCGTTAGCAGCGTTACTGCTTAAAAAAAAAACAAAAATTAGTGTAAGATTGTTTTACATATTTATTTATTATTTATATTTATTTCGTTTTTATGAAAGTTGATACCCGCTTAAACCAGTTCGTCTCGCGACCAAGGATGTTGTGACACATCCTGACCGTCGCTTCGGGAAAGACTCAATGAGTTATAGATAAATTAACGAGAGCATGGAATTGCATATGTAGTAGTTAGTGTTGTACGTTTACAGGTATTCTATATTTGAATTTTCTATGTTCTCGTACTATCAGCATAAAAAGAGGTTTGTTATATATTGAAGAAGTATTTACCAAAATAATGTCAGTGTCAAATTGTGAATATTATTTACGTTGTGCATATATTTTTACGTCTGATTTTATTGTATTCTCACAATTATCAGAATAATTTTTGTGTCAGCCCGTACGACTAAGTGCAAGTTACATAATTTTCAAAAAATATGGCAGTGAGTAATTTTGGTCCAAGTAAGCAAATTATTTTTAACTGTTATAAATATTTTGAACTTGAACTGAAGAAAAATTTAAATCCCCCTTACACCGCTGCCCAGTAAAAGCAGCTTATTAAATTAAGAGAAAAATATTCTCCTTTTGTTGCAAACGGTACAACCACTACAAATGCAATTCTGTGTTCTCGATAATTCAACTATAAATAAATAAGTTAATTATTCGCGATTAAGTCTCGTTTAGAGATTTGACATTATCTTTGTCTTATCCATGGTCATCCTTGGACCAACTCGCTCGGAGGCTTTATTGAGCATCGTACTTAAGTCCTCCTTGGTCTCAGCCAAGACTGCTATATGGCACAATGCACGTAGAAACGATGGCCGTTGGGGCGGAAAGGTTCTCGAGTGGCGCCCAAGTACCGGAAGACACAGCGTGGGTAGGCCTCCACAAGGTGGACTGATGACCTGGTCAAGGTCGCGGGAGTCCTCTGAATGGCGCATGGCCGGTCATTGTGGCACTCTTTGGGGGAGGCCTATTTCCAGCAGTGGACCTCTTTCGGCTGATGTGATGTTTATGATGATGATGAAGAAGTCTCGTTTATGTATTACAACTGTGCTCCGGAACCCAGGAAGATGCTCCGGATCCCGTGGATTGCGTTCCGCACCAACGAATCCATCCTTCATGAGCTCAATATTAATTAAGACAAGGCTTTCCGCTGTCTGTTTGCAAGGAATCCTGAAATGATTGGTCATGTCGCCCGGAAAGACGGAAACACGCTGGAGCACCTGAGGCTCTAGTATAAGTTTTACCGAAACAAAACTTTACGATCGCGTTTGCGTTTTACCCTCATTTTGTATGGAATTTGACAGCTAAACGCAAACGCGATCGTAACGTATTGTTTCGGTAAAACTTATACTAGAGCCTCTGATGGTTACTGGCAAAGTGGATGGCAAACAACCAAGACCGAGGAGTCGGTCGCTCGACACTGCATATAATGATAGTAACTGGCATGAAAGCACTCCACGCCGCTAAGGATCGTATGGGCGGATTAACTTCATGTGGTATCTTAATGAAACGCAGAACACACGTTACAAGGAGGATATTGAAAGAGATAGATGATACAGATGGGACAGAGAGAAGTGAATGCTTAAGGTGCGTTCAGGATACCACACTTCACATCGGGGAGTTCACGACCTTCAGCGATGAGAAATACGGCGCAAGGAGGAGGAAGTCCCGTTTTAACAACTAAATCTTAGAAAAGTTGAGAAACCCCCGACATTTTAATTTCAAAGTCCAATATCTCAAAAACGGCTGAACAGATTTTGATGAAACATGGCTTAGAACACTCAGGATAAAATTATCTATGACACAAAAAAACTAATCGAAAATCGGTTCGTCCGTTTGGAAGCTACGATACCACAGACATCACATACACAGACACGTTAAACTTATAACAGTGCTCTCATTGCGTCGGGGGTTAAAAATAATCTATTAAGAGTTTTCGAAGTAAATTAATTATATGTACTACTGCCATGTTTTTTTTTATATACTCAGTAGTAACCATTTTGCCGGCAGAAGGACGGACACATGACTTACAGTTTTCTAGTACCCACTTAGTAAGGGTCTCTGAGCTAAGCCGCAAACGGACGGACATTACAAACTATAAGGGTTCCTTTGGCTATGGAACCCTAAAACAATCTTTTTATTGGTCACTGATTAGAGTTCTTTGACTTGAGGATTTTATCAAAGTCTTACTGACTTGCTTTTTAATTTGATTTGATTTTGAATGATTAAATCTACAATCAGATTAGAAAAAAACCGGTCAAGTGCGAGTCTGACTCGCGCACCGAGGGTTCCGTGCAAACTAACAATTAACTCAAGGTAAAGTAAAAGTCCCAATATATTTGTTAAATTACTTATTTTAACCCAACACAATAGAATTCAATTTCAAACAACGAGCAACTTTTACACCAAGACAATTGAATCGCGATCTTTGTTTGACCTGCTATTGAAAATAAATATACGCGTCCCAATCCCAACCCCATTAGGGTGACGGCACCAATTATGGACATTTTAAGTACACCCATTTAGTTTTTTTATTATAGTGACGACGTTTTTGACTTTACAAAAATGGTGCATTTTTTTTTCGTTAACGAAATATACGAGGCACATTTAGACATAACTACAAAGACCGTATATACTGCGAAGATTTGAAAAAAAATACATATTTTGAAACTTGCTAAAACACCAGTAATGTACAGCAAAAATCCAGTAATGGACCTCCATTCATGGACACTACCAATTATGAACATCCAGTTATCGACACGCTACCACCGGTAATGTGGACACCCTTAAGGTGGACAGTGTGAATTGTAAATGACACCAGATACTTGTAAAATAAAATAAAAAAGCAAGTCATATCATAAATCAACTTTTATTCATATAATTATTGTTATTCACAACTTATTTAAATGTGTCATTATTTTGAGCATATAAGTTTTCCATGTAACCATTAGACTTTAAATCAACCATTGTGGACGTGTACTGTAGACACCTTCTCTCCCTTTCGAACAGCATCCAAAGCTCTCCCCATTTGGTCGAGGGTGTAATTTTTCTTTGGTGCCATCTGAGACAAAACAAGGAACCCAATTATGGACACATAAAAATACCCAGCCTTGGACGCTTTGTCCACTATGGGTAAATAAAGAGTAATCACAAAATCATTGCAACTCATACATGTAGAACAACAAAAGAAATACTTTAAATCAATAAAATAAAATAAAATATAAAACTATGAGTTTCGACATATGCCCATTACTGGATTTTACTAGATAGCAAATCCAGTCATGAACAGCCCGCTCAAAAAAAAAAGACTGCATAATTGATAAATTCAGTTTAGCTAATTTTACTTGCATTCTATTATATTTGAACAAAAAAAATATCACATTCCACTATATCACAAGACAAGGAAACTATATGCACAAACCTGTACTCACCTCCTTAATGATTTCAGCAATAAAAACGGATTTTTTGTGAACACGGGCGACAGCAATATTTCACGTTGCTGCCATCATCGAACAAAATGCCCAATTTTTGTGACGTATGTCATTATGACAGCTCAAGGGTCTATTGGTTATGGTTTAGTGCTCAAAGTTTGAAAACGTAGTGACAGTTACTTAATATTTTGGTTTAGAGAAAAAAATGTCCATGATTGGGTGTATGTCCATGATTGGTGCCGTCACCCTAATTCTAGAAAATCTTAACAGCGCGAATGGGGTCAGCGCCATCTATCGGCCCCATTTGGTACTAACGTGCAAGGGCAATCGGCTTAGTGATTATTGTTTATCACGTGAACTGATCTCGATAATTATTGTTTTATTTGATCTATTTATAGTTTTATAGGAATTTCAAAACAAAAAAAACTTATAAAGTTGATTAAATTGCAAATCTAACTAGGAAATGATTTTTGAAAATAAAACAAAAAATATGCTAGATACGGAAAAAACAAAACTTTTCCCGTAATATATATGTTTATCTTAATCACAAGTAATTATTTCAAATTTTTCGCTTGTATTACTTCGGAGATAAGGGGGGGGAATGGTATTTTTTTTACATTTTCCTTCATAGATCAAAATTTTCCGAGTGTAGAAAAAAAAAAGAAAAACTGCTTCAAAAAGTGCAACTCAAGCCCTTTCGAATGATACCCCACATGACCCTATAGATGAATTTTTTTTTGCCCCCTCCTCATATTCGTAAGTTTTTATAGAAAAATTAAATGTATATTAAAATTTTTCATTTTCCATGCACGCGGATAACTCTCATTTATAACCATTCCAAGTTTCAAGTTGATAGCTTGAGTAGTTCGTGAGATATTTCACTTTGTGACAGACAGACAGACGGACAGAGTCGCACCATAAGGGTTCCTTTGTTACCATTTTTGGTACGGAACCCTAAAAAGGCCTATATAAGCTAACATTCCTTGTAATTTCAATCAGTCATTTTCTAAAATGAAGACCGTTGTGCTAGTTCTGCTTATTTTCATTGGTGAGTTAAATATCCTTATTACAGTTATTAGGTTATTACCTACCTACTTTTGGCTCCTCTTAGTTTTGGTTACAATGATTTCGAAAGAGGAACATAAATTAAAAAGATACCGTGTAGTTAACATTGTAACATGCGATAGTTATAACATATCAAATATCTAAGTTTTAAAGTATTTTTAACCGGCTTCTAAATAGGAGGAGGTCCTCAATTCGTCGGATTCTTTTATTTTTTATGTTTGTTCCGCGATTACTCGACGACACCCCGTATCACGCGATAAGTGACAAGATAAATAGGGCGTCCGTCTCCATCGAACGGTGTCAGCCAGTGACGGACGCTCTATCTAGTCACTTATCGCGTGATAAGGCCGACCATAACACGGGGTCAGGACTGACTTGTAAAGTATATTTTGTCTTTGAATGGGTATCCTTCCCAGTTGATTCCAATGTCATCAGATCAGGATCTGATGATGAGGTCTGGAGAAATCGAAGGAAATCTTGGAATTTTATAGGCCCATAGGAAGCAATTTGGGTAATTTATTTAGGAAATTTGGAAATGCTGAAGTTTGGAGTACCTACTGAATCGAAGTCAATTAAAACTTTGTTTTTAAAGTAAACTATAGTTCAATACTGTAAAAAATTGCATGTCATTATAAAAGTTTTATATTACTTTGTCTTCTATGAAAAACAAAACATCTTTTCTAAACTTTTTTTTGCAGCGTACTCCTCCGGGGTACCTCTGGACACTAAGCCTCAACCCGTTAAGTTGGATGACAACGTTCAAGCATTCGATGTAGATATCAACGCTCATCCTCATGAAGAGGCGCTACGGGATACTGCAAGCAATTCTAATATCTATTTACTGTACACAAGGTCAGTCCCCTTCTCTTCTTAACCGTTCCCTCATCCTCGGCAGGATGGTGAATGTTTGATCTTGTCAGTCAGTTGTCTCCAACGGTTGCGCTCCGTCGCTTGGTGACGTCTAGCTGTTCGGATATCTGCACGTCTATCATGAGATTCATGAGACGACCGCGACATATACTCTCGATTTTTCTTGCACTATACCTCTTGTTCTAAGTGTTCTAATAAGAGAGTGCGAGTAAAATCGAGATAGCCTTGCTGATCGAACCATCGTCTGCCTCTTCGGTGTCGAGGTCATTTGTTTCTATTTTCCCCATCGCTATCAGGCTTTCATTCACTCATTCATTTCTCGATAAAATACATCATTTTACATGTCAACATTGAATACTCAAACTGTAATTTTTTACATTTATTTTCTAATGTCAATTTCAATAAAAAATACGTTTTTATTGACGATCATAATATCAAGTCGTGTAAATTGACCTAGGATAATTTATATTGTATTCTCATATCATGAAATAAAGAAATCTAATCTAATCGAATCATGTCTTCTTGTCTAGTAGTAGTAGTGTTGTTGTTGTTGTTTCTCTTGATGGTTAGGTTTTCCAATATAGATTTTTTAATCGGCAACCCTGTCCGACAAACTCATCGATGCTTTAATATGCTCGGTCAATGAATAGCGTTTTAAGTTTATCTATAAACAATCTATCACCCTATTGCCATACATCATGCGCGGGCGTGACTAGTATGGATGAGATTTCTTTATCACTTTAAGCTGCAAACGCACAGAGAGCGATGGCGGGGCGGCGCGGCGCGGTGCGGAGGCGGTACCGGTTGTAATGTTCGAGGTAATACGAAAAGGTCCGCACAGAAAACCGCGCCGCGCCGCGCCGCTCTGTGCGGATTATTTAAGAGGGGGCGTACCGCCAGGGAAAAATCAGAAATCACCCGCGCGCCCCGCACCTGCCGCGCTGATGCGTCTATTGCTGCCCCGCTCCTTCTCGCATAGTATATGCCCCGACAGTCAGATGAAACATGATGAATACCTATGAATAATAGGCATGATGACTCATGTTCAAATTGATAACGTAGTGATGCTAAATGTATAGTAAACCATCAAATTACCGTAATAAAGTATAAATAATAAAATATAATTAAAATCGTAAAAAGATATGGACCTTGAAAGTTTAGAAAAAAAAATTTTTTTTTTATTGTACAAGAGTAAATTTAAAGGTACCAATAGAATCCTAAGGCTTTTATAGAAAAAAAATTGTACGACAACTATGTACTTAAAGGCAGTATTCCGCGAATGAAACAACAATTTAAGAACCTGTTTTTCCATACGACGATACATGTAGGTACTTTGTATTAACAAATGTCGGCTGTGACGTCACGCCTGTCTGTCTTTCAGTATTAAGCGTTTTGCGCTGCCGCCAGCGAGGTCAATCTTTGTCTCAATTTTTTGGGTATTTATGTTCTTTAATTGTAGTTCCTCCAATACAAACATTTGTTCCTGTCCAAAAACTGGTTCAAATGACATCATAAAAAAATGTAGTCATCATCCCTATTATAAAAAGTGGGAAGCAAGACAAAATCTGTAACTATATTTGAAGATATTATTTTCGCTATTAAGTCAGAGTTTCGAGAGCTATAACTGAAATATGACCTTCCGTTTTTTAGGGTTCCGTACCCAAAAGGTAAAAACGGGACCCTATTACTAAGACTTCTCTGTCCGTCTGTCTGTCTGTCACCAGGCTGTAACTCAAGAACCGTGATAGCTAGATAGTTGAAATTTTCACAGATGATGTATTTCTGTTGCCGCTATAACAACAAATACTAAAAAACGAAATAAAATAAATATTTAAGGGGGGCTCCCATACAATAAACTTTTTTTTACTGTTTTATAGATAATGGTACGGAACCCTTCGTGCGCGAGTCTGACTCGCACTTGGCCGGTTTTTTATTCACTAAATCACGTAACGGTTACAATGGCTAGTAAAAACCTAAAGCAAAAAAAAGCCATAATCGAATTGAAACTTTTGTGAGACATGTCTAAAATACTACTAATAAAACCACGGTTAAATTCACGTATTAAATGTCACGACAGGCGACATGTTTCGAACTCTTCGGGAGTTCTTCTTCAAAACAATCATCGAAAACACTCATCCTGAAGAAGAACTCCCGAAGAGTTCGAAACATGTCGCCTGTCATGTCATTGAATACGTGAATTTAATTGTGAATTTATAAGAAGCATTAAAAAAAACTGTTATATATTATGAAACCTTCGATCATGTCTATGAAAGTCAGATTTTCAGGCCACAGTGTTGCGGCCAAATTTTTCAATTCTGATCTCGGATTCCTGCTTGGAGACAATGGAGACGCTCTGGCCCTTTAGTTATCAATTTTGAACATACTGGTAGGTACTAAAGAAAAACTGCTTAATAGTGTTCACTTTTTTTAATATAAAAATGACCAAGTTCGCAGGCAATCATTGTTGGAATCTGCACCCTCGATAACTCTAAAAGCGACACCCGTGATGACTTTAAAGAAAAACAATGTCAATAATGTCACTACGGGCGACATGTTTCGAAATCTTCGGGAGTTCTTTTTCAGGATGAATGCTTTCGCGGCGGTGTCGCTTGAATCAAGACAAGATTCAAGCGAAACCGCCGCGAAAACACTCATCCTGATGAACCGCCGCAGAGTTCGAAACATGTCGCCCGTAGTGACATTTAATACGTGAGTTGAACCTTGTATTAGTATTATTTCAACATGTCTCACGAAAGTTTAAATTCGAAAAACAATGTCCGCCATCTTGGAATTCAAAATGGACATCATTTCTCGAAAAGCATGAAAACGTATGTTGTTCTTTAAAAAAAATGCGCATCGTAATTTACAACAAATATTTCAAAAATGAAAATACTACCACTTTTTGAATTATTTCCGACTTCGAATTCGTATTTAGAGACCGAGAGGACATCGATTTTGAAATTAACCGGATTTATTCTCAACTAGCGATCCGCCCTGGCTTCGCTCGGATACTATATTAAATTATATTATACATATAAACCTTCCTCTTGAATCACTCTATCTGTTAAAAAAAACCGCATCTAAATCCGTTGCGTAGTTTTAAAGATCTACGCATTCATAGGGGCAGACAGCGGGAAGCGACTTTGTTTTATACGAGTACTATGTTGTAGTGATAGTGATAATCTTTCATAAAGTAAATACACGCTCGACAGAAAAAATGTTCGTGTAGTTTTGCATGTACTGCACAAATTATTCTAAGAAGCCGGTCGCCGGCCGATCGCTGCGTAATCTTATGGTTGTATTTTGAACTTTAAGGTCTACATGTTAAGGTCGACTTTTAAATATATTATTTCAAAATATACCAAAATATCTACTGGAATGTAATGATACATTCATTCACTGGACGAATATACTGGGTCACAATATTATTGAAATAATTATGTTCACCGTGCTGTCGTGAGAGCACAGAACGTAGTCCTCTCGTCTCAGCGGAGCGATTGCGATTGACTCCGCCCGCGAACGGCAACAGAAGATATAGGTACCAAACTGCACGAAACACGCGACGGGAGAAACAGTATCGCGCTAAATAAAAAAGACCTATACGCCAAATACGTTATACCTCAATAAGTCTGAAAAGGAACTACATAAAAAAACGCCGCTCGTCAAATCACTAGGCAATATCAAGAGCTAATACACTAAATTTTTACGTAAATTATATGCACGGGAACGGCACACAATTGAAATTAGGTAAAAATAAGACGTGTTTTGGCGATTGTTTTCTATCGAGGCAATTTTGGTTTTGTATGGTTTTTTTTCAGACAAATAGATTGCAAATATGATGTAGTTTCTGTATGTTCATTTTCCTGGCATTCGCTTTAGTTTGTCATAGGTAAATATTCAATCTAAGAACTCCGATTTCGCGGAGCGCCCCCTCTTAATATGAAATCGCAACTGCTCGAACATTACAACCGGTACCGCCTCCGCGCCGCACCGCGCCGCTCCGCCACCGCTGTCAGTGCGTTTCGGCCATTATCGCAAAACATACGTCACGTTATGATTCACAACGATAAGTGATAAAATGTCAACCATGCTACACCTGCAGGTTATCCATCGCTTTACACGCGACATATCCGAAGTATCTTCTATATGTTGAAAAACAGTAGATGATAGGCACTGTGCGTTCTCCAAGGTCAATTTAATTCTCATTAAAACAATCGTTAACTTGATGAGAGAAAATGTAGGTACTTACAAATACAATATAACCACTCTTTATAGCACAATTTGCACAGCTCAATAGTATTCAAAACGGTACAGAACAGAATACAGCGAAAATAAGTAGAGGCAAACAACAGGCGGTCTTACATACCGCTAAAGAGTCTTTTCGAGACAACATTTTGGCAGCGGAGAGAAAACTTAAACTTGTAGTATTTATGTTCTGTAGAGTGTTCTTCCGTTGAGGTATAGAGGAAAGAGTATTTTAAGTTTATTGTAGCAGCAATCTCTAAAAATAACTAAATTTGCTTTGACCTAGTTGGTTTGGTAGTGACCCTGCCTACGAAGCCGGAGGTCCTGGGTTCGAATCCCGGTATTGGCATTTATTTATGTGATGAGCACAAGTCATGGATGTTTTCAATGTATATAAGTATTCATTTATCTATATAAGTAGGTATATACGTATATAGGCGCTAAGCATTCACAGTACAGTTAAGATGTATAGGTACAGTCACCAGCAATAAGATCTGCCACAACATAGCACGCATAAATATCTGACACGACTCTATGTCTAATGCCATAAGGAGGTGTCAGATATTTTTGCCGGCTTTGTTTCGGCAGATATTGATGCCGGTGACTGTACCACAGATATAGGACCTACACTTTTGCATCTTATTCCATTGTAATAAAGTATACGCCAAAAATATATACATATCTTTGACGTCGACCGTTGTACGGTCGACGTCAAAGATAGCCTTTTAGCTTTGCCTAGTATGGGACTAAAAATTCCCCTAAATATTTTTTTTATTTTTAGACTCAACCCGACGTCGGGTCAATCGCTAAGTTTTGACAGCGATTCCATCTTGGCGTCCAATTTCGACCCCAGCCTGCCTACAGTAGCGGTCTGCCACGGATACACACAGAGCTACACCAGCGAGGCGAACCAAGTCATCCGTGATGGTACATCCTTGTGTCTTCTGCTGACTACCCAATTCCACATACTCTTCACTGATAATGACGTGCTTATATACCCCCCTGACATGTGCAATTTCGTTGCTCTTGTCGTTCTTAACCCCCGACCCAAAAGGAGGGGTATTAGGTACTTATAAGTTTAACGTGTCTGTCTGTGGTATCGTAGCTCCCAAACGGATGGATCGATTTGGATGCGGTATTTTTGTGTCATAGATAATTTTATCCCAAGTGTTCTCAGCCATGTTTCATCAAAATCTGTTCAGTTGTTTTTGAGACATTGGACTTTGAAATGAAAATGTCGGGGGTTTTTATTCAACTTATCTAAGTTGTAATTATTCATATCGTCTCACACAAAATCAAATCCACTTTTCTTAGGTATCCCCATTATACAAACGTGAATAACAGGGCGGTTATGGCTATTCAGGACAGATGTCTGGGGCGCCATAACCAATGTCTTCCATGAGATCCCCACGCTTTCGTGAGTTTACAGAATTTGGGGTAATATCAAAAACTGCATTTAACCCTGGTGCTTTCTCAACAGATACACTCAATGCCAAGGTTTCGTAGCGCTGAGCTAGTAGGTACCCGATAACACACGGCCTCCGTATGTAACGGAAAGCGTTCCTGACAATTATATTAATAAATAATACTACTCTGAGACTGGTGCAGCTGCTGTAAACGCTTTACTTTACACTCATTAGTTCATCATTTTAGATCGTACAAGAATATATCATTACGTTATATTAATAGTTTTTTTTTCAGCTTACCTAGGAAGCGGGGACTTTAACGTCCTCATCCTCGACTGGAGCTATTTGTCCCAAGGGGCCTACCCGACTGCGATCGCCTCCGTCCCTACAGTTGGTCAGGAACTAGGGGCTTTGCTGCTCCGCATACACGAGGTGACTGGCGCGCCATTGGAGACCATGCACGTTCTAGGCTTCAGCCTTGGAGCTCACGTCGCCGGAAACGCTGGGCGATACACTGAAGGCAGGATTGGGCGTGTGACAGGTGAGTATTTGCCATGTAGTCAATATTCACTATTGATCTCGTTATAAAGATGTCCAACGTCACCAGGGTTCGTGCCAATTTCTGATACATCAACCTTTCTTTAAACCAATGTACCGTGTCCACTGCGCCTACTCGCAGCATCGGTGACTTTGTGACTGCTACCTTTTGGTTCTTTACTCAGAGCTTTTTATCGCTTGTCCAGTTGTTTTTTTGCATATCCAATCTTGTTAACTCTCCCTGCGTAGGTATAATTTAACCCAACGTATTGTCCGTTAAGTTAAGCATTCCTACTTTTGCTACAGGACTAGACCCCTTCAGCCCAATCTGGTTGCTAAACAACAACCGCATATCATCCACCGACGGCATCTACGTGGAATGCATCCACACTTATGGAAACAACGGTCTAATCGCCTGGGGCGACGCCGACTTTTACGTGAACGGTGGAGGCTCCCAACCGGGCTGTATCCTTTCACTCTGCAGCCACGACAGGAGCTGGCAAATCTTTGCTGCGACCGTCAAGTATAACCACTTGATCGGGAACCAGTGTAGTAGTCAAGCCGATGTTGCGAATGCTTCTTGTGCAGGTCCTGAACTACATTTGGGTAACAGTGACTTCAACAAGAAAGGGTTAGTGAATTTAATCTACAATTGTGAATATCCACAATAGGCATGGTGCCTAATATTCAAATTGGTAAACCTTCAAATTATCGTAATCCATACTATTACTATAAATGGGAAAGTGTATGTATGTGTGTGTTTGTTTGTCCGTCTTTCACGGCAAAACGGAGCGACGTATTGACGTGATTTTTAAGTGGAGATAGTTGAAGGGATGGAGAGTGAAATAGGCTATGTTTTGGCTCTTGCTAACCCCCCACTGGTGGACGTTTGTATGGAGCTGCGATATAAATGAGTTCCACGCGGACGGAGTCGCGGGCAGAAGCCTTGAAGCCTTGAAAGTTTAGAAAAAATATGTTTTTTTTTTATTGTCCAAGAGTAAATTAAAAGTTACCAATAGAATCCTTGCATCATTTTTTTGGATATTTATGTTCTTTAATTGTAGTTGTTCCCATACAAACATTTGTTCCTCTCCAAAAACAGGTTCAAATAACATCATAAAAAAATGTTAGTCACCATGCCTATTGAAGTTACTTTGCTTTAATCCTTTTAGAATTTTCCTAGTCATTCTGACGAGATTAAAACGTCTTGAAAAAATTATACAAAACAAATCTGTTATCTACAAATAGAGATTAATGAATTCGCATTAGATAATTATGATTATGCACAATACACAATTCAATTGAATTTACGTGATATCATTTGTTTTCAGTTCTGGATTATTCTACGTCAGCGCTGGACAAAGCTATCCATATTAATGAGATCACGACTTCGAACTCGAAGCATTTACGAATAATATAAGTCTAGATAAAATGTTATCTCCTCTAGTCCGGTCAAACAAACAAAAACTCTGACCCGTCTAGAGGTCTCTACTGCTCTATTTACAGCTCAAGTCAGAACCGAATGCAAGAAGGAAAGTGGTCGTATCGTAAGGAACTCTACCGTAATTTTTTATTTAGCCCTATGACTAGTAAATAATGCCTTAATTAAGTCCGGCTTTTGTTCGTATTTGTTTGGACTGTGAAGATTAAATAATTAAATACATGAATAAGAAATGAATTGACTATTTTTATCCAAAATTCGACAATACGTTTCTTCTGCAATAACACTTACCTACCTTATTAACTAATAATGATTAGACGGACGATTCCAATTAATAATTATGATATTCTCTGTGGCTTATCATATGTGACGTGTGAAAATCACCGTGCCCAGAAACCGGCTAAAGTCACTACTGTAAAAGTTTTCACTCGCTTTTACTTTTGGAACCTATTTGACACACAAAAATTGTTGGAGTCATCAGTATGTAAACACAAACTGACTTACAAGTAAACACTACGTGATGATATGATATATGAAGGCAAACCTCATATTCATAATGTTAACATATTATTTAAAGGAAATCATAGTTTGTCACTCCGATGACTTTCTTGTCATAATGTGGAGTCGTTGGTACCGAAAACCTGAAACAATAATAAAAGAGTCATACAGAGAAGAAGCTTCGCATCTGTATAGTCGGATATGGCCAAAATCAAGGACTAATTATATCGCCTAATATTTGATTAAAGTCATAACATAATCTACATTAAACACGTATCAAACAGGGCGTCTCCTCTTATATACATCACTCTCACACTCGAATACTTGAAAGAACGTGACCCGTTATACTCGTACACGGCGTCTCCTCTTATATACATCACTCTCACACTCGAATACTTGAAAGAACGTGACCCGTTATACTCGTACACGGCGTCTCCTCTTATATACATCACTCTCACACTCGAATACTTGAAAGAACGTGACCCGTTATACTCGTACACGGCGTCCCCTCTTATATACATCACTCTCACACTCGAATACTTGAAAGAACGTGACCCGTTATACTCGTACACGGCGTCTCCTCTTATATACATCACTCTCACACTCGAATACTTGAAAGAACGTGACCCGTTATACTCGTACACGGCGTCTCCTCTTATATACATCACTCTCACACTCGAATACTTGAAAGAACGTGACCCGTTATACTCGTACACGGCGTCTCCTCTTATATACATCACTCTCACACTCGAATACTTGAAAGAACGTGACCCGTTATACTCGTACACGGCGTCTCCTCTTATATACATCACTCTCACACTCGAATACTTGAAAGAACGTGACCCGTTATACTCGTACACGGCGTCTCCTCTTATATACATCACTCTCACACTCGAATACTTGAAAGAACGTGACCCGTTATACTCGTACACGGCGTCTCCTCTTATATACATCACTCTCACACTCGAATACTTGAAAGAACGTGACCCGTTATACTCGTACACGGCGTCTCCTCTTATATACATCACTCTCACACTCGAATACTTGAAAGAACGTGACCCGTTATACTCGTACACGGCGTCTCCTCTTATATACATCACTCTCACACTCGCATACTTATGAGACGTGAACACAGAATTACACGCACATTAATATAATGCACCTCAAGAACTAAGTAACAGCTAGGGGATGTGCTACCGAAAACTTCTCATAATAATAATGCCTATATACGTCCCTCGCTGGGCACAGGCCTCCTCCCATGGATGAGAGGGAACGGGCAGTAGTGCCCACGCTGGCCCAGTGCGGGTTGGGGACTTCACATATATATACTCCTTTGAATTTCTTCGATGTTTGATGTTTTTTCTTCATCGAAAAGCTAACGTTAAATATCAAAATGATATTGCGTATATAAGTTCCGAAATCTCATTGGTACGAGCCGGGATTCGAACCCACGACCGCCGTTTGACAACCGCATGCCCAAACCGCTAGGCTGCCTTGTCTTCATAATAAGGTAAATAAGGTAAGGGGTAGGTGTAAAGTAATAAGGAATTGTGCTATACATTACTTTTCATGGTTTCCAATATATGTTCAGTAAAACCATGATGTTTTTCTGTAAGTATAGATCGACATAAACCGTAGATAAGGTGAACCGCCTTGTTCCCAAAGTGTAAGACTTACATGTGTAAGAATGCAAACTGAACTCATTTGTGCGCCTACGCCGCCAGAGCCGAATCTAGACAGCGAGCAGAGTCAAGGCTCTAACGCCAGCCAGAGTCTAGACTAGATAATGTCTTCTCCTCCGCCTCCCAACTTGGCTTTAACTAACTTTAATTTCCTTAACAAGAATCCTATACTAAAAAGCTCGACAAATCTTGGCCATGGGTTACTTAGGCAATATTTTTTCGAAATCATCGTCATCAATAAAAAGAAAAAAATCTAAAATGTAATAATAATAGGAATATTATTTTTTTGAAATCGTCGTCTTTTTAATGTTTTTATTATTCGTTAAATCGTCGTGCTTTTTAATCCTGCTAAATAATTTCTTTTGACGTCTTATAAAATAATTGGACTGAGCCTAAATATGGTAAATTGAGAGCTAAATGTAAACAATTTTTCCACTTATTCAACTTGAATTGGAATGATCTTTCATATTACACAATAAAATCTTTAGGAAAACGAATATTTAATGAGATATGACCTCAAAAAGTTTAGCGAATTCAGCAAACGGCTATATACGGACTCTTAAGTCATGCACTTGGTATCAGAACCTGGATTTCATAGAAATAAATCCAACAAAGCATTACCTACTCGTATAGCCGTGTCTCGTTTGATAGTGCCGTCAAATAAGAGACAGAAAATAATAAGTTCATCGTGCACTTTCTGCAGTTGAATAGCAACCAATTCTTGTAAAGTCTCTAAATTATAATATAAAATTGAAGTATACAAACATACTTAAGTCTAGTCTAGTCAAACCCGCTCGTTATCGCTTCCGGTGCAAAAGTGAGAATTTAGAATTCTTCCAGTATTTATATTCCGTAAATCCTAATCCCCACGTTATCCACGTTAATCACCCGATCCCGATCACCCAGGGGAATTAGCGGCAATTATTTTATATTCAACTAGGAAAAAATTATAATGTTCGGTTATGGCTCTTCGCCGGACGCTGCGCTTCCACGTCACGCTCGCTTCGCTCGCTCGGCTCGCGCGCTGTAGGGTCGCAGTTCGCCTAACAACCTAACCTTTTTTTTTCCCGGGGGATCAGGCTAGGGGATTCACGTGGACAACTGCCCAATCCCCAGCGGTGACAGCAATAAATATGCCAATTGCATTTTTTTTTCTAGTAACTGTAAATATGAATATTTTATTGAAGCTGCATCTAAGTAGTGTTTACAATGTTTACATATATTATCTCACTTTGTATTTATGTTTATTTCTCTTTCGCCAGTCCCCATAATATAATATACCTAGGTAGTTTATTTATTACATTTGTATGACGTTTCCGTGAGTCACCGACGGTGCTGGCTGAAAATCAGCGCTGCAGGTGTCTGACACCTCAGCATAATGCTGAGCCGGTGTCCGGTTCAATGCCGCAGGAACACACTTTGTTTCAAGTTTTATTTGTTTTTTTTTTATTGTTTAATATGTGTGTCCTGTGTGTTTGTGAATAAATGTTTTTTTCTTTCTTTCCGTAGGTACTATGTTCACATTGACAAACACCTAGCACCGGTCCTGACAGAATGGATATTACATTGGCCAGACACCAAGTCAAATTATAACTCCACTCTCGATTAGATTCAGATAGCCTCTCCATGTAACACGTCACGATTACTGTCATTACGATGTACTAGATTGAAAAGTAGAGTACATTAACATTGTTGTTTCTTTTTCAATATTATTAGGACATCCGCGCTTATTTGGCATTATTCAATACGAATGCTGAAATGAGTAATACGCAACAGTTGTAGTGGCAATAACAACAACATACCAGATAATACTGATTAATATTATCAATAATAATTTATATTATCAGTACTATCAGTTATCACCTTCCGGAAATAGACATTAAGGCGGTGCATTAGAAATAATCGCGTGCTTTGAAACGCCGTTTTGACTAGATTAGGAAACAATAAGGTCTGATTTTCAGATATGATGATATGATTCTTGACTATATGATTGTTTATCAGATTTGATCGATACATGATTGCTTAACGTACCGGAAGGCGCAGCGTGGGTAGGCCCCCGACAAGGTGGACTGATGACCTGGTAGGTAGAGGTTGTGGGAGTCCGCAGGATGCGGGTAGCGCGGGATCGGTCACTTTGGAACTCTTTGGGGGAGGCCTATGTCCAGCAGTGGACGTCTTTCGGCTGATATGATGATGATGATGATGATGATTGCTTAAAATTTCCTCTATAGAAAAAAAATCCATAGTTGGGTCTGTATTTTCCTTTTTTTACTTAGCCTACTCAAACGATACATTATTTTACGACACAATTAAGTTAACACTATACTTAGTTATTGTATCTCATCTGAAATCTCACTTGATGAAATTTAAATAAAACTTCACTAAGTTATGTATTTATCGAAATTTGTCCAAAAAAGCCATTCCCGAAAAATTTTACATCTCTTTTTCTCGTGCGCGGAACGCATAAGCGTGTCTCTGTCTAGGGGGCGTGATCGACTCAAATCAAGGCATCCCTTTAAGAAGTCCTGACGACAAAAATCTGTAGTTATGGCATTTTTTTAGTAAGTATATTTGGGTCGATCAACTATTTTGTTGTGATTTTGTCCCGTTGGCCAAGAGATAAACTGGCAGTGTTTCTTGGAGAAAAATTTACAACATGGATACAAAATCACCTAAAAGTCAAAGCTAGTAAAGCTTCCATACACTTGTTATGATTTTACGTAAGTCATGTTTATATTCTCTTTGACGTAAGTTACACGTACCTAAGCCCTCAACCCGGGCTGTGGTGGGTCGCATTTTATATAAAACTGACTGCGGTTAATACATACATGTTCCCACCGCCTTGTTTGCGAGGAACCCGTCCGTATTGTCGTGATATTTAGGTGGATCGTAACAGACGATGGCCGCGAACAGAGCCGGTGCATCCGGAGGCGGCACTGTACCCTTAACATCGCACGGCATTGCGTTTACATCGCCTTAATATTTGTTAATAATACGGTATTAGACTAGACAACAATATAGTAGATTGTATGACAAGGGTCTAAAGTAAGCCATATTACCACGAGATGGATATTTTCCCGAACGAAGTGAGGGGAAATAGTTCGAGGGGTAATATGGCTTTTAGACCAGAGTTATACACTCTACTTTTCACTTCGACTGCGAGAAAATAGTAAAAACAAAGATTATCCATCCACAATCAACAATTATACCAAGGCTAAAAGATTGTTCAATTTGGCGCCATTCTTTTTAATAAACTGTTTTGACACAGATACAAAATATTCACAAGACTAATAAACGCCTCTGACCGTCTAATAGCGGCGTAGTCTATCCCGCTCAATCTTCATAGCTTATGTCATGTAATTACATCCACCAATCACAACTCTTTAAAATAACATTAGTATTTGCTGTCTACTAACCAGAATACAGCTAGACATAAAAATCGACTAATCAAAAAGGAAACAGAATTCAATTCAAACATTAGGAGTTTTTCATTCCCTAATTTACAATACAAAAAAAAAATAAACGCCTCTGACCGACTATAGCTCCATCGAAACGTTCAAGCGTGGTTAACTGCATACATGACTCATGTATGCAGTTAACCACGCTTGAAAAACACCCAATGTTTGAATTGAATTCTGTTTCCTGATTGGTCGATTTTAATGTCTAGCTGTATTCTGGTTAGTAGATAGCAAATTCTAATGTTTTTTTAAAGAGTTGTGATTGGTGGATGTATTATTGAACTGTTGTGAGTGGTCAAATTAAAATGTTTTAGGTATAAATCATAAATATGTATACATATTTTCCCTAGGGGCTAAATGTACTACTTTAGCCCCGCTTGCCAAGTCTAATATGATGCACTTTTCTCACAGCATGAGAAGTGAATAATATATTTAACCCTCGACGCAAAGAGAGGGGTGTTGGGTCATTGTCAGATTTAGGTTCGCGTCTTTTCGGAAAAGCCTAATTTTTGGTTGAATCCGCATAGACGGCGTCGCCTCTTCTATAATTCTATGCGATAAAAACATACTATATACTATAAGCATAAGCCCTTACCTATTGCCCACTGAAATGACGATTTTTGTTTTACTGACTGACAATGACCCTGTTATAAGTTTAACGTGTCTGTCGGTGTATGTGCGTGTCTGTGTATCTGCCTGTGTAATCGTAGTTCCCAAACGGATGGACCGATTTGAATGATGTTTTTGTGTCATAGATAATTTTATTCCCAGTATTCTTAGCCATGTTTCATGACAATATGTTCAGTTTTTGTTGTTATGTTTTTTAGATTCCCGATTCCATGATTAAAACAGCTCTATGACGCCATTATACATATATAATACTAGCGGCCCGCCCCGGCTTCGCACGGGTACTATATTATACATATAAACGTTTCCCTTGAATCTTGAATCACTCTATCTATTAAAAATCCTTTGCGTAGTTTTAAAGATATAAGCATACATAGGGACAGACAGCGGGAAGGGGAAGCGACATTGTTTTACAATATATACACTCGGAAACCTAATGCAAGACCAAAAAAACTACGACAGATATGTCACTGTCATTAAGTGTCAAAGTCACTTATGTAATTGTCAATCGAACATGTCAGATGTAACCAACCTTTTTGCATTGATCACCAAATCATAGTAAATATTCGTAGATATGGCCAACATTTTCAATATCAAAAAAGTTACATTCAACAATACGCATTATTAAAAAGTAATTGTTTTTTCTACCTGATATCGTTCAAAAACAATTACAATATCCCAAAAACAAAAATTACTTGTTAAACATTTTATAAATCTATTCAAATATAAAATGACAGATTGACAATTACTAATGTATGGGGTCATAGCTGGTGGGGTCTACAGATTATATGATTTCACCACAATTTGTCAGTACAACATGTCGAAGTCATAATTGGGTGTGTCGTATCTAGATGTAACAATCCAACCACATGTGCATGCAATTTCTCAATACAACTCTTTTGACAGTTGGATCAGCAGCGCAACATGCCTCCGGACAATAGAAATTAGTCAGCTTCTGATAAATTGGGGCTGACAAATCATTACATGTATAGACCCCTTGAGAAAATTGCGGATGATTGTGATTATAAAGTGAGCTACACACTTTTGGCCTGTTATTTTGTCGAATAGCTAAACGCATGGCATAAAATTTAAATTACATCTAACGTTGTTCACGACTATTGTTTATAAATCGTACCAAATGTTATGAATACCTGAAGTATTACAAGTGCAATAACAGTTTTTGTACCAAAAATCTTCTATGGTTAAATATTCAACAGGGCATCTTGTATTTTTGTAAATAAGTTGAATTAACTTGATCTTGTTTATTTAAATCGTAGGTTTAAAACTACCAATAAAAAAATTCTTTGTGCGGCCTTTTATAAAGTGAAAATATACCACCGTAAACATTTGATTTTAGTGGCAACCCACATTGGTCTTGAATTAGGTTTCCGAGTATAGGTAGTGATGATGTATCCAACTTACATAACTATTATTCATGAGGCTTATGACTGTTACTGTGAGCGACGTCCGCTCTCGGCGGCGTCGGCCGGGCGAGTGAGCGCGCGCGCTACCGGCCGCGGCAATGCTCGCCCCTCACAGTCACCTAAGAGTGACCTAGTGCCGAGACACAAGTCGGCGACGGACGAGCTCCGCCCCTATGTGCTCGGACAGTGCGTCGACCACGCTCCGTGACACAAGTCGGCGACGGACGAGCTCCGCCCCTATGTGTACGGACAGCGCGTACTACCACTCGGCGCCCGAATGGTGTGTTTGGGCTTCGCCCGTGTCCTCAGACACTTTGGGTAAACGATGTTACCAAAATAAAAGAAGGAATAACGAGAAATAGACTTTTTATTTACTTTTCCCTAACTGCCCTATCACTGCCCTAAGTGACTTGATTACAAGTCCCTAACTTCCTATTACTTTGTAGTTTTCTTCTTCTTCTTGTTGTGACTTCCAGGAGGCTCCGATTGACACTGATTTGCTCCGGGCCGTACCTGCTATTTATACCTGCTAGTGGGCGAGCAAGACGTGCTGAGTGAGACAATAAAGGTTACGCCCACTTTGACTTGACTAATTTACATTGCAAGATGTTATTGGGATGTTATACATATTAATGGGCGGAAGTCTAAGCTGATTTACAAAGTTCTAATATGGCTTAAGACCTTATAAGTACAGTAGGGTTCGTAAATATTTTCTTATTTGAATAATCGTACATGGAAATCGGGCAAACCGCAATTCGGTCCCTTTTGTAACTCTTATTTATCATTTGCGCTGAACCTACTGAGTTTACTTATTTGTAAGTTTAAACATTTAATAGAACTTTTAATTAGCTTTCTAACAATATATAAACCATTCTGATACGATGAGCCGTTGTAAAGGTATAAACGTAAACATATTAATTGCAAAGTGAAAATGCGCCGTACTAAATTCTAATTCAGGCTCGGTGGCCGCGGCTCTCGTTACGGTCATGTTGGCGCGATACACCCCTCCCCTCCATGGCGGCCAGTCTGCGGATTGGCTCCGCTTCGCGGACGAACACCTCCCCCCCGCGCCCGGATCGCACCCGACGTCAACCGCCACTACCCGCGCCGCTGTACCGCCCGCCCAGTTCTAGCCAGCCCCGGCCTCCCACAAGCGGGTCTCACCGGGGTCTGGTGGTGAATGAAGCGGGTAAGGGCAGCCGCGCCGCAGCGATCGCGCCCGAAGCGCCCCAGGAAGCCCTAACCAGGGCCCCCCACCGCTCTCCGCCCCTCATCTTTGTCCAGCAAAGGTGAGGGTAGAGCGAAAAATCGTGTGGGCTAACTACCCACACGAAACACCAAGATGTCCCAGCCGCCCCCGCCCCCCTCGGGAGCCCCCAAGGAACCGACCAGCCGCCCCCGGACTTTCCGCCGCACCCGCGGCCACCCACGGCTCGCTGACGCGGCCGGAATCGCCCGCGACCCGCGCGTCCAGCGGGCGTTTAAAACCGCCCTGCTAGCGTCCGCGGCAGCTCACAAGGCCGCATCAACCCCGAGCACCCCGGGAACGCCCACCAGCGAGGATGCGCAGGGGCTCCAGTTTCCCAGGCCGCCCATCACGGTCAAGGAGATAGTGAGCCACCTTGCCCCGCTCGTCATAGGGATACCCAAATCTATGCAGAAGCCGACCGCCGCCGCGCCACCCGCGCGGGCCGCAGTCCCCCGCGCCGTCGCCTCCACAAGCAGAGCGCCCGCGACACCCACCTACGCAGCTGCCACCACCGCGTCCGCGAACAAGCAGGCCCCCAAACCCGCGCCGCGATCGCCGCCCGCCCTCGGAGCGGGCAAGGCGAGCCTCGCGCCCCGCACAGCGCCCGCGTCGCGACCGCCGCCCGCCCTCGGAGCGGGCCAGGCGAAGAACGCCGCGCCCCGCGCGGCGCGGCAGATCCCGACGCCGACCCCAGCTCCAACCACGCAGCAGCCGACCCTTCCGGCACTGAAAACGCCACCGCACGGTGGACTCGCAGTCCGCCGAACGCCCGCCACCATCTCGCCGCCGCTGGTGCAAACGCCGGCGCAGGCGCCACTCGCGACGCCACGAAGCCTCCCCCGCCTGGACACGTCTCCGATGGACGTCCAGGACGAGAGCGCAGAGGACAGTGGCGACGACGAGCGTCGGGAAGAGGCCGCAACCGCGCCGGCCGCTAACCAGACGCCCCATACCGCACCGAGAGCAGCCACGACCCAGCCGCCTCTGAAGAAGCCGCGCCCAATCACGGTCGACAACCTCCCGGATTGGAGCGCGCACTTCAAGCGTATACGGGAGCAACTGGGCCGCTTCCCCAACGCCCGCCCATACGGAAATGGAGTCCGCTTCCGCCCCGACGACCACGAGGAATACAGGGTGGTGCAGGCCTACCTCGAGGCCCTCGGGGACTCCGTATCGTGGTCGGCGCTGCAGCTGAAGGACGAGATCCCCCTGAAGGTGTGCATCAGGGGGCTCCCCGCCAACACCGACCCGGAGCACATCACAGCGGACCTAGTGGCGAAAGGATTCGCCCCCACATACACGCGCCATGTCAACGCGCGTGCAGGACGACCCGGCTGCGTATTTTATACGCAGCTGACGAAAACTGACGGCCTCATCCCGGCAATCTACGGCGTCAGGGAGCTGCTGGGGATGACGGGAGTGGTGGTGGAGGCATGGCGCGGCAAGAAGGGGCCGGCGCAGTGCCACCGCTGCCAGGCCTTCCGGCACTCTTCACACGGCTGCCACCGCCCAATAAAATGCGTCCGCTGCGCAGGACCGCACTTCGCGGGCCAATGTGAGCGGCCGCGTGACCACGAGGGAACCTGCGCAAACTGCGGCGGCCCTCACACAGCTAACAGCCTATCGTGCCCCACCTATCAGCGTGAGGCGCGCGTCAAGAGGACCGGCACAGCCCCCACCACAAACCGCCGCGGGAACTTCGTGCCCCAGCCGCATACAGTGCAAGCCGCCGAGAACGCCCCTAACTCCCTCATGGCGAGGGCGAACAATGCGGCGCCACTGCGCCGCCGCCGCCGAGGGAGGGGCCGACGAGGCAAGGGCCAACCCGCCGCCACCGCTGACACCGACGCCAACACCCGGACAACCGCCGCCGCCGCCCAGACCGCCGACGCCCGCACCAACGCCGCCCCCGCGCTTGCTCCCCTCGCAGCAGCGCCGACCGGACGACCGCACGACACTGCCCCCCCCTCCCTACCGGCAAGCCAAGAAGGCATTAGGGAGAGGGTGATAGCGCAGTGCGTGCATATCCTGCAGAACGTGCTCGGTGCCCTGCAGGCAGGAGAAAACCCCACCTCCATCATCCTTAGGGGGTTGGCCGACCTGTATCAGGATGGCTAGCCCCCTAACGAACAAACACCGGACCTGACCATGGATGTTCCTGCAGCGCCGTCGGCTCGCAGGTCGCTCGCCGGGCCTCTCCCAAGGGAGTCCCACCCGGCAGGGCTTGACCTCGCCGACGGACGGAAGACGCAGACGACCCCACCGGACTTGACGGGCGTCACGCCCCCCACATATACCCGTCCGTTGTAGCGGACGGCGCCCGACCCCGCCAAAAGCGGCTCAGCCGCGACAGGCTTCTCCGAGCCCACTACAGGGCCCGTGAGAGTACCATCAGGGGGGGCCAGTCTGCGCTGCGCTCGCGCATAGGCAACATCTCCTCTCTCTTTCTAATACAATTTGTACTGGGATTTTACTTTAATGTTTACAATATCAAATGAATGCTATGAGAGGGTGTTTTATGTAAATAATTACTGTGGGGATTCTAACTAATGGGTTCTTTATTTACTTTAAACAATCTAAGTCTTTATAAATAATCACATATTTCTCTTACGTATAATCTCCGTATGACGCGATGCGTAGCTCTGCCGTCGCGTGTTGATATTGTCGTCCATAGTTACCTTGAACCACGTGGGTTACTTTGGAAAAAATGCCCTACTTTGATAATTTAGAATGTGGTATTAAAACAGAACTATTTGAAATTAAGAAGATTTTATCTAGTAAACAGCAACAAGTAAACACAACGATTTTGCAGTAAAACTTATTTGACCAAAGTCGCCCCCGAATCAAAGTAACCCCAAACCATGGTACTTACTTCTATCATATTTTCTTCTGGCTGCGGATAGAAAAGGTTGTAGGAAAGGTTCGGGACGTGAATGGTTAACTCTCATTATTTACGGTAGTAACAAAGATATGGATTTTATTCCGAAATAAATTTAACTAGCTTCTGCCCGCGACTCCGTCCGCGTGGAACTCGTTAAAATCGCGGCTCCGTACAAACTTTTACCCGCCCATTTCACCCCCTTAGGAGATGATTTCGGGGATAAAAACTATCCTATGTCACTCTCCATCCCTTCAACTATCTCCACTTAAAAAATCACGTCAATTCGTCACTCCGTTTTGCAGTGAAAGATGGACAAACAAACACACACATACACTTTTCCAATTATAATATTAGTATAGACATAGACCTACTTTATTGGTAATAACACATTAAAAGTCAAAAAAAATATTAATAATAATAATATATATAAGTATATATATATACTAGCTTCTACCCGCGACTCCGTCCGCGTGGAACTCGTTTATATCGCAGCTCGATACAAACTTTCACCCCCCATTTCACCCGCTTAGGGAATGATTTCGGGGGTAAAAACTATCCTATGTCCTTCCGCGGGACTCAAACTATCTCTATACCAAATTTCACCTAAATCGGTTCAGCAGTTTAAGCGTGAAGAAGTGACAGACACACTTTCGCATTTAATATATTACATACATACATTCACGCCTTTATTCCCAAAAGGGGTAGGCAGAGCACATGAAACGTATGTTCCAGCGCCACTTTTAGCATAAATGTGGGTATAAAATATCGACAAAACGTGATATTGCAGTGATAGGTTGCTAGCCCATCGCCCACAACACACTTAAACCCTGGTCCCTTAGTCGACTTTTACGGGAAGAAAGGGGTAGGTGAAACTCTAAACCGACACCACACGAGTATTTATATATTAGTATGGATATATTTGTATATGTGGATTCCTTATTTACACATAACGAGTGATAATGGAAACGGGCCGTACTAAGTAGTGCATCATTGCCATTCACCGCTTCACCGACGGATTGTATCTCGGCAATACCAAGTATTACATAACAAAAATATTTCACTTGTTTTACCTACTTCCGATCGCTTCGTTCGATTGCACCTTTCATCTTTGAACAACCAAAGCATCTCGAACTCTCGCTAAATTCAAATTATGAATAAAGTGAATGTAACTGACAGCTCTTATTATACCGGCGGCTTTACTTACATCACACGTACAGGAAATAAAAATAAAAATATTTTTATCTGATTTTAGGTTATGCTGACGTGTTTCGTTTAATTAAGACGTTAGTTGAATTGAATCCAAAATAACAAAGTAATAGTAATTCATTTGAAAGAGTCGCATGTAGAATATACCACAAAAGTATAAAAAATTTGAATACCTACTATAATTTATACTTAGTGAAAAATTCCTGTTACAAACTAACAATTTAAGTTTCGCGCCTAAAGGGATCTCTATAGTTCCTGCGACGTCACTCATGTGTGTTTCTCGCCATATTTGTTTGTCCGTGTCCGTGATTCGGACCTAGCCCTAGATGTCATAGAATTGCCTAAGTTTTGACTTTTGAAAATAGTGACGTCACCAAAACACGATCCGTTTCACATTACTTCAAATCGTAATAGTTGTTTGAAATAAGTACTCATAAACTAAAGTAAAAACGTTTCAGTTGCTATTATTTTATGTTTTTCAACATTTTGGTCACAAAATAATGGTAAATATTATAGCTGCATCTTCCCTATAATGAGAATATCGGCGCCCCCAGAAATGTGCTCGCACTTGTATAGAAATTTATAGAATTTGAACACCCGATAACCTACTTAAAAAGTATATCTACCTTGTTTTAACAAGAAAAGCAGTACTTACTTGGTTCCTTAGATTATGATTATATTTTACAATAAATTAAATCGCTATCGTAGACGGCACGGTTATCACATGACGGCGCGCGAGCTCTCTCGATTTTGCAAGCACTTTACCTCTTTATCTAAGTGTTCTAATAAGAGAGAGACGGATAAGGCGAGAAAAATCGAGAGAGTTCGCGCGCCGTCTTGTGATAGCAGTGCAGCACCGCCATGATGCTCCCAGTGCACAGTGTTGCCAACACGCCAATATTAATAAGGTGCGTTCGGAAAATGCCGAACACTAGTGAACATATCAGTATGATAAATTGTATGTGATATGTGGGGCTGCTTAACATTTTAGTTGTTTGTACCTTCCTACGAAACTAATAAAGAATCCCACGGAGTAGGTGCTATTAGGTTCTTACATTTATTGAATGAGCGAGCGAAGCGAACGAAGTTCTTCGTTTCAGCTCGGGACAAAATTCTATCGAATTTTCGGATGTCCCGCAGTCAGACTGTCCGGCTGTTCTTCTTTCGGCTTTTCTCAACCGATTCTCGTGAAATTTTGTGGATAATATTTTTTATACGACGGTGGCAAACAAGCGTACGGCCCGCCTGATGGTAAGCGGACACCGCAGCCTATAGAAGCAGCATGCAATTCCAAAGGAGTAACATGGGTGTCGCCGACCCTTGATATGTTTGAGGATTCGCCGTGTTGACAGCTGAAGGAACAAATTCCCTCGCTCTCAACACAACGCATCCTTGGGAGCTCTGGCGACCTTGCCCACCTCCAGGAACACAACACTACTACAGAGCAAGTAGTAGATAGTGTTATTATGGATGTGGTCTTCTGCAAGGCGGAGGTACTTCCCCAGTTTGGGCTGCTCCACATTCGAGTGGGATGACACTTTGCTGTACCCTACCTACCTCACCTAAATATATATGTTTATTTTTTCGAAAAAAAATACCAGACGCGTGATTTCTATAGCTCTGGCCACTAGTTTTGTAAGGTACAGAAATCACACTCAGTTGTGTTTATACTTTCAGTCCTATATATTTACTACAATATTGGTTACACATAAAAATACATGCATCTCCTTAATCATAGTTCATTATTGCCGAGGTTGAGTGCCTACGAAGCCGTAGGTCCCGGGTTCGAATCCCGGTAAGGGCAAATACTGAGTATGAATATTTTGTTTCTGAGTCTTGTATGTTTTCTATGTATTTAAGTATTTACATTTATTATATATATATCGTCGTCTAGTACCCATAACACAAGCCTTATTGAGCTTACTATGGGGTAGTTCGATCTATGTAAAATTGTCCCCTCATATTTATTTATTTATTTAAGTGGTGACCTTGTTATGGGGCCAAGAGACGAGTCATAAAATGCCGCTGTAAATATGCCTAGTCCTTTTCCCTCGCTTTCAAACAATGCAAAAAATAATTTAAAGAAATTCAAAATATATATTTGGCAACGTACCTACCAAATACACAATAAAGCAGTAAAAGTGAAGTAAAGTAAACATTGTCATGAAAGGAAAGCGTGCAAAATTGCTTTCAAATGGAAGAATAGGCAAGAAAGTCGCTCATTTATAAAATATCACTTTATAACGATCACGATATCGACAGAGCATTCAAAGCTCAAGTGCTTATCTAATTTAAGTAGTGTAATTACGCCGGTTACACGGCCAGGCCTTATTTACGTACCTAATAAATGAATAAATAAGGCCTTTACAGACATCATACATTATGAGATACAATGGTTCTTTATGAATAGCTTATAGACTAGCATGACATCCAAAGCAAGTGCACACTGCATGATCAGCAAGTTAGCGCATTTGCAAGCAACAGCGACGAGTCTGCATTGAATATTAATATCACACGTTTAACTAAGTAATTATATATCACAAAAAATTGTCTACAAGTCCAGAATGTTAAAAACGTCTAAAACGAACTTAAGCAAATCTAAAACAAGAGTTAAAGTTATTACTTAGTACTTATTCACGGTGAGTAGAGGACGTCCGTTAAGGTCTTTTTGATTTTAGTAATGCGTGGATCAAATATATCAACTAGGACATTATAACAATGTTCTTTTTGACATGACAGTCCCAATTAAAAGAGTCGGATCTGCAACACAGCTACTTTTCAGGACAAGCTGTCAAAGTTTTTGAAAAAAAAAATTGTATAGGAGAAATTGTAAATTAATGGTATATCGTTATCAAACTTCGAATGTTTGCTTATCAGTAGGTTGTTTATTAGTAACCATTAAGCATACATTTACTTTTTTTAATACATTAAATGAATAATTTTATTTTTATTTTTTTAAATAAATGTTTAATTCAATTAATAAAGTTAAAAATACAAAAACCTCCTATGTTACATTTTTAAACGGAATATTAGCGTCCGAAACAAACACATGCGACAAAAACATTACACCAAAAATGTCGTAACTGGCAGAACTGACATTGTTGCACGGAAAGTTCGGAAACTATGTAAAAATTTAATACAGAGAAAATTTACTTTGATAACTTAACAGGCTGTAAATTACATAAAAAACACGCTATAGTTTTCTATGTAAAATAGTAGAATGTGGCATTTCCGTCACTTTGTACTCACTGTGTATCCCGTAAAAATGTCGGAACTGTCACAACCGACGTTTTTAAATGTCATCTGTTCTTAGAACCGACATTTTAATCTTGGTTTCTACGAAAAGTATTGAGACAAACGAAAATCTGTTAATGTGGTTTTAAAATTTAGAGGTTTTTACGACCAAAGCCGCCGTTTTTACGACGAAAGCAAAAAAATTTGCAGATCAGACTTTTTTAATTGGGACCGTCGTATTATTATTAGCAGCCTAGTCATTGTACTGACGACACATCCTTGTGACTGGATTATAGAAAGATGTGTTGTTTCTCTATACTCTCAGGGAAAAAATTTTGCAGGCGCGACCTCTGAAACGGCGCGTGTTAAAGGTTAAGGTTGAAAGCAGACTAGTTGAGTCGATGTTAGAATGCAAAATTTTATGTAAGTATAAGAAGTCCCTTATCACGCGATAATAAGTGACGGACGCTCTATCCTGTCACTTGCCGTGTGATAAGGCCCACCATGACACGGAGTCTGCTTCAGTTAGCGACCACCTGAACGACAACGTCTGCTTGACGGTCGCAACAACAAGCCCCTCCGACCGTTCGAACTTGGTCTGGACGGACCGTGTACATCGTAAACTATTATATAATCTGTGGTGTAGAGTTGTTTGCAGCAAAATTTCATACATTCACGGTCGGTCCAGACCAAGGTCGCTCGGTCGGAGGGGCTTGTTGGCAACCGACTAGCAGACGTTTTAGACAAGATAATAACAACCCTACTGATCCTCAACTAATGGGGTGTATACATGTCATGATTTGTCAGCCCCAATTTACCAGAAGCTGACTAATTGCCATGTCTGGAGACATGTTGCGCTACTGATCCAACTCGTTTGACACGAGTTGTACTGAGAAATTACATGCACATGTGGTCGGATTGTTACATATCTGTACGCTAAACCCAATTATGACTTCGACATGTTGTACCTACTGCTAAATTGGGGTAAAATCACAAATTCTGTATCCCATCACTGTCAGTCAATATTCCTCGTGTGTTGTCCGGTTAGAATAACACCACCCCTTTTCTTCCTGTGGGTCGTTAGAGTCGACTAATGGAACAGGGTTGAAGTATGTTGTGAACGGTGCGGCTAGCAGTCTGTCACTGCGATATTAATATTTTTGTCGATCTTTCATACCCACATTTATGCTAAAAGTGGTACTTGAACAATGTTTCATGTGCCCTGTCCCCTTCTTGTCCCCTTTAGGGGGTAAAGGCGTGAATGTATGTATGTATATATCTTTAAGAGTGCTTTCACGTGCACACTAGCGCCACTGGTCAATACTTGTGATTATTTAAATTTAACGATGGATATTAAAAAAAGGAGGCTGCTATGCACTGTATTTTGTATTTAACACACATACATAAAAACTAGTTTGATGTATTCACAAGGTACTTAAATACAAAATACAGTGCATAGCAGCCTCCTTTTTTTATTAATATCTGCGATAATAGCCTCCTTGCGTCTTCATCAGAAGACTTGTACATATCTTATTGTCTATGGTGTCTGACATTGCCTGTCGCTATGTCATTCTATCAACAACCACGTTTCTTTACCATGTCCTATTTTATTATTGAATAAAGCCAATATTCTATTTGGTCTTGTCTGAACTTGTATCAATATCTATCGTCAAATTTAAATATTCACAATTATTGACCAGTGGCGCTAGTGTGCACGTGAAAGCTTCCTTAAATTATAACATACATTTATCCGTGATACACTAACAAGATGGAGAGAAAATTCAATCTGTGGCGTGCCATGAAATGGGTCCAACTCAGCATGATGCCGGCTTTGCAGCCAGCGCTAGTCTTGGTTGGGTTATTGAACAAGCGAGCGAAGCGAACGAAGTTCTCCATTTCAGCTTGGGGAAAATGCTTTCGTATGTCCGGTTGTCCGGCTGTTCTCTACAGATCGCATTTCTCAACCGATTCTCGTCCTGACCTGGTAAAGGTCGCGGGAGTCCATTGGATCCGGGTGGCGCAGGACCGGTCATTGTGGCACTCTTTGGGGAAGACTTATGTCCAGCAGTGGACGTCTTTCGGCTGATATGATGATAATAGATAGATAGATAATGCAGATAGTGTGCACAGCTTTACGTAATTGCATCCAATTATACAATGCAATATTGCATTGGCCTTGTTGCGATTGAGAGTCTAGACTAATTTATCTAATTAGTTATCACAATCTGACACATGTTCTATGCATGTACAGTCAAGTGAAAAAAAATAGGTGCATACATGTTACTCAAAAATATGTCCCGTCGCTCTTTTGTCTGCGGATTAAGGTTTCGGTACGTATTTATGAGTCGATTAAATCGATACGTATTTTTGTAGTTGACTACAAGGGAGACAGAGTTTTGCCCCGGGTTTTTCGGAGTACCTAAAGGACTCTCGGAATTATAGATATTAGCGGATATCTAGATCGTTTTCCGCACCTGAAATCCCCATATTGCAAATCCCATTGAAATTCCGTTTTCGAGATTCCATTCATCATCAACACAAAGAAAAAATTTAATACACAAAACATGTGTAAATATTCAGTTTTTTTCTTTATGTAAGTACATTTAAATGTTTACATTTTAATGTTGCTTGTTCGATAATCTACTGATCTAAGTAGGTGTACTTATTACTTATCTATACTAATACTAATATTATAAAGAGGAACAGTGTCTGAGATTGTAGCTTTGTAAAATGTATAAGCTTGAAGGAAATTGATAATCACCGGAAATACTTATCAGATTTAAAAAAATATTTCCCCTGCGTGTAGAATGGACTTTCTGAATTCTGTTTATTATTGAGAGGCAGTCTATGAGTTGTTTATATTCGGCTGTATGTTACTAACCACTAAAACATAACTAATTTCTCACGTTTGACCGAGGATCCGAATCGAGATGACAAACTTATATGTCCCCGACATTTGCCCAATATCACAACCGAGACATGAAACAAAGCGATATCCTAGAGATGTCTCCGTCTGTCAATTAAGACTGTGGAATCGCGGTCCTGTTTTTACTGAAATTGCAATGAAACTAACGGTCGTAGAAGACAGTCGCAGACATTGTATACTCGTCTACTGAGATTTATTGCGTGCAATTACTACAACAGGCGATAAAGGTCGTTTTATACGGAAGATAGTTCTGTAGTAGCTGTTACAAAAATGGGTTTCATTGCTGGGATTATTACAGATGTGCGACACCGAGTGTGCGACACATCGTTTGTGCGACGTATGAGTAAGCGATGCACGGTGCGAAATGTCGTTTGTGATAAGTATCACTCGGCGATACTCAGATTAGCGACAGGGCAGTTGATGACGAAAAGTCCTTGATACCGACCATTACTGACGTCTTTTCTTTAGTTGTTATCTGAAAGTACCTATGGCTGTAAAATAATGATGCATAATGTACAACACGAAAACAAAAAACCGTAAAAAAGCAAATAAAGTAGAGACCACACCGGTGCGTTACGCTGCGTATACGCGTTGACGTGTCGTATGCGTCACGTATTCTTCATACATTTTGCTGCGTTTACGGTGCGTTAGCGTATTTTGAGAAGCAGTGTGGTCGCTCCTTAATCGTAACAATGATATTATTAGTAGGTTAGGTTAGGGTTAGCTTGTGTCCCTTAGAGTGGAAATAGGCACCCCGCCTCGCGGTTAGGTCAGGTCAGGTTTAAGTTAGATTAAAATAATTGGCGTTTGTTTAAAAAAAATCAAGTACCTTACAATACGCTCATATATTTCATCCGTGAACATGATTCGAAGCATCAAAATTCATCATCAAAAAGAAATCTTACCAAAAAAAATATGCCAAAACATGGGGAACCTAGAAAAATCGTGCGTTAATCGCCATGCGATTTTAAGGAAAACCAATTTGAAACGCACTTAATGTTATGGAAAAATAATAAAAAATAAAAAATAAATGCTTTTGAGAAGCACCTATAAAATGATCGAAATAAGTAAAGTTACCTACTAGTTAGTTAGTTAGTTGACGACCGGTTAGCCTAGTGGGTAGTGACGCTGCCTACGAAGCTGAAGGTCCTGGGTTCGAATCCCGGTAAGGGCAAATGTTTGTGTGATGAGCATGAATATTTGTTTCTGAGTCATGGATGTTTTCTACGTATTTAAATATTTGTATCTATTATATATATCGTCGTCTAGTACCCATAACACAAGCCTTATTGAGCTTACTATGGGACTAGCTCGATTTGTGTAAGATTGTCCCCTTATATTTTATTTTATTTTTATTTTTTTACCTTATACTATACTAAATATTACTTATACTATGATAATATAATATTTCCCTTTGATATCCTATTTTGAGAAAGATTTTGTTCGAAAAATTTCAAAAATGTTATGTCGTTTGTGTTTCTGTACTCTACTACTCACATCCCCAAACAGATAAGATTTTTTAAAGTAAAGGTTCCTAATTCTAGAGCGCACGTGACTAGACTACAGCATGATTGCTTTACATTCAACTATAATTTAGATAAATCGAACGCGCGGTGGCAATACTATAATAATGCCTACAATAGATTTATTGAAACTTTTTCTAGCCTCTTATGTCCTTAGTCTGGGAGCCACTCTGACCCATGAACAAATTGCCGGTGTGATTACTCCCAGTTAACCGCTCAGTGCCGCGGCAGCGGGGACCCGACCAGTGCCATCCCGGACCAAATTTAGAAATAAAAAATATAAACATCGCCGTGTTCCATTTCTGAAAATTTTAAAAGTTTGTGTTTTGTTTTTGTTTAGCGCTCGCAGTGTTTGACGTGGCTTGCTAAATATTTTTCACGCATAATATTGAAGCTTTTTCAGTGTTGAAATACGAACGAATAGTTTCTAGTATGTGATCACCCATGGAAAGTTTTACGGCGTTATTATAGACGGATTTCAAATATCATTTACACCCGTAAGTAAACATCTAAGAAATATATTTAAAAAAATAGATTTATTGCCGAAAAAAACACAAAATCGAACAGAACAAAATGTAGGTACAATAAAACACATAACAGAAAAAAAATTGAGTGACGATTGGCTCAGGGCTTATTCTCCAAATTATAACTTTCTAACGTCACTATTACCTCAACGTTTCCAATTTGTCCCGTTAAAGGGACCCTTATTACTTATATCCGTCCAAAAATGTCCGATACAGACACGTCAAACCGATTTGTCAACCGACAGTGGAGAGCTGCAGTTATTTGAACCAATTTAGCGCCTAAACATAACCAAGGATCCTTGGCCCATGACATTTCTGCAAGGCCTTCTTTGACATACGTCTTATTAAGAAAAGACAGAGGCGAGGCGGACCTCGTTACATTGGCCACTTTTCGAATCCCACACGAATCACATTTCCGCCCGATACCCTATGCGAATTAAAAGGATATTATTTTCAACTCTAAGTCTATGCGTTTAAGAGTTATAAGAGATTAAAGATTGTTTTGAGTGTGAAGTAAGGAAGTGGATTTTTAGGAAATTATTTGAATAGTTCTGAGTAACCGTCCTTTATATGTAGGTGACGTCCTTTTGTGTTAGCAGTTGCTTCTTCTGACGTCACGGGTTTATCTTCGTTCCTAGTAGAAATAAAGAGAGAAAGTTTGTTAGTTTGTATGTAGGTATAATCTCCGGAACTGCTCATCTGGTTAAAAAACTAGTAAGTATACAGGGTGTGTCATTCATAAGAACATATATTTTAAGGGCTGAAAGTGTAATCCGTACTTAATGATCGTAAATCTAATTAAAAAAACAGTTTTATCCATACAATTTAATACGGCCCGCAATGCTTCGATAACAAAGCTAACAGCTGACAGTAATATTTGACATTAGCTCGGCCTCTCTGAAACGTCAAATAAAAGTTAGCAGTACATTGCTGCTCCAAAAAAAAAAAAAAGCGGCCAAGTGCGTGTCGGACCACGCACAACAAGGGTTCCGTGCCTACTAAAAAGGTCGTATCGTTACTGAAATCTTATGGCATTTACGTCCTTTTGTTTAAGGAAGGTGGTTTTTTAGATATATTTTGAAAACCTTGGAACCGATTTTGTTCAAATCAATTTTCGCTGATAGAATTTAATACGCCCTATTTGCATGACTTTTTTCATATTTTTAAAATACACGGTTCAAAACTTAGAGGGGGGGGACACAATTTTAGTGACTTTCGGGGCGATTATCTACGACTCTATTCACTTAATCCAAAAAATTGCTTAGAAACCTTATATTTGTTTTGAAAGGCCTGTCGATTGATGTACCACAAGTGGGCTTGCAATGAAAAAATAATTTTTGACTTTCAGTTTTATGTATGGGGTGCACCCCTAAAAAAAAACTTTTTTAGTAATTTCATTACAAAACTATGTAGCGATTAACAAAATACACCCTATCTTCGATTTTTTATTCAAATACACCTTATGGTTTTAGAGTAAAATGCCTGTGACATACCTACTGACGGACAGACAGACAGACATGACGAATCTATAAGGGTTCCGTTTTTTGCCATTTGGCTGCGGAACCCTAATAGGTATCTCTTTTTTAGGATTCCGTACCCAAAGGGTAAAAACCCCTATCCTACGGGACCCTATTACTGAGACTTCGCTGTCTGTCCGTCTGTCTGTCACCAGGCTTTATCTCAAGAACCACGATAGCTAGACAGTTGAAATTTTCACAGATATGATTTATCCCTGTTGCCGCTATAACAACAAATACTAAAAACAAAATAGAATAAATATTTAAGGAGGGCTCCCATACAACAAACGTGTTATTTTTGCCGTATTTATAGATAATGCTATATACGGAACCCTCCGTGCGCGAGTCCGACACGCACTTGACCGGTTTTTTTTCATAAAACGTTACACAGCACTGAAAACTATCGTTACTTCAATTTTATGTTCCAATGGATGTCATATGTATACAATGGACCTTCGGTGTGGATATAGGCATATTTTAAGCATCAGTCTCGCTCTGATTCTGTGTAATGAAGTAAAGTCAGTCACGTGCAGAGAAACGTGACCCCCCGCATAGAAGTATGCAACGGGAGGTCACGTGTCTGCAGCTGACTGTTCGTATTTTCTCCCTTAGATAAATGAACGCAACACAGAATGGGTCGGCTGTGGCAAAGACGGGGAATGCTGGTGTGCTGGCTAGTGCTCCACATTTTATGTGGGACAGCTGATGTCGAGAGCAGCTTGCCCGTAGACCTGACTCCAGAGGAGAAAGGTAAGATTGTAGTATCAGTTTAGGCACATTGCACGTAGAACCGATGACCGTTCGAGCGGGAAGGTTCTCGAGTGGCGACCACGTACCGGAGAAAGCGCAGCGTGGGTATGGGTAGGCCACAAGGTGAAGATGACCTGGTGAAGGTCGCGGGAGTCCGCTGGATGCCGGTGGCGCAGGATCGGTCATTGTGGCAGTCTTTGGGGGAGGCCTATGCCCATCCGTGGATGACTTTCGGCTGATATGATGATGATGATGATTTATTTATTTATTGTATATTTGCGATATATATGTAACATATGTTAGTGTGTATTATATTTTATATTGTATATTTATATATGTATTGGCATGTTTTTATTTGTCTAGAATTAATACTAATTAGGATTTGCTTTATTTTCTCTGTTTTTGTACACGGTATAAGTTTGCCTATCTCGTTCTACCTACCTTCCTCTCAATTGCTCAAAGGTTAGCTGGAAGAGATCCCTTATAGGGATAAGTTCGCCTTTGTACTTTGATCTATTGTGTGACATGTATATTCCTTAACCTGTTATTGTGTACAATAAAGTGCTTACATACATACATACATGATATTATCAGCTACGTATAACCTTTATAGTCCGGAAGAACAACTATGGTCCGATGTGATATATTATGGCACATCTAGTTATGGAAGAACATACAACACATACCTACAGCGTACCTATATACAATTTGCAATTAAGGCTGATAAAAAGCAATTGAACCACTAAAATGTATATGACAAAGTTAAAATGGCAGTTATTATAGAGTATAGGCAATACCTAGGAAGACTGAATAGATATAGCAGACCACAGAGCCTTCGGACACTATAAACCAGTAAAGCCTTTACAGTACCAAATAGCAACAACTTTTATGGGCGAAGGGTCTGATCCACCTATGTGCCTGCTGTCCTAAACAGTCTCCCTACAAATAGTATAGAAAATGTAATAAATAGCATAGGAGATAAACCGCAGTAGACTAACTAATTTCTGCCACAACCGAGGGCATTTTTAGATATTTTCATCTCATAGAATTCATCCACAATCCACAATAATAGCCACACAACAACCATCCACCATAACATCCAGTTAATTTGGACCATTGTTTTATATATGATTGGAATTATAGTTGGGAGGTTTCACGATTGTCAATTGTTTATCGTAAATCACAACACCTCTGGTGTTGCAGGTGTCCATGGGGGGCGGTAATCGCTTACCATCAGGTGATCCATCTGTTCGTTTGCTTCCTATAACATTTAAAAAAATGCTGTTTACTAGCCTTTATTAAAATCACACATACGACTCAACTAAATTTTTTACTGTTGTGTTTAATTTCATAGACAATCTTCAACCCAGATGTAGATCTGTGATGCTATTACTTATTCAGCGTCAATCTATATCATAATATGTTTTATCAATGTTTACTTTTTTATCTTTAATTATAATTATATTGTATCTTGATCTAGACACGCGGTAGCGTGTCAAGCCAAGTTCAAGCAAAGGAACTGGCTAGCCAGCGCCGAGTGTAATATTACAAGAACCACTTGGTGCCACTTTTGACCCTTCTATAACTCAAAATCTCTTAAACGTAAACACATAAAACTACTTGTGTTTAATTATATCCATAAGGACATCTAGAAGCCAAAATTTCATGAAGCTAGCTCAAACAGTTATAAAGATATGAAGGTCAAAAAGTCGTCAATTTTAGCACTGACTGACTGACTGGCATATAGTACCTAAAACCTAACTTACTTCCAGATGACCTAGAAGGATGAAATTTGGAATCCAGCTCAGTAATTGTGTGTAAGCGTAAGAAAAAATCTAAAAATAAAAAAGTTAAAAAATAGGGGATAGTATGGGGACCCATACAATTTTTTATTTATTTATTTGTAGCGTTGGAACCGTTACAAGCAGATATTTGAAACTATCCCGATATAAGTATTATTATATTTGCTATATAACATAAATATAAAAATAAATTTGAGTCAAAAAATAAGTGGTGTCCCCATACAAAAAACTTGTAATACGCTAAACAAGCGGCCAACGGTGTGTCGTCGGCGGCGCAGGGCACCACTAATTATACACTGCCTAGTTTTCTTAACAAAAAGTAATGATATCCCACCAAAAACATAAATGTAAAAAAGGAGAGCCAAATCTAATCTACTTTAAGATCTCACATTTTTCAATGACATCAATTGTTATAGGTATCCAATAACGCAACGAATATTTGGATTTTGCATATAACTTGGCACTTATTTAGATCTCCATTCTTTTTGCGGCGAAGCCCACAGCCAAGCATAATTTTTGTATTGAACTTGGCTCTCCTTTTTACATTTATGTTTTTGGTGGGATAATATAATTCACCTTTCCTCACTTTTCATGTTCACCCTTTGCGTCAAGTTTTATTTATTCCATTAAAAACATTCCAGTCCATACAGAAAAGTCCCAATGCTTGAAATTTCAGCCTGATGGTAAGCAGACGCTGTAGCCTGTATACGATTAAAGATCCAAAAGAATCACACCCCTTTATTGATTTGTTAATTCATTGCGAATGTCCCTCACTCTCTGTGTCGAGACGAGTAACCCTGACGAGATCTTCTTTTGTTTACTCTTATCCACAGTTCTACCCCCGACCACGCTAGCGTTAGCCTCTACAGCCTCCAGTGCCTCCACATTCAACATTTCAACGTCCACATACGCGACAGTCATACCCCCCATACCGCCAAGTGATCGAGACAGATTCCTGACGTTTGCGGAGTCTGGGCACCATAGGACGTTCATGTTCGCTGAGAATAATACTTTTATTCAGCTTGATGGGGATATTATACAACGATTTCAATTGAGGTAAGGGTAGGTAAGGGAATCTAGATTGTTTATTTTGTCATCAAATTCCTGTATATAAAAAAATAAGAGCTACATATCTCAGACCTTCCATGGGGTATGAGATGTACCGGAAGGCGCGGCGTGGGTAAGCCCCCCACAAGGTGGACTGATGACCTGGTAAAGGTTGCGGGAGTCAGCTGGATGCGGGTGGCGCAGGACCGGTCACTTTGGCACTCTTTGGGGGAGGCCTATGTCCAGCAGTGGACATCTTTCGGCTGATATGATGATAACAATAACATATCTCATATGAACCACGGTTTTTATTTTTATTTTGTGTTAGGGCTCATAGTAAAAGTTACTCACTATGGCCTATAGATTTGGATGATAGATTATCAATATTGTGTCATATCTTGTAAAATAGTAGTTAATCCCACTGTAATACAAATTGCCACCCCATGTAACCAATGAAATGGTTGCAGAAAATGAAGTACAGAGAGATCGCTTTTTTGTTGGACCTGGACCGTTTGCAGCAGCCTGAGGGGCTCTAGCTGCGGGTCTTTGCTGGCCTTTGGGTAGGCACTACTATGGGGCAAACCGACTGCCGAAAAGTCAGTCGGTCAGATCGCATTTACATTCAATATTAGTATTGTTGTGAGGATGCAAGAAACCTTACGAGAGAAAAAACATACAAAAAGTCGCATAACGTTGTTGATGGCTTCTATTTATTTCAGATTATGCAGAGAAATTTCGTTCAAGTTTCGAACTAGGCTACCTCATGGTTTATTAGTATACCACAATGTCAAAAATCCTGTGTTCAAAATGCAGCCATACGCTTTGTACGTTATTGTGGAGAAAGGAGAACTTAAAGGTAATTTTTCCAGTCTTAAGTAATTCTTAAAACTAGTGGGTACACTCTGTACAGTTTTTTTTTTTTTTTTTAAACAAAATATTTATTCAGCAAATAGGCCACGAGGGCACTTTTACAAGTCAAAATGTCTATCAATAGACTCAAAATAGTACTAGTACATTATTCATAATAAAATTAACTACATCAGAATTTACATGTGAAGTACAATAGGAGAAAGAAAATACAATCTTATTTCTTAGAGATGTATAAGGTCTCCAATCTCCAAATGTCAAAATTAAAATATTTATATTTAAATCTCATAGGTACCCACAGATATGTATAAAGTAATTATGTGTCAAAAACGAAATAATAAAATAATACAAACAAATGAAGACAGGGGTGAAATCTAAATAGAAATCCTATGATAAACGTCCGCTATTTGTATTGTTTTTAATATTCTAAACACACACATTAATAAGATTGTTATCTATGTAACAAATCATTGAATTGATAGCAAACACAAACGCAGATCTCCTCGACATCTATATGATAAAAAGCTTTTCAACAAAAAAAAAACCGCCGAAAAAAATCTAAGAAGCAAAAATTAATAAACCTTTTTTATTTAGTTTCATAACGAAGTTCTTAAATTAATCTAAGTGTACCGAAGTAATTTTGAGTCAGCCAAACAAGCATATAAATATTAAACCTTTTTTATTAACCTTAATAACTAAGTTCTTAAATTAATCTAAGTGTACCTAAGTAGTAACTGCTTTGTTTGTGTGAGGTTTGCAATAAAGAGTATTTGTATTGTATTGTATTGTAATTTTGAGTTGGCGCCGACTCAATATTACTTAGGTACACTTAGATTAATTTAAGAACTTAGTTATGAAACGAAATAAAATAGGTTTAATATTTTTTGTTTTTTAGTTTTTTTTCGGCGGTTTAATTTTTTTGTTAAAAAGTTTTTATTTTTCAATTTTCTGTGGCTTAGATTAGATTAGATTATTTATTTTATGATAAAAAATACATTACAGATTTGCATACATGTCAAAAATATAAGTTTTTATCACAATCGTCAAAAACAGAAGAAAAAAAAACTAACTTACTTTAGTTAATTACTAACTTAATTACTAGTTACATGCAATATTTTTGATTACTCTGCATAATATGTGGTCATACATTTCAATCGGTAAGTGAACAATCAATCATCCCCTGTTTTCCTACCCTTAAGGTAGAAATATTTATTTAAAATTTATGTGGGACCAACTTCGAGGTATACTCTTTCTAGTAAAAAAATAATTATTAAAATCGGACTACTCTGTAAAAAGTCATGCGTGGTCATACATAAAAAAAATATATATATATACGCGTTGACTTAAGAACCTCCTCCTTTTTTTCGTCGGTTGAAAATTCTCTGGCGACCTTTTCAATCACCAAGAATGTATGTACCTAATGTTTTGTACACGTGTAACTTTCATCTTTCCAGTGGTCCATGTATTTGGCAAACACCTGACGTCCGTGACAGTAGGCCGAGCTTTGAACAGAGACCAGTGGCACAGTGTGCAAGTCACCATTGACGTTCACGGTGCAAGACTCATAGCTAAAGTAGACCAAATGAAAGAAGAGGTGTACCTCAAGGTATGACTAACTGACCGCTATTCTATATTGTTGATACTAAAGTGACTATTGTGTTGGACTAGGGCTATATTAGGAACAAGGAGGGTTAGGTCATGAGTACACTAATGATCGATGAGCATGTTTGAGGAATGTCATGAATGCTTCATTCACAGCAAGAAAGTTTGTTGCAAATGAAAATCCGTGATCTCTGCTTACCTTCGGGAAAAGGCGTGATTATATGTATGTATATGTGGTATATTAGCAATCCACAAGTTAGAAAGCTTTTTAGAATACTTTGGAAACTTACTCGTGACCTTTCGGATAGCTTTTACTCACCGAGAAGTTTCCATGAGAGAAGTCTTGTAACTTTGGAAACATTTTGTCGGTGCATGGCCGGACTAAATATTCATCGCAATATTTTATTTCTCTTTCAGGGATTAAGTTTTGATACAAATTACGGTATAACTGATAACTTGACATCTGTGATCCTCATTGGAGGTAAGCATCCTCGCTCAGAACGATAAAAACATCCTTTTAAATGCCATAATGATTCCTTTATAATTGTAAGTTGTAACTATACAGTTACTTTGGTCCTTACGCCCATCGTAAACTAAAATAAATTAAATAAATTGTTCGACTTTATTCATTGATAAATGGTCCCCCAGGTCTAAGCTCAGAAGAAAAACTACACGGAGTGAAATATATCATAGAATCCTTCGTGGGCTGCATCAGTTATATGGTGCTAAGTTCAGGGAAAGCAGCCTCTGATCTCTTACCAATAGTTCCCCTCATAGCCACCAAACATGAAAACGTGAAGGAAGGCTGTATAGACAAGTGCAGGACTTTGGAAAACCTTTGCTTCCAAGGTTCCAGGTGTATCAATGAATACAATGGGTACAGGTGTGACTGCTTTGGGACCAAATATGAAGAGGACCTTTGTGATTTTTACAGTAAGTATTCCTTTCATTGGAGAGAATTGCGAGTGACTTTGACTTTCAACTTGGATTTTGAAGAAGCTTAATAGGATCTAAAACTAGTTCATTAAAAAGATTGCAAATGTCACGCTCCTTTTAAAGAATGACCCTGCTGTAGCTAGATTCACTAAAAAGAGGTCCGAATACCATTAATTTCATATGGTCAACACATTCGATCGCATTCCATTAGGATTTTTTTCATTGAGTTCATAGATGGTGATGTGTTAAACAGAGGTCTAATTGCAATAAGAAATGAATGGCAGAGAGTCCTCTATATAGTAAAACTAGCTACAGCAGGCTCGTTTTTTCAAAGGAACGTAAACAATTGCAGTATTTTTAATCTGTTGGTCTTATAATATGATGTACCCGTTATTTTGACTAAACGGGACTTAATCGCGTATAAACTTATAATTAAGTTACTTTTAATCAACATATAGATTTTTCCCATTTAGTAAAATGAAAAAAAAAACATTTTTATCAGAGAGAGCTCTCTCTAAATCTGTTTTAAAACTTAGATTAGATTAGATTAGATTTATTTCGTGATAAAAAAATTACATTACAGATTTGCATACAAATGTCAAAAAAATAAGAATTTTTATCACGAACGTCAAAAACAGACAAAAATTAAGATATAATATTAGGATAATGTCAACAAATATAAGAACACAACATAACACAGTGACAAGAAAATTGAAAAAATAAATCCAAGGCTAAAGAGCACAATAAATATATCAACCTCTAGGTATCGTCATTTTTTTTTACAATTTTAAGTGCATCGGAACACAATACATTTAATGTCAAATCATATTTATACGAATTTAAATAGGTAATAATAATAATTTAACATGTCAAGATTCATATACTCTTTAACAGAGTATAATGGATTTTTCAATAATGGTACCTATGCAAGTGCCATGCGGCGGGGAACTGTTCTCAAACGCCCAGTGCGGCGGAGTGTTTTGCCAATCACATTAACGGTCTCAAAAGAAGAAAGATTGTTCCTTAAGACGCCGTGGGTTCAGCGAAGTCAAGCGAACAGTGTTTTTGAAACAATATAATGCGTCTGTTTATAATAGTATGGTTTTTAAAAAATACGAATAGTAATCTTGAGGCTTTTCTGCAGGGAAAGCAGTGTTTAGAAACATGTCTAAGCAATTTTCGCTCTATAGAAAAAAATCACGAACACAGGTCTAAAAGGGTCTGAAATACACTTAAAATATTTGCTACAAATTATGCACAAAAGCTAAAAATATTAAAGTGGCTTTCAAAAATCGGCAATATCATATTTGTGAGCAATCAGTGATTACATTTTTATTTATTTGAACGGCCAGAAAATTAAAATTAAAAAACATGGTATCCGCGCTTCCGAGCTCACACTTCCATCTCGCTCACGCTTATGCTTAATGAGAGGGAGAGAAGCCCATGAACCTACGGCGCCTTAAAAAACAAGTTGAAGACTCGTCCATCGAAATTGTTCAAATTTGGTGATAGCGCCACGTAACACGAGTTTCCGGATTAAACCCGTCACATCGTTAACCATTTATAACTACAAAAAACCGATAATTGTCCACTTTCACTTATATTGGGAATGTTACGTCACGCGATGACATTGCAGCGGCTACGGTGCTGACGCTGCGAGGGTCGAGTTACGTTTCGTACAGAGTGTATGATTGGAAGGACCGGGTGCACTCCACTAATACAAGAGTCAGCTTGCATTTTAAAGTAAGTACAATTTTATTAGTCCTTGAATACAGGGTGTACCGAAAATGGGATGTGAACCGATCAAGGCCATATTCGGCAGCGCATGATTCCAAAAATGCATTTTCTTTTGTTTTACATTGAAGTTTTAGTTTCTATTCAAGTTTTTGTTTTTTTTGTCGGTTGGTTTAGCCTAGTGAGTACCGAAACGAAGAGTGGTTAAACCCCGGTTGCAAATACGAATGGAAAATAAAATATCCAAGACTTAGAAACAAATATTCATGGTCACATGAATGTCTATTATTAAATGTACCTACGTTTATTAAATATACGGTCGTCAGCACACAAGTCTTACTAAGCTCACTAGGCCTTAATCTGATTTGGGTAAGATTGCCCCTTTATTTGTTTATCTAATGTATACTAATTTTACAAAGAGAAAAAGTCAATGAGTTTCAAGTTTATACGTTTGTATGGATGTTTTGGAAATAGACTATATTTTATCCCGGAGCTTCGTCTGGATTCTCTGTAAAACGCGGGCGGAGACACGCGGATTGCTAATATATGATTAATTTAAATACAAGTTTTACCAAGGATCGGCTGTATGTTACACTAAATTCCTAAAGATCAAATGAGTCATAGGTGACGATCGAGATTATAATAAATGTAAATGTATGCTATATTTCCCTTCACTTACCTACTAATGATTTTACCGCCTATGGCAAATATGACTTATTTATCACGTCATTCTGTTAAGTCATGTCACAGTGTAATGTACCCAAACCAAACTTACTTTTGCTCTTTTTTTTTTGTCACTATCAGTGGCGGAGCGTGAAAATTTTCGATGCCCAAACCCGAACAAAAAAGTTATGAAAGAGTTTAGGAATATAACTATCTCTCTTCTCTCTTCGTGGTCGTTTCCTCATTGCTGAGGGTCATGACTACCACAAACGTCTAGCACCACCTTCCTTTTTGCGCCATCCGCAGGCAAGCCTGAGCGTTGGTTCCTGCTGTTGCTTTTACGGAGTCTTTCCACCGAATAGGCGATCTTCCTCTAGATAGAGGAAGATCGCCATTAGATCGCGCATTAGAGATATCTCTAATATAACTATATCCTTGTCTAAAAACAAACTTTAGCTTTTTATGTGCTGTAAACAACTGCAATAGGTACCTGGTATAGCGTTGATTTTAAAGATAAAGCTTCTCATAGATTGGCTTGGCCTGCGTTGGTGGTCAATAGTAAATTCGACATTAACCCATTCATGGCCACGAACCACGAAGCGTACACAACACGCCGGGCCACCATACAAACCGTTTTCAGCTAAAACGTGTGACTCAGCTTATGGGTCTCCGGGCCTGGCGCGAACGTCAAAGAAATTGCCGCTTATGAATCCGGTCCGTTGGACAATATTATGCAACATTTTTATTAACCAACTGTTTACTGTTCATATTAAAAAATATATATTTACTAATTTGTTGATATTTGTATTTTAAAGCCTGATCAGAAATAGATGATCATTGTCAAGATCATTGACAAGATAGGGTTCAGAAAAAATCTTTTCTTGTAAATATTTCTCACACACTGTTGTGATAATACAATATACCATTTAGTTGGTGACAGTTTAAGCCGCCCTGTTTTTATAATGAAACAAAAAAAAATGGCATGGTAATAAGTTTGGTCCTTAGAAATGTTGCTTGCTACCATCCAAACAGCAATCCATTGTAAAAAGGTACAATTTGCAACGAGTTTCGTCATGAAATAAGCTTTAAAACCAAGGTATAAAGTTTATTTTTGCGTGCTATGAAGATATGTGTAGTTTTTACAATTGGCGCCAGGCCACGGTGACCCATACCTTGAGTCATGTCGATAACTTCAGGCATACATATATTTTTGATATTTTTGAAATGTAGATTTATCCATTTGCTTGGGACACGTATGTATCTCGAATTTCAGAATATTTACTATATTACACTTCCAGTAAACCAAACTTGAATATTCTAGACCCTGTTTCACTAAAAAAAAACATGTTTACTGTTCAACTCTCGTGTTGAATATCGGCTTTCGTATGGTAACTTTAAATATAACTTCCGTTTTAGATAGGGCAACACTAGGAGGAACTACTTCCTGTGGCCATTACTACCTCAATTTTCTGCTTTTGAAGTCGCACACGCTGCGCCTAATTTATCGTAATTTCATATAAAGATCGCGCTTTCCGCATAGAAGTTTAAAAGTTATACTCTTAAGAGTGCACGTCACATCAAGAGAGTTTGGGCGGTGTCTTTGAGGTATCTTTAGGCGAAGACCGGTGGTAAGTCAGATCTGCACGCCCGTTTAGTAGCTGAGAGTGCCTTCAGAGAACAGAAAGCCCCTGGGAGGCTCCAGACCTGGACACTTCAGGTATGTGATTGTGCACCCTCTATTCGGTCGCGTTTGACGAAGTAAAAATTATTAACGTGTTTCTCGTATTCTCGGATTTCCATGAGTTCAGTCTTTTCTACAGTACAACTTAATTTATCGCGTTTAAAAACATTTACAATTATGTTTTTCAACATGCCTTATAAAGATGGTTGTTAGCTCAAATTATACTTATATTATTTCGTCATTTTACGTTTTGTTTATGTTTAAATCAGAATTTATTCACGACTCACATGTGAGTCACGGGCCCTGTTTTAACATGACCCATACGCTGAGTCACGGGCCCTGAATGGGTTAACTGTCAAGTTCACTGTCAATGTACTAGCGAGTCCGTTAAAAAAACTGATGTCACAATTGTTGAAGAGAATCGGTCGAGACTTGCGATGTGTAACGAGAACAGTCGGATAGCCGGATAGCCAGCCAGACAAATCAAAAATCAAAATCAAATTAGTTTATTTTGTTCGAAAAAGTACAATTCTTACAGTGGCTGGTGTATCCTTTTAGGTTATTTACAAAATAACCTGTGCTAGGAGACAACCGGACATACATAGAGTTTTGGTCCAAGCTGAAACGGAGAGCTTCGTTCGCTCGTTCAAAAAGGAAAAGTCTGTGAGGTTGTAAGTTTGTATGATGATATGGGAGGTAATCTCCGGAACTCTCTCAAAAATCTTATCACCGTTGGCATAGACGTAGGTTACATTTAATCCCACAGCTCAACCTGGGTCATCTTTAATAATAATAATAATAAAAGGTTTATTTCAGGCTTTGCCCATATAAAGTGTTAGTAAGTTACAAAAACATAAAAACTATTGTTAGTCGGTACATTGTGGTCAGTAATTCAGATAATTAATTAAAAAACAATATAAAAATATCAAAACTATAGGTAATCGGTATGTCAAAATTACATTTCAATTAATAAGTACCAATCTAAAATAATAATAAAATAAAATAGTAGGCATTCATCGACATTCGACCGACATTGTGGTCAGTAATTCAGATAATTAATTAAAAAACAATATAAAAATATCAAAACTATAGGTAATCGGTATGTCAAAATTACATTTCAATTAATAAGTACCAATCTAAAATAATAATAAAATAAAATAGTAGGCATTCATCGACATTCGACATGTCAAATCATAAATATTATTTTAATAAATACTTAGGTTGCTAACCGTCAAAATTTACAAAGCTAGAGTGCATACAAACCCATCTTTGGAACATCGGCGAGTCCCACCTCGCAGCAAACACCCTGAGGATACTGTTCGGACTCCCCTTCAACCTGCTGAGCGGGGAGGCACAGCGCTTTCTCGAGATAGCATGAAAGCCGTCACTCCTGCCTCTGCGAACATGCCAGACGAACTGCATCTCCGACGGTCTGCGAATAATTGACCCACACGTTGCATGTGTAGAAGCACTTGCATTACGCCCTAAAAAGAGTAACCTTAGCCTCTAATACACGGGCGGAAGCGGCTACTTAGTCACATATTAATTTTGCCCGGCAACATTGGCATGTAATGAATGTTTACTTGAAATTATTTGAGCTGGCCGAATTGCTTCAAAGTGGTCCATTATAAAAGCAACGTCCAAGGAAGAATTTTCCAATTTCTTCCTATGACAGTTATACAAAGTCGGCGACATTAAATCATGTCTTGTTTTTACAGACACGTTTCGACGACTCAGCACTTTTCTACGCCAGCGGCCAAATCGACGACAAGCATCATTACATAGCTCTATCGGTCCATCAAAAGAAAGTCGCCTTACAAATAGATTTAGGAGATGGTCCCATAGACGATTACATAGGTAACAACGTGAATGACAACCAGTGGCATAACCTGACGGTTACTCTTCATGAGAAGGCACTAGTTGTGTATTTGGATGGCGTAACAGAAACATACATAGCCCCAGGTGAAGCGAAGTTCGTTTACATAGATCCTGAAATTTACATAGGAGGCGGCCCCGATTTGCATAAGATGAAGGGATTGAAATCATTCAATAACTTCGCCGGTAATCTCAAATATGTGTATTATAATGATGTATCAATACTTTATGAATTGAAACAAAACAATCCCAAAGTCCATTATATAGGCGCACTCGACCCAGAGTTTGAGGAGATCGATATTGAAGTTATACCAATCACTTATCCTTTTGCGACCTCACATATTTGGTGGCCTGTGCATAATAACACGCACAGTTTCTATTTGATATTTGAATTTAAAACGAGCAAGAACATGGCGGTGTTAGCTTACAGCCAAACTACTACTTCTTCTGGACAGGGATATTGGGAGGTAAGCGAAATTCCAACAATCAGTAATTTTCACCTATGTGTATTAAATTAACTCGAGTATTTCAATGCGCAATAAAAAAGCGCCTACAAAAAGTTTATCAGATTAACGCTCATATTTTACATGTACTATTTAATATAATAGGAGTTTTGAAAAATCATAGTAGGTAAGTACCTACTCAAAAAAGAGAGCCTAGTGGTTCAGGCCTGCGGCTGTCAAGCGGCGGTCGTGGGTTCGAATCCCGGCTCGTACCAATGAGTTTTTCGGAACTTATGTACGGAATATTTACCGTTAGCTTTTCGGTGAAGGAAAACATCGTGAGGAAACCGGTCTAATCCCAATAAGGTCTAGTTTTCCCTTTGGGTTGGAAGGTCAGATGGCAGTCGCTTTCGTAAAACTAGTGCCTATGACAAATCTTGGGATTAGGTGTCAAAGCGGACCCCGGGCTCCTTTAGGGGCATTACTGGGAATAACGCTAGGAGGATGATGATGAGTACCTACTTTAAAAAAAGTTACTTCTATCATGTTTGGGTCTATTCCTTTACCTACCTATTACGTAGAAGGACGGGGGGAAGGGAGCCCGAACATGTCTTGTTAAAAAGAAAATGTTCATTAAAGTCACGTCAACAAAACTCTACATTTTGCGGATTTTACCCCAATCATCAAATGAAACAATTTCAGGAGACTGGTTAACCCATTTAACGTCGATTTGCGAATGCACATTTTCAGGTCCGAATGGTGAAAGAAGAAATAAGATTTGAGCTAGTCTCAGACGTAGGAAAGAACGTGACCGTATTAAAATCTGTGAAATTCAACGCCAGCAGTGACTGGCACACTGTAGAATTGGAATATACGAAGGGGAGGTTCAAACTAACCGTGGACCATAATAATAAACCTGCACAAATGTTCGGTGAGTAGTGATGGTAGGAAGAAAAAAACTTAAAAGGCGGTTAACAAACAAATATGACTTTCTTCTCCGAACCTCTGTACTGCTGCTTTTTAAGCAGTTTATATTAGAAATCTTGTTAATTTCATCAGACCTCTAAACTGATAATTGTTCTATGTATCATATTGTTTAATTTCGTCAGACAATTTTTTTTTAGGGTTGGACTTCAGTCTTCAAGACAAAATAGTCATCGGTAGTGGTTTAAAATCAGCAAATTTGGGCCTTATAGGATGCATGAGGAATGTCAAGATCAATGGATTACTGATCGAACCAAGGTAAATGAAACGCTAATTAAATCAGGTTTAATTGTATTTAAAATGTAAATAAAGTTGTTTTTACAACTTCTGCAGACAAACAACCATCGATAACATTGCAGAAAAGTAAAAAAAATGTTGTGGCATAATTTAACAACCTTATATTTCAGTTTTTTAACGATGTTCCTCAAAAGCCATCCCTATAATTTACCTACTTCCGCGTATTATACGTGGTTTCTCCCTCTCTTCATGTTGACGCGGATTATAAGGCCATACATTATGTGGACCTCATTCCAAAGACATCTTACTTTTACAGATACGTTATAAACACCGAAAGAGTTGTCGGCGAAGTGGCCATTGACAACTGCAGATATGTAGACCCCTGCACGAGACCCAACACTTGCGAGCATGGAGGCATTTGCTCTATTAGAGAAGACAGGGTCATTTGCGATTGTGATAAAACTGGTACGTCACTAACTATTTGACTTGCTTTAACTTACTTTTTAGTTAAACTTTACAGGTTTTTGTTTGAAGTATACATTATGTTGAACGACACTACACATATGGCACGTTTCACGATGGTACACTTTTAGAAATCTTATCGGTCTACACAGAGGCGCTTAGTCAATAACGATTGGACATCTAACCTGTGGTGTCTCATTAGAATACTGAAACTTTGTGTAACGGCCCACAGGCGAAACAATCATGCAAAGAGGTCAACCATTTAAAAGTTATCTAATTTAATAGCGCAAACAGAAAGGTTACATGTAGTTTCTAGGCTATCATCCGTTTCGTTTGTCCTAGTTGTATAAAGGAGCCTAGGGTCCGCTCTGGCACCCAATATTTGGTACAGGCACTTGTTTTACAAAAGTGCTTTAAGTGTCAGATTTTTCAATCCAGTGGAAAAACTAGACCTTGTTGAGATTAAACCAGTTTCTTCATGATGTTTTTCTTCACTGAAAACCTACTGTAAAATGATAAATGTCGTTTCTATTCCAGGCTATATAGGACAGAACTGTCACTTTGCCACATTCCGGAAGACCTGTGAGGAGCTTGCTCTCCTGGGGTATACCAGGAATGACGTCTATCTGATAGACATAGATGGTAACGGCAAATTCCCTCCGGCACACGTCAAGTGTGAATTTCAAATCGACGCTGATTCTTCTACTACAGTTGTTGAACACAACCTTCCCAGTCAAGTGGTATGTAAAAGGGTTAATCGACTATTTCTTATTGTTATCTGTTCCGTTAGCCTGGAGGCAAACCAACATACATCTTAAATTGTATTACGAAGTTGACGAATGTGTTCATATTTTTTCATTTCAGGATGTCCGATCGGCTTCAGGCCAGGATTTTAGTTTCAGGATAAAATACCGAGAGTTCTCAGCAGAAATGTTGCAGGAGCTAATCTCTCATTCTCTATACTGCAGACAATATATCAAATACGACTGCAATATGGCGCCTTTGGAATTACACAGCGCCACTTGGTTCATATCGTCTTCTAACGATACTGTGGATTATTTGGGAGATGTCAAAAGGTAATGGATTCAATTTCTTAAATCAATTGACCAATTAGGTATATAAAGGGTGGAAAGATCGAATGCCACATGGATGGCAACTACCTTAAATATTGTAAATAGCACATTTTGAGTAAGGGAGACTTTCCTTTGTTTTAAAAAACAATAAATACTGCATTTAAGGATTTATGAAAAATCGCTTGCCTCAGTCGGGACTCGAACCGGTCAAATGTGACAAAAAATAATGTGCTGTATTTTATGATGCAGATTGAAAGGGTTACTGATAAGGTTCATTTTTCTCTAAATAACAAATACAATCAGAATAACGGAAAGCCATGAAAATTGTAAACCAAAAAATTAAAACACACAAAATAAAACAATATTCATTTAATAACCTTACTAAAACCTTGCTAACTAAAGTAGTTGTTCAAAATGGGCCCCGTTTCGGCGTCTGCATAAATTTAATATTTTGAGGAATTGACTTTTCGTAGCTCGTTGCAGTGAATTGTGGTGAATATTAGTAATAGCTGCATGGACTTTGGTTATTCTGATTGTATTTGTTATTTAGAGAAAAATGAACCTTATCAGCAACCCTTTCAATCTGCATCATAAAATACAGCACATTATTTTTTGTCACATTTGACCGGTTCGAGTCCCGACTGAGGCAAGCGATTTTTCATAAATCCTTAAATGCAGTATTTATTGTTTTTAAAAACAAAGGAAAGTCTGCCTTACACAAAATGTGCTTTTTAAAATATTTAAGGTAGTTGCCATGGGTGCTTCCCACGAGATATAACAACAAAATATATAATTTCTTATTAATAACGTTCACAAGATATAATGAACGTTAACTATAACAACAATACCAATACTTTTATAAGGAATAACGGTCAGTTGCCATAATAATCATATTATATAACATTTTTTTCTATAAGACTCAAATTGACTAATTTCATTTAGTATAACATACATAACGTATAACGATCATACCATATAATATCTTTTCGTATAACAAACATAAAGTATACAGATCATACGCATATATATTTTCGTATAAGGATTATAATACGGAAAATTAAGCTAGGGCAGCCAGGAAAAGGGGGGGGCGGAGCCCATATCAAAGGGGGTTCGGGGGGCGAAGCCCCCCGCAGTAAAAAACAACTAATACTCTTATAAATGGTATTACTTGTAGGTTAGGTTAGGGTTGCCTTGTGTCCCTTAGAGCGGAAATAGACACCCCGCGAAGCGGGTTGGCGTCGACACGCTGGCGATTGGGTAAAATTAGGTTAAAATAATTGACGTGTTTCATCTCAAAATAAATTTAATTTCAATCTTACAAACGGTATTGTTTTTTTTTTCAAACTCAAGTTGAGGCTATCGCTCTAAGAAATTCACATATTTTCTTCATACGGCATTGCTATTAAAATGACTGAAGCTAGTTATACTATACGAGCATTATACATTTTGATGTTAGATAAATTGAACAATATATGTTATAAACCTTAGGTGTTATGAATATTATACGCTTTAATCGATATATCAATTGATATTATTTCTAAAGTACGTTATACTTTACGAGATTATATGTTTAGACATTATATCTTTCGTTCGTTATGTGCAATGAACCTTATACTAAACAAAGTTATATAGAGTGAGCGTATATATTATGACCCTTATATGATAAGTTGTTATACCTCGTATTACTTACCCAGTTGCCATCCATGTGGCATTCGATCTTTCCACCCTGTATACAGTCAAGTTCATAAATATATGTTCGTTCCCAAAGGTTAATTAATGCCGGAGCATCCGCATGCCCTTAACTATAAAGTTCACCTTATCCGTGAATATTTGGTTAACTCGACTGTACAATTCCCATCCGTATTGTGCTTTAATTATTTCTTCGGCGAAATATTTTCTTAACCAACGTATTGAGTACGAAATGACAATACACTACAAATATACATTATTGCACACCTCAAAAAATAACAGTACAGAACATAAAGATTATAGTAGAGGTTAGACAACAAGTGATCTTATCACTAAGGAGCGATCTCTTCCAGACATCCATTAGCTACGTAGGTACTGTATACTGTACTGATACTGACAGGCTTTTAGCTGGGAAACCAATCTTTACCATATTTATATTTTTAAATTAACTTCAGTCCAATTTGTCATTGCAGAGGTTATTGTTCCTGTGGTATCAACGCCACATGTGCCAATCCCACGCAGACCTGCAACTGTGACGCCAATGAGAACAAATGGCACTCCGACGAAGGAACCTTCGTGGTGCCGAACAGTTTGGGCATCACGGAGATGTTCTTCTTGCAACAGAAGGATTTGACAGAAGAAGCGCAGGGCAGAATTACCTTGGGCCCTCTGGAATGCGTTGAGACAAGTAAGAATAATTTAATATTACTTACAAAAAAAAACTATTTTCTACTCGAGCACTTCTTATCCGTCAATTAAATGACTGACAGCGATATCTAAATCAACTTCATTTGAGTTGGGCTCATAAAATAACTGTGTACAGAACTAAAATGAATTTTGACCAATAACGAGGCTCGATTTCCAGAAGACGTCAACGCGCACTTTGTTTCAGCAGGGCAATTTTCAATTCAATAGATACCAAGTTTGTTTAATAAATTATTATTTCCATTAACTCGTAGAAAAAATATTGTATGAAATAGTTATATACAGATGTAGTGCATAATGGTTTTCCATCGTTCTTTCACGGAAACGTACGAACGTGTCTTACTATTTCAGTCAGTCTCGGTACAAAAAGTACTGAGGCTGATTGAAGTAGCATGTCAAATACGAACGTTTTCGAGAAAAAACGATGGGAAACCATTATGCACTACATCTGTAATTAGCTTTTAACTCTCGTACCTTAATAAGGCCACTCAGCAAGCTTCGTGGCCTAAACGTGGTACTCGACTGAGCATACATTATATAACGATTGCATAAACTACTATTAGAATTCACGAATCAAGTATACATCCTCGTATTTGATTCGTGTAATAGAACTGTGGACACAGAAATTCATTAGAAAGACGTTAAATTGTCTCGAATGAAGCGAAAATATTTTGAGCTAAGATTTTTGTCTCTTGGATGTCTAGAATGATGAAGATTTCTGATTCATACAAGATAATGGCGGGAAGAACGCGACCAATTCATTTTCTGTTTATCTATTTCTTCCTGTGACTTCACCCTTATTTCACCCACTTCAATTATTCGTATATTTACGTTAAACTTTATTATTAGGTGGCCAATTTGGGTAATTAGGAGCCTGATTATGAGACTTCGTAGCCAAATGAAGCTTCACTTCATGTGGAATAAACATTTGTAATTGTTCCCAGATACTCAAAGATACGTAGTGACATTTACAACATCACAGTCGTACATAGAAGTGCCAGGTTGGAGGAAGGGTGACATCGCTTTCAGTTTCCGGACAACGGGCACCAGTGCCATTCTGCTGTTTCAGCCGCCTATCAGACCTAACTACCCGTCGTTCATGGTGGCATTAACCAGTGGTAAGTATTTTTCCGAGAGTTGTTAACGTAAACACATTTTTAAAGTCAAAGGGAGTAAGAAAACATTGAATCAAATTAGAAGATTTTTTGAGCTCGTTATGTATTGGCTACACAATAGTTTTGTTTGCATTTACATACTTATTTACTTATTTCGGACAATCTTATACAAATCGACCTATTCCCAAACTAAGCAAAGCTTGTACTATGGGTACTAGACGACGATAAACATACTTAAATAGATAAATAAATACTTAAATACATAGAAAACGTCCATGACTCAGGAACAAAGATTCGCGCTCGTCACACAAATATATGCCCTTACGGGGATGCGAACCTAGGACCTCTTGCTTCGTTGGCAGGGTAACTAACAACTAGGCTAAAGCGGTCGTCAATACATAGTAATTTGTCTGCCTTGTGGCAGTATGTACACACTGCCACAAGGCAGACAAATTAGAAGCTAATTCCGATTCTGATTCCGATCGCATACAAAAATACCCCTAAAGCTGAAAGGGGGTTAAAAGGTATCTTATAAAGAGCCTATTTCACATTCCCAGTAGTAGCCATTTAGCCGGCAAGGAGGGGGGGGGGGACACATGACTATTGGGCTTGACAGCCCAATACATCGCAAAAGAATCACTGATTTGAAAAATGGTTATAGGACACCCATAATATTTTTGAACGAGTTGTCCAACGATATCCCACACCATGGGTTTAACGAGAAAAAACTATAAGGGTTCCTTGTTGACTACGGAACCCTAAAAAGGTTATGTTTTAAATGTTTAGAATACATGAACAAAGTTATTACTTTCGAGTCTAAACTAATTTAAAGGAGCAGATTGAAGTGTGTTCCGTCTTGCTGGATACAAAAAGACGCCAGTACCTACTTAAAGCGGTTTGATTGCGTTCTATTGAGATTGCAAACCTTTTTAGGGTAAAACGGTTTAACTGTTACTAAACAGTTATTGTCTTCTATTAAAATAATCTATTCTTCAAATTCAGTTTGCTGGACGTTACAGGTTTATTAGGGTTGACACTTTTTGTCTGGTGAGATAAATATTTTTCTTTTTCATGGGGTTTTTATTTTTAGACGTTGAATGATCGGTGTTAGAACTACTCGGCTTTCCAGTGGTCCACAGATTTTGATGGAACTTGGAGGAGGAACTGTATGTGGCGAGGCTAAAGTATAATAAATATAATTTGTTTACAGAACACGAGCTAACATTCAACTTCACACTAAACACGGGCACAAACAGAAAGCTAGTGATCAACTCAAAGAGGAAACTGAACGGGGGCGAGTGGCACAAGATCTGGATCGACTACAACTTCTACCACGTTCGGTTCATGCTTAACACGGAGTACAAGATGCTGAATCTACTCCTGGACGAGGAGTTTGGGCCGTTCGAGGGCTCCATGTTTATTGGTGGAGCTACTGCGTAAGTTTAACGAAAACATCATCCTCGTCTCATTCTTCCTTGTGGGAAGCCTGAGTCGGATTTGGCATCTACTCCCAAGATTAAGCGTATAAAATTCGTTGTTACGAAAGCGACTGCCAGAGCTGACCTTCCAAAAAAACTAGGCCTTGTTTGGGAATAGACCGCTTTTTCACGATATTGTTAGTTGCGGTTCACTCTGATTGAGTGGACTCAGGCCTTGAACTTTTTTTACATATAAGAATAAGTAATAAGACTTTTTCCCTATTGTCATATGGAACTTTAAAAGGAAGTGTAAACTTCGGGCTGAGGCTGTAATGGAGTCGATGTCATTCTCCGCAAGTATGATGACTGAGTGCGTGAATTGGTTTGAATGCGCAAATGCTAGATTTATTTGGATGAGAATTAAAGTAGGATTGATGCGCATGCGTTTTGTTGGGGTTAACACTCCAGTAGACCAGAGTTCTGGGTCCTCACAACGAACACGATAACATGTATTGTTACGTTACAGAGAACACTTCAAGAAATCCGCAGCTGCAGTAAGCCAAGGACTAATAGGGTGTTTCAGAGGCCTTGTTGTCAATGGTGAAATCCTAGATATATACAGTTACATGTCCGTCCATTTGTCTGAAATTATCAAGGACTGCAAACCGTCGTGTGTCCCAAATCCTTGCCAAAACAGGGCCACTTGTAAGGAACTGTGGTCCACTTATGAGTGCATTTGCAAAAATCCATGGGCTCATTTAGGAACACATTGTGAAGACAGTAAGTGAACAATCTAATTTTGTAAAGGTAGGATATGTAAAGTTTCCTTTTTAAACAGAATGTTTATTTTTTAGATATAAATATAAAGGCATTGACTTTTCAAACAAAAGAAGCTTACCTAAAGAAAAATTACTTAGTGGATAACTCAACAGACGCAGAAAAAAACCGACTGAAAAAAATGATGACAGAAAATGTTCTCATGAACCTAAGAACTTATGATGACAACTCCTTAGTGTTATACGCAAACGACAATCTTAACAATTTCATTCACTTATTTATCCACAATGGCAGTGAAATAATCTATTTATTTAATCATGAAAATGAAATTGTTCAAATGAACGTAACTTATGAGCACATTAACAGAGGTGAAAGTGTGCAAATTGCTATAATAAGGACAAATCTTACTACAACGTTACACGTGAATAATAAGAATACTACAATCGATAAAGTGGCCAAGCTTCTTACGAACTATACAAATAAACCATGGATTAATCCTGAATTAGGTAAGTTGATGCAGTATTTATTTTTTTGTATTTTAAGTACCTATAGGCTCTCATACGAATTAATACATAATAAGTCTGGAAAACACATTGTAAAGGCTTATAAAGAAATGCTAATAAATAGATTAAAAAACCATATTTGAGTGTAATACGATTTGCAATTTATTACTATATTAACCTGATTAGGGTACCAAAAAATCTTAAAAATATAAGATTTCAGCCAGTCTCTGTAAAACAAATTATTCTTTTCATGAAATAAACAGATTAAAAAATTTTTTTTTCCTATTTTCGTCTATTTATGTTTGAAGATCTGACATAAAACCTACTAAGTATCTAAACGACAGTATTGTACTTCAATATGCTCTCAATAAAACCTTCAAGAGCATTACAAGTGGGTCGTTTTCTTCACTCCAGCTAACATAATATGGCATTATTAAATGTATACATTTAATATACATATTAACCACGGCCTCTTCAACAAATCAAACCAGATTTAAAAGTTCTCGAATCGTTTTCAAATTTGTTTATTATCGAGCTTTTTCAGAGGTGATTCTTCCTCAACGGCCGCCCGCACCTCCAACCGATTATTTCCAGATGAATCTCGGCGGATACGACGGTTACTCCCTACATTTAGCGCCGCGAGCCTCAATACTGCCTCAAGGAGGTTACGTCGGCTGTGTGAGGGGCTTTAAAATAGCTGACCACGTAGTAGACTTACCTCGGAAGGCAAAAGACAATGTTGATCAAGGTAAGAAGGCCCGCGAGCATTTAAAATAGGATTCGGGTCTATTAGTTCTCTCTCGCTTGCTGTTGTGTAACACGTTGTTATATGCTAAAAAACGACTTAACCCGAAGCCGAATACTGTTCTAAGAGCTCACGGACTGTACTCAATGCGTTAAAGGTCTTTGAATGAAGACCAAAATTGATGACCAAGGGTACTAGGTCGGCACGCTAAAAATTAAGACCGGTAACTTTTCTCCGAAAGTCGTTGCAAATAGAATGTGCTTATTACCTTTGTTATTTTGCGGGAGATCTGGTCTATCTTTGGAGAAGACTTGAATATTTTCAATGGAAGACGATTGTTATCAGATACAACATTTCCAACAATATGTGTGTGATCTTATTCCTAGACACTATAGGAGTTCTACCCCAATGTAATATGAAATGCGACTCTGAACCTTGCAAGAACGGTGGCATTTGCACGGAGGACTTCACGAATCAAGAAAGCAGTTGCAATTGTGAACTGACTAGCTATTTCGGGGAATATTGTATGGAGGAGAAAGGGGCGGACTTTAATGGGGAGAGCATACTGCAGAGAGGATTTGTGCTAAAAGGACCTGTATTGAAAGTAAGCAATGGTTTCCAACTTAAATACTTTTCTTATCTTAAATCCTAAACGCATACCGGCATACCCCTGTTCTTAACTAGATTTTTTCGGAATAATAACTTGATGCATTGATTTAAAAATCTTTAGGTTAATGCTCATCTAGAAAACAAGCCATCATCTTAATTCACTACACGTTTGTCTGTCATTTTAATATCGATAATTATTCCAGGTAAAAATCAAATTAGCTTTCTCCAGCAATGACCTGCGACAGAAAAACACCGTCCTACTATTGGTCCAAACAGAAAATCAGTAAGTCATTCCTCATTTTTAGACAGAACTCTCGCCTTCCTTAGTAATCTTGAACTTTTTTTACCCATTATTACTTTCAGACGCAGTTACTATCTGCTGATAGCAATTACACAAGATGGCTATCTTAAATTTGAAGAAGATCGCGAAGATTCTGCATATGGAGTCGAAGTCAAAAACCGGAATTTCTTAAATGGTAAGTTTGGTTCCATTTCTGGAAAGACTGAGGTAGAAAATAATAATTAAATAATACATTTTGTTTCAGGTGCACGACATACTGTATACTATACTAGGCAAGGCGATGATGCTATTCTTCTAATCGATAGGATAGAAATACCTTTAGAAAAACTACCCGAACAAGGACCATGGGAAGTCCTGGATGTTGGGTCCAATGAGGTCCAAATTGGAGGACTTAATACCAGTGACCCTAGGCTCAAGATTTACAAAGGATACAACGGATGTTTATCTAGTAAGTATAGTTTTTAATACTTGACTTGAATCTTGTACTACTGTATCGAGTCTGATTGCTGGAGGAATAGAGTATACTGTCACACAGAGTTAACAAATACTTCACAGAAAAACATATTACCTACTTGTACCAAGAAATGAATTAGTAAAACCGCCTATCTTACGTGAAACAGATATCAGTTTATGTGTTTATATTTAAAGTAGAACCGCTCACAATCTGTCTGCTTTGCCCAAAGGTTGACTGGTAGAGAAATGCTTACGGCATTAAGTCTGCCTTTTGTATAACAAGTTCTTCTTTTGTGCAATAAAGATTAAATGAATATCATCATGCACCCATGATGCACCTGCTATTCAAGATGATGTATGTTTTCTCTCGGGCCGAACGAAAAATACATGTGGGTCAAGATAATTTCACTTCATTCAAGATAATTTTACATCTTCCTAATTAATTTCTTGCTTTAAGAATATTTACTTCGAATCTAGTCTTTTTTCAGTATTTTTATTCCGAATTACCGATACAGCATTAACCTGAGATCTGACATCGAACCGTTTTGTGATAATTGATAATACAATATGTTTGACAGTCTTTTAAACCATGATGCGTTGCTATGTTTAAGTCTCGAATAAGTGATTCTTAATGGCGAAGTACCTGTCATTATGGCACTCTTTGGGGGCTAGCAGTGGACGTCGTTTGGCTGATATGATGATGATAATGTTGACGATTAAATGGTTCCTAATAACAAGCATTTAAGTTTCACCTGTCCCGTTGTCTGTCATCAAATCTTGCAAGTTAAATTTGATCCACCTCCCGGTTTCCGATTGAGCTGAAATTATGCATGAATGTATAAATCGGATAACAATGTGATATTATTATAATGTAGAGCTGATCTGATGATGAAGCTGGAAGGTGGCCATAGGAACTCCGTAATTAAACGACGCAACCCTATCGAGTTTGGGCTTGTTAGAATAGTCTCAATGAGTAGTTAATGATGGTATACAGAAAAGTAAAAACGGCAATAAAAGCTTGTATCAAAATTGAAATTTTTGACAGAAACTTGTTATTATCCAACATTGTCCTCCAGATATCTTCGTCGAAGTGAACGAGTACATGATGAAACCGCTAGAAGAGTACATGATGTTCACGCGCGACTCGGAGAAGGTGAACGTGGTGAATGCGCTGGGCGTGCGCAGCGCGCAATGCTCCGCGGACTTCGACGAGGCCTGGCCCGACCGCGACCAGCTGGGCGCGGCCCATAACGGAAGCTTCCTTATCGTATGGATATGTCTTGTTTTGCGAAAGCCATTTTATGTTCTAAATTATATTTATTGGACCCGATTCTACAGTGGCCTCTAAACTTCCTAATTTTATTTAGGTGTCGCTAAAACACTTTGCTATTCTATGAGAAGCTGTCATAATCAAATGACAGCACTAATTTGAATCTGACGTTTCTTATTTTAGGCGGTCTATTCAACTTAGCTTAGCTGCTATTCTAAATATGTCGTTTTTAATCTGCCGCCTTAATAATGTCTAAAAATTAGACGGTTTAGTTTTAGGCTATTTAAGCCATCTGCACGTAGAATCGGGTCCATTGTTTTTATATAGACCGAATATTTGTTCTGATGTTGTTTTTGCACGATTTTGAATTCGTTTTTCTAAGAAATAAATTCTTTATATAGGTATCTGTCATATCTACACATTTGGTTGCGACATTTTCTTAGATTTAAACTTTATCGATTCTCACACATTATTAATGCTAAATTATACTTAAATAATTTTCTTAGATTTTGTCATCATCAACCTGAATGTCATTAATATTATCAGTATCCTCTATTATAATATTTTTCCTCTTCAGCATCACCGTGATTATAAGATAAGCATCATATTGTGATAAAGCTTCATCATAATCATCCACATCTTAGTCGTTATCATATGAATATTTTGAGTCAGAATTATCAACGTTATTGTCTTCACGTAGAACCTGAACCAGTCACGCATAATGTCACCACTGGCCTTCGTCATAACTTTATTGTTGGAATCACTTTCATCATTCGCCGTCTCCATTATCACTATCGTGATTATCAACGATATCAATATTCATCATCACCTCTTCAATAATGGAGTATAAACTTGTCAAGAGTCAGTGATCGACATCAATCAAAGTATACTGATAATAATTAAGACTAAAGTTTCTTCACTTAATTCGTCATTTTCTAGTTTTTTCTGTAAAAGAGGACGTGATTTTCAGAATAGCAATTCGATACCTATTATTGCATTAAACATTCCACGCACTAATTCTGTTACACCCTGTCCTACTGTATACTTATCAATTTTTTTTTTTGGCGCACCACATTTCCCCAATCTACATTATCTCGCAGCCATAGAATATTCCTCTCTCTCTCACACATTCATCCTTTCCTTTTCACTCTCTCCTTGCTACGTTCCGTTTTTTATACAACAACGGTGGCAAACAAGCGTACGCCAGATGGTAAGCGGACACCGCAGCCTATAGACGCATGCAACTCCAAAGGAGTAACACGGGCGTCGCCGAGCCTTGATATGTTTGAGGATTTGCCGTGTTGACAGCTGATGGAATCAATTCCCTCATCTCAACACAACGCATCCTCGGGAGCTCTGGCGACCTTGCTCACCTCCAGGAACACAACACTACTACAGAGCAAGTAGTGTTATATTATGGATGTGGTCTTCTGCAAGGCGGAGGGGAGGTACTTTCCCAGTTCGGCTACTCCAAATTCCGCTCACCAAACCTTTCACGCACAGAGATGTTTGCCTCTTGTTCCCTGTACAGAAATTAAATTACATTTCCAGCATACCCCTTTCGCCATTTTCTTCGTAGTTCAAAAGATTCGACGGAGTCCCACGCAGCGGGGCTCCTATTTCAGAGCGGTTTGCCATTCGGGCATCTGAAGCATAGTTTTTAGCTAAATGCGAGTGCTGGGTTATGGATGGGGAATAACGCGTTGTCACGCAAAAGTAAGTAACAACACAAATCCACATCTTAACATAAATCCTATTTTAATGTAATTTTCAGAGTGGTGACAAGACTTGGGTCGAGGACCCACCTTCCCGCACCCCTTACGACTCTCTCTACCAGCAGCCTGACGCCGAGGAAGAAAACACAGACAAGTTCTTCATAGCGCTCATCGTTATTTACATACTTGGCCTGTGCTATTGCGGATACCACGTAAGTTGATTTAAATATCGGTCGATATTCAGCGCTGCTTAGCTTACGCACACAAGTTTGGCCAGTGAATCGTGAGTTGTGAGAAAAAACCTAAGAACCTAAGATTTCAACCAGAAACCGAAGTAAAAACTAATTTAAGACGTAACTATAATTCATCATCATCATCATATCAGCCGAAAGACGTCAACTGCTTGACATAGGCCTCCCCCAAAGAGTGCCACAATGACAAACATAACTGTTGTAACACAAGATAATGATGCAAATAATCTTACACTCTAAGATAATGAGATATTATTATTTTTGAATTTTCTTTTGTGTGATTAAATTGTCTTTGAATTAGATTTAATTCTTAAAATATTTCTATTTCGTATTTAATACAGATGTGGAGAACGCACAAAGCTCATCGCCTTCGTCTGGAGAAGGAAACAGACGAAAACATTATGAAAAATAAAGAAATAGCGACCAAACTTCAGGAGCCTAGCTTCGCTTTCATGCAGGTAACACAGCCTATCCATATCCATACTAATATTATAAATGCGAAAGTGTGTCTGTCTGTCTGTCTGTCTGTTACCTCTTCACGCTTAAACGGCTGAACCGATTTGGATGAAATTTGGTACAGAGATAGTTTGAGTCCTAGGGAAGGACTGGATAGTTTTTATCCTGGAAATCATTACCTAAGAGGGTGAAATGGGGGGTGAAAGTTTGTATGGAGCTACGATATAACCGACTTCCACGCGGACGGAGTCGCTGGCAGAAGCTAGTAATATAATAATAATAAAAGTAAAATATCAAATGATATTGCCTACTTACAAGTTATTACAAAAAAAGAAAATATAAATAAAACTAAACTACCTATACCAAAGTAAACATGGCTTTTCTCTGAAGCCGTAACATTTTAGACCAATTTAAATACCTACCTAAGCTTTGTTCAGTAACCCACAAGATTAGTAAACTTAGGTACTTAATATTAGGGGCTAGTTTGATTTGTATAAGACTGTAATATTAATTTATTTGTATAGCCCTGAAGGTAAGATTAGGTTTCATTACCTATAACAATACTGAAATATTTATAGTTTCTGAGAAATAATATTTAGGGCAATTGATGATAATGGCAAACGTTACATTTATGACAAAAAAAAACATGCTGAACCAGATTAGTTCAAAATTTTAATTTGCGATATATCCACAGTTGAAAGATGGCGACGAAACCAACAAGGATATGGAAAAGAAACCCAACGGGGTGACCATAGACATGAATCCGACAGTCATCGTTGAGGTGCCAGAAGACAAGCCAGCTATAAGGAGAGGATCTTTGAGATTTAGAGGTAGGTACCACTAAGGGCGGGTATAATAATAACGGACTTAGCTAAAAACTAGCTATGTCCATCATTTGGAAGAGTGTAAGTTTGCCAGTGTCGGTTTTTTTTGTCATTTTAACGGCATTTTTTTGGAATCTATTGCTACACGAAATTCCTAGGCATATCGTGAAACGCCGCCATTTCATGATTTGGCTGAGTGATATCCGCCATATTGTTGAAAATTCACCAGTTAACGATTTGCTTAGGGACGTTTAGGCAGATCATGAACTTCCTAGGTACTTATGTCATGAAACGCCGGTATTTCATGATTTGGCCAAGCCGGTGACGTTAAGGCTGATCATGAAATTCCTAGGCATATCATGAAACGCCGCCATATCGTTCAGTACTAACCGTTACCTATACGTAAGCAGGGTGTCCAAAACTTAAGTAGGTAAATGAAAAAAAATAAGGAGTGCGGACTGATAATCTCCAGCGAGTCGACGCCACCCCACCGCGCGGGGTGAGTAAATCTGGTCTGAGGGACACAAGTGAACCCTAACCTAACCTAGCCGACCTAAGACAGAGTTCGCTTATGACAAGCCATTTTTGCCCTCCCTGGTTATTGGTCGCATCGCATACGCAGCGCGGCCAGTGGTTGGCCACAAAGAAACTATTTTACTATGTGCCCGGTATAGAACTAGGAATATCGACGAATGCGTTTCTCTAATCAATCTGCGCGATTTCATCCCTTCCATGCCTAGGAATTTCGTAAACTGGCGGATTTTACGATCGGCCGCCGACATATATACGGCGTTAACTATATTTCGTTATAATCGAAGAGACCTATCCCTTATCGGTGCAGTTCCCGCCAGTACAAACTTACAACCATTTTTTAGACTTAATAGAAAAAGACGTGACATGGGAGCCTCTTGAAGAAAAAGATGAGACAGAAGAAAATGAAGAGGACGAATATAGCGAGGACGAAGATAATGAGGATCATGAAACAGATGACGATCACGATGACATGGCTGATCGTGAAAACGGACAAGACAGAGAAGCAGATTGTGGAGAAAGCGTTGAAAATGGAGAGGAAGATGATCTTAAAAATCGTGAGGTACCGTCCATTACTTAATTGTAGTGTTAGTAATTACATACAATATACAATTCATATTATTCAATTACAATTAGTTACATAATATTTATTTATATCGGCTCATGCAGGCTCATGCAGCTTGCTCCATCGTTTTCCATAATTCCAAACTACTTGGTTTGTTCATGACTTCGTTGAAGCAACTTAGCATTTTTTTAATCTCAAGCGCGTTGCAACTCTTTATTGATTTGTGGATTCGATGTGTTTGAGATGTGACAACTGTAGAATGTAGGTTTCTTACTCTCAAGTACTCTCAACACAGCGTTACTCATCGCCACCAGGAACAACACACAGGTCTGTAAAGCCCGATCAGGAAAATTAAAAACCTGTTCTGGGGGCGCTAAATTAGCAATAATTATAGCAACACTAATTCATTTCCATTGCACATATTATATATGATACTGCACCTACCAGTCATGTTGACCTCAAGATCGGTGATGTTATTTAGAGGAATAGAGTCTAATCCTTCAGATTTTCTTTCCGACAAATACTTCGTCATATTGCAAATCACTTTTCTTTTAACGCACAAATTCACTTGTACTTGTACTCACAATATCTAAGAAATACAACACGTACAAACGACACCTCACATTGACAGCAATTGACAGATGGCATTAATGACAACTTCAAATTTACCGATGGCAGATGATTGCAGATGAAGAAATTAGTTCCAACAGTTTTCCGCAATATGGCGAAGTTTTTTATGGTCGGGCTTTACTTACTTGCAGAGCAAGTATTGGTGATATTATGGCAAGGTACTTCCTTACCTTTTCCGTACCTTATTGGGATTAGACCGGTTGCCTTACGATGCTTTCCTTTACCGAAAAGGTAACGGTAAATATTCCGTACATAGGGGGTAAGTTCCGAAAAACTCATTGTTATGAGCCGGGAGTCGAACCCACGACCGCCGCTTGACAGCCGCATGGAACTGAACCACTACCGTAACTTCTCTTGTTGTTATTTCTGATTTAAACTAGGTATTTAAATTGCGTAGGGAATATTATTGCATAATATTATTGTTTCGGGGCTGTTCAAACTTTAACACTTTCGCAACCAGGCAAAATTCCGAACAATACCCCAGAAACCGACAGAACTCGCTAGTCGAGCAACGACGTGCAACTCAATGCCGGACGACGCGAACCCGCTAGTCGGGCATGCGGCGGACGCTCAGGGCTGTGCCAAGTAACTTTACAAGTAACGTATACGTGCATAAAATTAAATCTGCTGCTGCTTAGGTAAAGTAAATAAAAATACAAAGTGAAGTAATAAAATATAATCAACTGTACCAACTTTTAGACCACATAAGTACATAATAATCAGAAGACAGGCAGTGGCAGCCCTGAGGTAGCGAAGATGCAAAGCTTGCTCGACTGTCGGGTACTTTGGCGTCGCGTGAGGGTTTATAGCTCGTGCTCGACTCTCGGGTATGCCGGCATCTGAGTAAAGTTTACGAGTGCCCGAGAGTCGGGTACGCGGTGTCCAATGTGTTTAAGACGAAAGAAAAGAGCTTTTCACGCCACTGCTCGGAAATGTGGCAAAAGATGGTCAGAATTCAGGCTTCAAAGCTGGGGCTAGTTGGACATCGTTAAGGTGGTTTGGGCATGTAGAGAGGATGGATGAAAGAAGATTAACGAAGAAAGTGTATACAAAAAGAGTGGAAGGGCAAGTTGGAAGGGGAAGACCTAGGTGAACTTTCTCCGATCAAATCGGAGAAATCTTAACAAAAGGCCAGGTCAAAAGTACCCTAAACCGACGAGCATGTATGAGAAATATTATGAAAGTGAGTGAAGCGAAAGTGGTTTGCCAGGATCGTAGCAAATGGAGATCCGTGATCTCTGCCTACCCCTCTGGGAAAGAGGCGTGATTGTATGTATGTATGTTATTGTAATTATAATCAGTCTCATACATTGACAATCATCTTAGGTTCATTGACTACCATGGTATATTGTCTAATTCGCAATATTATTTCGCAAAATTAACGTTGCTGCGCCAGCAATTCACCTCTGTTGGCTCCTATTTCGCAACGTTTTTTTGTTATTTTCGCAATAGTTTTTTCTGAGTGCAGTAACGCAGTATTTTAATTGAATAGGAACGATATCAAATTAAATATTATGAAATAAACAAACGAATCAAAAAAACCATTTTGTCCATATTGTATGGACAAAATGACACACTAAATATGGGTATAATGACATACCAAATTTTTAAGAACAAAGTTCGCAAATTAATCTTTTAGTCGTCCTTGAGACATCAGCACAAGAAGCGTGAGCCAAACGAAAACAACTCATGCATCTTAACCAGCTTTCTCCCGGCTTAGACCGCGAATAAAGATCATTGCAATAAATGCAGGGGCAGTCTTCTTTATCCTCGTTTTCGGTGGCAAATTCTTCATTATCGGAGCTGCAATCGATAGTTTGAGCAAATTGACGCTGCGTCTTTGATCCCTCGGCATCTCTCCTGCAGTAACAACCAAAAGTTAAATATAGAAACACTACGGACAAAACGACACACGTCACGACATACGTGACACACGCTATGTCCTTTTGTCCAGCGTATAGCTATGTAATTTTGCCCAAATGTACACAACAAACATTAAAAATCATATGTAATTAAATCGATTGTTAATTGTATTAATACTAACTCAAATCAGAAGTTTTTATCATAAGTCTTCAATTTTAGTAAATATAATATACAAATATAACACAAAACTCACCAAAAATCCGAAGAAATCCATAAATAATTTTTTTGTGGACAGGAAACACGTTTCCACGCGTAACTTCAAAGAAACTGACCCAACGGCGCTGGATTTCTCTCAGGATTGTAAAAATGGCCACCGTTACGTGTTGTTATGTTCCTGACCTCGCTATAGCCCGCCAAAATCGAAATAATCCCGCTATGTCGTTTTGTCCGTATATGCCATTTTGTCCGTATTTCCCCCGTAGTATAGGTACTTCCCTCTTCATTTAAGTAGGTAACTAGGTATTATAGCGTTTATATTTTCACAGCTCCCGCAGCGTATCTCCAAAGCCACGGTAAATGGTCCGCCGACCTCCACCACACATCTGCCCTACAAGATAGACGAAGATGGTTCTAACTAGTTGATGACTTCTAGCGCATAAGTTTGTTCGTTAATAGTTTACGGATAATAAAGTTTTTTATGATCGCATTTAGTTTGAAATACATTCGCATTTCAACCTTACATTTCTTTTGTTAAAGTACCTACCTACTGTTTTACGTACCTACATAGTTCAAAGCTACGTATTTACATTATTTTAGGTTGAAAGATCTCTATTACTCATAAAGAACAATAAGTTCACTTACAATGAGCTTAAACTAAAAACAATTTCATATGTAAGTATAGTACCTAAATCCAGCTTGTCGATAACATTTAATATACATTATCACTACTTAATAAATTGTTTTGATTTGGTTTTTTTCACCACTTCTATACTTACTCGGTTACCTACTCGTATCTACGTAGTGTCGTGAAGTGTTTAAAAACAAAGCTGATTAAAATGTTAATTCCCCAACCATCCCCAACAGATTTTTTAAAAAATGGAGGCAGACCAAAACTAGGTACGCACGTTGGTTACATTAGAACAATAAAAACAAAAAGCAAAAATAACCCCGCCCCCGGGTGGGCTCGAACCACCAACCTTTCGGTTAACAGCCGAACGCGCTAGCCAATTGCGCCACGGAGGCGTTGAGAAGTCGGGCGAAATTAGCGATTGTGTTTTATTGCCATATTTGTAGATGTGTATTCGCCTTATTTTCTTAATTTTATATTCAATTTAATAGAGATTGTAGGTAAAGACAAAAATATCAATTGAACCTTCTTGAAAATTCGTGTGGATTTTGGTGGATATATAACGCTAAATGAATATTTATTTTCGACTCGTGACTCACGTTCTTTATTTACCTGATAAGATTATGAAGGCTGGCAACATTCTAAATCCATGACAAGTCTGAAATCTGTAGTTTTTGGTTTGGTCGCATTTTGATTTCAGAAGTAGGTCGTGAAATTGTCAGGATATGGACGAAATTGAAAAAGAAAGAATAGCGGCACTGCCGTCGCAATTGCTCGTTACTACAATATGCCACCCCATGGAATATGTGAAGGTCCTCATCCAATTGGGATACGAACCTATGCCGCCTCGACGATCGACAACATTGTTCGGCCGCCCTGCCATGATATTACCTAACGGTTTCCAGTATATCAAGTATATCAAAGCCACGGATGGATTCTTCGGGTGTTACAGAGGTCTGTCTGCAAGGCTACTCGGCCTAATTGCGTCAAGTCAGCTAACGTCAAAGGTAATACATGCAGTCGGGATTGAGCTGCCAGAAATCAATGACCCTCCAAACATCATCACGGACGACGACCCCAAGCTGGACGACTACATCAAGCTCGGGCGGCGAGACATGATCATGCACACCGCGTCCGTGGTAGTGTCGTATCCATTCCACGTTGTGTCAGTGCGAATGATGGCTTCATTCATCGGCAAGGAAGAACAATACAGCTCGTTGATAGGCGCAATCATATCTATCTACAGGGACGACGGCATCCTTGGCTTTTTCCATGGAATCATACCTAAACTACTCGGGGATTTAACTTGTGTAGCAGTCACGGGAGCGTTAGCTTACTATGTTAATAAATACTTAGTGAAGACGAAGGATCTGCGTTACTACACAGTGCCGCTGCTCACGTTTTTGACGAGCACACTAACATATCCACTAGTTGTGGTATCCACATGCATGGCTGTTGCGGGCTGCAGTCTGCATGCTGGCGTCCCCCCCGCCATGCCCAAGTACCCATCTTGGCACGCCTGTTGGAGGGACCTGCTAATAAACAAACAACACAAACGCGGGGCCTCCTTAATCTTTAGGTACTATATTGCTCCCATTGCAGCCATGCAGTAGTCACTCTTTAGACCTAAATATATTGCATTTATCTATCTGTGTTTATTTGCTAAGTGTTATTCCACAATCACCAATGAAGTAGATTCAGTCTTGTAGAAAGATAAATGTGAACAATGAATGTGTAAATAATTTAGTGAACGGTCCTTGTGGATATTCTTGTTTTGCTAGATTGTTGAGTAACCAAGTGGATATATTTAAATAAATATATGTTGTTTCTCAACTGTATATTATTTTACTCGCTTTTGGGGTATATTTTAATTGAATAAAATTCATAGAATGATTGGAGTTATTTTATTTTTGCTAATGTTTGAGCTTTTATGAAGTCGTCAACAAGTTCTTTTTTCAATGATGCAACGGCTCTCCGGTAGATCGCTGGTGAAAATTGAGCACCGCCAAGAGTGGACTCAAAGTTCATATAGTCCATCCAAACTTGAACATTATCTTGTCCGTGGTGATGTGCCAAATATTCAAAGTACTTTCTTATCAACTTGGCATTTGGCTTATCTTGAGATTTTTCAATCTCGATGATAATGTACTGGACATCTTGCTGTATAGGCGGGGTCTTGATTAGCTCCTCATATAAATCCCTAGCTGCCTTTAATCCGTTATAATCATATATTTTTTGTAGCAATTTTGGCTTGATGGCTAAGAGGACAGCTGTTTCGCAGTTTTGGAATTTCTTGTGTAAACTCATTAGCTGGAAACAAATAAGACGTTCAGTTAAAGAGAACAGTGAATGATAGTTAAAACAAAAACTAAATAAATGTATTTAACCTTTTGACAGCCAGCGTGCAAAACAAAATGCTGCCTGCCTGACGCCGGTGATCAATTAGAAGCTATGGGTGAGTATGAAAATTATCGTTGTCCGTGGCCGTCGTGGCGTCAATGGCACGACTTTTAGCTGTCGAAAGGTTGAGTATCTTATCTTATGAAGGTATATTGGTTGGTATGATTGACTACAAAAAATGGATACATTGTTTTGTAGTTGACTATACAAGATGGGTAAGCATTTGTAAGCATATGTACACAGTGACGATGTATATATACAGTCTAACACAAGTATGGCCTCCATAAGATACAGCTACATAAGTTCTATTATAGTAGTATAGTCTCACAGTTTCTTTCTTTTCAATAACATCCAATGCAATATTCCATAGATAAATTGCAGCGTTTTGATCCAATACTTTAGTGGCCTCCTTTAAAACAGATAACAATTTATTCTCATTGCTTTTGCTCAGAAGAATCTTTTCTTTCCAAACACTCTTTGCTCGGGGATTCCTTGCTGATGCTACATCCAATATCTGCAAAAAGATTTCAAGGTTAAATGGGTTTTGTTGAACACTTTCCATAACAAAGAACTTTCTGTTTTTATTGGGCGACAAGGTTCTAGGCTTACAGTTACTATGACAGGGTCATGAAACTGCAGCTGTTCTTGGCACTGTTGGTACAGACAGTCAAGAAATTCGTCCACTGCTTTTCGACTATCATTTTATACATTAAAAGTGGTAGACCAATTTCTTGGCTTACTGTACAATAACTCTTGTAACTGTTGTGTAAAGTTAATCATTACTTCTTGCTTACAGATAGAGGTTACCGATGGGCACTCAGAATACTAGTCATGGGCTCAGTTTTACTGGATTATCACCACTATTGTAATGAAATAAGGTTGAACATGTCATAAACTGTGGAGTTTACCTTAGCTGTTAGAAAACAGTTGCACCCAATTGAGATTAAAAATTCATACTAATATTATAATTGGGAAAGTGTATGTGTGTGATTGTTTGTTTGTCCGTCTTTCACGGCAAAACGGAGCGACGAATTGACCTGATTAAGTGGAGTTAGCTGAAGGGATGGAGAGGTACATAATATAGTTTTTATCTCCGAAATCATCCCCTAATGGGGTAAAAAGTTTGTATGGCGCTGCGATATAAACGAGTTCCACGCGGACGGACTCGTGGGCAGAAGCTAGTTAATAATAAAAATGGCATACCTGTATCAACTCAACACTACTCAGTGTATCTTCTAGTTTCAACAACTCTATGCCAAATGAATACATATCATCTGAGAGAAGCGCATTGTCATGGCCATACATCCAGGCATGTTTGATGGCAGTGACCTTTTGATTCTCTGAACAGACACCATCATTCAGACTAAGGAGTTCATGGATAAATTTACTACACAATTTATCATCAGGAAACTGCAAATAACACTTTAATGAACAACTATTTAAGGTTCATAATGATGTTTGAGAGAAACAACAAACTTACATACCCTTTGCAAAGCTTCCTCATACACACTTATAAACCTAAGCATATTCAGGGGGAATTTCGAGTCTGCATCGACAAATTCTTCAATTTTTTCCCAATGGCAACCCTGCAATAAAAAGAATACTTGAGACATTAATATCTCATTCTGAGCTCACCCGTCTTCAATCTACAACTAAGACTAACTAACCCTAAGTATATCCAAAACCATAAAACAATTCCATCAAATCTACCAAGGAGTTTCTATGTTGCAGATGAGCAGACCACTGCAAATTATTATCATGTAGATATCCTTTGTCAGGTTGACATTCCAGATGTAACCATTACAGTAATGATAAAAAAAATTAGTAAAATCATCCTTAGCCTAAAATTTTTGGTATGTAATGTATTTATTTGTCATATTAGACCATAAGTTCATTCAAAACACCTTATTTTCAAGTCAAAATGAAATTCTGAACACTCACTTCCAACTCTTTAGACGCAATGTAAGACCACACTTCCTTCTTATCATTATGACTCCAAATCTCTTTTTTAACTTCGTCAGTGATAGATTCTGTGTTCTGGAATCTCAATGTTAAGTCGCACAGCTTGAACAGATATGTGACGTCATCAATACTCTTTGCCCCATTCTTCCAGACCACAGTTGCCCTTTTAAGTTGCTTTTCCTGTAACCAACATGTGGTGATGTAACGGAGTTTATGGCATTGTAAGTTTGTATATAGGGGGTATTCTCTGTCACTAATCATCCAATTTCAAAAAATCTTGCTCCTATTTATAGAATAATCCTTTTGGCCAACTTGCAGGATAGAATTCTCTCTAGATGCCTATATAAATATGCATGCGGGCTACATTTTATCTCATTGCTCGCCTGTTTTCTGTATGATGGGCAGTTAATATGTTATAAATTTTTAATCTTTGACACAAGCCTTTATTGCTGACTGACTTTACGCTTTAAGATGATCTTAACAAACCTAAACTTGACTCTGTGTTGTTACCTAGTTCCTCTAGTCAACAGCATCATACAAACTTTCAGACAAAGACACTGCATTATTCCCAAACTAACATGTAAGTATTGCCAACCTTATAACTACGAGTAGGTCTGGCTTGAAAGATTTGAGTTCAGTTGAGTCGTAAAAAGTGTAATTGTACCTTATCTTCATCATTTTCAGCTTTAAAAGCGAGAGCCACTTCAATCTTAAACAGGTCCAAGTAAAGTTCTTGAGCTTGTGGATGTCTGTGTATGCCTTTTAGCAGGAAACTCTTAGAACTCTCCAGGTTGTTTTGCTCCTCACTTTCCCAGAAAGCTGCCATTTGCCACATCTTTGGCTTGTCTCCATGCATCTGTAAGAATACAAGAATCACTTAGGTAACTGTGTTACCAATCTTATAATTAAAGGTAGGTAGCGGTGCAAAGAGGCAACGCGGCCAGCGTCTTAGGGTCCATGCCTCAAGCGGGTGAACTGGGTGGGGTATTTTATATTTAGTTTATAAGTCTAGTTTGTAGTTCTTTAATAGTATCAAAATGTTGTTACCTAGTCCTTTTATTATTTACTCCTACAATTTATTTCAAATATGTGGGTACAACTTACTGAATAAATACTTAAATACATTGAAAACATCCATGACTCGGGAACAAATATTCGTGCTCATCACACAAATAAATGGCCTTACGGGGATTCAAACCCAGGACCTCTTGCTTCGTAGGCAGGGTCGCTGTCAACTATTTAGGCTAAAGCGGTCGTCAAATATGACGTTTCAAAAAAAATGCCCGATTAAGGTTAACTAAAGTGATGTTTAAGTCACATCTAACCTGTCTGTTTTGTTACTAAATGTATGCAATTGACATTGACTGTTGGTTTTGTTACTTTCCGTAACTATCCGTTTAAGGGCCCTAAAATAATGAATATGCCCGGATATGATATGTTTTCATGATTTAATTACTAATCTAACCTTACTTGTATATATCCCATAAATTGGATCATATCTTACTTAGATGTGCACATGTATCATAGTGTCTGAAAAACATCATGTTTATTTATTGGTTAATAACTTTTGGCATAACAATTTTCCCAAATGATACATTTCCCTCAGGTGTGTGTGTATACCCAATTATTTTCTGAGACCGTACATTAAAGGTATCCCTTCAATATCCATAATTTCATTTGCAATAATGCTAGTGTTTGCCATAAGTGATTTTCTCTGACTAAGTATGGCAAATGATGATTATGACAAATTAAATTATAGATTTCATTAGTAGGTAAAAAATAATGGATTCACCTTGAAAGTTCAAATAACAGACAAACTCTTTATTACCTGTAGCATCTGTCCAATAATGGCAGATACAGCAAAATCAAAACCCACACTTCTACAGAATTTAATATACTGAAAGTATACTTCCAAATCATTCTGGAACCTGTAAATAAACTGCTTGAATAATTTATTCACACGTTTAGCAATTGCGTATTCCAAGTCTTTCTTTTTCTCATTCAATTTTATTTTCTTCCTTCTGATTGCAATGTCTTCGATCAAGGCTAATTCATAGGCTATGAAGTGAACATAGTCTTCCTTCTGTTTAACTCTTCGCTGTATTCGATATTCAAACTCTTTGCGTTTGCGTGATATTTCTCTGTGAAAATAAAAAAAACACTAAGAGTTTTAGCTATACTAATATTATAAAGAGGAAAAGACTGAGATTGTAAGTTTGAGTAATGGGGGTTTTCTCTAAAATTGTTTCACGCGTTGTCTTTATAATGTACTTTGTGGATGTATATACGCTTTCTTTCACCTGTTGTCTTTAGAATGCACGTTGTGGATGGATATTTTCGCTAGATTTTATTCGGCGCGTTTACTTGCGTTATTTGCAATACGAGGGCGAAGCCGCGCAGGCAGCTATTAGTAAATAAATGGATAAGTAGGACGGAGATTGCTGGAAAGAATATTTGTAACAGACATTCTGTTGGGAGTATAAATAAAATACAACACAAACCTTATTTCTTCTTCGTCATATAAGCCCGTCCTTCGCATCTGCTCCAGCTCATTTATCATATCCTCAATACGTTGATTGACTTGCTCTGCCATTTTTTATAGTTTAATTCACTTGCTTTTCCAAAAATAATTATTAATCTGATGATGTTCCTCAAACGCTGTACGTACACGGCGTGATGCGTGATATTTTTTAGGTTAGGCGTCAGCGTCACTTTGACATTTTTGACATTGATACTTTTTTTTTTATTCGTCCATTCGGACAGGCTAAGACCATGGGCCATACTGCCTCGTCTTTTTTTTTTTTTAATCTTATATTTTAAAGAGGCTTTTGAACACTCGTGGTGGCAATGCCAGCCTCATAGGAGAACACACCTTCAATACCTTTCAGTTAGGTCTTCTTTCTAGGCCTTTATTATAGAACATATAGGTTTTCATGGCATCATCAGACATAGGTTCAGTTCAGCAAGTATCAAATTAATAGATGTGGCATTATCTAGTAAATTTCCTAACATTCTTTGCCTTTCACAACTAAACCTGGTGCATTCTATCAAAATATGGACTAAATCTTCTACTTTGCCACAATTATCACATAGTTTATCATCTTTTTTTTTCATTAAGTGATAGAATTTATTACATGATATGTGTCCCGAGCGTAATCTTAAAGCGGTTGTTAGTATTCTCCTAGTAAGCCTGGCACTATCAAACCATGGGACCCATCCCTTTGCGGCAGAATTTTCTTCAAACTTCTTTTCCCAGTTGGCAGGGAGGGAAAATCTCCTATGCAGCTAAATTAAGAACTGGTCATAAAATGGCTGATGACTTGCCATAAACAACCTACTCAATTTGGACGGGTAATGGTTTATGTGCCACAACTTCATACTAAATCAGTTGTGGCAAATAAAAAAAAGTGAAACTATGAGAAGGACAACGAATGATATTTCCCTTTCTGTCACAATTATCGAGATTTGTATGCTACCAGCTCGCTCGCACGTGGTACTATTTTTATTACCATAGCCTGTCCTGAGTATCAAAGGTCTACGTCGTAGGCGGTCGTAGGCCTCGTTTCCACTGGCATTTAGCATCGTTGCTAAAGCATACTACGAACAATGCAATTTGTTGCTAGGTGTGAAGTTGCCTTAAACCAGTAAGCCTCTTTCTAAGGGTTCTAATTAAGAGTCCGCAGTAAGCTCGGCCGAATTTCCCATACAAACGGAGTTTCGTTCTCATTATAAAACTACGTTTTGGATTGTAACGAAACTTTGCATGTACAATGACATGAGGTACCTATGTCTATGTCTGTAATTCGTTTATGTAAAAGACTTTCTGTCGTTCGAACTAGCAAGTGCAAAAGAGAGGGAGATACGCAAACGAATTTCGTTTTAGTTTCGCGGTAGGGCCTCCGAGATAGATGACTGCATAACTGCATTAGTTTATCCGACTGCATCTGTGGATCCACGAGCGCGGAGTGTGGAATTTTGGACCCGGCCAATGAAAAGGGTGGATTTGCCATAACGGTGCGTAATGTACCAACGTCAAAGTTGAGAAATGAAACTTACTTATTATTTGTTAATTTATTTATAATCGTATTAATATCAACTTCATCGTCTTACATAAATCCCACTACTGGGCTCTGGCCTCCTCTCATAATTGAGGCCATTGAGGAGGAATGGGCAGTCCCACACTTAGTGTGCTAGCTAGTGACTAGCTCAGTGTGGGTGGGGGGAATCCATAACCAGCTTTGAATTTAATGTTTAATTTATTAGTGATTTAATTTGTTTTAAATATACATTATTTCTCAATAAATACCATGCATCAAACAAAATCGAAACATATCATCAGAAACAGAATGTTTCTGAGTGATTACAGATTACTACCCCATCTTGTTGAAATGTACAAAATGTAATGGTGTATACAAATTACGTGATTTTACCCCAATTTGTCCGTACAACATGTCAGTCATAATTGGGTGTGGCGTACGGATGAAACAATCCCACCCTCATCTCACCACATGTGCACGCAATTTCTCAGTACAACTCGTTCAACAGTTGGATCAGCAGCGCAACATGCCTCCAGAGACAGATAGCAATTATTCAGCTTGTGATAAATTGGGGCTGACAAATCATGACATGTATATACCCCATCAAATGGGACACTACAAAAAAATATTAACTTTATATATTTTATATAAGTGTATAATCAAAATATACATATTACTTTCCGGACGCAATCGTTTTTTTATACAAACAAAAAGCTTTTTGATGTATTCTAATAAGCTTAGTATTTTTTTGCTATAATAAAAGGTACGTTACTGGGTATGAAACATTTATTTTATGCATATAAAAAATGCTATAAAGCCAACTAAGACTGAACTTTTGATGTTATTTAATTCATTTGTCATTTTATATTCAAATCAACTAAGATAAACACATTCAAAACAAAACAGCGTATACTGCGACACTAAAACGAAGTCAGTCGTGTATCTCTCTGTCACTCGAATTCGCAAGTGTGACAGAGAGCGACATACCTGAACGAGCTTCGTTTTAGTTTCGCGTTAGCCGACCAGACTATAATCACTAGTCATCCTGTACAGTATATCTAATATATTATAACTAAACTTGTGTAATTTTCTTGGAAAAGAGAACGATCTGCTTTGCAATATGGTGGAAAATATGACCTTACCGGAAGGTACACTGTCCCTTTTCGCAGAGAATAGGCATGATGACACATTTTGAGAAACTGTTCTATAATGTTTAGAAACATTTATTATGTACAACGAATAAGATTTTTCAAGAGAATTTAACAGTTAAGTAGGAAAAAAATGCATTTTAGTTTTTAAATTTGAATTGGCGCTAAAACGCTTGTCAGTGTCATGGCGTCCCGCGTGACGTCACGATTGTATGTATAAAAAGAAAGCAGACCTTTGTTGTTTGTTAACTAGATCGCTCAATTGCTCATTGAATGAACATAAATTAAAAAGTTTACAAGTCTTGCGCGGCCGTGCGAGCGAGACAGCGGGACAATGACGTATGAAGATCTGACAGATAACATGGTTCTATCCCTGTCTTACTATTCGTTTAGTGCGTAAGTTTTCTCTGTAATCTGTGGTAATGGCCGTTATGGGTATGTATTTCTACATACGTGACGTCATGCGCTCTGATTGGTGTTTAATATATCATGGCGGGCGTCCGTATTTTTCAGTTTAATTTTATCAAAATAAACAATAATCTCTTACTTAATAAAAAAATATGAGAAATTTCCGAATTCTACGATTAAAATTTCAATAAGAAAATACCATATTTTAGTGATTTTCAATTACTGTCATCATGCCTATATAGTGACTAATGAAAGAGGAGCCTAGAAAAAAAGCAATAAATAAAAAAAACAGCGTCCTGCAACACCGTGTATAACGCGATAAAGTAATTAGAAATGCGCCGAATAATCGGTAATTGTTCAGAGTATTCGACATATTTTTCAATGTTCGTTGTTCGGACGAATTATTTGGTTCAAATTCCGCATAATTTTAGAGGTGATTTTCTGCAAGTTGCAATAATGTAATATAGTCATTGCCTTGTGTCATTGTTATTCTTAAACTGATTTTTATTGTTACTATGTATACCTATTTAACTAAGGGCACAGAATAGATAATAGTACAAGTACAGAAGGGAAACTCCTTTGATCTTTACAAAAGCCGCTTTTTTCTCAGCCAAAACATTATGATTAATTGCCCTCTGACATCTTCGACTCCAGCGCAAGCCAAACGGAGCGTTAAGGCTGTGTACGAACGGTGAAAATGAATTGGCTCACTCCCCGCGTCGCCGATAGTGAGGGCTGACAACGACTAAAAATAAAATAATAATGTATTGCCCCTTTATTTCTTGCAGTCAATATAGAGAGAAATAAATGTATATTCTTCATACATTATATACATTATTTAACTCTAAAATAATAAATCTCACATTTTGGACGAATTGAATACACCAAGACCACCAGGGCCCTATTTCTCGAAACTATTAGTTTATTAGTATATTAGTTATTAGTTACTAGTGTAAAATTTACAAGTCCTAATATTTTCTGTTTCTCAAAAATAATTATTGGAGTGGTAACTAATACTGGTAAACTAATAAAAAATATTAGTCTGGCTTGGCTGAATGCACCTATTACATGCCGTCTTACCTATTAAAAATCCGCCAAATGCGTGTCGGGCCACGCGCGGTGTAGGGTTCCGTAGTTGTCTGTCTTTCTTAGTTACATCGACACATAAATGGTTGCGTCGTCGGCCGAATTTGTATAGTAAAGTTGGTTGTATTACTATTACTTTTCTGTCACGATTTTTTCACATTCCCAGTAGCATAAACCCCAATATATCGCAGGCGAATAACTAATTTCAAAAATTATTTAAACAACCCATAATTGTTTTGAACAAGCTACCCAACGATACTCACACTATGGGTTTAACGAGAAAAAAAAATACACCCACACCTTAGGTGTAGGGGAAGTACCTACCGCAAAAAAAAACAAGATTTTATTCTTCTGTTTTGTCGGAGTGATTGGTTGATATGCCCATGCCGAATTAGAGTTGTCTAGAAGTAATGGTTATTATTAAACCTTCTTCACCGTCGGAAGCATTCCAATCAGTCCACATTTTATAAAGTTTAGTAAAATGTGACGCTAATAGTTTGGACTAATATTTTTTACAAACCTTCCTAGACTAGTAGCATTATTAACTTTTTTTACTAGTGTTTTTTTTAAATGTTTATTCATGAAACCAAAACCCAATGGACTCTAATAATATTAAGTAATATTTATTAGTTGGTAACTAATAACTAATATTTTATTATTGTAGCTTCGAGAAACGCAGAATAGTAACCTTGTAAAAAATATTAGTCCATAGACTAGTATTATTAGTCTAATAAGTTTCGAGAAATAGGGCCCAGGCCACATTTTATTGGCTTAGCTGCAACCCAAAGTAATCCGAAATTTTTAAACATATGTGTAATAAAATACCCAACACTGAAAACTGCATCGGTGCATTTACGTCGTTCATTTCATAGTCTTTGCTCACTCCAATTTTATTTCTTTAATGAATTACACCATTTCGATTTGGGCTGTTAATTCATTTATATATTTTATATACTTACCAATGAAAATATCTATCAATCATTTAAAAAATTAAATGGTTGTAAGGGCCTGTTTCACAATCGCCGGATAAAGTAAAAGTTATCTGCCAGTTACAAATATTGCTATCCTTTTCTCCCGTAATATAAAATAAAAGTGACAGCCAACATTTATGTGACGGATATGTTTTAACTGGAGATTATGAAACAGGCCCTTAGAGTGATAAATAAAAATTCATCACTGGTAATTTAACAAAGGTGACATCTAATATTATGAGAACCTTTATGACAATGAATATGACGTTCCTACCCTTTATAGTAAATGTGGCCAGGTGGTCTTGGTGTATTCAATTCGTCCAAATTGTGAGATTTATTATTTTAGAGTTAAATAATGAAATAATGTATGAAGAATATACATTTATTTCTCTCTATATTGAATGCAAGAAATAAATGGGCAATACATTATTATTTTATTTTTAGTCGTTGTCAGCCCTCACTATCGGCGACGCGGCGAGTGAGCCAATTCATTTCACCGTTCGTATACAGCCTTAACGTTCCGTTTGGCTTGCGCTGGAGTCGACGATGTCAGAGGGCAATAAATCTTAATGTTTTGACTGAGAAAAAAGCGGCTTTTGTAAAGGCGTGTCCCTTCTGTACTTGTACTATTATCTATTCTGTGGTATTACTTGATTCATACAGTGTTATATATGGAAGTAGATACACCTATAACATCTCTTTTATTATTATTCAGTAACTACTTATTATCTATAATGTTCATTTTCTGACCTATCGGCTTCCTTCGGGCGTGACGGGAGAGAGAAAAACGCGTGATTCATAATTTTATCATTATTTCTGCAACCCGCTGCGATACAATATCGTCTCGCTGTCTTTTTATTCATGTCAATAGAAACAGACGAATGCGGCACGTTCACTTGCGATATATTTACGTAAGCGTGTGCGCGCGAAGCAGCATGCGCGTGCGGTCCGATGCACAGTGTGGCAGCCACTGAATAGTCCCCAATATTGGGGATCCGGCATGTACTTGTAGCGATGAACGTAAATCGCGGAGTGTCCCGCGCCTGCTAAGGGTGGTATTCCACTTATCCAGGATCTTTGTCCAATGTGTATTTGCATCTCACATTTTGCATTACAGAGTGAGTGAGACGCAATGCACATTGGCCAAAGATCTTGGACAAGTGGAATACCACCCTAAGTTTATTGTAAATATTTTATTATTACGACTGAATGAGTCTGTTTTGGACCAGCTGATGAAGGTATTACGTTGAACCGAATTATTAGGCCGAATACTCGTATTCGGCAAAACCCATATTCGGCGCATGTCTAAAAATAATGTAATGATACTGGACAATTAATATTTTTCTTCAATACACACAATTAAACTGATCATTTGATCAGTTTAATTGTGTTATTGTTGAATTCACTTTAACTTCGTTATATATTTAAGAAGAATAATCAAAATCAGTCTCCATAATTTCAATTTGGACGAGACATAATAATTTAACTTTTCTATGACATTCTTCAATGTGAATAATATTCGCTGTAACTGCTGTAAGTCACTCTTTAATTATGCAAAAACCTTCCAAATTTATAACGGAACAGTTACTTTCTCAGTTAGAATATTAAGTATCAAGATTAGGATATCTAATTTAAGATCTGACACATTTGACAATGATACTACTGCACGCGAATCAGGGGGAAAAAAGACAATGTTATTACTGTTGCCATATAAAAAAAATAAAAAAACCCAGGCTCTTCTTTCACTCGCCAGACCTTATGTGATTCAGTCTTACAATATTTTAAACATATTTCTATTTAAGGCACTTAACCCTTAGCCAATCACCTGGCCGTGAACCTTATCACACCGCCCTCACAATGCTCAATCACTCCTCTATTCTTAAAGCAATTCAACCAGGTCTTCGAGAACAATTTGAAACTTTCCCTCTCTGCATCAGTATTCGACACTGGTGTCACATTGATTTCCGGTATGCACCTGCCAAAGTCAATAGCCGGCAGCCACACTTGGAAGTCAGAGTCGGGGGAGTATTTGAATATGTCCTGGCAACCCTGGAGGTTGATCTGGGGCACTGGTGGTTGTCGTTGTAGCAATTTCTTTAGTGTGATGAACGTTAGCTGGTTACCCTTTAGTGTAACGGACTGTAGATTTTTCGCGCGGCCGAGACTTCTGTAAAGAATAACATTAACGCTTAATAATTATGTAAATCTAGCTTCCACCCGCCACTTCGTCTGCGTGGACCCGGGGTAAGAACTATCCTATATTTAAATAAATAAATATTTGGGGATGACCTTACACAAATCAACCTAGTCCTAAACTAAGCAAAGCTTCTACTATGAGTACTAGACGACGATTTACATACGTATATAGATAAATAAATACTTGAATACATAGAAAACATCCATGACTCAGGAACAAATATTCATGCTCATCACACAAATGCGCTTACCGGGATTCGAACCCGGGACCTACGGCTTCGGAGGCAGAGTCACTACCAACAAGGCTACAGAGGTCGTCAATCCAGGCTTTAAACTGTCTACGCGCGCAAAATTTCATGTTGAGCCGGATGAGCCGATAAAGCGTGATTGAGTAACAAACATCTAAACATCCAAACATCTGAACATCCCAAGGTTCTTTATAATATTACTAGGATATAGAACTAAAGTCTAAGTTATCTTATAAGAGAGAGACGGATAGTGCGAGAGAGCTCGCGCGCTTCCTTGTGCTAACAGTGCTGTGTGGGGTAGAGAGCGGTGAGGGAGAAAAAAAAACTATAGAAATAGACGCGTGATCGAAGCTAGCGACGTTATTGGCGAATTTTCTCCTCGCACACCGCCCCGCTACTTCGCACAACTCTGGCGAATTATGACCCTGAAACTAAGCTGAGTCCACCCTACTTTATAGAACCTTTTAATGTATTCATATTGATCAATAATAATCATATGATGACTTGACAACCTGATGGTCAGCCTGTACAGTAGTACCACAAATATAAATTACAACAATGTACCTGCGCAGAAAGCATTTTTTGAAAACATTTTAACCATTCATAAGGCAGCGCGTTTGCGCGGGAAAAATCTTCAACGCCCATTGGCCAAAATTTTGCGCGCGACACCGGTAGCTCCGGCGCCCGCCATCTTGTCTGGCGCCATGAGCGGGACAGCACGACAGCACCTGTCATTGCATATTGTACCTTACGATAGTACAACAAGATCTTTACTGAAATGGTCATACGTTCGATTTCATTCGGTACTTGTCAGCACTCGTCGGCGCGGACGGAGATTGCCGATGCAACTTATATTTGTGGTACTACTGTACCTGTTATATTTGCTGGATAAAGTAATTTATCTATATACTTCTTATAAAACAATACGAATACATACCGAAACACCCTCATGAACTGTCCATCCACCAATTTACAGTTAGACAAACTGAATCTTCTAATCTTCAACTCTTTAGCGGAATCCATAAAAGCAGCCAAACACGAAACCACCTGCCCTTGAACACCAACATTGTCCAAATCCAATTCCAACACCACATTAGGATTCAGCGTAGACACTAAACAACTGACAGTCGGTAGTTTTACATCATTATTACTGACATCAATAGCTTCCAGGGCATTCAAATTAGGATTACATTCGTTTATCACGCCAGCAGCGTTCTCTGTTAATCTGCAACAGTTCAGCTTCAGTGTCTTTAACCTAACATGGCGCGTTAGCTTTAATATATGCTTCAAACCATGATCAGATACACAATTTCCACTAATATCAAGATGGTCTAGTAACTGGCAGACAGGTCTTGAAGCTTTTTCGAACAGTTGCGCTAATATTCTGGTACCTGCGGCGGTAATATTATTTCTGCTAATATCTAGATGCGTTAGTTGCTTCATGGTACACATGCACTCGGTGAGGTATTTGACTCCGTCGTCTCCCAAATTGTTGTCTGATAACATGATGGCTGTGACATGAGCTTGGTGCGTTAGCGCACGGAAGAGAGGACGGATCTGTGATGGCGGTAGTGTTTTCTCTCCAAGCGCCAGCCTGTGTGTTGTGTGGCTCCGGGCTATGGCTTGTTGGATTTCCTCGCAGGTCGCTGCAATGATTAATGTGAATTGATTGAAAACACTAACTTAAAACACCGTATACTCGAGTTACATTGACCCAATGGAGTACTAAATAAAACCACACATAAAAAAAGCAGTTAGATGGAACTAAAGTAAGGTGATTTGACCCTGTTCAAATTCGGTGGACAGAGTAATGCGCGAAAGCCGATGTTACCCTCCAGGGCCAAAGTAACCCCCGGGTGTACAATACTAATAAGGACTAGTTTTTTCTCTGGCTTGGAAGGCTGATGACCAACCATCTTGTTTGTTGTAAAGAAGATGGAGAGAGAGGATTTGGCGTAGGCACTAGTTTTACCAAGACACTGGAAGTAGACGGTTTCCTCACGATATTTTCCGTCACCGAAAAGCTATACTCATCATCATCATATCAGCCGAAAGACTTCCACTGTTGGACATAGGCCTCCCCAAAAGAGTGCCACAATGACCGGTCCTGCGCCACCCGCATCCAGCGGACTCCCGCGACCTTTACCAGGTCATCAGTCCACCTTGTCTACCCACGCCGCGCCTTCCGGTACGTGGTCGCTCCGAGAACCTTTCCGCCCCAACTGCCATCGGTTCTACGTGCAATGCAGGGTTCGAAATTATCAAAATAATTACGTTTCCTGATAATTATGGGATAATTATCACTAGTATAAGTATCAATGACACTCCAAGTTCGCTCACTTTTGCATAATCCAATCCGATATGGATTCCCACAGGGAGGGGCACGTCACGTTGACAATTCGTGCGTTCGGATAGACGCAAGTGCGGAAATACACGTTCGAATACAGTTGACTTGCACGAGCGCAATTTTTTGTTATTATCAATCGATAATTATCCATTACTCATTATCACGATGATTGTAATAGTAATTATCATTGATAATTATACTTTCGAACCCTGGTGCAATGTGCCCCGCCCACTGCCACCTTGGTACTGCTGCTGCCTCATTTCTGATGCGATCAAAAGATACTGTAAACTCGAATGATAATGAAAATAATTCACTCACATATGCCTAACGCTTCACAACACTCCAAGTATCTCTCCTCGGCAGGCGAAGCCTTCCAGTTAGTTATGCAGGTCTTCAGCTCCGGGGAGGAGAGGACCAGACTCAGGGGGTCTTCTTCCGAGAGGATAGCACCGTCTGACGTCATCAGGCTGAATACTGGACGCACGCCTGTCAATCTGAAATGTTTTTAAAGCGTGTGAATAAAGATTAATCTTGACACATTTATGCGATATTTTTAGTACTAGCTGTACGGGGCAACATCATCCGAACGTTAGAGACATCTACTTTATGCTATTCATCGATTATACCCTAAGTAGTGGGTGTGCTATTGCTATCTGTTGTATGGGAACCTTGCACTTTTTGACTATGCGCTGAAACTTGGCACAGTTGATCCTTAGGTGGTCTTGAGTGGATTCAGACCGAGAGCCACCGAGAGCCACCCCACATTTAGGGGGGGGGGGGGGAGGGGGGGGGTTTAAGTTCGACTCCGCCGCGCTTTATTTAAAGCCATTTTTTTCTGAAACTATACATACCAAGGCAAGTGTTATATCATTTTCGGATAAATAAAGGATGAGGAATCTATTTTACGAACCAAAATAATACATTTTGGAACAAAAAAAATAAAATACAGGAGAAAAACATATACAGCGTAAATTATTTTTATTCAATATTACTAATTTTTTTTTAACTACTTAAGATACATAAAAACAAAAAATACGGCCATAAAGCCACATTAATTCGGTTTTAGAAAATATATTATTTTGTATATAAATATGTTAACAGACCGGAAATAAAAAAAATATGCGTAAGTCAGGGCGACCTCAATGCATGTGTCGTCCGTGAAGGAAATGAAGGTACAGTTTTAAAATACGATAGTTGTCAATTATATGTGATTAATTACTTTGGGTGTTTCGGTATTTAACATGAAATATTTTAAATGAAACTACGCCCTGTCAATTAATTATATATCATATTTATCACACGCTCCACTGCAAAGACACTGCAAGGAATCCTCATATATCAAAAACCATCAAGCCGTTTGGACTGTAGCCCGTGAAATAGAATTTTCATGACTACAATCCACATATATACATACATTCATGTATACATACATACATGTATACATACATACATGTATACTTACATTCATACATGTATTCACACACACTCGAAAAACATAACCGTCCTTCGAATCGACCAATCAGCACGGCTATCAGAAGACGGCGCGCGAGCTCTCTCGATTTTTCTCGTGGGATCTTTTGTGCATTTGCCTTCTCATTTCCACAAAGCGGATGATGCAGCTCAGCGGAAGCACCTTGAATTCCTTTGGTTGCGGATAGCCTTTACCAAAGTAATTCATTATTTGTTTGGCAAGGACATGACATTCACACAATAAGTGTTCCATAGTCTCATCCTCCTTGCCACACATTCTACAATCTAAACTATCCGATAGTCCCATCTTGGTCAAAAGATTCTTCCCCTCGTTCCTTCCCCGAAGTGACCTGTTAACACCCATATATGATTCTGAGGTGCTTCCTACTGGATATCCAGAGTTTCTTAGTCTTGCCGGAGTCCAGTCCTTCTATGAAGAGCTTAGAGTGCATGCCTTAAGCACGCCTCACTCCTCCGCTCGTGTTGGTGTTTGATTTTGGCGTAGGCTTTAAAGGCCGAACTTACAGTTCCCTGGGAGAGCACAAATGGTTCTGGACCTACAAAGACCCCCCTCTTGCAAGCTCATCCGCTCATTCGTTGCCGATGAAGCCCTCGTGCCCTGGTGTCCAAACTAGTTGCACCTTATTGTGCTTTCCAAGCTTGTTCAGTATCTGGACGCCATTATAGACTAGTCTAGAATTCACTTTCGGCGCCGTAAGCGCTTTAAGGGCCGCTTGACTGTCACTGAGTATATAGATAGTCTGCCCTCTGGTTTGCCTCCTGTGCACAGGCAATTATGGCGTATGTCTCCGCCTGGAACACGGTTGCCAAACTACCCATGCTTACACTAATGTATAGTCATTCGCATAAATGCCTGCTCCCGTACCGGATCCCATTTTTGATCCGTCCGTGTACCATATGCTGTCTACGATACCAGACCTCGGTGGTTCTAGGCCTTTGGCCCATTCAGCCCTGGATCATTGGAAAAGGCTAGGTATCAACATCTACGGCGAGTACACCACTCACCTGCGCTTTACTGACGATATAGTAGTCTTGGCTGAGACCATGGAGGAATCAAATACGATGCTCGATGACCTTAGTGAAGCTTCCGAGCGAGTTGGTTTGAGAATGAACATGGATAAGGCGAAGATCATGTTAAAAGCACATGTAGTACCAACACCAGCAGACTGCTCCCAGACTCCTCTCTAACTTTAAAAAGAGTCAAATGGCGAATCCAACTCGGCTGGGCAGCGTTCTGGAAGCTACGGCACATATTTTCATCCAATATTCAGCAGTGTTTCAAGACGAGTCTTTGACCAGTGTGTGTGTTTTTGACCAGAGATGAAATATGGCACTGGAACGTGGTCGCTTACTATGGATCTCACAAGAAGGCTCAAAGTCACCCAAATGTCAAGGGAGAGGGTTATGCTGGGAGTTTATCTACGTGATCGCATCAGAAATGGGGCTACCGCAGCGGGAGCAAGGTAACCGCTCAAGATAGCCCTTCGAATCGCTAAACTTAAGTGGCAGTGAGCGGGGAAAATGGGACGTAGAGCGCCGATAGTCAGCAAAGCTTATGCATCACACGAACAAGAGTCAGTGCCGAACCATTTTCATAGCTAGAATCATTTCCATGGTACACTTGGTGACATCGATTTGTCGGTGTCAAAGGTAGATACGACAGGTAAACCACCCTAAAACATGCGAAACTAAGAACTTCGCATTTTACAATTAAAGGATTATTTATTTAAACCGACCATCATTCTCCTAGCGTTATTCCCGGTTGTGCCCCTAAAGGAGCCCAGGGTCCGCTTTGATACCTAATCCCAAGATTTGGCATAGGCACTAGTTTTACGAAAGCGATTGCCATCTGACCTTCCAACCCAGAGGGAAAACTAGACCTTATTGGGATTAGACCGGTTTTCTCGCGATGTTTTCCTTCACCGAAAAGCTAACGGTAAATATTCCGTACATAAGTTCCGAAAAACTCATTGGTACGAGCCGGGATTCGAACCCACGACCGACGCTTGACAGCCGCATGCCTGAACCACTAGGCTACCGTAGCTGTACCGTAGCTGTATTTATTTAAACCGACCGTTGAATAATAAAACACATGAGGGTTGCTACACTCGCTAAGTACCTACTGAGTGTGTAAATAGCTGACACGCGCCGATGGTGCTGCGTCGGCGTGGGATTTTGGTCGGCGGCGGCGGCGCGGCGCTCATATCTTGTGTAATTATGTATGCATGTATGTTTGTATGTGGATTGTGGACATGAAAATTCTATTTCACGGGCTACAGTCCAAACGGCTTGATGGTTTTTGATATATGAGGTGTCGTTGGATTCCTTGCAGTGTCTTTGCAGTGGAGCGTGTTATATATAAACTAATTGACAGGGCGTAGTTTCATTTAAAATATTTCATGTTAAATACCGAAGCACCCAAAGTAATCACATATAATTGACAACCATCGTATTTTAAAACTCTACCTTCATTTTCTTCACGGACGACACATGCATTGAGGTCGCCCTGACTCACGCATATTTTTTTTATTTCTGGTCTGTTAACATATTTATATACAAAATAATATATTTTCTAAAACCGAATTAATGTGGCTTTATGGCCGTATTTTTTGTTTTTATGTAGTATATGTAGTTAAAAAAAAAAATTAGTAATATTGAATAAAAATAATTTACGCTGTATATGTTTTTCTCCTTTATTTTATTTTTTTTGTTCCAAAATGTATTATTTTGGTTCGTAAAATAGATTCCTCATCCTTTATTTATCCGAAAATGATATAACACTTGCCTTGGTGTGTATAGTTTCAGAAAAAAATGGCTTTAAATAAAGCGCGGCGGAGTCGAACTCCCCCCCCCCCCCCTCCCCCCCCCTAAATGCGGGGTGGCTCTCGATGGCTCCCGGTCTGAATCCACTCAAGACCACCTAAGGATCAACTGTGCCAAGTTTCAGCGCATAGTCAAAAAGTGCAAGGTATCTTGCAATAGCACACCCACTAAAGAAAGATAAAAGATGTATAACGTGTAAGTAGTTGTAAGTTGTTTTCTTGCAAATAAAGTTACTGTACTAACTGAATGTGTGTGAATTACTTATTTTTATTCTTTTAATTGACGATTGTAGAGGGTTCTTATAATTTTGACATTGTATGCGAATCTATATTATAATTTTTATCTCGAAATCTATAAATATAAATTTAACTTTGTGGAGGTCGACTTCAGAATTAACCTGGTTCAACACAAATCACTCGACGTCAGATATTTTCGTATCTTAGGAAATCTTACAAGGATCATAAAAATGTTCATGAAGACGAGATTTGCAACCTAAAAGTATGGCATGTAAAATGTGATTGGGAATCATCATAACAATGTCATCAATCCTGAAAGATTAAAGACTGTAAAGTAAAAATGGCTGACAGAGATGGTTGAAAATCAAAAAAGTTGCTACATATTAAGGGCTTAATTTAATCTGGCTTTAACTTTCTCATTTTCGTAACGACAATTACCCATACATTTTATATTAGATATGTTTTATATTACTAGCGTATACTTACTTATAATACCTCGTCTTCACTTCATCAACCAGCCAGCTGATTGTCTGTTTGTTAATCATGTCCAACTTAAGCGATATCAGTAGCACCTTATCTTCAACCTGCACTTTCACCGCAGCCGGTGGCAAAATCTGCGTTTGCATTGGACGGCCATTTTTAGAAGACTGAACTATGTTTATAGGCTGTATCACATTTAGAGGTTGCATTACACTGGGATTCATGCTCATCATATTGAAGCAATCCTGCTTTCTTGGGCTATAGTTACTAAAGTTTTCACCGGACGATTTTCTGGAGAATGACCCGGTAATCTCGGTTTTTCTGGGACTGTTTCTACTAAATGTGTCTGTAGGAGTCAGGCGTCTATTCGTGTGTCTTGAAGTGAATTCGCTATCGCTTCCACTGTTACTGGATTGGTCGAAATCTCTATTCCTTTGGAAACCTGCTCTAAGTAGAGTGCTTTGTTGCTTCCAGCGTTTCCTCATGTTATCTCTAGTATCTTTAGTCTTAGAATCATTAAGGTCTCTATCTATACTAGGCCACTTGTTTCTAAAGTCTGGGCATATATTTTCATTTGAGTCTGAACTATTTTCATTTAAGTCGATTATATCATTGATTCTTTTCTTTTGTTTTTCAATTGATTTCCTATCGACATTACTGTCGATCAATGGTTCGATCCTGTTGAGGTTTTCAATGCTGTCTCTTAAATCATAGGCGGGTTTCTTAGCAATAGTCATTGTTGATAATGGGTCACTGAACTTTCTTTTCTTGCTTTTACTTCCATTCAGGTCGTCATCTAGCCAATCATCATTATCTACGTCATCGGGACCTAATATAGCTGACTTTGGCTTACTCTTCACGTCTACTTCTGGTAAGTCAATAGAAGTCCTCCTATGCCTCAAAGCAGATATAACGCTCCTGTATTCTTTAACGCCGGCAACATCTTTGTTTTTCTTTGTGCGTTCGTCTTCGTTCGAGGACTCGTCTGATGGAAAAGCAGCCTGATTCCTGTCAGGTGACAAATTGATTTCATCATCAGAGTCTTCGATGACGTTTCTCTTTTTGAATGCAGGAGATCGCGATTCAGCCGTTTTATTGCAGATTTTAGACGTGCTTGGCGGTGATTTGTCTACAGTGATCAGCGGAGTTGGGGACTTGGAACCTGTTGGCTTATTTACATTCGTTCTAATATTACTTTGTAATCGACTGCATATGTTTTTGTACATTTCCTCTTTTTGTCTATTGAGTATTTTATCTGAGCGCCACTGCCGCAAAGTGTCTAACGCTGTGTGGCCGTGGTCGTCTTTTAAGGACGGGATAGCACCTCTGTCAATAAATAATTGCATCAAGTCCATATAACCATTGACCGCAGCATCGTGTAAAGGCGTTCGACCTGAAATTATTGAATGTTATACATATAGACAATCCATAGAAGTATATTTTCACTAAAACGAAACGTGTAGGTACTCCAAGGGCTAAAATTAAGAAACTTTAATTTGTCAGTTTTGTGACCAAAATTAGCCGTATGGGTAAATTTCGTCACAAAACTGACAAGTTAAAGTTTATATTGATTTAAACTTTCACGATTCTCACACATTATTTAAGTTAAAGTTTCCTAATTTAAGCCCTTAAGAGTCCGCAGTAAGCTCGATTATCCATGCAAACGTAGTTACGCTCTCATTTTAAAACTACGTGTTGGATTGTAACGAAACTTTGCATGTACAGTGACATGAGGTATATCCAGGTCTGTAATTAGTTTATGTAGCTTCAGATACCATAGTAAAAAAAATACAGCGATTTTAAGTTTTTCATATAAGAATTGTTTTTGCTGTATTTCGTTTGTTTTATAAACTGGAACCATATTAACTAAATTACAGACATAGATATACCTCATGTCATTGTATATGCAAAGTATCGTCACAATCCAACACGTAGTTTTAAAATGAGAACGAAACTCCGTTTGTATTGGAAGGTGAAATTCAGCCGAGCTTACTGTGGACTCGTATGTCTGTAATCAATCATATCTTCTGACTCACCTTCACAGAAACCGAGCCCCTTGTCGTTTATATTAGCTCCATTGTCAAGAAGGATCTCAGCTATTTCAAAATGGCCGTTGATCGCCGCCTCGTGCAGCGGGGTCCAGCCGGCGTAGTCCCGAACATTAATGGGGTACTTTTGGGCGATTAGCCGCTTTAACATTTGCTTGTTCCCTGATATGCAGGCCTGTGGAGAGTTTGGATATAGACGATATTAGACTAAACGATATGATACAGAGAGAAATATATAATAGAAAAACAAGCTTCTGCCAAAAATATCATTTTTGGTACAAGCTTTTATCGCCGTCTGCACTTTTCTGTATACCATCATCAACTACTCATTGAGACGATTCTAACGAGCCCAAACTCAACGGGGTTACGTCGGTTAAGTACTGAATTCCCATGACCACCTTCTGTCTCCATCATCAGATCAGCTCGATTGTACCATAATATTTATCCAAACATATAAAACATATAATTGTTATCCAAACTATACTTATACCCAAAATTTCAGCTCAATCAGTCACAGAGAAGTGGGTCAACTTGCAAGATTTGATTACAGACAGACAGACAACGTGACAGGGGAAAGTAAATAAAATCTTGCAATAAACCATCTTCGTCTGTAGCCCCCGACAGGACTCGAACCTGCGATCCCTCTATTGCCGGGAGAGTGTTTTAACCACTAAGCTACGACGACAGTGACTGAAATCGCATATCTTTCAACCATATTCCTGCTACGAATAGCGACCTCTCTGTATACTCTGGAAAGACTGACAGCCAAATCACTCTAATGACTTCTTTTATACATTTGTTTATGTTTTTGTTTACATTACAGTATTTGTTTTTGTTGGCATTGCCTGTGTATGACAAGATTCCCAGGATGAATGGTGGGAGGGTTTATTTAATTTTCAACCGCAAATGTTTTGTGTATGTTTATTTGATACACAGGTGACGGCTTTTACGTTTTTGTTGTAATATGAGCAATATTAACAAAAACTTTAATTAAAACATAAACATAAACAAACAAATGCATTTTTGGAGTCACAATACACTACTGAGCCTATTGATAGGTTCACATTCACATCTATTTTCGTTACAACCTGTATAACCTGAGCTCTCCTATAAACCTAGCTGTCCAACTTGACCAACTTACCTGCTGCAAGACAGATTCGCCTTTGTTATTTAGTTTATTCAAATATGTATTTCCTGTTTTCCGCCTAGATTTTCGCCCTGTGGTTTCTGTCTCTTCGTTATCTGATAGATCTGTAAAACAGGTGTTTTCGTTGATAGTGGACCTTTGGCTGTGTTAACACAAGATATCATCTTCAATGTAACCAATCTGATTATTAGAGTTTATACTAATAAATCGGAAATCTTATTTTTTACCTGACTAGCTGAGATAAAAAAAAACACAATGTCGAGATGTGGGGGCGGAGAAAGACGCTCAAAATCCCATGTACATACCGCGATGAGAACAAATGCGTCAGCATTGAGAGACCTAAAAAAGACCGGGTTGCACTCCGGGAGTGCCGGCAGAAGTGAAAACTTGAATATTACCGTTCTGCAAAAAAAAAATACGCTACTAACCAACTGAGCTATCGGAACAATCCGGTTCGGCCACCAAACTTTCAATCAGTACCTCCCTACAATGCCTTAGGGAGGCGTGTAGCGACATCTACCAGAAGACTTCGGCTTCTTAACGGTACCGTCTCAACTTAAATTGAGAAATCGCCAGTAACGATACGCCACCACATTTACTAAATTAATTTTGTATGAAGCAGTAACGCTGCTAACGAAATAATCGGATTGTTCCGATAGCTCAGTTGTCTGCCATGAATGCCTGTGTCGCCGGTTCGAATCCGGCTCAGAGCATTAAATTTAATTTTTTTCCTTTAATTTTAATTTTATATGGTATGTTTATATTTTCTTACCAGTCAAATCTTCACAGCATATATCTTGTCCGATGCGAGTTGTCACCTCGTCACCTCCAGCCGAGCTCTCGTCCTCAGAATTGTCGAGATTGTCAAAATCTTCGAACCCGAGGTACCTCAACTCATCCTGGGTGCCCTCCATTTTGTCAATCTCCATAAATTCTTCTTGATATTTCAGGAGGGATTTGAGAGCTCGGATTTCGTATTTGGGCTTATTCCATTCTTTAGCCTGTAAGAAAATGACAATATGACGACCTCTGTTGCCTCTGTAGTGGCACTAGTGACGCTGCCTACGAAGCCGGAGGTCCCGGGTTCGAATCCAGGTAGGGGCATTTATTTATTTGTGTGATGAGCATGAATATTTGTTCGTGAGCCATGGATGTTTTCTATGTATTTAAGCTTAGTTGGTAGTGACCCTGCCTATGAAGCCGGAGGTCCCGGGTTCGAATCTGATGGTACAAAGCGCTTTAGGTTTAAGTATTTTTAGAAAATAATACTTACAGCTTTCCTAGCATCAAGGCAAGCCTCTTCAATCTGATCATAAGGTTTCCTAGCCAAGTACAGAGTCTCAGCGATATTATACAGGGTGGTGAATGCTTCCTTGGGCTCATCCTTAATCAGCTCATATTCCTTCTCGTAGAAACGCAGGGCGTCGTTGTACGCACCCATGTCTTTGTATGTCTGGTATAAACTGAAACAATTTGAATTAAGAATGAGTTTCAGTGCTCACACTAGGGCAGGCCTGTTCCTCTTGCATGTAGTCATTTTATTAGGCGTGGTTCCATTCAAGCGGTTAAAAATCATCAAAAGCAGCCAAGTGCGTGTCAGACCACGCACAATGAAGGGTTCCGTTCCTAATAAAAAGGTCGTATCGTTACTGAAATCTTATGGCACTTGCGTCCTTTTCTTTAAAGAAGGCAGTTTTTTAGATATATCTCTAAAACCATTGAACCGATCTTGTTCAAAACAATTTTCGCTGAATATCCATGATTTATTTCATATTTTTAAAATACACAGTTCAAAAATTAGAAGGGACAGAATTTTAGTGACTTTCGGGGCGATTATCTCTGACTCTATTCACTGAATCAAAAAAATTGCTTAGAAACCTTATATTTATACTAGCCACACTAGGCTTGCAATGAAAAAAAAATTTGACTTACAGCATTAATAATGGAGTGCAGTCCAAAAAAATTTTTTTTTAGTAATTTGATTACAAAACTATGTAGCGGCTAACAAAATACACCTATCGTCAAATTTTATTCAAGTACACCTTATAGATTTCGAGTAAAATGCCTGTGACATACGGGCGGACAGACAGACATGACGATTTGGCTACGGAACACTAAAAACGATGACGTAATAAATAATATATGAGGTTGAGCTGGATGGCATATTTTGAGTTTTCTAGTTGTCAATCATTGGTTTTGTTAGGTAGAGGATCTTATGTACTGTATGGAAGAGATCCAGTGAGAAGACGATGAGTGTGCCTTAATCTTTAAGGTGAGTATTAATTAACCAGAGCTGTGCGGAGTAGGGTGGTGTGAGGAAAAAATCCACCAACAGGATAGAAGCGTGGAATGCAATGGAAGACTTATAAGAGACATATAATAAATAAGCCTATATACGTCCCACTGCTGGCCACAGACCTCTTCTCATGGATGAGGGAACGGGCAGTAGTCCCCACGCTGGCCCAGTGCGGGTTGGGGACTTCACATACGTCTTTGAAATTCTTTTCAGATGTTATGCAGGTTTCCTCACGATGTTTTTCCTTCACCGAAAAGCTAACGGTAAATATCAAATGATAATCCGTACATAAGTACAGAAAAACTCATTGGTTCGAGCCGGGATTCGAACCCACGACCGCCGCTTGACAGCCGCATGCCTGAACCACTAGGATACCATCGAGACATACCTGACGTAAATCGGTATCAGCGCCTTTCCTGAATCCCCTGTGAGCTCGGCATGCTCCAGCATCTTCAGATAGTTCTTAGCCGCGTCCTCATAGTTGAGTAGGAAACAGGCCGCGTCACCCAGGGTCTCGTACAGCCTCTTAAACTCCTTGTGGTTGTTCGGGTCCGTTGATACTAGTAGATCAGCTGTGTTGCACATTGCTGCCACTGCCGAAAGCAAAGGGATAGAAGGGTGTTCAGCCGTGTTATTGTACATAAGTTTCGTCGGATTGGCCGCTAGATGGCGCTGTACCGTTCGGGTCGATTCCTGAATCGCGCTATAGAAATTTTCCCTGCGATAATGACCTCTGGCCAGTACTAATTGATGTTTTACAAGTTTTAGATAGTTCTGTGATTGACTCAATATACAGTATTGGCAAGTAACAGGGGTAATAGTAGTATCATTTTGGGGCCCCGTTTGAACACCGGTTATAAACCGGGCAAGCAGTGGCCGCACGAGGATCGACAATACGGGTGTAGACTCGAAAATAATCATTACTCCAAAAGAAAGAAGGCTTAAAAATATATGCCTAGTGACGAAAATCCCATTCAGATATCTTAAAAGAATTACGAAGCTCGAAGCCACAACCGTTTTGAAATTGCTTGTTAGAGAGAAAACGCAAACAGTGTGTGACGTCACGTTACGCGAGGCTGCCGGGGGGCCGCGTCGACGGCGGCGCCGAACACAATGGGGCGCGGCACGTTGCCGTCTATTAGTGACGTCACAATCTTCAAGCGTCATCGTTTCATATGAAGTTACGTTTTGCGAAAAAGGGACAGAACATGCTCTTCTTAAAACTTTGGACACTTATAACTTCGTGATTATTTAACCTTTTGCGTTGATTTTTTCTCCATTAGACTACATTTTTAATCCTTTTTCGTGAAAATATGACACTATTTCGCCCAGTACGTAGATATATCGGTTACAATTACAATGTTACGCCTGCATTTCTTTAAACTGGCATTGTATACAATAAAGGTACAAGTTATTATCTTGTACGCAGTTGAAAGCCAAGAGTGATCCTGCGACACCCTTTACAAGGCGGAGCCAGATGTCGCTGGGGGTTTTACACAATAGTCCAGCTTCATTTAGTCCTTCATACCTGTCCTGCCTACCCGGACAGCATTGTACTACTGTTTATTCTGTGACATAGCGACACAGCCGCTTTGAAGTAGTAGGTAGCTTTATAAAACGGACTAAGATTAGTAACTTACCGACTTTCAGTTTAGACTCTATGTTTTCCCTCTCTTCTTCATCAGGTGTCTTCAGTTTATAGGCCTTGATGAGCACCTGCTTAGCGCTCTGGTAATCAGACAGTTTACACAGTACATCAGCTTTTGCTGAGAGAGTCTCGCAAAGCTTTTGCGTCTGTAAAAGGGTTAACAAATAAATGTAAAACAATGTATTATGGTGCAAGTGCTATATCCATACTAATATTAGAAATGGGAAAGTGTATGTGTTTGTTTGTTTGTTTGTCCGTCTGTCATAAAACGGATTTCCGATAAAACGGAGCGACGGATTGACGTAATTTTTTTAAGTGGAGATAGTTGAAGGGATGGAGAGTGACATATGATAGTTTTTATCCCCGAAATCATCCCCTAAGGGAGTGAAATGGGGGGTGAAAGTTTGTATCGAGCTGCGATATAAAAGAGTTCCACGCGGACGGAGTCGCGGGCAGAAGTTAGAATAACATAATTCAAAGGATATTTTAGTACTAATGCTGTTTCTATCTGTAAGGAATTTATTTATTGAGTCTTATTTACCAAACCAAGTTTTGAATGAATGACTTCACTGTACATGTTAGTGAACACTGCGCTAAAAATCCAGGTTATTGAACGTGTTAAAAAAATAACGCAAAACCGTTTAAAAAAATATCGCAGCAAAAAAAAATCTCTTACCTTTTTGCTTGTCAGAACACAATGCATGTTATGCCCATAAACGGTTTTGCGTTATTTTTTTAACACGTATGATGTTGACAATCTTGTGATAATACCCTCTAGCCACACAAAAAAAACACCTTCCTCTTCAATGTTTTTTTTTTATATGATTATAAATTGGACAAGAGTTGCATTTGCTTTGTTTCCATTCAACTTAAAAACAAGACAACCTACTCTAGGTTCACTCAATCACAGTTGATTCATTTATTTGATTGATTATACAGAGATACATTAACATCTAAAATGCATGCAATGCTAATAACTATACTGACCTTCTCCTCTAGCCTCTTAGCAACCTCTTCAGCCTTATTCAGGCAGTTTAAAGACATAGCACAGTCATTAAGCTTATTACAATAAAGCAATGCAGCAGTTGTGTAACACTGGTGCAACACATCATATATATCCTGGTTAATGCATATGGTTATAGCTCTTTTGAAGCATTCTTTAGCCTTTTCGAGGCGACCAAGTTGTTCTTGAGTCACTCCTATGTTGAGTAGGAGACGTGCCCGCATGTCCATCATATCGTATATCTTTATTTTGCCGCTCAAACTGGAAGTGGTTGGAAAATTAAAATGCAGATTCACTGAAACATTATTTTTGGTAAATAAATATTTTTTTTTCTTCAGTTGAGCAACATAAAATTGTGAATTGAAATTGGACAACTTTCAAAAAACACCCAAGAGTTACCAAATTATTTGTGAAAGAGTATTGGCTTCATAACCTTTTTTTTCATATATTTCTTCTTGCAATCTGTTTCGTGCGAACATTTAGCATAGAGTTAACAATTTCTCAATTTGTCTTGAAGGGCAGTCAGTCCAGCGACGTGCGCCCATTATGTATAATAAAATTAATAAACCCTACAAGTCTCTAGGTGATTTTCTTTTTAGCCTTTTGAATGTTGAATCGTTATTCATTAAGTGCATAGTCAGTAGTTTGGATGGTTGTCTAATCTATTCCTGTAGGATTTCATTGAGTGTTTAATCTCCTCTTGGACTGTTCTGATTTCAAGGTTGTGATGCAATTGTTTGTTTGTTATAAACCGTGGAGCGCCTGTGATAATCCTCAGCATTTTAGATTGGAACCTCTGGAGATAACCTTTTAACCATAACATGATAATCCTCAAAGTCTAGTAGGGTCATTACGCTGGTTACGCTACCACCTATGGTTAGCGAGCACATAAAGGAGAAGGTTTTTTCTTATTGAAGATAACATCAATTCTATAGACCCTGTTAAGACAATTAGTTGTAAATGCATTTTTTGTTGTTTTAGAATAGAAATCTACTAAAAAACCGAAAAAATATCCTTTCAGTTCACCAACTCAGCTAAGTGGTCGCCAACCGGCACGTGAAATTAGGTGGTTGCTAACCAGTGAAATGACCCTACTACTAGATCTGATTTGACTGTACATTCTTCTTTGCTGTCACAAAAAATTATCTTTTAAGTCATGTTCTATTACTTTCTTTTTAATGATTAATTGATAATCAAGGGCTTTTACCTTTCACAAACAGCAAGACCCTTCAGGAAAGCCTTCTCAGCAGATTTCAAGCAGGCTTCTGACTCCTTTCCAGCTGTGCTCTGTCCTTGCAGCAAATATATCCGACCGAGAGTTGCCATAGCCCTCTGCTCTTCCACTGTGTTATTAAGCTCTTTAGCTACAGCTGAGGAAAATTTAGTAGTATTATATTCAGTCATCGGAATTCTCGCAGCATTTTTGAACTGTCACAGGGACTTCTCGTTTATCGACTTCCGATTATACACATGTATATAGCTAAATACAGTATGTAAAATAATTATAATTACGAGTAGAAGTAAACAACATGCATTTTAATCGCGAATGAACAATCTCTTTGAGATAACCTTTGGGTACCATCCTTTAGGAAATTATAAATAGAAATTAAAATAATAATATTTTATCATTATGTTATCAGTAATTTGCGGATGTCTTATAGCCATTTAACATTTTTCCAAAGAAATTGCAACAAGAATTGCTTTGAGCCTTATAAGTCTGATTTCCAAAGGCTATCTCGAAGAGATCGCTTATTAGCGATAAGACTGCATGTTGTTTACTTCTACTCGTAATCATAATTATTTTCACTGTATTCTGTATTTATCAATATACATGTGTATAATCGGAAGTCGATAAACAAGAACTTCAAGTCCCTATCACAGCTCAAAAATGCTACGAAAATTCCGATGACAGATTATATAATCCTTTGCTATTGAGATATTATGTTAGTCAAATCAAAATGACTTTAATCACACTTTCCACTCAAGTGCTTCTGGACACCATAATTCGAGAAAGAAAGAGAGAGATATTAAGCTGTCCAAAGCAAAGTAAACAAAAGAGTATTGTCGAGTTATAGTTCAAATATAAATAATAAAAGGGACTAAAATTAAAAACTGCAACAAGTACAATTAATCTAGAACAATATTTTTTGGTAGCATGTATTGAAGTAGTAAATAAACTTACTTAAGTGTCGCTTCTCATACTTCAGAGCTTTGTCAAACTCTGCTAGGAGCATGTGCATTTCGCCTAGCATGCGATTGCAGGTTCCCCACTCTAACCGAAGCCCCATTTCCTTATAGACTGCTGCCTCTGCTCTGTATTCCTCCAAGGCATCAGCATACCTGTTCTTACTGTAGTAATACGTTGCTAAGTCATTGCAGGCTTCGGCGAAAGCTCGCCTATTGCTGCCATTTAAAGCCTTCTTCTTCTTACGTATGAGTTCTAGAACGTTTATTTACAAGTTAAAGTTTACACACAAAAAATAACCTCAGCTGCTAGCAAAAAATAAGAATCATGTGATACGTACTCTCTTCTGCCATTATTCGTTTTTAGTATGAGCATACTAGAATTTACAATGATAAATTGATATTTATATATATTTTTTATCATCAAACAGCGATTATGCGATTACATAAGTAAAAAGTAAATTCTATACATTCTACTCAGCAAAGTTCAACATCTGACATGATCTGTCAGAAAAAAATGTCATTAGGGAAAATGGCGGGCAGCTGCCAATTGCAGGGTTACCGTATCAATAAAAGAGAAAACGCCTCACTTCCACTGTCAATCTTTTTTAATGAAACCATCCATGCCGCTATACATTCATGTTATGGTGGGTACACACTGAGCAAAGGAACGACCAACGAACGCGAAGCATTTACGTGACAGCTATTTGTTAGAGTGAGATACATAGCCGTTCGTTAGCTTGGTGTGTACCTACCATTACCAGCATGCGTTTTTTTAATAATTTGCCGCCATTTTCCAGGGACACGACTCGCTTGTCAGAATCTACGTGAGATAAGTCTGAGGGGCTACCGCGAAGTGAAAACGAACTTCGTTCGAACTGGCAAGTGAGATACACAAACGAAGTTCGTTTTCATTTCCCGGTATCCCCTGTGACCCTACCTTCTACCTTTACGATTCAACCGACCTCCGGTAATGGTGGGTCCACAATGAGCAAACGAACGACCAACGAACGCGAAGCATTTATGTGACAGCTATTTGTTAGAGTGAGATACATAGCCGTTCGTTGGCTTTGTGTGTACGCACCTTAACGTGCCGGCATGCCGGCACGTGATCGTGAAAACCGTGAGAACAAGCCCAGTGGAAATCTATGGGGTCTATGGCAATCTGATAGTTGAAAAAAAGTAAAAAACAACGGTTTTGTTTTTGGTCACTTCACGTTGTCTGTGATATGTCGGAATTGTAGGAGACTAGGAGTTGTTTGATTCGTATTATTTACATTATATTGTTTTATTATTGAATGAAAGTGACTTCCATTGCATAATTATAGTTCGTAGAATGCTTGAATAAACATTTTGTAGCAACAAATATCAGGGTTACGACAGTGCAATTCATCGAAATAAGGTGAAAATATCCCCGGGCCGGCTGCGTTTTTGCGCGTAAGTAGGTATATTTAATATCATCTTGATTTTATTTTATTTTATTATAAAATAATTTAAATATTCTTACTGTCTGAGATGTGGTGAAAGCTTGCAGGTTTTGACTAGGCTAATTATGTATATTTATCTGCATTTTGACATTCTTTGTTTACTTCTGTGCTTTTCTGTAAAACTAAATTTAGTAAATAAAGATACTACTTAGTAATATTGAAGTTCTAAATACGTTTCTTATATTATTTTACGCCTACCTTTGTTATATTTTTGTTTAATTGAGATTTAGACAACAACGAAATGTGTTAAAATACCTAAGTTGACTACAAAGTAGAACCATTCACTTCTATTTATAAATTCGTGGTTATATGGGAGATATAAGTATTATCAAATATTTTTAATTCGACTTCATTTCTATCACCGAAGCAATCCATATGAATGGGCTGCGTCGGGCTGGTAGTAAGTAGGTACAGTGCAATTGATTTACCTACTCTTGTCATAAAACGAGCGAGCTCATCGCCAACAAACTGCTCCGCAGTTTGGCGTTATAATGTATATATTTACGGTAAGCACATATTTTATATTTTCATTATAATAAAAAAAAAACAAAGTTATATATAATATATAAGTATTTTATTATTTTCCAAGCCCACGACTTATTTCGTGATCAATGAACAGCTGGCTCTCGGTTTATGAAAAACCATGCCAACCCTCGCAAACTTCTTGCCGTAAAACATTTTACTTTTTTAATGTTGTGAGGTCACATGTACCTAAGCCAAGCCTGCGTCTATTATACCTAACTGAAAAATCGTACTCATTAAATAAAAGTAAATACGTATACATTTCCGCAATTCGCGTGTCATTTTAGAGTCGCAAGCTCCGTAAGCTACAGTGTCTGCATACCATCCGTCAAGCCGTATGCTTCATTGCACCCTTCTTAAAAAAAATGTTTGATGCTAGTTATACAATGACATACATTCATATGATATACATACATTCATGTGATAACTGGTAGCCCAGCGTGCCGACGTCTCGGCGCCGTTGTAGGCGCCACCCTTGCGATATGCTTGCGATCTTCCCCTATAAATAGGCGTGGTCAATTACGTCGCTATATATCTAACATTTATATCCCATCAAAAACATTCTGTAAAAAACTAGCCAAGTCTCGATGGAGTTGCTTGTTTATCTCTAAAAAGAAATGAAATCTAGACAAAGTCGTACCAAGTCTCAGGCATTCTTATTATTCTTTATTTGCTAACTAAATAAAATTCTGCAACTTGGCAATCACACAACTTTATTGCATTTAATAATAATCATTATTATTATTACTGCATTAATGGATACCTAAAACTATGTAGTATTGTGTAATGTAAGACTTGGTACGACTTTGTCTAGATTTCATTACTTTTTAGAGATAAACAAGCAGCTCCATCGAGACTTGGCTAGTTTTTTACAGAATGTTTTTGATGGGATTTCACTTCTTTTTATAGAAACGTGGGCTTATTAAAGAATAATAAGAATGCCTGAGACTTGGCACGACTTTGTCTCATAGTTTGGTTGGGCTCTTGTGTTTTCTAATCAGGGTCACCAGGTACTCCAGATCTTCGATTATCCTAGTTTTTATAGTTTTCCCTTTATGTGGCCATTAAACCCTAACTCTGTACCAAATTTCAGCTCTCTGAGTTTATGGGAAGTACTTAGTTCTATTTTTATGATCATGAGTGAGTGAGTGTCATAAATGCGAAACTTTGCTTTCTTGACCTGAAATTTTGGATTTTAAGTATGTGATTATAGCTTACTGGATGACGAAAATTTCTGCGTTCTGGTCTTATCCAGAGGTTCTCAAATAGGGGCCTGAAAATGCGGCGAAATGGTTCCATTAACGGATGGTACGGCAGTGTTTGCTTCGCGCTCGACTTGGCGGGGGCACTGCCGCGTGCCCCCAGATTATAATTAAATAATCCGCCACAAATCGTATAATGCTTCAAATTGTTTGTCATCGTTTGATCAATGGTACCTATGTTTGCTATAGCGGATCCCGGGCTCGGAAGCAAGTAGCTGAGGGCTGGGGCTGACGATGCAATCGTGATAAACTGATAAATCCCACGATGAAATATATGGTGGAAGTATCTGAAGGCAATTAATTTCAGACTATAGGTGTTGGACTCGAACTGAACTCGTTTATACCTCCATACAAACTTCCGCTCCAATTTCGCCCTTATACAATGATTTCCGGTATAAAAATATTCTATGTCTTTCAACGGGATTCGAACTATCTCGTCTAGACACATTGTATACTTCTTTGAGAGAAACGTAGGTACTTTACGACTCAGGTATATCATCTTTGAAGTACCTACATATATACATCTTATTAAATATAATATCTCAGCTTTGATTCGTATGTTGCTCGAGACCAACTATACTGATTCACCAATCACTTAAGTCATCCGTTATTCTATTGGTCTTCCATTTCACTTTATTGCAACAGAATCTCAAAATGTATTCCAATTCCATTATCTAATCTCGGCACAGAAATAACCGGAAGCGTTTGAAAATTCAACCATACACGATACCGGACCGAATCGTATTGCAGAAATATAATATCGGTTCCTCTAGAAATATATCCGTTCGGAAGCGGCGGCTTAAGCCAACTTCACGTGTGATTTGCTCGATTCGCATTCCCCGGACGAAATTGGCTGCCGAACCGGCAAAACTGGGGCAAGAAAGCATCGCGCGATTTACCCCAGATATTCCTCGGTTCAGTTACACAAAACTGCTGATCCGTCAATTAAAATAGCGGAGACACGTTACATACGTAACTGGAGAGATCGGAGCGTGTCGCACAGCCGTTTGGCGGTTGCGAAACGATGCAATTAGAATTAAGAATACTTCCAGGAAGCGGTTGTGAGAATAGGTGTCAGTTTAGAGCCAGAGAATCAACCTGCGCGGCAATCAGAGCCGCTATTCTGTAACTCGTTTTAAGCTCTTCTCAACGCTAGCCCACATATGTCTTGACGCCGCGATTGGTAGTAACTAAGCGTAGGTAGAGTTCTAGTTTCGTTAGGCGTGACGGGCGGGGTGAGGCGCACGAGCGTGTAAAGAGTAACTAAGCCACTATTCTTCTATACTGTGACTAAGCGTTCTAATTAGAAAGAGAAGGATAGCCTATCTCGCAGCGACACAGCACGCGGGTTCTGAGATAGCCGTGCTGTCTGTCCACGCACACAACTGCTCGGTTAAAATGTTTTGACCTCCAACCAAGAACTGCAGTTGCTTGGCAAAGCAATACGCGTTGAATTGGCATTATCAGAAAGTTATTATTTATTTATTAAATAAAAACTAAAAATAGACATGAATATAATATACATTGCTACACAAAACTACATCGATAGTTTATTTTATTGACTGTGGAGTCAAAATTACAGTCTCATTTCTCTTAAATTTAATATAGTACTGTCTTAAATATCTACAATGTAAGGTAAAGAGGCCCGAGGTCCAAGTGCTGGACGCTGTACTAGTATATGGCATGGGCAATCTATATCAAAGTGATATGGCTTAAATTCAAATGGAGAAAAATCCTCTTAATTAGTAGGTACTCTACATTATTTTACAATTACCAAGTTGGTGAAATATACATCGTGGTTACACGACCTAAGCAGCCGAGACTGTTATTCAAATCACCATTACGACTCGTTATTACGAATTCGCCGTCAAGATATATCTCTCGTACAGTCACCATATTATCATGGGTGATTTTAACACTTGCTTGCTTAAAAATGACTTTCGCACAAATTCCCTAAAAGCACTTGCTGAAGCTTGCAACTTATCAATTTTGCCCTCTGATCCCACACATTATTTCCCAAATTGCGCCCCATCACTTCTTGATCTCACCCTTGTTTCTTCAACTGAACATGTGGCTAAATATTATCAATACTCTGCGGATGCTTTTTCTTATCATCATCTATTGTTCTTATCCTATAAAATTCGCCCCCCTAAGGCTAAGCCCAAAATTCTTCTTCAGCGCAATTTTAGTCGATTGAATGTAGATAAGCTTCGCGAGGATGCCATGAATGTAGACTGGGATGCAATTTTTAAAGTGCAAGCTGTAGATGAGAAAGTATCTCTTTTTAATGCCGCTCTGACTCATCTGTACGATGTTCACGCTCCTGTTCGACCAGTTAAAGTTAAGCATCTTCCTGCTCCCTGGCTTACTGATGAAATTAGGTCTCTTATAATGAATAAAAACTTAGCAAAATCGCGATACAAGGGGAATTCTTCCGAGAAGAATAAAGCTAGGTACCATGCGATGCGTAATCGCTGCAACACAATTTGCCGTGATGCTCAGAGACGTCACATTCACTCAGCTGTGGAAAAGGGAGAACCCTCTAAAATTTGGAAGTTTCTTAAGTCTTTGGGAGTTGGGAAATCTACACAAACTTCGATTCCTAATGTTGTCGACTTTGACAAGCTTAACCAGCATTTCTCTTCTTCTACCGCTTTTAGTGGGTCAGTTAAGACTGATACTCTTAACTTTCTTTCGAGTATCCCAACTCCTGACTTTCCTCCTTTCTCTGTTGCTCAATTCGCTGTCAGTGATGTTAAGATGAACGTATTAGCTATTTCCTCCAATGCCGTTGGTGTCGACAGCGTTAGCCGTAGGATGATCCATCCTCTCCTTGATCTCCTTGCTCCTGTCATTACGCATATCCTTAATTGTTCCATATCATCTGGTGTCTTTCCCACACAGTGGAAAGATGCCGATGTTATTCCTCTCCCTAAAAAAGCCAATCCTTCCGCTTACTCCGATTATAGACCAATTTCAATTCTCCCTTTCTTGTCTAAAGTCCTGGAACGCCTTGTTCATCAGCAGCTCACATCCTTTTTGAATAGATCTAACCTTATGAATCCTTTCCAGTCCGGCTTCCGATCTGGTCATATTACGGTTACCGCTCTCGTGAAGATAACCGATGATATCCGTGCAGGCATGGACAACAGGAAAGTCACTGTGTTATCGTTGTTAGATTTTAGCAACGCTTTTAACACTGTCGACTTTCAAATTTTGATTAGTATATTGCGTTCTCTTAACATATCTCCTGCGGCGATTGATTGGTTTCATAGTTATTTACTTGGTCGTCGGCAGCGTATAAAGGTGGACTCTTTTCGTTCTTCGTGGTGCAACACGCTAGCTGGCGTCCCGCAGGGTGGCGTGTTGTCTCCTCTTCTTTTTTCCATTTTCATTAATTCCATTGCAAGTAACATTTTCTCATCTTATCACCTTTATGCCGATGATCTTCAAATTTACTCTCAAGGGACTGTTGCTGATTTACCTTAGGTTATTAATGCCATAAATAAGGACTTGAACAGTATTTCGATTTGGAGTCAACGTTTTTGGGCTGAAGGTTAACCCTGCTAAGACGCAGGCCATACTCGTAGGCAGTCCGAAGCTCATTCCTAGGGTAGATTTTCCTAACTTGCCGGCTGTAATTTTTAATGGAGTCCAGATTCCGTTTTCACACCAGGTCAGGAACCTTGGTGTTATAATTGATCGCACGTTATCTTGGGTACCTCAGGTGAGCGAGGTCAGCAGGAGGATGTTTGCTTCGATGGGTTCCCTTCGTCGACTTCGTAACTTTTTGCCATTCGCCACTAAAATTGCGCTAGCTCAATCTCTCCTTCTCCCCATTCTAGACTATGCTGATATTTGCTATCTAGACCTTACTGAGGACCAGCTGAATAAGCTTGAGCGCCTCCAAAATCTTTCTATTAGGTTCATATTTGGCTTGCGCAAATATGACCACGTATCCTCCTTTCGTTCTCAGCTCAAGTGGCTTCCAATTCGTCTCCGTCGGAATTCTCACATTTTATCTTTGCTTTACAGTATACTTTTTGTTCCCTCAACTCCTCCGTATCTTAAAGAGCGTTTTAACCACCTCACTTCCATCAGATCTTCACATAATCATCTTCTCGCTCCACCGCCTTCATCCACCAAGTTCTATAACAACTCATTCACCTTCCAGGCTGTTCGGCTGTGGAATGCTTTGCCGTTGCATATAAGATGTGCAAAATCTCTTCAAATTTTCAAAAATCTGTTGAAACAATATTACCTGTCGCTGCCTTAAGTTGCCTTCTTGTCCTGTAATATATTTATATAATTGTGTTATAGTTTGTATGTATGTATCTATGTATTTATACAATACTTATTTATGATTTTATGATTTCTGAAATTGTCATATAATGAGATGTATGCGATAGTAAGTTTTTTTGATTTATTCCTGCACTACCGGTTTACAACTCTTCTTGAAAATTTCCTGCTACCTTGTCTGGAAGAGATCGCTCTAAAGCGATAAGACCGCCTGTTGTTACCTATATTTAACATTATGTACTCTTGTAACATGTTTTTCTTATGTTGTGGTGCAATAAAGAATATATTATTATTATTATTATTATTATTGTATGTTTTTTCCATATCTCGTGACCATGGGGTCCCGGACTTTTTGAAGGCATGCGTGGGGCCGAAGCCAACAGCGCAGAGGCCCTTTAAAACAAAAATCGAAAGCGGAAAGGGATACACATGGCGGATACCATCTCCGAGCGCACAACATGATACACCCGATGATGGTCCCCGCCAGGTGCAAAGACTATTGCAGTGCAACACTGTGCTGCGATGGAAATTAAGGTCATGGGTTATTGGGTTGAATGGTGGGTGGTCTGGATAATGGGTTATGGGAGGAGACTAGCGGACACCTGCCGTGACAATAAGTTTCAAAATTGTGAAAAGGCAGGCGGTGACTCGCCAACTCGTTAAGTGGGCCCCACAAACAGTCGCACGCACAGTGCGACAATGGAGCAACACGTCTGAGCGGCTACGAGGTTGTCGAGAGGTGAGTCTGCGGTGCGCCAGATCCCGGTAACCCGTTCAAGGGCCGCCGGCGTTATGACATTTTACACTTCCAACCTGGAGCATAGGTTCCGCTCTTGCGACTCCACTCTGGCCGGCCGGTTAAGGCAAGCACAGAGGCGAAGGCCAGATCACTCGGGCCCTCTGGAGGTTAGGGGTCCGCGGTGTCGCCACTCACCGTCAGCTCGCCACAAGCTGCCCCCGCGGGATTTATTATTATTATTATTATATATACTACGTCAGGTGAGCGAGATATAGGTGGTGCTATGTGAATCAAGTGAAATCAATAGATTTAAACAAAACCATACTAGTAAGTAGCCTATGTCACTCCCACGGTTGACATGACGAATCCAACGACATCGAAAATCATATCGTAATAATCGAAAAACATAACCCTCCTTTGAGGCAGTCGGTTAATAAGTTGTAAATAGCATAGCTCGGCTGTACAGTTATCTCAAACATAAGTATACATCTTTCGCCTGATTAGAAAGGAATAAGGATCAAAAAGGTAAACATATCTTTGATGTCGACCGTACGTAAGGCTGGTATTCCAATTGTCCAAGATCTTTGTCCAATGTACATTGCATCTCACTCACTCGTTAAGAAAAATGTGAGACGCAAATGCACATTGGACAAAGTAAGTCATAAGAAGTCTTCTTCTTCAACTTAAGTGCTCTGCTCTTGTCGGTGGAGTAACCGCCATTCGGCTCTACGCTCTGCCACTGCTTTGAGCTCCTGGTACGACACTACATTGACCTTCTCCTTGACCTAGTCCATACAAGGACATAAGAAGTCTACGTATACGTATTTATATTGATGAATAAAATATAACCTAGAGACTGCCGTTCCCACAGTCAAACTGTTACTTATGAATAATTTATGAATAAATTGTACTTATTAAATAAAATAATTTAAAAAAAAACGCATTTCGTATGCGGCGGCGCGGCGCAATCATACAAAATGTATAGGAGCATGGCGACGCAAAACGTACAGAAGAGACGGGGTGTCATCTTAAGGGTCGGCAGGGGGCAATTGAGGTTCGGGAATGTAAGAGAATTATATAGTAAACGATGTTCCACAACCTTGAAAAACATTACACAGCTAGCCAATGAATGTTACTTCTTCTTGAATCATTCGAATTTAAGATAATGCTTATGGGTATATGTAAAAAAAAAACGGAAAATCACTAAAAACGTGTAAAACGCACTCCCGTATTGTAACAACTGAGTCGTATCAAGAATTATTAAATGAATTTTATCAAATAATAAAGTTAAAACTATAGTAAAGTCCTTGCAATCTTCATTTCTTAACAAATATGTACTTATTTCGTGTAAAAGTATCACAAAGATGCCCAATTTTTACGCTCAAAATCTTCATACAAATTAGTATGGAGCGGCCGGTGAACTACGAGCGCGACCGGTCGCAGCGGCGACGTTCAGTCGGCCGCGAGGTCGCGAGCCTCCGGAGCGAGACCACGTCGCTTGGCGCCGCATTGACAGATCGCGATCGAACCGTGTACTTACACAAAATGAGTGCACAGTGGTTCAAAAGAAAATTATTCTTATGTTCATTGATTAACATATTTAAATAACATAGAACTAAACAACATGCTTATATTTTCCTCGTTTTGTACATGTATTTCTGTTTCTTATGTTTGGTTTGATCACAAAAAAGGCTTGGGACTAATTAGCAATAGGGAATATGCATGTGATTCAGAAATGGACAAAAAAAAACATGAGTAATCTTTATTGCTTAGTAAATATACACACATGATTATTTTTACAAATAATCTTGTTTCTATTAACAAATTTAATTATTTAAAAGTAGTCATTTTAAAATTATCTCGCAAATTTCCAAAACGCAACGCTATTGGCGGAGCGAATCGTGACGTCACCGTACACTCGGTATCTACTGTCAACAGGTCGTTTGTATGATTATTGAAAGTTATTCGCAATGTTTAGCCGTTGTTTATGATAAATAATCAGTGTTTTTTGGGAATTATTAACTGAAAGCAGTGACTCCTTGTGAAAAAAGACTCGCTACAATGGCTGGAAGCGGTTTTGTCAAGGCACAGTCGGATAATCTGCCTAAAATTAATGTGTTCATGATGACTAAGTACGTAGGTACCTCGTAGAGGTGTATTTCTTTAATAAGTGTAATAACAAACTAGTACATATCTATATTATATAATCAAAGATATGTAGGTATTAGGTATGTTACATGTTAAAAACATCTTTATGAACATAACAAACTTAGGTTGTTTTCGTCAAGAGTTATAAATAAAACAAATTTGTGTAGGGCACTCAGTAAAAACAAAGAAACTTAGCTAAAACGCTGTTGATCAACAACAATCATAATATTTGTAACATTAATGACTAAAAAATTGGGACTCAGAATAGTTTTATGAATAAGTACCTATATAATTACATTTTTAGGTTAGGTTATTGTTTATATTGTTCGCGAGTCGTAATAAAAATTTTTTTTAGGTACAAACATATTTAATACTCACTTCGAAATGATCTTCACAACAATATAAACTATTCAAGCACGATACATTATATCTCCTCATCGCCTTACACCGCTTTTTTCTTATATTTGCATCTTTAGGCATATGAAATTATATCACGTCAGGTGCAGTTTTAATGTTATTTTCACACATAGGGGCAATACAATATTTATAATAAGCTTTTGTGTGCTCTTCCGTTACAATAAGTTGATCTTACAAGCTTTAATCACTCACTTTTATTAAAACTGTGAATCAAACACTTCGTTGTTAATTTATTCTAAGTGCACGGTGACGTCACAAAATGAGCGCGCCAAAATGGCGGCGTTTCAATCGTCCGAAAATTATAGTTTTAATTATTTTTTTTAGCTCTTTTAATGATAGTGTGAATGTATTATATTTTTTTCCGGTTTTATAATTACTTATAGAATCGTTTAAAAATATAAAAAAAATACATGAATATACCCTATTATAACTAATTTATACTATATGGGTGTCACCTCTATAGGTCGCGACTCTGAACAGATTCTCGTGAAATTTTGTAAGTGAGTTCGATATATAACTATAGGGCAAAAATGCTTTCGTATGTCCGGTTGTCCGGCTGTCCGGCTTTCACCTCATTAGGTCGTATCTATCAACCGGTCCTCGTGAAATTTTGTAAGTGAGTTCGATATTTCACTATAGGGCAAAAACGTTTTCGTATGTCCGGTTGTCCGGCTGTCTGGCTGTCCCCCCTGTAGGTCGTATCTATCAACCGATCCTCTTGAAATGTTGTAAGTGATTTCGATATTTAGATATAGGGCTAAAATGATTTCGTATGTCCGGTTGTCCGGCTGTCCGGCTGTCCCCTCTGTAGGTCATATCTATCAACCGATCCTCAATAAAATTTTATGAGTTCGATATTTAACTCATCATCATCATATCAGCCGAAGGACGTCCATTGCTAGACATAGGCCCCGAAAGAGTGCCAATGTGACCGGTCCTGCGCTACCCGTATCCAGCGGACTCCAGCAACCTTTACCAGGTCATCAGTCTCAGTCACGCTGCGCCTTCCGGTACGTGGTCGCCACTCGAGAACCTTTCCGCCCCAACGGCCATCGGTGCCACGTGCTATGTGCCCCGCCCACTGCTACTTAAGTTTAGCGATTATAGCGGCAACAGAAATACATCATCTGTGAATATTTCAACTCGACTGTTTAACTATCACGGTGCATGAGATGAATGAGAATTTAAATACCTACCTACCTTCATCACGAAACTCTCCTGAGGAAAGTACGTCATTATTTTGAAAGACGCGATCCCTGTGGAGTTTGTCTTTGACTCATAACAAATGTGCAAAAAATGAACTACATTTAACCACATTTAAAAGCGGGAAAATATTCCCACCTTAAATATTACGGAAAAACGTGTCCACGCAAACATGGTCGTGGGCAGCAGTTAGTAGGTAGTTATTGTTATTAAGATGAAATACCTATATTTGACATAACAATGTTTATATTTAGTAACAAAATCCAAAGTTACAATTTTGTTGGCGAGTCAAAGTCCGACGCCCCACTGTGTATACGTGCATGTGTGCGTGTGCGTTGCGCGAGCCTCGATCGTTGTGTGAGTAGCGCTAAAAACCTAAACTTCGCGCGGCGCTGCTCCGAAACGCCCCCTTAAGTATTTTACTTGCACCATAGTTAATTCCGATTTCTATGCGTCAACCGGGAGGCAAATGGGAATGTTACTTTCCCAGTTGTCCCCAGGGGTAGCAAAAAGGCGTGAACAAATGGGAATAGCTCTGTGAAACTATAGTATCCGCAAAACTAAGTGGCGAGTCAGGTCATAGAGCGTTTGATCATGCTATCTCTTTCGCATCTGCACTGCCTTACGGAGCGGGCCGTGCAACAACAACAACAACATGGACAATAGTCCTGACTTTTATTGCCTGACTCGCCACTTGGTTTTGAGGATACTTTAGCCGTACGTTTGAAACTGATATCGTTTTGTCGCGCCACGACTCGACATGTCATATCATATAAGTGATACGGTTTTAGCCATAAAGGTGGGCTTGCGCATCACGGCAGCTAAATGTTGCGTTCGCAGAACACGTCCGCGTCTCAACTCGAAACGGTACTCCGATTCCGGTTCTAATTAAAGCTTAATGATTCACAGATCCCGTTTGTTCGTTTGCTTAAAATTCGCATTATCTGACCGCTGCACGTAAGGATTTCATGGTTCAGCGTTTAATAAGAAATCTAAGCCGAACTTGTCAAATACAAGTTTTGCTGTCATATTGTAGTTGAATCTGTGCCTACTTACTGATCACATAACAAATCCAATCTCAGCAATTGGTCAACGGTCCAGAATGACCTCGTAAGATTTTTTGTAAACTTAGCGCCAAATAATATTGTTAAAAACCAATTATCTTGGCATTTTCTATTGCGTGATTATCTAGAAACAGACTAATGTAATGATGGTCTAACTTTTGCAACTCTAGCCGTCTAGGTTACATCATTGCATACATTCTCCATCTGAAGCTGCAAAACAAAATAAGACACAATTAACACCTCCGATGATATCGTTTATTTCATTTCAACGTATATTTTACTACGTGCGTTATAAATAAACTAACACCTCGTCAACGTCGTATTTGAAACCACACGCTCGCTGTATTCTCCTATGTTTCACAAGGAGTAACATTTTTAATGTCGAATTTATGGGCACGTTACAGGGGTACCTATTCTTACACAACCCCGCCGACCTAGTTCGGCCAGTGTAATCTCGAATCAGTGCATTAATGTTTGATGATAAATAGCTTTAAGCGCACGCAGCTGTTTGTTCAATATTGTCCCAATTTTAAACGAGCCGCACGGGTTGTAAGCTAATAATGTTCCCGTGAAACTACGAGCAGCCCCGCCATTCCCTAACTTATTTTAACCTTACCTCAGCCAGGCGCGGGACACTCCGCGATTTACGTTCATCGCTACAAGTACATGCCGGTTCCCCAACGTTGGAACCGGCATGTACTTGTAGCGATGAACGTCGACGTCGTCGTCGACGACGTCAGAGGGCCATAAATCTTAATGTTTTGGCTGAGAAAAAAGCGCCTTTTGTAAAGATCAAAGGAGTGTCCCTTCTGTACTTGTAGTATTATCTATTCTGTGCCTCAGCGCTCGCCCACCAATGTATCTTGACGCCGCGACTCGCAGTAACTAAGCGTAGTTTAGAGGTCTTGTTTCGATAGGCGTGATGAGTAAGGTGAAGCTCATTAGCGCGTTTAGAATAAAAGCCCTCGGGTACGAACGAGACTACGAGTTTAGCGCCAAAGCAGCATTTCGTAGCGCTGCGCTCGTAGCCGATGACATGGGGAATTCCGTATGTAAAAGAAACCGCGAATGAGCAGATCGGCTCTAGCCCCCACTGAAAGTGTTGACTTGGCTGATAGCAAACCGTCCTTTGTTTTGTAGGGTCATCAGCGGGCGTAGCACGGTTGCCATTTGTCACTTATCTATCACTGTGGATAAGGCATCCGTCACGTTCTGACAAGTATGCGACTGCGAGAAAATGTTTACCATATAGCCCGCAGTAAGTACGTACAGCATAAGTTGTTGGCATGTGGCTGTCGAATGACCGATTCCTGTCTCACACATGCTGCAAATTAGAAAGAGGAGGGTGAGGGTACATTGGTTCGTCCCGTCCCGCGTCTCGTCGCGGTGGTGTCAGTTGGGCTAAGCGCAGGCGAATTCTACAGTCGACATCATGCTTGCTGTCTAGTGTGATGCTGGCCATACACGATGCTTCCTATCGTACAATCGGCATGACGCTACCGATTGGATCAGTCAGAACTGAGCGTGTATGGGAGTGGATTGGCACGAGTCATGCCAATCCACTCCCATATACTCACTGATCCAATCGGTAGCGTCATGCCGATATATTAAGCATCGTGTATGGCCAGCATGAGTGTGTGACTGTCGATTACAAAGCCCTTACATATCAAAGAAAATGTAGACTTTGAGTAGTGAATGATGTCCAAGTTACGGGATTCTTATAGACGACTGCCAATTGAAGCTGCATTCCACGGAAAGGAGAGTTTTCGCAATGACGCGTGACGTAGTATAGGGCTCAACGACTAACAAAATATTTCATTTACTCTGTTATTCTTATTACTTTATTAGAGATGATTTCAATCCCGGTGAAAAAGCAAAGTCAAAGTAAATATGTCTGATTATAAATATCAAAATATGCATTACCTAATACTTGACTTGATAGTGAGATTCGTAGTCGGTCACCGAAAAATCTATCACTGTCACTTCAATTCTATCGAAGTACATGTGTGCTATGTCGTACAAATTACTTGCGGCATCTATATAGTCGCTCTAAAGTGAGTTCCAAATCTTGAATTTGTCTGGATACCCTCCGTAGCTCCAGTTAAAGACACATCAGTGTTACCAGGGCCCTTGAGTCGTAAGTTACATTTAGTTTTTTGAAATGTTACATTTTTGCTGAAAAAGTTACGTTTCTCAATCTCACGTCTACAAACATTATCTTAATACTATAAACCTTACAACAAATGTTACTTACGAGTTACGCGAGCGGGTCAAAAGTTACGAAAAATGTAAGAAATGTAACCGTCTGGCAACGCTGAGACACATCCCGTTATGGGTCGCAGAGCCCAAACGAGGCGCTCGACGTGTTACCAGATTTAGACCAACCCATTACGGACGCCAGCCTCCCTATTCTGTAACTTGTTTTAAGCTCACCTCAACGCTCACCCACAAATATATCTTGACACCGCGATGCGTAGTAACCAAGCGTAGGTAGAGGTCTAGTTTCGTGACGGGTGACCGGCGGGGTGAGCCGCTTTAGCGCGTAGCGAATAACAGCCCAGTAAATGTGGAAGTGACGATTTAGTTTTGTTTAACTATGAAAGTTTGAGTGATCGCCCTTACGCTCTTCAAAGATAACGGCCAAAAAGCTAAACGGTAGGAACAATTTATAGATCAAAGTAGCTACCTAAAGCTGTTAACTCACACGTATAATTAATGCGATAAACGCTTATCCGACGGTATATGGGAATAACAGTATTTGTTGACGTTACTAAAATCGGCTTTTTATTTTTAACGTTGCCCGGAATGGGTTTGCGATGAATATTTCACTGAAATGGAACGAGATAGAGCCGAGCCGTTTCGTTCAGTTAGCTGCCTAAAATAATAGCACAGTGCGGCTTCTGAAACTGAATGGTTCTATTATAGCACTTCATCTATTATGCATTTGCGGACTCCAATAAGAAAGTCGACTGATAATCAAAACAGTATCTCTTAAAGAAACGTCAAAAAAAATGCTCTGTTGGTATGAAGTTTTTAGGGAATTATGAATAAATTACGTGACGTTTTCCTCTTTGACTTCCAATTTTCTGTGGTCAAACAGCGTACATCTTAAGGTTCCGTACCCAAAGGATAAAATGGGACCCTATTACTTAAGACTCCACTGTCCGTCCGTCTGTCCGTCTATCACCAGGCTGTATCTCATGAACCGTGATAGTTAGATTAGGTAGACAATTGAAATTTTCACAGATGATTTATTTCTGTTGCAACACTTGCAGCAAATACTAAAAAAAGAGAATAAAATAAATAGTCAAGGGCGCTCCCATACAACAAACGTGTTTTTTTTTAGATAATGGCCGATTTTTTGATCTTTATGTATCGAAAAAACTTTTCAAATAGCCAAAATAAGTGGAAGTGTGACGTATTCCCGGTATTTTTGTGAGTTTTGTTTATCAGTGATGTGAGAATAATTATTTTTTATTGTTGCCTACCTACCGTTTTGGCCAGTGAGCGGCAGGTAAATGAAATTAGTATCCCTTGAAAGTCGAACAAAGGACGAATTAGGAATAACACGAGCGAAGCCTAATGATAATGACCAAATGTTAACAAAGGGTACAGCGAAATAGATTCTAATTTAAGTTCATAATGGAAAAACTGATTGGCATTTTCATTTAGCATAGCCGGGAACACAATACAGGTACTTGATTTAATAATTAGTGAGCGAAATAATGAATAAAATAAATTAATATTATGGGACAATCTTACACAAATCGAACTAGGCTAGCATTAAATGAATAAATGAATTAATGAAATTATTTATTTGCTTTAAGCATGGTCATGGTATACAAGAGGTGGCATTGTTATAGTTTAGTAGCGAATACATGTTTTTTAACCATATGTGATTATAAAATTATAAATTCTTTGAGCTTACTATGTACATAGCTGCTTGTGTCATAGATACTAGACGACGATATATATAATATATATAAATACTCAAATACAGACTCCACCAGACATCCAAGAAACAGATATTCATGCTCATCACACAAATACTTGCCCTTGCCGGGATTCGAACCTAGGACCTTCAGCTTCGTAGGCATCATCCACTAGGTTAACCGGACGTCAAATGCCGAGCTGGTTAATTTGTAATAGTGACCTTTTCAAAATTTCATCTGTGTTGGTAAGCTTCTAAGTAATTAGTCTTGCCAGTGCCAGCCTAAGGCCACTCACACACTGGCGCGGCCTGGCCGCGGCGGACAATAGTAAACTTGTCCGCCGTTGTCAAATTTTCTATTGTCCGCCACCGCAGGCCGCGCCAGTGTGTTCCAAGCCTAATGAAAGCCTGTGCTATCAAATAACACATTCGCAAACTTTTTTGAATCAATGCTATAGCAATGCAATGGCCAATGGCCTGTGGGTTAGTTACACTCAACGAACAATCAACGCCTTGCGGGTCCTCTATAATAACATGTTCAGGGTGCTTATGGGACTGCCTAGGTTCTGCAGCGCATCAGGCATGTTTGCCGATGCCCGCGTAGATGGTTTTCACGCCATAATGCGCAAAAAAATCGTGTCAATCCGAAGCAGAATCCAGGGCAGTCCCAACACCATACTGAACATGTTGGCCGACAGATACGACAGTCCTTTACAAAGGCACTGGGTGTCGGCATTAATAAACCCTCACTCTGAGCGGGTTTATTATGTCAACTAGGCGTTTGCTTGGTTGATGGAATAAACTTGCTCCTGCCAGTGTTTTTTTTAATTTAATTTAATGTATAAGATAACTAACCTAGAATAAGTACATATTAACATCGCTGTGGACCCCAGTTGTCTTAAATAAAGGATTTATTATTATTATTATAGGTATATGCGTGCAATACGTTGAAACGTTATAAACTTTTCATAATAATATCGATAAAAGAAAGCAAACGTCAACTCGGCGACTTTATAGTCGCGTGGGCGCGGCAAGTTATTGACCAACACAACACTATCTATGTTAATCGCATATTTTTGTTTCGAAACTTGCAAATCGGGTCTTACACGATTCGTATATTATGCATGTAACGTACTGTTACAATCGATATATGCCGAATCGATCGCGTACTGCTTTTTATTCTCATTGCCTTTTATAGACTATTTTTCTCGTGTTTCGAGTACGGAATATAAATACGTATATGATACTGGCCCGCCTCCTTCGAACTTGTATTGTAATTGGCACAGTACAGAACTTTCTTCTGGAATATTCGACTTCTTATCCTCGCCTCCCATACTCGCCACTGCAATTATTCGATTTGCTAAACTTTGCCCACAAAGTTGGCAACTGCTGTCAACTCTGAACTCGCTTTGCGGTCACTGCGAACTTTCGACAAACCTCTTCAGTAAATTTAACCTACGTGTGTTATTTGAATTGAAACATTTTATTGTAATTCTCTTTGGCGATCATAATATAAATTCATTTAGATTAAGCTAGCTTTAATTTATATTGTTAATTGTATATTATGAAATAAATAAATCTAAATCCAAATCATTAAATATAAATAATAGTTAACATATTTTGTACCTATAGTTTGTTTTAGTTTAGATGACAAAAAGTACTTAAGAGTCCGCAGTAAGCTCGATTCGCCATACAAACGTAGTTACGCTCTCATTTTAAAACTACGTGTTGGATTGTAACGAAACTTTGCATGTTAAATGAAATGAGGTATATCTATGTCTGATATAAAAAAACAGCGAATTTAAGATTTTCATACAAAACTAGTTTTTGCTGTATTTTGTTTGTTTTACTAATTGGAACCATATAAACTGATTACAGACATAGTTATACCTCATGTCATTGTATATGCAAAGTTTCGTCACAATCCAACACGTAGTTTTAAAATGAGAGCGTAACTACGCTTGTTAGCCCAAGCACTTTATTTTCATTAGTATGGAAAAAAATGTAAAATTGGAAATAATTCATAACAGCAGCTTTTTTGTGTGTAACTGATATATTATCATTTTAGTAGGGTAGACTGGGTACGTTTGTGCCAGGTTACGGTAGTGACAGTCTTCGTACTAGCGAAACTATACGGAATCCGGCAAGGGTTCTAAGGGAGAGAGAAGCGGCATTCAAGTCTGAACGCGTTCCCCGGTATTGCGTCACCCAGCGCGCGGTGTTAACGTAAGCAGGGGCCATAGAATTAGAACACCTCCACTAGAAGCCTAATGTTTCTCAGTTTGTTCGCGACTCGAGTCACCAAGCGTTGGTGTTGTTGCGCTTATTTAATCCGCGGTCGCCCGCCTTTCCGTTCAGTTACGTCCATGTTAACGACCTGTGCGGAGTGTGCATGACTCTCACAAAAAAAACAAAATAATAGGATTTTCGCGGCTAATTATGGGCTTTTGTAGTGTGAGGTGGTGCGGAAAGTCGTCAAAGACTTCTAATTACAAAAAAGATGGAATTTCATTCCACAGTTGAGTCAAATTCAATATTTCATTGAAAATATTTATAGCCAGCGGAGGCCATTTTATACTGGCCGGTGCAAATACTGAGGTACAGACACACTATGTCTGTCACTTTTCATCACTTTGAAAATGCAATATGCTATTCCTTTCTTACGAAAACACGTCACGACTAGTGATGTCCCGATGATGCTATGATGGTCAATCGACAAACCACGTGCAAGGCTTTCGTTCCTACCGATTTGAAGAAATGTAACAAAAATACAGATTTCTCGTTTATTTTGGTTTGAGTAGTTATTCTGTAGATTAGAACTTAAATTTAGTTTTATTTATTGTTCGTTATTTAAAGTAAAAGTTTAGTTAAATAGTGTAATATATAATAAGTATTAGTAGTACTAGTAGTAGTAGTTACTTTACTGTTTTAGTAACTTTTTAGAATGCTCTTGGTGAACAGTTAAGTCTAGGTTTCAGGATGGGCCTGATGATAAACTTTGGGAAAGTGCGAGGGTACTCGTAGTTGGTGTGAGATAGATATACGTTGTGCGGGCTTCTAAGAATCCTCTCAGTGAGCAGTTGGGCCCAGTGACACAAGATGGGCCTGATGATGAACTTCGAGAAAGTGCGAGGGAACTCGGAGTGGGTGTGAGATAGATATACGTTATGCGGGCTTCTAAGAATCCTCTCAGTGAGCAGTTGGGCCCAGTGTCACAAAATGGGCCTGATGATGAATTTCGAGAAAGTGCGAGGGAACTCGGAGTTGGTGTGAGTTAGATATACGTTGTGCGGGCTTCTAAGAATCCTCTCAGTGAGCAGTTGGGCCCAGTGTCACAAGATGGGCCTGATGATGAACTTCGAGAAAGTGCGAGGGAACTCGGAGTTGGTGTGAGATAGATATACGTTGTGCGGGCTTCTTAGAATCCTCTCAGTGAGCAGTTGTGTCCAGTGTCACAAGATGGGCCTGATGATGAACTTCGAGAAAGTGCGAGGGAACTCGGAGTTGGTGTGAGATAGATATACGTTGTGCGGGCTTCTAAGAATCCTCTCAGTGAGCAGTTGGGCCCAGTGTCACAAGATGGGCCTGATGATGAACTTCGAGAAAGTGCGAGGGAACTCGGAGTTGGTGTGAGATAGATATACGTTGTGCGGGCTTCTTAGAATCCTCTCAGTGAGCAGTTGGGTCCAATGTCACAAGATGGGCCTGATGATGAACTTCGAGAAAGTGCGAGGGAGCTCGGAGTTGGTGTGAGATAGATATACGTTGTGCGGGCTTCTTAGAATCCTCTCAGTGAGCAGTTGTGTCCAGTGTCACAAGATGAGCCTGATGATGAACTTCGAGAAAGTGCGAGGGAACTCGGAGTTGGTGTGAGTTAGATATACGTAGTTCGGGCTTCTAAGAATCCTCTCAGTGAGCAGTTGGGCCCAGTGTCACAAGATGGGCCTGATGATGAACTTCGAGAAAGTGCGAGGGAACTCGGAGTTAGTGTGAGTTAGATATACGTTGTGCGGGCTTCTAAGAATTCTCTCAGTGAGCAGTTGGGCCCAGTGTCACAAGACGGGCCTGATGATGAACTTCGAGAAAGTGCGAGGGAACTCGGAGTTGGTGTGAGATAGATATACGTTGTGCGGGCTTCTTAGAATCCTTTCAGTGAGCAGTTGTGTCCAGTGTCACAAGATGGGCCTGATGATGAACTTCGAGAAAGTGCGAGGGAACTCGGAGTTGGTGTGAGTTAGATATACGTTGTGCGGGCTTCTCAGAATTCTCTCAGTGAGCAGTTGGGCCCAGGGTCACAAGACGGGCCTGATGATGAACTTCGAGAAAGTGCGAGGGAACTCGGAGTTGGTGTGAGATAGATATACGTTGTGCGGGCTTCTTAGAATCCTCTGTGAGCAGTTGTGTCCAGTGTCACAAGATGGGCCTGATGATGAACTTCGAGAAAGTGCGAGGGAACTCGGAGTTGGTGTGAGTTAGATATACGTTGTGCGGGCTTCTAAGAATCCTCTCAGTGAGCAGTTGGGCCCAGTGTCACAAAATGGGCTTGATGATGAATTTCAAGAAAGTGCGAGGGAACTCGGAGTTGGTGAGAGAGATATACGTTGTGCGGGTTTCTTAGAATCCTCTCAGTGAGCAGTTGGGTCCAGTGCCACAAAATGGACCTGATGATGAACTTTGAGAAAGGGCGAGGGAACTCGGAGTTGGTGTGAGATACGTCACCATCCTAAATAGCCGAATGCCTTTTTCGTGTTTTGTTTGTTTTATTTTAAAATGAGAACAATAAATACAACTTTTAAAGGAATAATGAGACTACCTATTATTAAACTGCTCCGAAACGTTCCATAAAAAATACTGAAGTATTTGTAGTTTAATCTTTAGAGCCAAAAATACTAAATGGTCAGTATTTTTTAAGCAAACTTTTAAGTATAGATAGTTTAATTACCATTTTAATAGGTACAGTAAGTACCTACCATGATTTATCAGCAAAAAATTACGGTACCAGTTAGGATTCCTAACTTACTGTGTATTAAAATGGTAACAAAACTATCTATACTTTACCTTAACTTAAAGATAAAAGTATAGTAAGTAGTTACTTACTTTACTTTAAAATGTACCTAAAAAATTAGGATGCTTGTACGTGAACATGTCCCATCACTACGCATTCCGCGCGCGAGCGCATCGCCCAATCGCAACGCTGTTAACACCCGCCCTTCCCCTCACCTCTTCCTCATGCTTTGGTGACTCGCGTCGGGAACAAACATTAGGCTTCTAGTGGAGGTGTTCTGTGGCAGGGGCCCACATTGCTTTTCAACAGTCAAAAGTAAGTTGTTTTGTTCGTTTAATTTAAATAATCACTGTTATTTGTATACAGATAGATTACCTCGGATTTTTTTTTGTTATAAGTTGAAGATTAGTAGTTAATTACGGGTGGTTACTTTTTACGTAGATTATTTGGCAAAGTCATGGCGAATTTTTGTTTTCGAAAGTATGCGTCGGGTACGGTTGTGACAAATTTTGTGGGTACGGTTGTGACATATATTTTCTTGTTGTTTTGCTTTTAGATACCCAGAAAACGCCTGCGGAATACCGAAAGAGCGTGGTCTAATAAATGTCTGATCTGGTAAATGTGAAGATGCTTACGAAGACGTAAAAGCGAGACTTCTTTAAATTTTCGTAATTTATTTTTTTATTAATTATTAATTAAATAATAAATAATTTAATGAACTTTCTATACGAAATATTATGAAGATTATGTTGTGTTATGGTCATATTTCTAACAATAAAAGTCATTATAAAGGGTGCCGTTCATTCGCCATAAAAACAAAATGCATAATTTCAAGTAGCATACGTACGGAAATCATAACAAACTATTATCATAATAACAAAATGCATATTTTGATTGGTCATAACATTTAAATGACATAACACTCATTTATCACCACCACATTTGCTATAACTTTTATGTGTACTAATTTCTTTTGGCATAACATACATTTAGTATAATGATTAAAACTGATAACAACATTTGAAATAATGATAAGAGAAGGTGGTGCATTTAGTTTTAATAAGTGGTTGCTATCACATCCTAGAAAAATAAAGTAGCTACTTAAGTACCTAAATATAAAAAATAATTGCCAAAAACCGAATGAGAGCACCCCACTTTCACGTGGTATTGTCTGTACTACCCCTAGCCTAGACTGTATATCATAAGAGCCCGCGGAGCCAGGAGCTCGTGAAGGAGGTCCTGAGTTGAAATGAACTTCATGTTTTTAAAGATCGGAGTTTAATTATTTATGAATTATGAAATTCGGACTTTTCAACTTCGTGTTTTGGATCATCGGATCTTTATTTTTTATGAATTATGAAGTTCAGAATTTCGATTACCTTCAGAGAGAGTCTAAGGCAGATCGGTGTAGGTACGACGACGAGCGAAGCGAGGAGGAGTGTTAGGTTGAACCGCGAGTCTACAGCGCGCGAGCCGAGCGAGCGAAGCGAGCGTGCCGCGGTAGCGGCCGGCGAAGCACCAAAACCGAACACTTTTTTAGTACCTAATTCTTACATATTATAATATAAGTGCAACTTGCAAAGCGTGATGTTTAGGACTTCTGTTTTAGAAGTTTGATTTATTATTGGTAGTTGTAACGATAATCGGAATTTCGAAAATCGGTATTTTAGTAATAGGAATTCGAATTTTTGACATTTTGGATTATTATTCAGTCGGACTTTTTGTTGAAATTTTGATACATTATGAGCATGAAATATTATACTGAGTGCCCATTATACCGTTTATTAATTATACAATAGGATATTATTAAAATTGATAATTATAATAGATGAAATTATGTAAATAGTTTTTATTAATTTTGTTTTTATGCCATTTGCCCACTTATACAAGCCGAAATTATGATATTCGTTGTTATGCAAAATGAAAATATGCAATTTGTTTTTATATGAAACATTACACACCCCATTATAAACCATTTTGTTGTATTTTTGTTCCTGTCACTACCGACCTCAACCACTGTCACAACCGTCCTTGGGGTGTGGCCGGTTGTGACACTTTCCTTTTTTTTTTCATTTGATCGCTATGACTAATACAGCGTATTTAGAGAAACTATTTAAGTATATTTACGTAGAAAAATGTACAAATTAAGAGTCAAGTTACTTTTCTCCCAGCTAACTAGTAAATTATCAAAATTAGTGGCGATCAAACCAAAATTGTCACAACTGTACCCAGTCTACCCTAATTACGTAGACTCAGAATCCACCAAAATATTAGTCATCAAAAAAATCGATATTTAACCAATTCCTGAAAAACGAGGAAAAATATTAATAGATATTTTAATTTTTGTTTTAGTTAATTCACAGGAGCTCTTCAGGAATAATAAATAAATCACACAAAAACATAATGGATGTGTCATTTATTTTTATATATATACTTCCCGATGAAAATTTTGGTGGATTCTTGTATAAGGCATCTTAGAATAATATTTGAAAATTAAACAAACAAAAAAACGCTGTTATAAATTAATGTTTAACAAAAACGCAATTTTCCTGGGGTATGTATGGGAAGGTGAAATTCGGCCGAGCTTACTGCGGCCCCTTAAAACCAGCAGTTACCGACATCTATTATTTAATTTTTATCTTCAAGTAGGGTAGTAAAACAATTCCACATAAACAATATTACAAACAGTACTACTCCAGTACACGTGCCACACTTTGGTCAGTTTTATAACGTCTCTTTGTTATATTTTCCTTTCATTAGCAATTAAAGAAGTTGGAAAATCCCACGTAAAGTGCATTTTCGCCATTTTAACTAAAAAAAAACTATATACATGGTACCTAAGTTGTGTTTCAATCACACAGATTTATATAAAAGAAGACGCCAATGCAACCTTAAATTAGGCCTTACAGACCTTAGTTATGTACATAGGAAAGACGAACAAATCTCTGTAGGTATGACCCGTAACATCAACGAGGACGTAGTTAAGCGAAAAGGATTTAAACCATGTTCGTTAAAGTTTAACGAACATCAGTCGGGTTGCACGGGGCGGTTCCACAACACTTCGGGAGCTCAAACACCGCGAGCCATCCGGTTGCCTCTTGGACACTGCAATGCAACTACGCGTCATTGCTCTCATGAAAAATGTGATGTAAATTTCGAAATTAGAACCGTCAGAGTCTGACTGACACAAATGTAGATCAATGGCAATTTTTTTATTGATATGATATGAATATATGATTCCCTAACTACGTCTGATTATGTTTATGATATAGCTTTTTGCTATCCGTTTCCACGAGTTATTTAATGTGAGAGGTTAAGGCGTGCCATTGGTTTTGGAACTGGGGCTGAATGCTGAATGTAATAATGCTAATGCATTTGCTGCTTTGATAGATCCCAACGCATCATCATTTTGATTAAACTATTGAATTGGACTGGGCTAACCTCGTCGTTTCTCTGATATAAATATTTACCATCGAAGAAACAGATTCCTAAAACATTATATGCGCTCACCGAACCCAAATTCGAGATATTTCCGAATTAAATAAGTTGTTTTGAAGTAGCCGGTGATGCAAATGGTGAATAAAAACGCACAAAAACTCCGTGAACGCTCCGACGCGGGCCATTTTAGTCTCAAGATCAAAGATTAGAGTGCAATGTTCTCTAGGCCCTAATACGGATGTTGCCTCGTTTCGAGTTGAATAAATGCCGTTAAGACTGCCAAAATGATGTAAACAACTACCATTTTATGGAGTGTCTTCTAGGCATTTCCATTGCCAATCTAAAAAAACATTAATAAACTCACTGTTATTTTGACGAGCTCTGTAAAAACGAGTCCTAGTTTTGCGGGCGCCCGTTCCGTTCAAATTATATACATACATATATGTAGCTAGAACAATGTTCTGAACAATGGGAATATGAATAGAGGAAGGAAATCAGGGCGAACGGTCATAACATAACACGGAGATCTTTCAGTTAGTGAATGAGACTGATTTACGTATGAACGGGGAAGTATTTATAATCATTACTGTTGGACTTTTAATACAGTATTTAAGTTAATGTTTTTTTTTCCTACTATGCTTTTTCCGACAGTGTTTTAAAGAATGTAGCAGGATATGTAGGTACTCGTAATTATAAATAAATAAATAAATAAAGATTAGGGGGCAATCTTACACAAATCGACCTAGTCCCAAACTAAGCAAAGCTTGTACTATGGGTACTAGACGACGATAAACATACTTATATAGATAAATAAATACTTAAATACATAGAAAACATCCATGACTCAGGAACAATTATTCGTGCTCATCACACAAATAATTGCCCTTACCGGGATTCGAACCCAGGACCTCTTGCTTCGTAGGCAGGGTCACTACCAACTAGGCTAAAGCGGTCGTCATATCAGCGGTAATTATATCTGATTTTATTAATTTTCTTTATTACTTTATAGGTTTGGCGAGGCGAGTTTTAAACGAATACGTTTAATAATGTAATATGAGAATTGAGAATATATTATGTATGTTTGTTTCCATATTCCAATAGAAAAAAATACTTCTTGCTTCATATTTAACCGAAACCTATTTACAAATTAGTTAACTCTGTACTGTACTATGATCATACTGTTCCGACAGACCCTGATAATTAAATAAACAAATAATAATAATAACATTTAATTCAAACCACTAATTTGAAATGACACCAAATTCGCTAAAAACTTAACGTTCTAGTTGTAACATGGTGGTTTTAAGTATACCTATATTTAATTCGGCGATATTTGAGAAAATTATGTGAGCGTGTGCTAAACTTTAATATTTGGCTTGATTGAATACCGGCTTCACTAGGTAGTTCTAGTATCTTTTTTTCTTAGCATGACGTTCAACCGTAGCATAGTCTGGGTAGCGTGATCAAAACATTCGTCTCTTTCGCACTTACATAGTTGCTAGTAAGAGCCGAATCCTCCATGTCCGATTAAACACGATTATGCCATCTAAGGTGACCGCATTGAGATTGGCAACGATTATGCATAATTTATTTATTTATTTATTTATTTATTTATTGAAAAAACAGGTTACATAACATTACAGTGTAAGCACCAATGCGTCATGAACCGAACAATGTTTATTTCAATGTTTATAATCGGTTTTGCAGGTTACGCTTATACTGGGTTCTCTGTCTACTAGAGGTAGCATCGTGAAAACCAACCCAGGTTCGATAGCTACTGCAGATAGGATAATCCATTACAGTCTCGCCGGTAACGTCGTTACGTTTCAGTTTTGCATTTGCATACAGACGTCCGATGAAAATGTATTCCCATTTGCTTAAATTAAATGCAAATTTCGTTTCCTCATTCCGATTTTCCGGTAATACCCTGCTCATGCACTGCATTAGCCCTGCAGTATTGTTAATCGTTAATTGAAACGGGTAAAGCCCTGTTTATGTTATTTACACGTGAGTTTAATATTTCTGCAGCCTCGTTTGTGTAAAATCATTGAAAACCCAGTGAAATCGGCACCTACTTGAAAATAAACACACTCATTTCACCACACGAGTAATTCGCACTTTATTTTTACACAATAACAGTGTAACACGGTTGTTGTTAAATTAAGATACACTTTGATAAAGAATAGTTCGGAAACCAGAGCGGCCCGTGACTCAGAAAAGCTCGTACAAAAGATAGTGTTGTGAAATCTGGGACAATGAGTCCACGAAACCACAATCCTTGGCACTCCTTATTGGGACGACTGTGGAATATTTTCGTGTTTTACCAGTGATAATGTATAAGTCGCATGTATTGTACGATATTTAACACAAACAGTATTTATATTGAGTAAAAGAACTGAGAGGTGAAAAAGTGAGGAAGAAAGAAAACACCAAATGCAGTTTGAAAACCCACACTTTTCCGCCCACGTTCCTAAAAACAAACTCACCCCTGTCTAAAAAAACAAAGGCTTTCTCATTCATTAACAATGAACGATTTCACAATCTAGTTATTTTGAACATTATAATTATGTTTTGTTAAAACTAGAGTAACATACAATACCTTATCGAAAATGGGTCCATCAGTTATTTACTCAAATGAAACTCTAAAGCTTAATAAATGAGGTACTTACTATATTTCATAAACACTAGACAATTTGTCTGCTTTTCCCAAAGGTTGACTGGTAGAGAATGCTTGCGGCATTAAGTCCGCCTTTTGTACGATAAGTTGTTCTTTTGTGCAATAAAGATTAAATAAATAAATAAACGTGAATAAGCCTCAGTGAGGTTTCAAGTTTAAGGTGCAACGTCACTGACGAATTCCATACAATTTTCGTTCGGACTAGACGTCTAATCTATCGATGTCAGGAACTTGAAATTGTGATATTTAGATAATATATGACCCTCTTCTCCCGCAGTTTGAATAAATACACGCAAAAACCAGTAATATTCAAAATATAGCCATTTGAAATTCATAAAATTTTACTCCGAGCCTTGTATGTGTGCGTGAGTTAGACACTGTCCGTGTAAATGACATGGCCGCGTCACATGACAGCACGTTGCCCAAAACCTTCACTAGATGTCTTTAATATCAAACAAGATTAGTTAGATAGCGGAGTGAATAGTAGTAATTATACTCACCAGACGGTGACACCATCGTACAAACACATTTTAGTTTTTGGTGAAAGAGATAGCATTCATTTTATCTTGCTACGCTGCTCATTTCGGTAATGACGTAAGAGCAATGTCATTTGTTTTTGATAAATATAATATAAACAATGTATGAATTTCAATGCTTTGCTCTTTAGCCGTGATAGACCTACCTAAAGTCCACGGAACGATAATTATGCATGGGTCTGTACATTTTGCGTCTTATTAGAAAGGAGTAAGATCCAATATTGAAACGTAATCTGTGCTACCGAACGTATACATATTATAGGTTTTGATCAAATGACATACATACATACATACATAAATACATTCACGCCTTTATTCCCAAAAGGGGTAGGCAGAGCACCTGAAACGTATGTTTCAGCCTCAATTTTAGCATTAATGTGGGTATAAAATATCGACAAAATGTGATATTGTAGTGATAGGTTGCTAGCCCATCGCCCACATCACACTTCAACCCTGCTCCCTTAGTCGACTTTTACGACACCCACGGGAAGAAAAGGGTGTTGTTGATCAAATGAACCGTTTGAATTTCCAACTTGCAGATTATAAGCAAGTTTCGATTGAGTGAATGTTACGTAATATAGCATTAAATATAACAGACAATTATTAGGAGTGTAAGTACCTGATAAATATAAACATTCGCTTTTGTCGGCTGCACATCGATTGACATTAAAATACCTACTGCAACCTATTTAGGAATCGACTGCTCAAATAGAATATTAGATTACCCCCAACATGTAAATTAACTAAGTCACAATTTTTCTTCTTTACAATGTTGTGAGGGTAGAATTATACACTCGTAGGCATTCTTCGGTGCAGGAACTGATGCCAGTTACGACCGGTGGTTAGGCAAAGTGGTTAGGCGACAACATAACAGTGCCGCAACCAGTTAGAAATATCCATTACCGGTATTTTTTTAAAGCCTAGTGATATCTTTTTAATACCAGTTTCAAACCGGTATTATTTCGATATTTACTTAGATATTTTTTTGTTCTGAAGCGGGTCGACCTTGCCCTCCACGCCGAAGTCGAAGTATCGGTTACTTTTGTAACTTTTATGAAACCGTATTTACGGTACCGAAAAAAATGACATAAAATATAAAGCTGCAGCCAGCTATGTCCCGAAGAAAACCCATATATTTAATAATATTTAATTTTGTTATTATTAACATACTACATACAGGGAATGCAAACCACCATCATGGAATCCCGAAATACCGGAATCCCCTACCGATTTTCCCAATATTCTAATACCAGAATTTAAAAGGACCAATGTCGAAATAAGTACTACATTACCGGTATTATTATTATTTTTATCCTGCTAGTATTGTAAATGTGAAAGTTTAGATGCTTATATGTATAAATGTTTGAATGTTTAGATGTTTGGATGTTCGTAACTCAATCACGCCTAAACTGGGCAACCTACCTATTTGCCTGCCTAACCTCTTAAGGCCCATGGGCCTACTCATAGGACTTATTGTGTCGAAGGCATTTAAATTATATTCAACTGGAATAGAGCTGAATTTGTTTTGTTTCGGGCACTTTTCAAAATAAACGAAAGTCAACTCTATTTCCAACCCAACGCGATGGCAATTCCAGTGCCATTTTGTAATATATGCTGAGCCTTAGGAGGAGCTTAGATTAAAATATAGGACAATTTTTTTATCCCGGGTTCATGCAGACGAAACCGTGAGTGGAATCTAGTTTTTAATTAAAAAAAATGAAATTGTCATGCATTTGTAAAAAAAAGGAACGCATAATCTAGTGTAGTTCAATTTATTTGTTAGTTATTGTCTGTCCTACGTAATTTTTCTACTGAAGAATAATCGCTTTTCCACTCTATTGATGCTGGTGGTAGGAGCACTATTTGAACTCTTAGAAGGTAAAATAGAATGAGTAATTTCTATGAATGAACGTAGAACACCGTAAATGGGGAATGTAGAAAAAAAAAATATTTATTGATTTTTTTTCTGGTAAGTCGTTCTTTTTTTCTCAAATAAAAATAGTTTTTAGGGTTGTTAACTGATAACATAAAAGTTACCTGACATAAAACTTTACTAAACCTGTGGTTGTAAACATGAATGTTAAAAAAATATTATGCATTTACTCTTACTACTATTGGTTCAGGGAGGGCACTAATTCTATTGTATAGACAGTTTCCAAATTCACAATGACTCCCTGAACAGATAAAAGCAGTGGTGGTGGTGGTGGAGCAGTGGAGAGATGAGTGTTTAATTTTATATTAGGTAATATACCAATAGTTATGTATTTTTTGACAAAAAAATAAGCTGTAAAACATCCAATAATGTAAATCCAAGTAATGCAGGAGATGAAACCAAATTTTGGGAATACTTATTAAAAAACTTATTATAATTGTAAATTAAATTGTTACAATTTAGTGTTATGTATTTGGTGAAAACACAAATGTATTGTTTACACTTTTAATTTCAGGCTTATTTTACCTTTATAGTGCGTTTTTTTAGCATTAGAAAGAAGGATAAAGCAAAAAGCACGAGGTCTTTTATATAAGACACATACAGCTGTCAAAGTATCTCAAACCGCCATTAAAAAAGACTAAGATCATTGTTGTCGACCCTAAAATGATACAAGTGTTTTTATTATTTATATCTAAATAATACTTACAACAATATATTTATTGTGAATGTATTAATTATTTAACTTTGTAATTTAAAATTTCGTTATTCAGTTCTCGAAAGGTTGCTTAAATAAAAAACCTAAAGAAGAAGAGATTTATCGAAATTGTCAAAATTGACAATCGTATCACGTTCTTTTTCTTGTTTTCTTGCCAATGAACAAATTATTGAATTCAGATCACGAGATTATTAAACGAGTATCTATTTTTTAATTAATATTAAGGTTTTATTTTTCGCTGTGTGTGTGCGACTGCGATGGAGCTACCAGAGGCAGGCCCAAGTGGCTTGCAAAAAAGACCGACTCGTTCTCTCCCGAACGTATGGCCTTCAACAAAAGCAAAGAGACAGAAACAAAGTACATTAACAACAAACGAGAAACGTTGGTGTTCAACATTTTCAAGTTGGTGTGTGAACTTTGCAGCAAGAATGAATTATCGTGTAACAAACCATGTCTGTTCAATATTTATCCCAAGCAGAAAAGGTTGACGACGACTTCTTCTTCGTTTAGCGTATTTCTAATCCTAAAAAAAACGCACTATAATGTGCAACCAAATGTTCATAGGTATTATTATCGAGGCCCCGGTAATACCGGTATTGAGGTCCAATATCACAATTCAATACTACCAGCATTGAGGATCATCTGATATTGAAGGTAATCTATTTCGTTTCTGACGATTATAATAATGACTTCATGTACATTGGCATAATAAATAATATATCAGTTTATATTACGTTCCGCTGCTGGACACAGACCTCATCTCATGGACGAGAATAAAATGAAAAAAATAACGGTATCATAATTATACCGGTTTGAAAAAGGAATTATACAAGTTTCAGTACAATTAAAAATAAATACCGGTTACCGATATGTATTTCTACACGGTTCTGGATCCCGGACCGTTACGTTGGCGGCGCGGCTAACCTTTACAATATAACGCTATTGTAATGGAATACCGAAACCATACCGGTATAACCGTAACCGAAATCAGTCTATGATCGTAAGTAAGCCTTTAAAAACAAAATTGTTGGCCAATTGTTAAAAACTGAATCGATAACAATATCCATATACTTAATTTTGTTCAATAAAGATTAAATAAATAAATAAATATTCTTTCGTATGTCCGGCTGTCTAGACTTCTATATATGTCGTAGGTAGCTATTTCTCAACCGATTCTCCGGAAATTTTGTGAGCTGATTTGAAGATTATGCAGTGACATTCAATCCGAAACTGTCACGGAAATTTGCTCTAAGGAGTCACCCAGACTGATTTTAGAAAGAATAAAAACTGCATTTAACTTAGTGCACAGTCAAATCTGTCTAAAAATCCAAGTTCGTTTTTTTGCGTATAAAATGTACCAAAGTATACTTACTATGCCTAAGCATGGCTATGTCCCCCCAGTAAGTTCAGTCATCCATCACCAGTGAATTATTTTTTATAATCGGATAAGTGGTTTCGGAGGTTATACCGTACATACAAACATACAAAAAAATAACACTTTGCAATAATCGTTCCGGTAGCATAGTGCTTCAGGCATGCGACTGTCAAACGGCGGTCGTGGGTTCTACAGATAAGTTTTATCTCATATTTACCTAAACAAGACATTCAATAATTTTGTAAGCAAATGCCCATAACCCAACCATTGAAGATTAGTAATGAATGAGTGAAAGCATCATAAACGTATAGAAACGTAAACGCGTGATAAAGTTGAATTCGATTTTTGAATGTTGACGTTCATCGAAAACAGTACCATATTGTCAAATGATATATTTCTCTCTTTCTAACGCGGTCTACGTCCAGATTCGAGAGACTGGCCACTAAGAGTTTTGATATACAAACTCGCCTGTTATTCACAAAGCTTACTAAATTCGTCCGTCCGGTAACGCAAAATTGTTACCAACTTTGAGGTCATTATTTTAGACGTGAGTCACGGGCGAATACAAAACATTTTGTGAATAATACGTAGCCTCTCTGATTGTAATTATGTAGTACCGCAACTGCGGGTGAATATGGATATAACAAATCAAAGTACTAATATACTTACTAAGTATAGGTACCTTATTCCTTACAATGTTAGATTTTTGTAAGGAAAAATACCTCTTTTATCTTCCTTTATAAATATTGTACTTACTAGTGTTATTTCGATTATTTAATGTGTTTCAAATAGAACAATGTAAATGTTTTTGTTTATCATTATGGTTTTCATGACGCGAATGACTTGAAGATTTACGCACGATTTGTCTAATCTCATATGGAATAGGGTATATGTAGAATAGATAAAGGTCGTACTTTGATTTTTCAACAGTAAACCTACTCATGAATCATGATTTTGTAATTAAATGAAAGGCGTAACATCTTTTAAATGATATACCTATCCAAAATAGTATTTATGTAGTATGTAACATGTAAGAATAGGTCTGCCATAAATATAGTAGGGTTTTTTTTGTGGATCATCTAGATACAATCATGCTTATCAAGAAATTTTAAACATGTTTAAGTTATAAAATATATTTTTGCACATTATAAGTAAATCTTAGTTAGTTGAGACGGCCATATTGGTTTAGAAATCCAAATAGAAAAACAAAAAAGAAGTATGTCCGTCGGGATTTGAACCCGGTTCAAGGATGGCGTTACAGACAGATTTAAGCAAAAGAGACGCGCACTGCGCTACCGCATGACATTAAATAATAAGTAAAAAAGTCAGCTTCATTCATATTGTAGTCTAGAGTGCCTGCGACAAGTACATTTAGTTTCACTATTTCCTAATAGAGGCGATACTATAGATTTAGTTTTGCGCCCTCTAGTTTGATTTATGCAAGATGTTTGACAATGACTGACTCCGAAGTGACATTTAGCTACGTTAGTCTGCGTAAATTCACGGAAAAGCACTTTTATGCATATTTTCGGACTACATTTTAAAAATAAACACTGTTTGGTGCAGATTGATTGCGATTCATACGTAGCAAGCTCTTCGGCTTCCGCAGTTTGAAACACATGTTGGTACTCGTCACGGTTTTGCGTAAAACGATGAGCAACCATCGAAATTATATATCGCGACATCTGTTAGCAACAGCTCGACAGGAACCAGTGACGTTGAACCTTAACAGGCAGGCTACGAACGGTACAATATTTAATGAATTCCTTATTTTATGACGATCGCAAACACTTTCTGTACATAGTCACATTGCCTCTCTTTTTTATTGCATTTAAACGTCCCAAATTCCTATCGTTCATTTGTTCCGTTATTTCTTGTAATTTAATTAGTATTCATTTTATCCGTTTCTTCCTAAGCTGTTTTGTGTCTCAGGTAATTACTGGTGCGATAGCGCTCCACCTGAGCACTCAATTCTAGTAGGAACGAAGTGGCGGTATTCGAGTACATAAACAACAGCCGAAGTACTAGGACTTCGACTGCTAATGATTGCTAGTATTAGAGCGTGGATTTTTTTTTCTAGCCTGTAGTGTGTCCCACTGCTGGGCAAAGGCCTCCCGATTTCGAGGAATCTCCGGTCAATCGTTGCGAAATGCGTTTGGATCATATACCACTAAATTATTTTCAAATTCTTCAAAACTTTCATTGCACTATGACTATATCACACAAATTACAAAATGCGATATGAAAACAATGTAAGAACAATGAAACGAAATAATAATGATAAACGAATACAACATCTTATACGTTGGTATTGGTACCGGTGTAAGTGGCTCTCGCTCTCACTAGTCACGCTCGCGAGAAGACGTACCTTAAAGCAATAAAGAGCACGCATTTTGCTTTCCGTGAAAACCCTTCGTCTGAAGAGGGTGCCTGCTAGCCTGCATTGATGTATTCAAAACATCCACAGGCATTTAATTTATTCTTATCTCCTTTTCACATTGAAAGGATTAAAATTCTAGCAAACTTTGTTACGTATCATCCGTATACCCTATTTCGTATCCGTTGCGTTTCAGTGTGTTTACCACTCTGCATCAACGATCGGAACAATTTTCTCTATTTAATCATCTCAGCTCCATTTATTGCGTTTTCATTCAAAACAATTCTCGCTCGATTTGTTTACGCTACGATAAGCATTTTGGCTTCCTTTCTCCGTTTACGGTATCTTCGATGGGAGATTAGAAAGTATCGAATCATGTCTCGTATGCGTCCCTTTCGTCAGCACATTTGGTTGAGAGCGTCACTGTAATCGTCTTCACTTCGACGAGGTCCGCACTTGGCACTGGGTCAACAGGTTCAACGCAGTCAAGACGTTCGCACGGGTCACCGGCGAATACAAATAACCTTATAGCTGCCCATAAGTCGCAGGTTCCCAACTTTACGACGGCTAGACTTCGTCATAATTTACTCAAGAATGTTAACGTGCAACGATATCGTCATTTTCACCCTGTGTTTATTCAGCAAAAGGCAGTATTGTTCATAAAATTAAACGTCAGAAACAAGACCGAAATCCGACGGATTTCCTTTCGAGCTTTAAGTATTAGATACACTCCAATGGATAAAAAGCTTGAAGAATGCTATTTATTATGTTTGTAAGACATTTCAATTCGAAACATATTCCGGTACAATTTGATGCGTTCCTAATAGCATCAACTGCATCAAAAGTTATACTGAAAGTCATATTAGTGCGCCATTGTGAATGGGGTCGCGTGGCGGTGACGCTAAGTTGAAAACTTCTCGACTGTAGGTATTTTACAAAGTAAGCACCGTATCAATTTTAAACTTAAGTCATTTCTCTAAATCGACATTTAGAAATATTCTCGATAACTTTTTATATTTAGAGACTTGCTAATGCTATGCACCGATATTCTCGGCAACTCATAGCGCTAACAAAGTTTTCATATGACAAACAGTGGTTTCGTGAGTTGGCAAAGCCGAAGTACTAGGCTGGCATACGGTAGAGCAGGCAGGTGCGGAAATTTAGCCGCGAGCGCTGCGCACTAGGTCAACAGGCTCGCTCGAGCACCAGCGCAGACGCGAAGTCTCTCAACCACTTACTTAGAGCTTTCATATACTCCATGCATATGCCTGACGTCACGAAAGATTGGACGCAAGATTGATGTGGCAGGAATTGGGGCAATCCCTTCTCTCCAAGCGCATGACAGAGCCATATTCGGAAACAAGTAAGATTTTCCGCTTTTAGCAATTGTTCTTTTCAATATTCCATGGTAACAAATGAAAGGTTATTTCAGGATTTCGCTGCCTGCGGCTCGGGTCAAAAAGATCAATTATCGAGGAGAGTTTCAGAAGTTTATAAAGGATCTTTAGGCAATTTGTGTAATAGCAATGTTAATTTCCTTGTTGGATTGCCTAATTGGTTGCTTGGTTTTCATAATAGTATTTTATGCAACTGTTGTATAAGTAGGGTCTTAAAACGCGAGTGTCGTGAGTTGCGATGCGAGCCTTGGCGAGCATCGCAATTAAAGACGCAACGAGCGTTTTAAGACCAAGTTATACACCGTGGCATACAATACTTTTTCTACCACTAATTTTAAATAAATATCATTTGCCTTTTCAGGCAGTAAGTTTTCCGTTAGTTCTATTACTACTCATGCAATTTCTTCAGCGGTGCAGTTATTTTCTACTTCGTCCATTTTAAAAGGAACGTACACATTTTTCTTCACTTCACAAACACGAATCAAATCTTAAGAAGTTATTAATAACGAATAGTTATCATATTTCGTCTTTTAATTTTGAACTGGAACTTTGATGGGAAATTGGAAACATGACACATGGACACCTCTTGTTTATGGTCTGTTTTGTTCTTAATTCAACTTGCCAGTACTGTCATATTAAGAATAAGGTTTTTCTTAAGTTGGCAGCAATGCCTTTAGTACAATAATTTCTTTGAAGTAAAAACATTCAGTGGTTTGTTAAGTTGGTAGTACCTAATGTATTTTGTTGTTAAATTAGTGTTGTCCACGTAATACTACCCAGGTTTAGAAGCATATGGCTACTAAGCGTATCGTTTTGGCGACAAAACAGCACGGTTGTGCCGTACTGTTATGGGGAATAGAGTATAGACTTTTCTGCAGACTTATTTTGTATTAGTGTTCGGGACTATGTAAATGACATATAAAAGTACAGGAGTAGAAAAAACTTTATATTCAAATTCAAGACAAAATAATGCCATAGCCAGTATCAACAAGTTACAATTGCTGCCGTGGATAATTTTCGAAACAGAAGTCTATTAAATTTCAAATCGTGCTGTTATGCCCGTGCCTAGTTATTAGGCCGCCGACGTCCAATAACGGATGTCCGATGATCTATTGTTTGCCCGTCCGTACGTCTGTGAACTGTCTGAGAATTTCGCCGCGTGGCTACCGTTTGTTGTCCAACAATGCATAGCTTAGTGCGTTATTGCCTTGTTCATCCATTCTGGCCTGAACCTGCAGTTTCAGCTTACATTGTCGATGTATATTTTTAAAATAATTCCCCATTCTGCGTTATTTGGTGTGGCGTTTATTGTACCGTTTCAAATTACACTGAAAGAATAAGCGCTATGTTTCGAACATGACACTCCCAATATATGGAGCATGCTAAAACGGTGACTATAGTTAATTTTGTTCAAGTCGGGCCAGCGTTCCCCGCTCCGCGTATTGATTTTTGTTATTTGCATCCCGTCTGCTCTCCTGCAGCTATTGTTGGATGGAAGTCGATTGTGGTTACTTTTAATGCCTGGCAATTTTGGACGATATTTGGTACCTAAGTACCCAGCCAGGGAAATGTTTGTTTTGCGCCAAGCTGCTGCAATGGGAGACATTTGTTGTGTCTAGACTCTAGACTAATTGTAACTGTTTTTATCTTTGTCTAGGTAAGGCAGTACTTAATAGTCGTAGGTAACGGTTCATTAGTATTTATTGCGACATGCCGCATTTAAAGTCCCATTTTAATAGAAATAAAGTTGCTGCAACTGCTTCTTGTATCGCAGGACCTTTAAATTAACAGTGTATTAGACACGCCAATGCAGTTTTAAAATACATTAAACCGCGCCGTTTTCTGCAGTGCCATGGGAAAACCTTTTACTTTTCACCGGTGCTGACGGCACGCGATGTAGGTATCTATAAATCTTTCACCGACGACTAAATTGCTGTACAATTTTAGTAAAAATGTCAAGAAGCTGTGAATATAAACAGAGTTGTTTATGTCGGCTATTTCGAAAGCTACCTGACATGCCACTCCTGTGTGTTGTCTCGAAATAGTCTTTCACGTGTGTCCAGGAATTGGGTCGCTCGCTTCGGCCATAATTGTTTATATTTGAACCGTCGCAAAATGGGTACCCTAAACGACTTATTGCACAATGATTTAAACATTCCATAAGTGTCTTTTTCCGAGGCTTCTATCTATTAGTCTTCAATAAATAGCCGTTTTCTACAATCTTGTTTAATGAAAGGGGTGAATCATTGTGATTACGTTCATACACTCCACTCTTCCCCGTTCATAATTCATTCAAATCACTAACATCCATCATGACGTGTTCAGTTGTTCACTTAATCTGAATGACATAATCGTCACTACATCTAAGAGCTTTCATCGGTCGCGTCCCACGTGAGACTCCCTTAATAGTCTAATGGTCTAATCGGCACTTTGATGGTATCTCCCGTCTTGGCAAAGTAAATTTGGTAATTACCGCTCAAGATTACCTGGTAATTTTAGGCGTGGAAGGCATCGATCATTCCGGTTAGCAACATCCCGGTAGGTATATTAATCAGTCTAGTATGAAATGAAAATGTTTCTGACATTGCGTGTAATGTAATGTAAAGTGTCCCAATGAACTAAAGACTGCAGCATGTTATGATAATTTGATGGAGTTGAGTGTACCTTGCAGTAAAAATAATTTAAAGGAAAAGCAAACATGTAGGGACGTTCCATAAAAAACTTTTAAGTTAAATTATGAGAAGCTTGCTTACATCCGTATTTCAGTATAGCCTTCTTGGAGAAATACCACAAACAGCAACCATTCATCCCTACGGCAATAGGCTTTGATTCGAGTTCGAAGAAATCGCAGTTTTAACATAAAATCTCCCGAGATTGACCGATAGTTAATTCGGGGTAGATAATAATTTAATAATAACTTTCTTAAACCCATTTTGAAATCTGTCACTGTATTATAAAAGCGTGCAATATCTAACGAGATTGGTATTGCTGAGTGAATTATGCTAATGAAAAATGTATAACAGACACCTTTTCAGATCGTCCTTGTCAGACAGACATAGTTCAACGGTCCGTCTGCCCTTTGCGAGTCTAGGCCGTTGTCTGACTCTGTTAACTTATTTTCATCATGAGTTATTAACCAAGTCGTCTCACTTAATTACTAGGTAACTTGTCTTAACATGATTTCAGATTTCAGATTTCAGATTATTTATTGATAAATGTACATCTCATTTACAAGTCAGAATATAATCATATTAAAAAAAGATTTGGCCTGTGTTAGGGTCAATGATCTTTTTGGAGAAACTCATTTACATTGTAGCACGCAAGGTCAGTAAGCAATGCCTTTAGTTTCTTTGTAAATAAGGCATCACTCTCAGCTGTTTTAATGTGTTCGGGCACACAGTTATATATATGGATCCCGGCAACGCTGAGTGCCGCGCGAGCCTTAGCCAAGCGCCGGCGCGGGGGCTCCAGCAGGTGCCGCCTGCGCGTAGGCCTTTGGGTGGGTTGACCGTAGGTTTTATAGTTATGTAGGTTGCATCGTATGTGTGAACAAGCAGTTAATATGTATACACTTGGTAACGTTAGGATGTTATGGTGTCTAAATATGTCTCTCGCGGGATGGTCTACTGGTTTACGGTCGATGATTCGCAAGGCTCGCTTTTGAATTCTGAAGACTCTGTCACGGTTGGCAGACATTGCCCACAGATCTACCCCTTGAATTAGAATTGAGTGAAAGTAACCGAAGTAAGCTTTCCTCAAGTTACTGGGAGACAAAGTAGGTGCGAGTCGAGACAGTGCATAGCACGCGGCGGACAACTTGTCGCATACATAGTCAATGTGTGATGACCATGTCAACCCTGAGTCAATTACGAAACCATGCTTGATTTCATTGTTTAAGTGATTTACTGTAGTAACGGCGGTGGCATCTAATAATGTCAAGAGAGAAGTAGAAACCTGAATCGTGAGAATTTAAAAGGAAAATAGCTGGCACCTGAGAGATTTATCTTCTGGGGAACAGTAAAGTACAACGCCTACGTAAATAATACGGATAAGCATTGTTCCACGTCGTACAAAAAGAGGAGTTATGGAAATGACGCGTACAGACAGACGGTGGAAATTACATTTCATATTTAATTCTATATTGAAGTAGTATATTGTCGTAAAATATGTAATATTCAATCGTTGTTTGCTTTGTTTGAATACTTGTAAGATAACGAAAATTCATATTTTACTGAATTGGTTTGATCTGGTATGCGTATAATTTTTGCTTAATTGCGCCCTAAGGATTCTCTTAGCATTATAATAAGCTTGAGTTATTTAAGCTTTGAAATGTAAATTCCAATTGCCATTTTAGATAATTCAAGCGGTTACCTATTTAATGTTAGCGGTATGACTCAACTTGAAGAATTTCGGTTGTTTTGCATTTTATCATAAATAGTGTAATGTTCAGGCTTAACTTATGAACTAAAGGTAATGTTGATGTTGCCATTCATTCAATTTATTGTCCTTTGTATTCACTGCTTTACTTTCCCTTTTGAACAATGCCGTACTTAAACGTAACTGTGTAGTTGCTTTTCTTGTAGCTTCAATGTGAATTTCAAGTGATCAATAAAATTAAGTGTTTATTTAAATTTTTACAGTGTCAAATAAACTTTACGTAAACTTAAACAGAAGTTGTTCTGGACATTGGTGTGTTCTAGTTACACATGTGCAAAGTACGAGAAGAAAGACCCAGTGTAAAAACTTGGGTCCGCCTCGCGGTGACACAAATACTCTGTAGAAATGAAAGTCGCTGTTCATTGTGTCACATCACATGAAAATACACTAAAGAATACAATAATAAAAATCGCTATTAGGAGAACAATCGCTGTCCTACAGTGAATCAATTCCAGATAATGTTGCAATTTTAGGATAAACACGATTATCGATTTGTATCCTTATAAGACCATCCATCATTTATATAAGGCCATGTCGCGTCGTTAGGTACAGTTTTACAATCAATTTCTTTAGCATTATTGCTTTTATGTTCCACTTGCGACATCTATATGGGATTATTAATTGCTACTCCAGAACGTACTTCAGTATAATTGGACTGAAATGCCTTTTTCGTCTAAATGTGATTAGTTAATTGAAGAGCGAGGATTTTACTTAAGTTCTTTTAGAGGTCTTGGCGTGGAATTGATAATAATACGGACGCTTTAACAGAACCGTCACGGAGTATTGTGGCATTGTATTTCATTAAGTTGCTTTCTGGCTGCTCGTTAATCATGATGTCATCGGTATTTATAGAAAGAACCGGCCAAGTGCGAGTCGGACTCGCGCACAAAGGGTTCCGTACCTACCATTATCCGTTGAATGAAAGGTAAATTGCGGTTTACGATTTATGACGTATTAAAAAAAACTACTTACCAGATCTCGTTCAAACCAATTTTCGGTGGAAGTTTGCATGGTAATGTACATCATATATTTTTTTAGTTTTATCATTCTCTTATTTTAGAAGTTACAACACATTTTACCACTTTGGAAGTGAAGAAGCAAACTATTCAGTTTAGAAAAAATATATATTAGAAACCTCAATATCATTTTTGAAGACCTATCCATAGATACCCCACACGTATGGTTTTGATGAAAAAACATTTTTTGAGTTTCAGTTCTATGTATAAATTTATTGTTATTTTTTTCTATTTTTGTGTGAAAATCTTAATGCGGTTCACAGAATACATCTACTTACCATGTTTTAACAGTATAGTTCTTATAGTTTCGGATAAAAGTGGCTGTGACGTACGGACGGACAGACAGACATGACGAATCCATAAGGGTTCCGTTTTTTGCCATTTGGCTACGGAACCCTAAAAAGGCAAGTTTGGTTCTAAGGTTAAGGTTAGATGTCTTTACAAGTAAAAGATTTGTTGGCGAAATTCAAAAGACTTTTTACGTTTCATAATAACGGAGGTTTTGCGTTGATCTGAATATTCTGAATTTATATAAAGTGCGTGTGTGGGTAATTTTTGCAGCTTTATTTTAAATAGCTTTCTTGCAGGCATGCCAATTACTTAAGCTTACATGGTGGGTGTCTAAGGGAATAATATGTGTATTATATGTATTGACGCTGCAAAATTAACAGTAGCGACAGTGGGTTTGGTCAATGTTAGGGCATGAAGGTTATGCAAATTCACCCAAGCCTCTTTTGCGCGAGTGGTTTTCTTATTATAAACTATTATGCAGTTTTGACGATTAAGCTAACAAGCTAGCATTTCTGCTTCTACAAACCGTTGACAAAACAGAAGAAGATGCTTAACCTATGCTAGTCTTTCAGAATGGAATTACTTACTATGTTCACATTGGATTACTTGACAATCTTGACATCGAGCAAAGTGGAATCATACAAGTTACACCGTTTTACACTTTGGAATTTTAAATTCCTTCGAAATCTAATTTCCTCTTGTTCCAAAATACTTGCATAATGAACCCAAATAAAAAAAGGCATAGCTATCTCCTTTCTGGCATAAGCAGGAATTGAAGGTAAAAGACTTTTTGGATCATTAACTTAAGGTTTCACCTTTGAAAGTCCTTGCTTTGATGCTTGTTCGAAGCATATCAAATCCCACAAATAGTGTATTTGTAATAATGTTATCTATTTAGTTTACATCTCAATTCACAATTCGCTCCGCTTTAAAGATGTTCGTTCGTGCCTTAAATCCGAATGGTGCTGATAAAAAATTAACGATCTATTTATATTTATAGCTACCCAAGCAATCTAATTTGATTAACCTCGTTCTTGGTCCCCACACTAAGTGCACTATCTTCCTCTTATTATCTTAGCTCTAAGAGTAACCCAATTTCATAGCCAGTGTCAATTCCTTGAATGTATTGCGTAAATAATTTATCACGACAAAAGAAGGAATCTTATAATTTATGTCATGGAATAGTAACATAATTACGTAAAGTTTGTTATTTTCGTCATAAAATGCTTTCTCACTGTAATCCTATACAGTGTCATTTTATGTGGCATTATTATTACAAGTCACGCAGCACTGGTGAACTAAGGAGCGGAAAAATCTTGTATATAACGTCGTTTTCTGCTTTTGTGTTGGTAAGAAAATTATATTACGGATGTCTATCCAATTACTTCTATTATTATGCCAGTGCTTCTTCGAATACATATTCGACAATTATGATAATATCGCGTCTGCTGGCGCGGTCGCTTCTTTGATAACTCTATATCAAATGTTCGTCCAACACCTGCCATGTTCTCGTTCTAATAGAGACCCAAAATTATAATGGTGCACTGCGAAAATCAATAAGCCCTCGTATGATAGAGCGACGGGAAAAAAAGGACCTGCCACACACGCGGCATCGCAATAAATCTTCCTTACGTTTGCTTACCAAGTGTCGCCTGAAAATACAACAAGCAAATTTGTGCGCAACCGATCGGCACGTTTTTGTGATCCACGGGCATGGTCCTCGTATAACTTTTATTGCCTCCCTTCGGCGGAGTTCTGTCCCTTACATATTACTTAACGGTCGCCCAGCGTGGTGCACCTTCGGCCATTACTTCCCCACAAAACATCATGTGTATTTGCTCGTCTAACAATTGAAAGCATCTGAAGTGCCGATACCGCTGCCATCCTATTAGTTGCGTTTTTAAATATAACACAGATGTTTTCAACAATAACGCCGGGGTGAGAGCTATCTTTAACCGGGATTACAGTAATTGATGTCGGTTCAGTTGCATCCAAGACAAGCGCTTCAACGTTTTGAAGGGATTCAATATCGTTGAATGATTTACGTGCGTTATTTATCTTCGTTCTCAATAATTAAATCCAGGGTGCCAATGAGAGTGAGCTGATATCCTTTGTAAATGACTATCATTCTTCATCATTATTCGATTATATCAGTCGCGCACTCATTTGCCAAGCGATTGCTCGCTTTTGATTTTACGATGCGGTTTATGAATCAGCGACATCGACAGTGCATTCATTAAAACGGGATGTATGTGTGTAACTGGACCGCTCGGACCGTTTCTCATGACTAAGCTCAGTCCGAAGCAACTATGTTAAATGGCTCAAGTTTATGGTAAGAACACCATGAAGCATTATGAACGTGAACGAAAACAGAACGTGTACAAATTGTACTTAAGATTTAATAGGCATAATGCGCTTTATTGGGCTTGAATTTAAACTGTATTCAGTGTTTTCCCTATTTGTTTTCCCTTAAATTTAAAAGCAATGTCAGTTTTATCATCATAATCATAAACTTAAGAGCCGGGCTCTTGTCGGTGGAGTAATCGCCACTCTGTTCTTAACTCTGCCACTATTTTGAGCTCTTGATACGACATTGCACTAACTTTCTCTTTAGACTTATCATATTTCTTTAATATTATCATATTTCCTATTTAAATTTCATTGCCATTTTTCCTCATTCAAGCACTTTGCGATATCTTCTTCTTATTTAAGAGCCAAGCTCTTGTCGGTATAAATGTATGACTAGCATAAAATGTATTAAAAAGACAAGAGATCGAGATAAAGAAAAAAGTGGATAAATATACAGTTAGAATACTGAATACATTTCATTGTATATAATACGCACCGTTGATTTTATGCTCAGCATTACTGAAACATTAAATGACATTTGAATATAATTTAAATTCCTGTTAGATTTTCACAAGATAAAGAAAAGCTCAGTCTGAATTGTTAAAGATGGTGTACCCGAGAAATTCACAACATTAAGTACTTCAAGTGCTTTTCGAAAACGTTTCAAAGTCGTAAACAGTCATAAGTACCCTTTTAAGCACGCACGTATTCCGATTCACACAAATGACTTTTAAACTCTTTAAAGTGGCTTGGACGAATTTATTAGCTAAACTTATTTTGTTCGACGATTTCTTTCACGGATTTTGAGTATGTTGGTAACCTCTTCATTAGTTTTACATTCAGTCAGCAACATAATCTATCGTCTGTCGACGACATCTCTACAGTGTAACTGTGAACTATTTCCGGAGTCTTTCCTTTCTGTCGTTTCTATTTCAATATTTGAACCAAACCAAACTTGCTTTAAATATTATGTAAGACCGGAAAGGAGACAGACTTTCCTGACATTGTTTATTTAGCAGAGCCTATAGAAAAATTGTAAGCATATTTTTTTTGAACTGTCAACAACTTTATTCTTGGACTTAATTGTTCATTACTTAACATTCCAAGCCTATCTGACACGAGGCTTTTATAAAAATTAGTTGTTTTTATGCGACTTGGATGAAATGATTTATCTTTTTTTTTACCGTCTTAATCAGTTGAGATTTAATTATTATTATTCTTGATCCTTTGACCGGCAATACACAACACGGTCCCTCTTCTTCGTTACGCTATTCTAAAGATTTATTATGCCTGTCTTTCCTTCGTCATTGTTTATTTTTGTTAGACCTTTTGTCAATACACATCTGTTTCGGTTGCTCTCCGACGTCGGCTACTCTTAATATTTGTTGTTTCTAAGTCTCGTCAAATAGGCTGACTCATATTAAAATTCCGTATTATATCTAGAGTAAATAAAATCCCGGTAAGTTTAATGATTACTTGATTAGGTACGCTATTATCGCTTCTTTCTTTGCACAGGCAGGGTTATAAGAAGTAGTGTATCTTGTTACTGGCGTCAGTAAATTCTGATATCGTCAGCTTTGTATACATTCGTTATCATATCAGCCGCGGCAACACAAGGCTGGTTCGACGCCCCTCAGCAAGCTCGACGCGCGCCTCCTGCTGCGCTCCCCCCTCGCCCCCCGCACCCACGTCGCCTGTTTGACTGACTGACTGATGCAGTTTCCTCTCGGCCGCCGTGGACTCCACACGTCCCTTCGACGAGAAAAGCTTCGCGTGTTCGAGCTTTGTCTGTTTAATGTGTATGGTGTCATCTGAATTACGGCGCCGCATTGTCCTCACTTAAATCATCTATAAGTGCTTGTGAACCTGTGAACGGCTCCCTTGACATATCTTTATCTTTTAGTGATTAAAACTGTTTGTTGTGGCAATACCATTGTAAACTAAGTTTTACATACACTTTTTAGACACGGGATGTTTTGAAACACTAGGATCTATATCTCTAAGGTGAGTTCAACATTTCTGGTGTATTGTATTTTTGTTTTAATGGATAGTTTGTTTATTTTTTGTGCAGGTATATCATTAATAAAAGCCAACCTATATGGCTGGGTGTAGTCGTCATACAGGCTGGATACTCGTTAACCCCCATGTTCTGCTACGCTTATTTCGCTCAGGACGTACTCGTATGATTCAGGAACTGGCGATGGTTAATTAACGGTAACAGCAGACGTAAAACTTGATCGTTCTGTTGATGACATAAATATTTAATTATCCCACGCTGCGACACGGCAGAGGGCGAGCTTGCGCGAGAGAACGGGACGTCTATACCCATACAATTTTAGAGGGGTTGCCGGCACCGGGCTATGGGGTTTGTGTTTAGGTACTCGGGCGTTCAGTTTTTCGGGTGTTTGAGGGCCGATCTTGTTACACAATCGAACATACAACGCTACGGTATAATGATGCTTCATCCCGTTTTCTCTTTATAATATTTTGCATTGCTAAACCTTTGTTTTTATTACCCAGTGATGAGTTCTCTTATGTAGTAATCTAGGCTTTTGTAGTAATCCTATCCTAATGGTCTATCCTAAAACGAACTCTGTAGCTGTGCATATTCTTTGCCTTATCGTTTTTGTAACCACAGCTCTGAACTATTGGGTTACCGAGTTTTAACTTTACGAGTATACCTGTCGAAATTAATGAAAAAGACCGATGTGGACCCAAATCATGCAAGTTTCGACATCACTACACTAGTTTGGACTTGTTTGAGTTTGTTATATATTGGCTTAGTGATATTTACTTATCATCGTATTTAGAACTTGTCTCAAATAAATTGATTACTTCAGGACTTATAACGTTAATTAAGGTGTTCATTTCAATTTGGGGTTGGACAAAATGTCCAATTTTGAAGGCCTGATGAACTAAATATAACCAACTACAGACTCGAAAAAATATGAATTTTGAACGTTTTACTTACTTATTTATTTCATGGTTTGAATTTTTTATGGATTTAAAAATACTGCGTTCTAAAATATATTTAAAAAACAGGCCAAGTGCGAGTCAGACTCGCGCACGGAGGGTTCCATACCATTATCTATATAAACGGCAAAAAACACGTTTGTTGTATGGGAGCCCCCCTTAAATATTAATTTTATTTTGTTTTTAGTATTTGTTGTTATACTGGCAACAAAAATACATCATCTGTGAAAATTTAAACTGTCTAGCTATCGCGGTTCTTGAGATACAGCTTGGTGACAGACGGACGGACAGACAGCGAAGTCTTAGTAATAGGGTCCAGTTTTTACCCTTTGGGTACGGAACCCTAAAAAGGCGCTATCAACGCTAATTCGCTACTGCTTCTTCACTATAAGTAACAGTACTTTCGAGAAAAGAATCAAAATACATTTATCTGACTAAAACTTCCCTGTCCAGTGTTCACTTATTGGAAATAATGATCCGTTTTAACAAAAACTATTTTCATACCGATTTTGCGATGTGCACAGCATATCGAGCTAACATTACAACATTTTGAGAAAGACTGGCCTTAAATTTATGGTTATCGAGTTGTTTCCTTCTAGAGCTAGAATTTGGCTATCCATTAACGTTCTACTAACTAAAATACATTCGGTACTTATGACTCTTACGAGATTAGATTGGAATTCTTGATTATTACTTAAATAAGTAGTTTTGTTTTTTGTGAATTGGCATAATTGTCAACATTCCTTTCCAATTTACAAAGAATGTAATACCTAGGTACATAACAAATGCAGAGAAAGGCTAGAATTTTAGCTACTGCAATTTGCTTTCTCTTTTTTATTTCTTAAATGTATGTATTCACATGTTCCGCCAACATAAGACAGTATACTTTACCTATTACATACAATATAGGTAATTCTCAAAATTAACTTCCTCGATTATTATCCACAGTGAATTAAATAACATTTTTATGTTATTTTCGCAAAATTGGCAAATGGCTACTGGTAAGTAGTTCCGCGTTTTGACGAAGTTCTTATAAATTAAAACTAGGAAATATTCGTATTTAGGGATTTTACCATCGAGGAAAAACTGTTATGACTACTATGTATACACATACTTATCTACAAACGCATTAAAAGTACCTTACGTAATTTTGTCACCAGTGTATCGCTATCTTGAATTAAATTACATTAAATGATTTTATATTCGATAAGTTGTCACTTTACAATCAGTACAAATGAATACGACTTTATCAAGAGTGATGGCGATCACTGGTGACAAACAAACCTCTTTATGATTGATAATATCATTCATTTTACATATGTAAATATTCTCTTAAGCTGATAATCCGATTGTCAGATAGCCATAAAGGAGTAACTTTTAATGGACTCCGTTCAGTTACTTTCCAAGAACCGATTTGGAAGATTCATTGTGCGTGAATAATGATTACACTTTCAAATTTATGTCTTCCAAACAAGGCTGGGACAATGTTACGAAGCTTACCGCCCTCGCTTGTAATAATGTGGGGCGAGAGAAATTTAATTTTTATCCGACACCATTTCCCGTGAACTAGACCGTTGTCTCGCAGATATCACCATACATTTTTCTCTCTACACAATTGTTCACATCGTTTGTCTGGCAGGCGATCACTTAAGATCCAATATACAGGACATTGACCCATATATCAGATTCGATTTAAGTCACTTAGCACTAACATCAATTTTATCATCGTACACTTCTTGTTTTCAAAACAAGATATATATATATATATATAACACACATAGCATCTTTACGTAACAAAAGAATGGTCCTCGTTTCAAACTTCGTTTAAACTATTGATAATTTTATAATGGGATGAGATTAAATTTGAATTTCAAATGATCTGAAATATGTTACTGTTGAGTCACACTTTCATTCTGACAAGTGAATGTTGAGACCAATTATATGATATGAGACCTCTTATAATAATAAATTTGTGCTTGTGTTAGAGATATCACCATCAAAGAATACATTCATCGACATTAATTTATGAGAAGAGTGTGGACCTATTAGTTTTATTTATTACGTTATTATAATTATTATCTACCACATTCTTTTCATAAAATGATTTGTTGTTCTTCTTTGTCAGAGAATGCTGGTATTGTTACAAATTATTACTTAATCGTTCTAAAACTATTCGATTTATTTTTAAACGCATTGTTATTTACCGTCATTAGTCGTTAAACCTAGTTATTCAATAAACAAACTTCTTGATGTTGACAACGAATTCTAGACACGACAGTTTATTTATTTGGTATTCAGTTTAATGCTCCATTAAATTATTCGAGTTCAGTGTAACGAACGGTTACACTATTATACATAATCAATAGAACGAATAGAGTTTATGTGAAAACTGTTTCCGCCGAATTAGTCAAATTGTGTATTTAGGTTAATTATACAATCGCACATCGCTACTCTAGCGCAGCATCCGTATGATTGATTACATCAGTTTGTTTATACATAGTATCTTCATTTTCTAAACCAATGCCTTTAGCATTGGCTCCTACAGATATTCGGTCATGTATTATTCATAATACGCATTCCTTCTTGGCTCAAATATATTAGCTATTCAAGGCATTCCTAATTACAAGTTGAAAATGAGCATCAGACAATCGGATCAAAGGCCGCTGACCTGTCTGCGGTTTCCATTGAATCGGTGTTTGTCATTAATATTTGTGGGTCCTCACTCTTCCACCGTTCTCCGGGGAAGACTTGAGTGTTTGTTCATTTATACCTCCGTCCGGTTTCTTACAGCTTGCTAATCAGTGTTAAAGTGCACTTGGATTGCTGTTATAGTGTTCAGTTAGTTTATAGACTTTTTATAGGTAGGTAGGGTTGATCTCTGGGTTTGCTAGATCTGCTTATACTTTTTATTTAATTTGTAATCTGTCTACTCGTCTCAAAGTTCCTATGCCAATTGTAATACTAATAACTGTACACTCACTTACCCAAAAGGAACATTATTTTACATTGAATTTACCTAATTTACCAAATAAATACTTAAGCGAATTATTATTATCATCAATATGATAATGTTATATCCATATACTGCAATGATCGCGTCGTCGACGGTACAGTTCCTTGACTCCGTCGGAATCTCGATACAAGATAGTGTCGTGTCGTATCGCAGCCACCGCTTCCTGCCCGTAGCGCACCAATTTTGTATGGAAATAGATGCAGTTGCACCCTGCAAGGAGAAGCCTTTTCGCGATCTCGTATTTTGCTCAGGTGTGTTTTTGCTTAGCTACCCTATCTCCATATGCGTAAAGTTCAAAGTCCAACTAACGAGTTACCGTTGTACTAGCTCGCCTCGTTGCCTTAGGATTCCTTTTGTATTCGACCAAGATTCGACTCTTCCGATTTGAATCTAGCTTCCTGTTTATATGCTGTCTCGAAACGAAAGTATTTTCAAGTAAATCATGTTCGTGTCGAAAAAGGAGATTGGTTCGATATGTAACTATATACTCGGCACCGTCGGTGCTGAAGATATTGCTTATAAATAGTTAAGGCACTACTACCCCTGAAGAGATGCCGAAAGGAATACTAAAAAAGTTAAGTGTATCAAATTATATTGTTCCTCAGCAGCGTAAAGCTAACCACTCGTAGGACACCTTCCCATCCTTTTTCCTATTTCAAGAAAATGCCACTTGACATCGCCACAGTGTATAGCCACGAAATATCAATTTATAACGATTAATGCCAGTTCCAGACAAAGTAAACACAAGTTGAGTAAGGGCTGGCAATCACGCAATTCCTAAGTCTAATCATGAAAGCTCTGTAAAGCCCTGTACGCAAACAAACACAATCGTTGGAAATCAAACTGCGTAGAGTTAACTTAACACTAACGAACGGACGTGGGACGCCGAGTCGCTCGCTCGTTGCGAAACTTCACTTCCACGAATACTCCTGACCCTCCGCACACCGTTAGCATAAGTAATCTTGACACTAATACACCCAGAAATGTGTACGTATGTTCACCAGCTACGTAATTACCTACACGCTGTTATCCCCAGATCGAAGATATCACAGCAACAACACTCCCAAACTGGTTGACGGCTTTTCGAAAGCTGTTTGTTCTTAGATAAGCATCAGTTGAGCACCAGTCGCGTTTTATTTCTTTTGCGACGTGCAATTGATTTATGATTGATCCAGACGGACGGACCAATGTCAGCACCTTGTCGCTGTCCATCCCAAGGCTCGAGTTATCGGCTGTTCATCTGTAGTTGGGATCACATCGTTAACCATTCTGCAAAGCGTTGCGCAATTTCTATACGCTTATTATGATGGCTTGATTAGGTCGACAAGATATGAATAGGGTTTAAAGAACCGTGCGTGTGAATCTGATAAATATCCTTGGACTCCAACTGAGTTTATTTCGATTATCGAATACTTGATGGACTCAATTCAGCGTTGTATTTGGTAGATGACGTCTCGACATGAATGTAACCTATTAAGTTGGGTAAAAAAATGTTCAGTGAACTTGGGATTAAGGTGAATATTGCTGATGCCGAAATTAGAAACTGCCGCGGATTTAATGCCGGACTGATAGATAATTAGCGTTACTCGTACCAATTTAGGCACTCGGCAATTTACGCAATCGTTCTAGATCCCTAAAGTCTGTGCCTTGCGTCGCGATTATAATTTGCTCAACAATTACGAAGCTGCGCATCTGTCGAATTTAATAGCCGACAGATTTGGATCCGTGTTGATGTTTAAGTGCATTATATTTTAGGTCGTGATTGTAACAAACAGGAAAGGTTTTTGTTTACGTTTCCATGGACGGAAGCGCCTGTGATGAGCTCTGCACGTTGCTAGATTGCCTCTAAAACACTTGTAGATTGTGGCTTACTGATGACTCTCGGAACTCACAGCAATTACGCTCCGTGAATTTTAGGTAAAATAAGGTGACTTGGTTTCTTTAGAGGTCATCGGAAACATTAGTAGTATTACTACCTATGAGTGTGCAGGGTGTCTCTTGCATATTTACTTGTTCTTGGGCACTAAATGTTTACCAAACATCTATTTAAATATACACATCATCTTTGATTTTTTCGTATCTTCAAATCTAGGCCAAACAGTTGCTTATTTATCACCTAAGCTCTAAACTTTTAATACATATTTTTCCTAAATATAATTTCCAATAAACGCTGTTTGGTTTCTATTTGTCAAAGTAAATAGATGTACCATATGCTTTTCAAAAAATGGTTATCACCTTCTTTTAATGTTAAGGCTCGTTTTAAACGATCGTTTTTTATTGCCAGTGGCGATGTAACTATATGTATGTATTCCTTTATATTATGTTTTTATGTCTCACTTAAATTTAGCGTGCCTTCCTCTAATTTGACTTGGCACTTTTTGTCCACACTGTTTTGTTCGGTTGCTTACGATAATGGTACCGAAAACATGCCAATTTTACCAAAAAGCCGGTAATGTACGTACGTGTATGTCAGCAGTAAAATAAGGTAATGTGTTATTATACTTCTGCAAACCTCAAGACAGCCGTAAATATCTCTGATTTCGCAATAATCAGGTGATATTAGATGTAAACAAGCCTGTAAAGTATCAATGTCACGATTGAGACTCGTGGCATTTGCAGGGAGCATTTCTGCGACATTTAAAGGTTAATCGGTATCAGGTCATTAAAGTTTTGTCAAGTGTAATGAGACCTCATTACTTTTCCAGCTATGGGGAAATAACCCGAATCATAAGACTCGAACTCGTCAAGGAGAATATATTCAGAGAACAAAGTTAAATAGTATTCTGCAAGTAGGTCAGTCTGAGCACTTCCACATGTCCCGTTCTTCCAACGCATCGGGATATCTGACATCTGGTGAGGAGAGATGATACAGCAAACTTGTGCCTAAGCATTTATGTGTCACCGTTGACATTGTGTCTATCTCAGAGGAAAAATTATCAAACTTGGAAATTTTGTTCACTAGAAAACAATTCAATGTTTTTTCGAACATCTTCAAGTCGTTATTGACTTCGTTCTACAATTTCTACGACGGGTTAAGTAAGAGCTCTGTGATAGAGGCAGCTAGGCCAGAGAGTCGAATAACTCTATGTTCATAGAGGCGTATAGTTTTTTGCTTGGCATTGTCGTCTGCGTAACCATTTACAAATGAGCTTGATATGTTACCGTCGCCGCTAGCCTCAACGGTTTGTCTACAATACCTAACTGCTAACCGACATAGTTTTAGCGTCCGTTCAATTTCCGCTTTTTACTGCCGATGCCGTTTATAACTTTACGCATGGTTTCCAGATAATATTTATTCCGTTTTGTGAAATGTAATGAATTGAAATGGAATTGATTCTGGTCTAATCTAGCTCGTTCCAACATTAGCGTTGTTGGTGCCGAAGTTGGTTAACTTAGATCAAAATCTATTAGCTGTGAACGTATAGGGATCGTACGTCATGCATGATTATGTAGGTAATAGCATATTGAATGTTCAAAAGGGCGTGTGCTCCTGGGCGAAGTCAATTAACGCGCAGACTAGCCCATTAGCTAATCCGTTCCTCGACTCATAAACCTGGTGGGATTACCGCAGATACTTCCACGAATATGCGGGCTGTATATTGCCCATAAAAATGCTATTAATATATTGGTTTGAGCTCTTTATGTTGTATGTATGACCTAAAATTAAATTACTGATATACAGTTTTAGTGTACTAAAAGTAAATAGAAAATGTCTGCCAGTTAACAGGGATTGCACACACGCTTTCATGAAGAGTCCCGCGACGCTTTAATTAACATGTTTCTTATAAAATTATAATTGGAATATCATTAATGTCTTTCTTCAACATTGCTTAGTTATATTATGAAATTAATTATATCATTAATGAGATGTCATATTTATTGAATAATCAGTCGCGATTTCACATGATAAGACCCATTATTGCAACAAAATCATCATCATTTATTTAAGAGCTTGGCTCTTGTCGGTGGAGTAATTTCCGTTCTGTTCTATTCTCTGCCTAAACCTTCAGCTCTCTATAAGATTCAACTTGAATGTTTTCCTTTAGCTGCTCCATGTCAGTTCGTGGTCTTCCTCTTTTTATTCTTCCTTCTATCTTTCCCTCTATTATATTATAACTTTATTGAAGTCATCGTGACGAAGTAGATGTCCAAAATAATACTCATAATAAATGTCCATGCCGAGTGCGGGTGTCGCAGGACCGATCTTTGTAGGCCTATGCCCAGGCAGTAGACGTCTTTCGGCAGATATGATCATGATGAAAAATATAAACTATCAGTGATGCCGATTCTACGACCTAACCTCCTTTTCTGCCTGATACTTGTAAATAGCTTAGTTGTGAAAGATGAACTCGAACAGTTAGTGGTTCACCTGTGCGTGACTTTGACGGGGTTAAAAGCATTGACCCATCTCTATACCTTCATAACTAAATAGGTACCCAGTACTGTCGTTCTGCTCTGCTACGCTGCGCATTTTCCTATGTAATTTCAGTTTTTTTACTATGCCAATGTATGGGATGGGTGATTCGAATGACACAATATAACAGTTAAAAAGCGGTGGTTCAGTTCATCGTGCGACTTTTATCAAAGGGTTGTGACAATGTGCAATGGACTCGTGTCTATAAGTGTCGGTTATCATGAGAAATCGCGTATAACCGTACCTACAGTATAATTAACCTTCTGTATGCTTTACCAAATTCAAGTGGAGTTGGGCAGGACACCTTGCCAGGCAGAATGATGGTAGATGGACCAAAAATATGTCAGATTGGTGGCCACTTCTAGGTAAAAGGAGCGTCGGCCGTCCACCAGCTCATTGGTGGACGTTATTAGGAAGATTGCGGGTCACTTCAGGATTAGATTAGCTCAGGATAGGAACGGGTGGCGTGTTCAGCTGTGGGCTATTACGGGCTGAAAACGATGATGATGCGAAAGCACTGATTTATGCAAAAGAAACTTCGTGGCAAAAACGAAAAATTATTCATAAGCCTGCAGTATTTCATGACATATGAAAGCAGGTTTAAAGTCGCCTTCAATGGAATTTGATAACTATGTAAACAAACCGCCATAGTGAAAGACAATTTCAATATGCTGGTTTGTTTACATAGTTAGCAAACTCTATTGACGGCCACTTTAAGTATAAAATACTAGCTGCCCACGCGGCTTCGCCCGCGAATTGCAAAGAACGCAGCCAAACCCGCGGGATAAAAGGAAAACGCAGTTGAAAGAATTTTTGAAAACGGATAAGCGTTTCTGGAGATTACAAAGCAAACTTACAAAACTACACATTCCTTTTTTTATATAGACGAAGATTCGAAGAAAAATTAGACCTGTTCGTGGAGGTCTTCCATCTATGACAGAGAAAGAATAGCTGTGTAGGATAAATAGAATATAACACGTCTTGAAATTATTCAGAGATATCGGAATCGGAATACATTTTGTAGTGCAAATCGCCGACCGCAAAACAAAACAAATCAAGATTCCTCAATGAAACGACTAAACCAAACTTTGGCATATTGATAGTCACATGATTGTGAATCATCATATCAGCATCTTTCCCGTACGCCATCACCTAACAAATTATCAAATCCCTTCGTCCCACCAGTTTCGGAAATGTCTATAACAGACAGAGGGTTGAATGAATGATCGTTGAAGGGTTTCTTTTCGTTTCAGAGGCATATGGAGAACTTTTAAAGTGTAGTTTGATGTTCTGCTCGTTCTCGTTGAAAGGAAAGCATCCTATCTTCACATTAAGTACCGGATCTCAGTAATGTGAAACTGTTGTTTCTACCGCCGTATTGTAACTGCTTACTGAAAATAGCCGTTATATTTTAAACGTCACAGTGTTCAAAATAGCTGCCATATATCATTTTCGTGAGTCAAAGGATTTAGTCTTGCATCGGCATGGAACCCAGTAACTTTGTATAATTAACGTACTAACGCTGATACGCTGATTGAAATACGAAGCGTGACGGTTTGAAAGTTACAAGTATTAAGTTCGTTTCTAAATTTACATAGAAGACATAACTTCGAGGTGGGAATTTGATCTGATGACAGCTTTATTTCGCTGTATCGCGCTCTAATGGTGGTTTCATAATATCTTTGAAAAGTGCTCGACCGTAATAATATCTTGTGCTATTAAGAGAAAGGCGAAATTCCGTGACTGTTGTCTATTCTTCACTAATTACCATCCATATTAATTTTGTAATTATTCTTGCAGGTTATGCGAGTTACGTTCAGTATCATTATGAGTTATAACCGTTAATTAATCATTAATTCACAGTTAATAAAATCATGTAATCTAATTTTAATATAAATTGAAAGCAAGTACATATAATTGTCTCGCTAGAAGATTGGGTAGTAATTACTTTCACTTGGAAACAAGTCTTAAGATGGAATGAGTAAGCCAGCAATGACAAATGAATCACGCACTGGGAGTAAATAAACCAATTTTGAAGTGTGAACAGTGCTTGTAATCATTGTAGCGGAAACAGTGTAAGCTATAAAACAAGTGACTTCTCAACGGTACCTTGATAAAACACCATAAAGACGGAATGACCGCCGTTGTTTATGGTACGGTGACCTCGACGATGTGGCCGTTAACCGAAATCAACGATCGTTCCCTCTATCTATGGCTTAAAACTTTGTTTTCGTATTCAGTCAATAAACTCGTCATTTATTTTTAGTAACGCTGCAACGGTCATAATTTAACACGTTGTGTGGTAATGGTAATAGCTGCCTAAAGTGTTTGTACTATGCTTGGGCATCATGTGTTTTTGTTTCAACAAATTCTTGATAGCATGTTTCTATTTCATCCCAAGTCATAACTTCCTTCAAGCGGAAAGCTGTCAAATCTTTCGTGTCGTGTGGTATGTAGCGAAAGTCACGTTTTTGTGTCCCAGTGAGTAAGCATAAGACTTACAGTGTTCTTGCTGTTACAGAATTTAGAAAGTACTCTTTTATTGAAAGCCTTCGGTCAAGCTAGTATATCGGCATCTTCTAGATGAGCTATTACCGTGATTAGATGGCACATTTAATACCTAGGAGAGAAAGATTAGACCAGCCTGTAATGACGTTTATTGCTTGGCTATTACAGGCACTATACCAGGCACTATTACAACAACTATAGGCTATTTCTACGACGTGAGCACAGCGGTGCCGCCAGCCAATCTTATGTTATGACTCATACAATTACCCACTACTGACATTATGCCCTAATGAAACCCTACTTTTGTGTATTTTGCTCCTACATTCTGTAATAATAACATTATTTTTTTGTTCGCAGGTATACGAATGTAAACCTGACGATTCTCGGTAAGAATTGTTATTGGTTCAATAATGATAACTGATGTTGCTTCAAATCATTCGCGAAATTTGATTCGTAGATCGAATTACACTTTTACCGAAACATCAAAGGATTAGCGGTGTACGGTTCTATTTTACAAAGTCCCAACTGCAGCAAAGCAAAGCGAGCTGGTGGTCTAGAAAAATTACGTATACTTATACTGTAATAACAATCTTCAACTTCCGCGAAACTTGAACTCCTAAGTCTGGACTTCTCAAAACAAGTGTCACGATAGGTATAAGCGACCTTTTTCATTTCACTGTTACTTTATTACACTACATAGAAACTAGTGTGCAGCGAGTAGGGCTGGGGTATTTTATTGTAACCACATCTATAGACTTAACATTTAGACACGGTAACCCTTGCGTGACGCACTTATTGACCGTGGATCATCGACCTGCGGTTGATGGCAAGAAATCGGTACGACGAACTGTGTCAGAGGTAATTATCGAAGTGACAGTTGGCTCATTAGTAGAGCATACGACTGTTTCTGGTACACCTGGTCCTAATCTCCCAATTATGTAGTTAAAAGGTGTCCTTATTGTATTTCATTTGTGTTGCTTTTGTATATATCGTTATTCAGAACTGAGCTTGGATACACAATTGCACAACAACTGAAACAGGTAAAGACGCCCTCGGCAATCTTTTGGCCCTTCAAATGATTATTCAATATGAAATGGAGTACTGAGCATCCATAGTATTTTTTGTTTATTACGTGAAATTATGAAGCAATGAAGCTAGAGGTGGAATCACTTTTCGTTTTAGAAACAAAGAGCTCACGTGAACACAGTTGAATGGTCGAGCCTAATAAATTAATAATGAAAGAACATTAACGCCTATATAACGCCCTCTAGGCCAGACCGTAGCGTAGCTATAGAAAATGTTAGAAGGACGGTGGCAAAACAACGGGAGGCGAGTGCCATGATATTAACCACAATACATCTTTAATACTCGTGCCACATTCAGGGCCAGAAAGCCAGAATGGTCAAAGAATCGCTGGTATTGTAAGGACTTGGAGGGTTGGTTATTACAGAGAAACAAATCTCATTTGGGGTGCCTACTTGTATTGGAGCAACGTTAACAACAGCGTACGTTCCTGTAGTTGTAATTATAGCTCTATTTAAACTTGGCGGTTACATTGTATTCGTACGTCAACGAACACAAAACAATGAGAATAATAGACAAATACAATTGCCTAAAATGAAAATTACAAAATTATTAGTGCAATTAATGATTTTTAGATAAAAATCAAGATCTGCGCAGTTGCGCATTTATAAGAAATTGGAAATTGTTTTTGAATTTGTTTGATCAAGCACTAATTGGTTATTAGAAGCTTTATCAATCAGCGCTTGTGACTTTCGATTTGAAAAAGTATTTTCGCGTCGTATAATGATTGTTCTTAATTAAACAAGTTCACCTCTATGTCACAATGTGCCGCCCCAGCTGGCATTTGACAAGTTGACAGCTCCCTGCAGCGGCACCGATTTAATTGCAGTTATTATGCAACCGTCCATCAGGTCGCCGAGAGCTGAAGCCCGCGAACCACCCTTTGCACAGATTCTCACGTTCGTCTTTGCCTAGCGGAATAACAAGATTGCGGAATATCAAGCCGTGATTGCTAGGGACGCACAATTGGCCAATTTCGCTACCCGGAGGCTATCTTTTAAACCGTAAACGCTGTTATGAGTGCTTCTCCAAGTTCACTCTTTATAGCTAAAGTTTCGATTTACGGGACCATTTATTTTGGCGGTACATTTCCTGGGGGTTGTTAATCATCTTAATTAGAATCGTGGCTTTATCGTTGCATTGTGATTAATATTGTACTAGCTATGCGTCTTTCTCAAGTATATCCATGTTATGTTCAACAGAAGCCATTCTTAGAGCTCCATTGTGTTTCACCATTTGCGGTCTTTGATGACGATAAGCGCTCGAAAGTTGTCTAAACACAACCTTCATAAAGTAAATTGCATTTGCTTGCGTTGAAAGTGCCCGGCGATTCTTCGTCTATATCTATACAGAAATATCGTCTAGACGATTCATACGTGGTTTTCAAACGGACTAGTTGGATATTTCAAAGAATTGTTGTTGCGGTAGGTTTTGGAGCCTTTATATTCTGGAGTTTCCTATTTCTATATATCTTTCTATACATTTTACCGGTGTGCTGTATCAAAATTATATTTATATGACTGGCTTAATTTATGTAATTAGAAACTTATTTTATTTAGAAATTTGAGAAGTAAGCCTGTTAAAATACTGGCAAATTAACCTGATCGGTTTTTTCTGTATTTGTGCTCTTGATATCTTGCTTTTTCCCAATTTTCATAATTCTAGAACTAGGTTTTAATTCCTTTGCGAGAATATATCTTCGGCTTTATTCAACGGCCGAAACCTATAATTCATCTACCTAGGTCCCCCAAAGAGTGCCTAGGTCTACAGTCCGCTTTTATAAGAAAATAACTATAAAACACAGTAAAGTTAGTTTTCTTTAATATTTCCCGAATTATTCGAATATTTGAAAAAGTCGAATATTTGCAAGCCTTAATATTACTTGCGCGACCCGGAGAAAACGATAGACAGACGGACAACGAAGTGATCCTATAAGGGTTCCTTTTGAGGTACGGAACCCTTTCAGAAAAGGCTTTCAGATCTTTGCCAGTCATCATCATCCTCCTATAGCGTTATTCCCGGAAATGTCCCTAAAGGAGCCCGGGTTCCGCTTTGACACCTAATTCCAAGATTTGGCATAGGCACTAGTTTTACGAAAGCGACTGCCATCCTTTCAGATCTTTACCAGTGAATTCGTTAGTTGAACTAGCCTAATTTAACAAAATTCTGACGCATCACTTATTTTCCCGGCGGGCCGGCGCTAGATCCGGATACAGTTGCGAGAGCCATTCCGCCCTCGTGAAAGCCCAATGGGACTCATTTGACGGAAATCTTGATTCGAGGTACACACGACTGACCCAGATTACGGCACTACACTGGAATATGGACTAAAATAAATAACGTTTTTCATCCTCTTCAATAAAGAGCTTTGTGCAACTTTACTAGCTGCCAGTTCCAATCGCTTCGCTCGTTGCTAAGAAATATCGGTTTATTTTCAGCGACAATTCCATATTTAACCATCTTGGCTGCCAGTTCAACTGAAGCAGCACCTGCCGTCTCTAGCGACAACAGACCGTCCCGTTCGGATATGAAGAATGCCACTTCAATCAAGTTACCTTTTATCGGCAGTCTTAAAACTCGCTCTTACTAGTTTCAAGATTCTACGTTAATTAGAGATAAATTTCCTTGCCCCATTCTGCGCGTTTCTATCTTTTAATTTATTGCTTAGTACGATTTAAGTCGTTCCACACCTTCCGGTCTTTATTTATTGATTAATTGTTGTGGAGATTCTAACCATATTTATTATATTCGTATGTAATTAACAGAGTTTCTCAGCTCGTTAAACTGTCATCATCAATTATGTTCACTTTCCGGTTTGCACATTCTACTTACTTTCCTATTAAAAAAAACTATACCTCTATTTGGAAGTAAATTACCAACAAGAATGCTTTTTCTAACATTCCCTAACAATTAGAAGCTATAGTTGAGGTGTGGTAATACAGATTTCAAGTTCGTGTCTCCGATTTCGTCCGACAAGGGACAATAGCATCATTACATGTGGGATAAAGTTAGAACGTTACAAACCTTTAGGGCGAACATCTGGCGGTAAATAGCTCTGTAAACTCGACGCTTATTTGTTCCACTGTATCTTTAGTATCGTTTCGTGTTGGACATTATTTAGGAATCGAAATGTTAACAAGATGAGTAATAATGTTTAATGCCTCCGTATTGTTCGGGCATAAATTCGGAATGGTGAGATCATCCTGACTACGTTTCTAATGCATATCTTTTGTTATATGTTCAATCTTGCTCATTGACATGTTTATATATCCTGAACGTAAATATTTTGAAAGCCTTTTTTTCATTTACTACGTAAACAAAATCAGCAGAGAGTGTTTTTTACTTCTTTCGTTTGTAAATGGGTCATTCAGAGGGGGTTTGCGTATTTCGTATGCGATAAAAACATTTTATTTATGAACTCCTTAACTATTGACCCTAAAGGGTTTTGTTTTATTTTAAAATCTGTATAACCCAAATCTCCATAACAGGAAGTTTTAGCTCCATATGATTTTCATTTCGTCGTTACATAGTTACTGTGGTTGACTATAAATCAGAATCTAACATTTATTCGTGACACAATAATACAAGACAAAAACAAACGAAAAAGTTAATCTTTGCCATGTCACGAAATGGGCCCAACTCAGCATGATGCTGGCTTCTATGAACCATTATTAACAACACTTAATTGGTAGACCCAATGAGACAATGTACTGGTATATCAATAGAATACCGGTGACTTACACGAAAATCTAAAAAAGTCTATAATAACGTGTCCTTATTCGATTACCATTTTTTGTGCACCGATGATTACTCATAAACATCCTCGCTGAGCATACCAACGGGTCGTTTCTATCGCGATATTGTTTTATAGGGTTGGACTAAAAATAAGTCTGCTATAGTCAAGTTCATGGACCTGGCGATTTACCGAGTGCCGCTCCGTCTAGCGCCGCAAGTGTTTTTGTCTGCTACAATTCTTAAGTTTTAACAACCTCTTCATATTAGTTCTACTTCATAAAGCAGCAAAAACGGCAACCAAGCAGACAACTGGATGGATAGTATCTTTTTGTTTTACATCCTACAACTTCAGATAGCTGTTGTCTTAATATCCTTAGAACAAATCTCGCGTGTAATAGCCAAATCCTTTCTCCTGCCCGACGAAGTTCGGTGCTAGAAAGGATATAAACGTGTCCTCCACACAGGCGCATTCCGACTCCCCGGCAAAAAGGTAACATTGCGTCCGCAATGTTATTGCCGCAATGGAAGTGGCGAATACGTGAAATTAATAAATGCCGAGTTGTGAACAAAACCAATGCGACACTGTGAGCCTTTGACGACGCAAAATGTTTCCCCCCGCGTTTCCTTTCGCCATTTCCCAGCCGTGGCCCTGCATTTTTAAAATTCATTCACCGGAAAACAATGTTATTTTAATGGCACTTCTAGCTAATTGTAATGAGTTTAGCAATTTTTTAATTTTAAATATTTTATTTCGCCCGTTTAACTTTGTACAGTTTCATATTTTAAAATCGGCAGCTGCGAAAAGACGCGATGGTTATTTGACTTGGCACATAATATCTGATATCGACTTTCGCGTCGGCTGCACTGACTTCTTATATTAAACATTCCTTGAAAGTGAGTTCAAGAATCTCAAAGATAGTAAACGAGTAGTTATTTGCAGTGATTCCAGATGCTTCGTTTCGTTCGTATTGAACAGAGTTCGGAATGTTGTATCCACATTTTGCCGGATTAGAACACTTGTAACATAATTCCCGCAGTGCAGACAGTTTAAACACTTACGAGAGCTACTACAAGAACACAGCAGTGCGAACATTACGCTTAGACGAAACAATTCGTCTTTGTTGTCGTAATCGATGCTCGTTTTGTTAAGGCAGCTGTTGGCTAATTAGATTCAGCTCACCTGTTTGATTAATTCTCTCAAAGGTTCTCTTGGGTCTAGTTTCGAAAAGGAAGAATTCTGCACTGAGGGGCTATCGCCGGCACCTGGCTGGCGTTGTCTGTGTAATTGAGCGTATGATACGTGCTACGCTACCCGGCTGCGCCCGGTGTCCACTCCAGTCTATGGCAACGATCTTATAGGGATGCTGCCAGATGCACGATAATTGATTTAAAACGCGAATAACCAGTCGCAAAACCTATTTGGAATACCTTTCAATGGAACTGATGATAGCTTTTTACCGCTGCACCAATGCAGCTACTGAGGAATCGTTGCAAGAATATCTTTTTTCACATCTACCTTATAGAATAGCGCTAGCCAACAGCTGCAGATTTCAGATCAGCTACGATGAGTCAGGAATGTGTGGCCTTATGAAAAACCATTGAATAAAGAAACCTATTTTAATGGAATACTGAGTAATTAGTATTCGAACACCTGTCAGTGATAGCCTTAAGTTGGCTTGCATTGTCAGCCAAGACCTTATATAACCACATATCGTACTGCATCCACCACAGCTGCATTGTCTCTAGATAAAACATACACATGTACAAGTACATTATCTGCATGTCTAGTAATAGGCACCTAGGCACACGTGCAAGGTAATCACGTTTTGATAGCTAGACCCGTAGATTACTGGTTAAGCAACTCGAGGAAGCAATTGTCCACAAAAGTGATGAATGAACCAACAATAGGAACTGAAAATATGGTTTGTGCGAACCCATTATTACATAGTTTTCACCGTGAAGCCGCGGAAGCGGCAATATGGTTGAAAGCGTGGCTATGGTAACAACCGGGTCACACATCGATCAGCGTCCAGGAAACATGATGGATTGTATCATACGCATTGACTCATGATACTAAAACCTCTTATGTAAATCAGATTTTATATACATTTGGCCGTGCAGTTACGCTCGTCTTATAATGCTTACAGTTTACTCCCCCTCGTAACGAACCGGAACATTTCATGGCCTGTTTGTATTATTGTGGGGGAGAAATTGAGAGAATTAGCTTCTCGACAAAAATTTCATTGTGTTGGGTTTTATTTTATTTTGGATTATTCCGTCCCTTCAGTGTATGGGACTGTGTCTCTGGTGAAGCTGATAAAAGTGTTGCCTTAACTACGTGCCGAGCGCCGCCGCCGTTATTTCACACTTCAAATATTCGAGACTCTCAGGCTTGGCTTCCTTTGAACCCCGCCATGGTGTAATGTCTGTGTTTACTTTCGAAGTTAGCTACGCCTTTTTTATTTACATTGGTTTAATTAAAACTAAAGATTGTTTAAATAGTTCGTAATCCTTTAGGTACTTTCCATTAGCTCTCTTTCAAAATCAGCTTCTCTCGAAGGGCTTTTTACGCTGTTTACCGAAAGATATTTTCACAACCACCGAGACAGATTTCGATACACTCCACTGGACTTATTTCATGTAAAATGTTTGGCTAGACAGTATCATTCAAGTGTAGCTTTAGTGGAGGTTTCTCCCGAGTGCATTCAGTAATCCTTTTGCATTCAGCTAGATATATTCCCTGCGAGACCTCAATGACGTTACCGAATGAAGATTACTCATGATGATTAACATCGTGATTACAATTCCTCGGAGGATGTTTAACTTTACGTATATTAAGGATCGTGCGTGCTCCGTCCCTGGCCCTTCGGTCGTACGTATTACTCATAGCTATCAATGTGTTTAGAACACATATGTGTTTGCCTGCAAGTTGCAACCGATAATTACAAACTACTGCCTTCCAATTTATCCACATGTACTGCTTTTGCAATAATCTACGAAATATTGATGTGTATCTTATGTTAATCGCAAGTATATTTAACACAATTTGCCTACTGAGATTTATTAAGGGCAATATATCTTTGCAAATTGACAGTTTTCTTAAACGGTGTCAACGCACTGCAACCCATTTAAGTTTATAGCACTAATTTATGTACTGGAACATGAAGTCTTACTTAACTATAACTAGCTATGAAACGATATGAGAATGTATATAGATTCCCACGGCTGACACGACCGAATATCAATAACTAAGCAATATCTTGACCACCATTTATAAACTCTAACACGGTACTCACTTTTCCCACTTTACATATGCAAGGTGTGCCATATTGAACGCCAAAATAGGGCATAAAACGTTTGCTACACTACCCTCCCGAGCCCAACAATAGGGTGTTTTATGTTCGGAACTACGCACAAATTATGGAGCGGCGCGTTCTAGAGTGTACTCGAAATACCTTCTGTAAAACTTATTTACATATAGTAAAGTTCGCGAGGGGAGTGGGCATTCAGAAATGGTATACCCGTTAACTCCTCGGGGATGGGATAATGCTACAGGGTAAACGAACTCGGATACAGAACGATGGTTTTCTATGTATTCAAAAAGCCTATTTAGTATGTGATTTATAAGTCCATGCTAATTTGCAGTAAAAAATAATTGGGTTAAGAGTTAAGAACAGCTTTGCGAAGCTCGGTCAGCGGGATTTAGTCGGTGATCTATTGAGAACTTTATGATTATATGAATCGATTAAACGGCTGTTGAGCAAGGTTTCATGAGCTAGACTATAAACTTGCGCAATCTCGTCGCCGAGAATAACATTACAGAACTTTATTACACAGTGTTAATATTAGTTAATTGATGTCAGAAGACATTTTCGACCAAGTTTGCCTCTTCAATGTATGGTCTAGACGCGTAGTTAATTCCGCAAACTGTCCAAGTGTAAATAAATAACAATTACCTCCGCCATGTCTCCTGGTTGCCTGTGCACAAGCTCTAACAAGGACGTAGAATTATTTTCTAGGAAATTCCTTGAGGCTATTCACCAGATTCAAAAAGCATAACAAAGACGGATCGAGAAGTAATTGGTTTGTTACGAATTGTTTATTTTTCTGGCATTATTAAATGGATCCTTATCCTATAGCTCAGAATAAAGCTTTTTGATAAAACAATACATTTAATTAGTTGTTATGTAAACATAGTAGTTTGTTCAGAGAAATGGGTCGTCAGAGATAAAATAAATGAATGCCGTTATCTCTCTGCTGGCTGAGACAGACTTCCTCTATTCCTCCCATGTTTGTGTAATTTATTAAGCCCACCTCAGGCGGGATGTGCGGAATATTTTTAGCCTCCCATTTTTTAAATGCCGATTGCGGTATGCGCATTTTGTATTTAAGCACTTCTCTGCTTTAATAAGAGTACGGTCTACATTCATACGAATTTTCATATTTGATTAACTTCTACGACAATGAATTGTTCCTAAAATGATAAAAGTTTTCTTATTTTACGTACGGTTTAAAATAATTGGGTAAAATACCGATATACTTATTTGCCAATATAAAACTATATCTTAATTGCGCTGCTATATGTGCGGGATCACTTAATATGTATGGATGTTAGTTCATGGGGTTACCTGTGTACATACTGTTGAATTACTTGTTGAAATATTGTTAACCGCCTCGACCGAGAAATATGCACCATTTTATGATGCCTGGTAATATAATTAATGAATGCACGTCGGTTTTGATTCACTCCATTACATGATATTTATATTGTTTATATAGGTAACGGCATTCAGGCCTGGGGCCTTTGTCTTTTCTAGTATTGCAATGAATTCTCGGATGTCAACGGTTTTACGCTGAAACTGCCTCACTTTCCCAAAGATCATTGCCATTTCATATTCGTTCATTTATTACAGCAAAATTACAAATTTAAGGCAATTAACTTCCATCGATCCCTTGAACCGATCAATTGAAGTCACTTTAGAAAAAAACCCTGAAAAGATGTAACTCTTCACACAGTATTACAAAATGTTCTTATAATTGTCAGGAGTGTCATCGACTCCGAACTAATTTCATCAGCAGACCTCGACGCTGCCAAAAATAAGACCATTCCAGGAGCTTTATTTTCAAACCAGAAGATATGAAGAACTTCTAAGCAGAATAAAAGCAATCTTATTGAAACCTCTTTATTTTTTCGAAGTCAACCTTTCGTGTCACTCGCACTCCCACCTCTTTCTAATGCCATCACTATTACCTCATATAAAGGAATTTGTTCGTTTCTACGATAGATGGGCAATCTAAACGGCTACTGCTTTACTTACAAACGGGCAGACTGATTTTGGAAACCGTCCGCGTGATCGTGCCGGAAGTTTTTCCGCTGGATTTTCCCCAGGCTACTCTCTCACCACGCATTCCGATCGCTTTATTGGGTTCGTCCTATGAAATCTACAGTCAGGTTATTAAAAAAACTGACGCTTGGTGCGTATCCCATACGCGTATGACTTGGCCTGAAGGGTAGGGTTTTCGCTAAGAACACCTGTGCCGCAGGTGTAACGCATGCGTCCGGCCAAAACCAGATATTGGTCGGAAACCATAAATTCATACCGTCTTTTAAACACTGTAATTTTGATAATGAGCCACGTTTATTGAGTTAAAGGACTGCTCTGTAGATTACCGCGGTTTTAACAAGGCGGCGGAGTAATTGGCTATATTTGTTGTAGTAAGTAGATGTTGCGATAACCATAGTGTGTAGTGATGAAAGAGCGAGGATCTGGTTTTAATGAACACATGTTTTATAAGCGCTTCAATTCTTACTTAAATGGTTACTGCCTAGCGAATATTTAATTGAATGTTATTCCTAGTTGTTGTTTTGGTATCAGTAAGATACCCTGCCCGAGCGACTCCACCCGCGTACTACAAAGAACCCAGATGGAGACTGGGTAAAAATTTGCTTGTATACTTCTCGAAGGTTTATTCTATATACTGACGAAATAATTTTAAAAAAACCGCATGAGTAGTCTCGGAGAAGACCCTGCATACAAATTTACATTTCACAGAGGCCAGAGGGAATCAGTATTGATGTACCAAGGACCAAACATTCAAGAGATGCTCAATTCAAACATAAAGGCATGCTCCAGGTTCCAATACTCTCGAAGATATAAAATTCCCATGAATATTCGTTAATTATTCTGTCTGGTAAATTCTATTACAAATCCATTCCAGTCCATCAATTAGTAAAGTAAACATTTATAAACATTAACCATAATGTGCCTAGCTCAGCCTATAAATAGCCCGCAGGCCTGCCTTACAGCCCTCACGGCACGGCACCGCGTAAGGCACTAAATATCAGTAAAGGTTAACTGGAAGAGATCCCTTACAGGGATAAGTTCGCCTTTGTACTGATTAAACTTTTTTGTCTGTATTTTTACCTGTGTCTTGTGTACAATAAAGTATTTACATACATACATACATATCAGTCCACTCTTCTAAAACACCCTAATTAGTCAAGTCTCACTTTTTACTGTTAGTTATGTTACTGTAAATTGTTCTTCATTAGGTCTGGTAACGCTATTTGCGTGGGCTTATGGCGTAATATTTTAATTAACTCATGTTTATGTAACGCAAATTTTGTTTGCGTAATTCGGAAATACATTTCAGTAAGTAGTATATCCTATACTAATATTATATGGAGGAAACTTCTGTGAGCTTGTAGCTTTGTAAGTTTGTATGTAATGGGAAAATTCCGGATCTGATCTGATTTCAAAAAATCTTTCATCGCGTGTAGGATGATATTTATGAATGGTTATCGGCAATATTTATCCCATGGGACGCAATACAATGTAAGCACACAAATAAAATGCGTTATATCTATAATAATCTAACGATGTGCCTAAGTTTACTTGATTAACTATATTGAAATAGTTATCCTCGTGATAACTGGGAAGTTTGCTTATAATTGCGACCAAACATTACAGAGAAGGATATATATTTCTTACGTTACAGGATAAAAATCATAGATCTCCTTAAAACTCAGTTTAAATAGCTCGATCATGTCAGTTGAGGGCTAAAATGATCGGCACTAAAAACATTATCTACGTCCTCTCCCACTTAGGTTAGTCCTAATGGTATCGTAGCTCAAAAATAATTATTATAAGTTCGCTTTTATATTCGAACCCTTAGGGATTCATTATCATTAGTTGCCAAACTATATACCAGTATTATGGGAGTATTATAGCTGTTTGTTATCCCCTGAGGCCCGAAAACACATTTTATTCAGCTTATATTTACTACGCGCTATTCAAGCCCGTTATTCAATTATGTAGAGTGGATATGCTGTTAATTATTTCGAAGTGATATTTACATTGGCAGTCATGAGTTTGTTGGTAAATAATATGCCATGATTTCATTAATGCCGATTTGTGAAAGTGTCACGAGGTTGATTTGATGAGATTATCCGTCAGTGCGATTAACAATCACGTCCAATATCGTACGCGTAGAATAGCGGAATATCTTTACCTATATACCTGGAACTTCATTCATATATCGAAATTGTGTCCCGAAACTAGTTTTCCAATTTGTCTCGGAGCAATTCCGCAGATCGAGAGTATCTTCGTATGCTTACAAATAGATAATATATACGGTACAGCGCGCAGTTTCGCGCCGGGGTTTCCGATATTCATCTGAATCTGAACAGATTAGTTCAAGAAGAAATAAGATTTATACTGCCTTACCCATGCAGCGTTGCATGAGCAGAGTCTATTTCTTTCGCGAGAATGCATAGCCGCAGCTTGTTTTACATTTAATTGAGCTGTTTTTAAATGCCAATACAAAACTTGTAAGTCGCCAATGTCGATATTGAAGAAAGCTGGTTACATTGGCAGTCATGAGTTTGTTGGTAAATAATATGCCATGATTTCATTAATGCCGATTTGTGAAAGTGTCACGAGGTTGATTTGATGAGATTATCCGTCAGTGCGATTAACAATCACGTCCAATATCGTACGCGTAGAATAGCGGAATATCTTTACCTATATACCTGGAACTTCATTCATATATCGAAATTGTGTCCCGAAACTAGTTTTCCAATTTGTCTCGGAGCAATTCCGCAGATCGAGAGTATCTTCGTATGCTTACAAATAGATAATATATACGGTACAGCGCGCAGTTTCGCGCCGGGGTTTCCGATATTCATCTGAATCTGAACAGATTAGTTCAAGAAGAAATAAGATTTATACTGCCTTACCCATGCAGCGTTGCATGAGCAGAGTCTATTTCTTTCGCGAGAATGCATAGCCGCAGCTTGTTTTACATTTAATTGAGCTGTTTTTAAATGCCAATACAAAACTTGTAAGTCGCCAATGTCGATATTGAAGAAAGCTGGTTAATATAGACATACCATCGTCATAGATTCTGGACAGGAACTCAAGGCTGCGGCAACTACAGATGTAAAACTTTCTAAAGTCGTCCAAACTTGGAACAAGAATTCGACCATACGTATTCCACACCCTCTCTCGAAGTCGTTTAGTTGTAAAAAGAACCCTGAAAGTTCCTCTGTCGCAGGCTGTTTGTCTAGTCTAGTTGGAATGAGGTAATAAATTGTAGGGTCCGCTAGCTCTTACCTGCTCCTCTTCTTACCGTCTCAGGACAGAAATAGATTAACTAAACTTGCTGCTCTGCGTTAAGTGACTATCGATTAAACGCTTCTGAAATGCGGCCTCGTCATGTGAAATTGGCTCACAACTGGTATAACATTCCATATGATTATGATCGCGAACACTCGATAGTCATAGGACGAGAGAAATCCTACTTTGTCCGTTTCCTCCTCGCATCTGTATTATTTATTATGCTCCTTATCTGTTCCTAATAAAGTTCCCCTTTCTATTGTTACAGCAAGGTTGTTTATTGTCCAATATTAGGAGCGAAAGATATTTCGTTTAAAAAACAAATGCGCGTACCCATAGTGGAGGCGGGTGACATTCCCTCATGCGGTTCGTTATAAACCCTCGAATTGCCGCATGACGGAGGAATAAAACTGGCTCACAGACGGCCCAATTCATTCAGTCACGTACGTGCGTGGCGCATCGCCTCGGAAAGCGAGATAAATACATAGACAAGTACACCCGATGTGTATCTGCCCACATAAGCCGTCTTCACGCTGCGTTCCTGTAATGAGTCGAACAATTAACTCATTTTCCGTGGCTCAAGTTACGGACAGCGTTACGTTCGCGTGTAATTATATTTTGCAACACATCTTATATAAAAACGTCTCGACACTTTTATTATTTATCAAGGATCTTTCAGATGGGTTAGTCGGATAGCTCTAACATGGTCGGTAGCTCTAACAAAAACTTGGTCGCAATGCTCTACTTTGTGTAACGTAATAGCTCAAACATTAATTGTTTCTGTCAAGAATTAGAGAAGTAATGGCGGTGTAGGGAGCGTGAGAGGCGTTTCGAAGTGGGCTACCCAGTGGCAGTTGGCAATGGCAGTAGGGAAGCCCTGTGGTATTGATCGCTCGCGCCCCACGCGTTATGACCATCGCCGACAGAAGGGCGCTCCCGGCTTCCCGTAAACATTCCGATGCCCAACATGTGCGTCGGAGAAGGTATTCCACGGTTGTGTTAAGGATAAGAAGCTTACACGACAGACTTTAAATCTTTAATGTCAACCCCCACTTGTTACCGCTAAATTTAAATGCCGATCGTTTCACTCCGAATTTAGAGTTTTGCTGTTCATTAGAGTTATGAATAAAGAGTTTCTTCCTATCGATGTAGAACTCTGTGACATAAAAGAAAAAATGGTCCGTAATACAGCAGCGCGTAAAGATAATCAAAAGCATAGACGTGCATTATGCTGGCAATCATAATCAGACTTACAACATTAGAAGGGTAGTGGGAGAACGATGACTCGATTCATAACTTAGACGAGATTACTGATATAGTCAAGTTTCTTGATAACCGATTTATAGCTAAACTTGTTCGCGACCGTAGGTGAAGTGAAATTGTTAAAGTTAGCGTCCAAATTGCTCCAGTTGAATCTGGAACCGATTTAGAATCATACTTGATTGCCGAGCGCGCTAGCGAGGTAATAACCTCCCGACCTGCAATCTAGGGTCTTTGTACTGAGGACCTGCGTCTAATCGACGGCCCTGAACGCAGAGACAAGTTTATCGTCCTTAGACTAAAAGGCTAAACGTAATTTGCATACAAAATTGTTGTCGCTCGCTCCGAGTAATGTAATGACGCAAATAAGCATCAAATGAATACAAAAACTTATTTTGCTAAATGCTATTTCCGGAGTGTTATTTTATTTTATTTAAGAGTAACTAGCTTATTGTTCATAATATCCTAAGAAAAGATCTACCCCGTTAGTAATCATTACGCATAAATGGTTCTTATTATATTGACCTTCTTTTTCGTTGGAACGTTGATCTCGATGAGTTTTTTGTCTACTCAGATGGGTTTATTTGAATAACTAGCAATAAGTTAATGTAGGAAATACTTCAACAGATTCTTAAGTTCCCGTGTTTCTAATTGTAATCTCCTTCCATTAGCACACCGTTTTCAGTGAATCCGACTGGCGAGATTTGTCCCAGTTTCAGTAAACTGTTTCGAATGCAAACATTGCATCATAAGCTCTGACATAAACATCCCGTGCGTCGCAGGAAGTAGGTTAACCTAATATTTCTTGAGTTTAATCAGCAAACGATAAAGTTACATTGAAACTTAATAACTTAACGAAATGGTCGCTCGTATTGTTTAACAAAGGATAAGCGGAACTATTTCGTGCCAGTGCCGGGTGCCGGAACGAAACTGCGTTCTGTTTATCGAACAAACTGCCCCTATGCGGGTGCATTGTTGTCTCATCCTGTACACAAGGTCCTTTGTGTTGTCCTGCTGAGCCCCGTTGACGCTTCCCGAAAGAGATAAACAAGATTAAGTGCTTATTCAGCACCTACCTTACGTGTATCTGGGAGATATCTTGCGAAGTGCGGTGTGTCCGAGCGGTAAACGGAAATTGCGGAAACCGAGAGGGTTACGGAGGGGAATGCCCGTAATATTTTTGTTAAAGCAAGATTTAGGGCGTGAGATAGAAAGGGACCGAGTTTATCTTCACTTTTCGCGTTGATATATTGGATGGACTGACCAAAGGTCGCTCTGAGTGAGTCAGAATACGATTAAGAACGGGATCGTTAATATTTTAGTATGCACTCAAACACGGCGACCGTAACGTTCTATTTCGTAGTGTTTGAAACAAATTGTCTCTATGCGCTTCGGAGCTGATGTATGAATTGAATGAACACGATTCTATTCTCTATGGTAACGTGATGTTATGACGTTCTTATTTCATGCTGACATGTTAATCTTTTACGTGATGTAAATTTTTGCTATTTCGTAGGTATATTAAAAAACTCTTCTTTACAAGTAGCTTCTTGATAACTAACTTCGAACGAAGATGACTACCACTTCTTAAATGCTCTCGAAACATTGTTTTATAGCAATTACGCGGCGGAAGTAAGTCTTCATCCAGGAGTTTCGAATTGGTGGAATTAAGTTAATGCTTCATATACTTTACAGGAGGATGGTATAGTGCTTCTCGATAATTACCGCTGTGTAAGCCGTTGGATTCTAAACCAACAAGTCGTGCTTAGAGGCCTTCGAGTCAATCCTTGGGGGTGTTCGCGACTACCGTAATCTGAACCATTGTTTACATCGCCATTGTCGCTAGTGTAACCGCTCAAACGCATATTGTAACAATTCTAACTACACTGCGTTCTTGCGTAAACAGACGTTACAGGCAAATTGCATGAGCATCGGTATGTGGAATAATTAATTCGTAATCCAATAGCTTATGTTTATTCATTGGCTTTCATGTGGTAAATGGCTCCATTTAGATATTCAGGTTTTCTAAACAGAGCAGGTACTTAACTAGCGCTCTGAATCTTGGGAGTCGTCCAAATTCCCTTTACACCGTGACTTTCCGGTTCCGTTCTTTGATGCACCTTTTTTCTTTCATCATCATCCTCCTACTGCTATTTCCTGTTGTGCCCTAAAAGAGCCCGGGGTCCGCTTTGTCACCGAATCCCAAGATTTGGTATAGGCACTAGTTTTACGAAAGCGACTGCCATCTGACATCCCAACCCAGAGGGAAAACTGGACCTTATTGGGATTAGACCGGTTTTCTCACGATCTTTTCCTTCACCGATGTTTTTCTGCCACAGTTCTCTGCTTAGCGGGATTCAGTCCGAAGCTCATATTCATATTCATTTATTCATTGTTGTCACATATGGCACATAATCTTAATCTAAGTCGGTTCCACATGGACGCCCTGCAAGGGCACCACAATATACTTAAGCCTAAGGTATACAAAATTAAAAATTATTATTATTATGAAATTAGATTACAGGATGTCATATTTAGTATCGCCTATAAGTACAATTGGATGGAAGTCACGTAAAACCGAAATAATGGCATTCAATCGATATTATTATATTTTTTAAGGATTAGAATAAAATAACATTATTATTATTACATTACATTACAGCATGTCCTATTCAGTCTTATCACCTTTATACGATGTCACATTACAAAAAGATCAATTGAATGGAAGTCAAGTAAAAAAAAAACTAAATAATGGCATTCGGCATCTGTCAAATATTCTTCAATAGTATAATAGGATTTTTGAATTTATATATCTTTTAGCTTCCTATTAAAAACATCGTCTTTTGGCTCATCGTGTAACTGTGAAGGTATTTTGTTGTAAATTTTTATGCACCTGCAATAAGGGCTATTTTTAAATAAGCTTTAGTCTTTGTGTGGATTAGTACACTTTCTGGTACTGTTAAAAATAAAATTATAGAACGTACTTACATAAGTTTTTTGAAAAACCAAGACGTACGAACTGGGTTCGACCCCACGTTCTCCAGAATGAAAGTGGCCTGTGCTTGTCTGACCTCTCAGCTACAGAGGCCTATCTATTTTCTTTCATATCTGTTTAAAATATCCCCCAAAATTAAATACCAAATAATAACGTAATCGTCAAATCTTGGATCATGAACATGATCTATAATGGGTCAGCATCAGCAAGCCGCTTATGGATTTCCGTCAGGAAGGTTTGTATGCTCGTTTGACACCGTCATATAAAAAAACCGATATCCCATGGCGCAATCGATGACTTAAACAAGTAACGATGTACACGTTAGGGTTTCCGGCGGATAATGTCTCAGTAATGCTATTCTCGGTATCAGTTGAGCGTGAATCGTGTTTTGAATAAAGCTTATTATTAAACATACCCAACGCGTGCAAAATCAGAATTTACACGAAGCCTAACCGTGACTCTCGCGGCGTACAGCATAAGTAACTTGCGAGAAACAAATGTGAAAAGATTTTACGAAGAGAAACTGTTTTTATTGGGGCGCTGCTGATGCTATTTAGAGCTGTCTGGAATTTAAAAATCCCAATGTGGTTTGCTAAGGTATCAAGCCCTAGACGGTCATGAGGTCGATCAGACATTGGAAGGTTGAATTTAAATTTTCAACCACAAGCTTCCCCAGAAACTCAATTTGGCTAATCGTTACGAAGTGCCTGTAAATGTGTAAATGCACCGGCATTTACACATTTACAGGCTCCAGTGGCTTAATTGAACCGTCTTTCATTGCATGCATTATACGTATTATAACTCCATCGGTTTAATGGAATGATTTAGAAGCAATTTCTTTTTGGCCATGCCAGGTTTTACTGCCTACTTTTTATTTCGGTGTTTGTGATTTGGATTTCAGGTTCTCCCAAGGGTCACACTTTATTACATCATGCTGGTTACTTTTGCATTTCGTGAATCTGTTAGTTATAAAGGTTGCTTATGTGATCGTTTTCCGATTTGGTTTTTTCAAGAGACACTTTTTTTTAATTCTGTTTTAACTCGATGTTTATTTTGCCTTCAGTATTTTCTCCTTGGATCTTTCTCCTTGGAGGGCTAAACGAGTATCTTTTCAAAGGAGAGTTAGGACAACTCAATTGTCATTTACCTATACAAAAAATGTCATTATCTAAGGTCTACATAACGTACGAAAATTTACGCAATCGACTAGATCCACAAACGCACGTGTTGGTTCTCCCCTGCCTGTCCTTCCATCTATCTTTTCTTCAATTACTTATAGTTTTTATGTAATTTTACTGTCGTATCGGATGCCCCAGCATATTTCCCCTTCTGTTTTCAGTCGTTTTTATATCCTTCTCCTACCTCACGTTTCTATCCTGAGTGCAAAATTGCGAACTAAGCATGAAATATCAAATCAAGCAACCGTCATGTTCAGTGTTTCACGAGTGGTGCTAGTAACTGGCGTCACAGTAATGTAAACTGTAAACTTAGCATTACATCACGTAACGACTTGGAACAATTTGTCTGTTAGAGGCCTGTGAGGATTAAGTATATTCAGAAACAGCCATTGTCTCGTCGCAGCTGTGCTTGACACCTCACGTCCGCCAAACATTATTATTGTCAAGTTCAACTGAAACTGCGTGTTTTGACTTGACAAACTGGGTTCAAATTAAACTATTTTTAAATCAACGAATCCAAAGAACTCGCGCTACACTCTTGACTATTTGCGAAAAAATTCTGATAACTTTACAAGTTTGCAGGTTCACAAAACGTCTAGTAATTTGTAATTCATGAAATTGATGATTTGCATGTAAAAGCGCGGTTGTTTTCTCATCTCATACGTTTTCTTAATAGAAATAATGTATGATTCCCACCGACCGGGCCGGTCCGGAGCGCGCTTTTGCGCATTTTACAAGTTGCCAAAGGAATTTGAAGCTTTAATATAGACGTTAAATTTCATATTTAAATGTAATTGCGGCCGGTCGGCTCCTCGCGGACGTGGACGGCTGTGGTCGGCTGTCGTCACATGTGACTGGCTCCGTCCGGCTTCTGCCTACTGCACTCTATTAAAACGCGGTCGGGTTTTTTTTTTTTCCTCCTCCATCCTCCTGGGGGATGATTTCCGGGATAAAACTATCCTACGTCTTTCCCCGGGACTCAAGCTATATCTCTACCAAGTTGCATCTCAATCGGTTTACCAGTTTAAGCGTGAAGAGGTAAAAGACTGACAGACAGACGCACTTTTGCATTTATACTATTAGTATGGATAGGGCTTATAAAAAGAATAACCATTATTTCTTGGTGTTAATTGTTTCAATAATTAAGTAGCACAATCCTTATCCTAAACCAAGTTGCACGGCCATTATTTTTAAAGAGTTCGTACTGGACTTAGATCATTCGTTGTACTATCAGTTAAGTCTGTAGTCACATGCTTGCCTTTTATTATAAAAAAGCAATTTAAAGAAACTGATATTATGACCATGTTAAACAATCTCCGATCGCGCCAAAGATACGGGCCGTAAACGCTACGTGGCGCTGGTGTGATATAATATTCCGCATAAACTAGACTATTTTCCATAATCTTTAACAAGTCAGCGAGCAAAACACCAAAAGCCTTTTCGCCACATGCGAATATAAAGTAAAGTAAGGAAGTAATAAAACGTTGAGATTCAGACCATCAAACGAGATTCAATCAATACATTACCACGTATTTTCCAGTTCTGTGTTTTCTTATTTCCTTTATTTTATGTGCCCCGTAATGATATGTTTTCTCCAAGTGCTTCGCGAATTCGGCATTTGTCTTCGGATTTAGATGGGGGGATGTTTCCGCGGATGTTCACTGGTTCAAGTTCAAGCCTCGCGGGCGGTTATTGACCGCGGCCTCCGACCTGCGCGACGAACGCTTTTCCCCCTAAATGTACATACAGCATTTCTAACTCACGTACACAAAAATGAATTCATATTTCATTAATTAACTGATTCCGCAAATATGCGATCATGTTTCATCGGCATATTATAAATCACAGGTATACTGCGGTCACGTTCGCCGAATAATCCAGCCTTTTACCGTCGTTGTGGGTATTCAACACATTTGCGTATTGATTATCCCCTTATCTAAAGCGTTTCTGTTTGAGCAAGGCTTCCGCTAAGCCCTTTTATTGCCCTCTTCTGTTTAACTGTCGGCTAGGCTAGGGAACATTGATTTAGTTGCACAGTGGACAATGGTCCTTCTGAGATTATATTTAATACGTCGTCGATATCTTCCCGGTTTTGATAAATCCTTACATGGCATTAGTTATCATCTTATCGTATAGGTGGGCAATAGTTTAAATTCGTGTGTGATTTTGAATCTTACCTTTTCGACATAAGATCTAAAATATAGACAAACTCAAGTATTGCAATGGTTTTGCTTTTCTACTACTGCATTTCATGTACTAAATAGCATTGCTTTAGCTATAGTATTTCGTACAATTTTATTTGATATGAGGTGATTCAGATTTTTTTGTATGAACAAGCTATCGCTTAAAGGATCCATGATTTAAAAGTAAGACAGTTATCATCAGTTGAAACTCGTTACATCAAACGGCTCAGACAACGGAATATAGCATTAAGTTTTAAAGCTACTGCCGTTGATTTATCCTACAATGGGGCGGATTCATGTGAGGTTTTAGCGGAACAAAGGTGGATTCTTATTGATTGAAGGCAACAGGTAGCTCTGGGGCGTCCTGCGCTGCCCTCGACTTAGTATCCTCGTGACTTTGCCCGTAACTATTTCCTTTTCATTTTGCCTTCATTAACAAAACAGGAAAGTAAAAGTAAACATATACTACGTTTACTACATTTTACCTATGCAGTCTACAAAAAAAAACTAACATGTGGATATTTCTTTTGAAAAGCATGTTCTATTTATATGTAAATACTCGTAGTCTACTTACCGTAGGGTTGCAAATTTTACATTCGTACTTACGAATGCGGAACTTGAAAAATTGCATCGATATCAAAATAAGTGTGTGCTCACTGGTGAATAAAGTGATCTTAGTCGTACTCTGTCGTTTTTTTACTTTTGACAGTTCTTGGGATGAGTCATGCTCATGTAAATATGATATAAGTTATTATTAATATTATAATACTATGATGTGCCGATGTGAGTAAAATCGACCGATTACCTAGAGATAGAGAGAGACGCAAGCGAAACTATTTTCGATCAAAAATTCTAGTAGCATACTCGTATTTTTTTATTAAACTATAGCGTCTGATTTACACTACATTTAACTGTCGTAACTATGTCCGAAAGCATATTTTCTCTGAATATTTTTTTTCCGAAAACCATGTTCCGCTGAAGGCATTTTTAGGATATAATACTGGTTAGTATTATATCCTAAAAATGCTTAAACTAACCTGTTTATACATATATTTCATGAAATCACCTACGTCCAAATTTTCATTGCGATATGCACGATTGCGATATGATTTTCATTGCGTGGAAAATTGCGTTCGGAATTTAGAAATTTCTGAATAGAGGTAGTTTTCGGCCGGACATATGAATTTTCGGAATTGTGTTGCCGCGTCTTATAATTACTTAAAAATAAATTTAATATCAATCAGGCTCAGATTTTGGCGGATGTAACCCCTCCTCACTGCTGCTCAGAATGACGCATGTGCCATTGAGGCTGCTATGAATATACGTTGTTTATTCCGGACAGCTGCTTAATTAAAATGTCCGCGATACAAATTACTCGCGAGCCTGCTTATCTTTCCCTGATGCCGATTAATTTTCTATTGTTTCCATTTCGTGGGCATATTCTCAATTAGCCGTATCTCAAGTGGGCGTCATATTGGCTATATGAAACATTGTGATATCCCTGCCTGACGGGAGAGCTATCAATCTTTTTTTACAAATGGATTTGCGTATAAATGAAGCTGTAGTAAGACTAGTAAGGCGCTTATTGAGATGAATTTGGGAACAATAGAGTTGAGAAAACTTTATTGTTTCGAATCTTGACAATAATTCAGTTCTTTCAACAATAAACTATGTCAGGGATTAACAGTGGGTATTATTGGAATACGTTTCTATGAATATTATTGCTATGCTATAAAATGTATGGATAAGTTGCATTAATAACGTCAATATGCGTGTGATACATATTGTGATATGAGTATATCGCGTGCTAATAGCCACCGTGTAATCGGCGCCTATGATAGCGCGTCAATATACGGTTCTAAACGAGTAGGTTTACGGAATATGAGAGATGGATATGACTTATTTCCTTAGTAAAATAGTACCTACTTAATAGCTTTATTCATAAATGTCAACAAACCCGAATTCTGACCCCATTTTAAGTCAGAGTTAAAATTCGTTATTATTCTGTCACTTAGAAAAACTTCGTTTGTAAGAAAGACACAAAACTCTTTTTAGCTAACTGGGTCTAAAGTGTATGAATAATGTGCACTTGTTTCGGATTAACACATATGCTTGCTCTTTAATGCTACTTATTTTCTTCGACTCCCAGATTTTATTTCTAAAATTAGAACTAACAAATTGATTTGTTGTATATGTAGCAATTTATCGATTTGCATGTTTGCCCCACTATCCTCCCTGGAGCACTACGGACGACGCTGAAAAATGGTTTGTTTACCCTCCTACGTCTTACGAGTGGGCTATAAAACTAGACCAAAATTCACTTGACAAATTGGATCGCAATGAGACGGGTTGCCGGAATTGTTCTTTTGTTTTCATAGGGTCCTGTTAGAAAAGCGGAGACGGCGGTCCAACCGAGGGTTCGACATTACGGAAATTCGTGAACGTTTTAAATGTGGTAATCCTGCTAATACGTGTTGACATTTGTTACTCGTTCAAAGAAAGATTACGGAATGGATTTGATGGAACACTCCATAGATAGATATAAATACTTGCAGTTTTTCTATACGAATCTTAAAAATGGGAGCACGAACAAATTGTGATGAATTTGGGATCTTATTGTGTGTCAAACTTTCGTAATTATATTTGAATACATAGGTACCCCGGGCAGGTAAAGTAGCAATTACTGCCCTTTTCGCTGGCAGATAACTCCAGTTGGTCTGAGGGCCTACCTACCTGTAGCCCCTCTGGGGCGGGCGACGCATTTTGTATAAATACCTACACTTCAAGCGGTAATAAAGAACTGTACTTTTGTTATTTTACCTTTGATCTCTGTAATTTTTTACTTTCCGTCTTAGGTAGTTCATGTACGATAAGTTTCAATCCGACCAGACCGGCATAAGGATTATTCCTAGTTCAACTAATATGGATTACGTATGGCCTGTTACGCCGAATCCGTGCCACGTAAATAACGCTTGTAGCGACTCGCGCGTCCCCTGGCTCCACGAAGAGCCGTCAGTATTGTTTGCCGGTGTTCAATTACTGCGGTACCTCGCCTCTTCTGTTTAGCCTGCTCCGTCTACAGTTTCAAATGCCATTGTTTACAAATACGCTGCTACATGGGAAATAATTCCTTCAGCTGATTACCGAGAATTAGAGGGAAAAAAGGGCCAAAAAAATCAATTCGCAGTTTAATCGTTTAGTTACTGGGTTTTGTAGAAGGTCTCATCAAACTTTATTGCGTTTAGCTGAGTCCAATCTATCAGCAACAGGGCAAAGGGATGAAAAAGAGGGATGTTATAAGTTTAACGTGTCTGTCTGTGTATCTGTCTGTGGTATCGTAGCTCCCAAACGGATGGACCGATTTGAATGCGGTTTTTTTGTGTCATCGATAATTTTATCCGAGTGTTCTTAGCCATGTTTCATCAAAATCTGTTCAGCCGTTTTTGAGATATTAGACTTTGAAATGAAAATGTCGGGGGTTTTTCAAATTTTCTAAGTTGTAGTTATTTAAATTCATAACATCGCCCATCTACTCACATAGCTGTATTTATTTCTACCTAGCAAATTACACAGCTTACCGATGACATCGCTCCTCAAAATTCGCCACGAGTCGTCATTGTCATTAAAACAAATCAAACACCTCGGCTGTTTTGAGTATAATGCTTACGAACAGTCCACTGTTCAAACATTTATTATTTTGACCAGTCGACCGGCTTGTTTCTGAAACCCAACCTTTGTTTCAAATGCCGATACACCGGACATCGTTGTGTATTCTCCACACGTGAGAAATTGTTGACAAAATGTCACTATGCTTTGTTACTTATCATCGACTCGTTCCGTGTCGTGTTTCGTAAGAGTTCTTATACGTTATCAAGTTCAGTCACTTCAACCAAACCTTCGCTCGTCTCAGTAAAGTATAAATATGCTCAAATATTTATTACTTTACTGCAACGAGTGACAGGTACTGAGGCGAAATTCGAATATTGAATAATCTTATCTGTGCTTGGGGACTTGGCCAGCTAAGTTTTCAGACGAAGCTGTCGTTATAGTATTCTCTTAGATAAGTCTCAGTCTGCTTGAAATTTATCTCGGATTTTAGAATATAAAACTTAATCTATGTTCTCCTAGAACGATCGAAACTAACTTACCCTTTTTTTATCCTATTCAATTTTATACACATGTTTTTCATATGAAAAAGTTCATCGTAATGATGGTTGTTCATCACTTTCATCTGTATTCTTATTTCTACCCGAATGCCGAAGGAGAGGAGGGTTATGTTTTTACAAAAAAGTTGATTTATAACATAGGTGTTGACCACACTCTCCACTCAGCAAACAGTTGATTGATATGGCTTAACATGTGCCCTGGACTCGCTTTCCTTAGAGTCGGAGCCAACAATTCAATAACAATGCACATTTGTATTAAAGACTAGCTTCTGCCCGCGGCTCCGTCCGCGTGGAACTCGTTTATATCGCAGCTCCATACAAACTTTTACCCTCAAATTTCACCCCCTTAGGGGATGATTTCGGGGATAAAAACTATCCTATGCCACTCTCCATCCCTTCAACTATCTCCTCTTAAAAAAATCGCGTCAATTCGTCGCTCTGTTTTGCCGTGAAAGACGGACAAACAAACAAACACACATATACACTTTCCCATTTATAATATTAGTATGAATATTGGTATGGATTTTGAGAATCGTTTTCTTTAAGAAAGAAAAGACTTGAAGTTATGAGAAATTCTATACTCACATCTTTCATCTGAATGTCATGAACACTGTTTAAATGCTAACAAATGAATTATTTTGTTTGTTTTGTATGGAACATGTAGACAGAAAGTGGTTAAGTAATTAATAAAAAAGAAATTCGTTCTTTCAGAGTTGGTTGTCCTAATGCCAATCAAGCTTTATTATTCAAAATGGCGTTTAAATTATTTGTCACCGTCTTTTATTTTGTCATTTTCGATTAGTAAGAAAGTAGGGTCACTATGCTTTATTTATTTAACTAATTACTATCGATAATTTATCCGTCAGCGACAACGTTATCGTGGTAAGGGTACGTCCCTCCATGTTTAGAAGAATTTATTAAACATTTCTTAATCCTCGGCGTCTGCGAAGTTTCTTTATAAAACTCATAAATTATCCAGTCCCCAGCCGCACAGGTGTTGCAAATAAAGCTGCCAATCTATAGAGTAAACAAAGCAACACAGTTACTATTTATTATAAATTATAATATATATTTTGATCTTCAAACGACTCCTATTGGCAGAACGAATTACTTTAGCACGATTGCAATGCTAAATAGGTATTTATCAGTTTAATGATTACGTTCATTCTAGTCCCAAAAGATTTCAGAAATATTCTTTTGTGTCTTTATTTGAAAAATACTATTTAACTGTGATTGAAATAGAGTATTTTTGTGATGTCGAGATTGAGTTGAAATGAATAATATAATGATTGTATCTTTTGTTAAGTGAAATAGCTGCTAAAATATTTTTTCTCGTTGAATTTAGATGCTATCGATTTTCCAAATACCAAATCAATTGTTATCGTCAAACAAAATGCGTGGGAACTTGTCTACATCAGTAACAATACTGATAAGAGCTTGCTTGGACCTGCTGATAAGCCGGCGATAAAAATGCCTACCTTATTACGTATAATCGCTTCATATCGTATAAACATGCATAACGAATTGTCGACAAACTATATTGAGACATAACTCGCACAGTTCGCACAGTATTTCATGGTCACACGGCCGGATTGCACGTTCTGTAAATTAAACTTTGGAAGTTTTACTTGTCTCTAGAGACTTAATCAGGTTAAAATAAATTACCGAATATTTTCGAAATAGTATAGCTAGACTACCAGAGCGTGTTAGAGATATTAAGAAGAAATAACTTATTATTTCCATTCCAATAAAATATATACTTTGGAATAACTTAAATCTGACGCGTTTCTGACATCAACCTCCAAATAGCAAAATAAAATATATGACTGATAGTGGCAGATTGCCAAGTTCGATACTATGGGAATGCTTCGCCTATAAAAGAAGTGAGATCTGAATAAGTACCAAGTTCCATAAAAATACCTCAAATCATAAATAGTTATAGGAATGTACACTTGACAGTACTTTTTAATGATGTAACTTGGCAAGTTTTAATAGAAAATTATATACTTGACACATTGCAGTCCAAAGGTGTCGATTCATTGCATTGAAAAGGTGTGTGTCAAGTGTGCATTGTGTTAAGTACTGTCAAGTGTGCATTCCTATAACTATTTATGATTTGAGGTATTTTTATGGAACTTGGTACTTATTCAGATCTCACTTCTTTTATAGGCGAAGCATTCCCATAGTATCGAACTTGGCAGCCTTTCACATTTATGTTTTTGATGGGATATCTTATCACCTGACATAGAAGTTTTGGTGGCAATAACGCTAATTAACTAGGGACTTTCTTCCGATACTAAATGTATCGATAACTGAATACTTATTTCGAAATGACATTTCATATTAACTATTACCGGATAAAATAGAAATTAACTAAAATATTCTGATTACTACCAATCAATGTTACCTATATACTTTTTAGGAATTTTAAAAATCAACTTAAACAACTAAATTCTTTTTTAATTATTAACGTGTTTCTTACACAAACACTTATTTTAATGATATTCGATCGATTTACATGCAAAGTAAACTGAATCCAAGAGTGCCTTGCAGCAAAGGCCAATTTAGGTAAATTTTATGACATGTAACGAAAAGGTATGCAAGTTGCATATTTACAATATACCTACGTTATCTCATAGTCATAACATGCATGTCATAAGAAAGTACAATTTATCGATAAAATAATATCGTGTGGAAAACCCTAGCTAAATTTTATTCGTGCCACCAAAACTTCTATGTGCTTATCACAGTCTCTAGATAACGTATATTTGACTAACCCAAATTGTATGTTTTTGTACCCTCTGCGACTCTTGTAGTATATGCAAAGAGTTTTATCGCTAGATTAGGATCAAGGATAACATAATCAGACATAATAAGTACTAGGTAGGACATAATTGCATTCATCCTCATACCCTAGAACCTAAATGGTCGCGTACCGTACGGTTTCAGATAAATTTCCTCCCTCGGCGCTCCGGTTGAGGAATGAGCTCCCTGCCGAAGTTTTCCCGAAGGACTACAGTATGGGAGTGTATAAATTCTTAAAGGGTCGGCAACGCGGATGTAACACCCCTGGAGTCGCAAGCGTCCATAGGCTACGATAACCACTTACATACCGGGTTTTAGGCACGTGTATGGGTAAAATTTGGTACGAACTCGCATTTTAAGGTTTTTTTCGTTCGCTGGGTTACGACCCCTATAGATTAGATTGGATTCATTTATTTAATTTTGTAAATTGACATGTCATTCATTGAAAGTTCATCATCATCATCATCATCATATCAGCCGAAAGACGTCCACTGCTGGACATAGGCCTCCCCCAAAGAGTGCCAAAGTGACCGATCCCGCGCCACCCGCATCCAGCGGACTCCCGCAACCTTTACCAGGTCATCAGTCCACCTTGTCGGGGGCCTACCCACGCTGCGCCTTCCGGTACGTGGTCGCCACTCGAGAACCTTTCCGCCCCAACGGCCATCGGTTCTACGTCATTGAAAGGTGTATAAGAATAACAATAATATGAATGAAGTCAAAATCAAAATAAATACCTACTTACATTGCAAAATGAAAACAAAAATAATAATAAGGAACAATTTAAATAATAACGATACAAATGTCAAAGAAGTTAAATATGTTTAAATACTCTCTCTTTCTCTCTCTCTCTCTCTCTCTCTCTCTCTCTCTCTCCGACCACTGCACGACTGTAAGTAATAAATAAATAACTGCCAATAATGTGTGGTTATAAATGTGTATTTTATTTACACAACATTTGCAAAATTGGCGTGGTTATTGTAATTTTGGCAAACGTATAATCTGTGTATATCGGTCTATCAACACGGGATACTAATGAGCTTTTCATGTCGAGTAGATACCGCGCCGCACCCAATGTAGGTACATATCAGGTGCGATTCAGCGAAACCATGAAATTGCAATATAGGTATCTTTACTTGGGTTGTTGAGAATTTCACAATATGTATTATAACCCCTCGCTTTAGATTATTTGTGTCTTAAAAGGCCTCCGATAGTGATCATACGATTTATCTATCAGTTTAGATTTTAGACTGCGTGTACGAAGGATATGTCAGTTGGTACATTTTTTATCTGGGTGGGAATATTTTATAAGGTTGTCAAATACAATGCTTCATAAACATTACACTCCTTTTCGTTAGTCAGTTGTGTAAAAAATGGACATAATAGGACATTGACGACGTTGTGACGACACTTGTCTGTATTTCCCTCCAAACATTCATAATCACAGAGCGTTTTTCTGTCTCAATACTATCAACTCTACATAGTATCAATCAAATATCATATTATCACTTTTTCAAGTTTTACTGTCGGAAATTCGCTGTTGATTTAGCCGAAGGAAACAATTGCGTGCCTATTTGAATACATGGCATATTTGCTTAATTCAATACAATACTCTTTATTTCACACCTTAAAACATGAATCGAATACAGGACATAAAAACTTAAAAATAGGGGTTAACAAAAGGAGATAACCTTTGGGCAGCGGAGAAATTGCAACAAATAATTACAAGAAGGTGGCTAAATTAGAGTGAACTAACTTACAACATACACAATTACAATTAATACGCACAAGCATACAACTGACCATTACCTACATAAATACTTATACATATTGTATTAGCCATAGAGACGGAAAATGAATTAATATAGAAAAATTAACTATCTGAAGAATCATGATCATGGCACAGGCAGATAATGCTCCTTTAGGTGTACTTACTTTGAAAGTAGCGACAAATTTAGCACGCCAGACAATCCCAAAGTCAAATGACTTTGACCGTAAACGAGCAATTATAGAATGTAATTATAATACAGAATACAGTACCTATATTAATTACTTTACTTAATATGTAGTAACAAATTCTATCCCAATGTGAGTGAATTTGGTCGACATTAATTTAATATAGACGAATTATTATTGTACGATATTGTTCACTCAGGAGAATTCATCGAATTATTAAACGATGCTAACTTTAAGCCATTAAAACCTATGCTCTTGAATATACGGTTTGGATAAGGCATTTATGTATTGGATTTGCAGTCTTAAATTCGTAAACCGTTAATGGAGATATATTTGAAACATTTCAGCGTAGACATTTTCGACATAAGTTTTGTTTTATGCAATAAAGTTTAAATAAATAAATAAATAAAATTTTGCCATTAAATTACGTCAGATATGTGTATGTTGCCCATTCGTGAGATATAAGATACCAAACTGTAATCGAATGAATCTGATATCATTGCGTGTTGCTGATTGGCCCGAATCGACAATTGTTGCCTCTGTGACACGATATTGTGATACAATAGGTACTGCCTTCGGTTTCTTATTCTTTAAATTAAACTATTTAAACGAATTTGATCCCGTATAATATACTATGTATTAAACACATTACGTTCAGAGCCTCTTCATAGGTTTGCCCGATGTTTGAATGTAGGTATATATATATATATATATATATAGGTTTGACATTAAACATGTATCGGAAATTGCCCTTTACTTATTTCCTTTCCTGGTTTAGCGAAAGCCGACCAAAGGATGGACTCTTTTAACATGCAAAAGGAAAAGAGACCTTTTACCTCTTAGTATAAATTATTCGGTCTCACACAGAACGGAATTCAGTCACTGAATTATACTCTGAATCACTCACGATCACATTTGGATTGCATTGCTACCAGAGGGTGTAGGTACCTGTTTTACTGTATGATCACAACCTTAGGGTTCAAGTATTTATTGCAATCATGTTGTTACAGTATGGTACATAGTTGACAAATGTTACAGTAAGTCTCGAACATGAACCCTATGAGGGCATCGCAACGTTTCTAAATTAATTTACATATTTATAACATAAAACAGTATAGATCTAAGTATCTAGTTAACAGATCTAGATATATTTTTTGGGGGTCCATATTGACTGCCATAAAATTCATGATCCTATTTTTCTTTGTACTAACGTATTGTAGTCATAATCATCGCTAGTCCTAATTTTTAACGTCCTAACTTTTTTGTTCCTAAATTTCTGTAACTATCATTGGAAGTCATAATCATCAGTTGTCCTAAAACTTTTCTTCCTAATTTCATTACTAAGAACTTGCTTGAAGTCATAATTTTGTTAATCATAACAATTTTCTTCATAACGGACATGCATCATAATTTTGTTAGTCCTAATATAATAACTAAGAACATACTTCAACTCCTAATTTTGTTTTTCCTAATGAATAAACGCTTTCGCTAAGTAAATAAAAAAAATCGGTTCTGGCGCTTCGCCGGCCGCTGCCGCGGCACGCTCGCTTCGCTCGCTCGGTTCGCGCGCGTAGGGTCGCGGTACAACTAAAGGCCTGTACGTCTAAATAAACATTGTTCGGTTCATGACGCATTGGTGCTTACACTGTAATGTTATGTAACCTGTTTTTTTTCAATAAATAAATAAATAAATAAATAAATAAATAAATAAGTTGTAAAGCATTGAAACTACACTTCAAACACACATCGAACGCGTTTCGAAGGCGGGCCCGCGCGGGCTCGCGGCGCTAAAGTTACAACTCGGCAGCGCGCGGGGGCCGGTAGGGCGCAGCTGCAGCGCAGCAGCCGCGCGGCACACGCGCAGCACACGCGCAGCTCACGCGCAGCACACGCGCAGCTCACGCGCAGCACACGCGCAGCTCACGCGTGGCACACGCGCAGCACCCGCGCAGCTGCAGCGCAGCACCCGCACGGCACACGCGCAGCACCCGCGCAGCTGCAGCGCAGCACCCGCGCGGCAAACGCGTTGCTACACGCCGCCCGCTTCCGGTGTGAATATACCGCTTTAAACGCGCCCAACAGGCGCAGCACACGCGTCCGGTGGTTGGAGGCCTTAACACTCCTCCTCGCTTCGCTCGTCGTCGTACCTACACGGACCTGCCTTAAGCTACGTCCGCACAGACAGGCGGCTTGCTTAGCGTCTAGCTAGAGTCTTGTGACCTCGTCTTGTACCTTGCGATAAAAACAAACACGTTTATTTACTTCGATAACGCCAACTAACATTTATGATGAGAAATATTATGAAAAACGAATTTAGTATTAAGAAATGTATGACTAGTGTCATTATGAATTTAAATAAAACGAGCAAGTGAGTGTTATGATCTTATGATGAAAAAAATTATGAAAATCAATATTAGGATTTGAGAAAGTTATGACTATTGTCATTATGACCTCGAGTAGTTATGACTTACGATCGTTAGGAATAAGAATTATTAGGACTAACGATTATTATGGCGTAAAATTTTATGATGAACATTTTCGGACTTCCAATAATAGGACTTAAAAAAATAGGTGAACAAAAGCGCCCCCATTTTTTGGTTATGTTGTTGTATATATTATCTTGTTGTAATTTGACAAGTTTTGACTATTAGTTATTGATCTGCCATAACAGCTGACTATACAATATTTATATTGATCAGAATCATGTCATTCGTTACCTTCGTTTCGTTTCTTACTGTTTTTCTGTTATTTGCATGACCGATCTTATTTCCCTCAAGGGACAAAAAACCGAGAGAGTTTTGGGACATGATAGTGTTCCCATTGACGTCTACTCGGGTGTATCTGCACACTCGAGCTGGTCGGATTGTGTACATATCCTCAACTTTCCCAAAGCCTCAGAAGAACTCGCGGAAGCATTTTCAAATTAGATACGCTTCCTTAGTTTCCCTGAGAGGGTTCGGGGAACAGTCCCGGTGTGTGTATGTATACCTACTGTATGGTAGCGTGCAAACCCCCACTTTACGAGTGTACAAGGTATTAATGATAATTTGTATTGTTACAGAAGCAGCTTGGCGCGGCGTAGCGGGCGGGCCGCGCCATGGGTAACAAATGCTGCAGCCGTCGCCATGACCCCGAACGACCTCTGGGTAAGCTAGCTACTCAAAAACTCATGGAAATGAAACTGAACACGCACACATTTGAAGGAAACACACAATTGGGTCGTACGGAGATTTTGGTTGGCGTCGTTCCTGTGGCTATTGCCAAAGTTAAGGGGCTAAAGCCTAATTTTTGGTGTCACTCTTAATCGGCTTAAACGGCGTCTCTTCTTTTATTTAATTCCGTGCGATAAAAACGTAGTATTTATGCACGTAAACCCTTACCTCAACCGCAGGAAAGACGACTTTTGTTTTTAGGGTTCCGTACTTCAAAAGGAAAACACGGAAATCTTATAGGATCACTTTGTTTTCCGTCTGTCTGTCTGTCTGTCAAGACCCTTTATCACGGGAACGCGTGGAGGTTGAAATGAAAACCGTATACCTACTCAGGTCTACAGTCCCTTGAAGTTGTGAAAAAATCAAACTTCTAAATTAAGGCAGAAAAGAGACTGCCGTTTATGCCGCAAACACAGTTTATTTCGACATTCAAGGGAATAAAAAAATATGGGGTCCCTACTTTCCGTTGACCTAGAACTATGAAATTTGACAAGTACCTATCGTTTTATACTAAAAGTACAGGGAAAAACCTGAAAACTACATTTGTAATTTTATACGGAACCCTTGTCTGACTCGATTTGGCTGCGTATGATAATGATAAGACCCTTAGTTATTATTCTTCTATTGGTAACCAACGACAAAACTATGAACGAAGAACTTGCGACACGTTTCTAAAACTCAAAGGGCTAGACCGTGATTATTACCGTTTGCGTACTCTTAATCGGATTAATATTGTCCTAACTTTATGAAGTATCTTCATAAGTTCCGGGTGGTCCGTAGCTTAGCAATTTGTAAAGCTCCCACCTAGTGATGTGCCAGCGAGAACGTTCTCATTCTCGAGAATTCCTTTCCAGAGAAATTTCCGGGAAATTTCAATCGTTCTCGAGAACGTTTCTCGACGGAAAAAATTAGAGGGTGTAAAAGTAGATTTGTTTTTAGGTTATTACATCTATACTTACTTATATAATGATAACAAATGAGTTTTAATATCTAAAAAGGTTTGTAAGTGATTTCTTTATCTGCGGTGCAACATTCACAGAGATTTCTGCAATTACATTGTATGCTTACTTCTTTATTTTTTATTTAAAGGGTCAGACATCAATGTATTCACGTTTAGCGTGGTATTTTTCGATTAGTTCGGTCTAAGTATAGAGTAGACAAAGACAATAGGGCATGCACCGTATACGATAAGGGTCACTTATTAACATGGTGGTGGGAGAAGCAGGTAAGCACCTAGATTGACGATGTATTAGTATCTGTTAAAGCAGTTACAGACTATGATATATCAGACAGAAAGTAAAAATGAAACCAAGAAATATAGTTTTAGAATATTTTAGAACCGTGAACGAAAACGATCGTGTAAAGTATATGTGCATGTTTTGTGTTCCAGTATATACTTGTAAAAACGTTACAAGGTTTGCCAAACACATCGTTAAGAACTGTACACTATCCCCAGTTGAAGTGATTTCTTTTTGATTAATAGCTTTTAATTGTGAATTGTTTAGTAATTGGTAATTGCATATGCACGTTTAAAAATTCTTTGTATACTTTTTTAAACATTAATAGTACCTCTCTTCATAGTTAAATGAGAAATATTTAAAATAAATAATATAGTTCCATATTGATTACGTTTTATTTTATCCTTACAAGCAAAATATCTACAGGAAAGTTACCGTGACACCGATCTCGAGAGAATATTTCCGAGAACGTTCTCGAGAAATTCCCAGGAAGAGAGAGAATTTCTGTGATATGGTATTCGAATATTAATAATCAATTAATCAGTGCCTAATAAAAGCCTCTAAAACCCAGTAAAAGAAAAATAATAAAAGAAAAAGTTGAATTTCTGATACTTTCTCGATAATTTCCGATTGGGAGAACGTTTCCGAGAACGTTCTCGATGTAAGTAGCCCTGAGGTTTGAGGTATAAGTAATCTGATAAAAGAAACAGAAAACTCGCTGGTTTTGTTGGCATACTTGAGATTATTCGAGTTGGCCGAATTCCGTCAAAGTAGTGTTTTCAAAAAGCAGCTGTAAAATTTAAGTTTGGAGATTTAAATTCCATTGACAGTTGATATAAAAAGGCCAATACCCCAGGAAAATTACGTTTTTTTTCAAACATTAATTTATAACAGCGTTTTTTTTGTTTGTTTAATTTTCAAATGTTATTCTAAGATGCCTTATCCAAGAATCCACCAAAATTTCCATCGGGAAGTAAATATATAAAAAAATGACACATCCATTATGTTTTTTGTGTGATTTATTTATTATTCTTGAAGAGCTCCTGTAAATGAACCAAAACAAAAAATAAAATATCTATTAATATTTTTCCTCTTTTTTCAGGAATTGGTTAAATATCGATTTTTTGATGACTAATATTTTGGTGGATTTTGAGTCTACGTAATTACTAAAATGATAATATATCAGTTACACACAAAAATGCTGCTGTTATGAATTATTTCCAAATTTCCATTTTTTCCATACTAATGAAAGTAAAGTGCTTGGGCTACACGTTTAATAATTACAACCATAAGTATTGCAGCTTCTTCAAGTGTACTTAGTTTGCAATACTTGCAATAGATACTTGTGACAGGAACTACTTTTCTTCAAGTACTTACAGGTAAAACATAGTGCGGTCCGTGTTCCTTTTTGTGCAAATGCCTATCAAACCTGTGTAATTTTATTTAGCTTAATTAGCTAATATTAATTTAAATTATTTAAATTAATACTAAGCTTAATTTTTATGAATCACGGGTGTGGCACTGCATTCGTTTACCAAAAACCTGTTGCTAAAAATTGTTCAACGTAAAACTTAATTTTAAAGAACACACTGATTCATCGTAAAAACATTCAGTCAGGCAGACGGTGAATTGCGGTTTTGATGCTTATACGTATACATAATGTATACTATAACATAATTATTCATATAATAATAGGAACAGGTGACAAATCCTTGTTGTGACTTACTTTCGCCAAACTAATACACAATTAAAAAAAAAAATGTTTATTTACGCTAAATAAAATAAATAAATTTAATGTTGATTACCTGTCAAAGTTACCGATAGGCTGTTCTCATAAGCTGTCAAGTATAGCTGTTGGATAAGTATAACTAATGAAGTTATACGAAACTTAAGTTTCACAATAATTACTTTTGCTTATTTAATAAATACTCGATCGCTTTCTGCTTGGTAATTTTCCAAAACCTTTATTGTTCTTCTTTGTATCCAAGAAAGTTTCGAACTTAATTAATATTTTTTGCAAAATTGCCTGGGAACCTTATAACGACTCCATTCATTAGTCCTGCTGCCACGGCGTTCGAAAATTCCTCTAAAACCGCCAACCGGAACATTTTTCTTGGTACCGAAGCGAAACAATGACCAAGAATTTTCGCACGAAACCTAAAGAGCTTGGCACTGGCACTTAGCTTCAATTTACATGTGTTTTTAGTCCGTTCGAACATCAGTGTTTTAAGGTCATAACCATTGTTTGAAATAATTGTTCGGATGGTCATATTAATTACTTGCAAATTACCGATTCGATGCGCGTATAACTGATAATTCTAAGTAAGGAAGGCCAAAGACCTATTTGAGTATTTGACTGCGGTCAAGTGTAATCAATTCAATATTGATACGTGTTCACTCGTTGGAGATAAAATATAGCGCTTGAATGAGGTCGCTGGTCGCCCATTACAGTAATGCTAGCGTAACTATGATTGTATAAACACAATACGCATTGAAAATCACTATCGGATCCAACCATGACCTTGCATGTTGCATTGATAGGATTTGAATGGAGATAAATTCAAATTCGACTTGAAGGGTCTGTAGGCTAATTATGTGAGGTTACTAATGACATGGATTTCATTAGTAACCTTTGCCCTGATTTGTGTTTCTCAGAAACTATCCACTTAACGGTATGTTTATGAAACAAACCCAACCTAACCTACAGGGTTAGCTATACAAAGTTTATTTATTTTTTTTGCCGTTTAAATAAATAAAAAAGTAAACACTGATTTCTCTCAAACATGATATTGCTGATTTTTAGAAGCCATCTTAATATTTTTAGCTTTTGTGCATAATTTGTAAGGAATATTTTAAGTGTATTTTAGACCCTTTTAGACATATGTTCGTGATTTTTTTCTATCGAGCGAAAATTGCTTAATCATGTTTCTAAACACTGATCTCCCTGCAGAAAAGCCTCAAGATTACTATTCGTATTTTTTTTAAACCATATTATTATAAACAGACGCATTATATTGTTTCAAAAACTCTGTTCGCTTAACTTCGCTGAACCTACGGCGCCTTAAAGCTACTAAATCTCACCTAAGGACTAATAATTTCCTGATGTTACACTATACAAATTTTACAACCCTCTAGTTGATTTGTAGGCGTTGTTGGAGTCTAAAAGACAAAGTTGTTATAACGATGTTGTATATTATGTTTAGCATCCATAAGTCGACATTTTAATGTTGCGTGGGTTGTGAAATGTTGTCCGTAACCATTATTACACTTTCTCATAAATGGCTATTTATATTATTATAACTTGTGGCCGAGATCCGTGTATGGTGGGGATATAGGTATGTGTTTTTTACAAATTCCTTAGGTACTGTCCACATGTAAACACATTCAAATATCATTGTACCCGTGGGATGGAAGCTGTTGTAAGATAGAGGTTTTTTTTTATTGAACTATAAAAGAATAACTACAACTTAGAACGGTTGAAAAACCCCCGACATTTTCATTTCAAAGTCCAATATCTCAAAAACGGCTGAACAGATTTTGATGAAACATGGCTAAGAACACTCGGGATAAAATTATCTATGACACAAAAAAAACCGCATTCAAATCGGTCCATCCGTTTGGGAGCTACGATACCACAGATAGATACACAGATACACAGACGGACACGTTAAACTTATAACACCCCTCTTTTTTCGTCGGGGGTTAAAAATATCATTTATATTATTTTATATTCAACTGGGAAAAAATTATAATGTTCGGTTATGGCGCTTCGCCGGACGCTGACGCGTCACGCGCGCTTCGCTCGCTCGACTCGCGCGCTGTAGGCTTGCAGTTCACCTAACAACCTAACCGTTTTTTTCCCTGGGGGATCAGGCGAGGGGATAAACGTGGACAGCAGCCTTATTTACCGTTCGGCTTTTAAAGATTAACGTAGAATTTGGTATATTTCCAGTGTACCCGGCATACAAGAAGAACGAGCCGGGCTTCACGGCGTGCCCGTCACTGGAGACGCGGTACACGGGCGAGCCGAACAACCGCGCCGGCCCGCGCCGCACCGCCGACATCGTGCGCACGCGCAACCCGGGGACATGTGAGTACCAGCCGTCTCCAAAACAAGTGGCGACTCATCATCATAGCGTTTCCCCGGTTGTTGTGAAGCCCTGGGTCTACTTTCTGGAAATCGTGCAAAGCGGATAAAACGAGCAGGAAAGCGAACCCTGCCAAAATGAATATACCGCCGGGATAACGTAAGATACTCATAAATGGTCGTAATATAAGTCACAAATCATATATGAAAGTTTATATGAAATGTATAAAATGTTTTGTTTATAAATTAATAAATAATAATACTGGGCGTAGACCAGTGAAAGTATTCCAAATCATGCAACATTAGTTTAACAATCCGATACTGAACCAGTAGACGACGCATATTTATCCAATAACTCAGTCAGTGGTGATTGATGAGATGACACGTTAAATACAGAAAGCCATAAAATTGATAGAGACAGCGCTATCTCAATAATGACAACCCTAATAATATGGCTGAAATATTCCATTAACATCCTCAGGTATAACCAACGGCGGGCGGCGCGTAGTGAAAGCGCTATGCGCATACACGGCGCGGGCGGACTCGGACATATCGTTCCGCAAGGGCGACCGTATGGAGGTCCTAAACGATGCGGAGACGGACTGGTGGCGGGTGCTGCACCTCACCACGAGGCGAGAGGGACTCGTGCCTGTCAACTTCGTGGCTGAGGAGAGCTCAGTGGAGTGCGAAGAGTGAGTATCCACCCTAATAACCCAAAGAGTAAAGTAATTATATAAGGAGAAGAGTGGCAACTCTGACTTTTAACTAGCATGTATGGAAGGTGCTGCCGCCCGGGTCAAGGAAATGTACTAACGCAGTTTACTCGCATAGCTATAGATATATATAGAAGTATACATGTATGGATACCAGCACGGCTATCATGCGACGGTGTGCGAACTCTCTCGCAATATCCGTCTCTTTCTTATTAGAACACTTAGAACAAGAGGTATAGTGCGAGAAAAATCGAGAGTATGTCGCGGCCATCGCTTGATAATGACAAGAGAAAACCAAGAGCGTATCAACATCCGAACGAACGCAAGTCAGAGTTGACAATGGTGACCGTTGGCGCCTTGACGGTTGACAGTTGTCTTTTTTTTTAAAATTTCTAGTTCTTCGTCCGGCCGCGAAGAGGCGCTGCAAACTGTCAAAATGTAGGCCTTTTTAAGTGTGCCCCCCAGTAATAACCTATTAGCCAGAGGCGTCTCTAGCCCATGTAGCGCCCGTGTGCAAACATAGCGCCCCCTAGTAAGCGCGCGGAGTGCGCGGACCGCGCGGTCAAAATGGAATGGTAGCGGGCGGCGCTCGGCGCCCCCTAGGACCGCTGCGCCCGGGTGCAATGAGTCCGTGTAGTCTGCGTCCCAATAATCCGCGTCCACGTATCTCTCAGAGACTAAGATATGGCGCGGACTGACATACGGACTCCCTTGGTATGCGTATGATATGATGGGTTTTGGGGCTGGGACTCTGAGGATTCAACACTGATATATTAATGTCATAACGTATCAGTTGACGGGACAGCTACGTCCTGTCAGCGACAAAAGACCTGGTTGAGCCTTGTGTGACTTCCTTCAGGTTGAAGAGGCTTGGCGCGAATATACAGGAGCCATTGTTTCTTTAAGCTAGCCATCATGTATCTGCCATAGTCTCTGTCTTGTCATATTCATGGAACTGCCTGTCATCCGTCATTTTCAATGGAACATTCAAAACTTCATTAACGTTTCAAACCAGAAAAATTTGGACAAGCTTAAACACATCTTGATAGCAAAATCGAACATGGAAATTCACAATTCACAACTGACAGATGAAATCGACTTTAGGATTTACAGCCAATATCATTTAACACGCAGCTTGCTGTAAAAAAGCTTACAAACTAGCGGTCGGCTTCTGGGAACAACGGTGACGGTCCGTGCCCACCACACATTCTAACCAGACCTTTCTGCTAAAGGCAATCTCCACATTCCAGTTGGTTCTTCCCCACCGTTTCAAGAAAGGAGGCTGACAAGCTACTACTGGCTGAGAGCAATCCTCGCGGCACATTCCTCGTGCGACCGGCGGAACACAACCCCCATGGGTTCAGTCTCAGTGTGAAGGACTGGGAAGAAGGTCGGGGGTACCATGTGAAGCATTACAAGATCAAGCCGTTGGACAATGGAGGATTCTATATAGCGACCAATCAGACGTTCCCGAGTTTGCCGGCGCTGGTCATGTCGTATACAAGTGAGTGGTGCTTTCGTCTGTTATATCATAGCCTCTGAAGACGATTTAGCTTTTGTGGACCGCTAGATGGCGCTGTCACTAGTATAAACTAGATAACGGTTGTTCGTTTCGAATTACTTAGGACAGAGCCGTCTTGTCGTCTTAATTGATTGGTGTAATCAGCCTCGTAAGGCCCCATGTGCATTACAATGTACACTCAGTTTGGATTTGAAACATTCATAAAAAGTTGCATTTCTTTTAGTTCGATGATTAGTCCAACAAATGAAATTCAATCTGATGTTCTTTGTAACTAGATTTGAATTGCCTTAGCAAACGTTTTATATGTTGGGCCTTACGAGGATTGTCTATAACTATGTACTTACTGCAGCATATGTGGTAAACCAATTAATGAATCGTGTGTCATTGTGAAGTTCTTATTATACTCTTTGGTGAAGTTTTTAACGGTGAAATAGAACAATGAAATTGCATGCAAATTCAAACTTGTAAATTTCTGCAAAGATAAAATGAAAGACACATCTTGAATTTGCATGTGCTTAATTCTAACTTTACAAGTCTAATGGGCATTTTACACTAGCGCGGAGAGGAGGTGGTGTTCATTGTAACTCTCCGCGATAAAATTGATAATATAATTTTACCGATTGTACCCAATTCCATTTCAATTATCGACGGTGAAAAAGCAATATAACGTAGATTTTGTGGTTTAATTATTCAAGAATTTCACGATAGCCTCGTTTCGCGGCAGCTGTTATATGAAATAACTGAATATTGTCCAAATGTATATCATACTTACTTATACACATAGCCCTTGAAAGGGCGTGCGTTTATTCTTACTTTCATTCACGATATCAAAGACGTTTTCACTCCATATAATATTTATGATCCCACTTCTGACATCGATAAAGCTTCTTCAACAGAACTACTTATACTAATACATACATCAATATCAAATGACTAACGCGATGACAATCTTTTAACTCTTTTCCAAGCCGCTAGTTGAAAAATTACAATCTAATGTCAATCTTATTTATTGACATTAAGATCTAAGTTTGACAGTGCGTATGTGGTCGATATGCCTCTGCCTGGAAAAGGGTTAACATGCATTTCCGTCGCAACCTTTTTTATAAGCGATCGTGCTTATCGACCTGTCTTGACTCACGATTCGAGCTAAGCCGGGCGCCACCCTAATTTTAAATGTCCACCGATTTACATACAGTTGGCTCGCATGTAGGTTACACCCGAATACAAAGCAACTATTTATACCGTTTGTTTGTGTTCTGCCGTGAATGGCTTTTGTTTGGGGGCTTTATGGGCATTGTAAAGTCTAAATGATTCTAAGGGCAATTTAATTAGCCCTGCGCTAGAGGAGTTTGCTGATATAAAAGGGGAGTTTCAAAAAAAAAATGGCAGGTTAAGGTTAAGTAAAGTTAAAGTGGTGCTTAAGTCACATCTAACCTGTCGGTTTTGTTACTGAACGTATGCAATTGACATTGACTGTCGGTTTTGATACTATCCGTTTAAGGGTACATATAATAATGAATAATGAATATGCCCAAAAATGAGAATGGATCGTCATTAGTTTCGACTTTTTATTTGGCTAACGTAGCATGTCGTTCTATTTTCGTCATATGCAAGGGGAACCACAAAACTTTGTTTGACACTCTATTTTTCTAAAAATAACATCGTGCCTTTTTCGATATTTTGATACTACTCAAGTACCTAGTAGCAGGGAATCGGCGAGCTTTTAAGACATTCTTCGGGTCTGTACTTCTCTCTCGATTGCCCTCACACGTTCTTGCCAAAATCAACAACTTTACCCGAACCCGAATACTGTTTTAAGAGCTCACAGACTGTGCAGTCAGCGTCATATAGTTAGCAGCAGCCAAGGTAGCCAAATATTTGGGTACACGTCCTTATTACTGTAAGAATAAGGGTGTGTTACGAAATATTTGGCTACTCTGGCTGCTACTAACTATATGACGCTGACTTTACAATCGCATGCGTTCGCGATTTTCCCCTTAAGAAAATTTTGCCTTGCTCCCTACAACGAGCTTAACTCTGCCCCTTCCTATAAATAACGCGAGACGTTCAAACGATTATCGCCCTAAAGCCACACAGCGAACGCAGGCGATTGTACTTTATCATAGGTTTTCCCTTTTTAGACCTAACTACTTTAAGCCCTAAATCCTTCATTTGACCTAATGTTTCATTAGACCCAACGCATTTTTTTCTCAAATAGACTAACTTTATAAGATTATTTCAAAAGAAACCTAACCTAATGACTTCTTATCATCCTCCTAGCGTTATTCCTGGTTGTGCCCTAAAGGTGCCCGGGGTTCGCTTTGACACCTAATCCCAAGATTTGGCATAGGCACTAGTTTTACGAAAGCGACTGCCATCTGACCTTCCAACCTATAGGGAAAGCTAGACCTTATTGGTAGTCCAGTTTCCGCACGATGTTTTCCTTCAGCGAAAAGCTAACGGAAAGTAGGTACATAAGTTCCGAAAAACTCATTGAACCCACGACCGCCGCTTGACAGCCGCATGCCTGAACCACTAGGCTACCGTAAATTCCTAAGCTAACCTAAAACTTCTATTTAATGAAATTCAAAGAAAGTCCGAAAAGTTCACTGTTTCGGAGAAAAATTTATAAAGTCTAGAGAATCATTAGCGCAAAAGTTAGTGGTTAGACGATAGGACGCCATCGTCATAACATATGCCCAATTTACATTCAGACGAAGTGAGCAGGGAAGTGGGCAGGACGGGCGTAAAATGCGGTGTAACGCCCGTCCTGCCCACTTCCCTGCTCACTTCGGCTGAATGTAAATCCGGCAATACGTAAAGCATGCATTCATCCAACCCCATAACACCATCATACAACATTATCTAAGTAAAGATGCTCACGTATTGCAGAGAACGCGTTAGGCCTCTGCCACGTACTGGCGCGGCCGTGCCCGAAGCCCGAGCCCCAGATGTGGGACCTCGGGCCCGAGCTGCGGGACAAGTGGGAGATACCTCGCATCGAGGTACAGCTCATCAGGAAACTGGGTCAGGGGAACTTTGGGGAGGTGTACTATGGCAAGTGGCGGAACAATATTGAGGTGAGTTCATTTGTTTGTTTGTTAGCCTAAGGGCTTAATAAGTTCATTTGTTTGTTTGTTAGCTCAGGCTAACAAACAAACAAATGACCTCAGACCTCAGGGTCTTAATAAGTTCATTTGTTTGTTTGTTAGCCCGAGGTCTTAATAAGTTCATTTGTTTGTTTGTTAGCTTAAGGGCTTAATAAGTTCATATGTTTGTTTGTTAGCCTAATGGCTTAATAAGTTCATTTGTGTGTTAGCCAAAGGGCTTAATAGTACATTTGTTGGTTTTTTAGCCTAAGGGCTAAATATGTTAAGGCCGAGGCGATTTACCGGCCATATAAATTTTATTAGAAGTTGAGCCTTAATGGCTCTTTTCAATAGGGTCATAGTTCTTGTTTTTTATATAAATATTAAATAATAAATATTAGGGGACACTCTTACACAAATCGACCTAGTCCCATAGTAAGCTCAATAAGGCTTGTGTTATGTGTACTAGACAAATAGAAATACTTAAATACATAGAAAACATCCAAGACTCGGAAACAAATATTGCTGTAATATTATAATAAAGCTGTAAAGGTATAATACTTAAGAGAACTTAAATGATGTAAAACCTCCAAATAAAAAAATCGAGGCTATGAAATTCAAGTGTAGATCAATTCACATCTACATGTAATAGTTAGTTACGTACCGTTTAGGTCTTTAGGTGAAATATAATTGATATTCATAGTATGTTAAACTATTAATTCGATTACGTCTGTTACATAAATACAGCCAAAACAATTGAGTAAAAGGTTAAACGAACAAGCCTAATCCAAACTAATTAAGGTCATACCCCAAATTCACTCAACGACGTCAATTTAAATGTAATATATTACTTGATGAATACTCGATTGCATTTATGCAACGAAGCCGAATACTAGAGCCGGTTTGCGAACACTATCATAAATAACTTTCTAATAACTCGTTTCCTTACGCAAATGCAAAACTAAACTAGTTTTAATTCAACGCTTTTTCAGGTCGCCGTGAAGACACTGCGAGAGGGCACAATGTCCACCCAAGCATTCCTACAAGAGGCAGCTATCATGAAAAAGTTCAGGCATAAGAGATTAGTCGCTCTATATGCCGTCTGTTCCACTCAAGAACCAGTCTACATTGTCCAAGAGTACATGAGCAAAGGCAGCCTTCTAGAATTCCTCAGAAACGGAGAAGGAAAGTTCCTACACTTCGAAGACCTAGTCTACATCGCCGCCCAAGTCGCATCAGGGATGGAATACTTGGAATCCAAACTCCTCATTCACAGAGACCTGGCGGCCAGAAATGTACTAATAGGCGAGAATAACATAGCGAAAATATGCGACTTCGGTCTAGCCAGAGTTATAGAAGACAACGAATATTGCCCAAAGCAAGGGTCGCGGTTCCCAGTCAAGTGGACCGCCCCTGAAGCGATTATCTACGGAAGATTCTCAATCAAGAGCGACGTATGGTCCTACGGTATACTACTCATGGAGTTATTCACGTATGGACAGATACCGTACCCAGGTCTACATGGAAAAGAAGTTATAGAACAAGTAGAGAGAGGGTACAGAATGCCCAAGCCAGTAGGACACTGCCTTCCGGACGATATCTATAGACTGATGCTTCAGTGCTGGGACGCGATTCCAGAGAAGCGGCCAACCTTCGAATTCCTCAACCACTACTTCGAGTCGTTCACAGTGACCAGTGAGATACCTTACAGAGAAGTGCAAGACTAGTGCATGGGTGCTGTGATATAGTGAATTAGTGCGAGACTGTGTAAGGCCCTTAGCTAATAATGAAATCGTGATGGTGTAAGACGCTTCTAGTGCCTACAGGTAACACCATTGTAATTTCATACTTTTTAGTATTTTTATACTCGAAAGCGTTTAACAATACAGGAATGTGTGAGCTTGTCGTTTTTATTCACAGCCGGCTTCCGTTTCCGAGCCGAAGGCGACAGCGCTATTTACGAAATTACGCATAAGTCCACTAAAATATTTTTAAGCGTAAACATAGTTGTGCAAATTTTCACTTTATATTTTCTTATTTATTAGAGACGGTAGCTTTATAAGCGCACGTAGTATTGTTTTGCATTTTGTACAAATGAGAATGTTCACTAAAAACGTAAGCAATAAGATTAAAAACGATATAAAATGTTAACACAATATTTTTCATATTCTAAAATGGTATGTGATACATTATCAATTATCACTTAAGGCACAACACTACAGTAATTAAATTAAAAAGAAAACTATGAAAGATCTCAACACACGCCTCATACTTTCCAATGTTCTCACATCATGCCATCTCAGTTGTCCCACATTTCCAGTCTTTTTTGCACCATAATTTTAATGTACACACATTGTAAACCTGTATTGCGTACAAATTAAAAATACTGCCAAGTCTTATAAAAATCAAATATATCGGTCCTTTGCGACTGCAATCTATGTACACATTTAAAGTCACACTGTGCAATATGGTCGAGCTGTCCGCAGTTGGAGTGCCCCTAATGTAAAAAGACTAAAATGAACCTAGGTTTAGGACCATATACCAAAGAGATAATTGTACATTGTGAGCGAATGGTAGACGTAGGGGGAACGTATTTAATTTCTAGCCTAGTTAGAACTTGTGACCTGTGTAACTTTTAATATAATTTTGACCAATCATCTATTGACATGTAACAATTGTAAAATATGTAATTTCAATTCTAACGACTGATCGTTGATCTTAATGAATGGTTACAACATGTAGCTAACATATTCTGTCTTTCCATTTGACTCGCCACTTGCTGGGACTGTTAAAGACATGGCTTTGCTGTATTTTTGTGGTAGTGTTATCACAATAGTGAAACTGCCCTTATACTACTAGGCCTGTTTAGCAAAGTAGTGGCATAATCTCAGCAGTGTGCAAGTGCCCTAATAAGCATTAAACCCTTGCTTTAATCACTTAATCATCTCATCATCTTAGGAAATGTATAAAGCCAAGGAAAAATAGTGTCTTAAATAACATTCCAAATATTCAAACACGTGAAATTTCGACACTTTTGTATGAAAATTGACTAGATTTTTAAGATTTTGTACATACAATGAAATAAATGTCATTGATATCACAATGTATTTTATTCAAATTTCACCACATTATTGAGTTGCAGGTAAATAATAAGTTTGTGAACATGAGAGTACAATAGTACCGATCAGTAGGTAAATACTGGCGTGAGTTGTATATGTATGTAAACACATACATACTACAACTTATTTGTGACATTTTAATTGATCATTTTTGGGACATAACTTAGCTTAATACTTACAAAATCTGTTTCGTGGCTAGCTACTCTAGCTAGTGTCTGTATTTCACCATTATACATTACATATCTTTATCACAAGGATAATTATCTCCCCGCTATGCGACGGCAAAAAACTACAATATTTTCAATAAGAAAACAGCTAACGCCGGCCTGAGATGCCGGCAAGCTCTGTATGAAAACTTGATGAGAGCATTTCTAGTAAAAGTTTACTTTAAGAAAAATAAATATATTCTTATTGATAGAATGTTTCGAGTTTCTTTACAATTGTGAAGTATAAGTATAACAGAACTTTAATTATCATAATCAGCAATAAAGTTGGGAATTTCCGCGGGAAAAGATGCATCGTTAGTGACGTCACCGAGTATAAGTTAAAAATGTTCCACTTTGTAACTAAAATTAACCATACAATTTGTATGACAAATAAAAGTTACAAAATGGAACACTTTTAACTTATACTTGGTGACGTCACTAACGATGCATCTCTTCTCGCGAAAATGCCCAGTTCGTATAGATAATATTAACAAAATAGAAAATCAAAAGTATAGTTAAATTGGTACAAACTTTTCGAGAAATACTCATCATGGTTTCTACCGCAGAGGAGGAGTGAGTTTGTTTATAGTATTGTGAACTGCCTGAAATCTCAGTATTATTTATACCTTGCTTTAAGACGCCGGTAACAGCCGCTTGAATCCGGCTATGCCGTTATAAATTAATCAAGAAAATAAATATGGCATCTATACAGTGTCTGCATAAATTTTAGACTTCATTTTTAAATACCTATACTCTGACTGATAGAATGACTGCGTGTAATGTAAGCAAGTCAGTACTACTCCGGGGACATAGCCAGGGTTCTTCTTGCTGTAGTGGTTCAGGTATATCGCTAGTGCTACCAGCATTCCGGACCACACGTATCTGCAAAAAAAATTGTAAGTATCAGACCTAAGAAAAATTGTAAGTATAATATTTTAGTCTTAAACATTAATAGTAGGCTGTCTCAAGTCGCAAGGAGCAAAATTATATATTTACGGCGAGGGCGGTATATTTAACCTTTTCACCGCCAGATGGTAAAGCAACTCGCCGTGCCACCTCACGCCACAAGGGTAAAAAAATAATGGATAAAGAAATAATGCCAACATGAAATTGGGCCATTTCAGAGTAGGTTTTCATGAATAAAAAAAAATTAAAAAAATGCCGTCTTTGGCGTCGGTGTCACGAATCGTCGATGACGTGATTTCACGTGCGTTGCGGTGAAATGGTTAATCTTGAGCGTAACGAGGGATTTAAGTGTTTAAGAACAAGATGGAAATTTTGCTACCGACTGACACATACAGACAGCTTGACAGGATCGCAGGATCGGGGAAGGAAAGTATGATTTTGGTCCCTCATGTGAGGACAACAATTACTCTTTTCTGAATATCAAAGGTTAATTCGGGCTACAATCGGTTTTGTGTAGTTGTTACTTTATTGTCACCTTATCGTTTCAAGAAAAACTACTTACTGAATTACGAAAGGCTTGCTAATCATTTCGAAATATATGATGGTAGAGAGCGCTTTCCGCATGGTAGTGACACCGTCACCTGCGTCAGCGCCACCTCCAGTCCCTAGCCTCACACAAGACACTTGAGCGGGGGTGCCGTAAAATTGTACTTTCTAATCTGTTTACTAAACTTAGTAACCCAGTTGATTCTCTAGCCTTCAACATTACTAGTAAATTGGGACTGCAAGTGTGGTGTTTACGCAAGGTCGTCGTGAAATTTAATGTTTTTAAAGAAAGGGGACAGAGTGTCAGACGTTTAGGTAATTATTATCGCACACGGAACGACTCTTATAATTGGTTCTTCTTCTTCTTCAACTTAAGAGCCCTGCTCTTGTCGGTGGAGTAACTGCCATTCAGCTCTACGCTCTGCCATCGCTTTGAGCTCCTGGTACGACACTACATTGACCTTCTCCTTGACCTGGTCCATAAAAGCACGTCGCGGCCTTCCTCTGCCTCTTCTTCCCTCTATTTTCCCTTCGATTATAGTTTTTATGTAAATGTCATGTCGTAACAGGTGCCCCAACATATTTCCTCTTCTATTTTCAATCGTCCTTAGCAAGGATCTCTTCTCCCCGACTAAATCCAAAACCTCTTCATTCGTTCTTCTTTCCGTCCAACTAATTCCTTCCATCCTTCGCTAACACCACATCTCAAAGGCACTTAATCTTTCTCGGTCTCGCTGGGTAAGTGTCCATGTCTCGCAGCAATACAACCCTATGCTCCGGATATATGACTTTATAAAACGTTTCCTTACGCTTCTGGAAATCTTGGCTCTAAAGAGATGTTTTTTGCCATTGAACGCTTTTTTCGCCATTGCTATTCTTGCTTTTATGTCGGCAGTACATCTGGAGTCACAAGTTATTATGCTACCTAAGTATTTAAAACTGTTAACTTGTTCTATGGCGGTATAATTGGTTACTTACTGAAAAACGAAAGGTTTGCTGAACAGCACGAACGATATGATGATAGAGAGGGCTTTCCTCATGGTGGTGACGGTGACGGCCACCGTCGCTCCGCTGATGCGGACCAGCGTCAGGACCGCCTGCAGTCCCAGGTAGCCGCTGAGGCTCAGCAGGAATATGTTGGCGTACATGGATAGCGGACTCTGAAAAAGGGAGATACCATTGAGGTCAGGACTTTCCCTTTTGCCACTGCAAATTCTCCTATAGCACAGAATAAGTAGTACCACGTATAGTAGGTTCGCTTCTAATAAACAAATTCCCTGTTTACGTACGCCAAACGTGCCTAAATGTGCACCGCACTCTTTCGGATGCGGAGCCTAGAGTTATGGTTGCCGCCAGCTCGGACTATTAAATTATACGCATGGCTAGTAGAAGTAGTAGATACTATAACTTAGGTATTCTGTGCTACGAGTAATACCTCCCTATGCCCTCCCTAGCAATTATTGCTAAATATTGCAATTCATTTTATTATGAAGAGCTATTCATTGTCAAAACTTTAGATTGATCGTGAACAATGTGTTATTTATAAATTAAACAAATTGATAAGTACCTATGCAATAATAGACTTCAATGTTCATTTGGAGTCGTTATACCAAACTATTTTGTTTCGCGATTGCAGTGCAGGGTTATGACGATAACGGGGCGCCCGCATGAGGCGCCCCAGATGCGTTATCGTTAGGCGGTCATAGTCGCGCTGCGTTGGCACAGTCAGTGTGACACAAACCTTCACTAGAGGAAAGAGCATAAGTATTCATTGTCACTACTGGCCTCATGTTTCGGACTCTTCGGGAGTTCTGACAGGGTGTTGGGTCTGGAGATGTTGTGCGAGGTAGCGATAAGAGTGCCTCCACCATTGGCACTGGTCCACGGGCCGTGAGAACACAATTCTTTTCAATACCACGTCGGTGGTAAATATGTGCACGCCTAATGGTAAGCGGTAACCGCATCAGCCTATGAACGCTCGCAACTCCAAGGGAAGTTGGAAGGGAAGAGTGCCCAGGCACAGTCCAAGGGAAAGGGGACCTACATGCACATAATTGTCAACCCTCATCCTGAAGAATAATTTTCGAAGCATATAGCCCATATAACGACCGCTGTAGCCTAGTTGGTAATGAACCTGCCTACGAAGCAAGAGGTCCTGGGTTCGGATCCCGGTAAGGGCACTTATTTGTGTGATGAGCACGAATATTTGTTCCTGAGTCATGGATGTTTTCTATGTATTCACGTATTTATTTATCTATATAAGTATGTTTATCGTCGTCTAGTACCCATAGTCCAAGCTTTGCTTAGTTTGGGACTAGGTCGATTTATGTAAGATTGTCCCCTAATATATATATTTTATTAGTATTATTATTTATATGAAGACGTGAAGAGGCTAGCAGAGGACATAAATCAGTGGCGGTTACTCCACCGACAAGAGCCTAGCTCTTAAATAGATGATGATGATAGCCCAAAGTAACAATTCACCTTTTCAACACCAAGGTGTTGTGTGTGGTCGTGGCTGCGGCGCCGGCGCCGGCGCCAAGAACCGCTATTGGTGTTATGACGTCCGCTGTCAAAGCTACCTTTAGCCTTCCATAAAGTGTTTAATTGGTCTCTTGTAACAGTGATGTTGGACTAGGGACCCAGTTGGCGGCGTAAAGGTTAAAAAAATCGGCCAAGTGCGTGTCGGGCCACGCGCAGTGTAGGGTTCTGTACTGTCTGTCTGCCTGTCTGTCTTAGTTACATAGACACGCGCGCTCCAACTAAATTGTGTGCTGTTGGGTCGGCCGAATTTGTACGAAAGTTGAGTTGGCCTTTCTAAGTACATTTTAAGTTGGTCGACTATTACTCGCTATCCAAAGATCTATACTATGGGTTTACCGAGAAAAAAATTTTACATCCCCCACTTAAGGATTAATTTTAAAAAAAGTTTTGTCGGTGTGATTAATTTATATACCTACCTATGCCGAATTACAGTTTTCTAGTAGAAAGGGTTACTGAGCTAAGCCAAAGACAGACAGACAGAGGGACATGGCGAAACTATAAGGGTTCCTTTGTTGACTTGTATGGAATCCTAAAAACGAGTAACCATTAAGGTTTGGGTTGATATGTCTCAAAAAACCTGAAAAAGATTTACCTTTAAGCAATAAACATATCCACTTGGCAGTATACCAGTGCTCCCAGTAATCACAGCCAGGTACACGCACCCTATCGCGTAAGAGTAGAACACCACTTCGTTGTTGGACGCCTGGAATTGCTTCATTGCCTTCTCTTGAACGTTGCCAATGATGGCGTCGAATAGAAGGGCTAGCGATATCACTATCACACCGACTATGTCGAAGTTTGGTGATGTTTTTGAATCCGCTGAAAACGATCAAAATGAAATTAAATATTGTTTTCACGCCACTGCTCGGAAATGTGGCAAAAGATTGTCGAAAACAGGCTTCAAAGCCGGGGTTAGTTGGACATCACACGAGCAGGCCAACTATGAGTTTGAACAGCGATTCGCTCAATCACAGCTCCACCCGCCCCCGAAACGGGAGCGGCCGCGCTAAAGTGTTTCATATTATAATCTTTATCAGGTACGTAATTTTTACTAGTAATTATTTGCAATTTTCTCTCAGTAGGCGTGAAAAGCACTATAGATGTAATGTCTTGGCCAAAAGTGCAATAGATGGACTCGTCTCCTTCGAGGTCCTCACCTAGCGGCTCGGACCTCGAACCCACTCGTCCATCTATTGCCTACTTTCTAGCTTTTACAAAAATGTACTATTGTTTCAGGCTAGTAACAGCCTTGTAGACAAATCCTTATAAATTTCTAGAATAATATTATTTTGCTACTCCGCGTGTTCTTTAGCGGTTCTGTAACGCCTGGTACTATTTATTAATTGAAATAGGTACACTCAACCGATAGCAAATACAGAAGATCATTTTAGTACTTTGTCGCACTTAACGCATCAATACTGCGACAGTTGTGATGCGTCAAGTAGTGAAAGTGACAAGGTACTAAAATGATCATCTACTTTTGATGTTCATTAACTAACAACCTGGTTGGACCTGGTAAAGGTTGCGGGAGTCCGCTGGATGCGGGTGGCGAGGGACCGGTCACTTTGGCACTCTTTGGGGGAGGCCTATGCTGCAGTGGACGTCTTTCGGCTGATATGATGATGATGAACTAACAAGTAACATACCTGCACTCAGGTATTGCAATTAATAACAATAAAACTACCATGCTTGCGACAATGTATTCTTCTGATTTCTGATGCTGCATTTATTATTATTATTATTATAGCTTTATTTCCCACTTTGTGTTCTACATATTCTTTGTGTTTTATTTTTCTTTTCTTTCCTTTACTTTGTGGTCCCTATTTAGGGTAAAAGCCTCCCCCATTTTCTTCCATTTTTCTCTATCACGAGTTTTTTCCATCCAGTTTTTACCAGCCACCTCTACTATGTCGTCCACCCATCTCTTTCTTTGTCGTCCTACACTCCTCTTTCCCAGTGGGCCAGTCCATTCAGTGGTTGACTTGGTCCATCTCTTGTCCTGGTACCTTGAAACATGTCCTGCCCAGTTCCACTTTAGTTTTAAGGCATGTTGGAGGGCATCTGTTAGTTTTGTTTTCCTTCTTATGTCTACATTCCTTGTTTTTTGTATTCTCCTTAGTTTCAAGATGCTTCGCTCCATAGCATGTTGGCAGCTCATAATTTTGTTTTTAGTTTTGTTAGTGTACACCCATGTCTGGCAAGCGTATGTTAGTGTAGGCAGGATGCATGAGTCCATTACAATTTTTTTAATGTTTAGGCTGTAGTCTCCTTTTAAAATTTCTTTTTGAGTCCAGTACTTTCTCCATGCAGTGTTTATTCTTCTCTCAACCTTTTCCTCATTATTGTTGGCCTTAAAAGAAATAAGTTTTCCCAGATAGACATATTCCTCTACATAATCTATTTCTTTTCCATCTACTCTTATTGGTTTTTGGTGGCTGTTTGTCATGATCTTAGTTTTTAAAGCATTCATTTGCAATCCCACTAGTCGGCTTTCTCTATCTAGAGTTGTTAGCATTTTTTCCAAGTCTACTGCCGAATTACTGAAAAGGACGATATCATCTGCGAACCGAAGATGTGTGAGACTTCGTTGGTTTATCGATATGCCTAGGTTTTTCCAGTCTAAGTTTTGGAAGATGTCTTCGAGAACCGCTATGAAGAGCTTTGGTGATAGTGGATCACCCTGCCGGACGCCTCTTTCTATGTCAAACTCCTCTCCTTCCCTTTCTAGCTTTACTCTGCTGACACTTTTGGAGTATATGTTCTTGATGATAGTGATGTATTTTTCTTCCACATTGCTATTTCTTAGGGCTGTCCATATTGATGTGTGAGTTAAGCTGTCAAACGCTTTGGAGTAGTCCACGAATGCCACAAACAGTGATTTGTTAAATTCCTTGTATTTTTCTATGACTTGTTCTGTTGCATGTATGTGATCATTTGTGGAGTAGTTCCGTCGGAAGCCAGCCTGCTCGATAGGTTGTTTTTTTTCTATTTTCGGTGCTATTCGGTTTAGTATTATTGATGAGAATAGTTTGTATATCGATGATAGCAAGCTGATGGGCCTGTAATTGCCAATATCTAGAGGGTCTCCTTTCTTATATATTAAAATTATATTTGATTTGCACCATTGTTTTGGTACTTGTCCTGTATCCAAAACCATATTAAAAAGTTTAACTAAAAATGGTAATAGTATAGGTGCTCCGATTCCTTCGCGACTTCCCGAAGTTAAGGGAAAGAACAGACATTATAAACTGCGCGACAACCTTTTACAAGCAACTGTACAAAAAACTACCACATGAAGTAGAAAATCCCCAACCGAGTGAGAATCCAAATAGCGCTACAAATTACAGTATGGCACTGGAACCCATGGACGACCATGAAGTACTAAAACACATAGCCAAACTCAAATCCGAAAAAAGCCCGGGACCAGACTGTCTAATAAATGATGCTGCATTATGCCGTTGTAAAATGAGACTGACTATGTTTGTATGGAGACTCGACTTGAGTAGACTGTGTAAAGTTGCTCAGATATTTTTAAACCTTTTGGGAACATACATACATTTATTAAAAAAACTGTACAGTTAATTGATATTACCTAAAGTAAACATAGTGAGGCCGACACACATGACCACAGCCGCCACATAGTCTAGGAACCCATATCTCTTCCCCAATATTATGATGCTGCCAATCATAACGGGTATCAGTTTACAGCTTTTGAAAATCAGCTGGGTCGGGTAGTTGAGGTAACTCAGCGTGAGGTTTGAGAATGACATAGTTCCAAGTGTCAGAGCTGCTAGTAAAGCGTATGTTCTTAATGGTACTCTGTAAAAGTAAGGTGTTGATTATGTATTATTATTTTTTATAATCTAAGGGTATTATGGTATTACAATGTACAGCTTATAAGTAGCTTTATATATAGATAAATCTTTAGTCACCATAAACAAAATAAAAATTATTTGTTTAAATTTTAAATAAATAATAAAATGTATACAATATATACAATTAAATCAGTAGATAGTTAAACTTATCCTTATAAGGAATTTCTTTCACTTGTTTATCTAAAGAGCTCTAGAAAATTAAGAACCCTGGACTTACTAAAATTAGAGGAAATGTAGCCCCTTCTGTGACAAACCTTATAATCTTGATGTGATTAATCAAAATTATACACTACACTGTACTGCAACTCTATAATCACTCAATAAAACTACTGATTAGCAAACCTTAATACTCACTTTCTCTTAATAGGATTCCTTATCAACGATTCTACATAACTGAGCGCCATAGTTATAACGAATTGTACTAGAGTTATATACAAACTCACTGGCTTTACCTCTGGCTCAGAGAATATGAGCTCCAGGAAATATCCATAGGCTAAATAACATACAAATACAAACACACAACAGCATAGAAACTGTGTGAGCTGGCTGTATGGCGTTAAATTGAGACATAGTATATTAATCTCCGTTTTTTGGCTCTCTGTACCATTTCTTGAGTCGTTTATCTTAATTATAGTGTCTTTGGAAGACATCGTGTACTTTGAAAGATTCTTATCGTTCTAAATCTTCATAATGATTCGTGTTTTCATCTGGAACGGAAATTGTTGGTTAAGACGGCATAGTTTCTAGTGTTTTGTAAATAACTACATTGGACTGTGTGCCAAAAAATCTGGTTTCATGCTTAGCAATTTTGTTAATGGAAATGATATTACGGATAGTCTAGGATAGATTTAACTAAATACCTTGTGATTCGAATACTAATTATCTGAAACAATCGTTTATTTAAAGTAACTTATTGTTTCAAGACACGTAGTTCCCACTTTCAAAGCTCCTCCTCTTTCACTTTACTTTACTGACATTAGTGACATGACATGCTGACATGACAGCTTGTTGACAGTTGAGTTGACAATTCTCAGCTGTTCAATATGACACAACATCTATTTAAGGCTGGTAACATTACTGCCAAAAAAATATTATATGCACTTTGATAAAATATTTGTAAAACGCATAATCAGTAACTGGTTATTTGGTAGATAATGGGTATTACAAAATTAAACCCTTTGATATGGACGAATAGCACATTCAGACGTAGTACATGTGTTTAAAAAAATTACAGTGTTGTCAATTTTTTAATCAATATCTTTCTACCATTTGGAATTATCTACCATTCGGTTCCGAGGTGCCCAAGACCGCGTGAAGTGGAAGAGTAAAACAGTTTTCAAAACTGTTCCGAAATTCACCTATGCTATGCGCTGCCGCCCCCTTTAGACATTTAAAAATTATTCCGAATCCATAGATTCCATGCGTCATCTTCAGCTCCTAATTATCATTAGGGTCGCAATCAACGACGGACAATTCCTACACGCCACTCTACCAATCAGATTTGGAGTTCAGCGTTGCTGTGCCAGCATTCCACTCCTCGGCACATAGTACGCTCACCCTTGCAGGTACAATCCTTAGACCATGACTACGTTCTGACGTTCAGAGGTCGTGTGGAAGATGGCCTGCTCGGGAGTGGACTTGCCAAATAACAAAAATATTCAAAAGATCTAGTCGGTAGATCGGTTATCAGAGTGGTATTTTAAAAAGAAAGAAAAATCCGGATTCAGGAGCCTGTCAGATCCGGATCCGAAATTTGGCGGATATCCGGATCTTTCGGATATCCGGATATCCGGATTGCAAACTCTAGCCGTGTTGGTCTGTTCGAACTTGTTGCCTGCGAAACTGCTACTGCTTGCAGCTGCTGAACTATGGAGCTCCATAGTTTGCAACAATATCAGTCGACAAGCTATATATAAAAATATCTATACGCATCTCCAGAGAAAAAATATGTTTACATATAGCTGTTGCTAGAAAGGTAATGTAACGAATCACCACGTGCAAATGTCTTCAAATTCAACCGCAACTTGCACTCAAATGAAATGAAGTATGCGCGGGCGTGGGGTACGGCAAGAGTGGCCTTGTTCCGAGTTTGGCTCCTAGTCCTCGGGCTGGATTTTGGCGAAAGCTTGCGGCCTACAGTCAAAGAAGTTATGAATTTAAAATGCCTCTTTATTGAAACATATTTATCTGTCTAGGGGGCGTGTACGACTCAAATCAAGGCGTCCCCGTAAACACAGTATTTATTTATTCGACTACAGGAACACACAGGAAGGCGTGGCGAGAGCTTATGAAGGCCTTAAGGGGATGCCTTGATTTGAGTCGTACACGCTCCCTAGACAGACACGCTGATGCCTTCCTTCCGCCCACGAGAAAAAGAGATGTAACACTTTTCGGGAATCGCTGTTGCGGACTCGGTGAAGTTTTATTAAAATTTCATGATGTGAGATTTTAGATGAGATTAAATACTACAATATGAACTTGATTGTGTCGTAAAATAATGTATCGTTTGAGTAGGCTGGATAAAAAAAGAAAAATACATACCAAACTTTCGTTTTTTTTTCTATCGAGGAAATTTTAAGCAATCGTGCATCGATAAAATCAGATGAACAATCATATAGTCAAGAATCATATATCTGATAACCTCTTATTGTTTCTTAATCTAGTCAGAACGGCGTTTCAAAGCATGCGATTATTTCTAATGCACCGCCTTAAGCACCACGGGGATGCCCTAGGGCAACAACAACAACAGCAACTCCAATAGAAACAACAGTACCTTTCATTTGGGAACACCAAAATTAAACTCTCATAGTATTTCAATCAGGAGGCCTGTGCCCAGCAGTGGGGCGTATATAGGCTGATGATGTGATGATGTGTGATGTGCCAGTTCCCGCGGACTTGCGTTACGGAATTGGCCATAAATGACAGGTTTATTATATAACGACAACAAATTGCATATTATTGGAAAGCTAATAAAATGTTCAATATTTTTTATAATGGCATTTATCACGCTAAAGTATCTCTTTCTCGAATTATGATGGTAATAAAGCAGAACGTCTAAGGTAAAAAAAACTATTTTTTTAATTATTTTCCAAACGGTTGAATGTACGTTACAGATCTCAAAGAATGAATTATAGAACATTTAATACGCATTCAAATGACACCTCACATGAACCGATGAGAAAAATAGAACCGGAGATTTGAACAAAAATCGATGACCGTCGGCCGCCATCTTTATGACGTCACAGCTATATCCGTCCCCCTCTCCCTTTACTAAAACCAGTAGATTCGTACTCTGGAGACAACAAGGAACACATCCATACCAGTTTTTTTGAGGTACATAGAAGACGTGTCCACGACTTTTATCAATATTGGCCAATTTCCGCCGTACTAATAGATTTGTATGTCTGTGACTTAGGCTGAAAATGGAGACGCCAAACTACGTTATAACACCTTTTATGTACACCCATTTTCTTAAAATAAAATATTCTTATTCTTATTCTCTTCCCTCAACAAATTACGGGACACTCCTTGACTACAACACCCTGAGATTGGCTGTCAGTCTACGCCTTGGGGCCGACATTGTTTCTCCACATCGTTGCCCCTGCGAAACCTTGGTTGGCTACCCGCCTGGGATACCATGGCCTATCTTGCGCGAAGAGTGCTGGTCGCCTGTCTCACCACGCCTGCCTCAATGATATCATCCGTTGGGCCTTCGTCGGCGCCAACGTGCCGGCCGTATTAGAACCCGACAAAAGGCCAGACGGACCCCCAGAAGACCTGATCATCCTTAGGGTAGTATTCTTCTCGTCCAAGATCTTTGTCCAATGTGCATTGCGTCTCACTCCCGGGACAAAATGTGAGACGCAAATACACATTGGACAAAGATCTTGGACAAGTGGAATACTACCCTATGCGACAAGGTCATCATTAATTTATATGTACTTGTATTTATCCTGTTTCTATTTCTATTAATGCCATACGATTAAATAAATAAAATCTATCACAAGAATATTTTATTTATTTAATCTTTATTGCACAAAAGAACAACTTATCGTACAAAAGATTGACGTTATGATTATGACGCAACTTAATGATATTGCTATCAATATCTTGCAATATTACTTACTGTGCCCGTCAATCCATCGAACGTCAAGTTTGACAACTGCTACGGGTAATGGTATAAATTATTGTTATTGGTAGTTTTTATGAATCTATGATGAATTCCTGGCTACACTAGTTCATGTGTGGTTTAACAAACAAAGAGGAATTTGCCAATTTGTTAATTAGAAAATCCCTTGTATTATTACATGCTAATTAATTTTAACGTGAAGGTATGAAGTGGTTTAATTTAATGTCCACTGTGGTGTATTTGTGTCCACGTAGACGTTACCGTGTGCGAATAATTTTGGTGTCATGTCAACTTTCGCAGGTGTAACCGAGTAGTCAAACTGGATTGAGGATAATGATGGACACGGACGCGTCCGGCGCGGACTTCTGCCGGTTTTGTCGCTCCGAGGCGACGTCGGACCGGCCGCTGTTCCACCCATGCATATGTACGGGCTCTATAAAGTGGATACACCAGGAATGTCTCGTGCAATGGATGCGGTACTCGCGAAACGAGATTTGCGAGTTGTGCGGGCACCGGTTTTCGTTCATGCCAATATACTCGCCGGACATGCCCGGCCGGCTGCCCATCCGGGACGTGGTCGGCGGGTTGGTGACGTCAGTCGCGTCAGCTGTTAAGGACTGGCTACATTACACGCTAGTAGCGCTCGCTTGGCTCGGCATCGTCCCCCTGACCGCTTGCAGGACCTACCGCAGCCTGTTCCTAGGCTCCCTGGACCCTGTCATCTCTTTACCGTTTGACATAGTCTCAGCTGAGAACCTGGCTAAAGATGTTTTCTCCGGCTGCTTCGTGGTGACATGTACTTTATTCTCATTCATTGGGCTAGTGTGGCTGCGGGAACAGATCATGCATGGGGGAGGCCCGGATTGGATGGAACGGGAGAATATTGCACCGGGAGCCAATGAAGATGCTCCTTTACCTGATAATAACAATGACAGAGTGAATGATGGAGCCGGGGACGATGGTGGAGCTAGGGAAGAGGCTCCTGAGGCCGCAGAGGGAGATTTAATTGTTGGAGATGAAGCTAATTGGAACCCGATGGAATGGGACAGGGCAGCGGCAGAAGAGTTAACTTGGGCCCGTCTATTAGGCTTAGACGGGTCTATGGTTTTCTTGGAGCATGTTTTCTGGGTTGTTTCATTGAACACCCTATTCATAGTGGTGTTTGCATTCTGCCCGTACCATATTGGGAGGCTGGGAGCAGCAATGGCTGGATTAAATGCGGATGGTCCATTCTCTGGGCCACTGACAGCACTATCGGGCTATGTGCTGGTCGGAGCCATCCTGGCCCTGCTGCATGGAGCAGCATCACTTCTCCGTCTGCGCAGTGCTAAAAAGGCCTTGGGATTCTGCTATGTTGTGGTGAAAGTGGCGTTGCTGTCTGTTGTTGAGGTAAGAGTTTTATGTATATTACACAGTACCAATATATAATTAGCATTAACTTCCAAACAATTTACACAAGCAATGTTTGTTTGTAAATGTGGTCTCAGAAAAGGCAACTTTCTACGCAGAAGCAGACTTTATTTAATCAAATACCATATTATACATATTCATTTAATTTTGTGATAATGTTAGCAAAGTAGTTTCTAATTTATGAAAGTCTGAGACACTAATTGCAGTTCTCTTTTTTTAATGGTATATTTTTAAAAACTAAATTACATATTGCATGTTTAATCTAATCTAAAGCATGAGTTTAATGTTGATAATGGCTAGAATAAATTACATAACAACACATAAAAAAAAAACAAGTTTTCAAACTGATGTCACAATATAGATCAATTGCTTAATTTACTTGCATAGCAGGTTTGCTATAATTAACATAATTAATTATTAAAACTTGCATTACTAACCAGAACAATTGATAATACTATGTGAATAAAGTTCCAATACAACTGTTAGACACAAGGACAGTGCCGGTTTTAGCACTGGGCGAGATTTGTAGGGTGCCCCCTAACTCAATGAACGAGAGGACCGGACCTATGCTTATGTCCAGCGCCTTTTTCAATTCAATGAAACAAATCAAATGCAATTCTGTTTCAAAAAGCTTAATATATTATTGTTGCTTATCCTCCCAGGACTATGCGACATGAAGGGAAAGTACCTTAAATGTTGTTTATATGATATTTTGCATTTCAAAATTTTCTATAAAAATTGCTTCCTCTGGGAATCAAACCGACTTAAATGTGAAAAAAAGGAGAAAATTATACTCAAAGCACTGCTTTGTATTGTGTACGAAAGTCTTCAACAAGTTATCAAAGAGTTACCTCTAAATAGATTTAAAAATAAATTAGTCACTGTACATACTCTTCTAACCGAAAGTAACTAGTGTAAAGCATAACCTCTCTCAAAATATATTATAGTATATGTATTTCATACAAATAGCAGAATAAGCTACCTTTTGTCACCTACCGCGTGATGACACCGTTGTTGTACCATAACTGGATATACCATAACTAATTACAGAGTCTGTTAGTGCCAGGTATAATAGCCGGAGTGTGTTGTATGTCATTTTGTGTTTAAGTATACTAATGGGGCTTCTATACGGGCCACATTTGCCTGCAATTTCTGGCCGGCAACTATTGCTGTCTTACGCAGACCACCCTCCACTGACATCCCTGCATTTTAACGGGCCTTTGGGCGGCTAGAGGTTATGATTGGGATCAGGGATGAGTTAGGCTCAGCGAAACTGATCAATAATCCCTTACAGATCGGCGTCATCCCCCTAGTCTGCGGCTGGTGGCTGGACCTTTGCTCCCTCTCCATGTTCGACGCGACCCTCAAGGACCGGGAGGCCAGTCTGCAGGCAGCACCCTGGACCCTCATGTTTATTCACTGGCTGGTCGGCATGGTCTATGTCTACTACTTTGCATCCTTCATACTGCTGCTTCGAGAGGTGCTCAGGCCTGGGGTGCTGTGGTTCTTGAAGAACTTGAATGACCCGGATTTCAGTCCTGTGCAGGTTTGTGATTGTTTTTAACTAGCTGCCCGCAAATCGTAGGTTTATTTGCAACTAGCTTCTGCCCGCGACTCTGTCCGCGTGGAACTCGTTTATATCGCAGCTTCATACAAACTTTTACCCCCCCCCCATTGCACCCCCTTAGGGGATGATTTCGGGGATAAAAACTATCCTATGTCACTCTCCATACCTTAAACTATCTCCACTTAAAAAATCACGTCAATTCGTCGCTCCGTTTTGCCGTGAAAGCCGGACAAACAAACACACACATTTTCCCATTTATAATATTAGTATGGATAGTATGGATAGTCCCTTCAAAGGTTCTGCCCAAAGAAATTATTGCGAATAATCCCCTCAAACCTAGCAAGGGCGTCGACGTATACCTATTTTATTGTTCCCATCATCTGTGACCTGTTATGTAGAATTCTATTCTATTCTAAACCAATTTGTCAATCAAACAGATACAGTTACTATTACAAATTCAAATGTAGGAACCTCGTCTGTTTCGGAAGATCTGGAAAGGTTTATGCAACTTTTTCAGTACTATAATTTTTGATGTCCTTATCAGAGTGGTTGTGTTTTGCCAGGAAATGATCCACCTCTCCGTCTGGCGCCACATTCACCGGCTGGTGGCGTCAGCTATGATCTTCGGCACAGCGGTGCTGTTCATGCTGTGGCTGCCCATCCGCGTGATCAAGCACGCGCTGCCCGGGTTCCTGCCGTACGCGGTCGCCGTGCACACCGACGCGCCTGTCAACGAGCTCAGCCTGGAGCTGCTGCTGTTGCAAGTCAGTGATTGATTAGTAGTACTGTGTTTACGAAGGTGTCATCATAGCAGCCCAAAAACGTACACTGCTGGACAAAGGTCTCCAAGAGACTGCCACAATTACTGGGTCTGAGTCACGCGCATCCAGAGGACTCCCGCAATCTTTCCCAGGTCATCAGTAATCTTTCAGCACTTGGTCGCCTTTCCAGGACTTTTCTGCTCCAATTACTGTGTTGACGAAGGTCATCATAGCAGCCGATAGACGTACACTGCTGGACAAAGGTCTCCCCAAGAGACTGCCACAATTACTGGGTCTGAGTCACGCGCATCCAGAGGACTCCCGCGACCTTTCCCAGGTCATCAGTAATCTTTCAGCACTTGGTCGCCTTTCCAGGACTTATCTGCTCCAATTACTGTGTTGACGAAGGTCATCATAACAGCCGATAGACGTACACTGCTCGACAAAGGTCTCCCCAAGAGACTGCCAGAATTAATGGGTCTGAGTCACGCGCATCCAGATGACTCCCGCGACCTTTCTCAGGTCATCAGTAATCTTTCAGCACTTGGTCGCCTTTCCAGGACTTTTCTGCTCCAATTACTGTGTTGACGAAGGTCATCATAGCAGCCGATAGACGTACACTGCTGGACAAAGGTCTCCCCAAGAGACTGCCACAATTACTGGGTCTGAGTCACGCGCATCCAGAGGACTCCCGCGACCTTTCCCAGGTCATCAGTAATCTTCCAGCACTTGGTCGTCTTTCCAGGACTTTTCTGCTCCAATTACTGTGTTTACGAAGGTTGTCATAGCAGCCGAAAGACGTATACTGCTGGACAAAGGTCTCCCCCAGAGACAGCCACAATTACTGGTTTTGTGCCAACCGCATCCAGAGGACTCCCGCGACCTTTACATGGTCATCAGTCAGTGCACCTTCCAGCACGTGGTCGCCATTCGAGGACCTTTCCGCTTCAACAGCCATTGGTTCTACGTGTAATGTGCCCCGGCTATTCGGGGGGCTATATCTATACGTTCTCCTGTGGATAGCCTCATTTCTGATACGATCACGCAGATAAACTTCCAGCGTAGCCCTCTCCATTGCTCTTTAGGTGATTTCGAACCTTCTTCTCACACCTGTGAGAAGAAATGAAATTGACCGTAATTGGATTTAAAGGGCGTAATAATAGAAAATACGTCATTGACTCATTCTGTTCGTGAAATAAAACTAGCATTAATATTTGTTTTTAAGCAGTAACGCTGCTAAAGAAAATTATAATCCGGCTCGGAGCATTCAATTTTTCCTTTCATTTAAAAATTTATAAAACTAGCAATTGAAATACAGGCTATTGTTATTCAAAATGGTACAAAAGACCGCACATACAATTGGGTATCATGGTCACCCAACACTCTATTGTCTTCAATGCTCTTTACTTTATGGCTGGTCAAGTGACACAAGTGAACGCTCAAGCATCATGCCCCTAGTTTTTGGTCGGCGGCGGCGCGACACATGTTGCTAAAATCGCAACCCACTAGACGCGCCGCCCAGATGCGCGCATGCTCTATGATATTACTATCTCACCATCGTATTTTCATTGTGTAGGTCTTATGGTTTGGCGTGCACAGGAACGTTAGATTAACCTAAATAAACATTGTACGCAGGTGATTCTCCCAGCCCTGCTGGAGCAGTCCCACACGCGCACGTGGCTGAAATGGGTGGTGCGTGCATGGTGCGGAGTAGCCGCGGGCTGCCTCGGGCTGCGCTCGTACCTGCTGGGCGCCGCGCGCCACGACCGCGACCCCGCCGCGCCCGCGCCGCACCCGCCGCACCAGCTGGGCGCCGCGCATCAGGTAACTACTGCGAGATTGGTGCGGAGTAGCCGCGGGCTGCCTCGGGCTGCGCTCGTACCTGCTGGGCGCCGCGCATCAGGTAACTACTGCGAGATTGGTGCGGAGTAGCCGCGGGCTGCCTCGGGCTGCGCTCGTACCTGCTGGGCGCCGCGCATCAGGTAACTACTGCGAGATTGGTGCGGAGTAGCCGCGGGCTGCCTCGGGCTGCGCTCGTACCTGCTGGGCGCCGCGCATCAGGTAACTACTGCGAGACTAGGTGCGGAGTAGCCGCGGGCTGCCTCGGGCTGCGCTCGTACCTGCTGGGCGCCGCGCATCAGGTAACTACTGCGAGACTAGGTGCGGAGTAGCCGCGGGCTGCCTCGGGCTGCGCTCGTACCTGCTGGGCGCCGCGCATCAGGTAACTACTGCGAGACTAGGTGCGGAGTAGCCGCGGGCTGCCTCGGGCTGCGCTCGTACCTGCTGGGCGCCGCGCATCAGGTAACTACTGCGAGACTAGGTGCGGAGTAGCCGCGGGCTGCCTCGGGCTGCGCTCGTACCTGCTGGGCGCCGCGCATCAGGTAACTACTGCGAGACTAGGTGCGGAGTAGCCGCGGGCTGCCTCGGGTTGCGCTCGTACCTGCTGGGCGCCGCGCATCAGGTAACTACTGCGAGACTAGGTGCGGAGTAGCCGCGGGCTGCCTCGGGCTGCGCTCGTACCTGCTGGGCGCCGCGCATCAGGTAACTACTGCGAGACTAGGTGCGGAGTAGCCGCGGGCTGCCTCGGGCTGCGCTCGTACCTGCTGGGCGCCGCGCATCAGGTAACTACTGCGAGACTAGGTGCGGAGTAGCCGCGGGCTGCCTCGGGTTGCGCTCGTACCTGCTGGGCGCCGCGCATCAGGTAACTACTGCGAGACTAGGTGCGGAGTAGCCGCGGGCTGTCTCGGGCTGCGCTCGTACCTGCTGGGCGCCGCGCATCAGGTAACTACTGCGAGACTAGGTGCGGAGTAGCCGCAGGCTGCCTCGGGCTGCGCTCGTACCTGCTGGGCGCCGCGCATCAGGTAACTACTGCGAGACTAGGTGCGGAGTAGCCGCGGGCTGCCTCGGGCTGCGCTCGTACCTGCTGGGCGCCGCGCATCAGGTAACTACTGCGAGACTAGGTGCGGAGTAGCCGCGGGCTGCCTCGGGCTGCGCTCGTACCTGCTGGGCGCCGCGCATCAGGTAACTACTGCGTGACTAGGTGCGGAGTAGCCGCGGGCTGCCTCGGGCTGCGCTCGTACCTGCTGGGCGCCGCGCATCAGGTAACTACTGCGAGACTAGGTGCGGAGTAGCCGCGGGCTGCCTCGGGCTACGCTCGTACCTGCTGGGCGCCGCGCATCAGGTAACTACTGCGAGACTAGGTGCGGAGTAGCCGCGGGCTGCCTCGGGCTACGCTCGTACCTGCTGGGCGCCGCGCATCAGGTAACTACTGCGAGACTAGGTGCGGAGTAGCCGCGGGCTGCCTCGGGCTACGCTCGTACCTGCTGGGCGCCGCGCATCAGGTAACTACTGCGAGACTAGGTGCGGAGTAGCCGCGGGCTGCCTCGGGCTACGCTCGTACCTGCTGGGCGCCGCGCATCAGGTAACTACTGCGAGACTAGGTGCGGAGTAGCCGCGGGCTGCCTCGGGCTACGCTCGTACCTGCTGGGCGCCGCGCATCAGGTAACTACTGCGAGACTAGGTGCGGAGTAGCCGCGGGCTGCCTCGGGCTACGCTCGTACCTGCTGGGCGCCGCGCATCAGGTAACTACTGCGAGACTAGGTGCGGAGTAGCCGCGAGCTGCCTCGGGCTACGCTCGTACCTGCTGGGCGCCGCGCATCAGGTAACTACTGCGAGACTAGGTGCGGAGTAGCCGCGGGCTGCCTCGGGCTGCGCTCGTACCTGCTGGGCGCCGCGCATCAGGTAACTACTGCGAGACTAGGTGCGGAGTAGCCGCGGGCTGCCTCGGGCTGCGCTCGTACCTGCTGGGCGCCGCGCATCAGGTAACTACTGCGAGACTAGGTGCGGAGTAGCCAAGGGCTGCCTCGGGCTACGCTCGTACCTGCTGGGCGCCGCGCATCAGGTAACTACTGCGAGACTAGGTGCGGAGTAGCCGCGGGCTGCCTCGGGCTACGCTCGTACCTGCTGGGCGCCGCGCATCAGGTAACTACTGCGAGACTAGGTGCGGAGTAGCCGCGGGCTGCCTCGGGCTGCGCTCGTACCTGCTGGGCGCCGCGCATCAGGTAACTACTGCGAGACTAGGTGCGGAGTAGCCGCGGGCTGCCTCGGGCTGCGCTCGTACCTGCTGGGCGCCGCGCATCAGGTAACTACTGCGAGACTAGGTGCGGAGTAGCCGCGGGCTGCCTCGGGCTGCGCTCGTACCTGCTGGGCGCCGCGCATCAGGTAACTACTGCGAGACTAGGTGCGGAGTAGCCGCAGGCTGCCTCGGGCTGCGCTCGTACCTGCTGGGCGCCGCGCATCAGGTAACTACTGCGAGACTAGGTGCGGAGTAGCCGCGGGCTGCCTCGGGCTGCGCTCGTACCTGCTGGGCGCCGCGCATCAGGTAACTACTGCGAGACTAGGTGCGGAGTAGCCGCGGGCTGCCTCGGGCTGCGCTCGTACCTGCTGGGCGCCGCGCATCAGGTAACTACTGCGTGACTAGGTGCGGAGTAGCCGCGGGCTGCCTCGGGCTGCGCTCGTACCTGCTGGGCGCCGCGCATCAGGTAACTACTGCGAGACTAGGTGCGGAGTAGCCGCGGGCTGCCTCGGGCTACGCTCGTACCTGCTGGGCGCCGCGCATCAGGTAACTACTGCGAGACTAGGTGCGGAGTAGCCGCGGGCTGCCTCGGGCTACGCTCGTACCTGCTGGGCGCCGCGCATCAGGTAACTACTGCGAGACTAGGTGCGGAGTAGCCGCGGGCTGCCTCGGGCTACGCTCGTACCTGCTGGGCGCCGCGCATCAGGTAACTACTGCGAGACTAGGTGCGGAGTAGCCGCGGGCTGCCTCGGGCTACGCTCGTACCTGCTGGGCGCCGCGCATCAGGTAACTACTGCGAGACTAGGTGCGGAGTAGCCGCGGGCTGCCTCGGGCTACGCTCGTACCTGCTGGGCGCCGCGCATCAGGTAACTACTGCGAGACTAGGTGCGGAGTAGCCGCGGGCTGCCTCGGGCTACGCTCGTACCTGCTGGGCGCCGCGCATCAGGTAACTACTGCGAGACTAGGTGCGGAGTAGCCGCGGGCTGCCTCGGGCTACGCTCGTACCTGCTGGGCGCCGCGCATCAGGTAACTACTGCGAGACTAGGTGCGGAGTAGCCGCGAGCTGCCTCGGGCTACGCTCGTACCTGCTGGGCGCCGCGCATCAGGTAACTACTGCGAGACTAGGTGCGGAGTAGCCGCGGGCTGCCTCGGGCTGCGCTCGTACCTGCTGGGCGCCGCGCATCAGGTAACTACTGCGAGACTAGGTGCGGAGTAGCCGCGGGCTGCCTCGGGCTGCGCTCGTACCTGCTGGGCGCCGCGCATCAGGTAACTACTGCGAGACTAGGTGCGGAGTAGCCGCAGGCTGCCTCGGGCTGCGCTCGTACCTGCTGGGCGCCGCGCATCAGGTAACTACTGCGAGACTAGGTGCGGAGTAGCCGCGGGCTGCCTCGGGCTGCGCTCGTACCTGCTGGGCGCCGCGCATCAGGTAACTACTGCGAGACTAGGTGCGGAGTAGCCGCGGGCTGCCTCGGGCTGCGCTCGTACCTGCTGGGCGCCGCGCATCAGGTAACTACTGCGTGACTAGGTGCGGAGTAGCCGCGGGCTGCCTCGGGCTGCGCTCGTACCTGCTGGGCGCCGCGCATCAGGTAACTACTGCGAGACTAGGTGCGGAGTAGCCGCGGGCTGCCTCGGGCTACGCTCGTACCTGCTGGGCGCCGCGCATCAGGTAACTACTGCGAGACTAGGTGCGGAGTAGCCGCGGGCTGCCTCGGGCTGCGCTCGTACCTGCTGGGCGCCGCGCATCAGGTAACTACTGCGAGACTAGGTGCGGAGTAGCCGCAGGCTGCCTCGGGCTGCGCTCGTACCTGCTGGGCGCCGCGCATCAGGTAACTACTGCGAGACTAGGTGCGGAGTAGCCGCGGGCTGCCTCGGGCTGCGCTCGTACCTGCTGGGCGCCGCGCATCAGGTAACTACTGCGAGACTAGGTGCGGAGTAGCCGCAGGCTGCCTCGGGCTGCGCTCGTACCTGCTGGGCGCCGCGCATCAGGTAACTACTGCGAGACTAGGTGCGGAGTAGCCGCGGGCTGCCTCGGGCTGCGCTCGTACCTGCTGGGCGCCGCGCATCAGGTAACTACTGCGAGACTAGGTGCGGGGTAGCCGCGGGCTGCCTCGGGCTGCGCTCGTACCTGCTGGGCGCCGCGCATCAGGTAACTACTGCGAGACTAGGTGCGGGGTAGCCGCGGGCTGCCTCGGGCTGCGCTCGTACCTGCTGGGCGCCGCGCATCAGGTAACTACTGCGAGACTAGGTGCGGGGTAGCCGCGGGCTGCCTCGGGCTGCGCTCGTACCTGCTGGGCGCCGCGCATCAGGTAACTACTGCGAGACTAGGTGCGGGGTAGCCGCGGGCTGCCTCGGGCTGCGCTCGTACCTGCTGGGCGCCGCGCATCAGGTAACTACTGCGAGACTAGGTGCGGGGTAGCCGCGGGCTGCCTCGGGCTGCGCTCGGTACCTGCTGGGCGCCGCGCATCAGGTAACTACTGCGAGACTAGGTGCGGGGTAGCCGCGGGCTGCCTCGGGCTGCGCTCGTACCTGCTGGGCGCCGCGCATCAGGTAACTACTGCGAGACTAGGTGCGGGGTAGCCGCGGGCTGCCTCGGGCTGCGCTCGTACCTGCTGGGCGCCGCGCATCAGGTAACTACTGCGAGACTAGGTGCGGGGTAGCCGCGGGCTGCCTCGGGCTGCGCTCGTACCTGCTGGGCGCCGCGCATCAGGTAACTACTGCGAGACTAGGTGCGGGTTAGCCGCGGGCTGCCTCGGGCTGCGCTCGTACCTGCTGGGCGCCGCGCATCAGGTAACTACTGCGAGACTAGGTGCGGAGTAGCCGCGGGCTGCCTCGGGCTGCGCTCGTACCTGCTGGGCGCCGCGCATCAGGTAACTACTGCGAGACTAGGTGCGGAGTAGCCGCGGGCTGCCTCGGGCTGCGCTCGTACCTGCTGGGCGCCGCGCATCAGGTAACTACTGCGAGACTAGGTGCGGAGTAGCCGCGGGCTGCCTCGGGCTGCGCTCGTACCTGCTGGGCGCCGCGCATCAGGTAACTACTGCGAGACTAGGTGCGGAGTAGCCGCGGGCTGCCTCGGGCTGCGCTCGTACCTGCTGGGCGCCGCGCATCAGGTAACTACTGCGAGACTAGGTGCGGAGTAGCCGCGGGCTGCCTCGGGTTGCGCTCGTACCTGCTGGGCGCCGCGCATCAGGTAACTACTGCGAGACTAGGTGCGGAGTAGCCGCGGGCTGTCTCGGGCTGCGCTCGTACCTGCTGGGCGCCGCGCATCAGGTAACTACTGCGAGACTAGGTGCGGAGTAGCCGCAGGCTGCCTCGGGCTGCGCTCGTACCTGCTGGGCGCCGCGCATCAGGTAACTACTGCGAGACTAGGTGCGGAGTAGCCGCGGGCTGCCTCGGGCTGCGCTCGTACCTGCTGGGCGCCGCGCATCAGGTAACTACTGCGAGACTAGGTGCGGAGTAGCCGCGGGCTGCCTCGGGCTGCGCTCGTACCTGCTGGGCGCCGCGCATCAGGTAACTACTGCGTGACTAGGTGCGGAGTAGCCGCGGGCTGCCTCGGGCTGCGCTCGTACCTGCTGGGCGCCGCGCATCAGGTAACTACTGCGAGACTAGGTGCGGAGTAGCCGCGGGCTGCCTCGGGCTACGCTCGTACCTGCTGGGCGCCGCGCATCAGGTAACTACTGCGAGACTAGGTGCGGAGTAGCCGCGGGCTGCCTCGGGCTACGCTCGTACCTGCTGGGCGCCGCGCATCAGGTAACTACTGCGAGACTAGGTGCGGAGTAGCCGCGGGCTGCCTCGGGCTACGCTCGTACCTGCTGGGCGCCGCGCATCAGGTAACTACTGCGAGACTAGGTGCGGAGTAGCCGCGGGCTGCCTCGGGCTACGCTCGTACCTGCTGGGCGCCGCGCATCAGGTAACTACTGCGAGACTAGGTGCGGAGTAGCCGCGGGCTGCCTCGGGCTACGCTCGTACCTGCTGGGCGCCGCGCATCAGGTAACTACTGCGAGACTAGGTGCGGAGTAGCCGCGGGCTGCCTCGGGCTACGCTCGTACCTGCTGGGCGCCGCGCATCAGGTAACTACTGCGAGACTAGGTGCGGAGTAGCCGCGGGCTGCCTCGGGGCTACGCTCGTACCTGCTGGGCGCCGCGCATCAGGTAACTACTGCGAGACTAGGTGCGGAGTAGCCGCGGGCTGCCTCGGGCTACGCTCGTACCTGCTGGGCGCCGCGCATCAGGTAACTACTGCGAGACTAGGTGCGGAGTAGCCGCGGGCTGCCTCGGGCTGCGCTCGTACCTGCTGGGCGCCGCGCATCAGGTAACTACTGCGAGACTAGGTGCGGAGTAGCCGCGGGCTGCCTCGGGCTGCGCTCGTACCTGCTGGGCGCCGCGCATCAGGTAACTACTGCGAGACTAGGTGCGGAGTAGCGCAGGCTGCCTCGGGCTACGCTCGTACCTGCTGGGCGCCGCGCATCAGGTAACTACTGCGAGACTAGGTGCGGAGTAGCCGCGGGCTGCCTCGGGCTGCGCTCGTACCTGCTGGGCGCCGCGCATCAGGTAACTACTGCGAGACTAGGTGCGGAGTAGCCGCGGGCTGCCTCGGGCTGCGCTCGTACCTGCTGGGCGCCGCGCATCAGGTAACTACTGCGAGACTAGGTGCGGAGTAGCCGCGGGCTGCCTCGGGCTGCGCTCGTACCTGCTGGGCGCCGCGCATCAGGTAACTACTGCGAGACTAGGTGCGGAGTAGCCGCGGGCTGCCTCGGGCTGCGCTCGTACCTGCTGGGCGCCGCGCATCAGGTAACTACTGCGAGACTAGGTGCGGAGTAGCCGCGGGCTGCCTCGGGCTGCGCTCGTACCTGCTGGGCGCCGCGCATCAGGTAACTACTGCGAGACTAGGTGCGGAGTAGCCGCGGGCTGCCTCGGGCTACGCTCGTACCTGCTGGGCGCCGCGCATCAGGTAACTACTGCGAGACTAGGTGCGGAGTAGCCGCGGGCTGCCTCGGGCTACGCTCGTACCTGCTGGGCGCCGCGCATCAGGTAACTACTGCGAGACTAGGTGCGGAGTAGCCGCGGGCTGCCTCGGGCTACGCTCGTACCTGCTGGGCGCCGCGCATCAGGTAACTACTGCGAGACTAGGTGCGGAGTAGCCGCGGGCTGCCTCGGGCTACGCTCGTACCTGCTGGGCGCCGCGCATCAGGTAACTACTGCGAGACTAGGTGCGGAGTAGCCGCGGGCTGCCTCGGGCTACGCTCGTACCTGCTGGGCGCCGCGCATCAGGTAACTACTGCGAGACTAGGTGCGGAGTAGCCGCGGGCTGCCTCGGGCTACGCTCGTACCTGCTGGGCGCCGCGCATCAGGTAACTACTGCGAGACTAGGTGCGGAGTAGCCGCGGGCTGCCTCGGGCTACGCTCGTACCTGCTGGGCGCCGCGCATCAGGTAACTACTGCGAGACTAGGTGCGGAGTAGCCGCGGGCTGCCTCGGGCTACGCTCGTACCTGCTGGGCGCCGCGCATCAGGTAACTACTGCGAGACTAGGTGCGGAGTAGCCGCGGGCTGCCTCGGGCTAGCGCTCGTACCTGCTGGGCGCCGCGCATCAGGTAACTACTGCGAGACTAGGTGCGGAGTAGCCGCGGGCTGCCTCGGGCTAGCGCTCGTACCTGCTGGGCGCCGCGCATCAGGTAACTACTGCGAGACTAGGTGCGGAGTAGCCGCGGCTGCCTCGGGCTGCGCTCGTACCTGCTGGCGCCGCGCATCAGGTTACTACTGCGAGGACTAGGTGCGGAGTAGCCGCGGGCTGCCTCGGGCTGCGCTCGTACCTGCTGGGCGCCGCGCATCAGGTAACTACTGCGAGACTAGGTGCGGAGTAGCCGCGGGCTGCCTCGGGCTGCGCTCGTACCTGCTGGGCGCCGCGCATCAGGTAACTACTGCGAGACTAGGTGCGGAGTAGCCGCAGGGCTGCCTCGGC